>CM029498.1:36919487-38212644 GCA_017140595.1 Eucalyptus curtisii
TCATAGCCAAGTCATATTGCAAGGACTCCACAATATTAAGTTCGTTTGGACCTATATTACAAAACAACTCAATTTGATTAAAAAATTACATCGACAATGTTGATTTTGATCAATAGTAATGGATATAGGTAAGGATGAACGATTTTAGATTCTGTGGGTTTCAGATTCCATCCACTTTGAACTTGTCTGTCGAAACAAGTTCTTTAATTTTTGGAATCTAAAACCTATCATGCATATCCAGGAACTTAGAATCTATATTGTCACAGGTTGTAGAGTCGATTCCAAGGTATATCCAAGTTCCACCCGTACTCTTAATTAAATGATTGCAATGAATCATTATCTCTAATGACCACCATTTGCTACGATTCACTAATTACAACTCAAATCTAGATACACGAATATTATGAATTATTAACAAAGTAAAAGTCTCAATCATGGATATCACTAGAAATAAAAGCCTAAATTAGTAGTTTAAGATTACGCACTCATCATTGGATGTCATGAAAGGTCGTAGGATTACGCAAAGACATAGAACAAAAAAATAAATATAAATATTTGTTCCAAGTTTTAGGTTCCCGCTTACACTTGAAACCTACCCATCGGAATATGTTCCCTAATTTTTGAAACCTAAAACCTACCTTACATATATTAAAACTCAAAATCAAACCAATTCCCATCAGCCCAATTCTTAAATTTCCAATTCTATTTCAAAACCATGCTCACCCCTAGATATAGGGTTGCTAGCGCTTTAGGACATTATCACGATGAAGAGCGCCAGTGAAACTAGCATGTTGTGTCTCCCTACCCTAAAGCAATCTTTCCTCTCTTAATCGGTCATAGAGAAAAGCAAAAAGAAACAAAATCATCAATATGAAAGGAAACAAAAGGGATGAATCTCGTATTGGTCATGCTGAGGGTAGTGTTCATTGTGGTGCAGATGCTAGCCATTCCTGGAGGGAATCCTAAACTTTTAGGACTAGTTTGAGGACTCATTATGTGGTTAGTAATGGTGAATTTACATTGCACTAGTATGTTGGGGCATCCAAAATGTGCACGCAAGAAAATTTCTCCCTCTTTTCTTCGTTTTCTCATTTGCTTCACGGACGAGCTCACTTTCTTTTTTTCCTTGCATTCGTCACCGCCTTCATTGACTTCATGTGCATATTTGGGGAAGCAACTTTGAAAGTGGCTGAATTATGGCTATTGAAGCATGGGTTTGGGCTTTAGGAAGTATGGGCTGGCCCATCTATAACTAATGTATATTCAATTGGATTGATCTCAACTTCTGCGATGACATGCGCCCTAAGAAAATATTAGGTGAGATCGTTTTCTCGCATCATCAAGGAGACACTCCATTAATCGGGTGCCATATATCCTAGTGAACCTATTAATTTCAATTTTTTCTTGCATCCATTATTTCTCTCTGCTCCGTTACCCTCTCTCTCCCTTCCCTTCTTCCTTCTACACCACACCATAAATTAAGAAATGCTTATACTTCATTAACAAGCTCCGCAAACAAAGATGTGCACAATAAGATGACCGAATTTACGGGGAAAATTCACAAGCAAAATCCGAGCTTTTTTACAATTCATTAGGAATCAAAGTTGAAATTAAAGCTTAATTAAATTTCTTGACGGTTCTCTGTTTTTTTTTTTTTTTTTTTTTTTTTTTTTTTTTTTTTTTTTTTGCAAACAAATCTAAAGGTTATTGAATGAAACAAAATGTGAATTTGCTTCAAGTTGCATAAACCTTCATAAACTCACACCCAAACTCAAAAAACACAAACACCAACACCTCGTAGAAACCCTAAGTTCTAGCCTTCCTCCCTCTCGTTGTTGTTCCTAAGAACATGAAGCGCAACGACATGATTGCTAGGTTTAGCGACCTTGATCAAAGCTTATGTTCACAGCTCCTTGCTCTGACAAGCTCAACGCCAACCACCACCATTTGGTCTCCATGAATTTCGGTTGGAGGCTCTATGGCAGCAACCTTGATTAAATCGTTACAACTTTGACACCATGAGTGAGAGAAGAGAGATTAAGTAATGGAGAAGGAAACTGAGATTAATGGGTCCTATTTGGACACATCGTATACAATTAATAAGTGTCTCATTGACGACTTAAAAAACGGTCCCACTTAATATTCGCTAGTCTTTGTCAAACTTTAGTCCACTAAAGGTACAAATTTCCAGAGGATATTGTACAATATTATCTTATAAACGACAAAAGAGAATGGAGCTGATAAGATTACAAAGTTAAAAATACAGGGTTCAAAATCGGTAATTTTTTCCAACATGGAAAGTTATGGCCAAGGTCAAAGTAAGTCAAGAATGCTGACGAGTGAAGATAATATATTCAATTGCTCGCAGTGAGTGTGAATGTTAAAAAAACAATTTTTTCCGATTCCTTTTTCCACCGAAAGACGTGCCTCTTTTTTAGAATAATTATTAGGGACTTTGAATTATACTCCTTGAAATCGGTTTTTATATAAGAAAGGGAAGCATATCCACATTTCACCCAATAGCAATACTTTGGCCAAACCAAGAAGATTAGTCACAATTATTGCAAATCCTTATAGTTCCACTTAGGGGTGATCGGGTCCAAGGTGGGAGTCTAGACTTGGACTTGACCCCGTAATAACCGATTCTCTTTTTTTGACCATGTATCCAACCCTATTTGCATTGGACCCTATTCCCGACCCACCCTGTTTTTCCGGTCTGGGAACAGGGTTAACCCTGTTTATATTGGAACCTGTTTTGCATAAAAATTGATGTACAATGTAAGATAAAGCGTTTAACACTCATATTAAAATAAAACGTTTACAATCTCGATCAACATAAGCACATCCACCGTTGTAGCAAATAAGTTGTACCTCATAACATCACCAGAAAAGGAAAAGAAAAAGAGTATAATCTATCGATGAAACTCGAAAGGTAGGATTAACGAATACTGTGACAGCAACAAGTTAGCAAAACCAGCTTAATAATTGTGTATAATCTATCGATGAAACTCGAAAGGTAAATGATTTACACATCATAACAGTTTCATAATCAATACAAAATCAATCGGTGAAACGTGAAAGGCAACGCAACCATTTTAAAACTGGAATCCATTGGTGAAACCGGAAAAGTAAAATATTTAAGAATGAGAGAGCGACTATTATCACTCATTCGTATAACTAATCAATGATGTGACATCCAGATTTTTTGTTCTGATTTCGATTAGATAAATTGGGCGTTTCATCGATATGGCTATAGTGTTGTTCTCGGAGTTGGCCACTCAGGAGATAACTAGACTAGCTGGGTAAGCTATTAAGGACTTTAAGGCAGATAGACTTGAGAATTCGATCAAGAATCGACTTATCGATCGTGACTATTTTTAGAGGTCATTGCGGCACAGTATAAAATCTAATTAAGATCAGAGATAGGTCGGTTCGCGAGATGAGTAACCGATCGTGGGTGACTCCATCAAATTGGAAAACTCTCGTCGACCGACACTAATTTGATTTTACTGTCATTTTGGTACCTTGTGTTAGTATTTGAATCCTCGAGATTTTCACGACAACCGAGAATCGCCAATGTGTCGAGTGGGTTCATCGTGGATCGAAGAAAATCGACCACGGGTCATTTGTCCTAAAAAGTTCTGAAAACTACCCAGTAGCCTAGGTCACACTAAAAACGCGTCCGAGTGAAATTAACCGCCAATCTAAGTCCGATTTCAGAAATTGAAGGTTCTGTCATGTCACAATAAATTTTAGAAATGTTGACTCAGTCTCAGAAGATTTTTCTGACAACCAAGACTTTTTGGAAAAAAGTCAGTTTAAGGCCATTTTCGTTCAGTTGAATCCGGCGATCAATTCTGGTGGTAAAATTGAGAAGCATGAGGGATTCTTGGGTGAGGAAAAATAACAATTGAAGCATTGGGACATCAATTGATTTTATGAGAGCCGATTGAGAGAAAATCAAGAGGGAATTAATTCCAATTGAAGCCTTATTCTTCAAATTCGTAACCCCCCTTAAGCCTAGCAAAATTGGACCATTTGAGGAGTTGTGTGGTGTGTTTATGTGGCCAAATTGCAGTCAAGTGATGAAACTTCTTGGGCAAGCTTGGAAGATATTTTCTTGTGGAAAAAGATGGCTATGTGGAGCCCTCACCCCTCATCTCTATCTCTTCTCTCCCTCACTCTCTTTCTCTTACCTCAACTGAACAGCTTTCTCCTCCATCCTCTCCATTTCGTGCGACGCCTACAGTAGAAGAAGACCGAGCAGCCCTGCATCGTTGCCACCTCCTCCTTCGTTTTCAACGCCACCGAAACCAACTGCCGGTTGTGTTGACCTCAAGCTGTCGAGCCTTCATTTCATTTGGCCGGCCACGATTTTCGTTTCAACGAAGCCACCGAAGCAGCTTGCTTCTCCAAGCGTCCAAACCTGCAGCATCCTCAATCAACGACACCCACGAAGCCTTGAAGACCGAAGCTGCCTCGTGTCTCTCGCGGCTCAAACGGAGCTGATTCTCCATCCGTGTCTTCTGCCAGGCGTCCCCTCCTCCGCACGTCCCTCAACTCCACGCCAGCACGCCCACACGTCTGAGTCTCCTCCAAGCTCGGTCAACCGAGGAGGCGTTCCCTTAGCTGTGTTGACTCCCCTCCTCACCAGCGACGCCACTTGGCTGACGCCTAGAGAAGCCAGCGTCTTCGCAGCATCAACTGAAGCCGCACGCTAGCGAAATCCACCGAGCTCCCATCTTCCCGCTCGAGTAACCCAGCGTCTCCGTGGATTGAACCCAACAATTCGGGCCCAGCAGTCTAGCGAAGCTCTTTCACGAGCCCAGCAAGCCGGCGCAGATCTGTAGCCTAGCAAGCCAGCAAGTTTGGCCCATTTGAAGCTCAGTCCAGCAGATTTCACGGCCCGTGTCTTTGGCCCATTTCCATTGCAAGCTTGAGGCCCACTTGAATTCAAGCCCAACTACAACCCAAGATTTCAGCAATCCATTTTCAGTCCACCGAAGTTCAGCCCGGTTCAGTTGCATTTCGGCCCAAGCTCAGTCAGCCCATCTCAAGTTGAAGCCCAATTCAGTTTAGTTTCAAGCCCAGCATCATTTGTATTTCAGCAAGGCCCAGCAAGTTTAGCCCATCTTGGGCCCGTGAAGGAAGTCGGCCCAAGTTCGGCCGCCGTTGCGTCGCCGTCGTCGTGGTCCAGTCGGATCATTAATCAAGTGAGTTTTTCTCACTAATGCCTTCTTAGTTTTCTAATTACACTTAAATGTTGATTAGTGTTAGTTAAGTGTAATTAGGTGGTTAGATTAGAATGGATTAGGGATTATTAGTGAATTGCATTGCATATTAGTGAAATTGTTAGTGTAATTAGATAGAGAATTGCCTATAGTATTTATTGGATACTTCTTGGGGATTTTCCCGACCCTTATTCGGTGTTAATTAAGCAATTCGGGCCTATATGGAATTTTTAGGAATTAAATATTAATTTTCGAAATTAATTATTTAATTATTTATTTTTCTGGAAATTCAATTAGGATGGCCAGTGACCGGGATTTTATGCTGATGATCGTGGTGGAATCCGTTTATTTAATTGAGCTTTATATTGTGCTAAATTGAATTTATTGTATTTATTTATTTAATTTTCGAAATTAATTATTTAATTATTTATTTTCCGGAAATTCAACCGGGATGGCCGGCTCCATCCTTATGGACTAACTGGAAAGGTACAACCTATAAATCCAGCGTGGGGTGTAGAAGGTTTTGATACCGGAATTTCGTGCGGATTTCAGTGGTGCCTTCTGTTTATTTAATGGAGCACTGATTTGTGGAAATTTAGTGAGTTGATGAGTATGTGAGGATTTATCCCAAAATTGATCAGTGTCAGTGTTCAATTAGAATTGGACTGTGAGAGGTTGTGAGCTGAACCTCGAAAGCCACCAAAGTATGGTTGTGCTAGTGGGACCGACTTTTGCCACCGAATTTGGAATCGGTCGCGCCCGTTGGGCCGTAAATTGCCACCTAATATAGGTTGTGCCCGTGGGGCCGTATATTACCACCTGATATAGGTCGCGCCCGTTGGGCCGTAAATTGCCACCTGATAGAGGTCGCGCCTAATAAGGCCGTAATTTGCCACCTATTAAAGGTTGCGTCCATTGGGCCGTAATTTGCCACCTAAAGATAGGTTGTGTCCTTTGGACCGTAATTTGTAGCCAAGAAGTTTGATAGACTATGCTTGTTGAGCCGTGAGAAGATTTGAGACTGAATAAGTGAGATAACTGATAAATGGTTGTTTTTTATTATTTGACTGGAAAATGATTGGATATCGATGGTCAGTACCAATAGTAAAGTGGTGATTAAGTATTGGCATCTAAAAGGGACATGTGGGCTCGGTGATTTGATGCATCACTTTGGCTGACTTGGCGCCTAAGAAAAGGCACATGGGCCCGGCATCGTTAAAAGGGCACGTGGGCTCGGTGAATTGATGCATCACTTTGGTGAACTAGTACCTAAGAGAATGCACGTGGGCCCAAGCATCATAAAAAGAGACACATGGGCTCAGTGAATTGATGCATCACTTTGGTGAACGAGTGCCTAAGAGAATGCACGTGTGCTCGACAACTAGATATATATTGTAGGGAATGTATGGTCTGACTGACATGTAATCGACTAAGTCGATTTGATCATTGCTTTGATTTGATGTTGTGAATTGATTGATTGAATTGAAATGACCGTGAGTGGTCTTGTTGGTGTGTAATCGACTAGGTCAATTTGATCGATACTTCGATCAGTGATGTGATTGCTTGGTGCCTATTTGATATGTGCTAATATGCAGGTGGAATCTGAGGCCAAGATAAGTCCTTTGACCCGTGAGTGCATAGGCAACATGGTCGGTGTATTTGTTTACTAATCGGGTCTTAGGAGGTAGAACTTGCTGAGACGTAGTCTCATTGGTTATTGAATAACCATTTCAGGTCCCTAGATGCGATAGACTTGGATGTTGAAGATCTTGAAAGCCCGGTGCAGTCTGCTGAAGGCTCAAGTTGGAGTATGGAGGATGATGAAGAGAAGGTCGGGGACCCGTAGCTTGTAGAACCCCACTTCTGCTTGTAGACCTCCTTTTTAAACTGGCTTGTTGTGAATTGAACCTAATAGTTCACTTTCTATATAAGTGTGAAAGTTTTTAAAGAGTTTGAAATTATGGCCATGCTTTTCTATCCCATTGTTTTATTGTCTGGGGATTTATAATTGCTTCCGCATGTGCATATGAAAATAAAAGGGTCGGCGATACATAGTCCTGGGATATCGCATTTTAAAATCGACCAAAGCTGAAGGATGGTCACGTGACCGAGGGTCGGGGCGTGACAAATGAAGCTAATAATTTCTAATTACCAAACATCACTGACCGGCGGCGAGCGGACCAGAAGTAGCGTCAAGGTCGTCGGCGGCAGGGGCGTTGCTCGGGAGTAGGCTCGGAGTATATCTGTTGGGCGTCGGAGTAGATCTGTCGGGCGTCGAGCAGAGGAGGACCCAACAGCAGGGGCAGCAACGGCTTCACAGGGGAGGGCAGCGCAGGCGAGGCGCAGCAGCAAGGGGCTCGGCGGGACGCGGCGACATCAAATCGACGTGGATCATCACAGCAGCGGCTTCGACAGGCTGCTGGTATCACGGCTGGTGAGGATGGCAAGGATCGACGCGGCTTCAGCGGTTGTCAGCGAGGGGGCTAGGCTAGATCGCGAGCCGAGCAAGCGGGGCGTCGTTTGGGCGGCGGTAGATCGCGGCAAGGGAGCTCGGGAAACAAAGACTCGGTGAGAACGGGATCGGCGGAGGGCTACTGTGGGTTGCTCGAAGATGCGACAATGTGGGCTTGCGAACGTGAGATCTGCGGGTCAGGGGCGTCGGCAAGGTAACAGCAGCAGGTGGAACAGCGAGATCAAACGAAGGCGGCGTCGGCGCTCGGATGCGAGCTCGACGGGGGTTAGCGGCCGGGGGCGGGTAACCAATGGAGCGAGCTTTAGATGACCGCGAAAAGGCGGTGGTGATGCGAGCGCGAGGGTGTGACGAGAGCGGCAAAGGCGGCGTCGGCTTCGCGATTTCGGGAGAGGAGCTCGGAGCAAGGCTGGCGAGCAACCAGGAACCGGGTTGACAGAGGCGGCGTCGCGATTTCGGGGGGTGACGTCGAGATCTCACGAGCTGTGGGTGTCGCGGGAGGAAGGCGATGGTGGGCGAGCGAAACCAGGATCAACGAACAGGCGAAGGTCGCGAGCTCGAGGAAGTCTGCCGTCTGCGGGTGTGAGAGCTTGCCCTGAGAGGTAAAGATAGAAAGTAGAAACAAATTAGGGTTTTGCGTTTTGGTCTTTTTGGGGGTGGCTTACAAACTGGTTCCAAAACCGGTCTGGTCGATCCGGTTCCCGGGTGGGTAATCCCTCGAAACCGTTTCCCGGACCGGTTCAAACAAGGTCTAAGTTTTGGAAACCGGTTCCCAGACCGATTTCAACCTAAACCGGTTCCCGACCCTGTTTTCCAGGTGGGCCGATCTGGGAACCGGGTTGACCCGGTCCGATTGCACACCCCTAGTTCCACTAACCATCCATATACAGTTCTTTTATTGAAGCCGTCAAATAAAGAAAAGAGTCATCTGAATTTTTATTCTTTCCTTTTCTTCCGCAAATTCTTCTTATCCTTTTTCCCATCTTTCGCTTCTCCCTCAATTCAACGAGTAATGCCACCACCCTCCTCCTTATGTGATAAGGAGGTGAGCTCGAGCAAAGATGGGCCGATGCAACGCCGAACCGAAATGCTGACAATGGTGAGGCACGGAAATAAGGCGAAGGCCGTGTGAGCCACGGTGGGGGAGGGGGGGGAGGAGAGAGAGAGATGGTGAGGATGATCCCAGATTTTTTTTTAATAAGTTGCTATTGATGAGGCCATCAATTCAGGTGTGAAATAGAATAAGATAAACGATAAGGGCATCAATTCAAGGGTGAAAGAGAATAAGATAAATGGTGACCGGCGAGGATGGTCCCCCCACTGTCCTAGTATAGGGGTCATTCACAAGGTCAATTGCATGAGTTGCATTCTCATGTTTAGCGAACACGTTGGTCGAAGACAGCGCTCCGTGGGCCTTCGAACTCTGAACTTTCCGTGGCCCTTTGAAGATCGTGGGATTAAGGAAATATGCGTGTAAAGTCGCTTTGCCTTACCATCATAACTGTTGCGAAAAGTCAAGCGATCGAACAATAATATAGACAGAAGAAGAAAATAAATCGGACACTAGATTTATGTGGTTCAGTCGTAAAGACCTACGTCCACGGGAAGAGCGGCAGCAAATTTCACTATAGATCAAGTGATACAAGGAGATTACACATTCGAGTCACTCAAACACTCTCTCGGTGTTTCCCAAGCTCAATTACACTCAACAACGCACTTAATGTTTAGCCCGAAATTCCTCAAGAAATAATCTCTCAATCTCACGAAGGAATTACACGCAAATCTTACCACAAGATTTAAATTAGCTACAAACACTAATCTTTCTTGGATGTAATTCACGGACGAGGACTACAAAGAAAATCCCTCCCAAGCACTCAACGACTAGACGGCGCTTCAAGACCAACTCTTCATGATCAACGGCGGAACACCAAGCACTCACACGGCGCTTCAAGACAATTTGTGATCCACCTCTACCACCCACGGCCACAAGTCTATATATAAGTGAAACCCTTATTCTTTTGCCAATTTCTCATAGAATTATGTTTCCTATCTAAAACGATTTTATCCAAAACATATCTCTTTATATTTTAAATATAATCCAAATCCAAGTCAAAGTTGAACTTTCCTATTTCAGCGGCCAAATTCTCCAACGCGGATTCAAACTTTGGGAAGTTGATCTTCGGATCTTCTTTGTTCAATTTCGAACATCCGCAATAATCCAATTCGGAATATTCGAATTTCACATTGGACTCAAACTCGAGACATATTTTAACAATAATCAACCACTAACAATTATAACCGAGTAAAGAAGCTAGAGATGCAAAGGAATATAGAGATGACGTTCAGGATGTCGATTTCCAATGAATGTGATGGAAATAAAGCGGTGCAGATCATATTATCTCATATCATGAAAAGTACTATAAGAAAATCATGACAACAAAGCAAAACTCTAATCCTTTCTAATTAGTCATTTCTTCATATGAGGAAGAACCTTCATTCCTCTATCCAATAAAACCACATATACATATGAATAGATTAATATAGACGACCTATCTCATCGAGAGAATCAAAACATGATTAGCCTCAACGAGAAGACACCATGTTTGCTCATTGTTCATTGATGATCACCGGAGTTCAGTCACGGTGATAGACCTCTCGGTGGATTTGTCCGATTCCAATCTCCCTGTCCTGCCGTGGCAGAAGGCCGGTTGTTGGGGCAGTTCAAGAGAAACAGGGTGGCTGTTCAACTTATGGACTATGTCCGCCATTGTGGGTCTACGATTCGGATCTTCCTGAGCACATAGCAAACCAATTTTGAGGCATCTACCAACTTCGTCCATTGAATACGTCTCTCCGACGGCGGGATCTAGCACCAACAATGGCGTATCGTCTCTCCAGTTTTTCCAGGCCTGAAAACAGTTCATTGAAAAACATTTCTCAAGACATCAAATTTGCTTAGTTTAACCATTTTCATTTTAGTTAAAGAGTCGATTTGTGCAACTTACGTAGCAAGCAATGCCTTCGCCCTGGTCTACCTGGTTGAAAAAACTATTCTTCTTACCGATAATAAGCTCTAGAAGTAGGATACCAAAACTATAGACATCGGACTTCACTGAGAATTGCCCATTCATTGCATACTCAGGTGACATGTAGCCACTACAAACCATTATATATCAGCAATATAAGCATACATAAGCAAAAAAGCAAAGAACAAAGCATAACAACACTTACTAAGTCCCCGCAATTCTTTCGGTCATTGCCAGTGTTTGGTTAATCCTGAAAATCCTTGCCATGCCGAAATCGGAAATCTTGGGGTTCATTTCACTATCTAACAATATATTGCTTGATTTTAAATCACGATGGATGATCTGAATTTGAGAGTCCTCATGTAGATAACGCATTCCTCGAGCAATCCCACATGCTATGTTGTAACGTGTCGACCAATTCAAGTGCTTGCTTTTTTCAGGATCTGCATGCATGCCAATTGAAATGCGGGTTATTTTTGGTTGATAAATCCTTGTGAATGTATTCTATGCAAGGAACTAATTTTAGGTTCCAAAAGATAGGAAACATTCAACGTAATCTGAGGCTAATCACACATTCGCCTCAACGTAAAAAGCAATAGCTTAGTAATATATCGAAAAGATTGACGTACCAAATAAAAAGTAGTCAAGACTTTTATTCTGCACAAACTCATAGACAAGCAGTTTTTCTTCACCCTCTAAGCAGAACCCGAGCAGCTGCACAACATTTTGATGTTGAAGCTTCAGTAGCAACATGACTTCGTTCTTAAATTCTTCGAAACCTTGCCCGGAGCTTTGAGATAGTCTCTTCACAGCTATTAGTTGTCCATTAAGAAGTGTACCCTGAAAGGTTAGTATTTTGATGTTTAAGTACACCTGAGTAGCTTTTGATCAACACTTCACAAAATGGCCAAATCAGAGATCTTTGAGTTTTTTTAACACAAAAGATCTTTCAAGTGTGATAACTAGCCGCACCAGGAAAACTTCACCAAATTCACCGTTACCCAACTTGTTTTGATGACTGAAATTGTTTGTGGCGGCTAGTATGGTGGCTAAATTGTACAGCATGGAGTGGGAGTTCGTAATTTCAGTTAGGCCTACGCAACGAAACAACACGAGATGGTCATTTCATTAAAAAGCGTAGAATAGTATATCGCGCCTACACAGTTTTATCATTCTATCCGAGTAGAAGGCAGCAGTACGTATTTCTTACCGATTTTATCTCCTTGGACGACTGCATGTGTGTTGGTCGCATTCCTCCTACTGAAACACCAAGCGAGGAAGAGAACCACCGCCGTTGAGATGACAAAAGGGGCCATTACGATGATTATCACAATAAATATATTGCTTTCGACTGCGTATGAGCAACCATATTTCAATAGCATCAGTATATAAGATTATGACAGGATGAGATTTCATAATTGCCAGAGCAAACGTGAAAAATGGAGAAAAATAGAAAAGAGAATGCTTTACGAGCAAATGTCCAGAGCAAATGATGTTGAGAGAATGTATAAGAATAACCATTGATCGAGTAAAAGTCACCTTTTACCAATTGTGATTTAAATAATCTAATCTCACAAGTAGATTTAGACCCACCATGTTCAATGGATGAAATATCAAATATTTCCATCGTCCATCCCATAAAGATTTTTTTTCCCGAAAAATCATGTTGACACTATGTGTAAGAATAAGATCCAAATCTATATTATTCGTGGAGAAAGAAATTTTTCTTACTTTCTGCATTTAATTTTGTGCGTTAATTATTTACATTTATAAGGATATTTTCACTTGCCAATGTAATTTAGTAATACTCTATACTTGTTTGTGGGTATCCTTGTTCGGATTTTAAGAGAGAGAGGAAGACGAAAGGAGTATTCAATTAACATGATAGTCTTCAATTAGAATAAAGTTAGATTTACCTATGGAGTAAAAAAATAAATAAATTTCATAGATGAATTTGATGAACAAAAAAGGTCATTTATTTTTTCAAATTATATGAAGGTTCCATTTTTTTCGTGAAAATTAAAAAACTCCAAAAATATTTTTCCAAAAGAGATCACTTACATCTCATAAAATAATTATTTAATGAAAATTGTTTACATTTTCGACAACAATTTATATTTAAATAGTTTCGTGAATGATGAAAATATTTTTTTTGTTAATTTTTATTAATGATATAAGTAATTGTTTTTAAAAATATATTTTTGAAAATAAATAGAGCCGAAAGTAAAGAAGGTTTTTCTATCAAACAGAAGGGCAAAAAAAGAAAAAGAGGAAGAGAATGGAAAAGAAAGGAGATTAGAAATGAACTAGATGGGTGCACCTCATGGGCATTATGTGATTCTCAAATACCATAACCTCGTGAATTCAATCAATCAATCACGTCCTCTTCTTCGAAGAATAATTTATATAATTTTATGATGATTGACCCGCGATGACCAAATCGAAGGATACGGAAAATTGATATGTCCGACATCAAAATCTTGATGCAAATGGAAGCCTAAAAAGTAGTGAAAAAGACATATGTCAAGTCAAACAGTGATCATTAGAGAAATCAATTATATTTGGTGAACTATTGAATAAATTTGATTTTTCATGTTAGCGATTTGGACAGGTCCCACCTGTCATAATTTTTTTGAGGCCGCCGATAGGATGACTGTCAACTACTAAATGACAGTGGAACGGTCACCTGACAACCACAAATTCATTTTGTGGAAACCGGTAGACTTCTTAAACTGTTTTCAATTTTAGACCCCATGGCCTTTCTTTTTTTTTTTTTTTTTTGGACTTCGAGACCAAGTTCAAAAGGGGATCCACTGAATTAATGATCCTGAATATGAAGAAAGAGAAAATAAATTAAATATCAAAATATAAATAATTAAGTGGAAAAAAAATTAGCACTTATTAAAAAGAAATCATTAATGTTATTATAAATATTTATTAAATTTAAAAGATGAAAAAACACTTGAAACGTTAGCTTTACAATTAATAATGAAAATTATCAACCCAAAAAAAAATAATAAAAAAATTAATGTGCAATGAAATTGCTCCTCATTCTTTTCGCTTTCGAATCAAATTGTTATAAAAGAAATCTTTAATGACCATAAATTAAGATCAATAATATCGGTTATGCACAAAATAAGACAGATTCTTCTAGTCTTATGTAAAGAAACAAATCAAAGTAATAAACATTGATTTAGTGGGCTCTCTTTTGATTTTTGTCTCTATTTTTAAGTTTGTAATAAGGAAATATAGAAGTGAAAAAATAAAAACAAAAAAGGAAACAGAGTCAAAAATTGAAACCAAATTAAGAAGTCCACCGGTTTCCACAAAATGAATTTGTGGCTATCTTGTGACCGTTACACTGTCATTTGGCAGTGAATGATTTTGGGCGCCACTAGGATGACCGTCCACTGCCAAATGATAGTGGAATGGTGACTGGACAGCCTCAAATTCATTTTGTGGAAACCGGTAGACTTCTTAAACTAGTTTTAATTTTAGACTCCATTTCCTTTTCTTTTTCTTTTTTCTTTTTACTTCGAGACAAAAATCAAAAAGAACCCACTGAATTAATGTTCTTGAATATGAAGAAAGAGAAAAATAAATTAAATGCCAAAGTATAAATAATTATAAGTAGAAAAAATTATAACTTATTAAAAAGAAATCATTATGTCATTATAAAGATTTACTAAATTTAAAAGATTAAAAAACACTTTGAAACGTTTGCTTTACAACTAATAATGAAAATTATCAACCCAAAAAAATAAAACTAATAACTAAATTAATGTGCAATGAAATGGCTCCTCATTCCTTTTGCTTGAATAAAATTGCTATAAAAGAACTCTTCAATGACCAAAAATTAAGACCAATGATAACGGTTATGCATAAAACAAGAACGATTTTTTAGTCTTATGTAAGGAAACAAATCAAAGTAATAACATTTAAAAACATTGATTTAGTTGGCTCTCTTTTGATTTTTGTCTCCATATTTAAGTTTGTAATAAGGAAATATAGAAGCGAAAAAACAAAAACAAAAAAGGAAACAGAGTCAAAAAATTGAAACCAAATTAAGCAGTCCACCGGTTTCCACAAAATGAATTTGTGGCTGTCTTGTGATCGTTACACTGTCATGTGGTAGTGAACGGTCATGAAGTCATGTTCATCTCTCTCTTCACCCTACTTCGGCTGTTGTCCGGTCCTCTCTATCATCTTTCTGTAGGAGAACTGGGCAACGTCAATTAGCCGTGCCCAATTCACTTGTGTGTTGCTCACATAGTGCCGGAGATAGATTTCCAGCAATGCATTCACCCGCCCGTCTGCCCATCGGGTTCGAGGATGCATGCTGGTTGAAAAGTTGAGATTTGTCAAAGAACTGAAGAGCTCGGTCCAAAACCGCCGGTGATCGAGGATCGCGATCCTCCACGATCGATGCGTGGAACGCCCAATATTTGACGACGTGTTTGAGGAATAGTTTGGCGGCTTCCTCGGCTGGGCAATCCTTAGTAGCCGGCACGAACGTCGCATACTTGGAGAATCGATCCACCACGACCATGAGAGTCCGACACCCTTCGGACTTGGGCAAGTTCACGATGAAATCCATCGAGACACTCTCCCATGGATGCTCCGGGATAGGCAACGGTACAAGGAGCCCCGCGGGGGACCGTTGCTCTATCTTGTCTTGTTGGGAAACAAGACACGTCCGCACATAGGCTTCCACATCATCCCGCATATGCGGCCAATAGTATTGATCCTCGACGAGTGCCATGGTATGGTGGATTCTGGATGACCCGCCCATTTAGAGTCGTGGCACTCGTGTAGATTTCTTTCCGAAACTTCCCATGGAGCGGCACATAAAGTCGTAGTCCTTGGTGTAGAGGAGATCATCCTCGAGCCAAAACCGCCCTGCCTTGCCCTCTTGAGCGTATCGAAGGAGGGCTTGGGCCGCTTGGTCATGCTTTAGCCCCTCCTTGATACTATCTCTCCACGGACAATCGGGTTGGCTCATCACATTGGCCAACTCGAGCTTCTCGCAAGGCATCGGCCACGGAATTGGATTTTCCCGGCTTGTATTCCAACATTGTGGCTGTCTTGTGATCGTTACACTGTCATGTGGTAGTGAACGGTCATGCAATACAAGAAGGTCACCTCGCCTTGCGTAGCTTGGTCAGCTGCATGGCCGATAGCATTTTCCTATCGTGCCCGACTCGCGGTAGATCGGGACCATGCATTGGCACCGTTTATCGAAGATGCATATGCAATCCGCGAAGGGCATAACACCCGCATTGATCCGGTCGAGAAATCTAAACCGAGTATGAAATCGTAATCATCAAGGGGGATTACCTCGACATCCTCTCGACCGGTCCATGGACCGAGGTGAAACTCTACGCCCCGCCATGCCGGTTGGGACTTCTTTAGAATTTACCGTTTTGAGCCAACCGGCATCCTTTGTCTCGACCGGAAGATTCAGCTTCTTCGTGGCCTCTTTGGATATGAAGAGATCGGACGCTCCGGTATCCACTAATGCGCTCATCGTGGTACCACCGATCTTCACGTCCATGAACATCATTCCTTTGGATTCCTTGGCCTTCTTGGCCTTGGTCGATCCAAGGATCCGCAACGACCCCAACCGCGCCTCCTCTCGCGGCTTGTCCTCCTTGCACAAGGCCGCCAACTTTCCTCTTTTCTAGCAATCACGGGCCATAATGGGACCATCACAAAGCACTTGTAGGTGCGTACCTTACAATGGTATCCTCCGTTGCTCGACTCGGTTGATTCCAGAGGGACCGAAGGCGGTCGGCTTCCGTTGGGTCGATGATACCGGCTCCGATCTCCCCCACCAATGGCCTTTTCTCTAGGCCGAGAGTCGGGCTTGGCCGCGGTTGTCGGCCTATATTCCTGAGGACTCGGCCACGGAAGTGGCCATTTGTTAGATCCGTTGCATTGCACCGCTTGAGTTCTTGCTTGACCCATGGTTTGAGTCCGCTCATGAACTGGTGGAATGCCTCCGTCTCGGTCATGGACGAGATTTGGAGCGACTCCGAGAATCGCTTCACATAGTCGCGGACTCCGCCTTTTGCTCTAGGCATTTGAGTTCTCCGAAGCTTCCTCCCTCCGCATGCGGGATAGAGGGTCCGTCGAAATTCCCGACGAGCCAGCCCATGTGGCGATAGGCCATTCCCTGCCATCCGACCGACGTCGCCACCATAATCGTGCATCATCAGCTAAATGCATGGCTGCGGTGTTTACCCGAATCACGTCGTCGGGCCGTTCCCATGGTCCTGAAGTATCGTTCCATGTACCACGGGAAGTTGTCCACGCCCTTTGCCACCCGAGAGCCCTTGAACTCTAGCATTTCCCTTCTTTTAAAGTCCCTCTCTCTTCACCCTACTTCACCTTCTATCATCTTTCTTCTCTCTCTCTCTCTCTCTCTCTTTTTTTTTTCCTTTAGATGTAAAATTCCTCGGGAGCTCCCATGGCGAGGCCGGTCGCCCAGACCGTCGTGGCCATGGGCGAGGCCGCCTTCACCCACGGCCAGTGAGACCATGGCAAAATCAGACTTAACTATTATGAAAAAGGAGAGTCTGGACGGAGGAAGACAAGCTATACACACACATGCAATTTCAGGTCCGGTCACCGGAGCGGGAGGCGGAGGTGCCGGAACGGGAGGTGGAGGGGCCGGCGACGGCAGGGCTGAGGCATCATAAAAGGGGTAGAGCTCATATCTCAAGTTGCAGCTTGGACCGAGCAACCTCCCGCCTTGCTTTCCCGGTGGCAGATTAGCGATCGCAAACTGGAGGCACTTGACACAGTCTGACGCCGTCAAGTCCGGCGTACACTGTGCGAGTGCGTACAACTTCTGTGAGCTAGTGAAGTTTGCCTCCGCTGCTGCAACCTTCTTCCCTGACCCGCCAGCTGAAGCCCTTGTGGCGATATCGCTCAGGGTTTCACCGAGAAGCTGCATGAACCGGGTTGGGTCGGTGACGTTCCCAACGTTATACAAAACACGATCCAACGATCGCTCCATGGCAGAGAGGATGGACCGGTTGGAGTACCGCAACATGCACTGGTCGTACCATATTGTGGAGACTCGCTGGTTCGGGCATCTTTGGAGGATATCCCGTTCTCCGGCGGCCACGCAGGGGCTGCACTCGGTGCTGTTGAGGTCGCCGCGGCAGAGGAAGAGCCCATAGGCCCGTTCTAGAGGGCTTTGGCCGGCGATGGCATTGGCGAAGCCGTCGGTGCTGCCGGCGGCGGCGGAGGAGAGGGAAGAGAGGAGGCCGTGGAGGTTGGATCGGTAGGTGGAGTTGGGAGTGAAGAGGGTGGTGTTCGGGCAATCATGAAACAGATAATCGGGTGCAGCCTCAATGATTAAATTGTCGATGAAGAAGGAGGAGAGACAGAGGGAGATGATGAAGCAAGAATTCATTTTTGGCTTGGCTGATGAATGGATGGGGACTTTATAGTAGCAGGACCCTAATTTTGTTCTTGCCGCACGTTGAATATCTTTTTTTAACCTTTTCTCCTATTATATTAGCGGTACGACTGCCGGAAAAAATAAGGAAGAGTGGCAGTGAATTATTTGGGGAAAAAAACAAAAAGGAAGAGAGTGGATATCATCGTTATTCATGAAAGGGAAACTAAAACGAGAGCATGACGGCACTTGTACTCATTTGAGAGTAACCGCCCCGTGTGCGGCGTGCGCCACATATTTTCCCAAGGGAACTGGTGACCTTGGGAAAATCATAAATCCCAACTGGTGGGTTTGCTAGCCCACCGAAATAGCAATAAGGGAATAGAAAGAAACTTTAGACAGTGTTTGCCTGGTTTCTTGAGAAATTCGTGAATACCACTTCATGGGATTTTTTAAATTAGGAAAAAAATAAACTAAAAAAAATATAAGGGAATGGAAAAGACACTCATAAGAAACATCATCAATATAGAATAATTCTAATTCAATATAGTAAGAACTTTCTAACGAGACAAATAAATGTACAATTTCTATTAGCAAATGTCACCATGATAAAACATTTTTCGCACTTGCAATCACGAAAGTAAAATAATCCTTGGAGCATTGCAATCCAAGTGCAATAAATCATGTCCTTTCACCTATACAAATGACTTTAACTTTGAATAGTTTATATATAATCGATGAGATTTGAATGGGTAACTTCTCATTTGTAAGCTGGAAATTTCTCAATACTCCAAATCCACTAATAGTGGAAAGAGAGACTAATTTGCATTTAATTGAGTAATGAAAACAAATTTGTTGTTACGTACGTTAATATATCATAAATTTTTAGGATTTTTTTGCGGCATTCCTTGAATAGAATATTTTGCTAAGTTTGCTTTTCAATGGCCACTCTCTCCACTCCTGAACTTGCCGGTTACAAATTACCTATGAAAGCACCTGTAGTCCAGAATTCATCGTCATCCTCTAAAAACGACAGTACCGTTAGCTTAGCAGCATCAGGAAACAAAAGGAGTTAGCAACACTCCCTCTTGCTGGTAGCCAGCTATCATTTGATGGCAAACCACTAGAATTCTAAGCCCTCCTAGCGCACGAACCCCACAAAGACAAACAAGAAAGTGGTCATGTCCTATTCTGCGATTGCTCGAATCGGACCTTTAGTCTTTTCAGACCAAGAAAATTCGCTACCAAATATAGCATATTTTATTTGCATGACGTTACATCCCCAGCCGAAAGGCAGCGTACTTTTCGAGCCAGATAAAAATATGGATTTGTGTACTATGAGACAGTGATGCTCAAAGCAATTTTTGTGCGTTTGGCTGACTTTGGGAAAATGCGAAAATGCGAAGTCATTTCCTCGAAGCTCTTTGCCTCAAGTGTATTTTGCTCAAAGCAAATGGCATTGATTAGTGACTTTCGGTGCAATGTTTCGCAAACTAATTTGAAATTATAAAAAAAAGAAAAGAAAAAAAAAAAAAAAAGGGCACCGTTTGTCTTCTTCGTTGAAGAGAGGTACATGAGATTGATTGCAGATCTATCTTCCATCCACCATTTCTCTACAAATCCTTAATCAAAAAAGTCTCAATCCGTCAAACCCCTAAGACTTTGTGTAGTAGCCAAAATAAAATTTAGGATAAAATAAAATTATCTTATCCCGCATTTGGTGCTTACTCAAGATAAAATAAAATCTAATATAAAGGGATGTAGGCCAAATCAAATTATCTCATTGAGAAGGTGAAATAAATGTGGATAGAAATAGTAAAATCTATAATATGAAAGTTTTTTTTTTTGGATAACAAATTTCTTAAATTAGCAAAATATTATTATATTTCAATATAATAATATTTGAATTTTAATATAAGAAATTCAAAATCACAGAAAATAGTAATTTAATTTTTTAATTTAATCTTATTTTATTTATATATTCGATTTTAATATATATTATAATATAAATTTAATATATAAATATAAATATATATTTATATTTATTACAAATTTTAGGGATATCAACAATTTCTAACTATTAAAATTTTATTAGAGAATGATGAAGGGAAAAATAAATAAAAAGAAAATAATTAAAAAAGAGAGGAAACATAAAATAAAAAATAAAATAAAAATAAAATATGCAAGAGTATCACAAAAGATTTTTATTATCTCCGTTTGTGAACTTTTAGATTCATTTACAGTGATATGTCATTTATACTAAGAAAATGTATATGATATGATATGAATATATCCAACTTCATTATTATAATTCACCAAACAATGAATATGATATAATAAAATCCTTAGATTTCATATTATGGATTAGAAATTTAAACAATCAAAAGTAACTTAACTTTTTAGCATTGGCTATTCTGCGATAGCTAAGATTGATTGCATCACATCGGACTATAGGCCGCCAAGGTCGTGTGAACTCAGGCCAACCTAGATTTGGCCCTTCGACAGTTGGCTCTTTGACCGTTGGTGAGACCAAAGCGAGGGCCATAGAGGATGCGTGATGCTAGGCAAGGCAATGTTGAGGTCCTACAACCTCAGCGATTGCTGTCAAAGGGTTGCATAAGATAGATGATGATAGGGTTTAAGAATATGGTGGGTCGACCATTGACCTTTGCGACTTCAACATCGACACTCGCTGGCATGATCTCGATCTCGGCGATTGGCGACCTCAATGATCTTGGCGACTAGCTAGCATAAAGATGGTGGGTTAAAGGAAATGGGAGACAAACGTTTGAAGAAGATGAATAGTGTTTTTGAGGGGAAAAGTGGAACATACAATAACCGCTAAGGGTAATATTAAAAAGAAAAAAAAAATCATTAAACCCCGCAATAACAGTCCGAAGATAATGCTCCTCTTGCTAGTAGCTAGCTATTATTTGATGGTAGACCCCTATAATTCTAAGCCCCCCTAACAAAGACAAAGAAAATTCGCTACCTTTTGTCTTTTCTTTTTTCCTTTCTTGCCAAGAAAATTCGTTACCAGATATAGTATATTTTATTTGCATAACATCACATTACACGCTCTCTTTAGTCAAAAGCATGTTGTCCACTTGAGGTCTAGAGTTTTTACTATTACTGAAACCGTAAACTCCTGCTATATTTTTAAGGTGATATATGTTGTAGTTGTAAACTTATAACCTGAAACTGGAAATTCTGATATTGATGCTAATACTGAAGAGATTGACTAGCTGCAACATCGTGATTTTTTTCCCTTTCTGATTTTGTACAAATATATATATATATATTATTTTGAATATTCGCATTCTCAAAAACATATTAGACAACCCTATACGTGAAGAATGACATATATTATGTTTGCGATGTTTTTGAGTGACTTTTTGTATGCATCGGTTGTACAATTGATATGGTATAGGGGATTGGTTACACTATCTATGTGATAAATTTATTAATCAATTTTCACCTTTTTAATTTTGTCACGTACCTTTTTCTTGTTGATAGACCAATACCCGTCCGTCCGTTGCGGACACGGTACTAAGCCAAAGTCCAATATTTCATCTTGTCCGGTCAAATTTAAAATGAGAAGACCGTCCCATCACACGATAAAAAGTGCTGGTCAACTCCTGACAACAAAAACTTACTTTATCGGGACTTAAGGAAATATTGTTTTGCTTAATGTTTGTTAGATTAGAATTCCTGAAGTTTGTCCCGTTTATCTATTATTGCTTGTATATTATATCAAACAACATATAATCATCCACATGACTACCTTTACAAAATAGTGTGTAAATTTCCTCACTTGAGCACCTCACTAGCACGAAATTTTTTACTATAGTCATGATCACCTAATGGATGGTTCGAAAATATGTGCTATTAGTTTGAGATTTTGAAGAGACTAGCTACCACAAGCTACATTAAATATGAAAAGCTGGGATTTCTTTAACTTTTGTTTCCTATAGGTGTTTAATAATGTGCTAAATGATAAGATTTTGTTTTTCGTTACTCTTTTAAAGGGTTTAGCTTTTGTGGTTTTACGAGGCAAGTGCCAATTTTGGCAATTAATTTTGGAAGCTTCATATTCCGATTGCCAAAGATGAGTCCCACAAGGGCACCGTTACAAATATAGCATAACAATACCACTAGGCTAGCTGGACTCTTATTACAATGATTTCTCTTTTCTAATTTTCGTCTTTAGAGAAAAATCTCAATGCAATGTAAATAATTTTGGATTTTCGTTCTCAAGGAACTAAAAGCTTTCGGTGGTCTTATTGGCATACGACAATGGGGTCCTTGAGTAGAGTGAAGTTGCAACAAGGTAACTATAGGTGAACCTGTAATTGGATTGAATCATTCGAAATGGAAATGCCCCCTTCCCCCACAAGCACCTACTCCTAACAAAATGAAAAGAAGTGAACTCCACAAATGAACCCAGAGCTAGTTGGTTCCCCCCTGAATATGTTGACGCGCAGCAATAGAATGGAAAATTAGGTGTAAAGCACTGTTTCAGTGCAGGATTGGAATAATATAAATAAGGTTTTCTTGGGGATAGGGGTTGATATACATTACAACGGTTATGGCATATTGCTAGAGCTGGTATTTGTACTCTTTGACTGACTTAACTTAAGACATTGGATGATGTTGAATGAAGTGCTGATTGAGGGATTGAAGGAAAGACTTTCTATCAACATCAGTTCCAACTTCTCGAATGCTGGCCCAAAATAAAAAGCAAAACAAAACTTCCCAAGAAAGGTTCTTGGCAGGAAACTCTAGCTGACTTGCCATATCGAGTGGAAACATAATTCTTGATTTCATGGTTCAATAATGAGAACAATTTTTCAGACGATTCTCCATTTGGATTCAACAAAACTGTTTATTGATCAGGAGATGAATAATATCTTGAAAAGTTAAAATCTTGAACGGGAAAAGTGCCAAAAAAGTCCTAATTTTTTTTTCTTTGTGCCGATTTAGTCTTAAATCTTTTTTTTGTGCCAATTTAGTCCTAAACAATTTTATGTTGTGCCAATTCAGTTATTTCCGGTCAATTTTAGCCGAATTTTGTTGACGGGACGTCGGCCGGTGACGTGGCCCGATCGGCACTGACGTTGACAACTTTTAATAATATTTTTATATTTTTGAATTTTTGAATTTTTTTCTTTTTTTTTTCTCCTCTTCTTCCTCCGGCTAGTCACCGGACCTCGGCGACCGGCCGAGGCAATAGCCGGCAAGGTCGAGGCCGACCTTGCCGGCACCTCGCTAGTGGCGCGAGGGCGGCCTCGCGGCTGGGCAGCGAGGCTCGCCCTCCCCGGATCTGGTGAGGGTCGAGCCTCGCCCATGGCCGGCGAGGGCAAATCCCGCCAGCTCGGTGCAAGGAGGTGGCCTCGAGTTGGCCTCGCGCCGGGCCACCGGGAAGCTTCCGACTAGACAACGAGCTTCACATGCCGTCAAAGATCTCTCTCACGTCACGCCCGAACCTCGAGCGCGCCAACATCCCACCATGGTCATGCAAATGCGACATTCCCTGTAGTGTCGCCGACCCCATTCATTTAATTATTGCGCAAGCGGAACGTATTGTAAAACCCCGACAAGGAAATACGGGATAGAAAAGCAGGAAGCAAAACCACAACATAACACTTTCATAATTCAACGAGAATTATAAACAGAGGTCTACGGCCAAAAGTCTACAAAAGACCGGCTCTTAAAAAGGAACTGTCCTACGACCTACAAGTCGGACACGTTCTCTAATCCTCATGACTTCACCTCTCGCAACTCCTCAAGATCAACCAAAGCTATCTAGCCGCTCCGTCCACCGGGGACCTGAAATTGTAATCCCCAAACCGGGATGAGACATTGTCTCAGCAAGTTCAACCCCTAAACCCCTATTAGAAAGAAAATACGCCCAAGGGTGGCCTAGCCACACAACGAGAGGACTTACCTCGCCTCGGTTCCTTCCCCGGGTTAGCACAAGTTCATATCATTCAATCTTATGCAAGTAATAAGAACTTAAACAACCGGAACGCATTCACTTTCATATAACCAACAACCGCGGGGTCCCGATTATAAGACTAAATCGTTACGACACGTCCCATTCCATGCCACACAATTCCGTCCCATAATCCGACACATCAACAACACTCAACATGCATTCCAATTGTTATTCTTTGCTACACAAGGGCATAGCCTACTCATAGATTCGGCTATCTATCGGCATATAGCCAGGCATCGCCTCCCCCCATGGAGCGCGGCTTCGTCGCACGTCGACGGCATTCCCGAAGGAGCATCGATCCGTCGGCCTCTATGCGGCCGGCATCCACCGCGTGGGCATCCCATATAGGGGCAAGTCCGGCTCAACGGCCCAGGACGATTCCTCTTAGTTATCACACAGCCAAAGCATACTCGGCCCTAGGACACTTTGCATTTCACTCAATGCTTCCACTTAAAATAGTGATCCCGGCCATTTTTCTTCATATTAAAAATATTTCAGAAATTACTCACGTGTGTGGGGGCACGTTAATTTCGAACCAGAAAGCCAATAACTCACTTTTCAAACCCCACTATTTAATATAATCATTAAAATCCAATTTTGGTATCAAAACCCGACACTTGGGGTTTTTTCGAATAAAATCCATATTTTTCATAATCGACACTCAATTTGCAATATCCACTCATCAAATTCATAATCCGAATACACACAGCGATCAGCACGAAATTCTAAGAATTTAGGGTCCCGAAATAATTTTCGGAATTTAATAAATAATTAAATTTATTTCGAAAATTAATTAAATAATAATATCCATATTTTTCACAATCCACGCTCAATTGTAACATCCAACCATCAATTTCAAAATCCGAATATCACGGCAGCGATCAAGATGCGAAATTTGAGCAATTGAGATCAGAAATAATTTTTTCGGATTTTTTTTTATAATAATATTTTAATAATTTCGTAATATAATATATTATTAAAAATTCCAGAATTTCGAAACATTTAAGTAAATCAAAAATAAAACCCTATTATGTCACATCAAGGCTTATATTAAAATAAACCTTCTTAACCCTAATTAAACACACTTTAAATTAAAACACCACCTTAATCAAATCCACTCTTAAATAACTTAAACTAATCACCTAATAACACTTAACATAAACTAAACCTCCCTAAGCATAATTAACCCTCTAAGTGAGGTTTAGTGAGCTAAACTCACCCGATTAGCGAGCCGAGCGGACCAAAACGACGAGGGCGACGAGGGGAACAACTTTCCCAAAGGCGGACCTAAACTCCGGGGCCGGGAAGCCGGCCAAAATGGGCCAAAACCAGGCTGCCACACCCATTTTCTTGGCTGCTGTTTGAGGCCGAGACAAGGCGGATCCGAGCTTGGATCGGGCGGAGGAACAGCGGTGAAGGGTGGCGGCTGCTCGGGCGGCGATCGGTGGCGGCTCACGGCGGGCTAGGCGGCGGCTCGGCGACGACGGGCAGCGGCTGGACGAAGGAGACGGCGCGCGGACGAGGGCGGAGCGGCGAGCTGCCGGCGAGCGCGCGCGCGGGCGTGCGCGGGCGACGTGCGGCGGCGGCAGCGGCGGCGAACGGGCGGCCGAGCGGGCGGAAGGGGCGGCCGGCGAGCTGCTGGTCGTTCCTCTCTCTCTCCTCCAAAGCTCAAGACAACTCCCTGATTGAGGAAGAAGATGATGGGGACGAGGGGAAGTGACATCCTACCTTTTGAAGAACAAATCCTCACCCTCCACTTGTCAAGATCTTAGCCACTATTGCCCCACATCATGACATCACTTGTGATGTCACAATCCACTAACTCCAACCTCCCACAACCGTAATCCAATAGGTTCAATTTCATTTTCCAGGCGGGGCATAAAATTCAAAGTCTTCAATTCTCCTCTAATTGAACCAAATTGAAGTCCATAAAATTAATCCAATGTCACCACACTTCAATTCATATATTTACTTGACCATAGAACCCTCTTAGATCTCAAAAGTACAACCAAAAGCGGGCCTACCAATTTCTTGAGCCAAATTAGCCATAATTTGATTATTTTGCTGAAAAACTCGGTTTGCATGAAAAATCTTCCAAAGATGAGTCAATGATCCTAAAATAATTTGTGACACACCCGGACTTCCAATTTCTGAATTCGATCTCAATTTCATGGTTAATTTCACTGCGGCACGATATTAGCGCGCCCCGATCTACCGGGTAGCTTTTAGAAATTTTCGTGCATTTGACTCGTGGTTGATCAATTCAAGCCACAATGTACATCTTTGACACATTGGAGACTCTCGGTTGTCGGGATAATCTCAAGGTTTCAAACACGGACACAGGGTACCCAAACGACAGAAAAGCCGGTCTAGTGCCGATCGACAAGAATTGTGAGATCTGGTGGAATCACCCACACTCGATCACATGCCTCGTCGAGTTGACCTATCTCCGGTCTCTAATCGATTTTTAAGCGTGCCGTAATGACCCTTGCAGATTAACTCGGTCGAAAGGTCGTTTCCGGTCAAATTCTCAAGTCCGATGCATTAGAATTTCTTAACGGCTTCACCTAGTAGACTAGTTATCCCGTGAGTGATCAGTTCAGGGAAAAGAACTATATGTGCACAGATGAAATGCCCATTTCAATTTATTGAAAATAGAATTGGAAATTCGGGATGTCACACACACACACACACACACACACTCTCTCTCTCTCTCTCTCTCTCTCTCTCTCTCTCTCTCTCTCTCTCACGCAACCGTTGAGATTCCCTCTGCTTCGCGATCCTCTCGTTCTCCGCATCCCTCGCATCTCTGACAATGCAAAATGCTTTGTCTCAATCAACTGCGGAGTGATCCTTCCCCAATCGGAGGAACCTGCGCAATCCACGTGATTCCGAGTCTGGCGAGTAGTGCTCCCGCACGCACTCTCGAGGCGATTTGCATGAGCGCACCGCCCGCGGGGCCGAGCTACCGATGGCTATGTCCAACAACGCCAAGGGGCTCGTAATGGCCGTGGCCTCAAGTGCGTTCATCGGCATGAGCTTTATCCTCAAGAAGAAGGGCCTCAAGCGCACCGCCTCCAATGGTACTCACACAGGTCGGCTTTTTTTCCTCCCCTGCGTATTCGTGTTGCGCCAGAATCGCACCTTGGTTTGCAAGTGCGATGGTTGAGGTCGACCTCGACCTCGTACGACCGGCTGGAGGAAGAAGAGGAGAAGAAAAAACGAAAAAAAAAAAATAAAAAAAATTCAAAAAATTCAAAAATTTGAAAATATGAAAATATTATTAAAAGTTGTCAATGTCAGTGCCGATAGGCCACGTCAGCCGACCGGCGTCCAATCAACAAAATCCGGCCAAAATTGGCTAGAAATGATTGAATTGGCACCACGTAAAAAGGTTTAGGACTAAATCGGCACAAAGACAAAATATTTAGGACTTTTTTGGCACTTTTCCCAACCTTGAACCATAGAATTAGGTTTATTAAAACTAGTCTACAAAGCTGTTTTACTAGGAGATATGTTAAATTGCAAGTGATCCTCTATATAATGGGTTATATACCAAAATCAATTATAGCCATCTATATCATTTAAGAAGTTGATCGTGTAAACTAAATCTTAGTAAGTCTAGTATTTTTCTAAAACAAAACTCCATGATGTTATCTTAGCATATTAGAATTTGGTTTGTGCGTAAGAATTAGATGAGTAGAACCAACTTGGTTCCCACAGGGGTTATTGATTCATATAATATAAATGGATCTTTACGTCGTTAAAAAAGAAAATCTCAGGACCGAAGAAATAAGGATTCAATAATGTTACTAACTCTAGATAAAGTCAGATCTATTCTTAAATGGAGCCGTACATAATTTTCTAGGTGGGAATCGTGGAAAGGAAAAGAAGGTGACACGAGAGATCATAATACTCTTGCATTCTTTTATCCGAAATGATTCCGAGCACGACCCGTTGTGTAGAGATGCAAAGTAGGCAATTTTTACGCTTTGGAATGAATTTATCGACTTCTTTTGTCTCTGAGCTACTTTTCTAGGGGAATAATTTGACTTAAAGTGTGTGTATATCTATATTGAAGCCGAGTCAGGGCGAGTGATGCTGATTAAGTAATCGAGAAGTTGCATGAGGAGAAACCATCTTGGGGGATAAGCCATTAGATAAGTTCCATAAAGTCAACTTGGGCCATCTTAAACTAAAGAGCTAGAATTACCAAAACCATGAGCGCGTCAATGGTTTTGGCCCGTAAATTTAGGTCAACAATCGTCTTCTGAATGTATATGGCAATTTAGTCATGTGATGTCAAATCACATTTCGAGTTAACTTCTCACCTCAACGAGTCATGTGATGTCAAATCACATTTCTATTTAACTCAATTTCTATTTTAGAACTGTTTTTTTTATCTTACATTTATTTCTAAAATAAAAATCCATTTGGTAAAATTATTTTATTTTTCTATTTCTGAAATAAATTTTTACTCCAAAAATATATCTGGAACAAAACTCAAAAATAATTTTTTTTTACTTCTCTATTTTTGAAACAGAAATGAGAAATAAAAACTATTATCATCGTTCGTCTTTATTACTAGCCAGCTGCCATCTGCTCGGTCGCTGTCCATTGACCGCCACCCGCCGCTTACTATTCACCGCCATCGCTAGTGGCCACCGTCATCCACCGCTCGCCAGTCGCCATTGCCATACGCCGCCGCAGTCTGCCACTATCGTCTGCCGTTTGCCACCACTGGTCGTTGACCATCATTCACCATTATTTGGAGGGAAAAATTTTATGTCATTATTAAACACATATTTTTACTTAGAAATTCATTCAATGATAGCATGAGTCAATTTCTTATTAGAGTTTATTATCATTCGCGCGATGAACCCTTTTGCATGGAATGGAGTACGACATCGTCTGTACCAATCAAAAAAGTAGGATGAGGTGAAGCCGTCTGCAAGACGGCATCCTCTTGCTGAATACGCAAAGATGAAGTTCACGATGAGAAACTAACCGATAAGGATGAACCAAACAAGTCACCGCTTGTGAATTGATAGCTTTCGATTCTCGTTCAAAACGTGGAAATAGAAAAGTCGAGAACAGCCTTTCAAATGCTGGCCCCAAAATAATATAATACAAAACAACAAACAAACCAAAACAAAATTTTCCACCCCAGGTTCTTGGCTGGAAACTCTTGCTAACTGGCTATATCAAGTCGAAATATAATACTCAGAATTCGTGGTCCAACTGGATAAAGAAGAGTCCAGCAATCTTAGACTTAAGACTCTCTAAGATAATAATTCTGGTCCAAGAAAATACAGCCCTTGTAACGAAAAAAAATCACCAAATTCAGGACCAATGTGTCCTTATGGTCGCCCAAAAACTTTGGACTGCATTTTCAACCACGACCAGAAACCTACGCATAATAAAGAAAAAACATTTTCAAGTATAAGCACACCGCGGAAAAGAAGGAAAAGAAGAGGCAAGTATCATGTGCTGGTGGTTTTCGGTGCTTTGAATGGTTCTGGGGAATAAGACGCCCGTTTTTTCATGTACCTTCATCTGTTTTTTTATTTCCTCTATAATTTTAGAAAAAAAAAAGATTAGCATTACTAGTTGATATGTCAGACAATTAAGATAAGGGACCCTCTGTTCTATAATACATTGTGACAAAATTAGTTGAAGGATTTTGTCTTCGGCAGGTCATTAATAGTGGTCTATTTATTTGAAACGGTAATAATTAGATCATTTCTCATATTTTCCTTTCTATTTTCTATATTATAATAAAGTTCCCCAGTTTAGGAATTAGATTGATCACTTTTTACAGAATAGCAAGAATTCAAACCATTAAAATAAGAGACGAAAATGCGCCTAACTCTATATAAAATAGTATACAATTTTCTATGTGGATAGCCCATAAAGCAAAAGAAGGTAACCTGAGAGATCATACTACTCCTGCATTCTTTTATCCAAAACAAGGCCAAACGTGACACGTTGCCTAGAGATGCAAAGCTGACAATGTCCGCTTGTTGACTGAATTGAATGAATCAATGGACTTCATTCGTTTTGAGCTATTGTATTCTCTCCAAAACGATTTTTAATTTACGCTAGGTTTATTTCACAAAAGAAGAATGATTTTAAAAGTATTTTTCTAAACAAGATTTATTATATCACTTAAATTAATTAATCAATAGAAAATATTTTCATTATCGATAATAATTAATGTATAAAATTTCATTAAAAATGACAATATTTATCATGCATTCATTATTATAAGCAATATAAGCGATCGTTTTTGGAAAATATTTTCGAATCATTTATTTTTCGCGAAATAAATAAATTTTTTATATTTGAATATTTTAAGCCCCTAGGCATATTCTAAAGCTTTTTAAAATGAAAATTGTCTAAAAAGTCTTAAACATGTTCAGTCATAAATCTGTCAATTGTGCCAATTTAATCCTAAATATTTTGATAATTTATCAATTTAGTTCTAAATCTTTTTAACAATTTGTGAATATAATCCCTCCAGTAAATATCAAACAATAAATTTAAGACTAAATTGATAAATCATCAAAATGTTTAGAACTATATTTACACTTTTAGGACTAAATTGGCAAATTATCAAAAGATTTAGAATTAAATCGACATAAGTTAAAAAATTTAAAACTAAATTGACCACTGTATAATAAATTTATGATTTTTTGAATAATTTTTTCACTTTTTAAATAAAGAAAAATGAACGTTATGAAGTGGAGGCAGGCTGGGCCACGTTGTGGGGGCCTCACGTTGTGACACTAATTTGAGAAATAAAGATTCTGTAATGCCTAAATAAGTAGTGCCATCAAGTTGAATTGATTGTCACTTTGTCAGTCAAATATTCTGCGCTTTTGGCTGATTACAGTAGTGAGGAAAAAGTTAGGAACTACTACATTTTCTATGATATAAAGGCTCCATGTACGAGCTTTACAAATAAATTTACTTTTATAATCACCTTAGCCAATTCTAATTCTCGCAAATTTCTTATTATGCATCTCTAATTCCTATACATATTTTGATAATAAATCTCTAATTGATGTGCAAGAAATAATATTTTGGTAATAATTATTTAAACTAATATCCATTTACAAATGGATTCTATTGTGTATTATGATGTGACTTAGAAAAAGATTAATAATGTAGGATACCTATTATGATATAAAATCTAATTTTTCACTCATATTTCACAAATAATAATATTAAGAGATGAATAAAAAAATCCATCATCACGAAAAACAAGATTATGTAACATAATTAATAAATGAATATAATAAAGTTACCCATGGAAGGAAAGATATATCCAAGAGGATTAACCAGCCAATCTATCCCTTGGCCTGAATCTGGTCGAGAAGATTTGACTACTTCAGGATCGCCAAGGATAAAGCCTCCTATATGTTCTATCGCCTATATGGCAATTCGGGTTTCCAAAAGTTGAGTGCTTAGAATTGGAAAGAATGTTTCGCCTCTTAAAAGATATTCCAAGAAAGTTGAATCTTCAATGGGTATTAGGAAGACTTTTCTTTTGGAACTCCTTATAAATATGGCAAGAAATCTAACCAATTGCCACTATCCATTACATGAGTACTTGACTCATATCCTAGCCGTTGGATAAATTATGTAAGGAAGAAAAAATGAGCCACGAATCAAATTTTGAATGATATTGTCTGATCATATCTCATCAGACTTTTCACCTGAAAATAGTTTATATCATAATCAAATTCTTTAAGTTTTGTCAATCATCAAAATCATTTGGGGAATGTTTTCTCAACAAATATTATTAAGAGGGTTTTGCCACATGACTGCACATACTATAAAAATGTGATGACTTTTGTGATTGACAAGTTGTGTGCTACACATTTTGACATAATCTTTAGTCATTTTTCATGAGTACACAACGAAAAGTAGCATATGTCGACAAGTTAAAACCCAAAACAATGGAGCTAGATTTATTAAAGCTAGTTTACAAAGCTATTTTATTGAGAGATACGTGAGATTAAGAGCAATTATAAGAAATGGTCATATAAAAAAATCATCAATAGCCTGACATATGATTTAATAAATTAATTGTATAAAATAGTCTTAATAAATCTATTATTTTCCTAAATCAAACCCCCATGACATTGGCTTTGCAATTTAATATCTCGGTTGTGCATATGAATTATATGTATAGAGCAAACTCGATTCCTTGCAGAGACTATGATTCACATTATTAAAATGGATCTTTTCGTACTTAAAAATGAAGATACGAAAGCCGTAGAGATAATATCAGGAATGAGAGGAGTCCACTAGACACGGGGGAAGCTCGTCAAAGATTCCAGAATGATTGTGCACTTGTAACATAAAAAATGAAAATCGTGCTCAAAGTCCTGGGGAGACTTTTGGGTACATTAGGAGGACGAGTTAGCTTATTTACCAAATCAATTATTAAAATATGAATTTTATTTTATTATCTTCCATTAAAAAGATCTCCACTTAATGTTTTGTTTTATAATTGAATGAATATATTTTGGTTTAACAGTTATGGAGTGGACATATGTATGAAGAGGTGGATGACGCAAGTTCAATAATTCCTTACAAGGAAAAAAAAATCTCTATCTTCCCAAAAAGAAATAAAATATAGACAAGGAAAAAAAAAACCTTCATCATAATTGATTGGTGGATTTAAAAAAAAAAATTGTATTATGTTACTCTAACTTTTACCATCTCAAGTATTATGTTCAAAGCCATATAGCTCTTCTTCTCTCTCTCATGCGCACACACACTTGGTTAAATATAGGATGGTGTCTGCTGTATAAATTCTTCTTTACAATAATGATTGGAGTTACCCAAGAAAAGCTCAATGAAGTTAAAGATTAGTTCCCTAATCGAGCTAAAGCTACTAGAAAATACAGTACCAAATGTCAAAATCGGTCCTAAAATCTCATTATAGACAGCTTGTAGATCATCGACTGTCCTTGGTGAGGGTTTTGCAAACCCTATCACCAAAAACGACAAAGACAGCTTTACTTCCTATTCCCAGACGATATCGATTACGTGCTCATCCCGTCAACTTCATGATCAAAAGATTGATGGAGGTAATCAAATTAAATACCAGGATAACTAACTAAAAAGTTACATCAATCAATCAAAGAACTAAGATGACACAACTGCAATAATTTATTCCTAATTTTTACAAGAGGAAGTGCATTCACAAAGCAAGTACATAACCTCTATCTTGAGTTACAAATACTGTCAAAGAATACAAAGACTTTTTTTTTTTTTGTTTTTGTTTTTTTGTGTTTTTTTTTGAAAAAATTGCTTTCATTTCTTCAACTAATGATCTCCAAACAACAAAGAAGTGCTTTTGAATGAAGGATGGCTCAAAAGGGTTGAGGTGGGTTAAACAACCAATTACAAAGGGAGGGCTTCAATTCTTTGGGCCCTGACGACCTAGTCTATTAATTATATAGCCTTACAATAACAATGGACAACTTGGATTTCCTAGAGATGAAATAAACAAGATTTGCATTTTACAATAATGGTTGGTATTGACATTTAAATTTTGGCTAACCGTTTCATCATTCATTTTTTTTATTCATTAATTGCATAAAAACTTAAAGATTAAGTTTTAACCCCTAACAAAAATAATCATCATTAAATTGCATAGAATATAGATGTTAGGAGCATTTGCATTAAAATTTATAGAATTCATTAGAAAAATATTTTAAAAAAAAGGAAAAAAGAAAAAAGAAAAAGAAAAATTAACTAATTAATTTTTTGTTTTTTTTTTAAAAAAACCCCGGCCCCTTCTTCTCGTTTCCAGCCCAGGCTCTTTCTTTTCCTCTTTTCCTTTTTCATTTGGGCCGGCCCAGCCCACCTCTCTCCCTCTTTCCGGCCCAGCCTTCCTCCCCTCTTTCTTTCCTTTTTCCTCGCGCGCTACAGGGAAGGATGAAAGGAAGGACGAGGGGACAAGGTACAGGACACAAGGACGCGGAGAGTTGCATCGGGCAAGGCGTTCGGTCGGGGGCAGGCCGGCAGTGGCAACTGCCACAACAGGAGGCCACGCGCGCCGGTGCTTAAAAAGCGAGAGAGGGATAGACAGTTGAGTTGCCGAGGGGGGGGGGGGGGTGTTCTTTGAGTTCTTGAGTTCACGATCTCATTTTCTCCGGATCCAGAGCGTTCTTGAGTTCAACTAAGTCGAAGTCGCTGGTGTCGAACATTTCCTGACTATTATTTGGGTCTGGGCCTCAGTCCGGGTCCTCAAAGCATTGAATATCTTCTTTCCATAGACGCTCACTACATGTTTGTTAAAATGCCTCCCAGACAAGTCTGAGAGAGCAGTGCGCATTTTGTCCCAATCCGAAGAGTTGTTGACGTAAATTGATTGTGATCACTTGATATCATACGAGTTTAGATGTTCAGTAATGTCCGCGTCCCGTTTCTTGTCACATTGTTTTTCTTTTGCGCTTGTTCTTCCTTGAATCTGCGAAGTAGAGGCTGACGATGGCGGCAAAGATCTGGTCGAGGGGGCGTTTGTGGTGTGGTTGTGAGCATAAGTCTTGGGTGGACGGTGGTGTTCAAATTTGATGGCAGCGATGTTGGTGCGACGACCGGAGATGGTTGGAGATGAGCTGCTACAGAGCTGTTCGTTCCCGTTCTTTGGCTGTCCCAGTATGTCCAGATGGCTGGCTTAAAGGAGATGATATTATGAGAGATAAAGGACATGAATGATAACTATTATGGCTAGAGATTGATTTTTGGAATAGAAATAGATTCATTTCTATTCCTAGATGAGTTTCTGAGTAAGATATGGGGCGGCGAGGTCGAGTGACCTTCGGTGACTCCACCGTAACCAGATCTGGGTCGCGGTTGGGTCGTCCAAAGGCGTGTGACCCAAATCTAGGGCGGCGAGATCACGCGGCGACCTAGATTTGGGTCACGGTGAGGTCTTCGGCGACCTAGATTTGGGTCGCGGCGAGGTCGCGCCCGCGATCTAGATGGCGTGGTGGTCGCGCCACCCCTTGGCGACGGTTGCTTGCATCGCGACCATGTCGACCTCTATTTAGCCGTTGCTAGCCGCTCATAGCCTTACGCAACACGTCGATTGACCTCAATGGAGAAGAAGATGAATAGTCCAATGACAAGGGCAAAACTGGAAAAATAGAGAGTGAGTAAGGATAGTTTTGGAAGAAAATAAAAATATGAACAGTACCCCTACTTGTATACCGAGAAAGCTGAAGCCCAAGGCATCCTCATACTTACCTTGGGCTTTCAGCCTTTAGAATGTCAACTTTGGCCTAATAGAGATTCCAAATTTGTTCCCAAACACTCAATACTTGGCCCAAAGGGCTTTGAGTGTCCAAAGTGCCTTGTAAATGGCACTCCCAAATGCACCCTAACTCTCATTCATCAAATGTAGCTCAAGAATAACCGATAATCAATTGAAAGAACAAAAATAAAAATAAAAAATTCAAGGTTTCTGCAACTAATGAAATTTTGAACATTTTATTTCAAGCAAATTGTACATTAAGCACATAAGAAGGTTAAACTGCAATGTACCAAATAAGAAATAATCAAAGCTTATATTTGGCACAAACTTGTAGACAAGTAGTTTTCATTTCCCTCCACGCACAGAGTAGTTGAACAAGGTTTCTGTGTTGAAGCTTTGCAACTAATAGAACTCCATTCTTAAATTCTTCATCACCTCGTCTTGAGCTTTAAGATAGCCTCTTCATTGTAATTTGTTGTCCTCTAGGAAGTCTACCCTAAATGATTTTGTGTCTTCATTTAATTCCTTATCACAACTTCTTAGAAGCTAACATAAGAAGGCTTTACATGTTTTTTTCTTCAACATCATTATGTTCAATACAATTTAAATGTAAAGCATTTTGAATTGTTTCTAACAGTTTATAATACGTACCTGGAAAACTTCACCAAATCCACTTTCATCCAACATTTTTTCATGAGAGAAATCATTTGTTGCAACTTGTGTTGTAGCCAAATCAAACTGCAAGGACTCCACGGTGGTAAATTCATTTGCACCAACACTACAAAACAACTCAATTTAATTAAAAATTAAAATAATAATATTGCTTTTTATAAATAGTAATGGATATAGAGTTGCCAGTACTTGGGGACATTTATCACAATAAAGAGCACCAGTTTTACTGGCAAGTTGTGTCTCCCTACCCTAGGCAATCTTTCCTCTCTAGATTGGTCATGAAGAAAAGCAAAAAGAAATAAAATCATCAATACTAAAGGAAACAAACGGGATGAATCTTGTATCACGATCACTTCTTCGTGCAAGGGTGGTGTTCATTGTGGTGCAAATGCTACCCATTCTTGGTGGGAATCTAACGGTTAGGACTATTTTGAGGCCTCATTTTAAGGTTAGTAAACTTTATATTCACCAAATCCACTTTCATCCAACTCTTTTTTTTTCACCGCCTTCACTCACTTCATGCCCATATCTGGGGAGCAACATGAGAGAAATCATTTGTTTGCTTTAGGAAACATTGTGTATATTCAATGTGAGCCAAATCAAGAAAATATTAGGTGGGATCGTTTTTCAATGACTCCATCACCTCCGTTATTTCTCTCTACTTCGTTACCCTCTCTCTCCTTTCCTTTCTTCCTTATGCATCACACCATAAATGGTAAGTTCATTTGCTTTTGTACAATTCATTAGGAATCAAAGTTGAAATTCTAAACAAAACAACTCAATTTAATTAAAAATTAAAATAATAATATTGCTTTTTATAAATAGTAATGGATATAGAGTTGCCAGTCGCATATAATTAATGGACATTAATTGGAAAGGGACATTTATCACAATGGATATAGAGTTTAAAAATACAATGTTCAAAGTCTTTTTCCCACGAAAGACATGCCGCTTTTTTAGAACAATTGTTAGGGACTTTGAATTATACTCCTTGAAATCCGCATTTATATAAGAAAAGAAAGCACATCCACATTTCACCCAATAGCAATACTTTGTTCAAACCCAGATGATTAATCACATTTATTGCAAATCCTTATAGTTCCATCAACCATCTATGCACAGTTCTTTTGTTGAAGCCGTCAAATAAAAAAAGAGTTGTCTGAACTTTTGTTTTTCCTTTTCTTCCAAAAATTCTTCTTTTCTTTTTCTTATTTTCGCTCCTTCTCAATTCCATGAGTAATGCCACTGCCCTCCTCCTTATGTGATAAGAAGGCGAGCTTGAGCAAAGATGGGCTGATGCAATGCAGAATCGAAATGTCGATAATGGTGAGGCACGGAAATAAGGCGAGGGTCGTGTGAATCGTGGTGGAGGGGCGAGGGGAGAGAGAAAGAGGATGATCCCAAAATATTTTGGATAAGTTGTTGTTAATTAAGCCATCAATTCAGGTGTGAAAGAGAATAAGATAAATGGTGACCAGTGAGGATGGTCCCCCATTGGCGTAGTATGGGGGTCATTTACATGGTCAATTGCGTGAGTTGCATTCTCATGTTCAGCGATCACGTTGGTCAAAGACAGTACTTGATGGCCCTTCGAACTCTGAACTTTCTGTGGCCCTTTAAAGATCGAGGAATTAAGGAAATATGCGTGTAAAGTCGCTTTGCCTTATCATTATAATCAACCACCAACCATCATAATCGAGTAAAGAAGTCGGAGATGCAAAGGAATATATTTGGAGATGACATTCAAGACCTCGATTTCTAATGAATGTGATGGATATAAAGCGTGCAGATTATATTATCACATATCATGAAAATACTATGAGAAAATCATGACAATGAAGTGAAACTCTAGTCCTTTCTAATTAATCATTTCTTCAGATGAGGAAGAACTTCCATTCGTCTATCCAATAAAACCACATATACATATGAATAGATAAATATAGACGACCATCCTTATTGAGAGGATCAAAACATAATTAGCCTCAACGAGAAGACACCATGTTTACTCGTTGTTCATTGATGATCACCCAAATTCAGCCCCAATGATAGACCTCCTGGTGGATTTGTTCGATTCCAGTCTCCCAGTCCTACCGGAGCAGAAAGCCGGTTGTTGGGGCAATTCAAGAGTAACGGAGTAGCTGTTCAACTCATGGACTATGTCCGCCATTGTGGGTCTACGATTTGGATCTTCCTGAGCACATAGCAAACCAATTCTGAGGCATCTAGCAACTTCGGCAACTGAATACGTCTCTCCAATGGCGGGATCTAACACCAACAATGGCGTACCGTCTCTCCAGTTTTTCCAGGCCTGAAAATAGTTCATTGAAAAAATTTCTCAAGACATCGAATTTGCTTAGTTTAACCATTTTCATTTTAGTTAAGGAGTCGATTCGTGCAACTTACATAGCAAGCAATACCTTCCCCTTTGTCTTCCTGGTTGAAAAAACTATTCTTCTTACCAATAATGAGCTCTAGAAGTAGGACACCGAAACTATAAACATCGGACTTCACTGAGAATTGCCCATTCATCGCATACTCAGGTGACATGTAGCCACTGCAAACCATTATGTATCAGTAATATAAGCATAAAAAAGCATAAAAAGCAAAAGAACAAAGCACAACAACACTTACTAAGTCCCCCCAATTCTTTCGCTCATTGCTAGTGTTTGGTCGATCCCGAAAATCCTTGCCATGCCAAAATCGGAAATCTTGGGGTTCATTTCACCATCCAACAATATATTGCTTGATTTCATATCACGATGGATGATCCGAATTCGAGAGTCCTCATGTAGATAGTGCATTCCTCGAGCAATCCCACATGCTATGTTGTAACGTATTGACCAACTCAAGTGCTTGCTTTTTTCAGGATCTGCATGAATGCATGATTGAAATGCAGGTTATTTTTGGTTGATAAATCCTCTTGAATGTATTCTATGCAAGGAACTAACTTTAGGTTGCAAAAGACAGGAAACATTCAACATAATCTGAGGCTAATCACATATTCACCTCAACAGAAAAAGCAATAGCTTAGTAAAATCTCAAAAAGATGATGTACCAAATAAAAAATAGTCAAGACTTTTATTCTGCACAAACTCATAGACAAGTAGTTTTTCTTCATCCTCTAAGCAGAACCCGAGCAGCTGCACGATGTTTCGATGTTGAAGCTTCGGTAGCAATGTGACTTCGTTCTTAAATTCTTCGAAACCTTGTCTAGAGCTTTGAGATAGTCGCTTCACGGCTATTAGTAGTCCATTAAGAAGCGTACCCTGGAAGGTTAGTATTTTTATGTTTAAGTACACGTGAGTAGCTTCTGACCACAACTTTTCAAAGTGGCGAAATCAAAGATCTTCAAGTTTTTTTAATAAAAAAGATCTTTCAAGTGTGATAACTAGCTATACCAGGAAAACTTCACCGAATCCGCCATGACCCAACTTGTTTTGACAAGAGAAATTGTTTGTGGCGGCTAGTATGGTGGCTAAATCGTACAGCATGGACTGGGAGTTCGTAATTTCTGTTAGGCCTACGCAAAGAAATAACACCAGATGGTCATTTCATTAAAAGAATAGAAAAGTACATCCTGCCTACACAGTTTTATCATTCTGTCCAAGTAGACGGCGGCAGTACATATTTCTTACCGATTCGATCTCCTTGGATGACTCCATGTCTGTTGGTCGCATTCCTCCGACTGAAACGCCAAGCGAGGAAGAGAACCACCGTGGTTGAGATGACAGAAAGGGCGACCACGATGATTATCACAGTAAATATATTGCTTTCGACTGCATATGAGCAACCATATCTCAATGGCATCAGTTTATGGGATATGACTGGATGAGATTTCAAAATTACCATAAGCCAGAGCAAACGTGAAAAATGGAGAAAAAGAAAAAAGAGTACACTATGTGAGCAAATGTCGAGAATAAATGATGCTGAGAGAATGTATAAGAATATGCATTGATCAAGTGAAAGAAACCTTTTACGAATTGTGATCTAAATAATCTAATCTCACAAGCGGATACGAGACCCACCATGTTCAATAGGACAAAATATTGAATTTTTTTTCTTCGTCCATCCTATAACGAATTTTTTTTTTTTCCAAAAAATCATGTTGACAGAATGTGTAAGTAGTGGAGAAAGATTTGAGGACGGATATTTAAAAATTCAGCATCATAATCTCAATCTTTCTTACCTTCCACGGGCCTGTTTGGTTCGGCTTTTGGCGAATGCATTTGCAGAAATGGAAATACCTTTGGGTGAATGGGGTTTGCCGAAATGCAAATATCGTTTGGTAAAATTTGCATTGAGAAACAACTTTGGCCAAAATACCATTTGGTAAAATTTGCATTTGTAATTGACTTTTATTTAATTAAAAAAACAAAAATATGTTTATATATATTTTTTGAAGTCCGACCACAGGACCGCCAGATCCGGCGGTCGGATGGCTGGATTTGGCCCCCGGATGGTAGTCGGGGTCGGGTGACCCCGGGCGACGGCCGCCGAGGTTGCACGACCCAGCGGCCGTCGCCCGGGTTCGCAAGGCCTCGGGTGGTCGTCGCCTAGGGTCGCTTGACCCCGGCGATCGTCACCTGAGGTCGCGCGACCTCAAGCGGTCGCCTGGGTCACGCAATTCAGGCCATCAGTTGCCTGGGTCATGCGACCTAGGCGTTGCCTGAGGTCCTGCGACGGTCGCTGGGGTCGGGCGACCCTTAGGCGGCAGTCGCCGGCGCACGCGACCCCTTGGCCGGCGGTCATCGACCTTCGATCGGCTTCTCCACCGGAGAGATGAACAGTACCGGAAGTTGCATTCCGAAAATGCAACTTCCCAATGGACCTCTACCCCTCCATTCCCCCAAAGTCCTTTGAAGCCCTTGGAGATGTAATTGTATTTCCCCAAAGTCCCCGAAAAATTGAACTAAACACCACAACATTTGGCCAAAACCCTTTAGAACCCCAAAGACCATTCCAATTGCTAAACCAACATTTTATTTTGTGCGTTAATTATTTACATTATTAAGGTTATTTTCACTTGTCAATGTAATTTAAAAATACTCTATACTTGTTTGTGGGTGTCCTTCTTCGGATTTTAAGAGAGAGAGGAAGACAAAAAGAGAGTATCTAATGAACACGAAAGTATTTAATTAGAATAAAGTTAGATTTTCCTATGAAGTAAAAAAAATAAAAAAATCTCATTGATGAACAAAAATGGTCACTTATTTTTTCAAAACATATTAAGGCTTCATTTGTTTCATAGAAATTGAAATGCTCAGAAAATATTTTTCTAAAAGTAGTCATTTGCATCTGTTAAAATAATTAGTGAATGAAATCTGCTTTATACTTTTGTGGATGATTTGTTCGTTCATTTTTATAAACAATGCAATCGATTGTGTTTTATAAAGATGCTTTTAGAAATAAATGGAGTCTTAAGTAAAATGGTTTTTCTATAAAACGAAAAGAAAAAGAAGAAGAAGAGGAGAAATGAAAAGAAAGAAGGGAAGAAATGGACTCGAAGGGTACACCTAGGGCATTGTGTGATCGTCGAATATCACCTCAATGAAGTCAATCAATCAATCTCGCCGTTTTCTTTGAAAAGTAATTGCATAATTTTAGGATGGTTGTGATCCTCTAGGATCAAATTGATGGATCCGGACATCGATACGTGCTACGTCAAAATCTTGATGCAAGTGGAAGCCAAAAGAGTTGTGAGAAAGACATACGTCAAGTCGATAAGTGATCATTAGAGAAATCGGTTACATCTAGTAAAATATGAATAGATCTGATTTTCCCTGTTAGCAATTTGGACAGATCTCACTTTTCTCTCGCCCTCTCTCACTCTCACCCCGTTACCTTTCCATTTCCATTTACCGTCTTCACTCCACTTTACCTTTTTATTTTCTCTCTTTCCTGTTTTTCTCTTTCTCCTTCAGAGTGCCGCCCGACACAATTAGAGGGCCGACGACCCTGCCAGCCTAGGGCGAGGGCCGCAAAGCCCTCGCCGGCCACAAGCGAAGGTCAGGGCGCTCTAGCCAGATCTGGCGAAGCGATGCAACTTCAAAGCTCAAACTCCTTGGAAGCGAGCTTCATCACGAAGCCACAGACACTGGTCCTCGCACCATGCACTTCCCAATCCCACTTCCTCTCTCTCATGGTGAGGCCGGCCTTGCCCAAATCATGGCAGCCGTGGGCGAGGCTACCTTTGCCCGCGGCTGGTGAGGCCATGGCGAGGCTGGCCAGTCTCTTTTCTGAGAGCGAAGGAGAAGAAGTATTGGGGAAGAGAGACTTTTACTGTCAGTAACGGAAGGGAGGAGAGAAAGTAACGGTGAGAGAGAAGATGGAGTAATTTGATACGTGTCGACCTACCTTGCCACATGTCATACTAATGAATGGAGCATACATGAAAAACCAGACCTAATATAATGAAAAAGGAGAGTCTGGACGGGGGAAGACAAGCTATACACTCACATGTAACTTCAAGTCCAGTCACCGGAGCGGGAGGCGAAGGTGCCAGAGAAGGAGGTGGAGTGGCCGGTGACGGCAGGGCCGAGGCATTATAAAAGGGGTAGAGCTCGTATCTCAAGTTGCAACTCGGAGCGAGCAACCTCCCGCCTTGCTTCCCCTGTGGCAGATTAGCGCTCGCAAACTGGAGGCACTTGACACAGTCTGACGCCATCAAGTCCGGCGTACACTGCGCGAGTGCGTACAGCTTCTGTGAGCTAGTGAAGTTTGCCTCCGCTGCCGCAACCTTCTTTTCTGACCCGCCAGCTGAAGCCCTCGTGGCGATGTCATTCAGGGTTTCTCTGAGAAGCCGCATGAATCGGGTTGGCTCAGTCACGTTCCTGATGTCGTACAAAACCCGATCTGGCGATCGCTCCATGACGGAGAGGATGGACCAGTTCGAGTACCGCAGCATACACTGGTCGTACCATATTGTGGAGACTCGCTGATTCGGGCATCTTTGCAGGATATCTCGTTCTCCGGCAGCCACGCAGCGGCTGCACGTGGTGCTGTTGAGGTCGCCACGGCAGAGGAAGAGCCCGTAGGCCCGTTCTGGAGGGTTTTGGCCAGCAGCGGCATTGGCGAAGCCGTCGGTGCTGCTCGGGGCGGCAGAGGAGAGGGAAGAGAGGAGAGAGCGGAGGTTGGATCGGTAGGTGGAGTTGGGAGTGAAAAGGGTGGTGTTTGGGCAATCATGATATAGATATTCGGGTGCCGCCTCAGTACAAAAAACGTGGACGAAGAAGGAGAGACAGAGGGAGATGATGAAGCTTGAATTCATTTTTGGCTTGGCTGATGAATGGATGGGACTTCATGATTTATAGAACCATTTGACTCGCAAGATCCCAATTTTGGTCTTGCCGCACGTTGACTATCTTTTTCTTAACTTTTCTGCCTATTATATTGGCGGTACGACGGACGGAGAAAATAAGGAAGAGAGGGAGTAAATTTCGGGGGGGAAAACAAAAAGGAAGAGGAAGAGAGAGAGAGAGAGAGAGAGAGAGAGAGCGTGTCTTCTTTATTCATGACGGGGAAGGAAAGGAAAATGAGAGCATGACCATGTAAAACATTTTTCACATGCAATAATGAAAGTAAAATAATCCATAGAGCGTTGCAATTCAAGTGCAATAAGTCATGACCTTTTAATTGTACAAATGACTTTGACTCCAAATAATTTGGATATAGTTAATAAGATTTGAATAGGTGACTTTTCAATAACTTAGTAATGTCCTCCATAAAAAGAGTGAGCAATAATCCCTTAGTATTTGATAGAGAAATGATTCAATAATAGTTTTTAATCTACTATAAGAATATCAGTCTATTATAAAAAAAATCAATTAATAAATTATTATAGGGTATATTTTTTCAATAATATGTTACTCTAATAAATTATTATTTTTACAATATGTCAAACATTACTATGCTAGCAAAATCTTATTTGATATTAAACCATTAGAATTCTAAGCCCTCCTAGCGCGCACACAAAGACAAACAAGAATGTGGGTCTTGTCCTATTTTGTGTTTGCTCGAGTCGGACCTTTGGTCTTCTCAGACCAAGAAAATTCGCTACCAAATATAGTATATTTTATTTGCATGACGTTACATCCCTGACCCCGAAAGGAAGCGTACTTTTCAAGCCAGATAAAAATATAGATTTGTGTACTAGGAGACAATGACGGGTATAGCTTGTTTGTGCGTTTGGTTCACTTCGGGAAAATGCAAAGTCATTTCCCCAAAACTTCTTGGCTCAAGTGTATTTTGCTCAAATCAATTGGCGTTTGGCTAGTGACTTTTGGTGCAGTGCTTTGCAAAGTAATTTGAAATTAAAAAAAAAATGGAAAAGAAAAGTAAAGAGCACTGTTTGTCTTCTTCGTTGAAGAGAGATACATGAGATTGATTGCAAATCTATCTCCCATCCACCATTTCTATGCAAATCCTTAATCCGAAAGCTCTAATCGGTCAAAACCATAACTTTCTCATGTTGGTTACTATGTGGTAGTTAAGATTGATCGCATCACACTAGATGATAGGGCCGCCAAGGTTGCACAACCTCAAGGCAACCTAGAACTAGCACTTTGATAGAAAATTGTCCAAATAGTCATAAATATGTTGCTCTTTTGCCAATTCAGTTTTAAACTTTTCATTTTTTGTCCAATTTAATTCTAAACATTTTCACATTTTGCCAATTTAGCCCTAAACCCTTTACTTTTTATCAATTGAGTCTATTTAGCTAATTTTAATAAGAAATTGCTAACATGGATGGGCGACGTTGATGTGACATTTTTAAATAATATTTTAATAATATGTTATTTTTATGGTTTTTTTTTTTATCTTTTTTTTTTTTTTGGGGTTTTGGATCTAGCCGGCAAGGGTTGTCGCCCAACTCTCTCCGGCTAGGCAAGGGCGTCGTGCCCCTCACCAGATTTGGCTAGGCAAGGGCATGCATGTCCTCATCCAGAAATGTGAAGGGCTTGGCAACCCTTGTCGGCCGAAGGCGAGGGCCCCATGTGAGGGCCGCCAATCCTTTGCATGGCCAGATCTGGTGAGGGTGTTGCAGCCCTCGCCCATAACTCACGAGGGTGCAACGCTCTTGCCTAGGGCCCATGAGGTCGTCGGCCCTCACTTGTGGCTAGTGAGGGTTATCGGCAACTCTTGTCGACTAGATCCGATCCCCCATAAAAAGTTAAAAAAAAAGAAAAAGTAAAATAAGAAAAACTATAAAAATTGAAAATATTATTAAAAAATGCCATGTCAGTGTCGGCTATTCACGTTGGCAATCAAAATTAGTTGGACGGACTGAATTGGCAAGAAGTGAAAATGTTTAGGATTGAATTGATAAACTTAAAGGGTTTATGACTGAATTAGCAAAAATACAATAGATTTAGGATTTCTTGAACAATTTTTCCCCACGACGCTAGGTGAGGTAACGTTGAGGTTGCACGACCTCGGCAACAATCGTAGAAGGGTTGTAGAGATAGATGATGATAGGGTTTAAGAAGATGAAGGGTCGATCCTCGACTTACGCAACTTCGACATTGACCCTCGACCTCGACCTACGGGATCTCAATCTCTGGCATGTTTTATTTGCATGACATCGCATCTCTCTAGCATGTTTTATTTGCATGACATCGCATCTCTCTAGCATGTTGCACACTCTCTCTTTTTTTAGGACAAAAGCATGTTGTCTACTTGGGTTGGTGATAGTAGATACACGTGATGGAGTCGTAGAGTCTCGTGGAGAAAAATAATACCAAGGCTCAGAACTTTTCCTGTTAACGGAACCCTCACTCCTATTATATTCGGAAGGCAATAACTGTTGTAGTTGTGAACTTGTAACTTGAAGCTTGTAATTTTAATATTGATGCTGGTACTAAAGAGATTGACTAATTGCAACATTGCGGTTTTTTTCCCTTTCTGATTTTGAAAGTGTCTAGTACATAAAAAATCAGTGTATTTTCTTTTCTATATTTTTTCACTTTGAACATTCGCATTGCTAACAACATATTAGATGACTCTATGCATGAGGACGACATATATTACGTTTGTAATGTTTTCAAGGGACCTTTCATATAAGAAAGAGTACTCTACGCATTAGTTATACACGATTGACTTGGTGTAACCGATTGGTTACAATATTCGTGCGTGTGATAAATTTATCAATCAATTTTCACCACGTTCATTTTTCTTGTTGATAAACAAATACCCGTCCGTTGAAGACCCGCGAAAAATTGTCGGTCAACTCCTGACCACACAAACTTATTCTATTGGGAGTTAAAAATATATTGTTTTGCTCAATGTTTGTTAGATTAGAATTTCCAAGGTTCGTTCCGTTTATGTATTATTGTTATAACTGTATATTATACGAAACGACGCATAATCATTTACATGACTACTATTACAAAATAATGTGTAAATTCCTCACCCGACCATGTCACCAGCACTAAATTTTTCTCTATAGTCATGATCACACCTAATGCACAGTTCCAAAATATGTGCTTATTAGTTTGAGATTTTGGAGAGACTAGCTACCACAACCTAAATTAAATATGAAAAACTGGGTTTATGTTAACTTTTGTTCTGTATAGATGTTTAATATTGTGCCAAATGATAAGATTCTCTCTCTCTCTCTCTCTCTCTCTCTCTCTCTCTCTCTCTCTCTCTCTCTCTCTCTCTCTTTTAAGTTAGCTTTTATGGTTTTGCGGCATAAGTGCCAATTTTGGCAATTAATTTTGGAAGCTTTATATTTCGATTGCCAAAGATGAGTTCCACAAGAGTGTCGTTACAAATATAGCATAACAATACGGCTAGACTAGCTAGACTCTTATTACAAAGATTTTTCCTCTCTAATGTTCGTCTTTGGGGAAAATCTCAATGCGATGTAAATAATTTTGGATTTTCGTTCACAGCAAGGACATAAAGGCTTTCGGTGGTCTTATTGGCGCATACTAAATGGGGTCTTCGAGTGGGGTGAAATTGTAACAAGGTAGCCATAGGTGAACCTATAATTGGATTGAATCATTCAAAATGGAAATGTGCTCTTTCCCCCGCAAGCACCTACTCCTAACAAAATGAAAAGAAGTGAACTCCCCAAACAAATTCAGAGTTATGTGGTCCCCCCAAAATGCATCGACGCATAGCAATTGACTGGAAAACTAGGTGTAAAGCACTATATCTGTGCGGGATGGAATAATATAAATAAGGTTTTCTTATGGGTGGTAGTTGTATACGATACGGTGGTTATGAAATATTGCTAGAGATGGTATTCGTAATCTTTGACTGACCTAACTTAAGGCGCTGGATGATGTTGAATGCAGTGTTGATTGAGGGACTAAAGGAAAGACTTTCTATCAACATCAATTCCAACTTCTCCAATGCTAGCCCAAAATAGAAGGCAAAACAAAACTTTCCAAGGAAGGTTCTTGGCAGGAAACTCTTGCTGACTTGCTATATTGAGTGGAAATATAATACTCGAATTTGTCGTCTGTCGTGACCTCTTTTTTCGGCGCCCGATCAGGGCAGGCGCCTTGCGGAGGCTAATGGTTCGGCTATGTCAATTAGGCGTAGCCCGGAGTCTCCCAAGTCCACCAATTCACGATTTAATAATCCAAGTTTTTAACCCGTAAGTTAATTTTTTAAACGGAGTCGCTACTAATCAATTTGGGGTGGGTTGATTAGAAACCCATGCGAAGTATTGGGAGAAATACTCGCTCTTGCGCAACCAGAGAAATTAGGATCGCGAACTTGATTACACTAGTTAATCACTAATGCCCTTCGGTACCTAATCTTGTTTAAACCCTTAGGCTTTTTTGGATGTTTTAGGGATTTTCCATGTATTTTTGGGGAGGAAAACCATTTTTTGGGTCTTTTTCTTTCTTTCTTTTTTTGGACATAAAAAGGACTTTTTGGATTTTTTTTGGTATTTTTAGAAAATACAAGTCTTTTGGCTTTTTGTGGATTTTTGGCATTTTTTGGGAAATATAAAATATTTTGATTTTTTATTTTTCTGGAAAATAAAATATTTTTTAATATTTTTAATATTTTTCGAAATTAAACTATTTTTGAATTTTTTTGAATTTTTTTGAAATAAATTATTTATTTATTTTTATTTATTTAAAACATTATTTTAAATAATAAAAATCGACCCGGGTCGGATCCACGGGTTGTGTCCGATCCGGGCCAGCCCCAAAACGCGAAGGGCCCGACTTTTTTTTTTTTTTTTTTAACCCTTAAAACGACGCCGCGGCCGGACATTTGGGGACGCGCCGGCCCGACTCGATGACCCGGCCCCGGCAACCCGATCTCCCGGCGAAACCCTACCAGACCCGGCTCCGGCTCGCGACCTGTCTTCCAGCCGCCCCAAAATCGCGAACCCTACCCGACTTTCGAGACCCGAATCCGCGGCGGCGAAGGGGGGGAATGGAGGCTACGGCGGCTACGGCGACGGCGATGACGGCGCGACGCGCGACGGCGTCGGGACGGACGAGCGGGGGAGGTTGCAATGGCAACGGCGACGGTATGTTACTTGTCCGCGAACGGCAGCTTGAGTGGCGAACGGCGATGACGGTGGAGGGTGCTCGAACTCCTCTTCGATCTGGGCTTGCGAACGTCGGGGCCTGCGGTGGATGGCGAGCAGCGATCGGATGGCGTCGATGGCCGAGCGCGCGCGGCGGAGGGTGCTCAACCCCAGATTTGGTCCTCTCGCCCCCGCTCCTTACCTAACTCGACTCTCTCTCTCGGGCTCGCTTACCGCCGGTCTCCCCCGAAGTCTCTCGGAGGGAGGTCGTTCGAGCTTCGTGACCCGATCCCTCGCACGCTCGCTCTTCGATTTCGCCTTGAAGTCTCTCAAAGGGGAGATCTCTGAGTTCACCGTGGTTTGACGACGGAGCTTGCGGCCACCTATTTATAGGCGAAGGAAATCCGGTCGACGGAGGGCCTCGGCCGCCGGCTTCCAGCTTGCCCACCGGTTCCCCTTGGCTGAACCGGTGTCCCATCGAGCTTTCTAGCGAAGCCTGCTTAGCATTAATGGCGCTTGAGATCTTATCCTCTCCGGCCGACGTCAGCCTACTCTCCTCGGCCGTAGGCCATCCTTCGCGCGTCGGCCTCCCTCGCGCATGTGAGTTACAGCGGCGAAGAAGAGGGAAGGAGGAAGAAGAAGGGAGAAAGGGGCCGGGCTGGGGGGTGAAGAAGGAGGAAAGTGGGCCTAAGGCCCACGCGAAGGAGGAAGGGCTGGGGCTGGGTTTTTGCTTTTCTTATTTTTGTTATTGTTTTTTTTTGTTTGTTTGTTTGTTTGTTTATCCGAAAAATTAATTAATAAAATAAAACCTAAATAAAATTAAGGCGTCAATAGCTGCACCTCTTTGAAGGTGAGCTCGTAGAGATTGCATTCAAAGACAAACTAATGCCTAAATTTTATCCATGCATGTGCAACAGATTATATTTTATTTGGGACCTATTGTTCTATGTAGAAAAAGAGCAATATAATATTACACATACTAAGACAGATAAGAAGATACATGTAGCTACTTACCGGGAGTGAGTGAGATAGGGTGTGAACCTCGAGTTTGGCAAGTATCAAGGCGTCATCTTACCTGGTGACATGAAGAGGTTGCTTCTCCAGGACCCGAACCATTCTTCGGTCGCCTGTTAGAGCAATCAGTGGTTTGTCAAGGACCCGAACCTTTCTTCGGTCACCTTGACGGGGAATTGCCTTCTCAGGACCCGAACCATTCTTCGATCGCCTGTTAGAGCAATAAGTTGTTTGTCGAGGACCCGAACCTTTCTTCGGTTGCCTTGACGGGGAATTGCCTTCTCAAGACCCAAACCATTCTTCGGTCACCTGTTAGAGTAATAAGTAGTTTGTTGAGGACCTGAACCTTTCTTCGGTCGCCTTGACGGGGAATTGCCTTCCCAGGACCCGAACCATTCTTCGGTCTCTTGTTAGAGCAATAAGTGATTTGTCTCGGACCCGAACCTTTCTTCAGTCGCCGTGACGGGAGACGCGCCGACCTTTCTCAGGGCATCTATTTGTGGGTGCCTGATTTGTATCGAGGACACCAGTTGGTACCCGACCTTTCTTGGGAGGATGCGCCAACCTTTCCCAGGGCATCAATTTGTGGGGTGTTTGACTTCTATCAAGGACACCTGTGGGAACCCGACCTTTCTCGGGAGGATGCACCGACCTTTCTCAGGGCATCGATTTGTGGGGTGCCTGATCTTTGTCGAGGACACCTGTTGGAACCCGACCTTTCTCGGGAGGATGCACCGACCTTTCTCAGGGTATTGATTTGTGGGGTGCCTGATCTTTGTCGAGGACACCTATTGGAACCCGACATTTCTCGGAGGATGCACCGACCTTTCTCAGGGCATTGATTTGTTGAAGATACCTGGACATTCACAGGCATTGAAAGAGTACCTGAAGGATATTTAAGCCTTTGCAGGCGTCGAAGGGGTACTTGGATGATTACAAGTACAAACTCTTGGAGGATACCTGGATGTTCGCAGATATCGAAGGGGTACCTGTATGATCACAAGTACTAAATGCTGGAAAATACCTGATTGCTTGCAAGTGTCGAAAGAGTACTTGGATGTTAACAAGTATGGATTTTGAAGGATGCCTGAACGTTCACAGGCATTGAAGAGGTACTTGGATGATCACAAGTACGAATTTCTAAAGAATACCTGGCAAACGGAATATCAAGGATGGGTCTCGCATATTCGTGAAGGTCTCCCACCTCCTGGTAATTGGGGAATATCGAGGACGTACCTGGGATATTCGTGAAGGTCTCTCACCTCCTGGTAATTGAGAATTTGAATGTAGCACGAGACTTACGGATGACCGCAGCACACAGTGTACAAAGTAGAGGAATATTTGGATGAACACAAATATTTAATGATATGATCAGGGACCACTTAACTGGTCCAACTGTAAGAAAGCATACCTAAGTGATCGCAGGCGCATAATGTGGTGGAATACTTGAGTAGCTGCTAGTATTCAATGGTGCAATTTTGAGGACAACTCGGATAAGTCGAGTGTCACGGAAATGGAGTATCCGAACGGTGGTCAGTACTCAAAGACAAGAGGATATTTGCACAGTCATGAGTATCCAACTTTTAAAGACAACTTGAATAGGTCGAGTGTCAACAAAGAGAGCACTTAAGTAGCGGTAAACACTCGAAGACAGGGAGATGCTTGGACAATCACAAATATCAATACTTGGGGACAACTCGAAAAAGCTGAGTGTCGATAAGAGGGAGCACTTAGACGGTGGGTACTCAAAGACTATCAGACATAAAGTCCTGGGGAATAGGGATGGGGATATGCTTTTCTGGCGATTCCTTTGATCTCTAAGAGTATGTTTGCTATTTATACAATATGCAGACATGTACACAATGATTGTATATGCTGTAAATTCAAATGTGATTTATGCATGACAATTTTGTCAGTTTTGTACCATTTGAATTCCACTGGGGAAGATTTTGAAAGACAACCCTCATTTAGAATGTAGATGTCTTGAGTATGCCAGATGATGGACTTTCAGTCTGAAAGGACTTTTCACTCACTCTCATGGAAAGGTTGTTTTATCCTGACCATTGATGCAGGATTTATAAGGATCACACTTCTCACTGTCATCATGTCAGCAGGGGTATCAGTATTCTCGCGAGTGGTATGACTTTACCAATGTGAGAGGTCTTTGTTGAAATTGTTATGAAGACTTGGTCAGCGGCTCATCAAAGGGGACTATCAAGGTCGAAGCCGATGGGCGAAAATGTTGCACGATCATCTCCGGGTTTACAAGTCAAGAACCTTGTGAAAAGAGATAGAGTAATTGCTCGTACTTCTTCGAGCGATACTTATGCACATATGAAATCCTATGTTAATTGAAGTGCCCCTAGTCTGAAGAGACTTTTACAATGGGACGCAATGTAGGCTTGACTCATGTGTAAAAGGGTGAGGGCTGGTGATTGCCTTAGCATTTGTCACCAGTCTTTCTTCTCACTGTCAGAAGGGGGCTCTATCAATCAAACCATAACAGCAACTTCTCTTGGGAATACAATTGACTAAATTTTTTGCTAGGGGCATTGGCCTTGCTTTTACTAGGCACACTGCTTTTTCATGCCCCTATTTTTTATCCCAACTTTTCATTTATGGGCATTTGACCTTGCTTTTACCAGGTACATTGCTTTTTAATGCCCCTAGCTTTTCATTTTTGTTGCTTGAGGAACTGATCTAGGCGAGTTCAATCGAAGCACCATTATTTAGACTTTAAGTCTTCATCTTCAGCCAACGCTCTAGGCTATGGCAATAACTTCTGCTTTGTCTCAATGTGAGGGTAAAATTACAGACTCACTTGGGTTGTACAATGAATACAAGTGCGTAAAGAAAGAATTGCTCTTCGTCATTCTAGGGCACTTAAATTAACGCGAGTGTTCATATGCAATAAAGACACCCGAAGATTGATGCAAGTGCGAGCAAGAAAATTTCTATCCCTTTTCTCACCTTGTGAGGCTGATTTGCCTTGTCTTTGACATGCCCGAGTGTGGGGTGATTCTTGATGAGAGAAGCTTCACCAGTGTATGGGGCTCAAAAAGGGGGTGAGCAATGAAATGCCTCTCACTGTTTTGGTTATCGTACCATTCGCGAGAGAACTCTTTACCCTGCAGTCATTGAATCTTCTGTACTCATCTCACAAGTGTATAGATGGGGGACTGTGTGTAGGAGATGGCTTGCCTGTCATCATTCTGACGCGCCTCATCCAACATGCTCAATCAATCTTGTCCTTCATTTAGCTGTCTATTCTAATAATCCTCAATGGAATCAATGATTTAAACAGACAAAATCATCATGTAAAAATCCATTTGGAGAAGGCATGCAGCATTTTTAAGTATGAGAGAGTTTGTACTCTCAAAACAAACTCAAGAAACCCTATTGACAGCTTTAGGGGTGTTTACTTGATAGAATTGTATTTGCAAATGTGTTGAATTTTGAACATCAAAAGAGTTATTCACAAATGGGTGTCGATGAATTGTCTCTGATGAATAGGAATATGACACATGAATGATCAGCCAAGGATTGGGAATCTGATCGGGCATCTCTGTTTTTGCCCCTGCAGAAGAGAAGATGTACAAGTAGATCAATTAGTCTGGCCAAAATCAAATGTGAGTTGAGGCTTGAAGAGTTTCTGTCATTTGCTTTGGCGATTACTCAGGACGCTATTTCGCTTAAGAGAGTTTGTCATGCCTCTCATTGATTTGTTTTCCGTATCTTTAATGGTCAGGTGATCCTGCAACAGACAAGAGGGAACATGTCAGTCACAAACTCTTTTAGGAGTCGAACAACTAGAAACGATACAACATTACCCTTCACTGGTTTGCAGATGTTTGAATAGACCTGAAGTACGAGGAGGATATGAAGTCCTGTAATTTTCACTCCGTTAGGTCACCTGCTCTTTCGTAATTTGCAGGCGCAAGAGAAGCAAATTTTTTTATTTTTCTTTTCTTTTTCTTTTTCTTTTTTTCTACCAAGTGGCTAACTGTCGCGTCAGGGATTCGAACCCCCGACTTAGGACCATTTTGCTTCTTCCCGGGTACCACTCGGCTAGAGGCGCTGACGGTGTCCGTAGGGCGCTTCTTTTTTCATTTAACCGAACCGACTCTTGGACGACACGTCCTTTCATACCAAGTTAGGTAAATCGATACGGGTCACTTGATTTGCCCAAATTAACCATTAAGCTTGTTTCTTGAATCCTATGCTTCCTGTCAATAGGAGAAAATATGTCAAAAGTGAGTTCGGAGAGTGAGTGTTGGAAACGATACCAAATTACCCTTCCCCAGATTTTGTATGTGCTAGCTCCTATGGATATTTGAATGTCGATGACGGCCTCTTTGTCTCGACACAGTTCAACGTCTCTTTCGATTGGCCTTTCTCATTTGTGGCCATGTATGCATGATTGCTGGTCATTGATTCATCTTTAACGCCTTCCTTCTGTGAAATTTCTCCTTCTGTCTTTAACTATTGCAGCATTGGGCAAAGTCATGTACCTCAAGCTTCCATGGAATCTGAGATGGACAATTAAAATCTCCAGTCTCCTAAAGGCAATTATTTCTTGGAAGAATATGCGTCTGGAACACGGAGTGAAGCTTCCAGATTCTAAAGTCGTTGTCTGGAGTAGGGGGCTATAGATCGCCTTGACTGTCTGGATTTTCTCCCCTCTTTGAAACATGATGATCCTTTTTTGTTTGCCCCTGCTTTCTTGAAAGAGTGTCTTTGAACTCGGCGAGTTCACACGATGTGCCAGCTTCAAATGCCTCCTGTCACACTAAGTCAAGGGGGGATGATATTCTGAGCACGAAATGGATGAGTTAGAAAAACAAACATGATTTAACATTTTGTTTTGACAAAAAAGTTTTGATAACGAAATGTTTTTTTGTTTTCAAAAGTATATAACTTTGGGGGGAAGAAAGCATGAGGAAGCCCAGCCCTCAGTATTCTTTTTGGATGATATTTTCTTTTTCATGGTTGGATAGCATCACCGGGCTAGCTTGGTGTGTCTCCTCATGCCCTCAAAATATCTTCAACTTTATTTAGTAATAGGTGGATTTACATTTTGGAAGAGTGATTTCAAAAGTTAGTTCCTCAAGTGGAACTGATGTTGAAAACAAAACAAACTAGACTTAAGAAAAATGTACAAGTTCCCATGTAGGGGAGTACGCAAGGAAATTAAAAAGGGTTCTACTTGAGCGGGCCTGCACCCATTTCCCCTTACGGTCATTCGTTGATAGCGCCCATGAAAAGGTCTCCAAACATGGTGGTCATGTCATCTAGCCCTTCTTTCTTTGTTGCTAAGGGTGGTACTTCATTGCCTGAATAATACCCGGCCTCCACCAGCCCTTCATAAATGTCAGCGGTATGTGCTTCGACGTTTCTGATTTGACTTACTTCATAATTGAATACCGCGTTTACTTCGTCGGTGTGATCAGGGAGCGGATTGCTCTGGAATGAGAAAGCTTTAGTGTCTAATAGGTTCTGGATTCGACTCTTGAGGGTGAAGCACTCATCAGTCGAGTGCCCCACTTCTCCCATGTGATAGTCTTATATCTTTGACGGGTCGTAGTTGGAAAAGCTTTCAGCGTTGGGTCGTTTTGGCTCGATCGAAAGGAGGTTCTTCTTCCGGAGGACTACCAGTACCTATGATGGAGATTTAGGAAGAGGAGTAAATTGTCTTTTGTTGCTGTAACGCTGGGACGGTTGACGGCTGGTGGTCTGTTGCTGTCTTGCACTTGTCTGAATTGTTGGAGGATGATTGTAGGTCGCATTGACATCTACTAGGGGTTCTTTATCTTTCTTCGTGCTGAACCTACCCGTGGGTGCAGGTTTAGTGAACCAATCATCCCTCAATCCTATCTCGATTTGCTCCCCTACTGGAATGAGTTGATTAAACGATTCGGCGATCGTGATTACCATTCGATTGCGGTACTCGTAGGGGAGGGCTTTGATAAACATCTTTCTTAGCTCGAAATCGGTTGGTTCATGATTGATTTGGGCGGCCAAATTCCTCCATCTAATAGTATATTCTTTGAACGATTCGTGCTTTTTCTTTTCGGTACGCTCAAGATCCTCACGAGAAGGGTTAATGTCCATTATGAATTTATACTGCTTGGTGAATGCTTCACTCATTTCGCTCCATGTTTTGAGGAGGTTCATGTTCTTCGTGATGTACCATCTCAAGGCCGGCCCTACTAGACTTGATTGGAACAGCTAGATCATTAATGGTGCATTATTAACGTATTGGGTCATTCGAACCAAGTACATTTGCAAATGAGCCCTCGGGCAAGTCGTGCCATCGTACTTCTCAAATTCAGGCATTTTGAATTTTTCCGGCATTTTGACCTTGGAATAAATGGAGAGGTCTGTTGGAGTAGGATCTTGGAGGCCCTGCAGTTGTTTCAGCCTCTCTTCAAGCTTCTCGAGGCGTTTGTCATGCTTAGTTTTAGACAAACTGTCTGGCTTCGCTTTCTCAATCGCGGTTTGGTGCGGATCATCCTCCAATTCGGGCATGTTATTGTCGGTATCTCCACCTTGATCACCCCTGGTAGATGATTGTGGCAACAATACCTTGATTGAGGCTGGGGCGGGAGTGAGTTTGCCCTGGATGGAGCCTATCTGCTTTGAAAGTTGTTGAAGCACATTGAAGACTTGCTTCATTTCGCTTTCCACGACCGCAATACGGCTTGGTACATTTTCTTCAGCCATTCTTGCTCTTGCTTTTGAGCGAGTCTGGATCGGCGAATGTTGATGCTTCGTGATTACCTGTCCATGAATAAACAAGCATGTGTGAAGACAAGGCGTCGATAGGGAGTCAGTCCATGATGACGACCTAATCCTACTCTTTTGTTTATTCACGAAAGGGTAGAGGATTTCCTAAGCATGGATTGAAAAAGAGCATGTGACATGTTAGCATGGGCTAAGAAGATATCCAATTTGAAAGACAAAGAAAGCATGAATTGCGACAATTTTTTGAAAAATGCTTCTATACTTTTTTTAGGTAAATGGAAATTCTTGCGGAAAAGAACTTTGTAACATGCTTGAAAATAAAAACATCAACTGAAAGTAATTTCTTTTGCAAAAGTTTTTTTTTTTTAACTTTATGACAATTACTTCCAAATTTAAATGACCGTGGTACTAAATCCTAGACTAATCATGGACCGCTCAATATATGCAAGAAGGTAAGTAAATTGCAAAGTACGAGAAAAAAACTTACTTCACTCAAGAAAATTGATGCCAATCACATAGATACACGCATGAGACGTGCGGCTCGATTTCTAACTGAGAAGGTTTGTTGAAATTAAAAGGGTATCCGCCCGTCGCAGTCTCACGTTGGCAGCATACCCTCTTAACCTCGGCTAGAGAAATTCGGGGAAAAGAAAGGTAACCTCTACATCGCAGTCTCGCGTTCGAGGCCGTATCTTTCTTAACACCATCCTAGATATCCTATGGCGGCCCAGGTCCGGCGGCCGGGTCGTGTGTGCAATGTGTAGTGCTAAAATAGTAAAACATGCACAATAGTTTATAATCCCAAAACATTCTGAAAATAAACCTCTAAGCTATTGACTTGCATAAAAACAAAAACAAGTCAATAAAATGATTTAAACAAGATAAAACGGCCTAAGTCCTCAAGTGTCCCCAACGGAGTCGCCAAGCTGTCGCGACTTCTTTTTTCGGCGCCCGATCAGGGCGGGCGCCTTGCGGAGGCTAATGGTTCGGCTATGTCAATTAGGCGTAGCCCGGAGTCTCCCAAGTCCACCAATTCACGATTTAATAATCCAAGTTTTTAACCTGTAAGTTAATTTTTAAAACGGAGTCGCCACTAATCAATTTGGGGCCGGTTGATTAGAAACCCATGCGAAGTATTGGGAGAAATACTCGCTCCTGCGCAACCAGAGAAATTAGGATCGGGGACTTGATTACACTAGTTAATCACTAATGCCCTTTCGGTACCTAATCTTGTTTAAACCCTTAGGCTTGTTTGGATATTTTAAGGATTTTCCATGTATTTTTAGGGAGGAAAAACATTTTTTGGGTCTTTTTCTTTTTTTTTTTTTTGACAAAAAAAGGAATTTTTGGATTTTTTGGTATTTTTAGAAAATACAAGACCTTTTTGTGGATTTTTGGCATTTTTTGGGAAATATAATTTTTTTTTTATTTTTTATTTTTATTTTTCTGGAAAATAAAATATTTTTTTACTATTTTTAATATTTTTCGAAAATAAACTATTTTTGATTTTTTTAATTTTTTGAAATAAATTATTGATTTATTTTTATTTATTTAAAACATTATTTTAAATAATAAAAATCGACCCGGGTCGGATCCACGGGTTGTGTCCGACCCGGGCTAGCCCAAAATGCAGACGGGCCCGCGTAGCGGGCCGGATTTTTTTTTTTTTTAAAGCCTTAAAACGACGCTGCGGCTGGGCGTTTGGGGACACATGGCCCGACCCGATGACTCGGCCCCGCAACCCGATCTCCGGCGAAACCCTACCCGACCCGGCTCCGGATCGCGACCCGTCTTCCAGCCGCCCCAAAATCACGAACCCTACCTGACTTTCGAGACCCGGATCCACTTCGTGACCCGGAAAATCGTAAACCCTAGGGTTTGTGAATCCGCGGCGCCAAAGGGGGGGAACGGAGGCTACGGCGGCTACGGCGATGGCGATGACGGCGGCAACGGCGTCAGGACGGGACGACCAGGGGGGAGGTTGTGATGGCGACGGCGATGGTATGTTACTTGTCCGCGAACGGCAACTTGAGTGGCGAACGGCGACGACGGCGAAGGGTGCTCGAACTCCTCTTCGATCTGGGCTTGCGAACGTCGGGGCTGCGATGGATGGCGAGCAGTGATCGGATGGCGTCGATGGCCGAGCGCTGTGGCGGAGGGCGCTCGACCCCCAGATCTGGTCCTCTCGCCCCCGCTCCTTACCCAGCTCGACTCTCTCTCTCTCGGGCTCGCTTACCGCCGGCCTCCCCCGAAGTCTCTCGGATCCCTCGTGCGCTCGCTCTTCAATTTCCCCTTGAAGTCTCTCAAAGGAGAGATCTCTGAGTTCACCGTGGTCCGACGACGAAGCTTGCGGCCACCTATTTATAGGTGATGGAAATCCGGTCGACGGAGGGCCTCGGCCGCCGGCTTCCAGCTTGCCCATCGGTTCCCCTTGGCTGAACTGGTGTCCCATCGAGCTTTCCAGCGAAGCCTGCTCAGCATTAATGGCGCCTGAGATCTTATCCTCTCCGGCCGACGTCGGCCTACTCTCCTCGGCCGTAGGCCGTCCTTCGCGCGTCGGCTTCCCTCGCGCGCGTGAGTTGCAGCAGCGAAGGAGAGAGAAGGAGGAAGAAGAAGGGAGAAAGGGGCCGGGCCGAGGGGTGAAGAAGGAGGAAAGTGGGCCTAGGGCCCGCGTGAAGGGAGGAAGGGCTGGGTTGGGCTTTTCCTTTTCTTATTTTTGTTATTGTTTTTTGTTTGTTTGTTTGTTTGTTTTTTTATCCAAAAACTTAATTAATAAAATAAAACCTAAATAAAATTAAAGCGTCAACATCATCAACAATGAGAACAATTTTTCAGACGATTCTCCGTTTTGATTCGACAAAACTGTTTATTGATAAGAAGATGAATAATATGTCAAAAAGTTAAAACCTTAAACCATAGGTTTAGATTTATTAAAACTAGTCTAACAAGCTCTTTTACTAGGAGATATGTTAAATTGCAAGTGATCCTCTATGTAATCGGTTATATACCAAAATCCATTATAGCCCTATATATCATTTAAGAAGTTGATTGTATAAACTAAACCTTAGTAAGTCTAGTATTTTTCTGAAACAAAACTCTATCATGTTATCTTAGCAGTTTAGAATTTGGCTTGTGCATAAGAATTGGACGGATATAATCAACTCAGTTCCTGCAAGATTTATTGATTCACATAATATAAATGGATCTTTATGTCATTAAAAAAGAAAATCTCAAAACCAAATAAATGAGGATTCAACGATGTCACTGACTCTGAATAAAGTCGGATCTATTTTTAAATGAAGCTGTACGTAATTTTCTATGTGGGCATAGTGGAAAGGAAAAGAAAGTGAGGTGAGAGACCATGATACTCTTGCGTTCTTTCATCCGAAACGATTCCGAGCACGACCGGTTGTGTAGAGATGCAAAGTCGGATTTTTGCACGCTGTTGAATGAATTGGTCGACTTCTTTTGTCTTTAAGCTACTTTTCTAGGGAAATAATTTGACTTGAAGTTAAAAAAAAAAAAAAAAAAAAAAAAAAAAAAAAAAAAAAAAAAAAAAAAGTATTTTGAAGCAGAGTCAGGACAAAACCATGGAAGCTGATTCAAGTAATCGAGAAGTTGCACGAGTTTTATGAGGAGATATTGTCAGGGGCGTAAACTATTAGAAACCAGTGCGATTTACTAAAACTGATATTTGATTAGTATCTTTTAAAGGGTCAACCAAAACCGTTCGCGCGTCCATGGTTTTGTCCCGTTTATTTAGGCCAGTAATCGTCTTCTGAATGTCCATGGCAGTTTGGTCATGTGATGTCAAGTCACATTTCCAGCTACCTTATCAGATCAACGAATTACTCAAATGAGATGAACTCATCTGCAAGACGTCATCCTCTTGCTGAATCTGAATACGCAAACACAAAGTCCATGACGAGAAATCAGCCGATAAGGATGAACCGAAAAAAGTCATTGCTTATGAATTGATAGCTTTCGATTCTCGTTTACAAAATGGAAATAGGAAAGTCGAGACCAGCTTTTCAAATGCTGGCCCCGAAATTAAATAATACAAAAAAACAAAACAAACCAAAACAAAATTTTCTACCTCAGGTTCTTGGCAGGAGACTCTTGCTAACAGGGTATATCAAGTCGAAATATAATACTCAGAATTCGTGGTCCAACTGGATTAAGGAGAGTCCAGGAATCTTAGACTAAGACTCTCTAAGACAATAATTCTGGTCCAAGAAAATACGGCCCTAATAACGGGAAAAAATCACCAAATTCAGGACCAATGTGTCCTTATGGTCGCCCAAAACCTTTGGAGTGCATTTTCAACACTACCAGAAATCTACGCATAATAATGGAAAAAAAAAATTCAAGTAGGAGCACACCGCGGATGAAGAGGCAAATTTCATGTGCTGGTGATTTTTGGTTCTTTGAATGGTTTTGGAGAATAAGAAGCTTGTTTTTTCTGGTTTTTCTTCCCTCTATAATTTTAGGGGAAAAAAATAGCATTACTAGTTGATATGTGAACAGTTAAGATAAGGTTAGGAATTAGAATGATAGCTATTTGCCTCTTTCTATTAAAATATAATTCCCGAGTTTAGGAATTAGAATGATAATTTTTTTCAGAATAGCAATAATGCAGACCATTAAAATAAGAGACGAAAATGCATCTAACTCTATATAAAATCGTGTATGGTTTTCCATGTGGATATGCCATAAAGCAAAAGAAGGTAATGTGAGGGGATCATACTACTCCCAAACGACACCGAATGTGGCAAATTGCCTAGGGATGCAAAGTGTGCAACCGAGTGTATTTATTAATATCTCAATACAAAAGTTCTTAGATGTCGCTACTTTATGTCTTACATTACAGAGAACACGTATATATTAATTATTATTTTAATTTTTATATTAATATCTAAATATTATTTATATTCTATTCTAAATTCCACGGACAGATATTGGTCATTTCACTACTAAAGAAATATTCCGGCAACGTACAGCTTTTTGATTGATTAAATTGATCGACTTCAGTCTTTGAGTTATTGCACTTTGTCCAATACAATTTTTCATTTAGGTTTTGTTTGCTTCATGAAAGAAGAATGATTTGCAAAGCATTTTTACTAAACATGATCCATTTTATCACTTGAAATAATTAATCAATGAAAAATATTTTCATTATCGATAATAATTTATGCCTAAATATTTTCATAAACAATACAAATATTTATTATTCACTCATTATTGTAAGCAATATGAACAATCGTTTTCAGGAAAATATTTTCGAATCATTCATTCTTCATGAAATAAATGGAATTTTTTATAGTAGGATACTTTTACCCCCAAGCATAATCTAAAACTTTTTAAAAGGAAAATTGTCTAAAGAGTCATAAATCTATTTAGTCATAAACCTTTAATCATATCAATTTTTTTACTAAATTTTTTTGTCAATTTAATCCTAAATAGTTTGACGATTTGTCAATCTAATCATTCTGGATTTAATAGGTTTATGAAAAAATTAACAAATTATCAACAGATTTAACACTATATTTGCACCTAAGGATTAAATTGACAAATTATTATAATGTTCAGAATTAAATTGACATAAAAAAATTTAGAATTCGTATAATAAGTGTAGGATTTTTTGGATAATTATTTCGCTTTTTAGATGAGGTTAAATCAATATTTTGAAGGAGGGGCAGGCTGGGTGACGTTGTGGGGCGCGTCACGTGGTGATACTAATTGGAGAAATAAAGATTCTGTAATGCCTAAATAAGTAGTGCCAATGATATTTAATTGATTGTCGCTTTGACTCAGTCAAATATTCTGAGCGTCCGGCGGATTGCTATTGTGATGAAAAAGGGCGGAATCACGATTCACGACATCTACTTTGATATGAAGGCTCTATAAGTTTTTTTTTTTTTGGTAAAATTAAGGCTCTATAAGTTTATTTCTACAAGTTGCATTAATTTGCTAAAATATCTTTGCTCATTATATATGTATGTATATTACATATATCAAAAGTAAGTAAAGGTCGCGAAATTGAGCCACATGGCACACTCACATAGGAGCTTTACACAGAAATTTACCTTTACACTCACTTTCGCAAATCCTAATCCTAACAAATTTTTAATACTGCATCTCTAATTTGTATACATATTTTGTTAATAAATCTCTAATTGATCGGCAAGAAATAATATTTGGGAAAATTTCAATTAAGGGCCTGAAGTGGAACCGTTTTCTAAAAAAAGGGCCTAAAGTAGACATTGTATCAAATAAGGGCCTGAAGTGACCAATTTAGTCTCGAATAAGGGTTTCAACTTGAAAGCCAGTCAAATCTTATTTGCAGCTAGGGGTATTTTCGTCTAAAGATTTTATTCGTCTAAAGATTTTATTTTTTTATTTTCTTTCTTTTTTCATCTTGCTCACCTCCTTCTTGACAAATGCATCAGACTCCTCACACACGAGCTTGCACAGGTGCAAAACAATTTGAACAGTTTAGGAAAAGAAGAAAACAAAAAATATTCGAGAAGTTATGTAGTTTTGCAAAATTGCAAATTGCGTGCTTTAGTTCTGTGGTCTCCCCATCAGCAAACTTCAAAGCGCATGCTCTCTACATTATGCAATTTTGCATCCTCACCCAAGAACTCATCGATTTCGGCATAAGCCGGTTTTTAAGTTATTCGCCACCACTCACCTTCTCCGATGACGATAATGAACTTGAGAATCAAGAAATATCCATCGTGGGTTTTTTTTTATTCAATTTGTTTGTAAAAACTTATTATGGCAATTAAAGTAATAGTTTCATGCTCTCCCCACCAATGAAATTGCCTATGCCTATGCCATGATAACTTTTGCTCGTAGCTTATTGGGAATGTTTTATTGGGTCCAGGTTGGATTATTCATAACATTCATAGACGCAGCTTGCATTGAGGTGGAATATGTGGCTTCTTGAGAGGGTCCAATTGTGTCGTGCATGGTGGTTATTTTCAAAAGCCGCTAAATCATTCTGACCCGTGATTGAAGATACTCACCTTTGGTGGTGATTCAAATCAGACATCACAAGATCTAAAAAATGAATGACTCTGGTCTACACATGTTCAAACAAATTTGCCTCTCTAACTCTGAAATATTATCTACATAGATTTGAGAGAGAATAACAAGATGAAAAAAGTGCAAAATTGCTAAGAAATTCCCAAAACCACGTATTTCACTAAACAAATCAATGCACATGAGTATCACATAGATTCCTCAAAAACCTCTAATAAATTTGGCTTAGGCACTTCAATTTGGCTTCTCCTCGCTAAGATCAATCATAGCCTGCGTGAGCACCGATTTGAATTCAAGCATCGATGACAACGAAGGCAGCAAGCTAATGGCTTACACCTCATCATGCTTTGTGCTTGACCACGACCACAAGATATGGGGATCGAATCGAGCTGAGCGTCACATCTTGGTCCACTCGTGCTCGATCTAGGGCTTGGATTGACCTCCATCTTTCAACAAAGGTACTGGAATTGCTGTTGAGGGCAATGACAAATGAGGTTGAGGGCGTTGATGGCTAATTCGACAAGGAAGATAGAGATGGACTTTGGAGAACACGATCTAAAGAGTGAAAAAGGCGAAGGCACGATGATGATGAAGAAAAGAAAGAGAAGGAGAAAATAAATTAAAAAAAGAAGGAACAAAAAATCTTTAGACGAAAATACCCCTAGGTGCAAATAAGATTTGGTTGGCTTTTAAGTTGAGACCCTTATTTGAAACTAAGTTGGTCACTTCAGATCCTTTTTTGAGACAATGTCCATTTTGGGTCCTTTTTTGATAAAACAGTTCTACTTTAGGCCCTTAATTGAAATTTTCCCATAATATTTTGATAATAAATATTTAAAAACAATCATTCATTTACAAATCAATTCTATTGTGTATTATGATGTGACTTTGAAAGAGATTAACAATGTCGACACCTAGTATGATATAATTTTTAATTCTTTATTCATATTTGACAAATAATAATATTAAGAGATGGATAAAAAAACCATCATCACGAAAAACAAGATTATGCAACATAATTATTAAATGAATATAATAAAGTTACCCATCAGTATATATTGAAGGAAAGAACATATGTTTAGAGGGCTTTGTCACATAATTGCACATACTTAAAAAATGTGATGACTTTTTGTGATTGAGAAGTTCTATGCTACACATTATGACATAGTATATGGTCGTATTTCATGAGTAAACAACGAAAAGTAGTATATGTTGGCAAGTTAAAACCCTAAACCATGGAGCTAAATTTATTAAAACTAGCTTACAAAGCTACTAGAAAATATATCAGATTCTCAGCGATCATTTGGTTATATAAATAAATACTAATAGCCTGACATATCATTTAATAAATTAATTGTATAAAATAGTCTTAAGAAACCTATTGTTTTCCTAAAACAAACCCCCATGGCATTGGCTTTGCGATTTAAAATTTGGGCTGTGCATTTGAATTAGACGTATAGAGCAAACTCGATTCCTTGCACAGACTTTTGAATGACATTATCATAAAGGATCTTTTCGTACTCGAAAAAGGAAAAATCAAAACCAAAGAGATAATATCAGGAATGAGAGGAGTCCCTAGACACAGGGGAAGCCCGTCAAAGATTCCAGCATAATTGTCCACTTGTAACATGAAAAATGAAAATCGTGCTTCAAATCTTAGGGAGACTTTTGCGTAGTTTAGGAGGACAAGTTAGCTTATTTGCCAAATCAATTATTAAAATATGAATTTCCTTTCGTTATCTTCCATTAAAAAGACTTTTGGGTAGTTTAGGAAGCCACAATCAAGATATTGAAATTGTGCAATCGAGAACATTGATCTAGAAAAAAAATTCCAAACTTTATTGCAAAAACCTAAGAGTTTGTTCAATTTTAAACGCGATTTTTTACCAAAGATTTTTGCACATTTTATGAGAAAAATACTCAAAAACTAATTTTTAAGATTTTTCTTAATTCTGAAAAAGAAAAACCTAGAAAGTATTTTTGACTTTTTTGATTTTTTAAACTTTTTTTAAAAATTTTATAAACAATAAATTTTTTATTCCGAAAATAGGGACCAGGGCCGGGTCTTGGGGTCCAGCCCAAAAAAAGGTCAATAATCTGGCTTAAAGGACCGAAATGGGCTTTTCACATAAGAGGCTTTAATTGATTAAAAACGAATTGGGCTCAACTCATAGAATTAAGCCCGATTCCTCTAGCATTTGACTAAGCCCAATCCCAATGGACCAAGTTCGGGCCAAATCTAATTTAACAAGCCCATCTAACCTATCCAGAACCCAAAACACACTAAGCTCAAATAAGCCCAAATTCGACAAAATCCAACAGCTCGAGCATGAACACGAATTTTTAATTATCAAAACTTGAAGGACATTATATGAAAACGTTTTGAACATTACAACCAGCTCCAAGAGGACAATATGAAAAGGCAAAACGGAAAATTTTAAGAGATCCGAACTCTTATGGAAACGAAATTTTTAACTGAAAAAGCACTAAATAATCAAGAACGATCTTGCTTTGAACAGAACAAATTCGAATGCCTCTTAAACAAGTCAGAATTCGAGACTAAATTGGATGGACTTTGTTCAGGCATTCTTTGAACATGTAGTGGGCAGCGAGTTGGATAGCGAATATGGAGCTACCCATAGCTCAAACTTACACCCAAACTCAAGAGAAATCAGCAAGCAACATTCAAACTTAAAAAAAAGCCGAACGAAGAAAAACCGACTTGTTCGGCTCCGACGTGGGTGAGGACTAAAGAATCGAGCTTGCTTTGCTCTTTTAAAATCAGGCGGGATGCAGCAAATAAAAGAAGGAACCAGCACCCAATCGTAGGTGATGACCTCCGAAAGCCACTCTTAACACACAGTGAACTTTAACACACGGTGAACTATAACAAGAGAGAAAACGGGCCGGCCTATGCGGAAAGAGAAGATGGAAAATAAAGAGCCGGGCCAATTTGGACTCGGCCCGGTCTTGCTTCCATTCGTTAATAATAATGATAAGTTTTACATTTTTTAATTTTTTTTAGAAAAATTATATTATTATCAATGCAAAACATGTTGTGAAATTTAGTGAAAATTATTTTTGTTTAGGGTTAAAAATTAATCTCCAATTTTTTATGCACTTAAACCCTAAATGAATAGACAAAATATAAGTGTCGACAACAGTCTAGTGGTTAGTAACAAACACTTCAATTTGATTATAGACAAGAAGCTATATTGAGCCTCATAGAACCACAATAATGTACAAATGCATTGATGTAAACCACCGGGGTTTGCCTCAGTAGCCACCCTTCTCACATGGGAAGGAGGAGGGGGGATTTGAATTCCCATTTTCTCAAGGTGGTTGGGGTATGAATGATTTAACTTCAGATATGGGTTTTAACTCCCACGCCTTGCAAAGAGAAATGTTAAAAACTGAGAATGAGAGTTAGAATAAAAATAGAGTATGACTGACAGAAAAAGAAAAACAAGTGGATCGATGTATAATTTAGCCTTAATTAGTAACACAATTAAGAAGAATTATAATAATTATGATGGATAACATGTGCAGAGTCCTCTTTCAAATGCACACGATCCCATTTGAGCAGTTTAGAGCTCATTCTCCAAATAAATAGATTTTTGCTTACGGTTAATAAAAAATAAATGTGGAAGGCCAATCAATCTCACGCCCAATACACTCGAACCATCTTCTTGGCCCTATTTCTCTCAAAATCCTTAAGGCTTTTTGGCTTCAAGCTGCCCAAAAATCTGTCATCACTAGCTGGTATGGTCATACCACAAGTGATTTTTAATGTTTGAATACTTGAACGTTTAGTCAAGTGGGTACTAGGAAATTTAGAAACGGATAGCTGATTAAATTAATAAATACTATGAGAAGATAAGTGTATTTGATGTAAATTGATTCTTAATTATCTTTATCCTTGAACAAGTTCTGTACCAACACTTCAACACAGCACGTTCACAACATGAGCAGACTTGCTTCACCGTCTTCCTTTCAAAGTCCTTTTGAAAAAAAGGTATTGTTATAGTTAAGTAAATGAGCTAACACTACTAGAAGAAACCGATAGATGATTGGCAAAATTGTACAAAAAAAGAGAGAGTCAAAATTGGTTTAAAACTCTCGTTAGATGGCTTGTAGATCAATGACCATTGTTGGTGAGGGTTTTGCGAAACCTATCACCAAGAATTGTTGGGGAAGGATAACAATTAGACACTCGTCCAGTTAATTCCATGATAAGATATTGATAGAGCTAATATAATTAAATTCCGTGATGACTAACAAAAAAGTTACATCAATCAATCAAAGAGGTCATAAAACACAATTGCAATAAATTATTTTTAATTTCATAAGAGAAAGTGCATTGAGAAAGCAAATAGATAATCCTCATCTTCGTCTTGAACTTTAAACACTATCAAAGAGTACAAAGACTTTCGATTTTTTTTTTTTTTTTTTTTTGGAAAATGGATCGCTTTCATTTTTCAATTAATGATTTCTGAACAACAAAGAAGGCTTATGAATGAAGGATAGGGCTGAGATGGGGTGGGCAACCAATCATAAGGGAGGGCTTCAAGTCTACTAAGTAATTGACCTCACGGTAATGGTGGACAATTTTGATTTCATGGAGATGGGCTAGACAAGATTTGCATTTGCAAATCCCACCCAAGTTGATCAGAGCCCAAGAAAAAACCTATCAGAGATGGAGCACCTATAGCCTACGGATATAGTTTTAACAACACCAAAGCCCAACTAGCTTCATAAGTGAAGAAATATACAATCTAGTGGGTTAGTCAATGAACGCTTCATTATTTAGTCTAGACTAGAGGAGTAGAATTGAGCCTTATAGAGCACAATAATGTACAAATGCGCAAAATTTTGGGGGATCGATGTATGATTTAGCTTCAAATAGTAACAAAAACTTAGAAGAATCATAATAACTATGATGGATAACATGTGTAGGGTCTTCTTTTAAATGCACACGACCCTATTTGAGCAATTAAGAGCTTATTCTACAAATACATAGATTTTTGCTTATGGTTCATAAAAAATCACAGTGCAAGGCCACACAATCTCATTGTGAGACCATCCATGAAGAAAGATTTTGCTTATGCTACCATTCACCGGGGGTACAATTCAGTAACTGACATGCCATTGGTCGATGAAGGCATAGTCCTATTAGTAGATTCGTTTGATTCAAGCTCTCTCATTGAAATGCTCAATCTCTGCGATCTACTTCGGACGAAGAAGGCTGGATGTCGAGGCGATGGCAGAGTAATGGAATTACTGCTGAGCATGAGAACTACAGTTGCCATGGTGGGTCTAATAGCCGGATCTTCCTGAATGCATAGTAAGCAAATGTGCAGGCATCGAAGCACTTGATCTCTTGAATTTGAATCGATGATAGCCGGGTCCAACACTTTCAAGGGCGTGCTTTTTCTCCATTGATTCCACACCTGCAAGAATAAGTTTGGAAAATCTTCATAGGATTCGCATTAATTTGATGACTCATCATGCAAGACATCTGAATCTTGCATAAAACCATATATGACTAAGGAATAGCAGAATGGTCTTATGTGTTTCTGTAGGTTAAAGTGCTAGGTTTTTACAAAGGAATTTCAATTTCACTTTACCAAAATTGCAAAGCACGGTGTAATTATTTATCGTAGGAGAATGGTGAAACTTACATAACTAGCAAGATATTCACCCCCATCCAATTGGTGGTAGTAGTTATTCCTCTTGCCACAAATCATCTCTAGAAGTATTATGCCGAAACTATAAACATCAGATTTCACTGAGAACTCTCCATGCATTGCGTATTCTGGAGACATGTAACCACTGCAAAAATGAACATTAGCCACATGTATATTGCATATATAGATACAATCATGTAGCATCCTTGAATAGATAAATGAGCAAGTCCATCATCCAATCACAAAGGCATTTATAAGACTTACAAAGTCCCCACAATTTTATCTGTGTTAGCCTGAGTTTGATCAACTCCAAAAATTCTTGCCATGCCAAAATCCGAAATCTTCGGGTTCATTTCACTGTCTAACAAGATATTGCTACATATGAGGTCACGATGGATGATCCGAAGACGAGAATCTTCGTGTAAATAGAGCATTCCTCAAGCGATCCCAGACACTATTTTATAACGTAATGGCCAATCCAATTGTCCCCTTTTTTCAAGATCTGCATCATTGCACTAATACTCATGAATATGCTTAGGATGGGGCACCTATTAAAAAAACTCAAGGCGAAAGTCATCACACAATACCAAAATATATTTAATCTCATTCATCAAAGGTAGCCAAGAAAAACCTATAATCAGTTGAAAGAACAAAAACCAAAGGTTTCCAAAGCTAGTGAAAGCTTGAACATTTGATTTCAAGCAAATTATACATTTTGCACATAAGAAAGTTAAATTGTAACATACCAAATAAGAAATAATCAAGGCTTTTATTTGGCACAAACTCGTAGGCCAGTAGCTTTTCATCTCCCTCCAAGCAAAATCCGAGTAGTCGTACAAGGTTTCTGTGTTGAAGCTTCGCGACTAATAGAACTTCATTCTTAAATTCATCATCACCCTGTCTTGAGCTTTGAGATAGCCTCTTCACCGCAATTGGTTGTCCATTAGGAAGTCCACCCTTTATATTTATCATTTAATTCCTTGTTACAACTTCTTCAAAATTAACTTTAAAAAGCTTTAAATGTCTCTTTTTCTTCGACATCATTATGTTCAATCCACATGTAAAGCATTCTTGATTGTTTCTAACTATTATGTAATACGTACCTTAAAAACTTCACCAAATCCACCTTCACCCAACTTGCTTTCATGAGAGAAATCATTTGTTGCGGCTTGTATGGTAGCCAAGTCAAATTGCAAGGACTCCATGGTAATAAGTTCGTTTGCACCTGCATTACCACAACTCAAGTTGAATATTAGATTACATCGACAATGGCTCTTAGTGGCATCAATGCTTGGGAAAATTGTCACAATAGAGGACTAGATTAGACTACCATGGTTGTGTCCCCCTACCCCAAAGCAATCTTCACTCTCTTGATTGGTCATGAAGGGGGAAAAACAACAAAAATCATCAATGCTATAGGAAACAAAGTCATAAGATGAATCTTGTATCATGATCACTTCTTAAGGCTGAGGGTAGTGTTAGTTCTACTAATTGTAGTGCATATGCTACCTTAGCTTGGAGGGAATTGTTAAAGAATAGGAGTATTTTGAGGCCTCATTATGTGGCAAGTAATGGTAAATCAATGTCACTCTGGTATGACTCATGGCCTCCTGATGGCATATTGTTGGATGTATACCCAAGCAGAGTAGTTCATGATTCCGTTCTTCTCTGAACTGTAGAAGTGGCCATCTAATTTTCAACTCCATCTGGAAATGGCTTAATAATAGGTCTGAAGACTTGGTATCATCTAGGCAGCTGTTTGTGGTGAATTTTTCCTAGGTCATCTTAGGAAGACAAGAGATACTTGCACTACTGCTTCAAGTAACATTCTTACCCCTGCTTAGCTTGGGAGATTGTTAGGAATAGATAAACAAGAGTTGAATGGCATCAAATAATTTGGCTTTCACTCGGTGAGCTGAGGTTTGGATTCATATTATGGTTAGCTATACAAGATAAGCTACCTATACTTCAAGGAATTGATAGATAGTCTTCTAACCATGGCCAAACTTGTTTTTTTCCTGTCATGAAAGCACTAAGATTAGATCCCATATGTTCTTTGGACGCCTTTCTTCGAAAGCTTCAAAGCTGGTTGAGAAACTGTTCAATTCATGGACAGGCCTAGATAGAGGGTACTGGGTTGGAGATGAACCAACCAGGTTGTTTTCGGCCGGTTTCCTTATTGAAATGGACCTGGTGCACCCCCTAGTTGTTATAGTAATAGGTATAGGAGTTCCTAAGATATATTATTGCTGTGGGACATCTTGTCTCTTCTTGGTCGATGAACAAGCTTAACTTATCCATGAAAAAGAGGGATCCAAGAATTCCTATTTGACGACAGATGGAGTTCAATTGACTAAGAAATTTGAACGAATGTATGGCCAGCTCCATCGTTTTATTGACAAAAACATTCTGTCGGTTAAGATTTCTTGGCATGGGTTTCTATATCACATCTTGAAAATGAGGAATCTCGAATTGCACCAAACTAATTTACATATTTGAAATTGATACCTCTCTGAGTAAAATACTCATACTTTTACTTAAAATACACGTGTGCATGTACTTTTGAATAAAACTTCCTTTTCTAGCACTTTTGTTAAGCTAACAGAAAATTATTCATTTGCTTTTGGAGTAAACCAAATTATACACATACAAAGAAAAGCCATATTATACTTGGTAGAATTGTTTTAGGTTCTTTCTTGGGTCAAATAATGATATGACACCAATGATCAATTAAATTTCAATTTTATAGAAATGAAACATTATTCTTGTGATCCCCATTTGATAACACGAATTACTAATAGATCTGAATTATTAGGTTCGATATCTGCATTTCTATATTTTTTAATAGTCTTGCGATAATAAGTAAGTTTTCTTTTTTACAATATAACTGATGTAAAATCATGATATCATTATTTTAAGATTTTCTTACAGTGACACATCTCTTGTGATGTGCAAATAAGTGAAACAATAATATGTACGCATGAGTATTCTGAATCATATAACTTTAGTCATAGAATACTAACTTTAGTCATATAATACTAACAAAAGTTGATACTGGTTGTCATTTAATTGATTCTGATATCTAATGTATGTTGGCATCTAGTAATAAGTTTAAAAGAAAAACTATCGGTACTTATGGCATACTTATGGCGTTGATAAATACAGATACAACGTTGTTAAAGCTTGTAATAAGGATTAGTAGCTCCACTTGTTTGATTTGATATGGCTTGCTGACCAATGAAAAAGGGCGTGGACCCAGTTTCTATAAAATGTTTAGCCAACATGTCATTGTTGTAGTAGCTTAATTTAAGCCTATAGAGTTGTCTTGTCCAATTTTAAGATATTGTAGTTTTAGAGTTTGTATAACTTGTTATGACCTACCTTTTTTGTCAGGAGGGAAAAAGACATAAGCTTAGGGGTATTGTCTACAATGTGGGCCAATTACCCTTGTCTTAGATGCAAGCTTTCCTAAGTCCATACTTCAAGTGAGTTGGGGTATTCAAATTGACACTATAAGGATTTTCTAATATAAGGAGTCGACACTAGTTATTGGGATTGGCTAAGAAAAAAGATTAAGGCATGGGAGCAAACCTTATTTCCTATTAACCAAAGAATTTATGATCGGAGATTTGATTACATCGATTAATCAACTAGTGCCTTTCGGCACCTAATATTTGTCAAGTAGTTTGGATTGATTTTTAATCTATTCACTAATATGTGGGGTAATCATGTGAATGCACAATCATTATAATGATAATTAGCAACTAATGAAAGAATTACAAAAATTGAAAAGTAAAGTGAAAATCTAACACTAATAAATAAGAAAAATGCTAATTCTAATTAGGCCAAGGGGAAACCTTAGGAGTGCACAGTCTTATAACAATCGAAATAGAAATGCACAAACGGCGATCAACATTTGTCTCTAAGAATACTCCTATAGTAAAGCCCTAAGAACTTATTCAATTGTGCGCACAATTTTATCAATGATTGTCACTCATTTTAAGAAGAAAATACTAAAAACCAATTTTAAAGATTTTTCATGACTCTTAGAAATAAAAAATTCTGGAAATTTTTAATTTTTAATTTTTTTTTATTACAAGCATATAATTCCTTAATTTTTAATAAAAATATTTTATTTAATTAAAAAAAAAAAAGATCCGGGTCGTGCTGGGCCCGGACTCGCTGGCCAGGGTTCGCGGGTTGGGCCGCGATAGCGTTTGTGCTCAAGAGCCCAATCCTTTCAATGCCTAGACTCCTATATAAGGCATACGGGCCCACAAGTTCACCTTTCTAATTGCCTTTTCTTTAATCCAGCCCAACCAGCGAGCCCAATTATAGTTACCTAGCCTAAAATATGACCGGCTCAGCTTCCTACTGGGCTGAACTAAGCCCAATGTCTCCTAAGCAAAAGCCCTAAGCCCAACTCCAAATCCCCTCCTCCCGAACGTCCGCACAAGGCATACTCTCCAGCCTTTTTTTTTTTTTTTTTTTTTTTTTTTTTTTTTTTTTTTTTTTTTAAATTTCTTTCCCACTCTCATCCTTCTTCACCGAGAACCCACTATTCTTACCAACAACACACCAATGGAAGAGAAAGAAAAAGAGGGAAGGAGGCTGGGCCGGCCCATCCCCAGTCCAGTTTCGCTTCTCCTTCTTTTTTTTTTTTTTTTTTTTTTAATTTTTAATAATTTTTAATAATAATAATTTTTAAATAATTAATTTTTCTAAATTTTGATATTAGTAGTGCAAACATTACTAATGTCCATATGCCTAGTTTTGTTAGGGGCTAAAAATTAATCCATAATTTTTTATGGGATTAATGAATGGTTAAATGAGTCGTTAAATTTAAGTGTCGGCATAACTCAATTTACAAGTTGCAATATTTGACAGAAAATTTCTAGCACAACATAGTTACAATTATATTAAACAAACTCTTAATTTGTGTGATTTTTATATCTAATTCCTTGCAAAAAATAAAGAAGTATCATAATATGATCAATTTTATGCTATAGATAATTTGCAAAAAAATAAAGGCAAATTATCAATTTACCACTTTTTCCTTTGACGACTTCATACGTCACCTTTCCTCTTCTTCGAAGCAAACAAGTGAGAAAGATAAGTATCATTACACCTCCAGTAGGAACGACAATGACAATAGTTATCACGGTGAATTTGTTGCTTTTTCCTGCACACGTGCCATTACATATATGAGACAATTGCCAAACTAATCAAAAAGCCCTTTAGATGAGGGCATGGTTAAAATTTAAACATTCTAACACCCTACTTACCTATATTGGAATTAGACCTAAGATTGAAGTGTGAAGATTGATAATTTGACACACGCGAAGGGCCTTGGGATACTTGAATGGAGAGGCTTAATCAAGAAACTCTAAACTTCAGTTGCAATTCTAGCATCTGTAAGTATTTGGGTACGGTAAAATGATGGGGTTGAAGGAAAAATAAATTCTAAGATGAACAAATCCCATTTGATACCCTATCAATATGTATAAATTTGAAGGAAGAGCTTACTGAACTATCATTTGTTATGATAACTACATTATCATCACCTCATACTCCACTTTAACTCATTTACCCTTGCACTTTGAATTCTGATTCCTATAGTTCCTCACCTCATTGCAACAACAACATGGACCTTTTTATTGATTTTGGACCTTTATTTAGAATGGCGCTTCCATTTGCTACTTCAAATTTCTCTTTGTTTTTCTGTTTCTTAGATAGTCAACCTTGCATCATATCATATGCCATGTTATATTATCGATGCTTCTTTATCACTCCATAGGGAGCAAGACAGACTTTATCATTTCTGGGGAACTTATCGTGTGCCTGATTAGAAGAGTATTAGTGAAGTTCTCAAAAGAATCTGTCTATAGCATTATGTCTTGTTTCTCATTGGAAAAGGATTCCTTGACATTTTCCAAGTCCATCTTGAATTTGTTAAACTCATCCCAACTAGGCTTTGATTGATGTACCTTCGACCATGCTAAATTGAAACATCATTTTGATATATATTTATAATTATTTGAACCCTTCATCAGTGAAGTGACTCAAATATTTCCCATAATGCCGTCACAACCTTTTCTTCGACCACTTCAATCAACACCTTATCTCACAAAATCAACAAGATTATGCTCTTTTCCTTGTTCATCAATTGTACTTCATCAGCATCTTTCATTTCATTCAATAGCTCATCCTTACTATCCAACTCCTCCACTGATTTTTGGATTGTTGAGAGCACACATCTTAATGCTCCATTACTTGCTCCTCTAATTGGCCTGCTCACTCTCAGCTCTTGCTCCGAACATGATCCCAAATACGTTATTCCATACAATGATCAGACAACAAAGATGCTATTTCTAGAAATACTAAACTTAGGTTTGATATCAATTGTCGTGAAATAACACTGAAGCTAACGAATATTACAATTAAATACTCGCCAGATGCTAAGACATTAAAATTTTTAGAGAAATCAACCAAATGATAAAAACACCCAATACTTACATGACTCAATTTGATTGTCGATATTTATTTTATAGGGAGAACAAACGTTAAAGAAATTCACCATGAATTCGTAGAATTAAAGAGTTTCAATTATTGAACCACTCAAGTGTTTTCACGCTTAGATTACACTCAAGGAATTCACAATTGTGTTTACTCACAACCTCTCATGGTCTCACTAAGAAAATTCAAAAAAGGAAATAACTAGACACTTCGAGCTCTATCCGTAATTGAATTGATGAACCCCACTTCACTTGTAATTATGGCCGCTGCCGGAGCACATGAGCACATTGGCTTAAATCTCTCTGAAAAACCCAGCTCACATTAACTCCATGAGCCGCACGATGAGTTGGACTTGCTGGAATTCCCTGGCCAGACTTAAACATGGACTTTGACTCCAACTGGAATTATGGTGTTCATTTTGCCTTTCAATTTGATCCAGACTAAAGTCTGCAACTAAGTTCTAATCGTGCGAAAATTTGTATTTTCACACAATATGGGCTGGACTTCAATTGGGTCAGGTTTTCAATCAATGAGTTCAAGCTCAACACTTAATTTTGAGAATTCAATCATAAGTTCAAGCTCGAGATATAATTTAACATGCACATTCTCTCTCTCAGCAGGTTCTATCATGCATGATCAAGCTTTGCACTTGAGGATAAATCAAGCCCCACCATAGCCCTTCCTTGATTAACGGCTAGATGGCTATCTGGTTACCTCTTTCTTCGTTGAAAGAGGCCCCAGTGTCCAAACATATATATCTTCCTATTAATATTGAATAAACTTAAATCTAACAAGAATAAAGTTCAAAATAACTAAGGGAAAAAAACAAGCGCTCACGATGGATAACATGTTTTTATCGATGATAATTCCTCATCTGCATCTGTAACTAGAGGCAAATCTATTCACCATTTGCCAACTTTTTGATATAGTAAACAGAGACTTGATTATGGACCAAAAAAAAAAAGACAAAGAAAACAACATAGACTTGATTTTCTATTAAGAAAAAAAAGAATAACAAATAACAAATTTACCACAAAAAAGTGAATCTTTGAGATAAAAGTGACCAAAGAATGGGCAGGTAGCTATAAGAGCCATAATGGAGATAGGACTAGTTCTTACTCTCAAAATAGCAATAAATTTAAATTTGAAAAAAGTAGGAAGGAAAGTAAGGGCATGTTTGGTAATACTTTTATTCCGGAAAATAATTTCTTTTAAAATATAGTCTTTTTCTATTTCTATTTCTTGGAACAATTTTTGATTAAAAGAATACATTTAGTAATCACAAAGAATTTATATTCTTGGAATTTAAAAAGAACATAAATGTATTTGGTAGGGTCCACAATTTGTAACGTAGAATTTATTTCAATTTTTTAGATTTTTATTCTTTTTTATTCTTTTTTATTCTTTTTTCTTTTCTTCTCGTGGCAACAGGCGGTGGACAACAACGGTTGAGGGCGATGAGCTGCGAGGAAGAAGAAGAAAATAAAAAAGAAAAGAAAAAAATACTTATTTCTAAATTTATTCTTAAAAATAAGAAACTATTTTTTCTATTTTTGTTTCTATTCTAAATTCTAGTCCTTGGCAACTTTTCTATTTCATAGAATAAAAAAATTAATTGATATTAATAAACAGATTTTTGTTCCTTTTCCTACTTTGAGGAGAAAAAGAAAAAAAAAAAAAACAGAAGTGTCGCCATGGGTGCCCTAAATAAATCGAACGAAACTACATTAATATGGAATTTGTCAATGGCAATATTGTCAATTTAGTGAAAAGGTGCAGATTTGTTTGTTTTTTTCCCTCTTTTTGGGTCGGGAAAAGGTGCAGATTTAGCCGGCGGAGATAGTAACACCCTTTCTACAATCTACAGACTTCTATGCAACAACTATTTTCATACCTTGACAAGCTTCAGATCGTACGGTCGACGAGGCCATGCACAAAGTCACGGGAGGACAGACTCAGCTTAAAATTGATTATATCCCGGATTTTGATGTTTCAAAAGTTAAAGACTCGTCCCTTCTGTGTCCCATCCGAGAAAGGCAAAAGGAAACTTCCACATACCTTCAGGTGTTGTCACGGGAGGAGGAAGGGGAGGCGGAAGGGGGCCTTCAGATGTCGTAAGCGGAGGAGGAGGAGGTGGTGCCCGCACGGCAGTGACGTTGTAAAAGGGGTACAACTCGTACCTCACGTTGCAGCTCGGGGTCAATGTCCTCGCTCCTTGCTTACCCTCGAGAATATCAATCGCCGACAGGAGGCATCTGTTACACTCCCACTCCATCAAGTCCGGCGTGCACTGCGCCATCATGTACAGCGTCTGCGAGCTCGTGAACTTCATCTCTGCCTCCGCGAATTTCTTCCCCGACGCGCTGCCTGAAGCCCTGTAGGCAATGTCCCTGATGCTCTTTCCAAGTGCTTGCCTGAACCTCGCCCGTTCAGAGATGTTCCAGAGGTTGAGCAGCGTGAAGGAAGGCGTCACTTCCATGACGGAGAAGATGGACTTGTTCGAGTACCTCAGCATGCACTTTTCGTACCAGATCACAGAGACTCGCTGGTTGGGGCATACCTGGCGGATATCCCGTTTTCCAGTGGCGACGCAGTCGCTGCACGTGGCGGTGCTGACGTCGCTGCGGCAGAGGAAGAGCCCGTAGGCCTGGTCAGGAGGGTTTTGGCCGGCAGTGGCGTTGGCAAAGCCATCGGTGTTGTTGGTGGCGGCGGAGGAGAGGGAAGAGAGGAGGGTGTTGAGGTTGGACTGGTAGGTGGAGTTGGGAGTGAAGAGGGTGGTGTTTGGGCATTCATAATCCAGCAATTCGGGCGACAGGCCAGTACTGAAAATTTTGAAGAAGTGGAAGAAGTATAGAGAGAGGGAGACCGCGAAGCAAGATTTCATGGTTGGATCGATGATTGTATTGGCTATAGCTAGATCGGCATGGAATTAGAGGAACAACTATGTTTGAATTGTCAATTCTACTCGTTCCATGCACTTGCACGCCACGAATCCATCGACAAGTCTCGTATAACTTTATGATGGATTTGAAGTTTGTAGACCCCTCCAATTTTAGTTAATTAGATATATAGAAAGCAAAAGATCTAAGACCACTTGTGGTACGCAGGGATCTGTCCCACCCGCTCCTGACTGAAATCTTTGCCCTGCCAGTGGAACAGGGCATTGAGCCAACCATGGAGGATCATGGTGGGATTTTACTTTAGGGGGCGACTTCGCAAATAGTCTAATCTTGGCGCTTCTCGATTTTGCAAGCTCTTATTTTAAATGATGTTTCGGTTCATATTAGACTGGTGAAAAATAAAAGATAAATGAGATGATAAAATGAAGATGGTGTGAATTTTTATTGAGAAAAGAACCGATTTGAATTCGTGGAAAATTTCAAGCAAAAAATAAAATAGAGGGAGAAAATCCTTTGTTCCAGCTAGCCTCTTTCTCTAAATATATGGAGTGATTGTCAAGAGAGTGGTGGGATCCAATCCCATCAGTGACATATCCACTCAAATCCACCTTCATTTATAAGCTTAAATTAATGAGCTATGAAGTTTGTGAATTAATTAAGATAATATAAATTTTGTTGAGGAAACAAACAATCAAATAGTAAGATAAATTAAACAAGAAAAAATAAATCGAACATCAGATTTATGTAATTCGATTGATCTTACCTATCGTATGTGGAGAGCAATAAATAATTTTACTATACATCAAGCGATATAATGAAAATTATAACTACACTAAAATCACTCAAATATTATCAGTGTTTTCCAAGTCTCAATTATACCCAATAGCTTAGATAGTGTTTAATTCCATAATTTCTCACAAAATAATCTCTCGATCGTACAAAGAAACTGTATAAATCTTTATCATAAGGGAAAGTATATTCCTTGTTTGAAGTTGTCAAAGTTGTGGACAAATAGCAGGGGAGCAAAAAAATCCTCTCTCTCTCTTCTCTTTCTTTTCCCATTTTCTTCTTCAATCTTTAGCCATGGGAAGGGTTTGAGCTAGTCTCACCTTACCCCCTCTCTCTTTTGTTGATTTTGTTTGCATTTTATTGTTCTTTTTTACATTTTCTTCTCTCCCGATTTAGATTTGGGAGCTCTCTTCTCCTGATCTAACATTCGATTTTAGAGTTTAAACTCTCTTGATCTAGTTCTAGATTTTGGTGTTATCCTCTCCCGATCTAAATTTGGGAGTTTAATAAATATATTTATGGGGATTCGATACCCTTTTACTCTGTTTGTGTATTGGTTTTGCCTTTAGTCTCAATGATGATTGCAAGATTTTTAGCATTTCATTGAATTATGAAGATTTTCTTTCCACTGTGTTAATTTTGTGTTTGTTTAACCTATTCTGTTCTGAGCACGTAAACTGGTTTCGCCAACTCAACAAGCCCACACTTTCCTTTCAAAGTCCAACAAACACTTTTGGACTTAAACATGGATATAAGAAGCCAACACTAATTCGTGAAAACAAAGTGACAAGTGTTGCACAAAGTTGCACTCGCCCATTCAATGACCGACACATGTCACTCAAGGGCCAACTTGTGAGAAAACATACAACCCTCTCTCTTCTCTCTTCACATGTCACTCGATCCGTCTCCTCCCATCCTCTCGCACTTTCTCTTCCTCTTGATCTTCTTAGTGCTGTTCTTCCTTGCCAAGCACCTCCTCTCGATCATGTGTAACACTTGGATGAGTGCAAGCGCTAGCAAGTTCATTACCCCGTAGGGGCAGCAGTAGCACATCGCCACGCAACACACGACCACACCGGCTGTGCACAACTTGCACTGCTTGCTAGAGCACTCGTTTTTAGAAATTTTTACAAATTTGTATTTTTCTTTATTTTCTTTTTTTAATTCATCTTCTGATTTCCTACTGACAAGGTCATTGGGTCTCGGCGAATGGCCACCAAAGAAGATAAATAGCAAGATAGGAAAAAAGGAATAAAGAAAAAGAAAAGGAAAGAAGAGGGAAAAAAATAAGCATAGAAATTACAAAACGACATTGTTTTCAATCTCATCGAACACATTAGATCACCAACCATTCCACGTAGGATAATTAGCATTGACTAGATCGTCATATCAGCGATCTCCAACCTAAATTGACCGGAATGACTATATTGGGAAACATAAAAAAGTTTAGTAATACAATGATCAAATTGAAAAGCTATCACTGAGTTGGCAGTTATACAATAGGCTTACAACTTTTTGAACAATTTTTCCACTTTTCCACTCCTTTCATATTGTTGACAATTTTTTTACATTGTTACTTTATAGGACTTATATGCTTTCTATATACATGTGGTATATTTCCATCTATTGACTTTTAAGTTTTTTGAATTGGATATTCTAATGGAATCATATTCTACTTTAGTTTATTTTATTTGTAGATTATATGCCCATAATTATCTTAGACATGATGAATTTCATCACAATCTTTGATCTTCACTTTTGTGTTAACACGTTGATCTTTGTCTAAATAATTGGTACATAGGTAAAGGATGATAGAGATCGGAGTAGAAAAAGGAAATGGTAGGGTTTTCTTTTATATTCTAAGAATATATTTCAAAGTGCTTTTGTCCGCCGAGACTGAACCGCCTGCTGGAGTTTCCTTTTATATTCCAAACCCCTACCGTTTCGAAGTGCTTTTGTCCGAAACGACTGGACCGCGTGCAGGGGTTTCTTTTTATATTCACCCACCAACGCGGTTTCTTTTTATATTCACCCACCAATCGGTGTCCGGATTGGACGGATGACCATAAAGTCTCCACAGCAACAATTAAACACAAAATAAAAGGAAAAGACTTAAGATTGAATGATTGCTAATGAATAATGGATCAACCGTACTTTGATCTCTTAAGTCTAACATTGCCCATTAATGATAAAAGTCCAAAAATTGTCCAAAAAATCTTAAATATATTATACTTTTGTAAATTTAATCATAAATCTTTTTACATTTTGCTAATTGAGTTCATCCAGCCAATTTTGATCGAAAATTGTTGACGTGAACAACCATCGTTGATGTGGCATTTTGTAAATAATATCTTAGTGATATTTTGAATATTTCATGATTTTTTTCTTTTTTCTTTTTTACTTTGCATTGCCTTTTTTTTTTTTTTTTTTTTTTTTTTTCCTGTTTTTCGATTAGGGCTGATGACCTTTGCCACCTACAAGCGAGGGCTGGTCGACCCTTCGGCCCTAGGTGAGAGTGTCATGCCCCTCGCTAACTTTGGGCGAAAGCCGCGACGCCCTCGCTAACTAAAGTGAGGGCTCGTGAGCCCTCACCCAAAATTGGTGAGGGTTGTGGTGAAGGTTCGTAAGCCCTCGCTGACCCTCACCCAAAAAAAGCAAAAAAAAAAAAAGCAAAGAAAAGTAAAAAAAAAAAAAAAAAAATCAAAATAACATTAAAATATTATTAGAAAAGTGTCACATCAGTGCCGGTTATCCATGTCAGCAATTTTTGGTTGGAAGTGTCCAGATTGACTCAATTGGCAAAATGTGTAAAAGTTATGATTAAATTGACAAAATTAAAAAGTTTAGAATTGAATTGGTAAAATTGAAATATTTAAAATTAAATTGACAAAAGTGCAATAAGTTTATGACTTTTTGGATAATTTCCCTATAAAAGTGTAGGGTTATGCCACAGCTATATACGTTGTATTTCCAATGTTTTCAGGATAAGCATTTTACAAATGTCAAAAATTTTGTGCAATAATCATTTAAGTGTCATAACTTTTTCTTCGATCATTTGAGTATCATAATTTTAAAGAAAAAACACTTATATAAGTGTTATAACTTTCAATTGATGAATGTTATCAAAAAGTTATATCACTCAAATGATCGATTGAAAAGTTAAACAACATTTAAATGGTCAAAAAAATTATGACATTCAAATTTCTACTACTTGAATAAACACCGTATGGAAGTTATGACACTTGTTGACACCTAATATTTTAGAAAATAATAAATAAAATAAAAATTCGGTTTCGGAAAATTTTTTTTTGTTGAAAATATATCTTCATTTCAAAATTCAAAAAAAATTCAGTTTTTTATTTGATTTTGGAGCCTTTTTTTATTGTTGGAGTCGTTGAGTGAATATCTCGCTTGCAAAAACGACTTTGAGCGTTTTCACTATAAAAGGCAAGGCTTCATAACCGAGTAAAGGGGGGTTTTTTTCTCTTCATCGAAAAAAGGAAAAGAATAGAAAAAGTAAAAAAAAGAGAGAGAAATGAAAGAGAGAGAGACTGGTGATTGAAACGTGTGAGGGTTCGGCGAAAAGCAGAAGAGAGGTGAGAGAGAGAGAGCAGCAGAGTGAAAGTGACGTGTGAGAAAAGAGAGAAAAAAAAAAGAAAAAAAAAAGAAAGAGAAAAGGGGTGCATCGTCGTCTTCTTCGCGGGTGTCCTCCACCGCACCTCTGCATCAGCGAGCTCGCACCGACGCCCCCCAATTGCCGGTTCCCTGCTCTGTCTCGCCGCATCAGCATCACCCAGCTTCACCGGAGATTTGCTCCCCGGCCTCGCCTGAACCGTGATCCACCTGCTACTCGGAGCCGAAGACCCGTGCGCCACCGTCGTCCGAGCCTCCTGCAACCCGACGCCCGCGATGCCTCTTCAGTTTCGCCCTCTGCTGCTTCCGGCGACCCGACGCTCCGCAGCTCGCGAATTGTCCCTACCGCGACCCACTGTCGTCCGAGCACTAGGCCAGCTCCGCCGCGCCCTTGACGCCGATCCGGGCCACCCTCCTCTCCGAGTGACGCCAACTGCTGTCGTACCCCTACTGCCGGGTTGCTAACGCCGCCGGTCCACCCTCGCCAGAGTTCAGACGCCCGCCGCCGCCCCTCGCCGGACCTTCGGCGGATTACCACGTTGCTGTTTTTTCACCTTCCCTTAGGTGGTTTAATTTTTAATTTTTATTCTTACTTTTCACTAACTTTTATCTTATTTTATTTATTTTGTTATTATTGTTCAATTTAGAATATTGAGATGTGCTTTTCTTTTATAAATCTGGTAGGCATTAATTGCAGGTATTTTATCCCAAATTATGGTAATTATTAATTTGACCCGTAAGACGTCGGGTCATTTTTTTAATTACTTTAATTTTTAGGAATTTTGATAGCATTTCAATTGTTAAATCATTATAGAGTTAAAATAATTGTTAATTTAATCCGTGAGACAACGGATTATTTTTTCGATTAGTTTAATTCTTATCTTCATTCTTTTAAAATAATTACTTGTTTGGAAAAATTTTAAAAAAATCAAAAAAATCAAAAAGTAAATATTGCATTAGAGCATTTAGGTTTAGTAAATTAGGACTGTATTTTTAGGGTTAGTAAAATTAGAATTGCATTTATAGGATTATAATTTTTAGATTATACTTTTAGATGGGTGATTTTTGTTAGGGCTAATTTTAAATAATGTTGGCATGTCTTGATTTTTTATATAGCTTTTAAGATAAGATATAGTTTAAGTTAATTGATTAGAATATCATTCACTTTAGTTAGTCTAATTATTTTTTTTTTTTTTAAATTCCGAATTTCAATAAAAAGAATCCAAAAAATATTAGGTACATATTAATTAACTTGCATAATAGGTTTAATTAGAATATTGTCATATCTAGAACTTAGGTCCATACACATTTCATATTAAAGCAACACACCTAAATATTTTTAGATTAAGTCAATTTTCATTTAGTAAAACAAAAAGAGGAACAAAAAATGTTATGCATGCCATATGAGTTATAGTTTAATCATTTTTTTTAATAAAAAAGAAAATGCTAAAAGATGATCATTGCACCATTAAGTTACTTTCTTTTCAATAAAAAGCATTATGTCAAAAAAACAAAAAGAAAAACTAAAGATCATTTCCTTGGTTAGTTAATAGGTTAATTCATAATTAATCTCATTTCATATCATCATTATTTAGCATAGGTTGCATATATGCATTAAAAAATGAATCATCATAAAAAAAAATATCATAAAAGAGCATGCATGTAGAAATACCATGTCATTCATCCCATATCACGTAGCACATGCATATTGAGGATTATATAAATTAGATTGCACATATAGTGATAGTTCAAGTTATGGAATTGCATCTCACATATCATTAAAGTAAAATTCACATATCAAATTTAAATTAAGATTACATTTAATTAGATATCATGTCATTTAGAAATTTTTCCATTTTTAACTTTTTTATTTGAATGTTATTTTCCCTTAAGTTTAAATTAATACATTGGCTAATAAGCTAGCTTAGAAAGCAATAGTAAAGTATTCTTATTTGGAGAAAGTTTACAAATTGAATATAATGCATGTTTAAATGAGTTAAAAAACTTAGTTTTTCCATTAGCCTTCTTTAGGTATCATTGAAATCATTTTTTCGTTTTCCCATACATGGCTAATAAGTCAAAAGCCTTATTTAGAAAACCGAAAAACTTAGTTTTTAAGGATATTGTGATTGAATTGGATAGTGATTGGTCTGGGTAGGTTCACAGAGAGTTGTTGTGACCTACCCCACAGTAGGGAAGAAAATAGGTTTAGAGGTACTTTTTTATGAGATGAGTCAAATGATTCATTCAAATGACAATCTCGAATGGACCATCATTTCCTAACACCATAAAAGAATCGTTGATTAGAAACCCATATCTTGCATTACATTGGACATTTGATTTTCATTCAATTAATCCTATACAAATTTCTACATAATGAGTTGCCACTAACCTATTGGGATTAACTGAAAACCAAGTGAAGTATGAGAGTATACTTTACTTTTTACGTAACTAGGAAATTTAGGGTCAGAGACTTATTACACTAATAATCAATTAGTGCCATTTTTGTATTTAATCTTGTTTATTTCAAGAAGATTTTAGTTAGACAGTCTGGATGATTTTATATCTATTTACTAACATATGCGATGATCGTACGAGTGCGCAGTTATTAAAATAGTAATTAGCAACTAAATAAAGCATTAAATAAATTATGAGGGAAAGCAAGCATTTAACGCTATGAAATAAATAAATGTCAATCGGTAAAAGAGAAGCCATAATCATCATATATAAAGTGTGCAATTAAGAGCATTCTTCTTTTGGACAATCCAAACTCTATGGTAAAGTCATAAGAGCTTGTTCAATTTTTTAGCGCAATTTTCTATATTAATGATTTTCCCATAACTTTAAGAGAAGGCTCCCCAAAAGGACTATCTTTAAGCATTCCGGAGGGATTCTAATTTTTTGGAATTTTTAAAGTTTTCTGGAATTTTCTAATTTTTTTTTTTGATGAATTTTTGAATTTTCCAAAATGTTTTAATGGTTTTCTGATTTTATTTTTTTATCTTTCTGTATTTTCTAAATTTATAATATTTTTCTGATTTTTAATATTTTTATTAATTTTAAAAAATTGATTCCTACACTAGATGATAACTCTTTTGCAGGTCAAAATTCCTTTCGTAGGCAATCGAAGCAGAAGCTAAATCAGGAACTTGGTTGCTCTGATAACATGAAAGAGCGAGGAAAGGAAAGGAAGAGCGAGGAAAGGAAGACAAAACGTGAGAGGAGATAGATAGTTTAGGGAAAAAAATCGTATTTTTCATTTGTATTTCCCTAATGTACAAGCCTCTGTAATTATAGTACATAAAAGGTACAATAAATGGCAATGATATATCTTATAAATCAATCTTAATCTCAATCTAATCCCTAATTGATTTTGTGCATGATTATAATCAAAATGGATTCTCGAGTATATCTTCATAATCTCAAGCATATCTTCCAACATAGATAATATCATAAACACGGATATTCAATACGTTCTCACCCCCTCAAAGTGATAGACCACAACGGTCAATAACCGCACTGAAAGTAAATTGACGTTTTGAGTTTACTACACTGAGAGGATGACATATTAACATAAAAAGAAAGGTCTGAACGTGATCTTCCCATTTATACCCCCCCTTTTTTTTTATTCTTTTCCTTTTCTCTCCCATTTGTATTTTCCTTTGCTTCTTCCTCAGTTCCACGGTAATATCACCGCCCTCCTCCTTTTGTGATAGAGAGGCGAGCTCAGGGAAGGATGGGCCGATCCAATGGGCAAGCGATTCCGCTAGTGGCGAGGCATGACAATGAGGTGAGGGCCGTGTGAGCCACGGTGGAGGTGGAGAGAGAGATGGGGATCTAAGATTTTGTGTTGATTTGCTGCATTCATTGATCGAACCGATGTGTGACAACCTCAACAATCTCCCCCTCACATATTGAGCCTATGTCGAAGCCACAACAAATCATAACTCTCTCGTGTGATTGTTGATTCCACACTTGTTGGCAACTCAGACTTTAATACCAATATTAGGTGATCTTGGTCTTCTCTCATCTCAAAAGTTAGTTTAAAAGATGAGACTTTTCCTTACACTTATAAATTGATTACTAGCCCCAATCACAATAAATGTGGGACAACCTCAACAATCTATTCCTCACACATTGGGCCTAGGTCGAAGCTACAACAACCCGTAACTTTCCCATGTAACTATTTTGTCCAGACTTGTTGGCAACCTAAACTCTGATATTAGCGTTGTGTGGTCTTTGGACTCTCTCACCCTAAAACTAGCTCAATGGGTAAGACTTTCCCTCATACTTATTAACTGACCATTAGCCCCTTCCACGACAAATGTGGGACAACCTCAACAATCTTTCCCTCGCACATTGATTCTAGCTCGAAGCCACAATAACTCGTAACTCTCTCATGCGACTGTTGGATCCAAACTTATTGGTAACCTAAGCTCTGGTACCGGTGTTAGGTGGTCTTGGAATTCTCTCAAAAGGTGAGTCTTTTCCTCACACTTATATACCAACCACTAGTTCCCTTCACAACTGATGCAAGACAACCTCAACAATTTATGGTAAGATTTTTTCCACATCTTCTTTGTAACACCACGATACTAGCACTGTTGCTTCTAGTGACATTCTTGCCTCTGCTTTAGCTAGGGAGATTGTTAGGAAAAGCAGTGCAAGATAACATTGAGATTAGATCCCATTTGTTTGGCCATACAAGATAAGCTACCTATATTTCTAAGAATTGACAGAGAATCATCTAATCATGGCCAGACTCTGTTTTTTGTGTCATGAAAACGCTGATATTAGATCCCATTTGTTCTTTGGATGTAGTTTCTCTAAGCAAGTTTGGAAGAGTGCCATTCAGCTTTGTTGTACTAATAATGATATTAGTTATTGAGAGTTTGAATTGTTTTGATGCAGCAGCTTATGAAAGGGAGAAATTTTCATCGTGTTCAGTGAAATTTTTGTAGAATTGCTGCGCTATTTCATCTAGAAGGCTAGAACGGAGCTGTGACTTTCCTAAACTACTCCTTCTATTGATAACACTATAATTGCTGGTGGAGTCAATTACACTTCGAAGGTTGGAAGTGCATGAAGAAGAAGAATTGGAATCCTCCATTTATGGAATACTATCTCTTGAATCTTGATTGTTGTTGATTGTTTTCTGGTGGTGGTTGTTGTATATAGGGGTGATCAAAACTAGGATGAGTCAGTTCCCAATCTAGATCTGGAACCAAATCGATTGGTTCTAAACCAACCTGTTCCATCAACTCATTTTTATATTTTGGGTAATAATGAGGTTTATTATTTAAAAAAGAAAATTTGCATTCTTTTATTACAAAACTTGTCATGTTTAAGTGGTCACGTGGTTACTTTCCATATCGAGGACATATTTAAGTTGGAGGTACCGGCTCGAAACCAAACGAACATGGATCGGGTCGGTTCCCAAGTCGGAATAGATCCAATGCTCATTCCTAGTTGTATAGCGGCAGTTGTAGGAGTTCCTGATATATATGTTTGTTGCGGTATATCTCGTACTAAAGTCAATATGGGGTTCTGGGGGAACTAGTCCTGAAGTCTTCTTGGTCGATGGACAAGCTCTATCGTTTATTGACCAAAAACATTCTATTGGTTAAGATTTCTTGGCATGGTTTTCCAGATCAAATCTTGAAAATGAGGAACCTTGAATTGCACCAAACTTATTCACATATTTGATGTTGATACCTCTCTATCAGTATGATCCTCATTCTTTTACTTAAAATACATGTATGTCCATGATTTTGAATAAAACTTCTGTTTATTTCACGTTTGCTGAACTTACGGAAAAGTATTCATTTTGTGGGGTGATCCAGATTGTAAAAGTATAATACTAGGGTAAAGTATTTTAATTTTGAATTTGTTTCATATCTTTTTTCAGGTCAATTAATGATGTAACATGTCTGGAATCGTTTTATGGTTAAAATATGGCTAATTTTGTTTCATATTTATAGAAATCAAATAGTATTCTTGTGATTTTTCATTTGATAACACGAACTCTACATTTGATAGGTCTATAGAATCTGTAAGTAGTCCTACTATAATATGTAAGCTTTTCTTTTTTAAATCTACTTGCTGTAAAATCATAATAGCATTATATTACAATTTTATTACAGTGACACAGAACTTTTTCGATATATAGGTAAGGGAAGCGACAATATGTACCGGTGCGTATCCTAAATCATATTATTTCTGCCCCATTTATCAAATGCAGGCATTGAGAAATAAGGAAAACTACTGATATTTAGGCATTGAGAAATACAAATTGGATGTTTTTAAAGCTTGTAACAGGGATTAGCTCGACTTATTTGACTTGGCAGGGCTTGCCAGACCAGCTTGAGTTATGAAAGAAGGGGTTCGTAAAATGTTGAGCCAACATTTCACTGCTATAGTAGCTTAAATTAACTTTATGGAGTCGTCTCATCCAATTCTAAGGTATTACAATTGTAGAGTTTGTATTACCAAATTCACAAGTTACTGTTATGTCAAATGGACTCTTAATCTATATGATTAGTATTTTTGAGTCCTTATGAATAATAATGAAGTTTTATGATATAGATCCTTCAAGAAAAAATAAAGGCTAATGGTCAATTTACCGCTTATTCCTTCGACGGCTTCATTCGCATTCGTCTTCTTTCTTCGAAGGAAACAAGAAGTGAGAAAAAGAAGTACCAAAGCACCTCCAACAGGAACAGTAATGGCCACAGCTATCACGGCCGATTTGTTGCTTTTTCCTGCTTTGTCGCTTTTGCCTGCACATGTCGCATTACTTGTGCAAGACATTATAGGAGCTTTTTAAATTAGGCTTCGTTTATTTTACGAAAAATGAATGATTTAGAAAAATATATTTTCCAATTTGATTTCTTGTATCGAAAATAATTAGTCGATAAAAAATGTTTCTATTAGTAATAATAATATTTATCTAAATATTTTTATGGACGATGATAATATTTTTCGTTGACTCATTTTTATAAACTATACAGCCGATCATTAATAAGAAAATGTTATCCAAATATTTATCTTTGTTAAACAAATGTATCCTTAGATATTTCCTATATTGTTTTACATGCTCTAAGATAAAGTATCTCCTCCATAGCAAAATAAAACCACTAGATATAGTAAATAGAGACGAGACATTATTTTGGACAAATCAAATGCCAATTAAGAATGCGCCACAAAAGTGAGTCTTTGAGATAAAACTGACGGAGAATGGGCAGGTTGCTATAAGATCAATGATGAAAAAGAGGCTAATTTTCATTCTTTAAATAGCAATAAGAGTAAATTTTGAAGGAAATCCACGATAGAAAAGTAACTAAAATAAACCATTGAAGGCGATATTGTCTATTTAGTAAAAATGAGTGGATATAGCCTCATCCTTTCTAAATTCAGCAAGACTTCCAATCACAAGTTATTGTCATTGGATTTTTATCCTTTCCCAAAGCATCTTGTGAAGATAAAATTAAAGTTGAGCCTATAGCGCCATTAAGCAAAACCAAGGCAAATCTCTCGTGTTCAGATCTGAAGATTAACATTGACAAGCTTCAAATTAACAAAGCACACGATGCAATAGCCGACTAATGGCTAACAAAGCCATCAGCAACTTTTCAGTTTGCTAGGTCACAGAATGATAGGCTCAGCTTAAAACCCAAATTAATATCAATTCCATATGTTTACTCCAAATTAATTTGTGCCTCATAAAAATATTTAGTGAAACGGACCAGCACAATTTAGTGAGTAGAAGTTTCTTTTCAATTTTTTGGAATTAGAATTCCAAGTCTAATAGACGTGGCCTAAAAGGAGTGGAAGAGAGGCAAAAGAAAAGTTCGATATACCTTCAGGTGTTGTAACCGGAGGAGGAGGTGGGGCCAGCAGGGCGGAGGCATTATAGAAGGGGTACAACTCGAACCTCACGTTGCAGCTAGGAGTCAATATCCTCCCTCCTTGCGGCCCCAGGGGAAGAACCGGAATCACCGACCGGAGACACGTGTTACAGTGCCACTTCGACAAGTCTGGCGTGCACTGCGCAAACGTGTACAGCGTCTCCAGGCTCGTGAAATTGGCCGTAGCGACTGCGACTTTCTTCCGAGAGTCGCCGTCCGAAGCGTTCCAGGCAGCGTCTCTGATGGTGTTACCGAGCACTTGCACGAACTCGGCCGGGTCACTGATGTTCCCAGTGTTGTACATCTTCAAACCAGGCGTCTCTTCCATGACAGAGAAGATGGACTCGTTCGAGTACCTCAACATGCACTCATCGAACCAGATCACAGAGACTCGCTGGTTGGGGCATCTCTGGAGGATCTCCTGTTTTCCAGTGGCGACGCAGTCGCTGCACGTGGCGGTGCTGACGTCACCACGGCAGAGGAAGAGCCCGTAGACCTGATCGGGAGGGTTTTTGCCGGCAGTGGCGTTGGCGAAGCCATCGGTGCTGTTGGTGGCGGCGGAGGAGAGGGAAGAGAGGAGGGTGTCGAGGTTGGATCGGTAGGTTGAATTGGGAGTGAAGAGAGTGGAGTTGCAGTACTGCCATAGATATGTAGGTGCCGACTCAGAACTTCGAGTATAAACACTGAGAAAATTGAGGAAGAAGAAAAGAGAGTTGGAGACGGTGAAGCAAGACTTCATGGTTGAATTGATGATAGCATGCGCTAGTGAGATCGGCAAGCAATTGTAGGAACAATATTGTTTGAATTGTCGTCCCTTAAGTCTCGTCCATTCTACAGGTTTCATGCGCGACACGACTCCATCGAAAAGTCTCGTAGGACTCTATGATTTGTGGTGTGAAAGATCAGTCCCACCCACTCTTGACTAAAATCACCGCCGTTGCTCGCTTAATTGCGGGCACGTTGCCGAAGCTTTCGTATCACGTGATGACGTGTTCGATATGCTCGGACACGCATTGAGCACATGTCTAATTTTCCGACACGTGATCAACTCTTCTCAACACATTCCGACACACGTGTCCGGGAGAGAGAATCGATGAAGAAGATGATGGACGATGGAGGCGAGGGCGAGGAAGCATACGCAAGGCCACGAGCGACGGTGAGGGAGGGCCAGAGGAAAAGCAAAGACCGAGGCGACCGGGTCGTGACTGCGATGCCGCAATGGATGGCCAGCGGTGAGGCTACGGCTGCAAAAGAGGAAGCGTCGGACGCAAGGCCGCAAGCGATTATGATGGCTAATGAGGCGATCAAGAGAGAGAGGAGGAAGAGGAAGCGGTAGCAGCTAGGGTTTTTTAAGGAGGGAACTCAAAAAAATAAAAATAAACATGGGATTTTGATGGGACTTTGCGTGATTTCTTCTTTCTGCAGGGTCGGTGGACGAGAGGGTGACTTGAATTTCTAATAAAGGAAGTGAAGCCTGACAAGTGGTTGCGGGGGAGTTTTGGGGGGAGGGAGGGGGCGAGGGAAGGAAGAAACGGCGGAAATAAATAAGGGAGTGAAATAAACTTGGGGCATGAGGGTTGGGGTGGACCGCCCGGGGGGGATGGATTTTAGTGTCGCAATTTTTTATCAGAAAAATAAATAAATGAGATTATAAAGTATTTTTTCAAAAATAAGAATACTAAATGTTGAATAATGATAAATTTTGATTGTTGTAAAAGATCATAAATTTATTTAAATAAATTAATTCTAATTTCTTGTTAGTCATTAATTTCATCAATAACTTTTGTTAGCGTTAGAAACATGTCCCAAAATATAGATATGCATTAACTATGAATATATATTTCAAATGTCCTATGAATAGATTTATTAATATTATTAGTATGAATTCATTGTAGGCTCTTTTGTTATTATTTATTTAAATATGAATTTGAATCAAATTAATTAAAAATAAAAATATTCATTTAATATACAACGTGTCTTAACTTGTCGGAATTCTCTATGTTTTGAAAAATGACGTGTCGACGTGTCGTGTCGTATTGTATCGTGTGTCCATGTCGCGTCTCGGTGCTACTTAGGTACCGTTCCAATTTGATTTAGTAATTTCCTAAATTTTTAAAAGTGACTTTTGGAAACTGTAGGTGGACTTTCTAGCGATGAGCAAATCATGGAGGACCAAGGTTGGATTTCGCTTTCGGGGCCGACTTCGCTAATAGTTTAATCTTGGCGATTCTCGATTTTGCTAACTCTGTTCTAAATGTTTCGATTTCTTTTCAAGTTCATAACATAATCGAATGAGGAAAAAATAAAAGACAAATGAGATTGCCGAAATGAGGAGTGTAGTGCAAATTCTTATTGAGAAAACAATCAATTTGAATGCACGGAAAATTTCTAGCAAAGATCAAAATAGAGAGAGAGGGGAAGAGAATCGGTTGATAAGTTTTTCTTTTGCTCCGACTAGTCTCTTTCTCTAAAGAGAGAGGCTAAATCCGAGCCCATCAATGATACATCCACTCGGATTTACCTTCACTCAAAACTTAAGCCAATAATCTGTGAAGCTGGTAGGCCAACTAATATACTATCAATTGCTCCATGCTCTCAAGATCAGAAACAGAAATAATACGTTGCGCTGCTGAAATTATTCTAGCACATAAACATTTTTCAGCTTAAGTCTTATCCATTCTCCATTTGCACCTTCCCTCGGTACGCAGTCCGCGACCCCACCGGCCGTGCACAACTTGCACCGCTCTGCCAGAGCACTCATTTTCAGAAATTTTTAGAAATTTGTAATCTTCTTTATTTTATTTTTTTAATTCATCTTTCTGATTTCCTACCGACAAGGTCATGGGGGTCTCGGCGAATGGCCGCCGAAGAAGATAAATAGTAGAATAGGAAAAAAAGAAGAAAGAAAAAAGAAAGGAAAGAAGAGGAAAAAAAATAAGCATAGAAATTACAAAATCACATTGTTTTGAATATCCTCGAACACAGCAGATCGCCAACCATTCTATGTAGGATAATTAGTGTTAACTAAACCGCCACATTAACAATCTCCAACCTAAATTAGCCGAAGTAACTAAATTAGAAAACATCAAAAAGTTTAGTCCTACAATGGCGAAATGAAAAGCTTATCACTGACTTGGCAGCTATACAATAGATTTATAACTTTTTGAACAATTTTTCCACTTTTCCACTCGTTTCGTATTGTTAATAATTTTTATTTTGACATACAATAAAAGGTATCTCACATCGTTTGTTTACAAGACATACACTTGATATATACATGTGGTCTCTCTCCATTTATTGACTTAAGTTTTTTTTGAATTAGATATTCTAATGGAATCATATTTTACTTCAGATTATTTTGTGTGCGTAGCCCGTTTGTCAATTATATGCCCATAATTGTCTTAGAAATGATGAATTTTGTCACAATTTTTTGATCTTCACTTCTGTGTTAATACGTTGATCTTCGTCTAAATAATCGGTACATAGGTAAAGGATGATAGAGATTGGAGTAGACAATAACGAAAAGGAAACGGTAGGGGTTTCTTTTTATATCCAAAGATTGTTTTCTCCAACACGGCTCTTGTGGCTCAGGTCAAAGTGCTTTTGTCCGAAGAGACTGAACCACGTACTGGGTTTCTTAGGCAACCATGCCATACTGGTCAGATCGCAAGTGCCTTCAATTGATAGTGAGATTCTTTTTATAATTTTCTTTTCCTCTTTATTTGATCTTAAATTACCAAATATTTTTCCCTGTTTTATTCGAGATTTACCAAATAAGAAATACGCCATTTCAAGCAAACGTATCCTCCTTCTCCTCCTGGCGAAGGAAGTATGAGCCTCGGGATCAATGGTCACGTCATTGAAGCAAGTCAATTACGTTATCTTACGTTTTTCCAAAGCAGAATAATGCCCACTGAGTTGGACTCTTTGGTCCTCATAAACTTCACATGCAACTAAATTTCATTACGGATTAAGATTCTCTGAAATTAAAGTAAATTGACATTATTTTTTTCTTTCCTGATGAGTGTAATTTGACGTTTTGAGTTTACTACATTGAGAAGATGACACATTACCACAAAAAGAAAGGTCTGAACTTAATTTTCCCATTTATACCTTTTTTTCTTCATTTCCTTTTCTTTCCCGTTTATATATTTTTTTTTCGCTTCTTCCTTTGTTCCACGGGTAATATCACCGCTCTCCTCCTTTTGTGATAGAAAGGCAAGCTCGGGGAAAGATAGGCCGATCCAATGGGAAGCAATTGCCGCTAGTGGTGAGGCACGACAATGAGGAGAGGGCCGTGTGACCCCCGGTTGATGTGGAGAGAGAGAGAGATGGGGATCTAGGATTTTGTGTCAATTTTGCTGTATTCATTGATCGAAAAACTTTAGAAGATAAAAGTAACACTTTCTGTAATTTAGGACGCAAAATTGCGAACCCACTCTGGATGTTGGTCTATGCTCACACCATATTGGATTCACTGAAAAATCGTGAATACTTTGCTATTGGTTAGGCCATCAACACTCAGGCGGGGGAAAGGGAAGAAGATGAACGGTGAGGATGGTCAGCTTTTTGGCCTCGTACAGGGCTCACTGACAAGGTCAATTGCGTGATTTGCATTCTCTTGTTGCCCCGGGGGGGGGGGGGAGGACTTGACCAACAAAAGTCGAGATAACATGCAACTCTAATATCTCAGTTTCAAGTGATGGCGATGGCAACGGAGAGCGCTTTGGACCAGGTTCATGTGTACTCATTGCCATGGAAACTATTCGAACTTTCCTTGATTTTATGTGAGGAAAAGTATTGGATCCAATTGGACAAGTTTGTTGACCTAGTGCAACTCCTTGTAGGCCACGGCTAAAATTTCTGACAGAGGTACACATTACTGCTGCTTCACGTAATGCATTTGCGTGTGTATAAGTGATTTGCACGAAAAATTGCCGAACAACTTTTACAGGTAGTCACCTCCTGATGCCAATGGAAATACTTGCAACGCAGATTGAGTTAAGGATGTGAACTAGTTTGTTCGGCTCGGAAAAAAGACCTATAAAAAATTGCAATGAAATGTGAGATGTTTTTACCCTACAATTAACACGAAATGACAGAACACTTGTGTACAGGTCTCGGATTATCCGTTTTGAGTAGGGGTAAGCATGGTCCGGGTTGGTCCGGGCCACCCCTTAACCCTGGACCAACCCGTCTGGTGTCGGTCCTCAATTTTTAGGACCGAGGACCGACCCTATTGAGTCTGGGACCAAGGACCGGACCGACCCAATGGGTTCGGTCCGGTTCCAAGGTCAACCCGGGACCAATCGATAATTTTTTTTGTCTTGTTTTTTATACTCCCTAAAAAAGCAAACCTACAATTCAAATTACACATACATCAACAATGCGGCATTGTGCAACTAACCTATAAATATCAATATATATTCGGCAAATTTAAGATGACACAATAATAGAAATTTCGTACCTGCTAACCGCTCATCGAGATATGGGACAAGATGGAAAGTTCTTGTAATCATCTATCTTTAATATTCATAACACCATATGCAAAAGCGTTTTCTTGCATTTGATCATGTAGAGTCCACTCAACCAAAAAATGAGCTTCACACCACTTGACTAGCAAATCACCGTAGCAACTGCAGTACTACTCTACTTTTCAAAAGTTCTACCATTTGACACAAATTGAAAAGCAAAGTGCAGCTGAAATTCATTAGTAAAATACAATTAAACCATAAAAAGTTTAAAATACTTAATATAAACCATGAATATATAACTTCACATCTTGTTAATTCACTTGAACTTCTAAACACTGAAAACAAAACAAACGACACATAATTAATACTCAACAAAAGTTTTAAATTGAAATTACTATTAGTGCTATTCATAGAACATCTCACCATAACTCTTAGATTTTACTTAGGTTTGACTATATAAAAGAATTATAAATAATATAATGTAATATAATATATATACGGGGTTGGTCGGGGTTGGACCGACCCAAAATTCTTAGGACCGAGGATCAACCCGCACAGTGTCGGTCCTGGAATTTCAGGACCAAGGACCGACCCAGTCCCCTTGGGAACCGGACCAGGACCGACAGGGTTGGGCCGGTCCAAGGTTGGTCCAGGGTCGACCTTAGACCGCTGCTCACCCCTAGTTTTGAGGGACATAGAATTACTTCATGATAGAGTAGCTCCCGGTCACTTACGATCCTTTTCTAAGTACGTAGTAATTTGTACACCAGTGCAGTGGACGATCCCTAGGGACATGAAGTTCTTTTATGAGTGACAAGAAAAAGTGACGGAAAAGTGCTCTAATAATTTGATTTTCAAATGGTTTCGTATATACGAGAAAATTCTTTTGGAAAAATTATGCAAAGTCGACAAAATACGATAACAATCAAGCTATTGATTGACAAATTACAAAAGCCAAGCATCGCAGCAAAAGTCAAACTACTATGCGAAGGCCACGTCGGCATTGAGAGCAGGTGAGGGGCGAGTGCTCTTTTAGCATTAATTCTTTTGCTCTAGTCATGATCACCTAATGTCCAGTTCGAAAATGTGTGCTACTAATTTGAGACCTTGGTGAGACTAGCAACCAAAACCTAAATTAAATATGAAAACCTAGATTTACATTGATTTTTTGTTCCCTATAGGTTTTTAATACTGAGCTAAATGATAAGATTCTGTTTTTCGTTATTCTTTAAAAGGGTTTGGCTTTTGTGGTTTTACAGCAATGAATGCCAATTTTGGCAATTAACTTTGGAAGTTTTATGTTCCGATTGCAAAAGATGAGTTCCACAAGTGCACCATTACAAACATAGCATAACAGTACCACTAGGCTAACAGACTCTTATTACAAAGAGTTCTCTTTTTTAATTTTCATCTTTAAGGCAAAATCTCAATGCAATGTGAAAAAGCTTTCAATTTTCATTTACAACAAGGAAATAGAAATGTCAGTATCAATGATGGCCCAAAATAAACAGGAAAACAAAATTATCTAATGAAGGTTCTTGACAGGAACGTCTTGCTAACTTGCTATATCAATTGGAAATATAATACTTGAATCCGTAATTCCACAATGAAAACAAATTTTCCAACGATTGTCTGTATTGACCAAATAAAATCAAAAGTTGAAAAGTAATATGTATCGACAAGTTAAAACCTCAAGCCATAGAGTTAGATTTATTAAAATTAGGTTACAAAACTTCAACAAAAAAATATTAGTTTACAAAACTGTTTTTCTAGGAGATATGTACGATTGTGAGTGATCCTCTAAATAATCTGTTGTATAAAAGAATCAATAGTGGCCCGATACCTCATTTAAAAAATTAATTGTATAAACTAATCTTAGTGAGTCTAATATTTTCCTAAAACAAAACCCCATAATGTTGGCTCAGTGGTTTAGAATTTGGAGATGTATAGAGCCAACTTGGTTCCCACAAGGGTTATTGATTTGCAAAATGAAAAGGGATCTTCTTGTTGTTAAAAAGGAAAATCTCAAAACCAAAGAATTAAAGATTCTACATGGCTTACATCAGTGCGACCAACTCTGTATAAATTTGAATCTATCTTTAAAGTAAAATACTTGGCTAACTGTACGGTTAGCTTGAAAAAAAGATGGTCAATCCTGAGCTCACACATTTTCCACGAGAGGGAGAGAGATCTATGTTTATCTTGGAAACTTCTTCGTGCTTGTGTTTGAGAAAGGAAACTGTTGTGGGTGTAAAAGGAAAGAGAAGGCAACGTAAGACATCATCTCACTCCTACATTCGTTTTGTCTAGGAGACACCGTGCGGGACCCATTGCGTAGAAATGTAAAGCCGGCAATAATGAATAATTTGACTTAATATGTAATTTGACTTTTGGGACCACCTTCTTGACCCTAAAAGTCCTTGGGGCTTTTCGGCTTCAAGCCGCCCAAAAAACTGACTGTCATCACTAGCTGGTATAATCATACCACGTGACTTTTAATGTTTGAATACTTGAACGTTTTGTCAGATGGGTGCTAGGAAATTCAGAAACAGATAGCTTATTAAATTTATGGATACCAGGAGAAGATAACTGTATCTGATGTAAATTGATTCCCAATAATCTTATTCTTGAACAAGTTATGTGTCGAGACTCGAACACAGCACGTCCACAACATGAGCCGACTTGCTTTGCCGTTTTCCTTTCAAAGCCTTTCTATAAAAAGGTATTGTTGTAGTTAGGTAACTGAGCTAACACTAGTAGAAGAAATCGATAGGCGATGGGCAAAACTGTACAAAAAAAGAGAGCCAAAATCGGTTTGAAACTCTCTTTATAGATGGCTTGTAGATCAGTAGCCATTGTTGGTGAGGGACCGCTACTAATTTGAGACCTTGGTGAGACTAGCAACCGAAACCTATATTAAATATGAAAACCTAGATTTACATTGATTTTTTGTTCCCTATAGGTTTTTAATACTGAGCTAAATGATAAGATTCTATTTTTTGTTATTCTTTTAAAGGGTTTGGCTTTTGTGGTTTTACAGCAATAAATGCCAATTTAGGCAATTAACTTTGGAAGCTTTATGTTCCGATTGCAAAAGATGAGTCCTGTGCACCATTACAAACATAGCATAACAGTACCACTAGGCTAACAGACTCTTATTACAAAGAGTTCTCTTTTCTAATTTTCATCTTTAAGGCAAAATCTCAATGCAATTTGAGAAAGCTTTCAATTTTTGTTTACAACAAGGAAATAGAAATGTCAGTATCAATGATGGCCCAAAATAAACAGGGAAACAAAATTATCTAATGAAGGTTCTTGACAGGAATGTCTTGCTAACTTGCTATGTCAATTGGAAATATAATACTTGAATCCGTAATGCCACAATGAAAACAAATTTTCCAATGATTGTCCGTATTGACCAAATAAAATCAAAAGTTGAAAAGTAATATGTGTCGACAAGTTAAAACCTCAAGCCACAGAGTTAGATTTATTAAAATTAGGTTACAAAACTTCAACAAAAAAAAATTAGTTTCCAAAACTATTTAAAGTACTAGGATTTTACAATGGAATTTCAATTTCACTTTACCAAAATTGCAAAGCACAGTGAAATTATCTATCGGAAGAGAATGGTGAAACTTATATAACTAGCAAGATATACACCCCCATCCAATTGGTGGTGGTAGTTATTCCTCTTGCCACAAATGATCTCTAGAAGTATTATGCCGAAACTATAAACATCAGATTTCACTGAGAACTTTCCATGCATTGCATATTCTGGAGACATGTAACCACTGCAAAAACAAACAATAGCCACATGTATATAGCAAATATAGATGCAGCCATGCAGCATCCTTGAATAGATAAATGGGCAAGTCCATCATCCAATCGCAAAGGCATATAAGACTTACAAAGTCCCAACAATTTTATTTGTGTTAGCCTGAGTTTGATCAACTCCAAAAATTCTTGCCATGCCAAAATATGAAATCTTTGGGTTCATTTCACTATCTAACAAGATATTGCTACATTTGAGGTCACGATGGATGATCCGAAGACGAGAATCTTCGTGTAAATAGAGCATTCCTTGAGTGATCCCAAACACTATTTTATAACGTAATGGCCAATCCAATTGTCCCCTTTTTTCGGGATCTGCATCATTGCACCAATATTCATGAATATGCTAGTATGGGGCACCTATTCAAAAACTCAAGGCAAAGCTCATCACACAATACCAAAATATATTTAATCTCATTCATCAATGGTAGCCCAAGAAAAACCTATAATTAGTTGAAAGAACAAAAACCGAGGGTTTCCAAAGCTAGTGAAAGCTTGAGCATTTGATTTCAAGCAAATTATACAGTTTGCACATAAGAAAGTTAAACTACAACGTACCAAATAAGAAATAATCGAGGCTTTTATTTGGCACAAACTCGTAGGCCAATAGCTTTTCGTCTCCCTCCAAGCAAAATCCGAGTAGTCGTACAAGGTTTTTGTGTTGAAGCTTCGCAACTAATAGAACTTCATTCTTAAATTCATCATCACCCTGTCTTGAGCTTTGAGATAGCCTCTTAACCGCAATTGTTTGTCCATTAGGAAGTCCACCCGTTGCATTTATCATTTAATTCCTCGTTAAAACTTCTTAAAATTAACTTTAAAAAGCTTTAAATGTCTCTTTTTCTTCGATATCATTATGTTCAATCCAGATGTAAAGCATTCTTGATTGTTTCTAACTATAATCTAATACGTTCCTGGAAAACTTCACCAAATCCACCTTCACCCAACTTGTTTCATGAGAGAAATCATTTGTCGCGGCTTGTATGGGAGCCAAGTCAAATTGCAAGGACTCCATGGTAATAAGTTCGTTTGCACCTGCATTACCAAATAACTCAAGTCGAATATCAAATTACATTGACAATGGCTCTTAGTGGCATTTATAGGGTCACCAATGCTTAGGAACATTGTCACAATGAAGAGCACTAGATTAGACTACCATGGTCGTGTCACCCTACCTCAAAGTAATCTTCATTCTCTTGATTGTTCATGAAGCAAACATAAAAATAAAAATAAAAACAAACAAACAAACAAAATCATAAATGCTATAGGAAACAAAGTAATGAGATGAATCTTGTATCATGATCACTTCTCTAGGCTGAGGGTAGTGTTAGGTCTGTTAATTGCAATGCAGATGCTACCTTAGCTTGGAGGGAATTGTTAAAGAATAGGAGTATTTTGAGGCCTCGTTATGTAGCAAGTTATCATAAATCTATGTCACTCTGGTATGACTCATAGCCTCCTAATGGCATATTGCTGGATGTATACCCAAGCAAAGTAGTTGATGATTCCATTCTTCTCTGAATTGCAAAAGTGGCTATGTAATTTTTAACTCCATATGGAAATGGCCCAATAATAGGTCTAAAGACTTGGTATCATCCAGGCAGCTGTTTGTGGTGAATTTTCCCTAGGTCTTCTTAGGAAGACGAGATACTTGCACTGCTACTTCAAGTAACATTCTTACATCTGCTCAGCTTGGGAGATTGTTAGGAATAGAGGCACAAGAGTTGAACTGCATCGAATAATTTGGCTTTCACTTAGTGTGCTGAGGTTTGGATTCATATTATGGTTAGCTATACAAGATAAGCTGCTTATATTTCAAGGAATTGACAAATAGTCTTCTAACCATGGCCAAACTTGTTGTTTTTTGTGTCATGAAAGCACTGAGATTAGATCCCATATGTTCTTTGGATGTTGTTTCTCTAAGAAGGTTTGGAAGAGTTCCCTTCAACATTGTTTTCCTAATAGAGATATTGGTGACTGGGAATTTAAATTGTCCTGATGTAGCAAGCTATGAAAGGGAGAGATTTCTAAAGGTGTTTGGTAAAAAAATTTTGGCATTGTCGCATGTGCTTCATCTTGAAGGCCAAAAATGAGCTGTTACATTCACAAACTATTCCTTCCACCGATAGCATCATAATTGCTTGGGCAAACAAGTACAATTTTGAAGGCTGAAAGAGCATGAATAATCGGATTCTTCCATTATCGAATACCATCTTTGAATCTTGGTTGTTGTATGTAGGAGTGACCAGTTCTAGAGTGGGTCGGTTTTGATCAAGTAGTAGGAGTCGAACCTCTTCGTTCTAAGCCGGCCTATTCCACTAGCACATTTTTATATTTTGGGTAACACTTTAGTTTATTTTAATGAAAAGGAAACAGGGTCCATGGTTAAATGGTTAGATGGTTATTTGTACATTTTGAAGGCAATAGTTCTAACCTTGTTGAGTACAAAAGTTTTGATTTTTTCTTCAGAAGCTTCTGAGCCAGTTGAGAACCTGTTTAATTCAGGGACAAGCCTGGATAGAGGGTAATGGCTTGGAGCCGAACCAACCAGGCCGTTTCTAGCCGGTTTCCTTATTGAAATGGACCTGATGCTCCCTCCTCGTTGTTATAGCAACATGTATAGGAGTTCCTAAGATATATGATTGTTGTGGGACATCTTGTCACTTCTTGGTCGATGAACAAGCTTAACTTATCCATCAAAAGGAGGAATCCAAGAAATCCTATCTGACGACTAATGGAGTTCAATCGATGAAGAAATTTGAACGAATGTATGGCCAGCTCTATTGTTTTATTGACAAAACATTCCGTCGGCTAAGAATTTTTGGCATGGGTTTCTATATATCACATCTTGAAAATGAGGAATCTCGAATTGCACCAAACTAATTTACATATTTGAAATTGATACCTCGCTAAGTAAATACTCGTACTTTTACTTAAAATATACTTGTGCATGTACTTTTGAATAAAACTTCCTTTTATCGCACTTTTGCTAAGTTAACAGAAAATTACTTGTTTGCTTTTTGGAGTAAACCATATTATACACATACAAAGAAAGGCCATAATATAGTTGGGTAGACTTGTTTTAGGTTCTTTCTTGGTTCAATAAATGATATGACACCCAAAAAATGGTCAATAAATTTCAACTTCATAGAAATGAAACATTATTCTTGTGATCCCCGTTAGATAACACGAATTAGTAACATATGTGAATTATTAGGTTCGATATCTACATTTCTATATTTTTTTTAATAGTCTCACGTTAATATTTTTCTTGTTTACAATATAGCTAATGTAAAATCATGATAACGTTATTTTAAGATTCTATTATAGTGACACAACTCTTGTGATATACAAATAAGGGAAACGATAATAAGTACGCATAAGTATTCTGAATCATATAATATAACTTTAGTCTTGTATGATACTGACAAAAGTTGATACTGGTCGTCACTTAATTGATTCTAATATGCAATGTACTTTGGCTTTTAGTAATAAGTTTAAAAGGAAAACTAATTGATAAATACAGATACAACGTTTTTACAGCTTGTAATAAGGATTAGCAGCTCCACTTGTTTGATTTGATACGGCTTGCTAACCAGCTTGAATTATGAAAAAGGGCGTTGGCGCAGTTTCTATAAAATGTTCGGCCAACATGTTATTGTTGTAGTAGCTTAATTTAAGCTTATAGAGTTGTCTCGTCCAATTTTAAGGTATTGCAATTTTAGAGTTTGTATAACTTGTCATGTCATGACCTACTTTTTTCGTCCGAAGGGGAAAAGACATAGGCTCATGGGCATTGTGTAAAAGGCGGGCCTATAGCTCTTGTTTTATATGCGAGCTTTTCCAAGCCCATACCTCGCGCGAGTTGGAGTATTCAAATTGACGCTATAAGAATTTTTTAATAAGAAGTCGCCACGAGTTTATTGGAATCAGTTAAAAATCAAGTGAGGTACGGGAGCAAACCTCACTTCCTATGCAATCAAATAATCTATGGTCGGGGACTTGATTACATCAATTAATCAATTAGTGCCCTTTCGGTACCTAATGTTTGTCAGATAGTTTGGATTGACTTTAAACCTATTCATTAACATGCGAGGCAATCGTCTGGGTGCACAATAATTAAAATAACAATTACCAACTAGTGAAAACATTAAATAAATTGCAAAGTAAAGTGTTATTTAATGCTAATAAATAAGAAAAATGCCAATTCTAACTAGGCCAAGGGAAAACCTTAGGAGTGCGCAGTCTCATAACAATCGAAATAGAAATGCGCAAATGATGACCTAGCATTTGCCTCTAAGAACACTCTAGTCCTATGGTAAAGTCCTAAGAGCTTATTCAATTTTGAGCATAATTTTATCAAGGATTTTCACACATTTTAAGAGAAAACAACTTAAAAACTAATTTTTAAGATTTTTCATGACTCTTAGGAAAAAAATTCTGGAATTCTAATTTTTAATATTTTTTATAAAAATGATATATATTTTTTAATTTATAATAAAAATATTTTATTCAATTTTAAAAAAAGATCCGGGTTGTGCTGGGCCCGGACTCGCTGGCCAGGGTACGCGTATTGGGCCGCGATCTTGTTTGGGCTCAAGAGCCCAATCGGTTCAAGGCCTAGACTCTTGTATAAGGCCTATGGGCCCACAAGTTCACTTTTCTAATTTACTTTTCTTCAATCCAGCCCAACCAGCCAGCCCAGGGCCCAGCTCCCTTCTCGGCTGAACAAATCCCAATGTCTCCTAAGCAAAAGCCCTAAGCCCAACTCCAAATCCCCTCCTCCCGAACGTCCGCACATGGCATACTCCTCCAGCCTTTTTTTTTTTTTTTTTTTTTTTTTAAATTCTTTTACTATTTTTTATTCCTTTCCCACTTCGTGCTTCTTCAACGAGAACCCACTATTCTTGGCAAGAACACACCATTCCTCATCGTCAATCCGCCCCGGTAACCTTCTTTATCGACCTCAACGTATAATGCCAACACCATTGGAGAATGCCACCACCGACCCTATACCTTCGTCGCTAATCGTGACCGGAGAAGAACAAAGAACACAGATTTGGCTGAGACATTTTATCGAACATCCGGATCGCATCAACTGAGGGGGAGGAGCATTTACTCAATCAAGACTCGAGCTCTCATTGTAATCCACAAAGAATCAACAATCAGGACTGGAAATCAATAGGGTGGCCACCCAATCACATTCAATACAAGCACGAATGAGGAACAACAATCTCTGTCTCGGGTTTTACCAGAACGGAGCAAAACGGGAAGAATATTCACTCACTCGGGGACCAAACCCACAACAAATGGGCGAATCAACAATAAAAAATTGACACGGAAAGGCTGGTCCGAACCCAGCTAGAACGAAACAGTGAAAACGGGTCTCGGTCTCTAGCTTGACTGAGGCAGAATGAAGCAGAAGGCTGAGCAAGGGGTCCCTACCTGGCTCGGAGAAGGCGGCTAGATGGCGAGCTCGAGACGAATCGAGCTATGGCTGGTCGCCTTGGTGTCTCCGATCCAAGATCCTCGAGGCAAGGGAAGTTCGGACCGAAAAGACACTTACCTAAGATGTGGGTACCGGGAAAGCAAGGTCGGGACGACGAGGATAGCGGCCAGGGGTCGTCGAACTTGACTCCAGCGTGGCCAAACGACCGGAGAACTCCATCTCCGCTCCTCTCTCTGTCACTTCTCTCCAAAGAACCCACAAACAATCCCCCTCAAACGAGCCAGCCCCCTCGCTCTTAAGCAACGGCGCGCATGGCTTCCTACCGTACCAGCTGGCGCTGCCGGCCACCCCCAACTGGACATCTCGCGAGCTCGACGCCCTGCCCTCCGTCGCCCCTGTCCTCCGTCGCGTACGCCGTCCTTCTCTCCTCCCCCTTTTGTCTCCAGTGTTAAAAAGGAAGGGAGGAAGAGAGTAAAAGGAGAGGGCTGGGCTAGGAAAAACTAAAGAAGCCGAGCCCAATGGAAGAGAACGAAAAAGAGGGAAGGAGGCCGGGCCGGCCCATCCCCAGCCCATCTTTCTTTTTTTTTTTTTTTTTTTTTCAAATAATAATAATAATAATAATAAAAAAATTTTAAATTGATTTTTAAAATTTTAATATTAGTAATGCGAATGCTCCCAATGTCCGTATGCCTAGTTTTGCTAGGGGTTAAATAATAAATGATTAAATTGGTCGTCAAAATTTAGGTGTTGGCATAACTCAATCTACAAGTCGCAGTATTTGACAAAAAAATTTTAGCACAACATAGTTACAATTGTATTAAACAAACTCTTAATTTTTGTGATTTATATATCTGATTCCTTGCAAAAAAATAAAGAAGTATCAAAATATGATCAATTCTATGCTATAGATAATTTACAAAAACATAAAGGCAAATTGTCAATTTACCACTTTTTCCTTTGACAACTTCATACTTCATCTTTCCTCTTCTTCGAAGCAAACAAGTCAAAAAGAGAAGTATCATGACACCTCCAGTAGGAACGACAATGATGATGGTTATTACGGTGAATTTGTTGCTTTTTCCTGCACACGTCCCATTACATATATGCGACAATTGCCAAACTAATCTAAAAACTTCTTGTGAAAGCATGGTTAACATTTAAACATTCTGACACCCCACTTAACTAAATTGGAATTAGACCTAAGACTGAAGTGTGATGATTTGACACGCAAAAAGGGGCCTTGAGATACCTGAATGGAAAGGCTTAATCAAGAAAGTCTGAACTTCAATTGCAATTCTAGTATCCGTAAGTATTTGTTTAAGGTAAAATAACGAGGCTGAAGGAAAAACAAATTCTAGGATGAACAAACCCCGTTTGATTACCTATCAATATGTAAATTAAATTTGAAGGAAGATCATACTGGACTATCATCTGTTATGATAACTACATTATCATCACATGCATACTTCACCTTAACTCATTTGCACTTTGAACCATGATTCCTATAGTTCCTCACCTCATTGCAACAACGACATGGATGGTTACGAATGATGGACCTTTATTTAGAATGGCTCTTCCATTTGCTACTTCCAAACTCTCTTTGTTTTTCTCTTTCTCATATAGCCAAACCTTGCATCATATCATATGCCATGTTCTATTATCACTACTTCTTTATCACTCTGTGTAGAGCAAGACGGGCTTTATCATTTCTAGGGAAATCGTGGTGTGCCCGATTAGAAGAGTATTAGTGAAGTTCTCAAAAGAATCCAATAGTAATGCCAATAACATTATGCCTCGTTTCTCATTGGAAAAGGCTTCATTGACGTTTCATAAGTCCATCTTGAATTTGTTAAACTCATCTAAAATGGGCTTTGATTGATGTACCTTCGTCAGATAAAGTGACTCAAGTTTTTCCCATAATGCTATCATAGCCTTTTCTTCAATCACTTCAATCAACACCTTATCTCACAAAGTCAACAAGATTATGCTCTTTTCCTCCTTCATCAATTGTATTTCATCGACGTCTTTCATTTCTTTCAACAACTTATCCTTATGATCCAACTCCTTCACTGAATTTTGGATTGTTAAGAGCACGCATCTTAATGCTCCATTACCTGCTCCTCCAATTGACCTTCTCAATCTCAGCTCTTTCTCCAAACATGATCCCAAATACAATATTCCACACAATGATCAAACAACAAAAATGCTAGTTCTAGAAATCCTAAATTTAGGTTTGATATCAGTTCTCATGAAATAGCATTGAAGCCAACGAATATTGCAATTAAATACTCACCAAATAATAAGATATTGAAATTATTAGAGAAATCAACCAAATAATAAGAACACCAGATACTTACATGATTCAATTTGATTGTCAGTATTTATTTTACAGGGAGAACCAATTGCAAAGAAATCCAGTGTGAATTCATAAGATTAAAGAAACCACTCAAGTGTTTCCACCTTTAGATTACACTCGAGGAATTCACAATTGTGTTTACGCACAACCTTTCATGGTCTCACTAAGAAAACTCAACAAGGGAAAAACTAGACACTCCGAGCTCTATCCGTAATTGAATGGATGAACTCCACTTGTAATTATGGCGCTGCCGTAGCACATGAGCACTTGGGCTTAAATCTCTCTTAGCCAGCTCACATTAACTCTATGAATATATTATACCGCCACAAGAAGTCCAATTTTGGTCTTCTCCATGAGCTGCACAGTGAGTTGGACTTGTTGGAAGTCCTTGGCCAGACTTAAACATGGACTTTGGCCCTGTTTGGTTCAGCATTCCCAAGGGGCTTTCAGCCTCGAAAGCATCTTGGGAAAAATTTCAGCTGTTTGGTTCAGCATTTGGAGTTATACTTGGGGGAATGCTAGCATTTGGAATGCTGTGGAATGCTGAAGAGGGGTTTAATGAATTTTTTTTCTTCCAATAACGCCCTCACCGATAATTGTGTTTTCCTATTTTACCCTAAAAACAACTGTTCATCGTCTTCCTCGTCTTCCTTGTTTCTTCAAGACTGAAGCTCAGCCGGCGGAGCTCAACCGGCCGGAGCTGGTCGCCCATGAACCGCCATCACCACACACCGCCGTCACCACGCACCACCGTCACGTGGGTCGCGACCTCAGGCGGCGTCGCCTAGGTCGCACGACCCACGCGATGGGTTGAGCGCTGCTTAGCCGACCAGATCCGGTCGCCACGCACCGCCGTCGCGTGGGTCGCGACCTCAGGCGGCGTTGCGCGACCCACGCGACGAGCTGAGCGGCCAGATCCGGTCGCCATGCACTGCTGTCGCGTGGGTCGCGGCCTCAAGCGGCGTCGCGCGACCCATGCGACGGGCTGAGCGGTGCTCAGCCGGCCAGATCCGATCGCCACGCACCGGCGGTGTGTGGGTTGTGCGGCCCCAGGCGGCGTCACCCTGAGGCCGCGCGACCCATGCGACGGCGGTGCGTGGGTCGCGCGGCCCTAGGCGGCGTCGCCCTGAGGGCGCGCGACCCACAGGACGGCGGTGCGTGGGTCGCACGACCTAGGCAACACCGCCTGAGGCCGCGACCCACGCAACGGCGGTGCGTTGGTCGCGCGACCCGCCGCCCTCCCCACCGGCTCCGATTCCTCCCAATCGTTCCCCTCCTCTGCATCAACATCTCCTCCTCCTTTTTCCTTTTCTTTTTTTTCTTTTTCTTTTCATTTCAAAGCTACTTTGCAAAATGCTACATCAAAATAAGAGTTCCCAAACACTTCAGCATTCACCAAATGCCCATTCTTCTAAAGATACTTGGGGAAATGGCTTTGCATTTCCCCAAAGTTGAACCAAACGGGTCCTTTGACTCCAAGTGGCATTATGGTGTTTGTTTTGCCTTTAAATTCGATCCAGACTTAAGTTCTAATTGCACGAAAATTTGTATTTCCACACGTATGGGCTGGACTTCAATTGGGTCAAGTTCTCAATCAACGGGTTCAAGCTTGACACTTAATTTCGAGCTTATAATAACAAGTTCAAGCTTGAGACATAATTTAACACATACATTCTCTCTCAGCAGACTCTATCATGCATGATCAAGCTTTGCACCTGGGGACAAATCATGTTGGGATATAATATGCGGAATTACCAGGATCTTGCAATTTACGTCAATGCAAAATCACCAGAGAAATTAACTAGAAAAATAAGGACACCAGAAATTTACGTGGTTCGATCCGAATATCGGTACCTACATCCACAGGGAGAGCCAGCAACAAATAATCCACTAAAATCGGAGAATCAAAGTTTACAATCACTCACACGCTCAAGTGTTTCTCACACCTAGATTTAATCCCAAACCCAAAGTGTTTATAAAATAAACAACTTACTTGAGGATAAACTCATGGCACAAAAATGCCGCGTTCAAGTCTAATGCCAAAAGACAAGAAAAGATTTTCTAACTTAGCTCTCTCTCTCAGCGGCGTGCGACTTCTCGCAGCTTGGCGGGCGTGCGGCTCATTTCTTCGTAGGTCTTCGGCGGCTACAAAACAGAAAGGAATGAAGACCAGCTAATTATTTTCTTTTTATAGTGTGCCCTAACCTGGGCCCACCTTCCCTTTTGTTTCTTCACGCGTACAGGAGTTGTGCGTGTGTGCCCAGAGTCAAAGTATCGACTCTGGGCCCCACAAACTAATTGCCTTCAATTCGCAATCCGCAAGCTTGGCAGCAAAGAACTTTCCTCCTTTACGTGCATGGGCTTCGGCATTTTGGATTCCACATAATTTCCGCCAGGTGTGGAAATTCGTATATATTTTATATTTCATCTTTTGTGCAATTTCAAGAATTTAGCGAATTGCATTTTTTGCAAACATTCAAACTCGAGTCATAATTTAACAAATCAAGCCTCACCATAGCCCTTCCTCGATTAAGGACTATACGGCTATCTGATTACCTCTTTCTTCGTTGAAAGAGGCCCTTAGTGTCCAAACATATATATCTTCCTACTAACACTAAATAAACTTAAATCTAACAAGAAACTAGTTAAAAATAGCTAAGGAAAAAAAACAAGTGCTCCCGATGGGTAACATGTTTTTATCGATGATAATTCCTCATCGGCAACTGTAACTAAAGGCAAATCTATATTCACCATTTTCCAACTTTTTGATATAGTAAACAGAGACTTGATTTTCTATTAAGACAAAGAAGAATAACAAATAACAAATGTACCACAAAAAAATTGAGTCTTTGATATAAAAGTGACCGAAGAATGGGCAGGTTGCTATAAGTCATGATGGAGAGAGGACTAGTTTTTATTCTTAAAATAGCAATAAATTTAAATTTCAAGGAACTAGGAAGGAAAGTAAATAATCGAACGAAACTACACAAATATGGAAATTATATTGTCGATTTAGTGAAAAGGGACAGATTTTTTTTTTTTTTTGCCTCTTTAAATCGGCAAAAGGTAGAGATTTAGTCGGCGGATATAGTCACACCCTTTCTACAATCTACAGACTTCTATGCACCAACTATTTTCATTTGATTTTTTCCCTTTGTAAAAGAATCGTTGGAAGATGCAATCAAGGTAGATGGTGCCATCAGCAAAACCAAAGCAAATTTGATGTCCTCATATCCGACAATCAACCTTGACAAGCTTCAGATCATACGGTCGACAAGGCCGTGCACAAAGTCACGGGAGGACAGACTCAGCTTAAAATTGATTTTACTATTTCAAAAGTTAAAGACTCGTCCCTTTTGTGTCCCATCCGAATTACAAGAACCTTGGACAAGCAACAACAGGCCATAGAGTCGAAAGCAGGAAACAGTGAAGGGATCTTCGTCGATCATACGTGCTGTTTTTCGTGAAACTGGGACAAGGGCAATTTGGTGAGCAGCAGCGCTTTTTATCCTTTTGGAATGAGAATTCCAAGTCCAGTAAACTTACCGAAACGGAATTTTACACCAGTGGTCTAGAAGTAGTGGAAGAAAGGCAAAAGAAAAGTTCCACATTCCTTCAAATGTCGTAACCGGAGGCAGCGACATTGTATAAGGGGTACGACTCGTACCTCACGTTGCAGCTCGGGGTGACCGTCGTCGCTCCTTCCTTCACCTCGAGAATATCAATCGCTGACAGGAGGCATCCGTTACACTCCAACTCCGTCAAGTCCGGCGTGCACTGCGCCATCGTGTACAGCTTCTGCAAGCTCGTCATATTTATCTCTGCGCACGCTAATTTCTTTCCGGACGTGCTGCCTGAAGCCCTATAGGCAACTTCCCTCATGCTCTTTCCAAGTTGTTGCGTGAACCTGGCCCGTTCACTGATGTTCCTGGTGTTCATCGTTCTGGCAGGCTTCTCTTCCATGACGGAGAAGATGGACTGGTTCGAGTACCGCAACATGCACTCGTCGTACCAGATCACAGAGACTCAATGGTTGGGGCATCTCTGGAGGATCTCCTGTTTTCCAGTGGACACGCAGTCGCTGCACGTGGCGGTGTCGAGGTCACCACGGCAGAGGAAGAGCCTGTAGGCCCGATCGGGAGGGTTTTGGCCGGCAGTGGCGTTGGCGAAGCCATCGGTGCTGTTGTTGGCGGCGGAGGGGAGGGAAGAGAGGAGGGCGTCGAGGTTGGATCGGTAGGTGGAGTTGGGAGTGAAGAGGGTGGTGTTATAGCAGTAGTGAGAGAGATATTCGCGTGCAGCTTCGGTACTGAAAATTTTGAAGAAGAAGAAGGAGGAGAGAGAGAGAGGGAGACGGCGAAGCAAGATTTCATGACTGGATCGATGATTGTATTGGCTATAGCTAGATCGGCATGGAATTATAGCAACAATAATGTTTAAATATCTGTCCCAAGAAGTATTGTCCGTTCTACAGGTTCCGTGCACTCGCACACCACGACTCCATCGACAAGTCTTGTGTCACTCTATGATGGATGTCAAGTTTGTAGACCCCACGTGTTTTAATTAATTAATTAATTAGATAAATAGAAACCAAAAAATCTAAAACCAATTGTCGGGCGGAGGATCGGCCCCACCAGCTCCCGACTGAAATCTCCACCGCGAGTGGAATTTATCGTTTTCCCTCTTGCGATCGCCCGTTGCTCAGTTAGTTGCGACCATTGACTCCTGAATTTTAATCGACAAATTTGTAACACACAATTAGATGGTAAAAAAAGAAAAGAAAAAGAGACCGACTTTCTTAGCTCAAATTCGCATCTCATAAATTGCATATTTCAACCCATTCGGTGCGTCAAAGAGAGCTACAAAAAAATCGTGGATTTAGGAGTGTAGTTGTTCCTATGCCCATCCGATTGACATATAATTACTTAATAGCTCCCACTCATTTATGATCTTTTTCTATGTCCGTAGTACATCGTAGACCAGGATGGCAAATGTGAACAATGGCGTAATTTAGGTGAATGACTGAGTGCAGCATAGACGATTCCAGGGGAGAGCGTTAAATTGTAACAAAAGAGAAGGTTGCAACCAACCGGCGCATTTCAAAAGACCTGAGGTATTCCAATATACAAACAAAATTCGGAATCTGTAGTGAAACGGCAAAGAAAACACGAAGACGCAGAAAGAATTAAAGGCATAGAGAAATGAATATGGCTTCTTTTCAGAGAATGTTAGCTTCCGTTATCGGTCTTCATTGTATTTACCGGATTGCGAGATGCATGCCAGACGAGACAGTGGTGCAACAACATTGCAGCAGAGACAGATACAACGAGGGAGATGGTTATTGTTTCTGTTTATACGGAATTCTGAGAAATTTTCGCATTAATGTTGCAGGATCTGTGTATAACTATTATGGACATAATACGGCTTTCTATATCCAGTGCTATGGTCTTGCGGCTTGCAATGGTGCCCTTGCAGATATGATCGTTCCAGGTGCTGGGAGTATCATGCTCACGACGTGCTCCTAACGGAATGCTCAGGAATCAGGGCTCAGCTCCATCTCGAAGATTGTAGAATAAGATAAGAGGTGTGCTTATTTACCGAATAAATCTTCCCTCTTTGAAAAATTGCTCTTTGTGCGTGGTTATTACTATATGAGAATCCTCCAATCTTCATGGTGTTACTGTTAGAATCTTTGCGAAGACTTAAAGCGATATGATAATGTTAAGTGTCATAGGGCATCGGCTATTGTCGTTGAAGATTTTTTGAAAACCGTCACCAAAAATTTTAGGGACTGCTCAATTGCCTGTCCCCAAAGGATAACAAAGATACGCTCATCCCTTCAAGTCCATGATGAGAAGATTGATAGAGTTAAGAATTTAAATACCGTGACAACTAATTCAAAAGATACACCGATCAATCAAAGAAATAAGAAGACAAACAGATTTGTAAGTACTAGAATAATGGAAAATATATAGATGTCTCGATAATCATCTAAGTAGCGACCCAAAGCTGAATGTTGAATGAGTAGTATCGAAAGAAGTAGATGGTCTATAATCAACACCATCAAAGGAATTCCCAACGTTAAGATCAGCAACTTCTTTAACTTAGTAAAGAAAATTAGACGTCTTAAATGGAGAATAAAAGTTGTTTGAAGCAGTGACGAAGCCACCATAGCGACCTCTTTGAAATTGTCAGATTGATGAGAAACAATGAAAACTACATATAATGTTTGGAAGACAAGGGCTGTAACATTTGGGTAAATGTTAGGTCTAAATGATTTCTTTATAAAATTAAGAAGGGTCTTTTTGGAAATGAAAAGTGGAGATACACTTTACTCTTTCTAATAGTAATGTATTTTTCAGAAGAGCAAAAAAGGCGTAATTCTGAGCACAAAATAATAGAATTATGCTAGATTTGAGAATTCTTTTGTGCCAAGATAACAGACATGACTGCAACAAATGTATTCATGATTTCACAAGAGAAATTACATTGACAATACAAATAGATAATCTTTGTCTGGAGCTATACTCCTGACAAAGAATACAAAGACTCAAAATACTTGGATTTATAAACAACACCAAAACCCAACTAGTTTTAATAGTAAAGAAATGAGTAGTCTACTAGGTCAGCTAACGAACACTTGAATTTGATTATTTAGTCTACACAAGAGAAGTAACTGGATTGACTCGTATAGAAGCACAATAATGTACAAATGTAGGATCGACTTATGATTTAACCTCAAATAGTAACAAAGTCTTAGACGAACCATACTGACATGTATAGACTCTTCTTTTAGCACTTCACCCCCCAAAGCAATTAATAGCTTATTCTCCAACTACATAGATGTTTGCTTATTATTAATAAATAATCTCAGTGGGAAGCCAAGCAATCTCACTATGAGACCACCCATAAGGAAAGATTTCACTTCCACCGCCATTCACCGGGGGTACAATTCCGTAACCGACATGCCATTAGTCGACGAAGGCATAGCCCTCCTAGGGGATTGGTCCAATTCAAGCTCTTTCATTCGAATGCTCAGTCTCTGCATTCTACTTCGGACGAAGAAGGCTGGATGTTGAGGCGATGGTGGAGTAATGGAATTGCTGCTGAGCATGAGAACTACAGTGGCCATGGTGGGTCTAACAGCCGGATCTTCTTGAATGCATAGTAAGCAAATGTGCAAGCATCGAAGTGCTTCATCTCTTGAATATGAATCCATGATAGCCGGGTCCAACACTTCTAAGGGCTTGCCGTCTCTCCATTGATTCCATGCCGTAAGAATAATTCCAGAAAATTTTCATAGAATTGCAGCATTAATTCGATTACTCATCACGCAAGACATGTGAATCTTGCAAAAAACCATATTATGACCAAGGAACAGAATAATAATTATAAGTGTTTCTATAGGTTAAAGGACTAAATTTTGTTACCGTGGAATTAGAATTTGAATTTACAAAGCTACAAAGAGTGCGGTGTAAATATTTGTTGAAGTAGCATATTGAAACTTACATAACTAGCAAGATATTCACCCCCATCCAATTGGTGGTAATAGTTATTTCTCTTGCCGCAAATGATTTCTAGAAGTAGTATGCCAAAGCTATAAACATCGGATTTCATTGAGAACTCTCCATGCATTGCATATTCTGGAGACATGTAACCACTACAAAAACAAACATTGATCACATGTAAATTGCAGATTTAGATTCATATAAAGTAGCATCCTTATATATATTAAATGAGCAAGTCCGAAATCCAATGACAAAGTCATCTATTAAAAAACTAAGACTTACAAAGTCCCGGCAATTTTATTTGTGTTAGCTTGAGTTTGATTAACTCCAAAAATTCTTGCCATGCCAAAATCCGAAATCTTTGGGATCATTTCACTGTCTAACAAGATATTGCTACATTTTAAGTCACGATGAATGATCCGGAGACGAGAATCTTCATGTAAATAGAGCAATCCTCGAGCGATCCCAAATATTATTTTGTATCGTAATGGCCAATTCAATTGACCACTTTTTTGAGGATCTGCATCATTGCACCAAAACTCATTATGTGCAAGCATGTGGCATCTATTAAAAAAATGAAGGCGAATATATTTACTGTCATCAATCAAAGGTAGCTTAACAAAAAAAAAAAAAACTACAATCATTTGAAAGAACAAAAAACGTTTTAATTTCAAGGTTTCCATAGCTAGTGAAAGCTCGAATAGTTGATTTCGAGCATTATACATTCTCCATATAAGAAGGTTAACTGCAACATACCAAATAAGAAGTAATCAAGGCTTTTATTTGGCACAAACTCATAGGCCGGTAGCTTTTCGTATCCCTCCAAGCAAAATCCGAGCGTCGTACAAGGTTTTTATGTTGGAGTTTCGCAACTAACATAACTTCATTCTTAAATTCTTCACCACCTTGACTTGAGGTTTGAGATAACCTCTTCACCGCAATTTGTTGTCCATCAGGAAGTCTACCCTAAAGACTTTGAATATATTGTATCACAACTTCTTGAAACTAACATATAAATGCTTTACATGTTTCTGTTTTTCTTTTTTGGCACAATTATGTTCAATTCATGTGTAAAGCATTCTTGATTGTTACTATTATGTAATACGTGCCTGAAAAGCCTCGCCAAATCCACCTTCACCCAACTTATTTGCAGGAGAGAAATAATTTGTCGCGGATTGTATTGTAGCCAAGTCAAATTGCAAGGACTCCATAGTGATAAGTTCATTTGCACTTGCATTACCAAAAAATGCAATTTGATTATCAAATTAGATCAACATTGGCTCCTAGTAGCGTTTATACTATTTCTAGTGTTTGGGAATATTATCACAATGAAGAGCCCCATAGTAGATTGGCAGGGTTGTCCCTTTAACTTTCCCCTCTTGATTGGTCATGAAAGAAAAAACGACACAATATCGTTAATACGTCGGTAACAAAGCAACAAGATAAATCTCATGTCATGATCACTTCTTCATGTTGAATGTAGTGCTAATTTGTTAATTACGGTGCATATGCTATCTATGCTTGGAGGGAATTGCTAAATGATGGAAGCATTTTGAGACCTCGTCACGACGTGTTGGGGTTTATTTCACATATGTGTGGAAAGGCTAGTAATCGGTTTATAAGTGTGAGGGAAAACTTCACCCTTTGAGCTAATTTTTTGGCATAAGAGAAACCCAAGACCACTTAACATTGGTATCAAAACCGATGGTTGGTGGCCCATTCCCAATATATATCGATGTTTAATGAATATTTCAAAGAAGGAATTTGGTGACCAACTCGGTTTCCAAACAGATAGGCATTGTGGTGTAGCAACATGGGGCTTCATGGCAGACTTCATGGTTCAGTTCGGAAATAGAGACCAAGGGTGAAGTTAGGCGTTAGAGATTCAAATTAAGATAAGTTGATGCTGAAGGATACCTAAATTGAGGGAGAGCAAACCTAACACTTTGGAGCTCACATGTCAATGAGAGATTATTAATATAAACATGGGAGTTGTGTTAGAGAAGTCTCACATCAGATAATTGATGTGGTGTTGAGCAGTTAATATATCCTAATTGGCCTATAACCCATTGACTTAAGTTTTTGAGTGAAGGTTGGTACAACTGAATATGTTGATGGGCTTGGACTTGGGCTATCTCTTGGAGATATCCTCAAGTGAAGGTATCGAACTTCTACTGTACATTTCCAAAATGTCGTTGGTCATGTCGAATCTTTATCCCTCTAGCACGACTCATGGCATCCTAATGGGATCTCGTTGGATATATACCCAAGGCGAGCAGTTTATGATTCTCTTTTTTGAACTGCAAAAGTAGCTGGTATGATTTGTGCTCTAAATGGAAAAGGCCCAATGCGAGGTTTGAAGACTTGGTATCAATCCAGGCAGCTGTTTGTGGTTTAATTTTTTCAAAGTCTTCTTTGGCAGACCAAGATACTTGCACTGCTGCTCCTTGCGACATTCTTAACTCTACTTCAGCTTGGGAGATTGTGAGGAAAAGAGGCACAATAGTTAAATGGAATCGGCTGATTTGACTTTCGTCTAATTTGCTGAGGTTTGGATGCATATTTTGGTTGGTGATACAAGATAAGCTTGTTGAGTGATCTTGGGCCCTTCTCACTCCAAAAGGGAGAGATTTTCTTTGGTGTTTGGGAAAATTTAATAGAATTGTTGCATCTATTTATCTAGAAGCCCAAAAATGAGCTGTTTCATTTCCAAAGTATTCCTCTTACAGATGGAATTATAATTGCTTGTGTAGTCAAGTATAGTTGTGAAGGTTGAAAGAGCATGAAGAATCGGATCTTTGTCCTTGATCTTTTCCATTAAATATGCCACATTAATATCAAACGAACTCTTAATTTGTGTGATTAATATATCTGATTTCTTACTAAAAATAAAGAAATTTCATTATATGCTCATTTATATGATGTAGATAATTTACGAAAAAATAAAGGCAGACAATTGATTTACCGCTTTTTCCTTTGAGGGCTTCATACGTCTTCATTCCCTTTCTTCGAAGCAGACAACAAGCGACAAAGAGAAGTTCCATAACACTTCCAACAGAAACGGTAATGGCGATGGTCGTCACGGTCGACTTGTTGCTTTTTCCTGCACACATACCATTACATATGTGAGACAACTAATTTAAAAAACATTTTAGATGAAAGTGTCCTTAATATTTAAACATTCTAGGACTCTACTTCACTAGATTGGAATTAGACCTAAGACTGACTCGTGGAGGTTGACAATTTGACACGCAATAAGGGGCCTTGAGAGATCTGAATGGAGAGGTTAAACGAAAAAAAAAAAAGATCTACGGTGAAGAACCCCTATTTCATCACCTATTAATGGGGAAATTAAATTCGAAGGAGGAGCAGACTTAACAAAAACATGTAAACTGTTTGATCACCGGAACTATTATATGTTATAACAACTACATTACCATCACCTGCAAACTCCACCGTAGCTCATTTACTATGGTACTTGAGATGGTCTCTCTGTAGTGGCTTACCTCGATATTGGACCTCTATATAGAATGACTCTTACATATGTTATTTTCAGACTTTATATTTTTCTCTATCTTAGATAACCAAACCTTGCATCATATGATGTGCCAAATCATATTTTTCGTGGCTTCTTTTGTCACTCCCTAGAAACAAGGAAATCGTAGTGCGCCCCCTTAGAAGGATATCAGTGAAATTTTGGCAGAGATGCCAATAACTTCTTGCCTTGTTGCTCATCAGAAAGGGCTTCATTTTTATTGTTCAAGACCATCATGAATTTGTTAAACTCATCTAGATGAGCTTTGATTGACGTGCCTTCGGCCACCCATAATCGAAACATCCTTTTTAGCATACCCAAAAGACTATTCAAACCTTTCACAAGATAAAGTGACCCGAATTTTACTAATAATGTTGCCACATCCTTCTCTTTCCACTTCAATCAACACCTCATCTGACACATTCAATAGGATTATGCTCTCCTCCTTCTCCATCAACTCTCGACCACTTTCATCACTTCTGGTAACTTAACCTTGCCATCCAACAGATTCACCAAACTTTGGATTGTTAACATGGCACACATCATAATGCTCCACAACCCAAAATTATTCTTTCTAATGAGCTTCTCAATCTCACGTCTTGCTCAGACATAATTATAAATAAAGTATTCCAAACAATGATCATGCAAAAGCCCTAAATCGATCGTAGAAATCCTAACTTTGATACCAATTGACGTGAAATGACACAGTGGTTAATGGATCTTGCAGTTTAATATCAACCTGAGATAACGAATTGTTTGAAAAGCTCCCCGTGTATTTTGATGATTCGGAAACTATCCTTAGTTTAATATCTACTAGATAAATGAAAATGTTTAATGTGGTTAAGTCGTGATAATTTTCAGAAGGCTTTGATAGTATCGTTGGTCTCCTTGTAGTTCAATTAAAGACGTTTACAAGGATGACGACTTTGACAAAAGCAAAACAATTTTTAATAAGTGGATATTACCATGATAGAATCCAGAAAAAATTGATCATGAACGACTTTTTTTTGACAGTGATGTTTACAAATTTTTATTTTTGTGGTGATATCACCGTTAAACTATTTCTTATAAATTTTCTTTTATATACTAGTAATGGGGTAACCACATGAAAGCCAAAAAAAACTTATTAAAGATTTGTAAAAATAAAATCACAATTACATTTCTCAATGCAAAAATTTAAAAAGATGAAATTTAATTAAATCAAACTACTGCGTACAATATGATTTTTTTAAATGATAGTTATTTTATTTATTTTAGATTGATAAAAATTAATATCATTCATGAAGTTTCTACGGAAAAAATAACAATATGCCTCGATGTGCATACATTTTTTATGTCACTTTTTCTTTAATTGTACTTTTAGATATTCCTATAGCATTAAACACAAACTTGGTGGATAGGTAACGTTGTTATTTCCTAAGTCAAGATCTTGCTTCATGATAAAGAGAAAAGAGCTAGGAAAAAAAAAACATACGTTAACTCGAAAAGCAATTATGCTAGAAATAAAGAGAAGAGAAGACAAACAAGAACATAAGTAAGACTATTCTTCGGTGCAACGTGGAAAATTCGTTTAGACTCTCTAAAAAGCCCCCCGAATTTAAATTCACATTATAAATATTACAAACTAAAAAATCAAATTAAAATGCGCCAAATTTATCGCAAATGCGCTTATTGGAGTCACAATGCGACATATGTGGGGTCATCATTATCAATGGATCAACACAAGTTCATAGGTTTTTATTGTCGGAGAAATAAGTGAATCTAAAGAGTAAGTGTAAAAGAAGATTTATACAAGTGGTTTGATATACTCTTAATTTAAGGATTATAATTACTGGTTCTCTCAAATCAATGTTGTGTATAGCCACTTGTGCAAAAAAATTTCATACAGAGTTTAAGTAATTATTTTGGTCCACTGGATTCAATCTAATAAAAAGGAGAGTTTGCACGGTGGAAGACAAGCGATGCTAACGCAAATGTACCTGTAGGTCCGGTCATCGGAACGGGAGGCGGAGGTGCTGGAGCAAGAAGCCCAGGCGGAGGTGCTGGAGCAGAAGCCGGAGGCGGAGGCGCCGGAAGGGCTGAGGCGTCATAAAAGGGGAAGAAGTCGTACCTCACGTTGCAGCTTGGAGTGAACACCTCCCCACCTCGCTTCCCCTGAACCAGTTCAGCTATCCCAGACCGGAGACACGTGTTACATTCTGAAGCTGTCAAGTCCGGAGTGCATTGCACGAATGTGTACAACTTTTGCAAGCTCGTGATGTTCCCCTCTGCCACCGCGACCTTCTTCCCTGACCCGCCAGTTGAAGCCCTCACGGCGGCGGCGTCCAGTTTTAACCACAGGAGCTGCATGAACTGGGTTGAGTCGGTGACGTTCACGGTCTTGTACATAGTGAAAGACGGCAGTACCTCCACGACCGAGAAGATATACTCGTTCGAGTACCGCAGCATGCACTCATTGTACCATATCACAGAGACTCGCTGGTTGGGGCATCTTTCGAGGATCTCCTGTTTTCCAGTGGCCACGCAGTCACTGCACATGACGGAGCCAAGGTCACCGCGGCAGAGGAAGAGCCCGTAGGCCTGGTCAGGAGGGTTTTGGCCTGCGGTGGCGTTGGCGAAGCCGTTGGTGCTGTTGGAGGCGGCGGAGGAGAGGGAAGAGAGGAGGGCGTCGAGGTTGGACTGGTAGGCGGAGTTCGGAGTGAAGAAGGTGCTGTTTGGGCAGTACTGATTCAGATATTCGGCCGCCAGTCTAGTACTGAAAGTTTTGAAAAAGAAGAAGAAGAAGAAGTAAGGAGAGAGGGAGATGGCGAACCAAGATTTCATGGTTGGATCGATGATTGTACTGGCTAGAGCTAGATCGGCATGGAATTGTAGGAACAACAATGTTTGAATTGTCAATTCTACACGTTCTACGCACTTGCTCGCCACGTCTCCATCGACAAGTCTTGTATAACTTTACGATGGATGTGAAGTTGGGAGACCCCACGTATTTTACTTAATTAGATAAATAGAAAGCAAAAAATCTAAGACCACTTGTGGTCTATGTTACACGGACACGTTACACGTACTTCCGTGTCGTGTCCGACACGTTACACGTGCTTCCGTGTCGTGTCCGACACGTGTCGGAGTGTATCAGACACGTCAACACGCTCAGACACATGTTGACCGCATGTCGGATTTGTCGACACGTGGTCAACTTTTCTCGACTAGTTTCGACACACGTGTTCGAAAGAGAATGGAGGGTGGAGGCGAGGGCGAGGCAGCAGAGACGAGGCCGAGCGAAGGTGAGCCCGCGACGACGAGAGACGGCGGAGAGAGCAAAGACGAGGCGAGGGCCATGAGGAGGAACTTCACGAGGGAGGCGCGCGTAGGGGAGGGCGGCGTCGTCGAGTGGGGTAGCGCGACGGCGGCGGCGGCAAGGGGGAGGAGGAGGAGGAGGAGGAGTTTGCGGTGGTGTGCAGCCTCTCGGCGTACAAGGACCCGCGTTCCATCTATCACGCCCGAAACTTGAGCGTGCGCACATCCCACTGCGGTCAATCAAATATGTGACATCCCAGGATACGTCGCCGACCCATTCATTATATTACGCATGCGGAAGCGAAACAAATCCACTGACAACATTTAACTTGTGATAGAAAAGCAGGCAATCGATCACAATACCAAACACTCATTTATAAACACATAGGTTTAAATACAACACTAGACTATCTACAAAATAGACCGGCTCGACAAAGGGGAACTATCCTAAGACCAACTAGCGGGACACGTTCACCGATCCTTGATTTCCACCTTTCCGAGACTCTATGGCTTCGGGTCCTCCACGACCACCATCTAGGGACCTGAAATTTTGGCCCACAACGGGGTGAGACATTGTCTTAGCAAGTTCAACCCCTAAACCCCTATTAGAAAAAAATACACCCCGGGTGGCCTAGCCACATCACACAGAAGATTTACCTCGTTTTAATTCCTTCCGCAGTTAGCACAATTTGTATCACACAAACTTAGGTAGTAATAAGAATTCAAACAATTGGAACGCCAACACTTTCATTTCAAACGACCACAGAGCCCGGATTATAAGACCAAATCGTTATAACACGTCATATACCATGCCACACGATTCCGTCCCATAATTCGACCCGTCAATAACACTCAGCATGCGATCCAATTATTATTCACTGCCACACAAGGGCATAGCCTACTCGCAGTTCGGCTATCTATTGACATTAATGCCAGGCATCGCCTCCCCCCTTGGAGTGCGGCTTCGTCACTACATCGACAGCATTCTCGAAGGAGCATAGGTCCAGTTGGCCTAGCCTCTAGATCGTGACCCGCATCCGTTGCCAAGGGCATCCCATATAGGGGCAAGTCCGGCTCAACAGCCCGCGACGATTCCTCTTAATTATCACACAGCCAAATCATACTCGGCCCCGGGACACTTTGCATTCCACTCAATGCTTCCACTTAAAATAGTGATCCCGACCATTTTTCTTCATATTAAAAATATTTCAGAAACTATTCACGTGTGCGGGGGCACGTTAATTTCGAACCAGAAAGCCGATAACTCACTTCTCAAACCCCACTATTTAATATAATCATTAAAATCCAATTTTGGTATCAAAACCCGACACTTGGGATTTTTGAATAAAATCCATATTTTTCACAATCAACACTCAATTTGCAAAATCCACTCATCAAATTCATAATTTGACTACACAATAGCGATCAAAGACAAAATTCTAAGAATTTAGGGTCCCGAAATAATTTTCGGAATTTAATAAATAATTAAATTTATTCAGAAAATTAATTAAATAATAATATCCATATTTCTCACAATCCACGCTCAATTTGTAATATCCAACCATCAATTTCAAAATCCGAATATACGCGCGATCGATCGCCAAATTCGAGAATTTAGGGTCTGGACAAAATTTTCGAAATTTATTAAATAATTAAATTTATTCCGAAAATTAATTAAATGATAATATTTTAATAATTTTCGTAATATAATATATTATTAAATAATCCAATAATTTCGAAACATTTATTTAAATCAAAAATAAATTCCTTTAAGTCACATCAAGGCTTATTATAAGATAAGCCTTCTTAACCCTAATTAAACACACTTTAAATTAAAACACCACCTTAATCTAATCCACTCTTAAATAACTTAAACTAACCACCTAATAACACTTAACATAAACTAAACCTCCCTAAGTATAATTAACCATCTAATAAAAGTTTAGTGAGCTAAACTCACACGATTAGCGAGCCGAGTGGACCAAAACGACGGGGCGTCGAGGGGATCGACTTTTCCAAAGGTGAACCAAAACTTCGGGGTCGGGAAGCCGACCAAAACGGGCCAAAATCGAGCTGAGATACCCATTTTTCTTGGTTGCTGTCCAAGCTTGGAGGAGGCTGTCCGGCGGCAGTTCGAGCGCGGGGGCGGCGGAGGAGAGGAGCGGCAGCTCGGCGGTGGCTCACGGCGGGATCTCTCGGCGATGGCGCGGCAACTCGGGATGACGGTGACGGCTGCGCGGTGCGCGGAAGCGAGGGACGGAAGGGCGGAGTAGCTCGCGCATGGGACGACGTGCGCGCGAACCGACGGCGGGCGGTAACGGGCTCCGACGACGAGCAAGCTGGCGGCGGCAAGTGGTGGACGGGCGGACGGAGAGCTGCTGGTCTCGCACGGCTGGCTTCTCCCCTTCCAAAAATTCAAGAACAAAACTCCATGAAGAAGAAGATGGAGACAATGGGGAAGTGACATCCCACCTTTTTGGGATTCAATCTCCACCCTCCAAGTGTCACCATCTTAGCCATTCTTGCCCCACCCCATGACATCACTTGTGATGTCACAATCCACTCACTCCAACCTCCCACAACCTTATTCCAATAGGTTCAATTTCATTTTCCGCCGTGGCATGAAATCTTGTACAACAAATTCTTCAATTCCATTTGATTTTCTTCCAATTGAGTTCAATTGAAATCCATAAAATTAATCCAATGTCACCACACTTTAATTCACATAATTACTTAACCATATAACCAACTTGAGTCCCAAAAGCACGACCAAAAGTGGGCCTACTAATTTTTCAAGCCAAATTAACCATACCTTGATTAATTTGCTGAAAAACTCAGTTTGCATGAAAAATCCTCCGAAGATTAGTCAATGATCCTAAAATGATTTGTGACACATCAGGACTTCCAATTTCTGAATTCGATCTCAATTTCACGGTTAATTTCACTCTGGCACGATATTAGCGCGTCCTGATCTACCGGGTAGCTTTTAGAAATTTTCGTGCATTTGACTGTGGTTGATCAATTCAAGCCACAATGTACATCTTTGACACATTGGCGACTCTCGGTTGTCGGGATAATCTCAAGGTTTCAAACACGGACACGGGGTACCCAAACGACAGAAAAGCCGGTCCAGTGCCGATCGACAAGAATTGTGCGATCTGGTGGAATCAACCACACTCGATCACATGCCTCTGTCGAGCCGACCTATCTCCGATCTCTAATCGATTTTTAACTGTGTTGTAATAACCCTTGCAGATTAACTCGGTCGAAATGTCGTTTCCTGGTCAAATTCTCGAGTCCGATGCATTAGAATTTCTTAACAGTTTCACCTGATAGACTAGTTATCCCATTAATGATCAGTTCAGGGAAAAGAACTATATGCGCACAGATGAAATGCCCATTTTAATTTATTGAAAATAGAATTGGAAATTCGGGATGTCACACCATCCCTGGCAAGCAGAGATTGAGAGGAAGAGGAGAGGAAATGCGTCGTACGGCGAGGAGGAGGAGAAGAAGGCGCTGCTTGGGTTTTGAGAAGGAAAAATAAAAGAATAAAAAAGGACATGGCGTGTTGGAGGGAGGGGGAAGTGACAGCAGGGAGGGGGAAATGACGGGTTGATAGCCTGTGAGGTGAAGGGAAAAAAAAGTGAACAAAATCTGGGGGTGGAGAGACGAGGGAAAAAAGGGAGTTTGGGCCGGGGGGGAGGGTGGACCCGGATCGCGACCGATCGGGTCCACGAATGGATTGGGCTCACCGACAAGGCCCAGTCCTTCAACCCCCCAAAAAACAAAGGGCAAAACAAAAGAAAAGAGCCCAGCCTAAAACCCATATAATAGGCCAAACCTAAATCCTTTAGAAAAAACGAGCCCAGACCTGCTGAATCAACTAATACCCGAACTTACTAATTCTAATTAAGCCCAAACTTACTAAATCTCACTTAATCCCACCTAATCACTTTCTCTCATTCCCCCTTTTGTTGGTTGCCCTCTTCGACGCCTTCTTCCCCGAACGTCTTCTTCCTTGGGTGATCTTCCTCAATGAACTACATCTTCACCAGTTGTCCACTTCGACGACCACCACTCGTCGGCTGACCTCTCCGCCAATTTCCTCTTGTCATCGGACGGCCATTGTCGGCCACAAAGCACGAAACACAAAACCACAAAAGTGATGACAGTGGTGGGGGTAGTGGAACGACCGAACAACCAACGCCCGGGAATGCTAATGACAAAAACACCACCTCAATAGGGCGGATCAACACGAGGACGCTCGGTTTTGGCCGAAAAGGGCAAAGCAAAACTCGATCTTGGTGAAGCATTTCATCGAGCGGGTTGTGTGCGCCATCGAACAAGTGCTTTCCAGGTCAACCGTGACTGGAACTCGGCTACAAATCCTTAGCAAGCGACGAGCAACATGCAGCGACCTAGCTAAAGACCTACGGGGGGCTGGAGCTTGCGTGAGCGAATGGCCGCCACCACCGGCCCGGCGTACCCGGGAAAGTAGCAAACAGAGGAAAAGAACAAAGGCCTATTGGTTCGGGCTTGAGGACGTTTCCGGGAGAGGTCGTCGGACGGAGCACGTGTGTGGCCGAGGTGTTGGCCGAGGCTCTCTCTCACTCGGGCGTGGAAGAAAGAGGAAATGAAAAGAAGAGAGGGCCGGGCCGGCTCGCCTTCGGCTCTGTCTCGCTTCTACCCTTTTTTTAAAAATAATTTTAAAAATAAGATAAAATAATAATGATAATAATAATTTATAATTTTTTATTTTTGATACTAGTAATGCAAATGCCCACCTAAAGTCTATATGTGGTACAATTTAGTGAAAATTATTTTGCTAGGGGTTAAATTCTATATAATTACGGAATGATTAAATGAGTTATTAAAATTTAGGTGTTAATAATCCAAATTCCACTTAACTTTGGCTGTGCGCTCTAATTCCAGGATGTTGTTCTCCTATTTTCGCCAATCTGGATGAACCCACATATGCTATTAGTGAATTGGCCTCGAAGACGTTAGAGTAAACCCATCGTCCATTGTGCAAGCAGCCCACCACTTCTTCTAGAGATTAGAATTGCTAACAATAATAGAATTTCCATTCTATTTTCTACCTTGTCACCACATACTCTCCGGTTAGACTTCTAATGAACTTACCTAGAATTTAGACCTTTCAAAAGCATTAATTTATCTTAACAACAACTCGCATCGTCTTACTTCCAAATTCAACGTTGATCTTTTGGTGATTTTATCATCTAGGGTGTGGATCCATTGTCGAAGCTTCATTTATTGATGTCGCTGCTGAGCCATTAATAGATGTAGTCGACACTTCTCTACCACCAGCGTAAGTCAAATATACAAGCTGTGTCAGTGTTGAGGGGTTGCCCTTTGGCTTACCAGCACTAAAACCACCCATGATATGTTTGGCTATCTCGATACGTTCTCTTGAACACATAGCAACGCAATGTGGATGCATCTTAATATTTTATTTCTCGAACTGTCCTCTAATATCGAATCAACAAGGTGATAATGGGTCTATAAGATTAAACATAGGGCAGATGGTGTTATTGAGCATTACAAAGCTAGATTGACTATCAAGGGTTTCACAAGGCAGAAAGGTTTTGAATTATTAGGAAAAATTCCTCAGTAACTAAGGAAGTCATTATTCCTTCTTTTCTCTCCATCGTTACTTTCCTGTCATTGGTTCGATGGTGATTAAGAGGAGGAAATTTACATGGATTTTCCGTCAAGTTTAGGCAAATAAGGAGAATTTCGGATATGTCGTCTCCATAAATCTCTTTATTGACTTAAACATGTCTCTTGATAGTGGTATGCTAAATTCATCATTGCACTCATAGCTGCATGATTCAGGCAATTTAGACATGATAATGCCATGTTCACATGGACACAAGGTACATTGTCATTTTACTTGCCGGTATATATTGATAATATACCTATTATGGGCAATAATGAATATGCTATTAAAGAATTCAAGAAATATTTGCATTCTACCTTTTACATTAAAATATTTGGCCTTCGAAATATATTCTCAACATTGAGATTGCACATCAAATAAAGGAATCTACCTCAGTCAATGTAAATTTGTCTTGGACATTATATTATAATCAGGGTTGTTAAGATGCAAATCAACTATCATTCCAATCAAGTAAAATGTTAAGTTGACGACAATTGAATATGATGCGAGATTATCACCTTTAGATGAGGATTCATTGCTCAAGGATTGATCAAGCTATCACAATAGCAAGCCTAAGTTTGATCAACTCCAAAAATCATTGCCATGCGAAAGTATGATATCTTTAGGTTCATTTCACTCTCTAATAGGATATTGCTACATTTTAGGTCACAATGGATGATCTGGAGACAATAATCTTAATATGGTTAGGGCATGTCTCGGATGATCCCAAATACTATTTTATAACACAATGGCCAATCCAATTGTCCCTTTCTTTTGGGATCTACATTATTGCACCAAAATTCATTAATGTGCTAGGATGTGATGCCTATTCAAAACTCAAGGCCAAGAACATCACACAATACAAAAATATATTTACTCTCATCAATCAAAGATAGCTTAACAAAAAACTATAATAAGTTAAAATAACCTCTTAATTTCAAGGTTTCTACAGCTAGTGAAAGCTTGAACAGATGATTTCATGCAAATGATACATTCTACACGTAAGAAGTTTAAATTGCAACATACCAAAAAAGAAGTAATCAATGTTTTTATTTGGCACAAAGTCATAGGCTAGTAGCTTTTCGTAAGCATAATTCGAGCAGATCGTACAAGGCTTCTATGTTGAAGCTTCGCCATCGATGGAACTTCATTCTTAAATTCTTCATCATCTCGTCTTGAGCTTTGAGATAGCCTCTTCACTGCCATTTGTTGTCCATTATGAAGTCTACCCTAAAGTGTTTTGTATTTAGAATTTAGTTCCTCATTACAACTTCTTATAAGCAAACATAGAAAAGCTTTACATGTTTCTTTTTCTTTGACATCATTACGTTTAATTCAATTCATATGTAAAGCGTTCTTATTATTTCTGACTAATATGTAATACATACCTCGAAAACTTCATCAAATCCACCTTCACCAAACTTGTTTTCACGAGAGAATTTATTTGTTGATGCTAGTATTTTAGCCAAGTTAATATTGCAAAGACTCCACAGTGGTAAGTTTGTTTGCACTTACATTGCAAAACAACTTGATTTGATTAAAAATTACATTGACGGTGTTGATTTTGATCTATAGTACAGGTTTGCTAGTGCTTCAGGATATTATCACAATGGACAACACTGGTTAAACTGGCATGTTGTGTCTCCCTATCGGGAAGTAATTTGTCCTCACTTGATCGGTCATGACGGAAAGAAAAAGAAATAAAATCATCAATAACATAGGAAACATAGGAAACAAATGGGATGAATCTTATATTACGATCACCTCTTCATACTGAGGGTAGCGTTCATTATGGTGCAGATGCTACCCGTTCCTGAAGGAAATCCTTAAAGGTTAGGAGTATTTTGAGGCCTTATTATGTGGTTAGCAATGGTCAATTTATATTGTGTTGGCATGTCGAGGAGTCTGAACTGTGTAGGGGCGAGAAAATTTTTCTCTGTTTTATTTGCTTTCTCCTTTCCTTCACGGAGAAGCTCACTTTCTCTCTTTCCTCGCATTTGTCACTGCCTTCGCCGACTTCACGCACGTATTTGGAGAAGCAACTTTGAAAGTGGCTGAATTGTGGCTATTGAAACATGGGCTTGGGCTTTAGGAAACATGGGCTGGGCCCATCTATGACAAATGTTTATTTAATGAGGTTAATCTTGACTACCGTGATAGCACGCTTGCATTGTTCATAGGACATTATATAATATTATTTTACGAAGGATAATAGATTGGAGTGGATAAGCACAACTGCAGAAGAAAACAATAGTGCTCGAAGTAGATTTTTTTTTTTCTCCAACATTGAATGTTATGGCCCAGGTCAAAGGGCTTCTCCATGAAAACCTATAAAATTAAGAATATAACATGGGATCATATAACATGTTTGGATTGGATTCTACTTTTTACTTAATCTAAATCTTATCCTCTATATGTTTGTAACTATTTTTAACAATAATCATCTGAGATTTTCATAATATATAGTATTTGATATATCGATTTGCTTATATATATTTTTCATAATATTCTGAAATTTTAACAAGACTGTAAATGAAAGTTCTTTTAATTTATAAACTCCATCTGAGGATGATCATTTGCTGTTCTAACACTCCTATATAACTGTTTTTAGGATGCACAATATTTTTCTTATCAGATGGTGCTCACGTGATTCCTTTCTAACCTCGCTATCCTCATTTGGCATTGAGCGTTGAGCAAGCACCGCGTGGGGACAGCCAAACTCAAGCGACCACCTTGTGGTGGTTAATGGCCTTAGGGGGTCGTGACATTGTGCTTCGGTCTCAAGCGACTGATGTCGAGTGGCTTCGATTGATAGTGAGTAACTTTTTCTTTTTATAAATTTTCTTTACTTCTTAAACTTAATTTAATTTTGATTTTTGTAACTTGCCTTGCCTTGTTCGAGATTTACCGGGTAAGAGATTGGCCATCTCCCAACAATGGAAGCACGAGCCTTGGCATCGACGGTCAGGACGTTGAAGCCAAGTCAATTACGGAATCTAAAAATAACAGTTATATAATAGGAGAGGACAAAGATGTTTCCAATTCCTCCAGAGCTGAATAATGTCGGGTGAGCTGGACTATTTTGTCGTCCAGAACGTTAACGAGTGAGGATAAGGTATTCAATTTCTCGCATTGCGTGTCAACGTAAAATCATTTTTTGAGTGTTTCCAATTCGTTAGGTGCTCCGGAATATTCTCCTTGAAATCCACATTTATATAAGAAGGCAAAGCATATTCACATCTCACCCAATAGCAACACTTTGTCCAAACTCAGATGATTAATCACATTAATTGCAAATCCTTTCAAATCCACCAACCATCCATCCGCAGTTCTTTTTATTAAGCTGTCAAATGATGTTTTCGATGAATTTTCTTACCACCGATCGAAGTTATATTTTTATTTGGTCAACCTACAACTGTTCATTTTTCGATTTATCTCTGAAACTGGAGTAAATTGACATTTTCTCTTTCTTCCTTTCTTCTCCTGATGAGTGTAGATTAACTTTTTTTCAATTTGCTGCATTGAAAAGATGACTTATTGAAATCGATTGACAATTTTTAACAAGCCTCCCCATTGGCCTTGTGGTTGGGACTAGCATTAGACTCGATCTCAGGGATGTGGGTTCAAGGCATGGTAAGGGAGTGAGAGAAGATGACTTATTAAAATAACAATAAGAATGGTCTAAATTTATGCCTCCATTTATTTCATGAAAATTGAATAATACGATAAATATATATTTTTTTTCAAAAATGATCATTGATGTCGCTTAAAATAATTAATCAAAGAAAAATATTTTTATTATCAACAATAATTTGTCTTTCATGAATGATAAAAAGAAATTCATTTGTGAGTAAGTATAGGTAATCATTTTTTGAAAAATATTTTCAAATAATTTGTTTTCTGTAAAACGGGCAGAGCTATATTTCCTTTTTCTCATTCTTCGTTCCTTCCTCAATTTTTCCTTTCAATCATAATCAACCCCCGATCACTATAATCGAGTAAAGAGGCTGGTGATGCTAAGGAATATATCTGGAGGTGAAGTTAGTTTATGAACTCGTATTTCTAGTAAATGTTATGGCAACACATTACATTCGAACGCATATATTTTATCGTATCTCATGAAAAGCACTACAAAAAAAAAAAAAAATCACAAAAATTAAGTGTGACTTCAGCCCTTTTTCGATAAGTTATTACTTTAGATGAGGAAAAACTTGCGTTACTCTATCCAATAAAACCACATGTGTATACATAAAATATTAATATAACCACATAATCTATTTCTTTTTTTTTTTTTGGTCAGAACATAATTTATCTCTTTAGCTGATCCGATGCCACCTCTTCCATTGGTTCCAGCTCTTCCATTGGTCTCTCCGTGCTGTTATTGTTGAGGTAGAAGGCTGGTTGTTGGGGCAGCTCAAGAGGAACAGGGTGGCTGTTCAACTCACGGACTATGGTCGCCATCGTGGGTCTGTCATTCGGATCTTCCTGAGCACACGGCCAACCAATCTTGAGGCATCTAAGAACTTCTTCCTCTGAATAAGTCTCTCCGACGGCAGGATCTAACATTGCCAACATCCTCCGGTCTCTCCAATTTTTCCAGGCCTGAAAACAGGTTCATTGAAATGTACTTCTCATAACCTCGAATTTGCTTAGTCAAACAAATTTCATTCGAGTTATAGAGTCGATTTCTGCAACTTACATGGATTGCAATACCTCCGCTCCCAGTCTGCTTGGTAGAATGAACCATTCTTCTTACCACTAACGAGCTCAAGAAGTATAATACCGAAACTATAGACATCGGATTTCATGGAGAATTGACCACGTGTTGCATACTCAGGTGCCATGTAACCACTGTAGCCAATCAATCATCAGCGATATACGCACGCATAAAAAGTTGAGAACAAGGAATAACAGTACTTACAAAGTCCCCACAATTTTACTGGTGTTCGCCCGTGATTGATTGACTTCAAAAATCCTTGCAATGCCAAAATCGCAAATCTTTGGGTTCATTTCACTATCCAACAAAATATTGCTTAGCTTTAGATCACGATGGATGATCTGAAGTCGAGAGTCCTCATGCAAATAGAGAATTCCTCGACTAATCCCACATGCTATTTTGAAACGTTTTGACCAGTCCAATTGCTTGCTCTTTTCAGGATCTGCATGTATGTACAGTTGAAATGTGAGCATCTTTGGTTGATAAATCCTCTTGAATAGATTTTCTGCTACGAACTAACTTTAGGTACCAAATTAGTGAAACATTCAACATAATATAAAGCTAATCACATACCTCAACATGGAAAGCAGTAGCTTGGGAATATATATTTACATGCGACCTACCATAAATCGATATGTGCAAAAACTGGTGGAAATACCACCTTATAACTATATATATATAAAAGAATAAAAGATGAGGGTGAAAAAGTGATATTGGTCTTTTTCTTTAGATATGTGAAGGACGGCCTCAATCGACCACCGTGAGAGTGGCCGCCAACCTGCATTGCGAGCTTGGGTGCCACGGCCTGAGAGCACAATGGCTAAGTCTCCTGAGCACGAGTTCAGATGGTGCTCGCATGATTCCTTCCTCACCTCCCTATCCTTATCCAGTGTTGAGCATTAGGCAACCACCATGCCGGGTTGTCGTTGGCCTTAGGTGGCCACGACATAGTGGTCCGATCGCAAGTGCCTTCGATTGATGGTGAGATTCTTTATTTAATTTTCTTTTCCTCTTAATTTTATCTTGAATTACCAAATAATTTGCACTGTCTCATTCGAGATTTACCAAATAAAAAATAGGCCCATGTCATGCAAACGTATCCTCCTCCTCCTGCCAACGGAAGCATGAACCTCGGGATTAATGGTCCCGTCATTTAAGCAAGTCAATTACGCTATCTTACGTTTTTCCAAAGCAGAATAATGCCGACTGGGACTCTTTGGTCCTCATCCTCAAGCGGAGACTTGGGAAAGAAAAGTCTAAGGATGTCGACCTAACTGGATATGAGAGAGAGAGAGGAATCTTCATTCTCGTCTTCGTACTAAAAAAAATGTAGGAACTCTTGTTTTATGCAGCATAATACCTCACTCTCGTTTCCGATTCCTTTTTCCAACGAAGGACGCGCCTTTTCTCAGGAAAAGTTGTTAGGTGCTTTGGAATTTACAGCTCGGGCATCTTACTGGTTTTTTATATATGAATAAACTTCACATCCAACTAAATTTTACGACGGATTAAGATTCTTTGTTATCGAGTAAGTCGACATTATTTTTTTCTTTTCTGATGAGTGTAACATGACCTTTTGAGTTTGCTATATTTAGAAGATGACGTATTAACATAAAAAGATAGTGGTATGGATTTTTTTTTTGTCGGTCATACTTTACTCCTACTCTAACTCTTACTTTCAGACTTTTGTCTTGTCTCCTTGTAGGGCGTGGGAGTCGAAACCCACACTCGAAACCTATGAAGCATCGACACTCTCCAAGAATCTTCGTATCGTGTCAGACACTTCGACACGTGTCCGACACTCTCGGACAATCTCCGACACTTGGTCAACACGTGTCGAAAAATCCGACACCTAGTCAACTTTCTCGACACTCTCCGACACTCGAGTCGGAATTCTGATATACAAGTTTCCGACACGTGATTCCAATATTGAGGTCAATTTTAAAAATTCAATAAATGAGATGTCAAAAATGTGTGTGTGTGTGTGAATGTGAAAAAATAAAACACAATAATAAAAATAATAAATGGAGAAAAAAGAAAATCCTAGTCTTCTCTTTTCTTTGACTCCCATTTCCCGTGATACACAATTCACCATTCAGTTTTTTTTCTCCTCTTCCAACATTTCTAAAATGCGAATCCAAAATATGATTCGCTTGTTTTTTCTCCAAGTTTTATGAAATATTGAAATAGAGTTGACTTTGTTAAATTGAAACAATGAATGATATTAATAAATGACGGATGAATGTTTTTAGTGTATATTCATTCTAGGCTTATTTATTTATTTATGAATTTGATTCAAATTAATTTGATTGAAATAATCATAAAAAATGATAATTTATTATGTATATATAAATATATATTTAATATACAATGTGTCCCAACGTGTCGGAACTCTCTATTTTTTGAGAAACGACGTGTTGGTGTGTCGTGTCGTGTCGTGTCGTGTCATATCGTGTCATATGTCGCGTGTCAGTGTCGGTGCTACTTAGCTTGAAACTAAATCGTCCCTACCCCAATCCCCATTGAGAAGGTGGGGATTCAAAACCCCCACCTCCCTCTTCCATATTGGAAGAGTGGGGCAAACCTAGTGGTTAAAGCGGTTTGAACTTAATCTTTCAATTTATACTTTTTTTTTCTTCATTTCCCTTTCTTTCCTATTTATATTTTTCTTCGCTTCTTCCTTAGTTCCACGGGTAATATCACCGCCCTCCTCCTTTTGTGATAGATCGGCGAGCTCGTGGAAGGATAGGCCAATCCATTGGGGAAGTGATTGCTGCTAGTGGCGAGGCACGACAATGAGGTGAGGGCCGTGTGAGCCGTGCGGAGGTGGAGGTGGAGAGAGAGAGAGATGGGGACCTAAGATTATGTGTTGGTTTTGCTGCATCCATTGATCAAAAAAGTTTAGAAGATAAAATGATATTTTTTGAAATCTAGGAAGCAAAATTGTGAACACTTGACTATTGATTAGGCCATCAAGACTCAAGTCGGGGTAAGAGAAGAAGATGAACGGCGAGGATGGTCACCTTTTTGGCCTTGTATGGGGGTCACTGACAAGGTCGATTGCGCGATTTGCATTCTTTTGTTGAGTGGGGAGACTTGACCAACAAAAGTCGAGATAACATGTAACTCCAATGTCTCAGTTTTAAGTGATGGCGATGACGATGGCGATGGAGAGCGCTTTGGACTAGGTTCATATGTACTCGTTGCCATGGAAACTATTCGAACTTTCCTTGATTTTACGTGAGGAAATGTATTGGACCCAATTGGACAAGTTTGTTGACCAAGTACAACTCTTTGTAGGCCACGGCTAAAATCTTCGGCAGAGGTACACATTACTGCTGCTTCACGAAATGCATTTGCATGTGTATAATTGATTTGCATGAAAAATTACCGAACAACTTTGTCAGGTTGTCACCTCCCAATGCCAATGGAAATACTTGCAATGCCGATTGAGTTAAGGATGTGAACTAGTTTGTTCGGCTTGGAAAAAGACTAATGAAAAATTACTACGAAATGTGACTGTTTTTACCCTACAATTAGCATGAAATGACACAACTCGTGAAAAAGTTTCGGATTATTCGCTCTGAGGGATATAGAATTACTTCATCGTAGAGTAGCTCCTAGTCAATTACGATCCTTTTCTAAGTAAGTAGTAATTAGCAAACCAGTGTAGTGTAGACAATTCCCGAGAGGCCTGAAGTTCTTTTATGAGTGACAGAAAAGTTCTCTAATAATTTGATTTTTAGACGGTTTCGTATATACAGGAAAATTCTTTTGGAAAAGTTATGCAAAGTCGAAAAAAATGATAATAATCAAGCTATTGATTGACAAATTACAAACATCAGGTATCGTAGCAAAAGTCAAACTACGATACGAAGGCTGCGTTTGGGAACTGCTTTCCCAAGTACCTTTGGACACCTAAAGAACTTTTGGCCAAGTATTAGGTGTTTGGGAAAAATTTTGGAGACCCCATTGAGCGAAAGCCAACCTTCTGAAGGCTGAAGGCCCTTCAACTTTGGCTTTGCCCTTCATTCTACTGTTCATCTTCTTCGTTGAGCTATTCATCCTTTTTATTGAGGCAGACGTTCGGATTGTGCAGGGCTGCCGAGGGTGAGCGACAGACTAGCCGAGAGGCCGGTGACTACCACGGCGACCGTCGTCGGTGGGTCACGCGACCTTCGACGGGTATCTAGGCCGTGCAACCTGCACGACCCAAACGGGTCGCCGAAGGTCGCGCAACCTCGCGGCGACCAGATTTGGGTCATGCCGGCGCGGAGGTTGCGTGACCTCGGCGCGACCCGCATTTGGTCGCCGGGAGGTCGCGCGACCTCATGGCAACCAGATCTAGGTCGCACCGGTGCCGGAGGTCGCGCGACCCAGATCTGGTCGCCGTGAGATTGCGTGACCTTCGGCGGACCTAGATCTGGGTTGGGCGATCTTCGTGAAGGGCCGCCGGGTGTCACCCAACCCCAGGCAGCCCTTGCCGGAGGTCGCCCAACACCAAGTGGCCCTCGCTGGTTGTCTCCGGGGGTTGCCTAAGGCCGTAGGCCTCGTCGGCCAACTTTTTTTTTTATTTATTAATCACCAAAGTCATTTATAAATTTATCTCTCCAAACACTATTTTACACAAAGATATTTGACAATAGATTTTCAAACTACAATTCACCAAACACAATTTGCATTTTGGAAAACCCCTTTAACTCAAAGTTTTTTGCATTTTTCCAAAGGCTTTCCCCAGAAGTCCAACCAAACACACCCGAAGGCCATGTCGGCATTGAGAGCAGGTGAGGGGCAAGTGCTCGTTTAGAATTAATTCTTTTTCTCTAGTAATGATCACCTAATGCCCAGTTCGAAAACGTGTGGTACTAATTTGAGATTTTGGTGAGACTAGCAACCAAAACCTAAATTAAGTATAAAAACCTACGTTTATATTGATTTTTTGTTCCCTATAGGTGTTTAATATTGAGCTAAATGATAAGATTCTGTTTTTCGTTATTTTTTTTAAGGGGTTTGGCTTTTGTGGTTTTACAGCATAAATGCCAATTTTGGCAATTAACTTTGGCAGCTTTATACTTCGATTGCAAAAGATGAGTCCCACAAGAGCACCGTTACAAATATAGCATAACAGTACCGCTAGGCTAGCAGACTCTTATTACAAAGAATTCTCTTTTCTAATTTTCATCTTTAAGGCAAAACCTCAATGCAATGTAAAATAGCTTTCAATTTTATAATTAGGTTACAAAACTTTGACAAAAAAAAAAAAGTTTACAAAACTATTTTTTAGGAGATATGTACGATTGTGAGTAATCCTCTAAATAATCCGTTACATACAAGAATCAATAATGGCCTGATACCTCATTTAATAAATTAATTGTATGAACTAATCTTAGTAAGTCTAGTATTTTCCTAAAACAAAACTCCATGACAGTTGGCTCGGTGGTTTAGAATTTGGAGATGTATAGAGCCGACTCGGTTCCCACGTGGATTATTGATTTGCATAATCAAAATGGATCTTCTCGTCATTAAAAAGGAAAATCTCAAAATCAAAGAATTAAACATTCTACAAGGCTTACATCAGTGTTACCAACTCTGTATAAAATTGGATCTATCTTTAAAGTAAAATGCTTGGGTAACCGTATTGTTAGCCTGGAAAACGTACAGTCAATCCAGAGTTCACACATTTTCCACGAGAGGGAGAGAGATCTATGTTTACCTTGGAAACTTCCACGTGCTTGTGTTTGAGAAAGGAACTATCGTAGGTGTAAAGGGAAAGAGAAGATAACGTGAGACATCATCTCACTCCTGCATTCATTTTATCTAGGAGACACCGTGCGTGACCCGTTGGTTAGAGACGCAAAGCTGGCAATAAGGAATAATTTGACTTAATATGTATTTTGAAGCCGGCTGGTCGAGGTTGTGGGGGTCACGTGGTGATGCCGACTTGAGTGTTTGACTTTTTTAACTTTAGCCACGTAATTGGAAATAATATTCTTTCTATCATAAAAGAAGTGCAATTCAATGTGTAAGCCCAAACAAGAAGTATAGGCACTATTGATTGACTACATAATGGACATGAACGGGGAGGGTTTTCAACCATTTCATGAGCATGATCAAAATAGTTATTTCAAGTTTGGAAGATCATCATGTTGAATGAAAATAGGAAACGACTTTGTTTGTTCATTTCCACTCAATTGATTAGTAAAAGTCTGCCAAAAAAATGAGATCGAGAAGTTGCAGAGGTTTCAAGAGGGAAAATTGTTCAAAAAGTCCTAAATCTACTACACTTTTACCAATTCAATTCCGTCCAAAACTTTTTCACTTCTTGTCAATTGAGTTCATCTAGCCAATTTTGATCGAAATTTGCTGACGTGGACATTGGCGATGCTACGTGGTATGATCGGCACCGACATAAACAATTTTAATTATATTTTAATATTTTTTGAAATTTTTATACATTTTTTTAGTTTTTTTTTCTTTTTCCTTTTTCCTCTTTCTTTCTTTTTCACTTTCTTCTTCCTTTTTTCGGTGGCCACTGAGTTGGCCTCGCCGCCACAAGCGAGGCCCGGCCGAGCGAGGGTGAGCCTAGGCGAGGCTTGCCCTAAGCCGAGGTGAGACTTGGCAAAGGTTGGCCTTGCCCAAGCCAAGGCACCCTCACCAAATCTGGCATGGGCGAGGCTAACACTTGCCTAGGCGAAGGTGAGCCCCAACGAGGGCTCCCCTCGCCAGCCTGGGTGGAGGTGACGCCTAATGAGGCCGCCTTGGCCTAGGCAAGGGTCGGGCTTGCCCTCGCTCGATTGGGCCTCACTTGTGGCAAGTGAGGCTAGCTCAGCAACCATGGCCGGTGATGGCTATCGGCAAAAAGAAGAAAGTGAAAAATAAAAAACATAAAAAAATGTATAAAAAATTTAATAAATGTTAAAATATTATTAAAAATTGTCCACATTAGTGTCAACCATGTCATGTGGCACCACGTCATGTGGTACCACCAATGTTCATGTTAGCGAGTTTCTACCAAAATTGGTCAGATGGATTCAATTGGTAAGAAGTGAAAATGTGTAGGACTAAATTAATAAAATTGAAATGTTTAGAATCAGATTGATAAAAGTGCAATAAGTTTAGGACTTTTTGGATAATTTTCCTGATTTCGGGAGGAGATACCGTCTAGGGTAGGAAGGGATATCTCCATAGGCGTAGACCAGTAGAGAAGGTTCATAAAAAGCTAGATTTATTAAAAATAGTTTACAAAATTGTTTTAATAGGACATATGTCAGATTGTGAGTAATCGTCTAACTAATTAGTTATATTCAAAAATTAATAATAGCCCGACATATCATTTAATAATTTAGTTATATAAATTAGACATAATGAGCCTAATATTTTGCTAAAACAAAAACTCATGACATATTTTTAACGGTTTAGAATTTGGCTTGTGTATAAGAATTAGACGTATAGAACCAGCCAGTTCCCCATACAGATCGTCACAAAAAAAGAAAACCTTTAAACAGAAAAAATAAATCCAGAAAAAGAAGACGTGCCTGTACATGGGGGAAGCTCGTGTTGAATTGATTATCACTAGACCGGTCGATATTGTAGGCTGGTCACCTGCGTGTAACATGAAATCTGGGTTGACCTTCTAGAAGTTTAGGAGGACCACTTACTGTCTTTACCAAATTGATCATTAGAATATGAAATCCCCACTTGATGTTTTGCTATCTAATTGATTGGGTAAATTTTGGTTCAAATGTTAAGGAGAAAAGACATGTATGAATAGATGCGATTTGACTAAATTCTTGCCGCTAATTTATCGAACAGGAGAAGAACAAAACAGTGGGTAAACCGCCCATTACACTGGGACCATCTTCTTGGCCCTATTTCTCCAAGATTCCTTGGGGCTTTTCGGCTTCAAGCTCTGCCCAAAAGCTTCCTGTGATCACCACCTAGTATGGTCCTTCCACGGGTGATTTTTAATGTTTGAATACTTAAAATATTTTGTCAAGTGGGTGCTAGGAAATTCAGAAACGGATAGCTTATTAAATTAATGGATACTGTGAGAAGATAACTGTATTTGGTATAAATTGATTCCTAATAATCTTATGCTTGAAAAAGTTATGTATTGACACTTGAACACAACATGTCCACAACATGAGCCGACTTGCTTCACTGTCTTCCTTTCAAAGTCTTTTTTTAAAAAGGTATTGTTGTAGTTACGTAGATGAGCTAACACTACTAGAAGAAATCAATAGCCGATGGACAAAACCATACAAAAAAAGAAAAAAGAAAAAAAGAAGAAGAAGTCCAAATTGATTTAAAACTCTCATTATAAGTGGCTTGTAGATCAGTGACCGTCGTTGGTGAGGGTTTTGCGAAACCTGTCACCAAGAATTGTTGTCGAAGGATAACAATTAGGCTTCGTCCAGCCAACTCCATGACAAGATATTGATGGAGCTAATATAATTTAAATACTGTGACGGCTAATGAAAAGGTTACGTCAATCAATGAAAGTGTACTAAGAAGACACAATTGCAACCAATTTATTCCTGATTTTGTAAGAGAAACTGCATTCACAAAGCGTATAGATAATCTTTATCTCCGGCTATAAATACTGTCAACGAATACAAACACTTTTGGTTTTTTCTTCTTATTTTTTCTTTCTGGTTGAAGGGATCGCTTTAATTTCTTCAACTAACGATTTCCGAACAACAAAGGACGCTTTTGAACAAAGGATCGCTCAAAAGGACTAAGATGGGCTATAGGCAACCAATTATAAGGGAGGGCTTCAAGTTTGCTAGTTGAGTGGCCTCACGGAAACAATGGATAACTGGGATTTCATGGAGATGGGCCGGATGAAATTGGCATTCTGCAACAAGGGCTCACAAATCCCACCAAGGTTGACCAGTGGCCAAGAGAAAGCCTTTCGGACATTGACCACCTACAGCCTACCGGTATAGTTTTAACAATACCAAAACCCAACTAGTAGGTGAAGAAATGTATAGTCTAGTGGGCATTATTTAGTCTAGACAAGAGAAGTAGTATTCATCCTAATGGATGCACAAAAATTTACAAATGTGCAAAATTACAGAATGTATGATTTAGCTTCAAATAGTAATAACAACTTAGAAGAATCTTAATAACTATGATGAATAACATGTATATTCTTTTAAATGCACACAATCCCTTTAAGCAATCAACAACTTATTCTCCAAATACATTGATTTTTTTACGATAGTTCATAAAAAATCACGGTGGAAGGCCAAGCAATCTCACCGTGAGACCATCCATGAGGAATAATTTTCACTTACGCAGCCATTCACCGAGGGTACAATTCAGTAACCGACATATCATTGGTTGACAAAGGCATGGTCCTACTAGTAGATTGATTCGATCCTAGCTGTTTCGTTGGGATGCTCAGTCCGCCCGATCTACTTTGGATGAAGAAGGCTGGATGTTGAGGCAGTGGCGGGTTGAAGTAATTGTTGTTGAGCATGAGAAATATGGTTGCCATGGTGGGTCTAATAACTGGATCTTCCTGAATGCAAAGTAAGCCAATGTGCAAGCAACGAAGGACTTCATCTCTTGAATAAGAATCCACGATAGTCGGGTCCAACACTTTCAAGGGCGTGCCATCCCTCCAAGAATTCCATACCTGCAACAATAATTCTCGAAAATCTTCACAAAATTGTGGCAATAATTCAATGGCTCATTATGCATGACATATGAATCTTGCAAATATCCATATATGACTAAGGAAAAGAACCATAAGTGTTTCTTTAGGCTAAACGACTAAGTTTTTACAAAGGAATTTCAATTTCACTTGACCAAATTTACAAAGAGTGCAATGTGAATATTTGCTGCTGTAGCACAAAGAAACTTACATAACTAGCAAGATATTCACCCCCATCCAATTGGTGGTGGAAGTTATTCTTCTTGCCGCAAATGATTTCTATAAGCAATACGCCGAAACTATAAACATCAGATTTTACTGAGAACTCTCCATGCATTGCATATTCAGGAGACATGTAGCCACTGCAAAACCGAACATTAGCCACATGTATATTGCATAATTAGATGCAAATCAATTAGCATCCTTAAATAGATAAAATGAGCATGTCTGGCATCTAATTACAAAGTCATCTACTCAAGACCTAAGACTTACAAAGTCCCCATGATTTTATTTGTGCTAGCCTGAGTTTGATCGACTTCAAAAATCCTTGCCATGCCAAAATCTGAAATCTTTGGGTTCATTTCACTATCTAACAGGATATTGCTACATTTTAGGTCGCGGTGGATGATCCGGAGACGAGAATCTTCGTGTAGATAGAGCATTCCTCGAGCGATCCCAGATACTATTTTATATCGTAACGACCAATTCAATTGACTACTTTTTTGGGGATCTGCATTGATGCACCAAAACTTGTTATGCTAGCATGTGGCACCTATTCAAAAACTCAAGGTGAATATATTTGCTCTCATCGATCAAAGATAGCTTTAACAAAAAACTGTAATCAGTTGAAAGAACAGAAAACCTCTTAATTTCAAGTTTTCCAAAGCTAGTGAAAGCTAAAACATTTGATTTGAAGCAAATGTACATAAGAAGGTTAAATTGCAACATACCAAATAAAAAGTAATCGAGGCTTTTATTTGGCACAAACTCGTAGGCGAGTAGTTTTTCATCTCCCTCCAAGCAAAATCCGAGCAGTCGTACAAGATTTCTGTGTTGAAGCTTTGCAACTAATAGAACTTCATTTTTGAATTCTTCATCACCTTGTCTAGAACTTCGAGATAGCCTCTTCACTGCGATTTGTTGTCCATCCGGAAGTCTACCCTAAAGTGTGTTGAATTTACCGTGTAATTCCTTATCACAACTTTTTAAAAACTAACTTAAAAAGCATTACATTTTTCTTTTCCTTTTTTTTTTTCGGCACCATTATCTTCAATTCAAATGTAAAGCATTCTTCATTGTTTCTAACTTATATATAATACGTACCTGGAAAACTTCACCAAATCCACCTTCACCCAACTTGTTTTCAAGAGAGAAATCATTTGTTGCTGCTTGTATTGTAGCCAAGTCAAATTGCAAGGATTCCGCGGTGGTAAGTTCATTTGCATCTACATTAAGAAAAAACGCAATTTGATTATCAAATTGTATCGACATTGGCTCCTAGTGGCGTTTATATGGTTGTCAGTGCTCGGGAACATTATCACAATGAAGAGCACCGGATTAGGCTGGCATGGTTGTCCCCTTACCCCAATGAAATCTTTCCCCTCTTGATTGGTCATGAAGAAAAAAATTATAATAGCATCAATACTATCGGTAACAAAGTAATGAAATGAATCTTGTATCACAATCACTTGTTCATGCTGAAGGTCCTGCTAGGTCTGTTAATTGAGGTGCAGATGCTACTTATGCTTGGAGAGACTTGCTAAACGTTAGGAGCATTTTGAGGCCCCATTCTATGGTTGGTCATGTCGAATCTATATTCCTCTAGAATGACTCATGGCATCCGAATGGGATCTTGATTGATGTATTCCCAAGGAGAGTACTTGACGATTCTGCTCTTCTTTGAACTGCAAAAGCAGCTGATATGATTAATGCTCTAAATGGGAAAGGCCCAGTGCGAGGTCTGAAGACAAGGTATCATTCAATACAGTTGCTTGTGGTGTAATTTGTTCGAAGGCTTCTTTGGATGACCAAGATTCTTGCACTGCTGCTTCTTGTGACATTCTTACCACTGCTTCAGCTTTGGAGATTGTGAGGAAAAGAGCCACAAGAGTTGAATGGTATTGGCTGATTTGATTTTCATCTAATTTGCTGAGGTTTGAATACATATTTTGGTTTGCGGTACAAGATAAGCTGCCTATATTTCAGGAAATTGACAGATAGTCTTCTAATCAAGGCTGAACTCTGCTTTCTGTGTCATGAAAGCACTGAGATTGTTTGAACTGTCTTGATGCAGCAGGATATAAAAAGGAGAGATTTTCATTGGTGTTTGGGAAAATTTTTGTAGAATTGCTGCATATTTTTATCTTGAAAGCCGGAAATGAGATGTTACATTTCCAAACTTATTGATGGCATTATGATTGCTTGTGTAGTCAAGTGTAGTTTTGAAGGTTGAAAGAGCATGAAGAATCTGATCTTTGTCCTTGATCTTTTCCATTATATGTGCTACATTTATATCAAACGGACTCTTAATTCGTCTAATTAACATATATGATTCCTTATGAAAAATAAAGAAATTTCATAATATGCTAATTTATTTGGCGTAGATAGCTTACAAAACAATAAAGGCAAATAGTTGATTTACCGTCTTTTCGTTTGACGACTTCATGTGTCTTCTTTCCCTTTCTTCGAAGTAAACAACATATGAGAAAGACAATGACAATAACACCTCCACTAGGAACGGTAATGACGATGGTTATCATGATAGATCTGTTGCTTTTTCCTGCACAATTTCCATTTTGTATATGCGACAACTGCTAAAATAATCTAAAAAAATTTTAGATGAAAGCGTGTATAATATATAAACATTCTAACACTGTGCTTCACTAGGTAGGAATATGGCCTAAGACTGACGCGTGAAGATTGGCAATTAGACACGCAAGAAGGGGCTTGAGAAATCTAAATAGAGAGGCTTAAACGAGAAAGTCTGAACTTCAATTGCAATTCTAGCATTTATCAGTTTCAGTTTTTGGTAAATTGACGAGACGAATAAATGAAGAATATTAAGAAGCAAAAAAATCTCTTGATTAACAACCCACGTTCGATCACCTACTAACTCCGGCAATAGGGAATTATTGCCGCTGCTGCAGCACACGAGCACTTGGGTCTAAATCCCTCTAAAAACCCTATTCACATTAACCTTATGAATATATCAACCACCGCCACAAGAAGTACAATTTTGGTCTTCTTTATGAGCCTCACACACCAAGTAAGTGGGAAAATTACCCAATTACTCCTAATTCTATTATATGGATACTAATTTAGTTTTAGAATTTTCAAAATTAACCTATTTAATCCTAAACCTTGATGAGAAATTCTAATGTAATCCTTCTGATCAGTTTTTGCAAGAAAATCAATGACATTACAGTCAATTCATTGCTAGTCATCCTATGTGACACTACCATGGCAGGGATTTGTGACAAAAAGTGGCCAAAATGATTATATTAAAATCTTACACAAAGGTTTGACGTCCATACAATAGGTTTAAGCGTAATTGGACCATAAATTGTCATGTTATTGCAAGCATAGCTTTTAGACATATGTTTCCCGTACGGTATTTCTCTTTGGCTGATTTAAGCTCGACAATTTGTCTAGCCATTTTTTTTTTTTTTGACGATTAGCAGTGATCACCACCAGCAGTGTGACCCTAAGGATGGTTGATATGGATTCTAACCCTAGATCAATTTAGATGTCGATCTACTTCTCTTATTGTTAAAAACATTTTTGTGTTTTCACGAACGGTGGTGACTAAATGAGGAGAATTAATGAACATCTGCTAATGATTCATTAGCCTTGGCCTAAACTCACTTTATTATTGATTTAAAGATCTCACATTACCGCTTGTGAGCAATGACTGCTGTAACTTTTGATTCAGTGAACTCACCATGATAGCTGAGTATTAGCCATGTCCATGCGCCAAAGATTGAGGCATGGACCCTAGCTTCTTTTGCTGAAAATGTGGAATTATTCCGTACCTTCTTTTTGGCAAAACTGTATTTATCTAACGTGCTGACCCAAAAATTAATTAGATAGTCTATGGAGCATATAGATTAAACTTATTTGAACAATTAATCGTACAAATCTCATGTGGAACTCGTATAATTAATAATCAGATGATCTTAATCCATTCGGATTAAAAGAGGACAAAAAACAAAAAGCCACGTGCCTAATGCCTGAACAAGAGCCAACGTACCTGGAGGCGGCGGCGGTGGCGGAGGCGGAGGTGGAGGCGGTGGCGGAGGCGGAAGTGGCTCAGCAACTGGGCTAAAGAACGGATAGGTCTCGTAATGGAACTGGCAACTCGGCGCCAGGGTCCTCAATCCTTTCCTCCCGACACAACATTCCTCGAAGGTCCCGACGATTTTCTTTTGGCACTCGATGCATTGCTCCTCCGTCAAGTCTGGCGTGCACTGCGCCATTGCGTAAACCGTGTCAGACCCGTCGGACATGGTCTTCGTAGCAAACTTCCTGAGTGAGCCACTGCCGGCTGCCTCGCCCTGCAGACTTTCCATCTCTCTCCCCAGCTTGTACATGACCTGGCTTGCGACGTTGCCCGTGTTGCTCAAAGTGTAATTGGGTTCAGTCTTAACTATGCCGAAGATCGAGGCGTTAGAGTATCTGACGTTGCAGAACTCGCTGTAGAGGACCGCCTCCTTCTGGAGGGGGCAGAGGCGGCGTATGTCGGAGGCCGAGGCTTCGAGGTCACCGCGGCAGGAGCCAATGACGTATAGGGTTTGGGAGGTGCCGGAGACGGCGGAGGAGGCATTGAAGAAGCCGTAGGTGAGGGACAAGGAGTTGGTGGTAGAGATGGAGGAGAGGAGGGTGGTGAGGGTGGTTTGGTAGGTGCTGTTGGCGGTGAAGTTGCCGGTGGTGGCACAGACCTCCTTTGGGAAGAAATCTTGGGCGTTAATGGTGGAAGCGAACACGAGAAGAAGCAAGAGAGGGAGATTTGGAGGATCCATTCTTCTTAGTTTTTTTACATTCTTTGATAAATGTGGATAAAGCTAATAATGTATGAACACAAGTAGCTTGTGTAGCTCCTGCACAAGTTGCTTCGTCGAAATATCTACTTCGTCCACGTCTTCTACCTCGGGGTGGGGGTTGTTCATTGAATCTTTTTCTCTTTCTTTGCCAGAAAACCAGTGATTATCTCGACCCCCAGCCCAAGAAAAAATATTACGTAGTTCTGCACGATTCAGCGGCCGACACGTGGCACGCGTGGGTCCCTCGGACGAAGCTTCTCCCTCTCCCCAACGTTCATTCTCTACAACACGCAACTTCTTTTAACGGTAAAGCACTGTTCAGATCTTGGGAAATAGGAAGGAAAAGAAAATGGAAATCAGGAGCTAGGCCCACCTTATATCACACGACAGAAAGGAATCTCGCCACGGTTGCGACCGGTTCTGGTCGGCCCGCCAAGATGCGGCCGGTCGTTGGTGCCTGCCCGATTTCATTTTCTCTCTCCTCTGTATAAGTGCGATTCATCATCACCTCTTTTATTTTTTATGCATTCTCGTTCCGGATGATACGGAAAGTCGTCCTTTTCTTTCCTTATTTATTTATTTATTTATTTTGCTTTTGTCTGGGATTGGATAAGAACATGTACATAGATATAGGTACATTTTAACTTTTAGTGAGAAGCCGGCAACGATGCCGTGGGTCGCCGTTTGGGGGTGGGGAAATCATAGGCTTTGCCGTTGAGCGGAGAGGGTTTTTGGTCCCCCTCTCCGGACGCAAAGCTATTGGTGACCACGTGGGTTATCCAATTAGTAGGGGAGAGAGAGACTTGGAATGAAATTGGAGCATTTGTGGGGGAAGATGAACAGTGGAGAGAGAGAAAGAGGGAAGGACACTTTGTCTGTGGAACCACTCGCATCACGTGGCGCAACGTGTCGATTGCTGAATGGTGTTAGACTATAGTGACATGAAGGAGCGGGACTACCTAATATTTTTTCAAAATCAAATTTAAAAAGTTTATTATTTATGTAAAAATATTTTAAAAATTGAAAATTTATGCATTGCGATTATCCAACAAAAATCACAACGAATGGTCAATCAATAATATTTTAGGATAATTAAGACAATATGTAATACATTCCAAACAAAATTTACTAATATTCTAATAACATTAAAATTTTGATTGGACATAGCTACACTACTACATCGGCTTGCCCGAGCAACTTGTATGCTCATTTTTATGGCAATTGCACTCCGTGTCATCACATATGTCATGTCCCATCATTTGAAATATATGCAAAAGTTTGCCGACGCTAGTTATACACTGCGTGACAGTCCTGGTCTCAGATTTCTTTAATCTTGAATGAGTCTTATATTCCAATGCCTCTTCCTCTCGGACAGCTATTCGAATTAGGTAAATTGATGTTCAAACGGGCCATATGTTGTCTGGCCGGATTGGTGACGTGAAGTGTAAGAGTTTCTGAAGTTGCAAATGTCGATTGACTAAAGGTTTGTGAATTGTGATTCCTGAATGCCTCGTATAGAACCGGCGCTTCATTCCTAGGCTGATTGTGTGGGTTTTTTTTTTTTTTTTTTTGGTGTGTAGTCGTTGTTCACTGGCTAGAAAATATAGCCATTAGTCACTAGCTATTGGTCAATGGAGATTTTGTTTAAACTAAAAAAAGTAATTCGATTAATTTAGGAAAATTAACAAAAAGACACTTATTCGAATAAGGACGAATAAATACAAATACATCTTCAAATTTTGGAAGAAAAAAAAATACACGTACAAGTGCTCTGATAATGATTAAAAAAAATTATATTGAAGAAGATGCCTAATTTATTTGGCGTATTTGTGTCCCTCACTATGATTTATATTAAAAAATCTCATGGTTGTCCTCTTCTTTGCGTTGGGCATGTGCACAAGATTAATTTTTTGCTAAATCAATTGTGCTTGCAAACAGTTATTTACAGTCAAGTTGTACCTACTGTCTTTTATTATCCATCAACTAGTATTGAACGTGGATTCTTATGGGACCATAGACCTAATATAACTATATCAAATAATTTATTATTGTATATATAATGTTGCGATGATGAAAATGAGTTATGGCCGATGCCAGCCATCGCCCAGACCCCGACCAACAACCTAGAAGAAAATAAGCAGTAGAATAGGGGGAAAAAGGAGAAAGAAAAACGAAAAAAAAAAAAATTAAAAAAACGGCATTGTTCTTAGCCCTATCGGCTAGGTTATAGGATAATTGGCACTAACTAGATTGGTACAATACCAATTTCTAGGCTAAATTGATCAAAATGATTACATTGGAAAATTGTTATAAAGTTTGTGATTATGTAGGCCAAATTGAAAAATTTATGGATGATTTATTGGTCGTATAATAAGTTTAAGACTTTTTAGATAATTTTCTCTCTTTCCACTCCTACCATATAATTAACAATTTTTTTACTTGAAACATCATGCCTACGTACATAAAAAAGTATCTCACATTGTTTATTTATGGGGTTTTCATATCTTACAAATATATGTGGTCTCTCTATTTATCAATTTATGCTCTTTGAATTGGATCTTTTAATATGGTGTTAAAATCATATTCCGCCTCAGTTTAATTGGTGTGTGCAAACCTATTCGTCAATTATCATGGCCAAAGTTGTCTTAGACATAATTAATTTTGTCCCAATATTTGATCTTCACTTCCGTGTTAACACCTTGATCTTTGTCTAAACAATTGGTACGAAGGTAAAAGGATGATAGAGAGTGGAGTAGAATATTCAAAGTTGATTTTTTCCAACACGTCTCTCGTGGCTCAGGTCAAAGTGCTTTTGTCCGACAAGACTGAACCGCGTGCTGTGGCTCTTTTTTATATTCACCCACCAATCGGTGTCCCGATTGGACGGACGACCATAAAGTCCCTGGAGCAACAATTCAACATAAAATGAAAAAAAAAAAAAAGACTTAAGAATTGAGTGATTGCTAATGAATAATGGATCAACCGCATTTTGATCTCTTAAGTCTAAATTGACCACAAATGATAAATGTCTAGGGTTATGGCATGGCTATTTACGTAGTCTTTTCAACATTTTCAAGATAAATATAATACGGATATCATTATTTTCGTAGGGCACTCATTTAAATATTATAACTTCCTTTTTTTTATCATTTAAGTATCATAATTTTAAAGAAAAAATGCCCATCTAAGTGTTATAATTTTCAATTGATGAATGTTTTGAAAAAGTTACAGCACTTAAATGATAAAATGAAAAGTTAAAGTAATTGGAAAAAAAAAGTTATACCACTCGAATAAGTGTCATACAAAAGTTATGATACTTGTATTATCTTTTTCTCCAAAATTTTCTCATACGTGGCCAAGAAGTTGGCTTAGAAAATTTTACTTGGACAAAGTTACAATTGTGACATATTAAAACTTTCTATTGTATATCAAAAGTCAAAAACCATGTAGATAGTGATTAAATTCTAGGTATAACTTGACACTCGTGGACACTTAAATGCCGAAACTTCTAAAATGTACGATTGTGAGTGATCCTCTAAATAATCTGTTGTATGAAAGCATCAATAGTGGCCAGATACCTCATTTAAAAAATTAATTGTATAAACTAATCTTAGTAAGTCTAATATCTTCCTAAAACAAAACCCCATAATGTTGGCTCAGTGGTTTAGAATTTGGAGATGTATAGAGCCAACTTGGTTCCCACAAGGGTTATTGATTTGCGAAATCAAAAGGGATCTTCTTGTTGTTAAAAAGGAAAATCTCAAAACCAAAGAATTAAAGATTCTACATGGCTTACATCAGTGCGACCAACTCGGGTAAAAGAATGCTTCAAGTGCCACAACTTGGCACAAATGGATACTTAAGTGCCATAATTTACGAAAGGTACACTTAAGTGCCAAAATCGGAGCAAAATGGATCACTTGAGTGCCAATCCAGTCAAAACGCTGACGTGTCAATTTTCCGGCGAAACGAGTGCAAAACGGCGTCGTTTCGGTGCCGACGTGGTAAAAAATTTAATATAAAAATTAATTTAATTTAATTTAAAACTAAATTTATTTAAAGCATATAAAAAATATTAAAAATATTTAAAAATTTAAAAAATTTAAAATTAAAAAATTTTAAGAAATTAAAAATTTTAAAAAATTTAAAAAATTTAAAAAATTAAAAAATTTAAAAAATTGTAAAAAATTTAAAAAATTTAAAAAATTTAAAAATTTAAAAATTTAAAAATTTTTAAAAAAGGGAAGCGGCCCCGGCTGACCCTCCCCCACCTTCCGATGACGGGGGGGCGGCGGCGGCGAGGGCTTTGCCCTCGGCCCGCCGGCCGCCTCCCCCTCCTCCTCTTCCTCCGTTTTTTTTTTAAAAAATAAATTTAAATTATATTATTATTTTGTTTTAAATTTAATTTGATTAATTTTTATATAATATTAAAATTCAACTTATGCCAAAACAACGTTGTTTTGGCCGATTTAAGGGCTCTATTCTGGCCAACACCCGAAACGACGTCATTTTGGTGCCGACGTGGTAATAAATTAAATATAATAATTAATTAAATTAAATTTAAAAATAAATTTATTTAAAAATTTTAAAAATAAAATTTTAAAAATTAAAAAGTTTTACAAAATTTAAAAATTTAAAAAAAAAAATTAGAAAAAGGAGGCGGCTGAGGGTTGAAATTTTTTGTAAATTTTTGTAAATTTTTTAAATTTTTTGTAATTTTTGTAAATTTTTTGTAACTTTTTAAAATTTTTGGTAATTTTTTGAAATTTTTTTTTAAATGTTCTAAATTTTTTGTAATTTTTTAAATTTTTTAAAGTTTTAAAATTTTTAGAATTTATTTTTAAAATTTTTTAAAATAAACATATTTTATAATTTAATTTAAATAATTTTAATGTTATATTAAAATTCAAATTATGCCAAAACGACGTCGTTTTAGCCGATTTAAGAGTTCTATTTTGGCCAACACTCGAAATGACGTTGTTTGGGGTGAATTCGAGCTGACTAAGCTCTCCGGCGAGACACGTCAGCAAGAAATATTAATATTTTAATGCCACATATGATTTCCGGCCAACTTCACCAGAGATGGCACTTAGGTGTCCCACTTTTCTTAAAATGTGACTTTTCGTAAGTTATGGCACTTAAGTGTCCATTTCTGTCAAGTTATGGCACTCTAGGGGTCCGCGTGTCCCAACTCTATAAAAATTTGAATCTATCTTTAAAGTAAAATACTTGGCTAACTGTACGGTTAGCTTGAAAAAAAGAATGTCAATCCTGAGCTCACACATTTTCTACAAGAGAGAGAGATCCATGTTTATCTTGGAAACTTCTTCGTGCTTGTGTTTGAGAAAGGAAACTGTCGTGGGTGTAGAAGGAAAGAGAAGGTAACGTAAGACATCATCTCACTCCTGCATTCGTTTTGTCTAGGAGACACTGTGCGGGACCCACTACGAAGAAATGCAAAGTTGGCAATAAGGAATAATTTGACTTAATATGTAATATGACTTTTGGGACCACCTTCTTGGCCCTAAAAGTCCTTGGGGCTTTTCGGCTTCAAGCCGCCCAAAAAACTGACTGTCATCACTAGTTGGTATAATTATACCATGTGACTTTTAATGTTTGAATACTTGAACGTTTTGTCAGGTGGGTGCTAGGAAATTCAGAAACAGATAACTTATTAAATTAATGGATACCAAGAGAAGATAATTGTATCCAATGTGAATTGATTCCCAATAATCTTATTCTTGAACAAGTTATGTACCAACACTCGAACACAGGACGTCCACAACATGAGTTGACTTGCTTCGCCATCTTCCTTTCAAAATCTTTCTAAAAAAAGGTATTGTTGTAGTTACGTAACTAAGCTAACACTACTAGAAGAAATCGATAGGTGATGGGCAAAACTATACAAAAAAAGAAAGCCAAAATCGGTTTGAAACTCTCATAATAGATGGCTTGTAGAATAGTAGTCATTGTTGGTGAGGGTTTTGCAAAACCCATCAGCCAAAAATCGTTGGAGAAAGATAACAATCAAACGCTTATCCTGGTCAACTCCATGATAAGATATTGATAGAGCTAATATAATTTAAATACCGTGACAACTAACTAAAAAGTTACATCAATTTATCAAAGAACTCAAAAGACACGATTGCAATAAATTTATTCCTGATTTTGTTAGAGAAAGTGCATTCACAAGGCAAATAGATAATCTTTTTCTTCATATTGAACTATAAACACGGCAAAGAATACAAAGACTTTCGATGCTCTTTTTTTTGGGGGGGAGGGGGGATGGATCGCTTTCATTTCTTCAACTAAGGATTTCCAAACAACAAAGAATGCTTATGAATGAAGGATTGCTTAAAAGGGTTGAGATGGGGTGGGCAACCAATTACAAGGGAGCGCTTCAAGTCTGCTAAGTGATTGGCCTCACGGTAATGGTGGACAACTTGAATTTCATGGAGATGGGCTAGATAGGATTTGCATTTTACAATAAGGGCCCACAATTCCCACCCAAGTTGATTAGTGCCCAAGAAAAAACCTGTTCGAGATGGGACACCTACTACCTACGAATATAGTCTAGTGGGACAGTCAACGAGCACTTCATTATTTAGTCTAGACAAGAGTAGTATTAAGCCTTATAGAAGCACGATAACATATAAATGCTGAAGATTACAGTGGATCGATGTATGATTTAATAGTAACAAAAACTTAGAAAAATCATAATAACTATGATGGACAACAAGTGTGGGGTCTTTGTTTAAATGCACACGATCCCATTTGAGCAACTAAGAGCTTATTCTCCAAATACATAGACTTCTGCTTATGGTTCATAAAAAATCATGGTGCAAAGACTTCTGCTTATGGTTCATAAAAAATCATGGTGCAAGGCATACAATCTCACCATGAGACCATCCATGAAGAAAGATTTCGCTTATGCCCCATTACTAGGGGTATAATTTGGTAGCTAACATGCCATTGGTTGATGAATGCATCATCCTATTGGTGAATTCCTCTGATTTAAGCTCTCATTGGGATGCTCAATCTGTGCAATCTACTTCGGATGAAGAAAGCTGGATGTTGAGGTGATAGCTAGGTGCATTGTAAGCAAATATGTAGGCATCAAAGCACATGAACTCTTGAATATGAATCCACGATAGCTAGGTCCACTCCTTCCAAGGGCATGCCTTCTCTCCATTGATTCCACACCTGCAAGAATAAGTTTGGAAAATCTTCATACAATCACAGCATTAATTCAATGACTCATCATGCAAGACATCTACCTCTAGTAAAGAACCATAAATGACCAAGGAACAAAAATAATTATAAGTGTTCTGTAGGCTAAGGGTGCACATGATAAAATTTCTAGAACAAAAATCAATTTCTATTCCTTGGACAAGTTTCTGAACAAAGAAACACATTTGATAGCAACTCAAAAGATAAATTTCTATTTCTAAGGGTGGCGGTAACCGGTGATCGGCAGTAGTTGTTTGGCATCCGGTGTCCAGCGACCGACGACAAGTGTCTTGCGGTGGGTGGCAAGCATATGGTGTCATGGCATCCAACGTCTAGCAGCCGGCATCTAGCAGTAGGCAGCTAGCGTCCGGTGATCGGCGGCAAGCATTTGGCTTCCCGCGGGTGGCAAGTGAGCAGTGGGCGGTGATGAGAGTGAACGATGAGAAGAGTTTTTATTTCTCACTTTTATTCTAGAAATAGAATAGTTAAAAATTTTAACTTCTAATTTTTGTTCCAAATTTATTTCTAGGATAGAAATTTGTTCCAGAAATTAAAAGAAAAAACGAAATTACGTTACCAAATAGATTTTTATTCCAAACTTATTCTGGAGAACAGAGAAATAAAGAAATAGAGAAATATAAATTTTGTCATACGCACCCTAAAAAGACTTAGTTTTTGCAAAGGAATTTATATTTCACTTGACCAAAGTTACAGAAGGTGCAGTGTCTCGTGGTAGAATGGTGAAACTTACATAACTAGCAAGATATTACCCCCTTCTAGTTGGTGGTAGAAGTTATTCTTCTTTCCATAAATGATCTCTAGAAGTAGTACTCCAAAACTATAAACATCGGATTTCACTGAGAACTCTCCATGCATTGGATATTCTAGAGATGTAACCAACTGCAAAAACGAACATTAGCAACATGTATATTGCAAACTCAGATTCAAATCACGTAGCATCCTTGAATAGATAAAATAAGCAAGTCTGGCATCTAATCATGAAGTCATTTATTCAAAAACTAAGACTTACAAAGTCCCCACAATTCTATTTGTGTTAGCCTGAGTTTGATCACTTCCAAAAATTCTTGCCACACCGAAATTCAAAATTTTTACATTCATTTCACTATCTAACAAGATATTGCTACTTTTAGGTCACAATGAATGATCTAGAGACGAGAATCTTCATGTAAGTAGAGCATCCCTCGAGTGATCCTAGAGAGTATTTTATAACGTAGAGGCCAATCCAATTGTCCCCGTTTTTCGGGATCTGCATCACTGTACCAAAATTCATTAATGTGCTAGGATGTGACACCTACTCAAAAACTTAAGGCGAAGCACATCACAGAATACCAAAGTATATTTACTCTCATTCATCAAAGATAGTTCAAGAAAAACCTATAATCAATTAAAAGAACAAAACCCAAAATTTTCAAAGTTTCCACAGCTAGTGAAAGCTTGACCATTTTGATTTCAAGCAAAAGGTACATTTTGCAAATAAGAAGGTTAAAGTGCAACATACCAAATAAGAAGTAATCGAGGCTTTTATTTGGCACAAACTTGTAGGCAAGTAACTTTTCGACTCCCTCAAAGCAAAATCTAAGCAGTTGTACAAGGTTTCTGTGTTAAAGCTTCGCAACTAATAGAACTTCATTCTTAAATTCTTCATCACCTTATCTTCAGCTTTGAGATAGCCTCTTCACAACAATTTGTTGTCCATTAGGAAGTCTACCTAATAGGGTTTTGTATTTATCATTTAATTCCTTATCACAACTACTTAGAAGCTACCATAAAAAGCTTTGTGTGTTTCTTTTTCTTCAACATCACTATGTTCAATTCAATTCATTTATAAAGCAATTTTGGATTATCTCTAATAAATATGTAATATGTAATTGGAAAACTTCACCAAATCCACCATCACCCATCATGTTTCCAGGAGAGAAATCATTTGTTGCGGCTTGTATTCTAGCCAAGTCCAATTGTGAGGACTCCACAGTAGTAAGTTCATTTGCATCTACATTACCAAACAAATCAATATGAATATCAAATTGCATCGAGAATGACTCCTAGTGGCACTTGTAGGGTTGCAAATGCTTAGGAAGTTATTAAAATGAAAAGCATCGGATTAGCTTGGCATGGTTGTGTCCCCCTATCCCAAAGAAATCTTTCCTCTCTTGATTGGTCATGAAGGAAAAAAATAGACAGTATCATCAATACTATAGGAAACAAAATAATGAGATCAATATCAGTATAATGATCACTTCTTCATGCTAAGGGTAGTGTTAGGTCTATTATGTTAGAGAAAACTACTTTACTGTTTTGAAGTTGACAAAACATTTCCAAAGTCTAGTTTGAAGACTTCTAAACCTTAATGTCAAAGTCTGAAGACTTTCAGACCTTAGTGTCAAAGTCTGAAGACTACCGGACTTTAGATTCAAAGTCTGCCCACGCTAACAGTTTCCAAACTGAAGAATGAAAACTTATCCAGATGCGAAATTATCTTCAAGGATTCGATTCGCATGGTTTATGGATGACTTTATGGCTGGATTTAGCACATACATGATTGATTATCCTTATTGGAATCAATTTCGATAATCAAATCTTTTGGAAGGCAAGCAAACTTGGAAAGTTCTACTTGTGGAAACCAAGATCCTGATTGTATAGGCGAACATGATTGACGGGCTTTCATCACAATCATCTAACGACTCAAGATCTCCTTGATTGATTCTGTCCAACGGGTAGATTGGAAGAGTTCTTTTGGAAAGTGCCAACGATCATGAAGGCATGAAGGAGTACTTAAGGCGGACTCTCGAGTTGTTCGATAGTGTGCGTGAAAGAAAAATTCCAAAGTCTGAAGTTTCCTAGTTCCTTGTTATTGCTTTCACTGAGCTCAAAGTTATATACAAAATAGAGAAACTCATAGTGAGATTTTGTGAGAGACCAGTAGAGACTTTTCACTAAAAAGTCGAGATTACAAGTTGTAAAATCTCTTTTAATTCTTAGTGGAATCCAGCCAGTAGGTTGTTAGCGCAAGAGAGTGGACGTAGGCTTGATCTAAGCTGAGCTACTATAAACCTTGTGTTCTATTCTCTTCCCTGAACTCTTTTATTTTGATTTGTAACTTTACTTAATTGTTTAAGTTTGAAATTGTTAAAGTCTGTCATTTTCTAAAAGCAAAATTTTTTTAACTGAACCTTGCGAAATTTTTTGTTCACACCTATTCACCCCCTCTAGGTATTGTTGCTAGCCCTTTCAATTGGTATCGAGCCTATGTGCTTATTTTATTGAAGTGTTTTTACTTCTAAAGCTAAAGATCTATGGCTAATATTTTGGCTCTAAGTTTGGTTGAAGGTCAAAGCAACACCAAACCTTCTTACTTTGATGGGAAAGAGTACAATGTGTGGAAAAACAAGATGAAGACATTCTTGAGATTGAAAGATCCCCTGGAATGGGATGTGGTAGAAAAATGGATCAATCCTAAAACTACATCAACCTCATAAAGAAGAAAGGAAGCTGTAGATTTGGCGAATTGACACAAGCAGAATTAACCAAGAGATAAGCTCTTGACGCTAAAGCCATCTACTCCTTATACTGTGCTTTATATCCTACTGAATATAATCGAATTTTTTCTTGTGAAACAACAAAAGAAGTTTGGGATATGTTGCACGTTACCTATAAAGGAACCGATCGAGTAAAAGAAACTAAAATTAATATCCTACTCAGACAGTATGAAGCCTTCAAGATGAAGTCTGAAGAATCCATCACTGATATGTTCAGTCGCTTCATAGAGATTGTAAATGGCCTTGCATATCTAGGACAACCAATCTCAAGACCGATGAAGGTCAATAAACTGCTGCATGGACTTTTCAAAGATTGGAATCACGTGAAGACATCAATTACAGAAACCTAGAGGATCATGCCTCTTTCAGTAGATGAACTAATTGGCACACTCCAATCATATGAAGTGGAGCAAATCAATGAGGAAGAAGATCCCAAAGGTAAGAATTCAATTGCTTTAAAATCTAACGATGATTCTGGTGATACAGATTAAGAAGATGACATGGACGATGAAGAGCTAGCACTCATGATTAGGAAGTTCATAAAGTTGAACAAGAAGGGAAGAAGAAACCAATTGAGGACAATGAAACCAACAAAGATGTGATATACTTCGATTGCAAGAAAAATTGGCATATCATACCCAACTGTCCTATGTTGAAGAAAAAGAAAGGAAGAATTGAGAAACACAAAAAGGCTCTCAAAGCAGAAATATTGAGCGATACCGAATGTGAGGAAAGTAATGAAGAATATACCAACATATGTCTAATGGCCAATTCAAAATCAGGCTCAGACTCTGAAATAGATTTTGATTCAAACTTAGATAAAGAAGTTGAGGTTAGCAATTTAAAAATTCCTGTTAAAGTCTCGAAATATATAGATGAACTCTATCTTAGTCTCAAAACATCTCTTAAAAGGATTTCCAAGCTAAAGAGGGAGAATTCTAAACTGAGACAATAGGAAACTTCTTGGAAAGAAAAGTTTGAAAATCTGGATAAAAGTTCTGTTAATTTGAAAGAAAATTCAGAAAGTTTACCTTCTAGATATAAAACCAGAAAGTTCTGCATCTATTCGGGAACAAGTAAAGACTTCTCTCAATCTTTCACTAGACAAAGGCATGTGAATATTTACCTTCTAGATATAAAACCAGAAAGTTCTCAGTGTCTTATATCCATTTAAGATGAAGCAAATCTTTGGCATCGAAAGCTTGGCCATGTTAATATGAAGCATTTTGCCAAAATTTCTTCCAAGAAGCGTGTTCGTGATCTCCTCAATCTAATTTATCAAAAGTCTAAATTATGCACTCCATGTGTTTTGAGAAAACAGGTTATAAGTTCCTTTAAACCTATAAATCAAGTTTCTACTAATCGAGTTTTGCAGCTTACGCATATGGACCTCTTTGGACCAACAAGAACTCAAAACATTGGTGGAAAGAGATACTGCCTAGTAATCGTGGATGATTACTCTCGCTTTACTTGGGTTTACTTTCTAGCAAATAAGTCTGAAACTTTCTCTCACTTCTTCATATTTGCCAAGAAAGTTCAGAATGAGAACAAATATGCTATTTCGAGAATACGAACAGACCATGGAGGTGAATTTGAAAATCAAATCTTTGTAAAGTTTTGTGATAAATCTGGTTTCCAATATGTTTGCTCTTCTCCATACATTCCATAACAAAATGGGATTGTGGAAAAGAGAATAGATCCTTGCAAGAGATGGCAAGAACTCTCTTAATTGAGAGCAAAATTTTCTCTCGATTTTGGGCTAAAGTAGTTTCTATAGCTTGCTACATCATCAACGAGTGTTTTTAAGGCATATTCGGAGAAAACTCCTTATGAAGTGTATAAAGGGAAGAAACCAAATGATTCTTATTTCCATGTGTTTGGCTGTAAGTGTTATGTTTTGAGAAATGCAAATAATCGAATTGGAAAGTTTGAAGAAAGATCAGATGAAGACATTTTCCTTGGCTACTCAACCTTAAGTAAAGCATACAGAGTATTCAATAAAATGACTCAATCTGTGGAAGAATCTATGAACGTCAAGTTTCAAGATTCTACGCAGAATCAATTAGATCAAACCCAACTTGAAGAATCTGAACCTGCTCCAGACTTTACAAAGTCTACCTTCCCCGAAGTGGTTCAGACTTCTGAAGATCAACAAGCATAACTAGAAGACTCAACTGAAGCAGAGGATCAATAGACTCTCAAACCAACCAACAACTGGAAACATAAGTCAATTCATCCTAAATAACTCATTATTAGCAACATTGATGAAGGAATACGCACCGGATCCAAAAGGCGATAAGAGTCTAGTACTTTAGCACTTGTTTCTGAGATTGAACCCAAAAGTGTAGAAGAAGCCTTAACTGATGAAAGCTGGATCGAAGCTATACAAGAAGAGCTCAAATAGTTTAGCATCAATGATGTTTGTGAGCTAATTTCTAAACCTAAAGGAAAGTCTATTATTGGGACTAAATGGATTTTCAAGAACCAGGTGGATGAGAAATGAAAAGTGGTTAGGAACAAAGCGAGACTCGTGGCCAAATGATATACGTAAGAAGAAGGGATTGACTATGACGAGACCTATGCACTAGTAGTGAGATTAGAAACAATTAGATTATTACTTAAGGTTATTCCAGATGCATATAAAAAGTGCATTCCTAAATGGAATTATCCAAGAAGAAGTCTATGTGGAATAACCACCTAGATTTGAAGATCCAAGAAAGCCAGACTCAGTCTACAGACTGAAAAAGGCCTTGTATGGGCTGAAGCAAGCACCTCAAGTCTGGTATGAAATGTTAAGTAAATTCCTAACCTAAAATGGTTTTGTTAAAGGAATGGTAGATACTATTTTATTCATAAAAAGAGAGGGTAATGACTTTCTATTGGTTCAAATTTATGTTAATGATATTATTTTTGGATCTCCTAATGAAAATCTATGCAAGAAATTCTCTAGATGTATGTAGGATGAATTCGAGATGAGTATGATGGGTGAGTTAACTTTCTTTCTGGGATTGCAAGTTAAACAATCAAAGAAATGAATCTTTATTCATTAAGAAAAGTATGTAAAAGATCTCATTAAGAAATTTGGATTGGAGAATTGCAAGAAGACAGAGACACCTATGTCAAGTTCTTCGAAGTTGGACAAAGATGAAGGAGAAAAGAATGTAGACCAGAAGCTTTATAGGAGCATTATTAGTTCGCTTCTTTACCTTACTGCATTTAGACCTGACATTTTGTTTAGTGTTTGCATTTGTGTTAGATTCCAATCAGATCCCAAAGAATATCATTAAGTGTTGCTAAATGCATAATCAAATACGTTACAACTACTCCAAAATTAAGTCTTTGGTATCCTAAAGAATGAGACTTTACTCTTCTTGGATATTTAGACGCAGATTTAGCAGGTTGTACATTTGATAGAAAGAGTACTTCTGGTACTTGTCAACTACTGGGCAACAAGCTGATATCTTGGTTCTCAAGGAAGCAAAATACTATAGCTCTATCAACAGCAAAAACAGAGTATGTGGCTCTTGAGAGTTATTGTTCTCAAATTTTATGGATAAGGCAACAGTTAAGAGACTTTGGAATTGAAGAATCATGCACTGAGATAAAATGCGACAACACTAGTGCTATTAATCTCACGAAGAACCCAATTCTTCATTCAAGGGCAAAATACATAGAGATTCGACACCATTTCATAAGAGATCACGTTCAGAATAGAGAAATTATGATTCAGTTCATTGACTCGAAGAATCAGTTGGCAGACATATTTACAAAGCCACTTGAGAAAAGTCTATTTGAGTCTATTCGCACCAGATTAAAAATTATATCTTCTACCGGTTAAAGTCTGAAGATGATCATACTCAGAATGTCCAAAAATTACTTCTATAAATTAATATCTCTTCAATTCAGGTAAATTTAATTTTAGCATGAAAGTTTGAAAATGTACGTTGATTTTTGAATTGTTACTTGTCTATTTTATTTTTAGAAATGATCTTTTTTTGAACTTTTGAATTTTTGGCAATTTTTATTTTTGAAAAATGCAGTTTTATTTTTTCCTTATGATGGTTCGTATACCCCGTTTCACTTGCTTTATATACCGTCGAGTCCTTCTTCTCCATTTACGTTTTCACAAACCCTAGAATACAAAATTCCTACTCTCTCACTTTTACTCCAAGTTTGCTCTACAAGTTTTCACCTTTTTCGACCGAACGTGCTCGAGAAATCCTCATCGACTGTGAAGATGTCTTTCCAAAGGAAGTCATCTCAGATTGCAAACAGGGGACCACAAAATATGCCAGAGGGTCCTACTCATTTTGACTTGACTAAGGAAGAAAATTCTCCTCAACAACAATAAGAACATTCTCAATAGCGTCATTCTTCACAGCGTGCCACTAAAAAATCTCCAAGCCAACAAGTGGAAAAGGAGATCGTGGAAGATGTCGAACCTGTAAAAACGTTAAAACCCCAGTTTCTCTTTAAACTCTACAATCAGTTGAAGAATGGTGGTACTACCATGACCTTTATTGATTAATTTATGGAAGAACGAGGATACCAAAATGAGACTCTGTTCTTACGATCAATGGAAAGGTTAGGCATAATGCTTGAAGGAACGGCAAATAGAAAGTTTGCTAACTTTCCAAATGATCCCCGTTTTAGTTCTTTTAATCAGTCAGAGGTGAAGGATGATAATGAGAGAATGTACACAAATTTTCAGCGTAGGATGGGCGTTGTTGCTGATGTACGTGGAGAGGGAATGAGTTTGTTTCATTCTAATGACTACAAAAAGATTTGCTTAGAATTGCTTAAAAGAGGGGTGACAAATCCTTGATCTGTGGATTTTGATTTCTTGGATTCATTGAAGGTGAACCTAAGGGAGAAGTTTGCTCTCCTTCAATTTGAGAAATTTTGCTCTAAGACTTCTGTCGCTTACCCGGAATTAACTGCATATTTCTATTTGAACTTGTCATTTCTTGACACAAATAGATTTTGCTTTACTGTGAGGGAAAAAGAGTTCATGGTGGATGTGGAGACATTGGCGGATGTTATTGGTGTGGAAAGAGGGAGTTTCAAACCAATAAAGGTGACTGTTGGTCATGCAACATGTTTTCTTGTTCGTGACAGACTTTCTGAAGGCGGCATTTTCTATTCCAGAATGATTGCCTCCAACATCTTACTGCACAAAGTCGTGATCAATTGCATTCGACCAAAGTCAACCTCCAAGACAAATGTATCTCGTTCAGAGGCCAAACTGATGTTTGCCATTAGTAATGGGATAAAGTTCTCGCTACCACACTCAATCCTAATGCACATGTACAGGACTGTTGTGAAGGATAAGGGACAACTCCCTTACTCAGCACTGGTCACTCAACTATTCAGACACTTTCAAATTCAGCTTCCAGCATCTCTATGTGTTTGAACCATTGCTCCTATGGTCATAGGATTGAAAATGGTGTCAAAGATGAGACTGAAGGAACTGAATGACACCTTGGAGCGCTTGAAGGAGCAGTCCCCCATAAAACCAAAATAAGACTCTGCCGCAAAGAAAATGAAAGGCAAGGAGCCTATGAGTGCACTTATTAATGAAGAGAAGAGCCCTTATTCTGCAGGACAAAGAGGATGAGGATGATCTCACTCTTTATGCATTTGCCTTGAAATATCTTTGAGTTTTGTTAATTTTGAACAGCCGTAGAATAGAGTGGAAAGAGGACAAGGAGAAACAAAGGCAAGAGAAAGAGAAAGAAGAGAAGAAAGAGAAGAAGAAGGAAGAGAAGCAGAAGAAAAAGAGGGTCAAGATGACTCTATTGAACCCTCTTTTGCAATATCCTTGTCAGAGGATTCTGAGAAGACTAGGAGTGGAACTGCAGGAGATGCAAGAGAAAAAGAACATCACTTGGGAGTTGAAGCTGAGAAAGAAGAAGAAGAAGATTTTTTTTTCTCCACTTGTAGCCATAAAGATAGGAGGAGCTACTGAGAAAATATGTACTTTTTCTTCTCATGTTTTTACCAATGATGATGTTAGCCGATCTCCTGCCGATCCAGAGGATGTCTATGCCTCTCAATTTCCTAAAGCTGATATTGAGGCATCCTCTCTAAGTCTTGGTGATTGACCTATTGTTGTTCCCTCAAATCTCACAACTCCTAGAATTAATTTGGCTGGACCTAGTGCACAAACCGAACCAACAAAAGACTTTTAAAGGCTGCTAGAGTTCCTTTTGGAGTTGAAGGCACAACAATACGGGATGGAGTTTGAGATAAAGCACCTCCAATCAGCTTTGAAGTCTACTTCAGATTCTTTACACGAGCAGGTACAGGCCCTTCAACTTCAAGTTCAAGGGATTGCCAAGGGTGAAGATATTGACAAGTTGAAGGAGGCGGTGAGAAAGCTCAAGGAGACAATTTAGTCTATGGGGGATTTTCCGCTCATTCGCATCCCCAAATAGTCCTGATTTCATCAAACTTTTTATTCTTCTCCACGTTTTGCTATTGATAAAAAGGGGGAGAATCTGAAGATTTAACTCATTTAACTCTTTTTCATTGGTGTTTGACTGTGTTTGGTTTTTACTGGTTGAACTTTTGTTTGACTGTGAACCTTTGTTGAACTTTTTGATGCTTGCAGCAACTTACTTTGGTGATAATGATTATGGTTGGATAGTTATTTGTCTTATATTTTCAAGATTAATATGTTTTCTGTGGTTGCAGAATCGATGCTATCCATGTCCTAATTAACTTATTTTTATAAGATATCATGTATTGCTTAAGAGTTGTTTTGTAGGTCAAAAGTTCTTAAATCTGCATGAAAGTTTTGTCACCATTAAAAAGGGGAAGATTGTTGGAGAAAACTCATTTACTATTTTGAAGTTGACAAAACCTTTCCAAAGTCTATTCTGAAGACTTCCAGACCTTAGTGTCAAAGTTTGAAGACCGCTAGACTTTAGGTTCAAAGTTTGCCCACATTGACAATTTCCAGACTGAAGAATGAAGACCTATCCAAATACGAGATTATCTTCAATGATTCGATTCGTATTGTTTATGGATGACTTTATGGTTGGATTTAGCACCTACATGATTGATTATCTTTATTGGAATCAATTCCAATAATCAAATCTTTTGGAAGGCGAGCAAACCTGGAAAGTTCTACTTATGAAAATCAAGATCCTGATTGTATGGGCGAATAGGATTGACGGGCTTTCATCACAATCATCTAACGACTCGAGATCTCCTTGATTGATTCTGTCCAATGGGTAGATTGGAAGAATTCTTTTGGAAAGTACCAACAATCGTGAAGGCATGAATGAGTATTTAAGGTGGACTCTCTAGTTGTTCAATAGTGTGCGTGAAAGAAAAATTTCAAAGTCTGAAGTTTCCTAGTTCCTTGTTATTCCTTTCACTGAGCTCAAAGTTATATACAAAAGGGAGAAACTTATAGTAAGATTTTGTGAGAGACTAGTAGAGACTTTTCACTAAAAAGTCGAGATCACAAGTTGTAAAGTCTCTTTTGATTCTTAGTGGAATCCAGCTAGTAGGCTGTGAGCGCGGGAGAGTGGATGTAGATTTGATCTAAGTCGAACCACTATAAGCCTTGTGTTTTATTCTCTTCCCTAAACTCTTTTATTTTGATTCGTAACTTTACTTAACTATTTAAGTTTGAAATTGTTAAAGTTTGTCATTTTCTAAAAGCAATTTTTTTCTACTGAACCTTGCGAAATTTTTTGTTCACACCTATTCACCCCCCCTCTAGGTGTTGTTACTAGCCCTTTCATATTAAATGTGGTGCAGATGCTACCTATGCTTGAAGAGAATTGCTATAGGTTAGGATCATTTTGAGGCCTCGTTATCTTGTTCATCTTAAAGTACTCTTTTTGGGATGCCATGAGTCATGCTAGAGGGAAAGAGATTCGACATGACCAACAAGATAACGAGGTCTCAAAAGAATCTCTTTCCCTTTAGCATGACTCATGGCATCCCAAAAAGAGTACTTTAAGACGATGTTCTTCTTCGAAGTGCAAAAGCAACTGATTTAAGGCCCAATGAGGTCTGAAGACTTGGTATCAATCTAGGCAACTGTTTGAGTAGTAATCTATCCAAATTCTCCTTTGGAAAACCAAGATAATTTCTTCTAGCGACATTCTTACCTCCACTTCAGCTTGAAAGATTGTCAGGAAAAAAGGCACGAGAGTTGAATAGTATTGGCTAATTTGATTTTCACCTGATTTGTCGAGGTTTGGATTCATATCATGGTTGGCCGTATAAGATAAGCTGCTTGTATTTCTAGGGAGATAGTCTTCCAATCATGGCAAAACTCTTTGTTTTCTGTGCCATGAAAGCATTGAGATTAGATCCCATTTACTCTTTGGATGCAGTTTCTCTCACCAAGTTTGAAAAGTGCCCTTCATTTCTATTTTCTTAAAAATGATATTGGTAATTTGGGAGTTTGAATTGTCCTGATGCAGCGGGCTATGAAAGGGAGACATTTTCATAGGTCTTTGGTGAAATTTTTGTAGAATGGCATTTTATCAAGAAGGCCAGAAATGAGTCGTTACATTCCCAAACTCTTCTTCTGTTGATGACATTATATGTGCTTGTACATAGTTTTGAAGGTTTTTTTTTTTTTTTTTCCGGTCAAAAATAGTTATGAAGGTTGAAAGAGCATAAAGAGTCAAATCTTTCTATTACGGAATATTATCTTTGACTCTTGATTATTGTTTAGTGTCATATGGTGATGGTTGTTGTATAAAGAGGTGATTAGTCTTGGAATGGACTGATCCCAATCTAGCATTGGAAACCAAATTTGTCATTTCCAAACTTGCTTGTTCCACCGGCTCATTTCTACATTTTGGTTAAAAATTATATTTATTATAATAAAATGTAAAAGTTGCATTATTTTATTTCGGTCAAGTGGGTTATGTGATTATTTGTCCATACTGAAGACATGGTTCTAATCTTGTTGAGTGCAAAATTTCCTTTTTTAGTTTTTCCAAATAGAGGCTTCAAAATCGTTTTGGAATCGATTTAGCTCAAAAACTAGCCTAATTGGGTGATTAGCTCGGAATTGAACCAAGCAGGCCGGTTCTCGCCAGTTCCCAAGTCGAAATGGGCCCGATGCTCACCCCAAGTTGTACAGCAGCAATTAGGAGTTTCGGAGATATATCCCTGCTGTGGAACATCTTGTACTAAAGTCAATATAGGGTTGTAGTGGCACTAGTCCTCCGCTCTTTTTGGTGGATGAACAAGCTTAACTTACCCATCGGAAAGTGGAATTCAAGAAATCCTATTTCATTGCAGATGGAGTTTAAGTCGCGAATAAATTTAAACGGATGTACACCCAGCTCAATCGTTTCATTGGCCAAAAACATTCTACGGATTTAGATTTCTAGGCATGGTTTTCCCTATCACATCTTGAAAATGAAGAATTTCGAATTGCAGCAACCTAATTTACATATTTGATGTCGATACCTCTATTAGTAAATTACATTTACTTGCGTGATTTTGTATAAAACTTCCGTTTCTCGCATATTTGCCAAACTTACCGGAAAAAAGAAATGATTTTTTTTTTTTTTTTTTAGCAAGCCAACTTATACACACAAAAAAGCCACAGTATACTCGGGTAGAGTACTTTAATTTTGAACTTGTTTCATGTCTTTTCTGAAATCGATTATTTTTGTAACATGTCGGGAATTGTTTCATATGATTAATTTTATTTCATGTTCATAGAAATGAAATATTATTCTTGTAATTTCTTATTTGATAACGTGAATTAGTTACACAATCGAATTACTAGATTCAATATTTCTACAAAATCTTTATATATTCCTACAAACTTATCTAAGTTTTCTAAAAAATATAATTGATGAAAAATCATGATAGCATCATTTTATAATTCTATTACAAGGACACAAAACTTTTTTGAGGTACATATAATGAAACATCTATAAGTACCCGTGCATATCCTAAAGCTCATAACTTTAGTTTCGTATGTTACTAACAAAAGTTGATAGTGGTTTTTCAATCAATTGTTTCTACAAAATCTTTATATTCCTACTAACTTATGTAAGTTTTTCTTAAAAATATAATTGACAAAAAATCATGGTAGCATCATTTTACGATTCTATTACAATGACACAAAATTTTTTTTTTTTAGGTACATACAATGAAACATCTATATGTACCCGGGCATATCCTAAAGCTTACAACTTTAGTTTCGTATGTTACTAACAAAAGTTGATAGTGGTTTCTCAATCAATTGTTTATGATATCAAATGTAAGTTGGCTTTTGGTAATAATTTTAGGGTACCAAATGCACCGCAATTAACAGTCCTAATAGTAACTTAATATATTTGATTCCTTATGAACAATAAAGAAGTTTCATAATGTGCTCAATTATATGGCATTAAGTAGTTTACGAAATATAAAGGAAAAATAGTCAATTTACCGGTTTTATCATCGACGACTTGATAAGTCTTTCTTTCCTTTTCTTCGATGCAAACCGCAAGTGAGAAAAAGTACCATAACACTTCCAACAGGAACGATAATGCTGATAGTTATCACTGCTGATTTGTTGCTTTTTCCTGCACATATTCCATTACGTGAATTGAAGCGGAATTTTGATCTATTTGTTTGCTTCTCATAAAAGCAATGCCATGGAATTATGAAGGGTTAACTTAGTTTTGATACGATATTTCACTTTAGCAAACTGTGACTCATTGCAAAAAATTATAAAAAGAAACTGTAAATGCTTCTTCCAGTATTGGAGGGTAATTTCTAAAAAGGGTGTGGTTATTTCCGATGCCTAAATCCATTCCTATTTTCATTGAAGAGACAAAATTTCTCTTAATCCTCAAATAGAAATTTAAAGCGGTGGATCCTGAGTTTATTAACAAATTTTCTTTGTTTTTCCTTTCCTATATCTATGTAGAAACTAGGAAGTGAATCTGACCCTGTATTATGAAGTAAATTTTAGGCTCATATCACATGCTTCCATCTTTTAGTTTCCAATAAGTGGATATTATCATGAAAATCCAAAATAACTTGGACAAAATTAAATTTTTATTAACACAGTTAACTGTTTTTAAATATTTAGTTTTGTTGCGCATATAATCATTAAACTTTTTCCTGTCGGTTGTCCGTTATACACATATAATGAGTTGACCGGATGAAAAAAAAAAAAGCCTCATTAAACATATGTTTAAATAAAATTATAGTTACATCTCCCAATACTAAAATCCAATGATGATATTTTAATTAAATCAAAAAATTGCATAAAATAAGAAAGGGTTTTAAAATGACAGTTCAATATTAGTCATTTTATATTGATAAAAGTTAATATCATTCATGATAATTACAAAAAAATAACAATGTGTCTCAACAAGGATTTTTTTTTATGTCACTGTTTTTAGTGTACTTTTAGATATTCCTATACCTTTTTACCTACTCCGCATAAAAGTATTTAATCAATAGTAAAATAAAATCGCTAATACCTTGATATCTTAATCAGAGACTTCATATTGTTTCAAACAAAGCAAATAATAAATAACATATGCACCACAAAAGTGAGTGCTTGGGATAAAGTGACAAAAGAATGGGTAGGTTGCTATAAGAGTAACGATGAAGAAGAGGCTTTTTTCTTTTCTTTTTTTGAAGAAATAAGATTAAATTTGCAAGAAATCCACAATTGAAGAGTAAATAAATCGAAGAAACCTGCAAAAATGAATGAGCGAGACTTCCAATCACCCACCAGTCAGTTTCATTGGATTTTTTTCCCTTTCTAAAAGGATTTTGCGAACATAAAATTAAGGCCGAGTGTATGGTGCTATTAGCAAACCAAGACAAAATTGCCTTACGATCGGCACGCTAACCAGACACGATCCAACAGTCGACTGCTGTCTTACGTTTCAGAAATTAAAAGACTCGTCCCATCTCTCTCCGTTCGAAAAACCTTGGACAAGCAGAACAAACCATAGATAGACTCGAAAGCAGGAAAAAACGGCCCGGGGAGAAGGGGGGGGTGGCGGGGCCTTGGTCGACATTCTAACGAGCAAGGGGCTTTTTATTTTAATTTTTTATTTTAATTTTAATTTTTATCCTTTTGGAATGAGAACTCCAACTATAATAGTGACAATGATAACCATTCTATTCTAAATCAATTTCTAGCCAAAAATCATTTTTTTTTATTACTATTATATGGACGAGCTTCTAAATAAAATATGAATTCGATAATGACACAAAATTTCCAAAATAAAAATTTATTTGACAATGACATAAAATTTCTCCCTCTTGGACAGCTGGCAATGGGAGGTAGGGGGCGGTGGATGGCAATAGGTGGGGGGCTGGTGAGCGGTGGGGAATAGTGGACACGGGTGGAATGAGTGAAGTGAACGGAAAAGTAGTAGTGATGGTAAGTTTATAAGAATAATTTTTATTTCTTATTATTCTAAAATAGAAAAATGAAATTACATTATCACATAAATTTCTGCTCCAAAACTTACTTTTAAAAATAAAAAAATAGAAAAATATAGTCACAAAATAATTATTATGCTGTAACGGATTTGTTTCGTAGCGTTAAAGTAGTGGAAAGAGAGGCAAAAGAAGAGTTCCATACACCTTCGTGAGAAGGAGGTGGGCCCGGCGCGCGGTCCTCATTATAAAAGAGGTGAATGTCGAACCTCACGTTGCAGCACGTTGCGAATATCCTCCCCTCCTGGCCTCCCCAGGGGAACACGCGGAATCACTGATCGGAGGCACGTGTTACAGTCCCACCGCGTCAAATCCGGCGTGCACTGCGCCATCGTGTACAGCTTCTCAGACGTGGTAACATTGGCTTCCGCAGTTGCGAATCTGTTTCCCGAAGCCCTCCGGGCGACGTCTCTGATGGTGTCACCGAGTACTTGCAAGAACTTGGCTGCTTTAGCGATGTTCCCGGCGTAGGACATCGTAAAAAGGGGCTCCTCTTCCGTGACCGAGGACCCGGACTCGTTTGAGTACCGTAACATGCACTCATCGTACCAGATCACAGAGACTCGCTGGTTGGGGCGTTTCTGGAGGATATCCTGTTTACCAGTGGCGACGCAGTCGGTGCACGTGGCGGTGTTAACGTCGCCGCGACAGAGGAAGAGCCCCTAGGCCTGGTCAGGAGGGTTTTGACCGGCAGTGGCATTGGCTAAGCCATCCTTGCCGTTGGTGGCAGCGGAGGAGAGGGAAGGGAGGAGGGTGTCGAGGTTTTATCGATAGGTGGAGTTGGGAGTGAAGAGGGTGGTGTCTGTGCAATCATGATACAGATATGCGGGTGTGGCTTCAGTAATGAAAATTCTGATGATGAAGAAGAGGGAGAGAGATAGGGAGACGGCGAAGGAAGACTTCATGGTTGGATTGATGATTGTATTGGCCTAGCGAGATCGGCCCGGAATTATAGGAACAATGATGTTTAAATTGTCGTCCCATAAATTTGGTCCCATGCAACTTGCGCAACACGACTGCATCGAAAGGTCTCGTACAACTTTATGATGGATGTGTAGTTTCTGGACCAATGACGTTTGAATTGTCGTCCCATTGATTTGGTGCGTCCGTCCTGCAAGTTCCACGCGCTTGCACGACATTACTCCATCGGAAAGTCTTGTACAACTATACGATGGATCTGTAGTTTCTGGACCCCTCGTATTCAATAAATTAATTAACTAAATTGACAGCAACAATCTAAGATGATTTGTGGTACGGAGGATCAGTCCCACCCCACTCCTTACTAAAATCCCGGTCGTTGCTCACTCAATTGCGACGGTCCGGTTCAGTTTGATTTGGTTAGTTCCTAAAATGAGAAATCAAAGATCACCCTTTGAAAACCGAGGGTGACCTTTGAAGACTGTAGATGGACTTTCTGGCGAAGACCAAACCATGGAGGACCAAGGTGGGATTTCGCTTTCGGGGCAACTTCGCTAATAGTCTAATCTTGGCAATTCTCGATTTTGCAAGCTCTATTCTAAATGATGTTTCTTTTTTTTTTCTTTTTTTTTTTGAGTTTATAACATATTAGACTGGTGAAAAGTAAAAGATAAATCATAATAACGAAACAAGGAGTTTGGTATGAATTCTTATTGAAAAAACAATCAACTTGAATCCGTGGAAAATTTCCGGCAAAGAACAAAATTGAGAGAGAAAGTTGGCTGATAAGTTTTTCCTTTGTTCCAATTAGGCTCTTTCTCTAAATATACATAGATCGTTGAGAGAGAGAGGGGGGATTCGAGCCCATCAATGACACGTCCACTTGGACCCACCTTCATTCAAAGCTTCAGCCAATGATCTGTGAAGCCTGGAGACCAACTAATGTAATATCGATTGCTCCACGCTCTGAAGAACAGAAACATTGTTAGAATAGGCTTAGAAATAATTGGTTGTGCCGCCGAAATTATTCTAGTACATAAATACTTATCAGCCGTTACTCTACCAGTACAGATTTTAAATTTTGCACAAAATCAGATTTCACCCAAATGAATGCTAGCATATCTAGGAATTGTGCTCATGAGAAGCGGAGATCACGGCTATGAATAATCTTGTTTTTATACGTGTAATATTTTCCTCATGTCCTCCCCGTCTTATTTTCTCGTCATGGCTAAACGGAAATAAAGAATGCACTTGACTTTACTATGGCTACATAGCAGTGCATTACTAGACTGTTAGCGAATAAGTGTCACATGTGGCGGAATTCGGTTTCACAGCCAACTCTTGTAATCGGGTTACTCATCTAGCAGTGAGTGCAAATATCCTTTACACAAGCGATGAACCTGATAATTCGGTGTAGTAGTATTCGTTCCTTGATAGGAGAAGCCACTATGTACTTCATGCGCATGATCCCATGGCAACTCGCAGCCTATCTTGAAAAACGTAGGTGCTTGTTGATTTTTCATTATTGATCCCTGTGGAAGGCTAAGGATCTCAAGGTCTCTGAGGCTAGCATGAAGAAAGACTTTCACTCACGTTGCGATTCACCGAGGGTACACTTCAGTAACCGACATTTCATCGATCGACCACGGCATAGACCTACTGGTGGATTCGTCTGGCTCGAGCTCTTTCAGCTGTCTTTCTGTGCTCCTTCGAAGGAAGAAGGCCGGTCGTCGAGGCTGAGGAAGCTTAATAGAGTGGCTACTGAGCATAAGGACTATGCTTGCCATGCTGGGTCTATCAGCTGGATCTTCTTGAACACCTAGTAAACCAATGTGGAGGCATCTGAGTACTTCATCTATTGAATATGAGTCGCCAATGAATGGATCTAACACTTCGAGCGATGTACCGTCTCTCCAATGCTTCTACACCTGTAAAAAATATTTCAATGGAGGAGTTTTGACTTAATTAGATTGGTGCAACGTAATATATGTCAAAATAGCACAGATGCAACTTACTTAGCTAGCAAGATTTTCACAACTATTTGATTGGAAGAAGCAACTATTTTTCTTGCTGCTAATGATCTCTAGGATTAGGACACTGAAACTATAGGCCACGCATTGCATACTCTGGAGACAATAATCACTGCAAACCAAAATATATGGGCTACAGCATCCATTATGTTATTTTAAGTCGAAAAAGCCACATTCTGATGGATATGTATTAAAATTAGCATGAATATGAGCATGGTGTTGTTCTATTTGATAGATCAACCATAACATAGATCATATAAACAAGAGATTAGGAGTCATTTAAGAAAGAGATTGAGACTTACAAAGTCGCTGTTAAAGGCTATGATTTGGAGTTCTCGCCTCCTACATATGAAAACAACAAACCTGTTGTTGAACTTACGGATGATGTGCTTGAAGCGGCTAATCCCAAATTGAATGAATGCCTCGTGGGTTACTTCATTGGTCGTAGACTACCTTTCAAAGCTACCGAAACAGCCCTTAAGGATGCCTGGGGGCCGAATCTCGTTGAGGTTATGTCTAATGGCAAAGGATTTTTCTTCTTTCATGTGCCTGATAGCGAGTTCCGCAGGAAGGTCCTGGAAGGAGGACCTATTACCGTTTCCAGAGTTCCTTTGGTGTTGCAACAATGGAAGCCAACTCTGGAGCTCAAGAAGGATAGGCATTTGACGCTGCCGATATGGATTAGGCTAACCAATTTGCCGCTTGCTTTCTGGTCCTCTCAGGGGATAGGCAAAGTTGCTAGTGCAGTAGGCAAGCCACTCTATGTAGACTGGCGAACGGAACAAATGAAGATGTTGGCTTTTGCTCGAGTTTGCGTCGAGATTACAGCTGACCAGCCAAGTTGTGAGGAGGTGGCAGTAAGGCACAATGGGGAATCATGCTCAGTGGGTGTGGAGTATGAATGGCGTCCCATAGCATGCCCTGGATGCGGCATTTTTGGCCATAAGTGTTCCCCTGCTCCTGCTCGTCCCTCAGGTGCACTTGGTCCGCAGCAGACCTTAACTGCAGCTCTTGCTCCCCAGGAGGTGACGGTGGAACCAACTCTGGCCCCTGCTGATGAAAAGAGGCGGTCAATGTGTGAGAAAGAACGTGCTCCTCTACCTCGGACCACCTCTGATGCTGGTACCTCTGCTACTGTGGACGGCCGGTCTTCTCCCTCGAGCTTAGCTGTAGACCCAGCAGCTGTCCTTCCGTTGCCTCAAAGCGTTAATTGCCCTGCTTCTGGTGAGGTTTCGGTCCAGACCACGGAGAAAATTGCTGCCCCTGTGGTTGTTCCTTCGCAAGAGACTGAAACGACTTGGAAGCAGGTTAAAAGTAAAAAGAATAAGCCTCCACTAGGTAAAGTTGACGCCTCGTTTAGGCTTTCTTCTTCCACCGATGGTGGGATATCTTTGAAGATTAAAGAAGCTATTCCCTCTGGAGGTGAAAATCAATCTTTGAAGTTTAAAGATCCTATCTCAACGAGGGCTCCGAATCCTGGGAGGAAGATGCAAGCTCAGGAAGGGCGGTCTTCCACAGGAGTTATTCTTGTTGAACCTTCTTTGGTTCCTCCTTCTAGCCCGGGCGAAGACATAGATGGATATTCGGATGACGATTTGCTCTCTATGCCTTCTCCGAGAGCGCCTCCAACTCTTAGGAATAATGAATCCATACAAGACAAACTCCTCAAGTTGCACCCTGACCCTCCCCTGTGGCACTCCCGATCTGGTAAGGTCGCCACAGATACCTATCGCTCTACCTACTGTAAACTAGTCTAAAATCTTTTATTCGGATTAAAGAGGAACCGTAGTTCATAGGCATTTTTTTTTTTTTAAATTCAGCGCAGCTCATAGCGAAATTATAAAAGAGTCTCACCATCCCTACTCCCATGACAATGATACAATGCACACCAACTACACACCAAAGGAAAAGATAAAGCCGAGTCACTTTTATTCACATATTTACGATGGACATCTCGGGTTGGCACAACCAAAAAGCCAAGATTTTTAGCTATACTTGGCTACGTCTCAAAAGAGAGATCTCGACCCCCTATATCGATCATGTATAACCCTCAATCTACAAGTGTCGGCTATCCCCAAAAAGTGTCAGCTCCCACCAGTCAAACATGCCATCACACCCAACCCGGTGCATCCGCCGGCGGCGGCGGCAACATCCCCAGCATCACTCCATTGCGCCAAACGTGAACGGACAAAAATTCTTGAACAACAGGGCCCCCAGCCAGGCCTGCATCATACATGATCAGCACACGGACTCACGGGAATACCAAACCAGGAATACTAACGCAGATGTGCTCGCGCACTCAACCTCAGTGTCAACAGGTATACCATAGAAGGTACCACGCACAACCGGTGGTAACGGCATCTTCTAGTCTAAAATGTTAATCCCCAAAGGGGTAAGTACAACCACTCAGCAATAAAGATCCATCAAACTACTCAATGCATCAAACAGAACACTCAAAATATCAAGAGAAGGTGCATATCATTCATACATTTGAGCTTACCTCACCATGCAACGTGCATATACCATCAAGCACATGTACATATATCATCAAAACATCCATGCATATATGTCACCGTACTATATGCATATACCACCATGCACTTGTACAAATATCATCAAACAAAAAAGTACTTTTTGAATGAAGGATGGCTCAAAAGGGTTGAGGTGGGTTAGGCAACCCATTCCAAAGAAAGGGCTTCAATTCTCAGGGCCTTGACAACCCAATCGGCTTCTCGTAGATCATCGATTGTCCTTGGTGAGGGTTTTGCGGAACCTGTCGCCACGATGGAGACGGTTTTACTTCTCATTCCAGAGGATATCAATTATATGCTCGTCTCATTACTCCATGATAAAAAAAATTGATGGAGGTAATCTAATTAAATACTAGGACAACTAACTAAAAAGTTAAATCAACAAAATCAAAGAACTAAGAAGACACAACTACAACAAATTTATTCCTAACTTTCACAAGAGGAAGTGCATTCACAAAGCAAGTAGATAACCTCTGTCTTGAGCTATAAAATACTATAAAAGAATACAAAGACTCTTTTTTTTTTTGGGGGTCAAACAAATTGCTTTCATTTCTTCAACTAACGATTTCCGAACAACAAAGAAGTACTTTTTGAACGAAGGATGGCTCAAAAGGGTTGAGGTGGGTTAGGCAACCCATTGCAAAGAAAGGGCTTCAATTCTCTAGGCCATGACAACCCAGTCAGCTAATAATTAGCCTCACGATAATGGTGGACAACTTGGATTTCCCGGAGATGGGATAGACAACATTCGCAGTCTGCAATAAAGCCTTGCAAATCCCACCCATGATTAGCGCCCTAGAGAAAGCTTATCAAAGATAGAGCACCTACGTCCTACAGGTATAGTTTTAACAACACCCCAACTAGTTTCATAGGTGAAAAAAATGTATAGTTGTCACGATTTAACCTTTTCATCCGGAGGAAAAAAGACGATAGGTTTAGGGGTATTGCCTAAAGGCGGGTCTACGGCCCTAGATTAGATGCAAGCTCTCCCAAGTCAATATCTCGTGTGACATTGGAGTATTCGATGTTAAGTCAAATTGGCACTATAAGGATTTTCAAATAAGGAGTGGCCACTTTAGGGTCGGTTAGAATCGAGTGAGGCATGGGAGTATACTCCACTTCCTACGCAACTATAAAATTTAGGGCCGATGACTTTGTTACACTATTTGATCAACTAGTGTCATTTTGGTACTTAATCTTGTTCATTTCAAGAAAACGTTTGTTAGGCAATCTAGATTGATTTTTAACTCATCTACTAACATATGACATAATCATGCGAGTAGGCAATCATTAAAATAACAATCAACGATCAAGGAAAAACTAAATAAATTGCAATGAAAGGCAGAAATCTAATGCTACAAAATAGGAAGCAAGCCATTCCTAACTAGGCTAAAGGGAATCCACTATCAACTAGGGGTGTGCAAAGGATCTAAGACCCGCCCAGAATCGATGGTTCTTGAGGGAATCGGTCCGGTTCCCAGTTCCAATTTATGGGAAGCTGGTGGGTTCGATTCCCGGTTCCATGGGCGGATCCGCCCCACTGACCGGACCGATTATATTATAATAATATATTGATTTTTAATATTAAAAGAAATTTCGAAATTATTAATTAGCAAATCTAAAATTTAGGGCTCCATCTCCTCTCATAGTTTCCATGTTTTAATAAGAATTTAGTAAAGTGTGTAAGCTGTCTTTCAACAATCAACAAATGGCTCATTCAAAGGATACTTTCGGGACTCACATTTGACACTATGTTCAAGAATATGTGGAGTACCGGTGGAATTGTTTCTACAAAAAAAAAAAAATTAGTAAAGCAAATGTTGTAAGAGATTGAGCATTGTTAGAAGATAAAGGAAAAGATGATCTACATATGACAATCATCCAGAATCTTGAACTTAAAGAATATTTTAGATTTCAACTCAAATGATTCAAAAATAGGAAAAAAAACCTATTTCTCTTCTTTGGTAATGTTTTCCAATAAAATAAAGAAAAATGGTACCCTTAATTAAGCCGGTTCGATTTAAAGAAAAATATTACTCGATATGAAAAGTACTCACGGCGAGATTCGAAAAACGATATTATTATTTGTGAGACCGGTTCCATGGATCCACCCGGGAACCGGACCGGACCAGCGGTTCGGTTCTCGGGTGGATCCATGGAACAACGGGAGCGGATAGTTCTAAGTTCTAGGCCGGGAACCGCTCACGGACCATACACACCCCTACTATCAACATATTGGAAGTGCGCAATCGAGAGCATTGATCTAAAATAATAAATAAATTCAAACCTTATTGCAAAGTCCTAAAAGTTTATTCAATTTTAAGCACAATTTTTTATAAAAGATTTTCACGCATTTTCAGAGAAAACTACTCAAAAACAAATTTTTAAGATTTTTCCTAATTTCTGAAAAATATAACTTTTTTTGATTTTTTTAAAAATATTTTATAAAAAATATTTTTATTCCCAAAATAAAGATCGGGGCTGGGCCTTGGGGCCCAGCCTGAAAATGAGCTGCCGCAGTTACACGAACTGGGCTTAAAGACACGAACCCCTGTTTGGTTCAACATTCCCAGGGCTTTCGGCCCAGAAAGCCCTTGGGAAAAATTTTAGGCGTTTGGTTCAAAGCATTTGGAGGTATACTTGGGGGAATGCTAGCATTTGGAATCTTTGTGAAATGCTGAAGAGGGGTTTAATGAATTTCTTTTCTTCCAATATTGCCCTCACTGATAATTGCGTTTTCCTGTTTTACCCTAAAAAACAATTGTTCATCGTCTTCCTCGTCTTCCTTGTTTCTTCAAGACCGAAGCTCAGCCGGCGGAGCTCAGCCGGTCGGAGCTAGTCGCCCACGCACCGCCTTCGCCACACACCGCGTCGCCACGCACCACCGTCGCGTGGGTCGCGACCTCGAGCGGCGTCGCCCGGGTCACGCGACCCACACGACAGGCTGAGCGGTGCTCGCCCGGCCAGATCCGGTCGCCACTCACCACCGTCGCGTGGGTCGCAGCCTCGGCGGCGTCGCGTGACCCACGCGACAGGCTGAGCGGCTAGATTCGGTCACCACGCACCGCCGTCGTGTGAGTCGCGGCGTCGCGTGACCCACGCGACGGGCTAAGCGGTGCTTAGCCGGCCAGATCCGGTCGCCACGCACCACCGTCGCCACGCATTGGTGGTGTGTAGGTTGCGCGGCCCCAGGCGGCGTCGCCCTGAGGCCGCGCGACCCACGTGACAGCGGTACGTGGGTCGCGCGGCCCTAGGTGGCGTCGCCCCGAGGGCGCGCGACCCACGGGACGGCGGTGCGTGGGTCGTACGACCCGCGACGCCGCCCGAGGCCGCGACCACGCGACGGCGGTGCGTTGTTCGCGCGACCCGCGCCTCCCCACCACCACTGCCACCAGCCACCTCCCCCACCACAGCCACCAGCCGCCTCCCCCACCAGCTCCGATTCCTCCCAATCGTTCCCCTCCTCTGCGTCAACATCTCCTCCTCCTTTTTCCTTTTCTTTTTTTTCTTTTTCTTTTCACCTCAAAACTACTTTGCAAAATGCTACATCAAAATAAGAGTTCCCAAACACTTCAGCATTCACCAAATGCCCATTCTTCTAAAGATACTTGGGGAAATGGCTTTGCATTTCCCCAAAGTTGAACCAAACGGGCCCGAAATGGGCTTTATAGAATAAGAGGCTTTAATTGAGTAAAAAACGAATTGGGCTCAACTCTTCGGATTAAGCCCAATTCCTCCAGCATTTGACTAAGCCAAATCCCAACTGATCAAGTTCGAACCAAAGCTAATTGAACAAGCCCATCTAACCTATCCAGAACCCAAAACACACTAAGCTCAAATAAGCCCAAATTTCAACAAAATCCAGCTTCGGCCCCGAGAACATGTCAATTTTAAATTATCAAAACTTGGGATCAACAAAAGAAAGCGCCATCTCAAACGTTAAATGAAATCTCATCGTAGTTTACCACCAGCTTGTCACCAGACCAACGCCTCCAAACATTAATATCACAGCCCCAAGAATACTCACAAGGACCATATCGAAGCACCGGCCAAAGGCAACTGAAAGTTTTAAGAGATTCGAACTCTATGGATTGAAATTTTTGATTGAAAATGCACTCAATAATCAAGAACAATCTTGCAATGAACAAAAAAAAATTCGAATGACACCTTAAACAAGTCAGAATCCGAGACTAGATTGGACGGACTTTGTTAAGGCATTTCTTTGAAAGCATAGTGAGCAGCGAGTTGGGGATCAAATATGGACCTACTTGTTGCTCAACCTCCCACCCAAACTCAAGAGAAATCAGCGAGCAACGTTCAAATTTGAAAAAAAGAAAAAGAAAAACAGAATCATTCGGCTGGACGACGCTTAGCCGGGGCTAAATTTTGGCTCTCTTGCTCTTGGTCTCCCCATCTTTCCCTCGACTTGCTCTCCCTTCTCCCGATTTCTCTCTCCGTCCAGATTCCCCCTCTCTCACGCTCCCTCTCTCCCTTTTAAGGGCAACCGGCAAGCGCGCATGGCTTCTGTCATTGCCAGCTTGCCGACCGGCCTAATCCCGACCAGTGGATCATGCTGCAAGCTCCTGCTCTGCCTCTGTCACCTCTCTTTTGCATAAGGCGGGAGCGACGTGAAGGGGAAGAAGATAAAGTTGTGCGGGCCGGGAAGAAGGTAAAATCTGTCATCACCAGCTGGTAAGTGATTTTTAATGTTTGAACACTAGAACGTTTAGTCAAGTGGGTACTAGGAAATTCAGAAATGGGCAGCTTATTATGTCAACACCTAAATTTTGACGACCCGATCATTTATTTACTGCGTAGAAAATTAGAGATTAATTTTTAACCCTTAAACAAACATACTAAATTAGCATATAATTTTAGGAGCATTTATTATTGCAATTGCGTTGGACCGATGATGGATGAATTTGAATTGATGGTTCGAGCTTTAATTTAACGAGTTAGACTAAGCTCACCAAGAGAGAGAATTGATCCAAGCCCGTTATTCTTTGATAAACAAAAATTGACTTATGAGGAATGATGAGTCAGGAGATTAGTATATTTCGAAAAAGATTCGTATTATTTACCCAATAGTAGGTGAATCTTTCATATATTCATGCAATATACATATATACATATACACAAACACACACATATATATATATATATATGTATTGAGGGGTATATTTCTTGGTAGAAAGGAAGGTTTTGGATGAGAGATATTGAAAAAGTAAAAGGGAGTATTGCTAGTAGAGGCGTATATTTGGGGCAATATATTTGTGTGGCTACAGGCACAAGAAAAAGAAATCTTAATGTGCATGATATATTCTCCTTCCCTGAGAAATGCTAGCTCATCCCCACCTATAAAAAGGATCACATATGGACAAGAAAAGAGGAGGCCACAAATTAAATATACGAACCACAGTATAGAGAGCCACAATGGAGGAATAAAGAGATGAGGGAAAGAGCCTTCTTGGTCGCGAGCTTGTTGCCAATTCGCTGAGCCACGGATCTCTGCACGACGTCGAGGCTCGCCATCTTTTGCTGCCGCGACATCGTACGAAAGTAGCTAATCCAAGCCGCGACACCTAACCCAACAAGCTGCTGCCCTTCATCACCTTTTCTGCTAGCGGCGACCTTCGGTGTTCGTGAAGCCGATCTTTTCCCTAATCTGATGAGGTCCCGCTGTCTTGTTCCAGTCCCGTGACTAGGTACCCCTGTTCTTGACGTGAGCCCAACGCTGAATAGAGCTGCTCCTTGTCGCTGTGCCAACGAGCGACACTGTTCCTTGACCTGACACCGTAACGAGTTGCTGTTCCGTTGATCTTTGTCCTGACGTCCTTGCACGACTAGACCCGTTTTGCCACTGAGCTATCTTCCTCGCGTTGGGCTGTTATAACGCCACATTATTTTCTTTGGACGATTCGCTCGAGTTTTGTTGGTGGCTCTTCTGGTTGATATACACGGACCATCAAGGGTAGACAAGTGAAAAATTTGAGTATGGGGCTTTGAAAGTCAAAGTTGAATATTCAAAGAACATCATCGCCAGAGCGGCCAGAATTCTGTCAAAAAGCTGAGGGACTTCGTAGCTACCGTGCGCATTCAGCAAGTCCGACAGCCGCCAAGTGAAGTCGTAACGCCGACTGTTCCTTGATCCGATAAGTACTCTACTGCGAGCCATTCCCGTGCCACCTGAGCCATCGCTATTATTTGCCGAGCTCACTTATTAGCTCGTCGTCGAGCTTGCCCTTGAACTAAATTGATCATTGGAGTTGCCGCCCATTGTCACTGCTTGCCGTCGCACCACTGGCCACTGTTCGTGAGCCATCCGTTGACAAATTTGAATTTCGAAGTATATCTACAAATTAGGTAAAAAAATCTCATCTAAATTTGATTTAAATATCATATTGCCTAGATTGATGAGATTGATATCTAATTTAATCCTTTTGAGTAATAGGCATAATATCCATTAGGATATATTTCCTAATTCGTAACCGCATATAATCTTTAATTCTATGTATAGGTTTTAGAAAGAATTATTGATTACGCGGATATTCATAAAATTGATATTTTGATTTTTAAGGTTTATGATCAATTTATCGATTTTATTCGTAAAATTTTAGATAATTAGATGTCGTTATTATATTTGAATCGATCGGACGATACCTTAGTGAATTGAATGGTTTGAATATTTTAGTTGCTTTCTTCATCCTGAAAATACAAAAAAAAAAAAAAAAAAATTGCATTTCATGTTTTAGGATTGGTTTTCTAGATAGAATTGCATGATAGAATAGTTTAAATACTTTTCTAGTTAAATTAGAATGCATGTTAGATAATATCTTTGAATTGAATTACTTGTTGAAATATCTTTCTAAGTTAAGATAGGATTTACGTTAGTCTATTTCCTAACTTAAAATAGACAATATCTCACTTTAGGTATATTTTTATTTTTAGTAATTTTTAATTAAGAATTTTGATTAAAAAAATACAAAACTATCATGTCCATGTCATAGAATTAGGTTCATAAAATGCATGTAATTTAGTAATTGTTACTAAATCCATTAATTAGAGATTGTCTGTTATTAGAATTGGGGTTAAATTGCATGACATATAACTTAGTTTTCCTAAAAGCAAACCCAAAAGAGATTTGAGTGGAATTTGTTGACACTCGAAATTGCATCGAGGTAAGTGGCCCCCTTATGCTTGCAATTTATTTATTGCCTTATTTTATTGAATGTTTAATAATCGTTGGGCATCTGCACGACCACCTTGCTTGTTAAAAGATAAGTTAAAATCAATCCAAACTGCCTACAAAATACTTTTGATAATAAAAGAGGAAATATACTGAAAGGGCACTAGAGTAATTTAGCGCAATCAAGTCCAACTCATTTGATCTCTAGTTCATAGAAATAAGGTATTTCTCCCGATCTTTACTTGGGTATATGATCGACCCACCACAAATCAATTAGTGGCGATTCTTAGATAAAAAAAGACTATTTGCATTCTAATTAATTTGAACTTAAATAGCAAATTGGTATGGTCTTGAAAGAACCCAAGTTAAGCCTAGGCTTAATAATCCATTAGCCGAACCCTAGGCTTAATAATCCATTAGCTGAACCCTTAGGTAGTTCATCCAAGGTAAGGTTGCGACAAAATTAATGGATACCGTGAGAAGATAAGTGCATTTGATGCAAATTGATTCTCAATAATCTTATGCTTGAACAAGTTATGTACCAACACTCGAACACAACACGTCCACAACATGAGCTGACTTACTTCACCGTCTTCTTTTTAAAGTTTTTCTTAAAAATAAAACAGATATTGTTGTAGTTACGTAAATGAGCTAACACTACTAGAAGAAACCGATAGGCGATGGGTAAAACCATTATATAAAAAATAAAAATAAAAAGTAGAAGTCAAAAACGGTTAAAACTCTCATTATAGATGGCTTGTATATCAATGATCGTTGTTGGTGAGGGTTTTGCGAAACCTATCACCAAGAATTGTTGGGGAAGGATAACAATTAGACACTCGTCTAGGCATCTCCATGATAAAATATTGATAGAGCTAATATAATTTAAATACCGTGACAACTAACTAAAAAGTTACATCAATCAATGAAAAAACTAAGAAGACACAATTGCAATAGATTTATTCCTAATTTCGTAAGAGAAAGTGCATTCACAAAACAAATAGATAATCTTTGTCTCGACCTATAAATATTGTCAAAGATACAAAGATATTTGTTTTTTGTTTTTTGCCCCGGTTGAAGTGATCGCTTTAATTTCTTCAACAAATGATTTCCAAACAACAAAGAAGGCTTTTGAACAAAGGATCGCTCGAAAGGGCTAAGATGGTTTAGACAACCAATTACAAGAGAGGGCTTGAAGTCTGCTAACTGATTGGCCTCACGGTAACGTTGGACAACTTGGATTTCATGGAGATAAGCCAGACAAGATTTGCATTCTGCAATAAGGGCCAGCAAATCCCACCCAGGTTGATCAGCGCCCAGGAGAAAACCTATTATAGATGGAGCAGCCATAGCCTACATGTATAATTTTAACAACATCGAAGCCCAACTAGTTTCACAAGTGAAGAAATCTACAATTTAGTGCATCAATTAATGAACATTTCAATTTGATTACTCAGTCCAAACAAGAAGAGTATTGAGCCTTATAGAATCACAATAATGTGCAAATGCGCCAAATTACAGTGGATCGACGTATAATTTAGCCTCGAATAGTAACACAATCTTAGATGAATCATAATGACTATGATGGATAACATGTATAGAGTCTTCTTTTAAATGCACACCATTGAGCAATTAATAGCTTCTTCTCCATGTACATAGATTTTTGCTTATGGTTCATAAAAAAATCATGGTGCAAGGCCAAGCAATCTCACCGTGAGACCATCTATGAAGAAAGATTTCACTTGTGCCACCATTCACCAGGGGTACAATTCAGTAACCGACATATCATTGGTCGACGAAGGCATAGTCCTATTGGTAGATTGATCCAATTCAAGCTCTTTCATTGGGATGCTCAGTTCACGCGATCTACTTCGAACAAAGAAGGCTGGATGTCGAGGTGATGGCGGGTTAAAGTAATTTTTGCTGAGCATGAGAACTACGATAGCCATGGTGGGTCTGAGAGCTGGATCTTCCTGAACACATAGTAAGCCAATGTGCAGGCATCGAAGTACTTCATCTCTTGAATATGAATCCACGATAGCTGGGTCCAACACTTTCAACGGTGTGCCATCCCTCCATTGATTCCACACCTGCAAGAATAATTTCGGAAAATCTTCACAAAATTGCGGCATTAATCCAATGACTCATCATGTAAGACACCTGAATATTGCAGAAATCCATATATGACTAGGGAACAGAACCATAAGTGTTTCTATAGGCTAATGGACTACTTTTTACAAAGGAATTTCAATTCACATGACCAAAATTACATAGAATGCGGTGTGAATATTTGTCGCAATAGCACATCGAAACTTACATAACTAGCAAGATATTCACCCCCATCCAATTGGTGGTAGAAGTTATTCTTCTTGCCGCAAATGATCTCTATAAGTAGTATGCCGAAACTGTAAACATCAGATTTCACTGAAAACTCTCCATGCATTGCATATTCAGGAGACATGTAACCACTGCAAAACCGAACATTAGCCACACGTATATTGCTAAATAAGATGCAGATCAATGAGCATGTCCAGCATCCAATTACAAAGTCATCTACTAAGACCTAAGACTTACAAAGTCCCCACAATTTTATTTGTGCTAGCCTGTGTTTGGTCGACTCCAAAAATCCTTGCCATGCCAAAATCTGAAATCTTTGGGTTCATTTCATTGTCTAACAAGATATTGCTACATTTTAGGTCACGATGGATGATCCGAAGTCGAGAATCTTCATGCAGATAAAGCATTCCTCGAGCGATTCCGGATATTATTTTATAACGTAATGACCAATTCGGTTGACCACTTTTTGGGGATCTGCATCGTTGCACCAAAACTCATTATGTGCTAGCATGGGTACCTCTTTAAAAACTCAAGGCGAATAATTGACTCTCATCCATCAAAGGTAGCTTAAACAAAAAACTATAATCAATTGATAGAATAGAAAACCTCTTAATTTCTAGTTTTTCACAGCTAGTGCAAGTTGGAACATTTGATTTCAAGCAAATGTACATAAGAAGGTTAAATTGCCACATACCAAATAAGAAGTAATCAAGGCTTTTATTTGGCACAAACTCGTAGGCGAGTAGTTTTTCATCTCCTTCCAAGCAAAATCCGAGTAGTCGCACAAGGTTTCTGTGTTGAAGCTTCGCAACTAATAGAACTTCGTTTTTGAATTCTTTATCACCCTGTCTTGAGTTTCGAGATAGCCTTTTCACCGCGATTTGTTTTCCATCGGGAAGTCTACCCTAAAGTGTTATGAATTTCATCGTTTAATTCCTTATCACAACTTTTTAAAAACTAACATAAAAAAGCATTACATGTTTCTTTTCTTCTTCTTTTTCGGCACCATTATGTTCAATTCATATGTAAAGCATTCTTCATCGTTTCTAACTAATATGTAATACGTACGTGGAAAACTTCACCAAATCCACCTTCACCCAGCTTGTTTTTAGGAGAGAAATCATTTGTCGCTGCTTGTATTGTAGCCAAGTCAAATTGCAAGGACTCCACGGTGGTAAGTTCATTTGCGCCTGCATTACCAAAAAACACAATTTAATTATCAAATTGTATTGACATTGGTATTGACATTGGCTCCTAGTGGTGTTTATATGGTTGCCAATGCTTGGGAACATTATCACAATGAAGAGCACCGGATTAGGCTGGCATGGTTGTCCTTTTACCCCCAATGAAATCTTTCCCCTCTTGATTGGTCATGAAGAAAAAAATTAAAATATCATCAATACTATCGGTACTAAAGTAATAAAATGAATCTTGTATCATGATCACTTCTTCATGCCGAAGGCAATGCTAGGTTTGTTAATTGTGGTGCAGATGCTACCTATGCTTGGAGGGAATTGCTAAAAGTTAGGAGCATTTTGAGGCGACGTTCTGTGGTTGGTCATGTCGAATCTATATCCCTCTCGAATGACTCATGGCATCCAAATGGGATCTTGCTGGATGCATACCCAAGGAGAGTACTCTACGATACTGCACTTCTTTGAGCTGCAAAAGCAGCTGATATGAACTATGATCTAAATGGAAAAGGCCCAATGCGAGGTCTGAAGACAAGGTATCATTCCAAGCAGCTGTTTGTGGTGTAATTTGTCCAAAGGCTTCTTTGGAAGGCCAAGATTCTTGCACTTCTTCTTCTAGCGACATTCTTACCTCTGCTTCACCTTTGGAGATTGTAAGGAAAAGAGCCGCAAGAGTTTAATAGTATCGGCTGATTTGATTTTCATCTAATTTGCTGAGGTTTGGATTCATATCTTGGTTTGCGATACAAGACAAGCTGCTTATGTTTCAAGGAATTGACAGATTGTCTTCTAATCAAGGCCGAACTCTCTGCTTTGTGTGTCATGAAAGCACTGAGATTAGATCCCATTTGTTCTTTGGATGCAGTTTCTCTAAGCAAGTCTGGAAGAGTGCTCCTCGGCTTTGTTTTCATAAAAATGATATTGGTGATTGGGAATTTGAATTGTCCTATGCAGCAGGTTGTGAAAGGAGAGATTTTCATAGGTTTATGGTAAATTTTTTGTAAAATTGCGGCATCTATTCATCTAGAAGGCCAGAACTTAGCTATCACATTTCCAAAGTGTTCATTTTATTGATGGCACTATGAATGGTTGTGCAGTCAAGTATAGTTTGAAGGTTTTTTTTTTTTTTTTTTTTTTTTTTTTGAAATAGTTTTGAAGGTTGAAAGATCATGAGGAACTGGTCTTTGGCCTTGATCTTTTCCATAATATGTGCTATATTTATATCAAACGGACTCTTAATTTGCATGATTATTATATTTGATTCCTTTATGAAAAATAAAGAAATCTCATAATATTCTCATTTATATGACATAGATAATTTACAAAAAAAAAATAATAAAGGCAAAAATAGTGGATTTACTGCTTTTTTCTTTTGACGACTTTTGCTGCTTCTTTTCCTTTCTTTGAAATAAACAACAAGTGAGAAAGAGAAATACCATGACACCTCCAACAGGAACAGTAATGGCAATGATTATGACGGTAGATTTGTTGCTTTTTCCTGCACACTTACCATTGCAAATATGAGACAATTTCCAAATTAAGCTAGAAGCTTTTCAGGTGAGAGCGTTAAATATTTAAACATTGTAACATTCCCCTTCACTGGATTGGAGTCAGACCTAAGACAGAATCATGGGAATTGGTGATATAATATGCAAGAAAGGGCCTCGAGAGATCTCAAGAGAGAGGCTTAAACGTGAAAGTCTAAACTTCAATTGCAACTTTTAGCATTTGTAAGTTTTTGTTTTTGGCAAATGATAGGGTTCATCACTATTGAAAAGTTCCTTGCACACCTGTTGAAAAAGTCATCATCGAGGTGACCATCACTGTCTCTCTCGACACGGCAGTCTTAGATGTTGAGACAACAACAATCACTCTGGTCGTCGCCGGGATGGGCCACCATCTCAACAGCGGTGATCAAATCGATCGTCATTTAGCTATAGTTTTTTTTTTTCATTTATTTGAATTATTTTAGTTTTTATCCCATCCAATCTTATGTTTACAAAACATTTAAAAAGTGAAAATATATCCATTTTCAGAATTTTGGCCAAAGCCAAAAATAAGATATAAAAAATGTAGATAAATTTTATTTCCAAATTATATGAAAGAAAATATTTTAGCGAAACTCTCTTATTATGTTGCAAAATTTTATTGGTTGTTGATCATTTAATATACAGCTCCTACTTATTTCAAAAAAACAATAAGGTTCAAGCTCTCCTCTCACCATGTCAGGTACGAATCCCGCTCCTAACCGTCCTCTTTGGTAGCTGATATGTAAATCCACCGTAAGACATTCTAGGCTTGTGCGCGTTACGTAATAAGAAGATTTTGGTAAAACTTCTTAGAATGTCTAACATTGATAATCAATCTTATATTTATTAAATTTATTTTTGGACAATTGAACACAAATAAGGTAAGTTTTTGCCTCTCTCTTCCTTTGACCTCAGATGCTATAAAGTTCTAGTAATAATCTGAGATCTCATGCCTGTGCGTGTCACCAACGTTTGAATTATGGCCTCGCAGTTTTCTATTCCCTTTCTTTGATTGTTAAAAAAAACCTTTTTGTGTTTATATCAATTCACAAATGGTGTTGACTGAATGATGGGAATTAATGAACATCTGCTAATGATTCACTACCCTCTGCCTAAATTCACTCAATTATTAATTTAAACATCTCCCAATGACAACTTGTGAGCAATGAATGCCTTAACTTTATTCAATGAACTGACTATGACTATGGTAGCTGACTATTAGCCATGTGTATGCATAAATACGGTGGACCCTACCATCTTTTGCAGAAATATGGAATTATTGCGTACCTTCTTTTTGACAAAAATGTATTTATCCAGCGTACTGAATTAATTAGATGTTATACGGAGCTTATACACTAAACTCGTTTGAACGATTAATCGGGTAAATCTCAGGTTGAACCCGCATAATCAACAAATCAGATGCTCTTAATCCACCTCGATTTTAAAAAAAAAATACCTAATTCTTAAACAAGAGCCAACATACCAGGTGACGAAGGTGGCAGCGGAGGTGGCGGTGGTGGCGGCGGAGGTGGCGGCAGAAGTGGCGGAGGTGGCGGCGGAGGTGGTGGCGGAAGTGGCTCACCAACCGGGTCAAAGAACCGATCATTGGTCTCAAACCGGAACTGGCAACTCGGTGCAATGGCCCTCAAGTTCACCTTCCCAACACAGCACTTCGTGGTGCTCCCGACGACTTCCTCCAGGCAGTCGATGCATTGCTGCTCCGCCAAGTCCGGCGTGCACTGGGCCATCGCGAAGATCGTTTCCTGCCCCACGGAGACTTTCCTGGTTGCATACTTTCTCAGAGAGCCACCACCGGCTGCCTCGGCCCGCAGACCTTCGATCTGCGTCCCCAGCATGAACGTGACCTCGCTTGAGGCGTTGTCCACGTTGAACAAATAGAGGAAGGGAACAGTCACAACTGTGCGGAAGATCGAGTTGTCAGAGTACCGGACGGTGCAGTTCTCGCTGAAGAGGACCGCCTCCTTCTGGAGGGGACAGAGGCTGCGGATGTCGGAGGCCGAGGTGTCGAGGCAAGTGCGGCAGCTACCGGCAGTGAGGTCGCCACGGCAGGAGCCGATGACGTAGAGGGTTTGGGAGGTGCCGGAGACGGCGGAGGAGGCATTGAAGAAGCCGTAGGTGAGGGACAAAGAGTCAGTGGTAGAGATGGAGGAGAGGAGGTTGGTGAGGGTGGTTTGGTAGGCGCTGTCGGCCGTGAAGTTGGCCGGACCACAGAAGGGCTTTGGGAAAAATTGGGCGTCAATGGTGGAAGCAAAGGTGAGAAGAAGCAAAAGAGTGAGATCTGGAGGATCCATTCTTTTAGTTTTTTTTTTTGGGTGTTTCGGGTGTTTCTTTGATTAGTGTCGAGAGGCTAATAATGTATGAATACAAATAGCTGGTGCAGCTCCTACACAAGTTGCTTCGTCGAAATATATACTTCGTCCACGTCTTCTATCTCGGGGTGGGGGTTGTTCATCGAATCATTTTCTGTTTCTTTGCCAGAAAACCAGTGATTGACCGAACGCACGTCGAAAATATCAGGTAGTCCTGCACGATTCAGCGGCCGAAACGTGGCGCCGCGTGGCACTGGTGGGTCCCTCGAACGAAGCCCCCCTCCCCCCACAAAAAAAAAAAAACAAAAAGAAAAGGTTTATTTTCCCCAGCACGCTACTTATTGTCACGGTAAAACACTGTTCAGATCTTGGGAAATAGAAAGGAAAAGAAAATGGAAATCATGAGCTAGGCTCACCTTAGAACACACGACAGAAAGGAATCTCGCTATGGCTGCGACCGGTTCTACGGCCGGTCGTCGGTGCCTGCCCGATTTCATTTTCTCTCTCCTCTGTATAAGTGCGATTCATCATCGCCTTCTTTTTTCTTTTTTGGTTATGCATTCTCGTTCCGGATGATATGAAAAGTCGTCTTTTTCTTTCCTTATTTATTTATTTTGCTTTTTTTTTGGGGCTGGAGGAGAACATGTACATAGATATGTAAATACAGATATATGTCCATTTCAACTTTCAGTGAGAAGCCGACAACGATGCCGTACGTTGCCGTTTGGGGGTGGGGAAATCATAGGCTCCGCCGTTGACCGGAGAGGGTTTTGGGTGATCCCCTCTCCGGAGGCAAAGCCCTTGGTGATCACGTGGGTTATCCATGAATAGTGGAGAGAGAGACTTGGAATGAAATTGGAGGATTTGTGGGGGCAAGATGAACAGTGGAGAGAGAGAAAGAGGAAAAAACGCTTTGTTTGTGGAACCACTCGCACCACGTGGCATAACGTGTCGATTGCTGAATGGCGCTCGACTACAATGACATAAAGGAGCGGGACTACCTAATATTTTTTCAAAATTAAATTTAAAAAGTTAATTATTTATGTAAAAATATTTAAAAAAATTGAAAATTTATGCATTGCGATTATCCAACAAAAATCGCAACGGATGGTCATTCAATAATATTTTAGGATAATCAAGAGAATATGTAATACATTCCAAACAGAACTTACTAATATGCTAATCATATTAAAATTTTGATTGGACATAGCTACACTACCTCAGCTAGCGCGAGCAACCTGCATGCTCATTTTAATGGCAATTGCGCTCTGTCATCGCATATGTCATGTCCCATCATTTGAAATATATGCAAAATTTTGCAAACGCTATGGATACACTGCATAATAGCTTTGGTCTTAGATTTCTTTAATCTTGAATGAGTCTTATATTCCGATGCCTCTTCCTCTTGGTCAACTATCCGAATCAAGTAAATTGATGTTCAAACGGGCCATATGTTGTCTGGCCAGATTGGTGATGTGAAGTGTAAGAGTTTCTAAAGTTGCAAATATCGATTGACAAGAGGTGTGTGAATTGTGATTCTTGAATGCCTCGTATAGAACCGGTGCTTCACTCATAGGCTGATTGTGTGGGTTTCTTTTTTTTCTTTTTTCTTTTTTTTGGTGTTGTCGTTGTTCACTGGCTAGAAAATATAGCCATTCGTCACTAGCTATCGGTCAACAGAGATTTTATTTAAACTAAAAAAATAATTCAATTAATTTAGAAAAATTAACAAAAAGACACTTATTCATATAAGGACGAATAAATATAAGTACATCTTCAAATTTTGGAAAAAAAAAAATACGCGTACAAGTGCTCTGATAATGATTAAAAACAAATTATATTGAGGAAGATGCCTAATTTATTTGGCGTATTCAGTGATGTATCCCTCACTATGATTTATATGATAAAATGTCATGGTTGTCCTCTTCTTTGCGTTGGGCATGTGCACAAGATTAATTTTTTGCTAAATCGATTATGCTTGCAAACAGTCATTATTTACAGTCAAGTTGTACCTACTGTCTTTTATTAACCATCGACTAGTATTAAACGTGGATTCTTATGGGAACCTAGACCTTGTGGAGAGTAACGTCACAAGCCATGGTGGAAAGAATCGGGGAACACGAGACTCTACCCTACCACCACCTTAGAATGTTGATATTTTCTTCACCAACTCTTTGAATGTACTTGGAGTAGTTCATTGTCAAATACATCTCGATTTCATTTGTAGATGAAGATGAAGAGCTAGCAAAAGCTGATGGGTATTCTTCTTTTTGTGAAGCGATAGCCATATAGATTTCCAAGCATTTCTTCTTTTTACATCTTATACATGAAATTCCACTTCTTTTTACGTTTGGTCTAATATGTTATGGTGCCCCTTTGGGATTTGCTTTATTTGAATGCCACGCCAATGAGTCTTTTGTTTAAGAACTTTTAAGTATTAATAATATCATCATGTTTTTGACCAAAAAAAAAAAAGTGATGGTGCCAACATTACTTTAAAACTAGTGATGTTGCCCATGTTTTGCTTGTGTTATTATAGAAGTCGCTAAAGTTACTAATAAGATAAACAACTTTAGGTAATATGATTAAACGTACGCATAAACTTAGAAAAAATAATAGATCCATTTTATCAAAACCATGTTTGATCTTGGCTAAAGATGGCACCGAGTACGAGGAACCAAAATAAACACATTAATAAGAGTAATATAATTACATCAAATAATTTTTTATTGTTAATATAGTGTTGCGATGATGAAAATGAGTTATGGCCGATGCCAGCCATCGCCCAGACCCCGACCACCAACGTAGAAGAAAATAAACAGTAGAATAGGGGAAAAAAAGAAGAAAGAAAAATGAAAAAAAAAAAAAACAGCATTGTTCTAAGCCCTATCGGCTAGGTTATAAGACAAGCGATACTAACTAGATCGGCACAATAGCAATTTCTAGACTAATTTGATCAAAATAATTACATTGGAAAATTGTTATAAGGTTTGTGGTTATATTGGTCAAATAAGAAAGTTTATGGCTGATGTATTGGTCGTACAATAAGTTTAAGATTTTTTAGATAATTTTCACTTTTTTCCACTCCTACCATATAATTAACAATTTTTTTACTTGAAATATCATGCCTGCCTACATAAAAAAAAGTATCTCACGTTGATTTTTTGTTTTCTATAGGTGTTTACTATTGACCTAAATGATAAGATTCTGTTATTTTGTTTGAAGGGTTTGGCTTTTGTGGTTATACAGCATAAGTGCCAATCTTGGCAATTAACTTTGGAGGCTTTATATTCCGATTGCAAAAGATGAGTCCCACAAGAGCACCGTTACAAATATAGCATGACAGTACCGCCAGGCTAGCAGACTCTTATTACAAAGAATTCTCTTTTTTAATTTTCATCTTTATGGAAAAATATCAATGTGATGTAAAATAGCTTTCGATTTCGTTTACGACAAGGAAATAGAAATGTAGCATCAATTCTCAAAATGATGGCCCAAAATAAACAGGAAAACAAAATTATCTAACGAAGGTTCTTGAGAGGAACGTCTAGCTAACTAGGTATATCAAGTAGAAATATAATTCTTGAATCCATGGTGCCACAATGAAAACAAATTTTCAAACGATTGTCCGTATTGACCAAACAAAATCAAAAGATGAAAAGTAATATGTATCGACAAGTTGAAACCTTAAACCAGAGTTAGATTTATTAAAATTAGTTTACAAAACTGTTTTTCTAGGAGATAGGTAAGATCGTGAGTGATTCTCTAAATAATCCGTTATATACAAGAATCAATAATGGCCGGATACCTCATTTAATAAATTAATTGTATAAACTAGTGTTAGTAAGTCTAGTATTTCCTAAAACAAAACCCCATGATGTTGGCACGCGGGTGACCCGTTGCGTAGACATGCAAAGCTGGCGATAAGGAATAATTTGACTCAATATGTATTTTGAAGGCGGTTGGTTGAGGTTGTGGGTGTCGGTGTGTCAAGCGGTGATACTGATTTGAGTGCTGACTTTTTAACTTTAGCCACTTAATTGAAAATAATCTTCTTTCTATAAAAATAGAAGTTGTAATTCAATGTGTAAGCCCAAACAAGAAACATAGGCACTACTGATTGCCCACATGATGGACATGAACGGGGAGGGTTTTCTACGATATCATCGACATGATCAAAATAGTTATTTCAAGTTTAGAAGATCATCGTGTTGAATGATAATAGGAAACGAAATTTGTTTGTTCATTTCCCCTCAATTGATTAGTGAAAGTCTGTCAAAAAGATGAGATTGAGAAGTTGCAAAGGTTCTGAGAGGGCAAATAGTTTAAAAAATCCTAAATCTATTGCACTCTTCTCAATTTAGTTTTAAACCTTTTAATTTTACTACTTAAGTCGTAAACCTTTGTCACTTTTTATCAATTGAGTCCATTTGGCCAATTTTGGTAGGAGTTCGCTAACGTGGATCCCGATCACGCTATGTGGCATGATCGGTGCTGACGTGGATAATTTTTAATAATATTCTAATTCTTGAAATTTTTTATACATTTTTTATTATTTTGTTTTTTGTTTTCCTCTTTCTTTCTTTTCACTTTGTTCTTCATTTTCTCGGGTGGTCGGCCATTAGCCACAGCGGCCAGGCTAGCCTCGCTCGCCACAAGCGAGGCTCAATCGGGCGAGGGTGAGCCCCGGTGAGGCTTGCCCTCGCCGAGGCGAGACTCGGTGAAGGTTGGCCTCGCCTAGGCCAGGGCAACGTCGCCAAGCATCGGCCATCAGCCGAGCAAAGGTGACACCGGGTGAGGCTGCCTTGGCTTAGGCAAGGCCGACCTTCACCGAGTCTTGCCTCGGCAAGGCCGACACTCCCTAAGCGAGGGCAAGCCAAAGCAAGGGCTACCCTCACTAGCTTGGGCGAAGGTAATACTCGGCGAAGTTGCCCCGGCTCGGGCAAGGGTTGGGCTCGCCTAGTCTGGGTAAGGCCATGTGACATCCTGATTTTCAGGTTCTGATTTCAATCGGATAAGTCGGGCCTTTCATCAACGTGACTATAGTGTTTTTCACTGAGATGGCCACCGAGAAGATAACGGCGACCTATCTGGTGAAGCCGTTTAAGGATTTTAAATGCAATAGACTTTAGAATTCGATCGGAATCAACTACTCGACCATGCTAGTCTGCAAGGGTCATTGCGGCACAATTAAAAATCGATCAGAGACCGGAGATAGGCCGATTTGATTGAGATGGCGATCAAAGTGTGGGTGATTCCACCTGATTGCAAAATTCTCTTCGAATGACACTAAACCGATTTTCTTTCATTTTGGGTACCCTGTGTCCGTATTTGAAACCTTGAGATTTTCATGACCACCGAGAGTTGCCAATGTGTCGGATGGGTTCATTGTGGTTCAAAGAAAAATTGACCACAGGTCAATTGTACCAAAAATTCCTAAAAGCTACCCGATAGGTAAGGTCACATTAAAAGTGCGTTTGATTGAAAATAACCGCGCATTTGAATTCGATTTCAAAAATTGGAAGTCCTGTTGTGTCATGAGTCATTCTAGGAACGTCGACTCACCTTTCGAGGAATTTCTGACGAGTTCGGGATTTTTACGGAAAATCGTTGCAAACGATGCGGAAAATGAGCAGAAACTCGGATTGGCCAGTTTGAAGAGACTTTTGCATCATCTGGTGTAAGCGAATCGGTGAATGGAAGTCGTTCGGGCTTTTTTAGATTTCAAATTGGACGTCAATTGGATTTGTTTGTTCAGAAAATCGGGTGCCGAGAAAAGTGAAATAAAAGTCGGTTTCGAAGAAAATTCATGGAATTAAAGAACCGTCTTAGTTTGGACTTCAAGTGTGCAAGTTGGCGAAGAAATTGGTACTAAGATGGCCAATTGACAAGTCGTTTTGAAATCGATCAAGGTTGGCAATTTTTAGCTTTTATGCTATTTGTTTCTTCTATTTCTTTGGACCCACGTTTTTCTTTTCTCCCACACCCGCACGAGTCCTCTCCCTCTTGGCCGCACGAATTCTTTTTCTCTCTCTCTCGATTCATGCCCCCACCGACGCCCCTCTGCAGAATTCAACCCCACTTTTCCTTGTTTGACCAAGTCTATACTTATCCAACAATTAAATATCCCTTTCTCTTGCTGGCGTGGACACTTTCCCTCCCTCTGCACGTGTGTTCTTCATCAGCCGACAACCCCCTGCTTCTTTATCTCTTCCGTTGACTGCCAGCTATTTCCCATTCGGTCTTCTATCTTGTTTTCCCTTCTTCTCACTTGGACGCAACTTCTAGTTTTCCTTCATTTTCTTCGACGATTCCAGCTGCCTGGCCGTGTGCCAGCTTTCTTTCCCCTGCCCCAGCCCTCGCCGATTTCTCTTGCAGCTGCCACCAATCCGAAGGCCACCATTCCATCCATCATTTTCTGTCCCTCCTCTCCACATAGAAGCCACGCAGCAGCTTCCGCCCCTCCAGTCAACCCCCCCCTCGTCCAGCAGCAACCGAGCCAGCGTTAGACGCTGCAGCTGCCACCAGTCTCCACGTCTGACCGTGTCTTGCTCACGAGGTTGACTCCCCCAGCAGCGATCGGTTCTCCTCTGCCGCCGAAGTACCGTTCAGCGCTACATCTCCATTCGGTCAACCTCTCCACCGAATCTGCTACTTCTTCAACCACTGCCGAGTCAACGAGCGAAACAGCCCACCTCGACGCCGTTCTCTTTCTCGCTGCCAATTCCCTCGAATTCGCCCTGCAACAGCCCACGTGATCCACCGAAACAGCAGCTCATTTGGGCTTTCTTGTTCAGCCCACATACAATGGATTCCGGCCCAGCAGTTGGGTCATTTGAAGCCCACACGAATAGCCAAGTTCGGCCCAAGCTCAGTTAGCCCATCTCAACTTGAAGCCCACGTTCAGTCTTGGTTCAGCCATTTTTAGTTGTTGTCCAGCTCATTTAAAGCCCAGCAGCAGCCTGTGTGAAATAGAGCGAAGCCCGGCCCACGAGGAAGGCCCAACTGCAGCCAAGTCCAAGCCCAGTGATTTTTGTGGGCCTGCAAGGCTTGTAGGCTCGGCCTGAGCGTCCGCCGACGTTGCCGAAAATTTGGATTTCGGCTACCGTCACGTCATCGTCGTGGTGATCCGATCTCCGCTTTTAATCAAGTGAGTTTTGCTCACTAATGCCTCCTTAGTTTGCTAATTATACTTAAATGTTGATTAGTATTATTTAAGTGTAATTAGGTGGTTAGATTAGAATGGATTAGCGATTATTAGTTAATTGCATTGCATATTAGTTAAATAGTTAGTGTACTTAACTAGAGAATGGCCCATAGTATTTATTGAATGCTTCTTGGGATTTTTCCCGACCCTTATCGGGTTTTAATTAGGCAATTCGGGCCTAAATGGAATTTTTAGTAATTAAATATTAATTTTCGAAATTAATTATTTAATTATTTATTTTCCGAAAATTCAACTGGGATGGTTAGTGACCGGGATTTTATACTGATGATTGTGGTGCAGTCCATTTATTTAATTGAGCATTATATTGTGCTAAATTGAATTTATTGTATTTATTTATTTAATTTTCGAAATTAATTATTTAATTATTTATTTTCCGGAAATTCAACCGGGATGGCCGGTGACCGGAATTTCGTGCTGATTGTCGTGGTGCAGTCCGTTTATTTATTTGAGCTCCACATTGTGCTTAATCGAATTGATTGTGCAATTTGAGGAATTATTCCTTAATTGATTGAAATTGAGTGAAATTGAATGATTGATTGGTAGATGGTCGAGTATGAGTATATAACGCCAGTTATATGTGGATGGGCTATAAAGAGGGAGAATGGTGAGAACTAACGGAGAATATTATTGACTAAGACCAATTAGGTACGATATTTTTGGACATACGTGGTTCGGTGATTGGAAGTATCACTGGGGAAAACGGTGCATTAAAAAACGCACGTAAATGACTTATAGACAAAACGTGGTTCAGTGATTAAGGAAATATCACTGTTGAAAACGACGCCTTAAAGAACACACGATGTTGTCTATAGCCGATGTCACCTTGGCGAAAACGGCGCCCTAGAAAGGACACGTGGTTCGGTGATTGAGGATATCACTGGTGAAAACGGCGCCTTAAAGAACGCACGGTGTCGATGATCGGTATGTCATTGGCGAAAACGACGCCGCAGAAATGATACATGATTCGGTGATTGGGATATCACTGGTGAAAACGGTGCCTTAAAGAATGCACGTGATCAGTGATGGTATGGCAGTTGGCGAAAAAGACGCCCGAGAGAGTACATGTGATTGATGTTTGGGATGATCTAGAGTTGGTCCGACTGGCATGAAATCGACTAGGTCGATTTGATCATTGTTTTGTTATGATATTGTGAATTGACTAATTGAATGGAAATGACCAATGATGGTCTGATTGATATGTAATCGACTAAGTCGATTTGATCGATGTTTCGATCTTTTGTGATTGTTCGGGTGCCTATTGAACTGTACTGATTTGCAGATGGAATATGAGGCCAAGGTAAGTCTTCTGACTCATGTTGTGCATAGGCAGCCTTAAGGTGTATTAGTTTACTAATCGGGTCTTAGGGGGTAGAACTTGCTGAGATGTAGTCTCATCCCGGTTGTGGGACAACATTTCAGGACCCTGATGAAGAACTTGAGGAGAAAGAACCTGAAGAGGAGTATCTGGAGGAGAACCCCGAGGAAGATCTAGAGTAGGATCCTGATGAGAATTGAGACCCCACTCCTGTCCGATAACTTTTGCTGTAGAACCTGTTTGAGTAGAAACCAACATTTTTTAATATGGCTTGTATATGTATATGTATGACTGAGTTGTTATATATGTACATAAGGGTGTTGGTTTTCAGGTTTAAGTTTCTAGTCCTACTTGTATATCTCATTGCTTTATTGTCTGGGGATTTTTATAATTGCTTCCGCATGTGCTATTAGAAAGGAAAGGGTCGGCGATATGTAGTCCTGTGGATATCGCATTTTAAAATCGACCAAGGTAAGGGATGTGCGTGTGCTTGAGGATCGGGGCATGACAGGCCAACCCTCGCCAAGGCTCGCCATTGGCTAGTCAAGCCTCACCTACGGCAGGCAAGACTAGCTCGGCGGCTATGGCTAGTGGCCGGCCACTGGCAAAAGAAACAAGAAAGTGAAAAAAGAAAGAAAGAGAGAAAATGAAAAAGAAAAAGAAAAAGTATAAAAAATTTCAAAAAAATTAAAATATTATTAAAAATTATCCACGTCAGCGCTGACCGTACTACGTGGCACCACTAGTGTTCATGTTAGCAAATTCCAGCAAAAATTTGCTGGATGAACTCAATTGGCAAAAAGTTAAAATGTTTAGGATTGAATTGGTAAAATTGAAAGGTTTATGACTAAATTAACAAAAGTACAATAAATTTAGGACTTTTCGGACAACTTTCCCAATTTCAGGAGGAGATAGGTAGGAAGAGACATCTCCATAGGTGTAGACCATTAGAGAAGGTTCATAAAGTCGATTAGGACCATCTTAAACTGAAGAGCTAAATTTATTGAAAATAGTTTACAAAATTATTTTAATAGGAGATACGTCAGATTGTGAGTAATCCTCTAAATAATTGATTATATTCAAAAATTAATAATAGGCCAAGATATCATTTAATAAATTAATTATATAAATTAGACATAATAAGTCTAATATTTTGCTGAAACAAAAACTCATGACATATTTTTAATGGTTTAGAATTTGGCTAGTGCATAAGAATTAGACGTGTAGAACCAGCTCAGTTCTCCATACAGATTATCAATTCGCATGAGTAAAATGGATCTTTTTCATCACTAAAAAGAAAACCTTAAAACAGAATAAATAAATCCAGAAAAAGAAGGTGTGCCTGGATATGGGGGAAGTTCGCGTTGAATTGGTTATCACTGGACCGGTCGAGATTCTAGGCTGGTCACATGCGTGTAACATGAAATCTGGGTTGACCTTCTAGAAGTTTAGGAGGACCACTTACTGTCTTTACCTAATTGATCATTAGAACATGAAATCTCCACTTGATGTTTGGCTATCTAATTGATGGCGCAAATTTTGGTTCAAAGGCTAAGGAGAGGAGACATGTATGAATAAATGCGATTTGACCAGATTCTTGCTGCTAATTTATCGAACAGGAGAAAAACAAAACAGTGGTTAAACCGCCCAGTACACTCGGACCATCTTCTTGGCCCTATTTCTCCAAAATTCCTTGGGGGCTTTTCGGCTTCAAGCTGCCCAAAAGGTTACTGTCTTCACCAGCTGGTATGGTCATTCCGAAGGTGATTTATAACGTATGAATACTTAAACGTTTTGTCAAGTGGGTGCTTGGTAACTCAGAAACGGATAGCTTATTAAATTAATGGATACTGTGAGGAGATAACTGTATTTGATATATTGATTCCCAATAATCTTATGATTGAAAAAGTTATGTGCTGACACCCGAATACAACAAATCCACAACATGAGCCGACTTACTTCATTGTCTTCCTTTCAAAGTCTTTCTAAAAGGGTATTGTTGTAGTTGCGTAGATGAGCTGAACTACTAGAAGAAACCAATAGCTGATGGGCAAAACCGTACAAAGAAGAAGAAGAAGAAGTCAAAATTGATTTAAAACTCTCATTATAGATGGCTTGTAGATCAGTGACCATCATTGGTGAGAGTTCTGCAAAACCTATCGGCAAGAATCGTTGGGAAAGGATAACAATTAGACACTCGTCCAGTCAATTCCATGACAATATATTGATAGAGCTAATATAATTTAAATACCATGACAACTAACGAAAAGTTACATCAATCAATGAAAGAACTAAGAAGACACAATTGCAACCAATTTATTCTTGATTTTGTAAGAGAAAGTGCATTCACAAAGCATATAGATAATCTTCGTCTCGAGCTATAAATATTGTCAAAGAATACAAACACTTTTGGTTTTCTTTATCCTGGTTGAAGGGATCCCTTTAATTTCTTCAACTAATTATTTCCGGACAACAAAGAATGCTTTTGAACAAAGGATCGCTCAAAAGGGCTGAGATGGGCTAGGCAACCAACTACAAGTGAGGGCTTCAAGTTTGCTAAGTGATTAGCCTCACGGTAATGGTGGACAACTTGGATTTCATGTAGATGGGCCGGACGAAATTGGCATTTTGCAATAAGGACCCGCAAAACCCACCAAGGTTGATCAGTGCCCAAGAGAAAGCCTATTGGATCTTGGGCACCTACAGCCTACAGGTATAATTTTAACAACACCAAGGCCCAACTAGTTTCACAAGTGAAGAAATGTATAGTCTAGTGGGCATTATTTACTTTAGACAAGAGAAGTAGTATTCATCCTAATAGATGCACAATAATTCATAAATGTGCAAAATTACAAAGGATCAATGTATGATTTAGCTTCAAAGAGTAATAACAACTTACAAGAATTTTAATAACTATGATGAATAACATGTGTAGAGTATTTTAAAATGCACACTACCCGCTTAAGCAATAAATAACTTATTCTCCAAATACATTGATTTTTGCTTATGGTTCATAAAAAATCACTATGGAAGGCCAAGCAATCTCATTGTGAGACCATCTATGAAGAATATGCTGCCATTCACCGAGGGTATAATTCAATAATCGACATATCATTGATTGACGAAGGCATGGTCCTACTAGTAGATTGATTCGATCCAAGCTCTTTCATTGGGATGCTCAATCCCCCTGATCTACTTCGGATGAAGAAGGCTGGATGTTGAGGTGATGGTGGATTCAAGTAATTGCTATTGAGCATGAGAACTATGGTTGCCATGGTGGGTCTAATAACTGGATCTTCCTGAATGCATAGCAAGCCAATGTGCAAGCAGCGAAGGACTTCATCCCTTGAATATGAATCCAAGATAGCCGGGTCCAACACTTTCAAGGGCGTGCCATTCCTCCATTTATTCCATACCTGCAAGAATAATACTAGAAAATCTTCACAAATTTGTGGCATTAATTCAATGACTCATCATGCAAGACATCTTAATCTTGCAAATAACCATATATGACTAAGGAAAAGAACCATAAGATTTTTTTAAGGCTAAAGGACTAATTTTTTACAAAGGAATTTCAATTTCACTTGACCAAAAATCACACACAATGCAATGTGAATATTTGCTTTTGTAGCGCAACGAAACTTACATAACTAGCAAGATATTTGCCCTCATCCAATTGGTGGTAGAAGTTATTCTTCTTGCCGCAAATAATCTCTATAAGTAGTACGCCGAAACTATAAACATCAGATTTCACGGAGAACTCTCCATGCATTGCATATTCAAGGGACATGTAACCACTGCAAAATCGAACATTAGCCACATGTATATTGTAGAATTGGATGTAGATCAATGAGCATCCTTAAATAGATAAAATGAACATGTCTGGCATCCAATTACAAAGTCATCTACTCAAGATATAAGACTTACAAAGTCCCCACGATTTTATTTGTGCTTGCCTGAATTTGATCAACTCCAAAAATCCTTGCCATGCCAAAATCTGAAATCTTTGGGTTCATTTCACTATCTAACAAGATATTGCTACATTTTAGGTCACGATGGATGATCCGGAGACGAGAATCTTCGTGTAGATAGAGCATTCCTCGAGCGATCCCAGATACTATTTTATAACGTATTGACCAATTCAATTGACTGTTTTTTTGAGGATCTGCATTGTTGCACCAAAACTCATTATGTGCTAGCATGTGGCACCTATTCAAAAACTCAAGGTAAATATATTCTCTTATCAATCAAAGGTAGCTTAAATAAAAAATTATAATCAGTTGAAAGAACCAAAAACCTCCTAATTTCAAGTTCTCCACAGTTAGTGAATGCCGGAACATTTCATTTTAAGCAAATGTACATAAGAAGGTTAAATTGCAACATACCAAATAAGAAGTAATCAAGGCTTTTATTTGGCACAAACTCGTAGGCAAGTAGTTTTTCATCTCCCTCCAAGCAAAATCCGAGTAGTCGTACAAGATTTCTGTGTTGAAGCTTTGCAACTAATAGAACTTCATTTTTGAATTCTTCATCACCTTGTCTAGAGCTTCGAGATAGCCTCTTCACCGCGATTTGTTGTCCATCCGGAAGTCTACCCTAAAGTGTGTTGAATTTACCGTTTAATTCCTTATCGCAACTTTTTAAAAACTAACCTAAAAGGCGTTACATGTTTCTTTTTTTTTTTTCAGCACCATTATCTTTAATTCATATGTATAGCATTCTTCATTGTTTCTAACTTATATGTAATACATACCTGGAAAACTTCACCAAATCCACCTTCACCCAACTTGTTTTCAAGAGAGAAATCATTTGTCGCTACTTGCATTGTACCCAAGTCAAATTGCAAGGACTCCACGGTGGTAAGTTCATTTGCACCTGCATTACCAAAAAATGCAATTTGATTATCAAATTGTATCGACATTGGCTCCTAGTGGCGTTTATTGGTTGCTAGTGCTTGGGAACATTATCACAATGAAGAGCACCGGATTGGGCTGGCATGGTTATCCCCTGACCCCAATGAAATCTTTCCCCTCTTGATTGGTCATGAAGAAAAAAATTACAATATCATCAATACTATGGGTAACAAAGTAATCAAATGAATCTTGTATCATGATCACTTCTTCATGCTGAAGGTACTGCTAGGTCTGTTAATTGTGGTGCAGATGCTACCTATGCTTGGAAGGAATTGATAAACGTTAAGAGCATTTTGAGGCCTCGTTTTGTGATTGGTCATGTCGAATCTATATCCCTCTGGAATGACTCATGGCATCCGAATGGGATCTTGCTGGATCTATTCCCAAGGAGAATACTTTACGATTCTGCTCATCTTTGAACTGCAAAAGCAGCTGATATGATTTATACTCTAAATGGAAAAGGCCCAAAGCGAGGTCTGAAGACAAGGTATCATTCCAGGCAGCTGTTTGTGGTGTAATTTGTCCGAAGGCTTCTTTGGAAAACCAAGATTCTTGCACTGCTGCTTCTTGTGACATTCTTACCTCTACTTCAACTTTGGAGATTGTGAGGAAAAGAGCCACGAGTTAAATGGTATCGGCTGATTTGATTTTCATCTAATTTGCTGAGGTTTGGATTCATATTTTGCTTTGCAATACAAGATAAACTGCCTATATTTCAAGGAATTGACAGATAGTCTTCTAATCAAGGCCAAACTCTCTGCTTTTTGTGTCATGAAAGCACTGAGATTGTTTGAATTTTCTTGATGCAGCAGGCTATAAAAAGGAGATATTTTCATTGGTGTTTGGGAAAATTTTTGTAGACTTGCTGCATCAATTTATCTTGAAGGTCAGAAATGAGATGTTACATTTCCAAACTTATTGATGGCATTATGATTGCCTGTGCAGTCAAGTGTAGTTTTGAAGGTTGAAAGAGCATGAAGAATTTGATCTTTGTCCTTGATCATTTCCATTATATGTGCTACATTTATATCTAATGGACTCTTAATTCGTCTAATTAACATATATAATTCTTTACGAAAAATAAAGAAATATCATAATATGCTCATTTATTTGGCATAGATAGCTTACGAAAAAATAAAGGCAAATAGTCAGTTTACCGTCTTTTCCTTTGACGACTTCATGTGTCTTCTTTCTCTTTCTTCGAAGCAAACAACAAATAGAAACAACAAGGACCATAACACCTCCAATAGGAACGGTAATGGCGATCGTTATCATGATAGATTTGTTGCTTTTTCCTGCACAATTTCCATATTGTATAGGAGACAACTGCCAAATAAATCTAAAAACATTTTAGATGAAAGCGTGTATAATATATAAACATTCCAATACTGTGCTTTTTCTTTTCATTTCTTTTTTTGTCAGAAACACTGTGCTTCACTAGGTAGGAATATGGCCTAAGATTGACGCGTGAAGATTGGCAATTACACACACAAGAAGGGGCTTGAGAAATCTGAATAGAGAGGCTCAAACGAAAGTCTGAACTTCTATTGCAATTCTAGCATTTATAAGTTTCAGTTTTTGGTAAATTGACGGAGACGAATAAATGAAAATATTAAGAAGCAAAAAAAAAAAAAAAAATTCTGGATTAACAACCCACGTTTGATCACCTACTAAGTCCGGCAATAGGGAATTATTGCCGCTGCTGCAGCACACGAGCACTTGGGTCTAAATCCCTCTAAAAAACCCTATTCACATTAACCTCATGAATATATCAACCACCGCCACAAGAAGTCCAATTTTGGTCTTCTTTATGAACCCCACACACCAAATTAGAGGGAAAATTACCCAATTAGTCCTAATTCTATTGTATGGATACCAATTCACTTTTGAAATTTTCAAATTTACCCAATTTAATACTAGATCTTGATGAAAAATTCGAATGTAATCTTTTGATCAATTTTTGCAAGAAAATTGATGACAAGACAATCCATTAATTTCCAATTGTCCTATATGACGTACTGCCATGGTAGGGATTTCTAGCAAAAAGTGGCCAGAAGGACTAAATCAAAATCTTACGCAAAGGTTTGACATCCATAAAGTAGGTTTAAGGGTTATTGAACCATAAATTGCCTCGTTGTTGCCGGCACAGCTTTTAGGCATATGTTTCCCATACGGTATTTCTTGCTTGGCTGATTTAAGCTCGACAATTTGTCTTACCAATTTTGATTTTTTTTGGACGATTAGCAGTGATCACCACCAGCAGTGTGACCCTAAAGATGGTTGATATGGATTCTAACTCTAGATCGATTTAGATGTCGATCTACATCTCTTATTGTTAAAACCCTTTTGTGTTTATATCAATACACAAACGGTGGTGACTGAATGAGGAGAATTAATGAACATCTGCTAATAATTCATTACCCTTGGCCTAAACTCACTTTATTATTAATTTAAAGATCTCACATGACCGCTTGTGAGCAATGATTGCTATAACTTTTGATTCAATGAACTCACCATGATAACTGAGTATTAGCCATGTCCATGCGCCAAAGATTGAGACATGGACCCTAGCTTCTTTTGCTGAAAATATGGGATTATTCCGTACCTTCTTTTTGGCAAAACTGTATTTATCCAACGCACTGACCCAAATATTAATTAGATGGTCTATGGAGCATATAGATTAAACTTATTTGAACAATTAATCGTACAAATCTCATGTGGAACTCGTATAATTAATAATAAGATGATCTTAATCCATTCGGATTAAAAGAGGAACAAGAAAACAAAAAGCCACGTGCCTAATGCCTGAACAAGAGCCAACATACCTGGCGGAGGCGGCGGTGGCGGAGGTGGCGGAGGCGGAGGGGAAGGTGGCGGAGGCGGAGGGGGAGGTGGCGGAGGCGGAGGCGGAGGCGGAAGTGGCTCGGCAACTGGGCCAATGAACCTATTATTGGTCTCGTAATGGAACAGGCAACTCGGCGCCAGGGTCCTCATTCCTGCCTTCCCAACATAATTTTCCGCGATGCTCGCGATGATTTCCTCTTGGCAGTTGATGCATTGCTCCTCCGTCAAATCTGGTGTGCACTGCGCGAACGCGGTAATCGTGTCAAGCCCCACAGGCACGTTCCTTGTAGCGAACTTCCTCAGTGAGCCACCGCCGGCTGCCTCGCCTCGCAGACCTTCCATCAGTGTCCCCAGCGTGTACGCGACCTCGCCTGAGACGTTGTTATAGTTGTACATCACGAAGTTGGGTTCTGTCTTAACTGTGCTGAAGATCGAGGCGTCAGAGTATCTGACGTTGCAGATCTCGCTGTAGAGGACCGCCTCCTTCTGGAGGGGACAGAGGCGGCGTATGTCGGAGGCCGAGGTGTTGAGGCAGGTGCGGCATCTCTCAGCAGCGAGGTCACCGCGGCAGGAGCCGATGACATAGAGGGTTTGGGAGGTGCCGGAGATGGCGGAGGAGGCATTGAAGAAGCCGTAGGTGAGGGACAAAGAGTCAGTGGTAGAGATGGAGGTGAGGAGGTTGGTGAGGGTGGTTTGGTAGGCGCTGTCGGGCGTGAAGTTGCCGGTCGAACCACAGTAGTCCTTCAGGGGTTGGGCGTTTATGGTGGAAACAAACATGAGAAGAAGCAAGAGGAGATTTGGAGGATCCATTCTTCTAAGTGTTTTTTGTTTTTTTTGGGCGTTTCGGGTGTTTCTTTGACTAGTGTCGAGAGGCTAATAATGTAGGAACACAAATAGCTTCGTCACAAGTTGCTTCGTCGAAATATCTACTTCGTCCACGTCTTCTACCTCGGTGTGGGGGTTGTTCATTGAATCTTTCTCTCTTTCTTCGCCAGAAAACCAGTGATTGACCGAACGCGCGTCGAAAAATATTAGGGAGTCCTGCACGATTCAGCGGCCGACACGTGGCGCGACACGCGTGGGTCCCTTGGACGAAGCTTCTCTCCCTCCCTCCCTCCCTCCCCAACGTTCATTCTCTCCAACATGCAACTTCTTGTCACGGTAAAACACTGTTCAGATCTTGGGAAATAGGAAGGAAAAGAAAATGGAAATCAGGAGCTAGGCTCACCTTAGATCACACGACGGTACGGAATCTCGCTATGGCTGCGACCGGTTCTGGCCGCCCCGCCAAGATACGGCCGGTCGTCAGTGCACGCCCGATTTCATTTTCTCTCTCCTCTGAATAAGTGCGATTCATCACCGCCTTCTTTTCTCTCTCTCTCTCTCTCTTTTGTTATGTATTCTCATTCCGTATGATATGGAAAGTCGTCTTTTTCTTTCCTTATTTATTTATTTTGCTTTTGTTTGGGGCTGGAGGAGAACAGGTACATAGATATGTAAATACAGATATATGTCCGTTTCAACTTTCAGTGAGAAGCCGACAACAATGCCGTAGGTTGCCGTTTGGGGGTGGCGAAATCATAGGCTCCGCCGTTGACCGGAGAGGGTCTTGGGTGATCACCCCCCCTCACTGGAGGCAAAGCCCTCGGTGACCATGCGGGTTATCCATGAATAGTGGAGAGAGAGACTTGGAATGAAATTGGAGGATTTGTAGGGGAAGATGAACAGTGGAGAGAGATAAAGAGGGAAAGGCGCTTTGTCCGTGGAACCACCCACACCACGTGGCGCAACGTGTCAGTTAAATTTTTGCAATGGCGCTAGACTACAGGGACATGGAGGAGTCGGAGGGGGACTACCTAATATTTTTGCAAAGTTAATTTTAAAAAATTAATTATTATGTGAAAATATTTAAAAAATTGAAAATTTATGCATTGCGATGTCCAACAAAAATCGCAATGGATGATCAATCAGTAATATTTTAGGATGATTAAGATAATATGTAATACATTCCAAACAGAACTTACTAATATGTTAATAATATTAAAATTTTGATTGGACATAGCTACACTACCTCGGCTCTCTCATGCAACCCACATGCTCATTTTGACGTCAATTGCGCTTTGTCATCACATATGTCATGTCCCATCATTTGGAATATATGCAAAAGCTTGTTGACCATGTTTACGCACTACATGATAGCCCTGATCTCAGATTTTTTAATCTTGAACGAGTCTTATATACCGATACCTTTTCCTCTCAGTCAACTAATCATTTTCTCCAACACACAACTTTTTGTCACGGTAAAACACTGTTCAGATCCTGGGAAATAGAAAGGAAAAGAAAATGGAAATCAGGAGCTAGGTTCACCTTAGATCAAACGACAGAAAGGAATCTCGCTATGGCTGCGACCGGTTCTGGCCGCCCCGCCAAGATAGGGCCGGTCGTTGGTGCCTGCCCGATTTCATTCTCTCTCCTCTGTATAAGTGCGATTCATCACCACCTCTTTTATTTTTTATGCATTCTCGTTCCGGATGATATGGAAAGTCGTCTTTTTCTTTCCTTATTTATTTATTTAGTTTGCTTTTGTCTGGGATTGGAGGAGAACACGTACATAGATATAGGTACATTTTGACTTTCAGTGAGAAGCCGACAACGATGCCGTAGGTCCCCGTTTGGGGATGAGGAAATCATAGGCTCTGCCGTTGACCGGAGAGGGTTTTGGGTGATCCATCCCCCTCTCCGGAGGCAAAGCTCTTGGTGACCACGTGGGTTATCCATGAATAGGGGAGAGAGAGACTTGGAATGAAATTGGAGCATTTGTGGGGGAAGATGAGCACTGGAGAGAGAGAAAGAGGGAAAAACGCCTTGTCCGCGGAACCACCCGCACCACATGGCGCAACGTGTCGATTGCTTAACGGCGCTAGACTCTAGTGACATGAAGGAGCGGGACTACCTAAAATTTTTTCAAAATTAAATTTAAAAATTTAATTATTTATGTAAAAATATTTTAAAAAATTGAAAATTAATGCATTGCGATATCCGACAAAAATCAGAACGGATGGTCATTCAATAATATTTTAGGATAATTAAGACAATATGTAATACGTTCCAAACAGAACTTACTAATATGCTAATAATATTAAAATTTTGATTGGACATAGCTACACTACCTCGGCTCGCCCAAGCAACCTGCATGCTCATTTTTATGGCAATTGCGCTTTGTGTCATCACATATGCCATGTCCCATCATTTGAAATATATGCAAAAATTTGCTGACGCTATTTATACACTACATGACAGTCCTGGTATCAGATTTCTTTAATCTTGAATGAATCTTATATTTCGATGCCTCTTCCCCTCGGTCAACTATCCGAATTAGGTAAATTGATGTTCAAACGAGCCATATGTTGTCTGGCCGGATAGGTGACGTGAAGTGTAAAAGTTTCTGAAGTTGCAAATGTCGATTGACAAGAGGTTTGTGAATTGTGATTCCTGAATGCCTCGTGCATAACCGGTGCTTCACTCATAGGCTGATTGTGTGGGTTTTTTTTTTTTTTTATTTGTGTGTAGTCGTTGTTCACCGGCTAGAAAATATAGCCATTAGTAACTAGCTATCAATCAATGGAGATTTTATTTAAACTAAAAAATAATTCAATTAATGTAGGAAAATTAACAAAAAGACAATTATTCAAATAAGGACGAATAAATACAAGTACATCTTCAAATTTTGGAAAAAAAAAAAAAAATACACGTACAAGTGCTCTGATAATGATTAAAAACAAATTATATTGAAGAAGATGCCTAATTTATTTGGCGTATTCAGTGATGTGTCCCTCCCTATGATTTATATGATAAAATGTCATGGTTGTCCTCTTCTTTGCGTTGGGCATCTGCACAAGATTAATTTTTTGCTAAATCGATTATGCTTGCAAACAGTCATTATTTACAGTCAAGTTGTACCTACTGTCTTTTATTATCCATCGACTAGTATTGAACGTGGATTCTTATGGGACCCTAGACCTTGTGGAGAGTAAGTCACAAGCCATGGTGGAAAGAATCGGGGAACATGAGATTCTACTCTACCACCACCTTAGAATGTTGATATTTTCTTCACCAACTCTTTGAATGTACTCGGAGTAGTTCATTGTCAAATACATCTCGATTTCATTTGTAGATGAAGATGAAGAGCTAGCAAAAGCTGGTGCGTAGTCTTCTTTTTGTGAAGCGATAGCCGTATAGATTTCCAAGCATTTCTCTTTTTAACATCTTATACATGAAATTGCACTCCTTTTCTACGTTTAGTTTATGTGATGGTGCCCCTTAGGGATTTGCTTTATTTGGATGCCATGCCAATGAGTGTTTTGTTTAAGAACTCTTAAGTATTAATAATATCGTCTTGTTTTTTACCAAAAAGAAAAAATGTGATGGTGCCAACATTACTTTAAAACTAGTGATGTTGCCCATGTTTTGCTTGTGTTATTATACAAGTCGTTAAAGTTACTAATAAGATAAATAATATTAAGTCACTAAAGTTACTAATAAGATAAATAACTTTAGGTAATATGATTAAACGAAGGCATAAACTTAGAAAAAAGAATAGATCCATTTTATCAAAACCATGTTTGACCTTGGCTAAAGATGGCACCAAGTACGAGGAACCAAAATGAACACATCGATAAGAGTAATATAATTACATCAAATAATTTTTTATTGTTAATATAGTGTTGCGATGATGAAAATGAGTGATGGCCGATGCCAGCCATTGCCCAGACCCTGACCACCAACGTAGAAGAAAATAACCAGTAGAATAGGGGGAAAAAAAGAAGAAAGAAAAACGAAAAAAAAAACAGCATTATTCTGAGCCCTATTGGCTAGGTTATAGGACAATTGGCACTAACTAGATCGGCACAATAGCGATTTCTAGGTTAAATTGATCAAAATGATTACATTGGAAAATTGTTATAAGGTTTGTGATTATATTAGCCAATTTGGAAAGTTTATGGCTGATTTATTAGTCATATAATAAGTTTAAAATTTTTTAGATAATTTTCTCTCTTTTCCACTCCTACCATATAATTAACAATTTTTTTACTTGAAACATCAAGTCTGCGCACATACAAAAGTATCTCACATTGTTTATTTATGGGGTTTTCATGTTTTACAAATACACGTGGTCTCTCTCTATTTATCAATTTATGTTTTTTGAATTGAATATTTTAATATGGTGTTAAAATCATATTCCGCCACAGTTTATTTGGTGTGCGAAACCCTATTCGTCAATTATTATGACCAAAGTTGTCTTAGACATAATTAATTTTGTCCCAATATTTGACCTTCACTTCCGTGTTAACACCTTAATCTTTGTCTAAGCAATTGGTACGAAGGTAATGGATGATAGAGACTGGAGTAGAAAATTCAAAGTTGATTTTTCCCAACACAGCTCTCGTGGCTCAGTCAAAGTGCTTTCGTCCGACAAGACTGAATCGCGTGCTGTGGTTCTTTATCATATTCATCCACTAATCGGTGTCCCGATTGGACGGACGACCATAAAGTCTCTGGAGAAACAAGTCAACATAAAATGAATAGGAAAAGACTTAAGAATTGAGTGATTGCTAATGAATAATGGATCGACCGTATTTTGATCTCTTAAGTCTAACATTGACCACTAATGATAAATGTCTAGGGTTATGGCATGGCTATTTAAGTGCTTTTGTCCGACAAGACTGAACCGCGTGCTGTGGTTCTTTATCATATTCACCCACCAATCGGTGTCCCGATTGGACGGACGACCATAAAGTCTCTGCAGCAACAATTCAACATAAAATGAATAGGAAAAGACTTAAGAATTGAGTGATTGCTAATGAATAATGGATCGACCGTATTTTGATCTCTTAAGTCTAACATTGACCACTAATGATAAATGTCTAGGGTTATGGCATGGCTATTTAAGTGCTTTTGTCCGACAAGACTGAACCGCGTGCTGTGGTTCTTTATCATATTCACCCACCAATCGGTGTCCCGATTGGACGGACGACCATAAAGTCTCTGCAGCAACAATTCAACATAAAATGAATAGGAAAGACTTAAGAATTGAGTGATTGCTAATGAATAATGGATCGACCGTATTTTGATCTCTTAAGTCTAACATTGACCACTACTGATAAACGTCTAGGGTTATGGCATGGCTATTTACGTAGTCTTTTCAACATTTTCGAGATAAATATAGTACGAATATCATTATTTTCATACGGCACTAATTTAAGTATTATATCTTTTTTTTTCGATCATTTAAGTATAATAATTTTAAAGAAAAAAAATGCTCATCTAAGTGTTATAATTTTCAATCGATGAATGTTTTAAAAAAGTTATAGCACTCAAATGATCAATTGAAATGTTAAAGTAATTGGAAAAAAAAGTTAAACCACTTGAATAAGTGTTGTACAAAAGTTATGATACTTGTATTATCTCATTCTCCACAATTTTCTCATACGTGGCCAAGAAGTTGGCTTAGAAAGTTTTACTTGGAGAAAGTTACAATTGTGATATATTAAAACTTCAAAGTCAAAAACCCTCTAGATAGTGATTGAATTCTAGGTATAGGGTTACATAGATTTTTAGGGCGAAAGTACACCTCAAGTGCCAAAACTTGGCATGTGTGGACACTTAAATGCCAAAATTTCTAAAATGTATACTTTTTTTTGTTTTTTTTTGTTTTTGGTAAGGTAAGAATTGTATTAACTTTCAACCCAAACATTGTACAACAACAGTAACAAGGCACCAACATGCACTCAATATGACAAACAAGTCAAAAGATTTCTAGTCTTAATCAGAGACTTCATATTGTTTCAGACAAAGCAAACAATAAATAACATATGCACCAAAAAAGTGTTTGGGATAAAAGTGGCAAAGTACGGGTAGGTTGCTATAAGAGTAACGATGAAGAAGAGGCTTTTTTTTTTTTTTAAAAGCAATAAGGTTAAATTTGCAAGAAATCCACAATTGAAAAGTAAATAAATCGAGGAAACCTGCAAAAATGAATGGATTTAGTCATATACAGAATGGTTAAAGCCTAACCCTTTCCAGACTGAGCAAGACTTCCAATCATTCCCCAGTCAGTTTCATTGGATTCTTTTCCCTTTCTAAAAGGATTTTGCGAACAGAAAATTAAGGCCGAGCGAATAGTGCTATTAGCAAACCAAGACAAAATTGCCTTACGATCGGGAGGCTAACAAGACACACGATCCAACAGTCGACTGCTGTCTTATGTTTCAGAAATTAAAAGACTCGTCCCATCTCTCTCCGTCCGAAAAGCAAGAACATTGGACAAGCAGAACAAATCATATATAGACTCGAAAGCAGGAAAAAGGCCCGGGAAGGTGGGGGCGGGGCCTTGGTCGACATTCTAACGAGCAAGGAGCGCTTTTTTTTTTTTTTTTTCTTAATCCTTTTGGAATGAGAACTCCAACTATAATAGTGCGAATGATAATAATTCTGTTTCTTTTTCTATTTATATTCTCTAGACGAGTTTCTAAATAAAAATACGAATTTGATAACGACACAAATCCAAAATAGAAATTCATTTGAAAATGACATAAAATTTCTGCCTCTTGAGCAGTCAGGGTGGGAGGTAGGGGGTAACAAATGGCAATAGGTTGGGGGGGGGCGAGCATCGGTGAACAGTGGATAGTGGGTGGGCAACAAGTGGGCGGCCGGTTAGTAGTGATGGCGGCGATAAGAAAAATTTGTATTTCTCATTTTTTTCCAAAAATATAAAAATAAAAAAAATACTTTTGATTTCGATTCTAAAATTATTTTTGAAGTCAATATTTGTTTACCAACCAAAAAAAACAGTCAATAATTTTTTTAAAAAATAAGAAAAATGAAATTACATTACCAAACAAATTTCTGCTCCAATAATCACTTTTAAAAATAGAAAAATAGAAAAATATAGTAACAAGATAATTATTATGCGCGTTAACCGACTTGTTTCGTGGCGTTAAAGCAGTGGGAGAGAGAGGCAAAAGGAAAGTTCCCTATACCTTCGGGAGGAGGGCCCGGCGCGGGGCCCTCATTATAAAAGAGGTGAATGTCGAACGTCACGTTGCAGCACGGGGTGAATATCCTCCCTCCTGGCCTCCCCAGGGGAACACGCGGAATCACCGATCGGAGGCACGTGTTACAGTCCCACCGCGTCAAGTCCGGCGTGCACTGCGCTATCGTGGACAGCTTCTCAGACGTGGTAACATTAGCTTCCGCAGTTGCGAATCTGTTTCCCGAAGCCCTCCAGGCGACGTCTTTGATGGTGTCACCGAGTACTTGCAAGAACTTGGCTGAGTTAGCGATGTTGCCGGCGTAGGACATAGTAAAAACTGGCTTTTCTTCCATGACCGAGAACACCGACTCGTTCGAGTTCCGTAACATGCACTCATCGTACCAGATCATAGAGACTCGCTGGTTGGGGCATTTCTAGAGGATATCCCGTTTACCAGTGGTGACGCAGTCGCTGCACGTGGCGGTGCTAACGTCGCTGCGACAGAGGAAGAGCCCCTAGGCCTGGTCAGGAGGGTTTTGGCCAGCAGTGGCATTGACAAAGCCATCCTTGCTGTTGGTGGCAGCGGAGGAGAGGGAAGAGAGGAGGATGTCGAGGTTTTATCGGTAAGTGGAGTTGGGAGTGAAGAGGGTGGTGTCTGTGCAATTATGATACAGATGTGCGTGTGGCTTTAGTAATGAAAATTCTGATGATGAAGAAGAAGGAGAGAGATAGGGAGACGGCGAAGGAAGACTTCATGGCTAGATTGATGATTGTATTGGCCTAGCGAGACCGGCCTGGAATTGTAGGAACAACGATGTTTGAATTGTCGTCTATCAAAATATGAAGGAAAAGTAAGTCGAGAGGAAGAAGGGTAGGAATTTCTGTGTATTTCTCTGAATTCATTCAATGTACAGAGTTACATTATATTACAAAGTATGTGTAGAAGAAAAAGGAAAAGATACAATGTACATATTAGATCTGATTTTAATTGATTCAATAAAATCCCTATGATTTGATCTAATCAAATCTTTCCAAACTTCTGCGTATCTTCCAACACTCCCCCTCAAGCTGATGGCTTGTAGATGTCCAAGACGCCTAGCTTGCTCAAGAGATACGCATGCTGTTTTTGGCACGAGAGGTTTGGTGAAGACATCTGCCGGTTGTTCTTGTGTTCCAATCCCTTGTGTCTCAATCATCCCTTCCTGGATTTTCTCCCGGGTGAAATGACAATCTACTTCAATGTGCTTTGTTCTCTCATGCACGATAGGATTGGATGCAAGTTTGAGGGCTGCATCATTGTCGCAGAACAATCTTGTTGGTCCCTTGACCTGCACTCCAAGATCCTGAAGTAACCCTCTCAACCACACTATTTCACATGTGGTTTTAGCCATGGCTCGATATTCTGCCTCTGCCGAAGACAACGAGATAGTTGGTTGTTTCTTCGTTCTCCAGGAAAGTAAAGAATCCCCCAATTTGATATAAAAACCGGTTATTGATCTTTTGCTCATAGGACAGGTTGCATAGTCGGCGTCGCAGTATGCAGTCATTTTCATGTCACACTTCCTAGAGAGAAGAATCCCAAGACCAGGACATTTCTTCAAGTACCTCACAACCTTCAGCGGCATTCATATGAGATTGTTTTGGCTTATGCATGAACCGACTAAGTGTCGACAAACGTAACTTATGTCCGGTCCGGGTCATAGTTAAATATATGAGCTTCCCAACAAGCTTCGATAGCCCAAGGGATCCTTGAGAATAGGATCCGCCTCCCGAGGTACTTGACATCATAATCGGCGGTTGTCGTTTGACATTTTGCTCAATCGACACCACACCGGCTTACACCCGATAATCCCGCTTTTGAAATGATCTCCAATGCAAATTTTTCTCGATCGAGAGAGATTCCTTGACTAGATCGAGCAATTTCAATCCCAAGGAAATACTTTGGCGATCCCGGCATCTTTAATATGAAAAGTAGAATGCAGGTATCCTTTAAGGCCTTTGATAGCTATTTCATCATTCCCCATAATGAGTATGTCATCTACATATATCATCAAGTAGATAGATGACGTACCTTGAGTCCATGTGAAAACAGCATAATCAAATCTGGATTGTTGAAAACCAATAGCTATTAGTGATTCGGCAAATTTCGCATACCACTGTTTGGATGCTTGCTTGAGTCCGTACAATGATTTGTAGAGATGACATACTTTATTCTCCCCCAGTCTCCGTAAACCTTGAGGTATTTCCATATATATCTCCTCGTCTAAATCACCATGGAGAAAGGCATTATGAACATCCATCTGATGTAACGACCAGTCGTGAGAAGCTGCTACAGAAAGAAAAGAACGAACTGTGACATCCTTGGCCACGGGGGAAAAAGTCTCGTGATAATCGAAACCTTCCTTCTGTGTGAAGCCTTTAGCCACCAGTCGCGCCTTGTATCGTTCAATCGACCCATCTGCTCTATATTTGATCTTGTAGACCCATTTACATCCAATTGCTTTACGATGTGGAGGTAAGGGAACAAGATCCCATGTATGATTATCCATGAGGGCTTTCAATTCTGCCTCCATTGTTGTTTGCCATCATGGATCAGTGCTTGCCTCATGGAAGTTGGATGGTTCTTGTTCTTCAGAAATACGAGCAATGCAACATCGATGCATTGGGGATAAACGATCGAAGGAAACGTAAGATGAGATTGGAAAAGGAATACCTGGTGAATTCCTGACTCCACATATATAGTCTTTAGTCTAGGTAGGTGGTCGAGTAGCGCGTCCAGAACGTCTGGGTCGATCATCTTCTGAAGACGTAGCATTGTCTGGAATTTCCATTGGAAGCGAGTCTGAAGTAGGCAGATCTGAAGGAATCTCATCATCATTCAATCTTTCATCTTGGACTTCCTCTAAAGGTGTTGTGTTGATAGTGGAGTTGGAAACACCTTGTGTATCTATCAACGGAGGAAGAAATATATATCCGGAACCTGCAGATCTATCTTCAGCAGAATAAGTTGGAGAATGCCTTGGTTCGGTGCCATTTTTGTTCTGGTGGGCAAAAGGAAAGATAGTTTCTTGGAATATAATATCTCTGCCGACAGAAAATTCTCTAGTACTCGGATAAAAAATTCGATATCCCTTTTGTAAAGTAGAATATCCCATGAAGATGCAGTGGCGAGCACGTGGGCCCATCTTATCTTTGGGCCCGACAATTGCAGCATAGCATAGACAGCCAAAAACTCTCAAGTGGCTCAAGTCAGGTTTCTTTCCAAAAAGTATCTGGAAAGGAGATTGTCCATCCAGAACTTTGGTCGGCATTCGATTTATTAAATAAGCAAGCAAGTCAATATGCAATCCCCCAAAAAGTATCTCGGAATAGAAGCTTGAAACTTTAAAGCTCGGCAACCTCCAAGAGATGACGATGCTTCCTTTGCACCACTCCATTTTGTTGTGGTGTATAAATACAGGAGCTCTCATGTAAGATCCCTTGTGATGAAAGGAGATCCGCACATTCATGATTAAAAAATTCCTTCACATTGTCTGTCCTTATTTTTTGCACTGGGTTTCCCAAACTGGGTTTTGGATAAGGAAAGAAAGGTTTTTAAGTTGGATACAACTTGACTTTTAGACTGCATGAGAAAGATCCAGGTGGCTCTGGAGTGATCATCCACAATGGTAAGGAAAAAACGAGATCCATCATGATTTACTGTATGGTAGGGTCCCCGGACATCAATATGCGAAGGAAAGGATATTTCTCGAACGACTTTGACTTAAAGGGAAAAGATTACGCGATTGCTTTGCAAGCGGGCAAATTCGACAATGAGGGTAAGAAAATTGAGAGCTATGACCCAATCTGGAGTGCAAAAGGAAATTTCTATCATTGGAAGTCGAGTTACACAATGATTTCTTATTACAAGAAAAAATAAAATTTGCAGGCAAGCTTTTCCAGAAAAACAATCCTTTAGAAAGACTACCCCAGCCCATCAGTGTCCTAGTCGAAAGGGCCTGAAATAGACAGGTATCAGTGTTGAAAAGAACTCGACAAGAGTTTTCCTTACAGGCTCTAGACACGAAACGAGATTAAATTGGAAGTCCGGAATATAAAGGACATTGGTAAGGACAATATGGGAATTAAGTTCGACTTGTTCGTTGTAGTGACATAGGCAGCATTTCCATTGGGTAATTGCACGGTGAGGGATTTTCTAACTCTTCATTAATAGCAGAAAATAATCTTCTATCACATGCTATATGACCACCGGCTCCCGAGTCTATAATCCAGGTATTTCTAGAAATAGTGCTTGCCAGGCAATAAGAAATACCTGTAAAGCTGCTCCCCCTTTTTTGGACATCCAATTTTTGCAAGGCCTGCATAAGTTGCTGATATTCCCCATGTGTAATAGGCTGATTGGCAGAATTCATCGATCCTGAAATTTGATAGGCTGCTGCAGATATTTCTTTTCCCTTTTTTTTTTCTTTTCTCCAGGCCTGCCATGTAATTTCCAGCAGGTATCGATTGTGTGGTGGGGCCGCTTGCAAAAATCGCAAAATAATTTGCCTTTATTTCTCAAATTTGGCCCATATCCTTTCGGATTTTGAGGACCGTTGGATCCTCTTAAAAGACGCATCTCCACCGTCCGATTAGCCGAAGCTCGCGCGCCCGGAGCCGTCGATCGCGGCATCCGATCCGAGCGGTCCGAGCTGCCCCATTTATAGGGCTTTTGATCCGCGAACCCTAGCTGCCCTCGGTTCTCCGCGAACCCTAGCTGCTCTCTGTTCTCTTTCCCTTTTCGTTCTAGGGTTTTCTCCTTCTCCACTCTTGCCGCCAGCGCTAGGGTTTCGGAGATCTTGCTGTCCGACGAAGCACGCCTTTGATTCTCCTCTTGCACCGCAAGCTGGAAGATACGGCCGAGGGTTGGTGCTGGTTCCATCGCCAGGATCTGCGATCAGAAGGTGAGATACGAATCGTTCAAAATGAGTAAGAAACGAGTCGCTTTCTCCCTGTCTTTCATAGCCTTATACTGCTGGAGGGTTGATTTGGACCCTTCCAGTTTTTCTTCAGCGGCTTCCAACTCGTTCCAGAGTGCTGAAAGCCTGTTAAAGCACGTCGTCACCGATGTGTTTCCTTGCTTTAGTTCGCTGAGCGCTTGGTGGAGCGAAAATTTTTTTGCCCGATCCGATTTGCCGTACATTTCTCGGATGCTATCCCAAATTATTTTTGAATCTTCTGTGGGTGGTAACCCAACCGCGATTTCTGGGTTGATGCAGTTGCCAATCCATGTTCTGACCAATTGGTTGCATTTTCTCCATTGTTTTCCCATTTTCTCGTCGGTCGAGATCGGAACGGTCCTGTCGATGAAGCCTTCTTTGTCTTTTGTGATTAGGGCTCGCCGAAATTCCCGCGCCCAGGTTGAGTAATTCTCTGGATCCGTGAGAGGGTGGCTGATGAGCCGCAACTCCGGTCCGTCGGAAGTGGAAACATAAAGCGCATCGCCGGGCTCGGTCGACCCATGGCGGCCGCGAAAGGAAAAGGAAGAAAACCAGGTGGTATTCCCTAGGTGGTATTCCCGGGATTGTCCCGAAGTCCCGCAGATTGCCCCCGAGATCTCGTTCCAAAATGATTTGATCTGCCCGTCTGCTCCGGGCCGATGGTCGAGTCTGCCCCAATATTGGTTGTAGACCTCTGTTGCTCGGCACATTACTCTGAAAACCCGGCGATGATGTGACTGGATTCATCCCTGGGATCCATGGATATGGCATCCATTGGTAGGGATACGCCGAAAATGGCTGACCCAGATTAAACCGAGCCGGAGCATTCTGCCAATACGCATGTTGATTTTGGATCTAGCCGAATTGTTGTTCGGTCACGGAAATAGCACTGGAAGTCTGTGGGGTCGTCAATATTGGTTCATCTGGCTTGGAGGTGAGGTTCTCTGGTTGGTTCATGTTTGACAAAATTTCCTTCAAAAAGAATTTGATTCCTCTCGGCAACCCTTTTTGCAGGATAGGGTTCCTCTAGGCAATCAACAGAGATGAAGCGGAAGCAATGTCAGATTCTTCGAAGCTCTAATACCATGTCAAAATATGAAGGAAAAGTAAGTCGAGAGGAAGAAGTGTAGGAATTTCTGTGTATTTCTCTGAATTCATTCAATGTACGAGTTACATTATATTACAAAGTATGTGTAGAAGAAAAAGGAAAAGATACATTGTACAGATTAGATATGATTTTAATTGATTCAATAAAATCCCTATGATTTGATCTAATCAAATCTTTCCAAACTTCTGCATATCTTCCAACATCGTCCTATAAATTTGGTCCCATGCAACTTGTGTGACACGACTCCATCGAAAAGTCTCGTACAACTTTATGATGGATGCGTAGTTTCTAGACCAATGATGTTTGAATTGTCCTCCCATTGATTTTGTGCGTCCGTCCTGCAAGTTCCATGTGCTTGCACAACATTTCTCCATCGGAAAGTCTTGTACAACTTCACGATAGATGTGTAGTTTCTGGACCTCTCGTATTCGATAAATTAATTAACTAAATTGACAGGAATAGTTTGAGATGATTTGTGGTGCGGAGGATTAGTCCCACTCCACTCTTTACTAAAATCCCGGCTGTTGCTCACTCAATTGCGACGGTCCGGTTCAGTTTGATTTAGTTAGTTCTTGAAAGAGAAATCAAAGATTACCCTTTGAAAACCCAGCTTATTGAGAGTGACCTTTGAAGACTGTAGATGGACTTTCTGGCGATGACCCAACCATGGAGGACCAAGGTGGGATTTCGCTTTCGGGGCGACTTCGCTAATAAGCCTAATCTTGGCAATTCTCAATTTTGCAAGCTCTGTTCTAAATAATGTTTTGATTTCTTTTTGAGTTTATAACATATCAGGCTAGCGAAAAGTAAAAGATAAATGAGACTGACGAAATGAAGAGTTTGGTGTGAATTCTTATTGAGAAAACAATCAACTTGAATCTGTGGAAAATTTCGGGCAAAGAACAAAACTAAGAGAAAAAGTCGGTTGATAAGTTTTTTCTTTGTTTTGACTAGGCTCTTTCTCCAAAAATACAGGGATCGTCAAGAGAGAGGAAAAATCAGGAAAATTATTAAAAAAATCTTAAACCTATTACAATTGTATCAATTCAATCATAAACATTTTTTTTGTCACTCAAGTCCTAAACGTTTTGCAATTGTGTCAGTTTTGTCTATCTGACCAAAATTGGCGACACTAATGTGGCCACTGACCAGTACCGGAGATAATTTTTTAGAATTATTTTATTAATTTTTAATCTTTTTTTTTCCGTTTTTTTCTATTTTTTTTCCTCCTCCCTCCTCCTTCCTTTGGCTCCGACGACCAGCTAGAGGGAAGGGCTGGCCGGTCGCTCAACTAGAGTGGCTGGGTGAGCCCTCGTTGGATTTGGCGAGGGCTCGCCATTAGCAGGTGAGCTCGCCCTCTCCTAACAACAACAAGGTGAGTCCTTGCACAGACTATTGATTCACATTATTAAAATGAATCTTTTCGTACTTGAAAAATAAAAAAATATCAAAACCAAAGAGATAATATCAGGAATGAGAGTCCCTAAACATGGGGGAAGCCCGTCAAAGATTTCAGAATGATTGTGCACTTGTAACATAAAAAATGAAAATCGTGCTTCAAAGTCTATGGGAGACTTTTGGGTTGTTTAGGAGGACAAGTTAGCCTATTTGCCAAATCAATTAATAAAATATGAATTTCCTTTTATTATCTTCCATTAAAAAGATCTCAGCTTATTGTTTTGTTTTTTAATTGATTGAATGCATTTTGGTTTAGCAGTTATGGAGTGGACATATGTATGAAGAGGTGGATGACTCAAGTTCGGTAATTCCTTACAACAATTTAAATTGGAAAAAAAATTTCTAGGTTCGATTTCCTCGTGACATGTTTCTTCCCAAAAAGGAAAAAAATAGACAAGAAAATAAAACCTTCATCATAATTGATTAGTGGATTTTTAAAAACTTTTGTATTAGGTTTCTCAAGTATTATGTTCGAAGCCATATAACTCCTCTCTATCACGCATGCACTTGGTTAAATATAGAATGGTGTCCGCTGGATAAATTATTCTTTACAATAATGATTGGAGTTACCCAATAAAAGCTCACTGAAGTTAGAGCTGTAGTTCCCTAAACGAGCTAACGCTACTAGAAAAAACCTTACCGAAACGTCAAAATCGATCCTAAACTCCCATTATAGACGACTCGTAGATCATCAATTATCCTTGGTGAGGGTTTTGCGGAACCTATCGTCGTGACGGAGACGGTTTTACTTCCCATTCCCAGAGGATATCAATTATATGCTCGTCCCACCAACTCCATGATAAAAAAGATTGATGGAGGCAATCTAATTTAATACCAGGACAACTAACTAAAAAGTTAAATCAATTAATCAAAGAACTACGAAGACACAACTACAACAAATTTACTCATTATTTTCACAAGAGGAAGTGCATTCACAAAGCAAGTAGATAACCTCTGTCTTGAGCTACTATCAAAGAATACAAAGACTCTCCTTTTTTTTTGGGGGTTGAATAAATCGCTTTCATTTCTTCAACAAACGATTTCCAAACAATAAAGAAGTACTTTTTGAATGAAGGATGGCTCAAACGGGTTGAGGTGGGTTAGACAACCAATTACAAAGGGAGGGCTTCAATTCTCTGGGTCTTGACAACCCAGTTAGCTAACTAAAGATGGGATAGACGAGATTTGCATTCCGCAATAAAGGCCTGCAAATCCCAATCTCATCCATGTTGATTAGCGCCTTAGAAAAAGCCTATAAGAGATGGAGCACCTACGGCTTATAGGTATAGTTTTAACAACACTGAAAACCAACTAGTTTCACAGGTGAAAATATGTACAATTGTTGCGATCTAACATTTTCGTTTGGAGGGAAATGGACGATAGGTTTAGGGATGTTGCCTAAAGGCAAGTCTACGACCCTTGATTAGGCGCGAGCTCTCCCAAGCTCATACCTCACGCAACATTGGAGTATTTGATGTTAAGTCAAATTGACACTATAAGGATTTTCAAATAAAGAGTGACCATTATACGGTCTGCTAGAAATTGAGCGAGGCATGAGAGTATACTTTACTACACAACTAGAAAATCTAGCGCCAATGACTTTGTTACATTATTTGATCAACTAGTGCCATTTTGGTACATAATCTTATTCATTTCAAGAAAATGTTTGTCAAGCAATATGAATTGATTTTTAACTAATCTGCTAATATGTGACACGATTTTGCGGGTGCGTAATCATTAAAATAACAATCAACAATCAAGGAAAAACTAAATAAAATTGCAATGAAAGGCAGAAATCTAACGCGACAAAATAGGAAGCATGCCATTCCTAACTAGGCTAAAGGAAAGCCACAATCAACATATTGAAAGTGCGCAATCGAGAGCATTGATCTTAAAAAAAAAAAAAAAATTAAACCTTATTGCAAAGCCCTAAAAATTTGTTCAATTTTAAACACAATTTTTTATCAAATATTTTCGCACATTTTAAGAGGAAACTACTCAAAAACTAATTTTTAAGTTTTTTCCTAATTTCTGAAAAATATAATTTTTTTCGGAATTATTTTGATTTTTGATTTTTTAATTTAAAAAAAATATTTTTTTAAACAATAATTTTTTATTCCGAAAATAGAGACCAGGGCCGGGCCTTGGGGCCCAGCCAGAAAATGGGCTACCGCAGGTCACACTAATCTGGGCTGAAGGACGCGAAATGGGCTTCATACATTAAGAGGCTTTAATTGATTGAAAAACGAATTGGGCTCAACTCATAGAATTACGCCCGATTCCTCCAGCATTTGACTAAGCCTAATCCCAACGGACCAAGTTCGGGCCAAATCTAATTTAACAAGCCCATCTAACCTATCCAGAACCCAAAACACACTAAGCTCAAATAAGCCCAAATTCGACAAAATCCAACTTCAGCCCCCAGAACATGAATACGTGAAATTTTAATTATCAAAACTTGGGATCAACAAAAGAAAGCGCCGCTTATGGACCGCCATCTGGAGCATTATACGAAACCTCACCGTCGTTTACGACCAGCTTGTCACCAGACCAACGGCCCCGAACATTACAATCACAGCTCCAAGAATACTTAGAAGGACAATATCAAAGCACCAGGCAAAGGCAACGGAAAGTTTTAAGAGATCTGAACTCTTATGGAAACGAAATTTTTAACTGAAAAAGCACTAAATAATCAAGAACAATCTTGCACTGAACAGAACAAATTTGAATGCCTCTTAAACAAGTCGGAATTCGAGACTAAATTGGATGGACTTTGTTAAGGCATTTCTTTGAACATGTAGTGGGTAGTGACTTGGAGAGCGAATATGGACCTACCCGTAGTTCAAACTCACCCAAACTCAAGAGAAATCAGCAAGCAACATTCAAACCTAAGAAAAACCGACTCATTCAGCTCCGACGTGGATGAGGACTAAAGAAATTGAGCTTTCTTTGCTCTTTTAAAATCAAGCGGGACGCAGGAAAAAAAAAAAACGAAGAAGGAAGGAACGAGCACTCAATCATGGGGGCCTTACCCGGTTTGGTGGTGACGTTCGGAAGCCGGTCTTAACACACATTGAGCTGTAACAAAAGAGAAAATGGGCTGGCTCGCATGGGAAAGAGAAGAGGGAAAAGAAAGAGCCGGGCTAGCCTGGACCTGGCCCGGTCTTGCTTCCATTAGTTAATAATTATGATAATTTTTAAATTTTTGAGATGCCTTTTTAGAAAAATTATATTAGTATCAATGCAAAACATGTTATGAAATTTAATGAAAATTATTTTTGTTTAGGGTCAAAAATTATTCTCCAATTTTCCATGCAATTAAATCCTAAATGAACAGGTAAAATTTAAGTATCAACAATAATATAGTGGGTTAGTTAACAAACACTTCAATTTGATTACAGACAGGAGAAGTAATATTGAGCCTTATAGAAGCACAATAATGTACAAATGCGCTGAATTACAGTGGATTGATGTATGATTTAGCCTCAATTAGTAACACAATTAAGAAGAATTATAATAATTAAGATGGATAACATGTACAGTTCTCTTTAAAATGCACACGATCCCATTTGAGCAATTAAAAGCTTATTCTCCAAATACATAGATTTTTGCTTATGGTTAGTTAAAAAAATCATGGTGGAAGGCCAAGAAAATCTCACTGCGAATCCATGAGAACTATTGTGGCCAAGTTGGGTCTAATAGCCAGATCTTCTTGAATGCATAGTAAGCAAATGTGCAGGCATCAAAAGCACTAAGTTTTTACAAAGAAATTTCAATTTCTCTTGACCAAAATAACAAAGAGTATGGTGCCAATATTTGTCAAAGTAGCATGATAAAAGATACTAGCCCCCTCCAATTGGTGGTAGAAGTTATTCCTCTTGGCATAAGTGATCTCTAGAAGTAGTATACCAAAGTTATAATCGGATTTCATTGGGAACTCTACGTGCATTTCATATCTTGGAGACATGTAACCACTGAAAAAATAAGCATTAGCCACATTTATATTGCAATTTTAGATTCATATCACGTAGCATCCTTGAATAGATAAAATGAGAGAGTCCGGCAGTTAATCACAAAATCATCTATTCAAAAACTAAGGCTTACAAAGTCCTCACAATTTTATTTGTGTTAACCTAAATTTGATCATCTCCAAAAATTCTTGCCATGCCAAAATTTGAATTCTTGGGGTTTATTTCACTATCTATCATGATATTATTACGCTTTAGGTCATGATGGATGATAAGGACACAAGAATCTTTGTGTAGATAGAGAATTTCTCCAGTGATCCCAAATACTATTTTGCAACAGAATGGCCAATTGAATTGTCCTCATTTTATGGGATCTGTATCACTACAATGAAATTCATTAATGTGCTGGGATGTGGCACCTATTCAAAAACTCAAGGCCAAGTTCATCACACAATACCAAAGTATATTTACTTTCATCAATCAAAGGTAGCTTAACAAAAAACTATAATAAGTCGAAAGAACAGAAACTTACCAAATAAGAAGTTATCAAGGCTTTTATTTGGCACAAACTCATTGACCAGTCGTTTTTCATCTCCCTCCAAGCAGCTATACGAGGTATCTATGTTGAAGGTTCGCAACCAATAGAACTTCATTCTTGATTTCTTCGTCACCCTATCTTGAGTTTTGAGAAAGCCTCTTCACCATGATTTGTTCTTCATTAGGAAATCCACCTTCCAATGTTTTGTGTTTAGCATTTGATTCCTTACCACATGCATCTTGTTTCCATATTATCCGATTGCACAGATATCTGTACCATATGCATCTTATTTCCATATTATTTGTGAATATTAAATTTACACCTGTTGTTCTCCACAGAAACGATTCCTTTTTGCGATGGAATATTCTCTTTCAAAAGTTTGCCTCCTAAAACTTCTTGGAATGGAAAATGTGACGGGAAAAGTGCTCCAATAATTTTATTTTCAAATGGTTTCGTATATACGTGAAAACTCTTTTGGAAAAGTTATGCAAAGTCGAAAAAAATGATGATAATCAAGCTATTGATTGACAAATTACAAAAACCAGGCATCGCTGCAAAAGTCAAACTACGATACGAAGGCCACGTCGGCTTTGAGAGCAGGTGAGGGGCGAGTACTCGTTAAGCATAAATTCTTTCGCTCTAGTCATGATCACCTAATGCACAGTTTGAAAACGTGAATAATTTGAGATCTTAGTGAGACTAGCTAACGAAACCTAAATTGCATATGAAAACCTAAGTTTACGTTGATTTTTCGTTCTCTAAAGGTGTTTAATATTGAGCTAAATGATAAGATTCCGTTTTTTTTTTTTTTAAAGGTTTGGCTTTTGTGGTTACACAGCATAAGTGCCAATTTTGGCAATTAACTTTGGAATTTTTATATTCCAATTTCAAAAGATGAGTCCCACAAGAGCACTGTTACAAATATAGCATAACAGTACCGCTAGTCTAGCAGACTCTTATTACAAAGAATTCTCTTTTCTGATTTTCGTCTTTATGGCAAAATCTCAATGCAATGTAAGATGGCTTTCGATTTTCGTTTACAACAAGGAAATAGAAATGTCAGTATCAACTCTTCAAATGATGGCCCAAAATGAAGAGGAAAACAAAATTATCTAAGGAAGGTTCTTGACAGGAACGTCCAGCTAACTAGGTATATCAAGTAGAAAAATAATTCTTGAATCCATGGTGCCGCAATGAAAACAAATTTTCAAACGATTGTCCGTATTGACCAAACAAAATCAAAAGATGAAAAGTAATATGTATCGACAAGTTGAAAACCTTAAACCGGAGTTAGATTTATTAAAATTAATTTACAAGACTGTTTTACTAGGAGATAGGTAAGATTGTGAGTGATTCTCTAAATAATCCATTATATACAAGAATCAATAATTGCCGAATACCTCATTTAATAAATTAATTGTATAAACTAATCTTAGTAAGTCTAGTATTTTCCTAAAACAAAACCCCATGACATTGGCTCAGTGATTTAGAATTTGGAGACGTATAGAGCCATCTCTGTTTGCGCAAGGGTTATTGACTTGCATAATCAAAACGGATCTTCTTGTCGTTAAAAAGGAAAATCTCAAAATCAAAGAATTAAAAATTCTACAAGGCTTACATCAGTGTTATCAACTCCGTATAAAATCGGGTCTATCGTTAAAGAAGAAAGCCTAGCTAACCGAACTGTTAGCTTGGAAAATAGATGGTGAATTCATACATTTTTCACGAGAGAGGGGGAGATCTTTTTTTTTTTTTTTTTTTTTTTTTTTTTTTTTTTTTTTTTTTTGGGGGGGGGGGGGGGGGAACTTCGACGTGCTTTTATTTGAGAAAGGAAACTGATGTGGCCATCCTTACCTTTAAATGAAGACATATAATTTTCTACGCGGAGACCATGTAAAGGGAAAAAGAAGGTACAGGGAGAGACATCATTTCACTCCTGCTTTCGTTTATCTAGAGTGACGCCGTGCGTGACCCGTTGCGTAGAGATGCAAAGCTGGCAATAAGGAATAGTTCGACTCAATATGTATTTTGAAGGCGGCTGGTTGAGGTTGTGGGTGTCACGCGGTAATACAGATTTGAGTGTCCGACTTTTTAACTTTAGCCACGCAATTGAAAATAATCTTCTTTCTATCAAAATAGAAGTTGTAATTTAATGTGTAAGCCCAAACAAGAAGCATAGGCACTATTTTTTTTTGGTCGAAATACAGAAACTATATTCAAGAGTTAAACCCAGTACAACCTGCAGCTAGTGCATCAGCACATACAAGGTCGATAAAATAAAACGGGGGGAAAGACAGCCTAGTTTTGGGTTGGATTTGCACGATTGTGGGCTTTGGCAGCCCAAACGGCAACAACATTGGCTTCTCGTCTACAATAGCAAAGTTTGAGACTAGGGAAAAGGGAATACAGAAAGTCAGCTTCGGAAATCAGAGAACGCTCCTCCCATGGCGACTCTTTGTGTCAATTCAGCATCTTGACAAGAGCAAGACTGTCCGATTCAACAAGCAGATTCGCGTGATTGAAGCCTTGGTGAAGCAGGTGCTGTAGGGTGAGAGAAAATGCTTGGATCTTCGCTTGCAGAGCCGAAATTGCAGCAAAGCATTTGGAGAAGCCGTCGGTAAGTCGTCCATGGTGATCTCGACAAACGCAAACCATAGTACCTTCCTTACTGCCTGGCTGATGTGCTCCATTGATGTTGACTTTCAGGACGCCCAGATCTGGTGGCCTCCAAAGAGTTCCCCTGTTCTGGAGCGATCTACCTTTGCTGGTCAGTGATCGAGCGGACAACCGAGCAACATGGGTGTGAGCGAGCGCTGCCTCAGCCACATGTATTGGGTCAAGACTCTCACGCCTAAAGATGAATCCGTTTCGAGCTCGCCAGATTTGCCATAGGACGTTCGCGATTGTCTCCAAGCCAGGTAATAAATTATGTCTTCGAACTGTCTCTGTGATCCAAGCATCAATTCGCTGAATTCCATGAGGTAAGATCTGAATATCGATTTGGGGATGAGACCAAACGCGCTCAGTCCATGGACAGAGTAAGTGTTAAAATATGTCTTGAGTTTGAGTGCAATGTGAAATTCCGAATATTCCGAATTGGATATGTTGCGGATGTTCGAAATTGAACAAAAGAATAAGGGTTTTACTTATATATAGACTTGTGGCTGTGGGTGGTAGAGGTGGATCACAAATTGTCTTGAAGCGCCGCGTGAGTGCTTGGTGTTCCGCCATTGATCATGAAAAGTTGGTCTTGAAGCGCCCTCTAGTCGTTGAGTGCTTGGAAGGGATTTTCTTTGTAGTTCTTGTCCGTGAATTACATCCAAGAAAGATTAGTGTTTGTAACCGATTAAAATCTTGTGGTAAGATTTGCGTGTAATTCCTTCGTGAGATTGAGAGATTATTTCTTGAGGAATTTTGGGGCTAAACACTACGTACATTATTGGGTGTAATTGGGGCTTGGGAAACACCAAGAGAGTGTTTGAGTGACTTGAGTGTGTAATCTCCTTGTATCGCTTTATCTATAGTGAAATTCGCTACTGTTCTCCCCGTGGACGTAGGTCTTTACGACCGAACCACATAAATCCGGTGTCCGATATATTTTCATCTTCTGTATATATTATTGTTCGATCGCTCGGCTGAGTTGAAGAAAATTGATGGTGACAGAAAAAGTAAAAGTGAGAATCAACATATTTGATGGGAAGAATTTTAGTTTCTGGAAGATGCAGATTGAAGATTATCTTTATCAGATGAAACTGCACTTGCCCTTATATGGGGACAAACTAGAGTCGATGAAGCAAGCTAATTGGGATTTGCTGTATAGACAAGCTATGGGTGTTATTCGGCTGACGTTGGCTTGTAACGTCGTGTTTAACATCCTAAAGGAATGTGACGTCTGTTTAATTTGAAGATGAGTGAAGGTGCGTTAGTTGCAGATCATATCAATGAATTCAATGTGATTGTTAGTCAATTGAGTTAAGTTGAGATTGACTTTGAAGATGAGGTACGTGCTTTGATTTAGTTATCCTCATTGCTTGATAGTTGGAATACTAGTGTTACTGCTGTTAGTAATTCCTCTAGGTCAACAATTTTGATGTTTGATGGGGTTCGGGATTTGATTCTGAGCAAGGACATCCGTAAAAGAGAATCTGGCGAACCTGTATCTGCTGCTTTAATAGGTGAAAATAGAGGAAGATCTAGAACACATGTAGGTAATAGTAGTACTAATATGAACAGGCGTAGTCAATCTATGACTTGTGATGTTGTCTGTTGGAACTGTGACAAGAGGGGGCATCTTAGAAAGAATTACCTTAAGCTGAAGAATGAGAAGGGTAAGGAAATTATAGTTGATTCTACAGATAATGTTACAGCTGTAGCGGATAATGCCGATTATGTCTTGTCTGTCACTGATTATTCATCGTTTGATGGATTGATTATGGATTCTGGTTATTCTTTTCATGTCACACCAAATAAAAACTAGTTTATCACTTATCAGTGCACGGGTAGTGATAAAGTCCAGTTAGGGAACAATGTTGAGTGCAATGTTGTGGGTGTTGGTAATGTTAAAATCAGAATGCATGATGGTATTGTGAGGACATTGAATGGAGTAAGGCATGTTCCAGAGTTGAAAAAGAACTTAATTTCCTTGGGTGCCCTAGATTCAGCTGGTTGTAGGTATTCTTCAGAAGGTGGAGTTTTGAAGGTTGTTCGAGGTGCCCTGGTGATAATGAAAGGAATCAAGCACGGAGGCCTGTATAAATTTCAAGGTGAGACAGTGACAAATTTTGCTGCGGAGACGTCGGATGCATTTGTTCAAGAGTCTATTGACTGCTCGAGGAAGACCTAGGTGTTTATGCCAATGCACAAGTTTGATGCCGGTGTCAGGATCACGCGGTTGAGAGCTTTGATCAAGACGGAGACTGGTAAGTCGATCAAGCATGCACAGACTGACAATAGCATGGAGTTCTGCTCGAAGCTAGCAAATAAATTCTGCATGAAAGAGGGCATAGTGAGACATCGCATTAGTGCTAGTAAATCACAACAATTTGCAAAATTGATGAGCAGAACACTACTAGAGATGACCCAAAAAATGATCTCTAGTGCTGGTATTGCTAGGAGAATCCTAGCTGATGTGCTTAGTATGATGAGCTGCCTAGTGAATAGATCCCCATCAACTGCTATTGAATGGCGGACTCCTGAAGAAGTGTGGTCACGTAACGTTGCTGGTTATTCTATTATTAGAATGTTTGGTTGCCCGTGTTATTTTCGAGTGAGTAATGGTAAGTTCGATTGGAGGGCAAGGTGCATATTCCATGGCTATGCACAAGGTGAGCGGGGCGATCGGTTGTGGTGTCCAAATATAAATTCACTTATTAATAGCAGAGAAGTTACTCTTGATGGGTCTCCGGTACTTCTGGCTAGGAGTGTTTATGGCAGTGTTAATACGGATCTGAACGGTGTTCAGCTTGAGGTGGAGTTGCGACCAGAAACTCCTGAGGTAGCGTATATGGGTACTAGCAAAGTAATCAACAAAGGTGGTGCTCATAGTGAGATGGAGCTTATAGAGCCAACGGTTGCTATAACTGCTGAAATAAATAAGGTACGTATTCGATCTCCTGACAGATATGGATGCAACAATGGTTTTGCTTTATCTGTGGTTAAGGAGATTGCGTCAGAAAACCTTGCGGAGCAGTTAAAAGTGCATGTGGAGTTGGTATTCTGATGAGGTCCTCAGTTATAGCGAAGTTCAAGCGAGGCTTGGACTTGGATAATATCTGTGACGGTTGAGCCCATCGGGGGCTATGGAAGAGTAGCAGTAGAGTTTGAATTTTTGCGAAGCGATCGCAACTTGGCTCAAACGTCCAGCCAAGGTGGAGATTGTTAAAATATGTCTCGAGTTTGAGTCCAATGTGAAATTCCGAATATTCTGAATTGGATATGTTGCGGATGTTCGAAATTGAACAAAAGAATAAGGGTTTTACTTATATATAGACTTGTGGCCGTGGGTGGTAGAGGTGGATCACAAATTGTCTTGAAGCGCCGTGTGAGTGCTTGGTGTTCCGTCGTTGATCATGAAAAGTTGGTCATGAAGCACCGTCTAGTCGTCGAGTGCTTGGAAGGATTTTCTTTGTAGTTCTTGTCCATGAATTACATCCAAGAAAGATTAGTGTTTATAGCCCAATTTAAATATTGTGGTAAGATTTGCGTGTAATTCCTTCGTGAGATTGAGAGATTATTTCTTGAGGAATTTTGGGACTAAACACTGCGTGCATTATTGGGTGTAATTGGGGCTTGGGAAACACCAAGAGAGTGTTTGCGTGACTTGAGTGTGTAATCTCCTTGTATCGCTTGATCTATAGTGAAATTCGCTGCTTCTCTCCCCGTGGACGTAGGTCTTTACGACCGAACCACGTAAATCCAGTGTCCGATATATTTTCTTCTTCTGTCTATATTATTGTTCGATCGCTCGCCTTTTCGCAACAGTAAGAACAAGTGTTCTAGGGTTTTTGGTGCCTGCTGATTGCATATAATACAAATCGGGTTTGCAGTGATATGTCGCTGATATAAATTTGCTTTGGTGGCTAATGCATTGTGACATAGCAACCAAAGGAAAGTGCGAACTTTTGGGGCAGTCTACATGGTCCAGATTTTCCTCCATAGGTATCTCGGATTCTAATAATATGTGGAAGTCGTGTTGTTTGTCTGAGTAGTTGCTGATTGTGTGAGTGCATGATATGCAGTTTTTACAATGTAACGTCCATGTTTGGTAGCAGTCGAGATAAGTTTGTCCTTGGCAAAGTTGGGTCTTACTGGAATGGTAATGATCTGATCTATCACCTGCAAGTCAAAGAATCTGTTTAGCAGATTAAAATTCCAGGCGTTGTGGTTTTGATCTATTAGGTCAGCCACCATATGAGGTTCTTTACGGACTGTAGGTCCACCTAATATTCCGATAGGTAGCCACCTATCTTCACGTACTTTGATTGACTGCCCATCTCATACAGACCAGCGAACATTGGGTAGTATCACATCCCTTCCAATTATAAGACTATGCCAGCCCCATGATGGGCGAGGGCCTTAATCTGCAGTGCAGAAATTCTTTAAGTGTAAGTAAAGTCCTTTGACAACTTTACTCCATAGAGATAATGGCTGATGAAGTAAACGTCATGCTTGTTTTCTCAGCATGGCTTTGTTAAAATTCATAAGATCTCAAAATCCTAAACCACTAGCCTTTTTTCTCCGTTTCAAAACTTCCCAATCTTGCCAATGAATCCCTGATTTGCACCTGTCATTCTGCCTCTTTTTTCAATGAATTTGCAAAGAGATACAGGTAGTTTAAAGATAGACATGGCGTATTGTGGTATCGCTTGTACTACAGTTTTAAGAAGGATCTCCTTACATCCTTCCAACTTTGCATGAACTCTCCCCATTATCCAAATATTTACCAGACCTTTGCAACACTGGTAGTCTCAGCTCCCTGGTCATATTCTCTTCTAATTTAGTAGGGCATGTTTTACTGAAAAAAATTCCAGATTTATTACGATTAACTTCTTGCCCTGTCGCTAAGCAATATTGATGCAAGATATTTGCTAGATTCTGACATTCATGAACAGTACCATCTAGAAAGAAAATAGCATCGTCTGCGAAAAATAGATGGGACAGAATAGGACACCACCTGTTTAGTTTGATACCCTTTGAGGTGTCCCCTGTTGACAGCGTTGTTGATAAGATAAGAGATTTGCCATCAGGATGAAAATATATGGGGATAGAGGATTGCCCTACTGAAGACCCCTGGTAGGATGGAAATACTGTAGATGTTCTCCATTAAATTTACATAGGAGGATGTTGTCGTTATACACTGCATAACCCACTGGATCCACATTGAATGGAATCCTAATTTGAGTAGATTATCGTGAAGAAAATCCCATTCCACCCTGTCATACGCCTTTTGCATATCCATTTTAAGAACTGAAAGTGTCGCTTCCTTTTCCTTATCTTGAGCTGGTGAAGAACCTCCTAGACTATTAAAATATTGCCCTGTATCTGCCTACCGCCCACAAAGGCACACCGTTCCTCAGAAATTAGATCTGGTAGCATAGGTTTTAAACGATTAGCAATCACCTTGGAAATAATTTTGTTAGCATAATTACACAAGCTAATAGGGCGGTATTGATCCAAATGTTCGGGGCGAGGGGTTTTAGGAATCAAAGAGATAATAGTCTTGTTTAGAGCGGAGGGCAGAATCCCTAATTTGAAAAAGTTTCGTACCGCTGTGAAGAGGTCGTCTTTAATGATTTCCCAGTGCATTTGATAAAATAAATCATTCAGGCCATCTGGACACGGAGCTTTGGTGGCTCCTAACTGAAAAGTGGCCGGTGGACCTCTTCAGGAGTTACCATTGTTGTTAAGACATCATTCATCTCCATCGTAACCACACTAGGGCATTGGTCTAATATAGGTCCATAGCTTCGAATTCCCACAGTGGTATATAAACTTGAAAAGAATGCGGACGCCATGTCTTTTGATTGTCCAGAGTCTCGCACCCAATTGTGATTGTCGTCCTGCAACATACTGATTCGATTCCTTTGTCGTCGTTGTATGGTAATGGCATGAAAAAAATTGGTATTCTTATCGCCCCATTTCAGCCAATTGATCCTGGATCGCATTTGTGACATCCTAGATTTTCAATCCTGTTTTCTACTGAATAAATCGGGCATTTCATTGATGCGCTTATAGGGCTGTTCTCAGAGCTGATCACTCTCGAGATAACTAGAATATCTGGGGAAACCATTAAGGATTTTAAGGCAGATAGATTTGAGATTTCGACTAGGAATCGGCTTCTCGACCATGCTCATCTTTAGAGGCCATTCGGTAAAATATAAAATTGATTTGAAATCAGAGATAGATTGGTTCGACCGAGATGTGGGGCTAATCGTGGGTAACACCACTAAATTGGAAAATTCTCGTCGATCGATACTAGACTGATTTTTCTATCGTTTTGGTACCCTGTATCCGTATTTAGATTCTCGAGATTTTCAAATTAACTGAGAGTCGTCAATGAGTCGAGTGGGTTCATAGTGGCTCGAAGAAAATCGACCACGGGTAATTTGCACTAAAAATATTTGAAAGTTACCCGGTAGCCTGGGTCACGTTAAAAACGCGTCGAATGGAAATTAACCGTGAATTTGAGTCCGATTTCAGAAATTGAAAGTTCTGTCATGTAGCAATCTATTTTAGGAACATCGACTCATCCTCCGAAGATTTTTCGGAGATTTAGAGATTTTTACGGAAAATTGATTCGGATGTTGCGGAAAATTAGCGGAGATTCAGATGGGCTAAATCGATGGAAATTGAGACTTCTAAACGAGCCTATGAGTGTTGGGGATTTATAGAAAATTGTTCGGGACTTTTCTTCATCGAAATTGGACATCAATTTGGGAAATAGAGTGAAGAAATTTGTGGCATCCAAAACTTTAGATGACCCTCGGATATGTGACAGTCATTGAAGCGTGACTTTGTTTTTATTTTACATGCATTAATTTGTATTTGTTCATTTGGATTAGTATTTCAATTTTTTTTCCTTTGAACCAAAAGGATGGGATTCGGTCTTGCATAAGAATTATATGTGCTGAAATTAAAGAATTAGAACTTGAGGATATTGGACGGTACGCAAGAATTTGGAGTGTATATATATACTTGTATATAAAGCAATTTAATTTTTTGATATTAAATTAAATTCGGTAGAAATAAAATGCTTAATAATTATAAAAAAAAAAAAAAAGAAATTTGGCCCTTATTTTAAGGACTCTTGGGCCCAAGATTTCGGGCCCAAGCAAGCCCAAAGACACCCCCATGGGTGTCGACCGGATCAAGAGGGGGAGGGGAGTGCATGCCCTCCCACACTTGTCTTCAGCAATACTTCCACCTGTCCCTTCTCAATTACCACTTGTCCCTTGTATCTCCATTTAATCACTTTCTTTCATGCAAAAATGGAGTTAATTGGTTAATCAAAGAACAAGAAAAGGGGAGGGGATTTTCGGAAGTGAGGGAGGAGAGAGAAACCGAGAGAAATTGAGAGTGAACCGAGCAAAGAGAGGAGGAGGGTTGATCGTGGGTTCGGGCAGCGAGGGAAGAGAAGGAAGGGCCGCATCCTGCCATGTCCGAGCAGCCACCATCGACGCCACCGGTCCCCGTCGCCGACCGGGCAAGCCGTGACCCCCGGACCTCCATTCTCGGACAGCTTTTGAGTGAGAGAGTTGAAGGCAAGCAAATGTTCTTCCATCTATGTTGTTGCATGCTGTCTTGCCTAGAAAAGAAGTGGAATATGTGAGGAAGATATGCTAGAGCTGCATGTGGAATTTTGGATGTGTAGGAGGGTGTTAGATCAAGAAAACTAGGTGAGGATGAAGTGTGTGGTGGATTTCGAATTAGCAAATGGAACCAAACAATTTAGAAATCTGACCATGGAGAATTTCGGAGGTAATCATGCTGTGATATGGTGTAATGTATGTATATACATTGAATATAATTGTTGGAGGTCGAAATTTAAAGCATAGGAAGAGTTCTTGCTTGATTAGTGGACTGTTTTGTGAAAAACAGTGTGACCCTTGGCGAATTATTAATTTTTCTGTAATTATCTAGCCATATTTCGACTTCGAATTCTTGATGAAAGTTTTAGTTACATCCTCATGAACAACATATCAAAAATTCAGAATAAAATAACAAGAAATGATCATCGAAATAATTTTCCTATGAAAACACCAAATCTGGAGTTTTGACAGAATGATAGTTAGGACAAAACGAGATTTTTACCCTCGGTACATAAGGAATCTGACCTAGTGGTCTGCTTGAGATTTTTTCTTCTAGGTCTCATTGATAACGTGTCAAAATTTCATAATTTTCTGAGCCCGTTGAGTAATTTATTCAGAATTGTTACCCGAACTGCACAATTGTAGAAATTAAACTGCTGTTTCAGGATTTCCACAAAAATTGTCCTATAAGAAGTGTAGTTCTCGAATTGCTATGTGATTTGATGATGCTGATGGTGGGATATTGTGATTTGATGATGCAGATGGTGGGATATTGTGATTGATAAAAGGTTCATGAGATATCTTGTTTGACATATGATGATGCAATTGTGAATTAAAATGCGGATTGTTACCCATTGAACCCTCGGGTTAATGATACCCCGGGAGTCGGGAGGTCCAAAGGATCGAAAGAGTCGATGCCTTGTGGATCCCAGTGGCCCTAAGAGGCTGAATGCTGGAGGTATGCCCCGGGAGCTTCGGGATGCCCGGTTGTATGCTTGTCGGTACGTAAACCCGGATGGCCGAGCAACCATCCTCATGGTGAGCTTCAAAGGTTTTTCTCGTGATGCCAGGTGGGGTACGAGATGCCTAGAGGCGTGATTCGCTCCAGATGCCCGGTGGCCCTATGTGGCTGAATGCCGGAGGCTTTTGCGATGCCAGGGTGGATGCGAATGCCCGGAGGGACGCAAACATTGGTCCTCTGGGGGATGAAATCTTTTGAAGGCTAAATAAATGATATGTGATCTGATTATGTGGCATATGATTCTTATAGAATTGCAATTGCTTTAATATTGAAGAATAACATGATATTGATATCCATTTATTCCTTGATTTCTTGCTTTGTCTAGCTTGTATGAAATTAGGTATTGATAGTCATGCTCGAGATAGCTTGTTGAATATTTTGTTGCTGAGTGGTTGTACTCACCCCGTTTGGGGACTAACATTTTAGATTGAGATGCCTTTGCTACCTGTCTCTCGTGGCACCTTTTATGGCGTACCGGTCGATGTCGAGTGCTCGAGTTCAGAGTACATTTGTGTCGGTGTGCGAGGGCTGGTGTTTGTTTGAGTCCAAGTCCTAGTCATGTACGACGTGAGCCTATCTGGAGGCCCTGTGGTGCAGGAGTTCCTGTCCGTGCACGTTTGCCGTGACGGGATTATGTTGGGGATGCTGCCGCTGCCGCCAGCCGATGGACCGGATTGGGTGTGATCGACCTCGGGCGATGGGGTAGCTGATGAAGCTTTGTGACTGCCGGCACTTTCTGATGGACCGAAGTTGATGGTTGTTATGGAGTTGGACGCTTTTGGGTCTAGCTGAGTTTTAGAAAAGCCTTGGCCTTCCGTTGTACCAACTCATGTTGTCCATCAAGTTAGATAAATAAAAATGGTCTGCTTATCTTATGAAATTTTTTAGTAAGTGTGCATCATTTCGAAATGAATGGGTTGGGGAGGTGTGAAATCGTTTTCGCTTTACTTCTTACGTTGCGCCCGGACCATTAAAAGTAAATAACAAATTCTTAGGAATTATAGACCTTCAAGTTAAGGTATCAGAGTGGAATTCGGACTGTGGCGACCCTATTGGTTTGGGGTGCCACAACGGTTTTGGTATCAGAGCTATGGTCTATATGGAGTGATAAGGAGCCTCAAATGGAATTGAGGATAGAATGATGCACACCCCAGGATACTAACCAAGGGTAGTTGACTAACTTTGAACAACGGGTGATGGGTATTCACTCGTAGATCCCTGGTAATTAGTGTAGTGCTACCTTTGTGTGCCAGTAACATTCTATGTTACTTATATGACTTGAGTAGTGACCTTATTTTCTGACCAATGACATAGAGTCGCAAATTAGTCCTGAGGCGAATGCTTGGTAAACCGCAGGGAGATCATGGTACGAACTAGGAGTTCCCATTCTTCGAGGGCTGGAGCCTCTACTCCAAGGGCTGAACCCCAAATGGAAGATATCCTGCAGGCATTGGCAAATGTAGGAAATTTGATGGAAAGACAAGCTCAACAACAACCTGGAGGGGAACGTCGAGTTCAAGGACTGGTGGAACAATTCCTGAAGTTGAAACCACCTAAGTTTACTGGAACGGGAAGTCCTGAGGAGGCGGAGCATTGCATTGATGGAATGGAACGGATTTTCCGGTTATTGAATTGCAATGATGCTGAAAAGATAACTTTAGCAGAGTACCAGCTGGAGGGAAATGCAAAGTTTTGGTGGAGAGCTTCGAGGGACACGATCTTTCCACCAGGTACTGATATAAACTGGGATGAGTTTATTAGAGCTTTCAACAGAAAGCATTTCTCTGACTGTGCTAGGGATAAAAAGATCACAGAATTTGTTCAGTTAGAACAAAAGGAGCTATCGGTGGACCAGTATGAAGCGAAATTTTCTGAGTTATCGAGGTACGCTCCTAGATTGATTGAGGATCGAGAAGAAAAGGTAAAGAGATTTCTGAAAGGGTCAAGGACTGATATCAGGAAACAACTTGTGCCTCTGAATATAAGAGATTATAATGAGATATATGAGAGGGCACAATTGGTGGAGCAAGAGTTAGTGAGAGAGCAATCGGAGTCCAAGAGGCAGATGACCTTTAGTGATATTCGAAAGGGTAAGAGACCCTATCCTGGTCAAAGTCAGCCCTGGGAATCTAAGAAAAAGAGTAATTTTGGGAATTTTGGAAGAGCCAAAAGTGGCCCGGTGCAAGGGAGAGTACCCTATCAGGGTAACAACTGTCAGAGGTGTGGTGGACAGCCTGGGCCAGGATTTTGTAATAATCTACCAAAGTGGTATGGTTGTGGGCAGATGGGGCATTTTAAGAGAAACTGTCCACAAGAAAGGCCGCAGCTGAGTGTTGGCTCAGTGCGATAGGTACAACGAAATAGTACCGGACCAAATCTATCAAGGAATCCACAGAGGCCACCAGTTCAGGGAAGGGTGTATGCGGTCACCCAAGAGGAAGCGGAAGCTTCCAAAAATGTTATTTCAGGTACGATCCTTATAAACAGTTAAAAAGCATATGCTTTGTTTGATACTGGTGCTACACATTCTTTTGTATCTGAAAGATATAGACAGTTGAGTAAGATAGAAACTATCTCTCTTAAGACGCCTCTTTGTGTTTCCACACTGCTAAAGAATATGGTGTTGTCTACTTTGGTATGTGAAAAGTGTGAGGTAACTATAGGGGGACGAAGTATGGAAATAGACCTAGTCGTAATGGCCATGTATGACTTTGACGTTATCATAGGAATGGACTGGCTCCATAAGTATCAGGCTAAGGTGGATTGCCATAGGAAAGTAATCCAGTTTGTTTTACCTGACCGATCTAATTGTGAATTTTCCGAAGGTCAGACCAACCTATTCATAGCACTTATTTCAGTAATGGAAGCCCGTGCATTACTTGACGAAGGATGTCAAGGGTACCTGGCAGCGATTAAGGATTATACTAAGGAGGAGTCTAAACCCGATGAAATTCGAGTAGTCAGTGAATATCAAGACGTATTTCCTGAGGAACTGCCGAGGTTACCACCGGATCGAGAAATTGAGTTCGAGATTGAATTGATGCTTGGAACAGGACCGATATCGAAAGCCCCATATAGGATGGCCTTGACCGAATTGAAAGAGTTGAAAGTGCAACTGCAGGAGTTGCTTGATAAAGGATTTGTTAGGCCAAGTGCTTCTCCTTGAGGTGCACCGGTGTTGTTTGTGAAAAAGAAAGATGGGTCAATGCGTCTATGTATTGACTATAGGCAACTGAATCAGGTAACTGTTAAGAATAAGTACCCTTTGCCTAGAATTGACGATCTATTTGACCAACTGCAGGGAAGTTCGGTCCTTTCTAAAGTTGATTTAAGGTCAGGATACCATCAGTTAAGAATTAAGAAGGAAGACATCCCTAAGACTACATTTAGGACTCGCTATGGACATTATGAGTTCCTAGTTATGCCGTTTGGATTGACAAATGCCCCAGCTGCATTCATGGATTTGATGAATAGGATATTTAAGCCCTATTTGGATCAGTTTGTAATCGTCTTCATTGATGATATCCTGATATACTCTAAAGGACCTGAAGAGCATGAGCAACACCTGAGAATAGTGTTGTAGACCCTTAGAGACCATAAGTTATTCGCCAAGTTCAGTAAGTGTGAATTTCGGTTGGACCGGATAATATTTTTGGGACACGTGGTGTCAGGAGGAGGAATTGCAGTGGACCCAGCAAAAGTTGAGATGGTGATAAATTGGCCAAGACCAACAACACCCACCGAAATACGAAGTTTCTTAGGATTGGCAGGCTATTATTGAAGATTTATAGAAGGATTCTCACAACTTGCTGGGCCATTGACAAAATTAACTCGAAAGAACGTGAAATTCTAGTGGAATGGAGATTGTGAAAGAAGTTTTCAGGAGCTCAAAAGAAGACTGACTACGGCTCCAATTCGACTATACCATCCGGGTCGATGGATTTACGGTGTATAGTGATGCGTCTCACAAAGGACGGGATGTGTTTTGATGCAACATGGCAAGGTCATAGCCTATGCATCCAGACAATTGAAATCTCATGAGCTGAATTACCCAACTCATGACTTAGAATTGGCAGCTATAGTCTTTGCCTTGAAAATATGGAGACATTATCTGTATGGAGAGAAGTTGAAATCTGTACGAGATCATAAGAGTTTAAAATATTTGTTCTCACAAAAAGAACTGAACATGAGATAGAGAAGGTGGATGGAGTTGTTAAAGGACTATGATTGCGAAATACGGTACCATCCTGGAAAGGCAAATAAAGTGGCAGACGCTCTTAGTCGTAAGTCGACTATGGATTTGGCTAGTATAAGAATCACAGAATGGAATCTGTTAAGGTCAATAGCATATTCAGAATTTAATTTGAAAATAGATCAACTTACTGGCATGATTTCTGCATTAAGGATTGAACCGGAAATTATCCAGAAAATTAAGAAGTTACAGGAATCTGACCCTGAAATAGAAAAAGTACGAAATGCTGTGTCATTAGGAAAGAGACCAAAATTTCAAGTCTCTGAGGATGGAGTGGTAAGATGTCACGGACGACTCTGTGTCCCCGACAATGAAGAAGTGAAGAAGGAAATTCTGTCGGAAGGAAATTCTGTCGGAAGCACATAGAAGTAATTATAGTATTCATTCGGGTAGTACGAAGATGTACAGAAATTTGCGCCAACAATATTGGTGGAATGGCATGAAAACAGATATAGCAAAACATGTTTCCCAATGTTTAACATGCCAGCAAGTAAAATCGGAACACCACAAACCCACAGGACTTTTGAGACCATTGGATATACCAGAATGGAAATGGGAGCATATAACAATGGATTTTGTACAAGGATTGCTAAGGACATCAAGCGGTCATGACTCTATTTGGGTAATAGTGGATCGTTTGACTAAGTCTGCTCACTTCTTAGCAGTTCGCATAGATTACCCGATGGACAAATATGTGGAAATATATGTAAGTCAAGTAGTACGTTTACATGGTGTTCCAGTGACTATTACATCGGATCGGGACTCGAGATTTACTTCGAACTTTTTGGCGGAGTCTTCAGATTGCCTTAGGAACTAAACTCCAATTTAGTACTGCTTTTCATCCTCAAATAGATGGGCAAACAGAAAGAGTAATCCAGACATTAGAGGATATGTTAAGGGCTTGTGTGATTGATTTTAAAGGGAGTTGGGATGAAAGATTGCATCTGGTGGAGTTTGCTTATAATAATAGTTTTCAGAAAAGTATAGGCATGGCTCCCTATGAAGCCTTATATGGAAGGAGATGTAGGACTCCCGTCTGTTGGAATGAAGTAGGGGAGAGAAAATTGACAGGACTTGAACTGGTACAAGTTACCACTAAGGCTGTTGAAATTATCAGGAAAAGACTTAAGACAGCCCGTAGTCGACGGGAAAGACTACGCAGATAAGCGTAGAAGGCCTTTGGAATTTAATGTGGGAGACCATGCATTCCTTGAAGTATCTCCAATGAAAGGGATATCATGATTTGGAATGAAAGGAAAATTAAGCCCCAAATTCGTTGGACCCTTTGAAATACTCGAGAAAATAGGAAACGTAGCTTATCGTTTGGTGTTGCCTCCTAAGTTGGGAAATTTACATGATGTGTTCCATCTGTCGATGCTGAGGAGATATGAGCCGGATCCTAGTCACATACTCGATCATGAAGCCTGTACGAGTGTTGGATCGAAAAGAACAAGTCCTTCGAACGAAGAAAATCCCTCTAGTTAAGGTGTTATGGCGACATCATGATGTGGAAGAGGCCACCTGGGAAAGTGAAAAAGAGATGAAAGAATGATACCCTCACTTGTTTAATGAAATTTAAACGATATTAAATTTCGAGGACGAAATTCTCTGAGGGGAGAGTTGTGGCATCCAAAACTTTAGATGACCCTCGGATAGGTGACAGTCATTGTACTGTGACTTTGTTTTTATTTTACAAGCATTAATTTGTATTTGTTCATTTGGATTAGTATTTCAATTTTTTTTTCCTTTGAACCAAAAGGATGGGATTCGGTCTTGCATAAGGATTATATGTGCTGAAATTAAAGAATTAGAACTTGAGGATATTGGACAGTACGCAAGAATTTGGAGTGTACATATATATATATATATATATATATATATATACTTGTATATAAAGCAATTTAATTTTTTGATATTAAATTAAATTCGGTAAAAATCAAATTCTTAATAATTAAAAAAAAATTGGGCCTTATTTTAAGGACTCTTGGGCCCAAGCAAGCCCAAAGACACCCCCATGGGTGTTGACCGGATCAAGAGGGGGAGGGGGAGTGCATGCCCTCCCACACTTGTCTTCAGCAATACTTCCACCTGTCCCTTCTCAATTACCACTTGTCCCTTGTATCTCCATTTAATCATTTTCTTTCATGCAAAAATGGAGTTAATTGGTTAATCAAAGAACAAGAAAAGGGGAGGGGACTTTTGGAAGTGATGGAGGAGAGAGAAACCGAGAGAAATTGAGAGTGAACCAAGCAAAGAGAGGAGGAGGGTCGATCGTGGGTGCCGGCAGCGAGGGAAGAGAAGGAAGGGCCACATCCCACCGTGTCCAAGCAGCCAACGTCGACGCCACCGGTCCCCGTAGCCGACCGGCCAAGCCGTGACCCCCAGACCTCCATTCTCGGACACGTTTTGAGTGAGAGAGTTTAAGGCAAGCAGATGTTCTTCCATCTATGTTGTTGCATGCTGTCTTGCCTAGAAAAGAAGTGGAATATATGAGGAAGATGAAATGCTAGAGCTGCATGTGGAATTTTGGATGTGTAGGAGGGTGTTAGATCAAGAAAACTAGGTGAGGATGAAGTGTGTGTGGTGGATTTCGAATTAGCAAATGGAACCAAACAATTTAGAAATCTGACTATGGAGAATTTCGGAGGTAATCATGCTGTGATATGGTGTAATGTATGTATTTTCATTGAATATAATTGTTGGAGGTCGAAATTTAAGGCATAGGAAGAGTTCTTGCTTGATTAGTGGACTGTTTTGTGAAAAACAGTGTGACCCTTGGCGACTTTTTAATTTTTCTGTAATTATCTAGCGACATTTTGACTTCACCTTCTTAATGAAAGTTTTAGGGTGTATCCTTATGAAAAACATATCAAAAATTCAAAATAAAATAACAAGAAATGGTCATCGAAATAATTTTCCTATGAAAACACAAAATCTGGAGTTTTTACAGAATGATAGTTAGGAAAAAACGAGATTTTTACCCTCGGTACATAAGGAATCTGACCTAGTGGTCTGCTTGAGATTTGTTCCTCTAGGTCTCATTGATAACGTGTAAAAATTTCATAATTTTATGAGCCCGTTTAGTAATTGATTCAGAATTGTTACCCGAACTGCGCAATTGTAGAAATTAAACTGCTGTTTCAGGATTTCCACAAAAATTGTCCTATAAGAAGTGTATTTCTCGAATTGCTATGTGATTTGATGATGCTGATGGTGGGATATTGTGATTTGATGATGCTGATGGTGGGATATTGTGATTGATAAAAGGTTCATGAGATATCTTGTTTGACATATGATGATGCAATTGTGAATTAAAATGCGAATTGTTACCCATTGAACCCTCGAGTTAATGATACCCCGCGAGTCGGGAGGTCCAAAGGATCGAAAGAGTCGAGGCCTTGTGGATGCCCAGTGGCCCTAAGAGGCTGAATGCCGGAGGTATGCCGCGGGAGCTTCGGGATGCCCGGTTGTATGCTTGTCAGTACGTAAACCCGGATGGCCGAGCAACCATCCTCATGGTGAGCTTCGGAGGTTTTCCTCGTGATGCCAGGTGGGGTACGAGATGCTTGGAGGTGTGATTCGCTCCAGATGCCCGGTGGCCCTATGTGGCTGAATGCCGGAGGCTTTCGCGATTCCGGTGGTGGATGCGAATGCCCGGAGGGACGCAAACATTGGTCCTCTGGGGGATGAAATCTTTTGAAGGCTAAATAAATGATATGTGATCGATTATGTGGCCTATGATTCTTATAGAATTGCAATTGCTTTAATATTGAAGAATTATATGATATCGATATCCATTTATTCTTTGATTTCTTGCTTTGTCTATCTTGTATGAAATTAGGTATTGATAGTCATGCTCGAGATAGCTTGTTGAATCTTTTGCTGGTAAGTGGTTGTACTCACCCCGTTTAAGGACTAACATTTCAGATTGAGATGCCTTTGCTACCTGTCTCTCGTGGCACCTTTTATGGCGTACCGATCGATGTCGAGTGCTCGAGTTCAGAGTACATTTGTGTCGGTGTGCGAGGGCTGGTGTTCGTTCGAGTCCGAGTCCTAGTCATGTATGATGTGCGCCTACCTGGAGGCCCTGTGGTGCAGGAGTTCCTGTCCGTGCACGTTCGCCGTGACGGGATTATGTTGGGGATGCTGCCGCCGCCGCCAGCCGATGGACCGGGTTGGGTGTGATCGACCTCGGGCGATGGGTAGCTAATGAAGCTTTTTGACTGCTGGCACTTTCTGATAGACCGAAGTTGATGGTTGTTATGGAGTTGGACGCTTTTGGGTCTAGCCGAGTTTTAGAAAAGCCTTGGCCTTTTGTTGTACCAACTCATATTGTCCATCAAGTTAGATAAATAAAAGTGTTCGGCTTATCTTATGAAAATGTTTAGTAAGTGTGCATCATTTCTAAATGAATGGGTTGGGGAGGTGTGAAATCGCTTTCGCTTTACTTCTTACGTTGCGCCGGGACCGTTAAAAGTAAATAACAAATTCTTAGGAATTATAGACCTTCAAGTCAAGGTATCAGAGTGGAAATCGGACTGTGGCGACCCTATTGGTTTGGGGTGCCACAAAATTGAAGATTAAAAATGAAAATTCAGAGCATGAGTTGGGGCTGTGTTTTTGGCATCTATTTGTGCTAATTTTGGCTTCAATTTATCTTAGAAAGTATTAGGGACAAGAAGATATGTGTGTGGGCTGTGGGGGGGCCCAAACATTTAATTTTTTTGCTAAGGTTTAAGACTTTTGCTCCCCTCTTAGTTGGCTTCTCCCACATGCTCATCCATTTCCCCTCCTCACGTGAGCAAGCCTTGCACGCCTCCTTTGCCTTCATCCTTCGCTACTCTCTTCATCTCTCTCCATTCACCGAAACCTTACTAAAGCCAGCATCTCAGTCTTCTCTGGCCACCAAGACCGAAGCTCCACGCGGCTTCAAAACTCCATGAAGCCTTGCTGACCAAAGCCTCGCCTGCAGCAGCCCGTGTTGACTCCATTGACGAGAATTCTTCAAGCTGCGTTGTCCACTCCATCTCCACTCACGCTTGGTGAACAACGCCACTCATAGAAGCCCTTTTGTTGACTCCATTCGTGCGCCTCTCCACCAGCTTGCCACTTGCCATCCCATCAGGCAGCAATGAAACCCCTGCCAGTCTTGCTTCCTTCGTGTCTTCCTCACATCCTCAGTTCAAACAGTGAAGCCAAGAATTGACCACCTGCAGATCGACTCCTCCGTCAGCTTCGAAGACCGCTCCTCCTCGGTTCTGCTTCTCCACTGCCTCCATTGATTCTCACGTAGACAGCGAAGTAGACCCAGCCACCAAAGCTATTTCTCTCCCTCGACTCAATCATTTTGTAGTGAAGTTCGGCACAGCGGTGGGCCATTAGAAGCCCACAAAGACTTGCAATGATCAAGCCCGCATCCGCTCCGCTTTTGGTCCGGCTCGGCCCGGGAATTCGTAGTTCCATTGGGCTTTCATGTTCGAGTCCAATTGAAGGCGAGGATCGGCCATGTGAAATCCGGCCCAAGCCCATCTTCAGCTTTGGAGTCCAGCCCATTGGAAGCCCAATTCTGAGCCCAAGCCCGCGAAGCCAAGCCTAACCGCAAGTTCAGCCCAAGCCCAGAATTTTTTGTGAGCTTGCAAGGCCGTTGGGCTCGGGCCAAGTGTCCGTCGGCACCGCCGAAAAGTTGGAATTCGGCCGTTGTTGCGTCGTCGTCGCGGCGTTCTGGTCTTCACTTTACACAAGTGAGTTGTACTCACTAATCCCTTATTAGTCGGTTAATGATGCTTAGGGATTGATTAGATTTAATTAAGTGCAATTAGGTGGTTAGATTAGATTAGAATAATTAAATTAGGGATTTACCTATGCATGTTAGGCAAATGGTTAGTGTACTTAGCAAGTAGACATGCTCTATTATTTATTGAACGAGTCTCGGTAATTTTTCAGGCTCGTCTCGGCTGCCAATTAGGTATTACGGGCCTAAATTGGATTTATTGCATTTATTTAATTAATTAATTATTTTTCTGAAATTAGACTGCGATGGCCGACGACTGAAATTTTATGCTGATCATCGTGGTGCAGTCCGTTTATTTATTTACGCTTTGATTTGCACCGAATGGATTAAATTGTGGGTTTTTAGGATAGATTCCTAAATGAGTTGATTTTGAGTAATTGATTGAGGAACAACCGAGTATCGGTTGTCAGTATCTAATTGATTGGTGAACCACAGAGAATTGTGAAAATTGAGTGGAGCGGTCATTGAGGGGAAATTATTCCAAAATTGGAGAATGTTAGTACTTGGTGGGAAAATGACCTTGAAAGGTTGTGGGTGAACCTAGAAAGCCATTGAAGATTGAGTAAGCCGTGCCTGCTGAGCCGTGATTCAGCATTACCACCGAAATAGGAATCGGCCATGCTGAGTGGGGCCGTGATGCCACTAAATATCGAAAAGTGCCGAGTGGGGCCGTGATCCCACTAAGTATAAATTATGGCCGCAGGCCGTGATCCACCACCTGATAGAGGTTGTGCCCGTTGAGCCGTGATTCAACATTACTGCCGAAATAGGAATCGGCCGTGCCGAGTGGGGCCGTGATGCCACTAAATATCGAACATTGCCGAGTGGGGCTGATTACCACCTAAAGATAAGTCGTGTCCTTTGGACCGTGGTTTATAGCCAAGAAATTTGGAAAACTGTGCTCGTTGAGCTGTGAGTGAGAATTGAGATTTAATAAGTGAAGTAACCAGAGATTGGTTTTGATTGACATGCAATCGACTAGGTCGATTGATCGAGATATCGATCTGTGATGTGATTGTTTGGGTGCCTATTGAACTGTGCTAATATGCAAGTGGAATCTGAGGCCAAGGTAAGTCCTCTGACCCGTGTGTGCATAGGCAGCTCAAGTATATTGGCTTCTTAATCGGGTCTTAGGGAGTAGAACTCGCTGAGACGTTGTCTCACTGGTTATTGTATAACCATTTTCAGGTCCTTAGATGGCGTTGGTGAAGGGCCAGAGACCCGAAGAGTAGAAGGTGAAGCCTGAAGAATTGACTAGTTAGTCATAGGACAATTCTCTTTTGATGGAAGTTGATTCCTTTCTGTAGATGTTGTTTTATGAAACGGTGGTTTAAAACCAGATCTAACAATTCACCTTGTACATATTTGCACTATGATTTGTAATGTGTATAAGTGTGGTTGCTTTTAAAGTATGAAAATTTGGAGTCCTACTTTCCTATCTCATTGTTTCATTGTTTGGAGATTTTTATCTGCTTCCGCATGCGTATTAAATAGAAAGGGTTGGCGATGCATCCTGGGACGTCGCTATTAATCGTCCAGGTAAGGGATGGCCACGCATTCGAGGATCGGGGCGTGACAGCATTGCCCAATACTGTTCTTCTTATTGCCACACCTTTTGAATCTCCTCCTTCAATGCTGTGGCTATCGATTTGTCGTAAAATCTATGCGGTTGGTTGGTAAGTTGCTGTAGTTGTTGTTGCAATGCTGCCACTTTAAGATAATTATGCGAAAATTTGTTGCGACTCCACTTAGTTAAAGCACCTGAAACCGCCTGTATTTTATGCAGAAGGTCAGAGTTCTTTACCTATTCTGAATTCCATGAAGTGTCTATAATTTCTCGACATTCACAATCCTGGTTCCAAAAAGCTTCAAACATAAAATGCCGCTGTCTTTTCCCAGTAGGTGCGATGGTATTTAATAAGAGAGGACTATGATCGGAACCCACAGCAGGTAGAGCATATACTTCGGCCCCAGGAAACATTAAGCGCCACTCCATAGTGCATAGGACTTTATCAAGACATTCCTTTACGTAATCATCCCCTTCTCGGTTATTCATCCATGTAAAGGCATACCCCTTTGTATCTATATCCATTAGAGAACAATCGTTCAAAACAGCTCGGAAAGAAGATAAGTGATGAGAATCTGCTGGTCTTTTCCCTGCCTTTTCCCAGTGGTAAATGATTTCATTAAAGTCGCCTACACACACCCATGGTAGATGATTACCATAGCTGATTTGTCTGAGTTCCTGCCATACCTGTTGTCGTAAGTGATAAATTGCAGGGGCATGGAAACAAGTAAGACGCCGGGTGCTGTCCGCCATATCTTCCTTGCATAGCATGTCAAAGAAGTCTGAAGTAGACCTGATAATTGTTAAAGGAAGCCTGGCATTCCAGAACACAGCCAAGCCTCTAGCTGAGCCAACCGGGCTATGCACATGAAGGTTCAAAAAGTGTAAACGGCATTTCAGTCTTTGAAGGACAGATTCTCTATTTTCAGTTTCCATCCAAAAAAGGAGATCGGGCTTTTCTTTTTCCATAAGGGCCTTTAGTGCTTGACCGTCGGGGATTGCCCAAACCCTTACAGTTCCAACTTAGGAGTTCCATTTGTGAGTGGGTGGTTGTTGAGGGCCAGCCACCTTAGCCTAGCTTCCATCTTCATGTGCTTCCAAGATGGGTGTATCCAGGAGAAGTGATTCATCTATGTTGTCTTGAGCTGAAATTCGCATATCATAGGGATTATAATGCTTGAGTTTCTTTGCAGGACCAATCTTTGGAGTATGGCGAGTGTTTTTTATTTTCTTGGCCTGCGGTAAGTTGATCGACTGGACCTGAACCCCCTTCATCTTTTCTATTGCAGGTATCAGTGTAGTGGTAATGATGCTACTAGGCAGAACACCAGCTTGACAGTACTGATCCTTTGGAGCTGTCGATGAAGTGCTGATGGCTACAATATGCTGCAACAGGAGGGCTGCTTTTGTGTTGACTGTTGGCAACATTAAAGGGAGATGGTGAGTGGTTGTGGGAGGTGTTTCAGGTACAACCTCCTCCAAATGTTCCTGTTTGTACTTCGTTTCATAGTAAATCCGCCAGTAAGGGCTATGCTCCTTGACCTCCGCACGAAGCCATTGTCCGTAAGCCATCATCTCATTTCCTTCAAGTTTTGCTTCATCGAAAGGAATTTCTTTGCAATACATTGCGTAATGACATAACTTTCCACCCGAATAACAGAAATGGGATAGCCTCTCATAACGAAAATCTAGCCATAAAGGCTTGTTATTGATTTTGATTAGTTGGCTTGTCTTCAACTGTTCGTGTAAATTAATTTCGACTCTTGCTCTGCCCGCTCTAAGGGCGAAACCTTCTTTTGTATCAGTTTTCACTTCTATCACTCTGCCTACATTTTTAACTGCCTTGCGAATCATTTGTTCAGTGCACCACTCCAAAGATAGACCAAATACTGGCACCCAAAAGGCGCGAGTGGAAAAATCGTAGCAATGCAGTGGAGTATTCGGAATCCATGATTTGAAAACTACCAGATGACTGGAAAATAGCCAAGGTCCGCCCTCTAGAATCCTCTATTTATCTATCTCCGACTGAAATTTTGCCACATATAGTCCAGCCTCTCTTTGCGAAATATCAACATGTTCTATTCTCCATGCCCTCTTCAATGTGCTTTGAAATGCTTGAAAATTGATAGAGGGATTAGAATGGAATTTACCTATGAGAGTTAATCTGCATTCCTCCAATTTTTCAGGGGATGGCTCATTGTTCCAGACCTCGATTTCTTGTTCCGAGCAGAGACGTCCCAATCGTTGACATAGTGTAGCAAGTCGGGATGAATTCTCGTCTTCTTCGTGGTCCATGAGCTGAATGGACAGAGTCGAGTAAAAGGAAAGCAACAGCAGGGTCAGAATGTAGCTGCTAAAGCAGAGGCAAGCGAAATCTGGAGTGTCGATTGAAATGAGGAGTCTCAGAAGTGGCCAAAAGAAGCCATGCAGAAACCAAAAGAAAAATATGAAGGTAGATGAGGTGACGAGCAAACATAATTGACGCAGAAGTAGGGTCGAAAGGGTTAGGGTGTCGATGGGGAAGAAAAGGATCGATCGAAGCGTGACCAGTTCAGGTGAAGGCAGCGATTTGGAAGACCAATGATGATAACATCAAGGAAGGATGTAGGTGGGAATTCAGGGTAGACGAAATTGCCATGGCTGAGATACATATTGGGTGGAAGGAAAGTATTAGGGTTTAGGGTTTGAGCTACCATTAAGGTATAAGATGACTCTACATATCGAGAGAGTAATCAGAGAGAGTTTTTTGGTTCTGCCAAGCATAGGCACTATTGATTGACCACATAACAGTCATGAACGGGGAGGGTTTTCTACGATATCATGAACATGATCAAAAAAGTCATTTCAAGTTTGGAAGATCATTGTGATGAATGAAAATAGGAAACGAGTTTGTTCGTTCATTTCCACTCAATTGATTAGTTAAAGTTTGCCAAAAAGATGAGATCGAGAAGTTGTAGAGGTTTCTAGTGGGGAAAATTGTCCAAAAAATCTTAAATTTATTGCATTTATACCAATTCAGTCCTAAATATTTTAATTTACCAATTTACTTCTAAACATTTTTACTTTTTTTTGTCAATTGAGTCCATTTGATCAATTTTGGTTAGACTTCATTGATGTCGACATTGGTGGCGCTATGTGGCATGATCGGCGTTGACGTGGACAATTTTTAATAACATTTTAATATTTTTTGAAATTTTGAAATTGTTTATAATTTATTTTTTTCTTTTTACTATTTCTTTTTCATTTTCTTCTTCTTTTTGCCGGTGCCCAGCCACTGGCGAGCCTCGACTAGGCTTGCCCTTGTCAAGGTGAGACCTAGCGAAGGTCAGTCTCGTTGGGCATCGGCCAAGCGAAGGCGACGCCAGGCGAGGCCACCTTGGCTTGGGTGAGGGCTGGCCTCACTAGATCTAGCTTGGGCGAGACCGAGCCCCAGAGAGGGCTCCCACGCTAGTGTGGGTAGAGACAACACCTAACGAGGTAGCCTTGGCTTGGGCGAGGGTCGGGCTCGCCTAGTCTAGGCGAGGCTAACCCTCGCCGGGGCTCGCCCTCCCCCAGTTGGGCCTCGCCTGTGGTTTATGGGCTAGCCAGATGGCCATGGCCGGTGGCTAGCCACCGGTAAAAGGAAGAAAAAATTGAAAAGAAAGAGAGAAAAAGAAAAAAAAAATGTATAAAAATTTCAAAAAAGATTAACTATTATTAAAATTTGTCCATGTCAGTGTCAACCATGCCACGTGGCATCGCGGGTGTCCATGTCAGCGTCAACCGTGCCACGTGGCATCGCCGGTGTCCATGTGAGCGAATTCCAATAAAAATTGACCGGATGGACTCAATTGGCATGAAGTAAAAATGTTTAGACTAAGTTGACAAAATTATAAGGTTTATGATTGAAGTAGCAAAAGTGCAATAGGTTTACAACTTTTTGGATAATTTTCCTGATTTTGGGAGGAGATACCGTCTAAGGTCGGAAGAGATATCTTCATAGGCGTAGACCATTAGAGAAGGTTCATAAAGTCGACTAGGACCATCTTAAACCAAAGAGCTAGATTTATTAAAAATAGTTTACAAAATTCTTTTCATAGGAGATACATCAAATTGTGAGTAATCCTCTAAATAATTAGTTATATTCAAAAATTAATAATAGCCCAACATATCATTTAATAAATTAATTATATAAATTAGACATAATAAGTCTAATATTTTGCTAAAACAAAAACTCATGACATATTTTTAATGGTTTATAATTTGGCTTGTACATAAGAATTAGACGTATAGAACCGGCTCAGTTCCCCATACAGATTATCAATTCACATTAGTAAAATGGATGTTTTCATCACTAAAAAAGAAAACCTTAAAACAGAAGAAGTAAATCCAGAAAAAGGTGTGCCTGGACATGGGGGAAGCCAGCGTTGAATTGATTATTACTGGACCGGTCGAGATTCTAGACTGGTCATCTGCGTGTAACATCAAATCTGGGTTGACCTTCTAGAAGTTTGGGAAAACCACTTCCTGTCTTTACCATATCGATCATTAGAATATAAAATCGCCACTTGATGTTTTGCTATCTAACTGATTGGGTAAATTTTGGTTTAAAGGTTAAGGAGAGGAGACATGTATGAATAAATGCGATTTGACTAAATTCTTGTGCTAATTTATCGAACAGAAGAAGAACAAAACAGTGGGTAAACCGACCAGTACACTCGGACCATCTTCTTGGCCCTATTTCTCCAAAAGTCCCTGGGGCTTTCCGGCTTCAAGCTGTCCAAAAGGTTACTGTCATCACCAGCTGGTATGGTCATTCCACAGGTGATTTTTAATGTTTGAATACTTAAACGTTTTGTCAAGTGGGTGCTAGGAAATTCGGAAACGGATAGCTTATTAAATTAATGAATACTGTGAGAAGACAACTGTATTTGTTAAAAATTGATTCCCAATAATCTTATGCTTGAAAGAGGTATGTACTAACACTCAAACACAACATGTCCACAACATGAGTTGACTTGCTTCATGTCTTCCTTTCAAAGTCTTCTTAAAAAGCTATTGTTATAGTTACATAGATGGGCTAACATTACTAGAAGAAACCGATAGCCGATGGGCAAAACCGTACAAAAAAAGAAGTCGAAATTGATTTAAAACTCTCATCATAGATGGCTTGTGGATCAGTGACCATCGTTGGTGAGGGTTTTGCAAACCTCTCGCCAAGAATCGGCGGAAAAGGATAAAAATCAGACACTCGTCCAGTCAACTCCATGATAAGATATTGATAGAGCTCATATAATTTAAATACTGTGACGGCTAACGAAAAAGTTATATCAATCAATGAAAGAACTAAGAAGACACAATTGCAAGTAATTTATTCCTGATTTTGTAAGAGAAAGTGCATTCGCAAAGCATATAAGATAATCTTCGCCTCGAGCTATAAATATGGTCAAAGAGTACAAACACTTTTGGTTTGGTTTTTTTCCTGAATGAAGGGATTGCTTTAATTTCTTCAACTAACAATTTCCGAACAACGAAGAACGCTTTTGAAGAAAGAATCCCTCGAAAGGGCTAAGATGGGCTAGGCAACCAATTACAAGGGAGGGCTTCAAGTTTGCTGACTGATTGGCCTCACGGTAACGGTGGACAACTTGGATTTTATGGAGATGGGCTAGACAAAATTGGCATTTTGCAATAAGGGCTTGCAAATCCCACCAAGGTTGATCAGTACCCAAGAGAAAGCCTATCGGATATTGAGCACCTACAGCCAATAGGTATAGTTTTAACAACACCAAAGTCCAACTAGTTTCACAAGTGAAGAAATGTACAGTCTAGCAGGCATTATTTAGTCTAGAAAAGAGAAGTAATATTCATCCTAACAGATGCACAATAATTAACAAATGTGCAATATTACAGAGGATCGATGTATGATTTAGCTTCAAATGGTAACAACAACTTAGAACAATCTTAATAACTATAATGAATAACATGTGCAGAGTATTCTTTTTAAATGCACATAGACCCTTTAAGCAATCAACACCTTATTCTCCAAATCCATTGATTTTTGCTGATGGTTCTGATGGTTCATAAAAAATCAAGGTGGAAGGCCAAGCAATCTCACCGTGAGACCATCCATGAAGAATAATATTTCGCATACGCAGCCATTCATCGAGGGTACAATTCGGTAACCGACATATCATTGGTCGACGAAGGCAAGGTCCTAATAGTAGATTGATTTGATCCAAGCTCTTTCATTGGGATGCTCAATCCCCTTGATCTACTTCTGATGAAGAAGGCTGGATGTTGAGGCGGTGGCGGGTTAAAGTAATTGCTGCTAAGCATGAGAACAACAGTTGCCATGGTGGGTCTAATGGCTGGATCTTCCTGAATGCATAGTAAGCCCATGTGTAAGCAGCGAAGGACTTCATCCCTTGAATATGAATCCACAATAGCCGGGTCCAACACTTTCGAGGGCGTGCCATCCCTCCATTTATTCCATACCTGCAATAATGATTCTGAAAAATCTTAAAAAATTGTGGCATTAATTCAATGACTCATCATGGAAGACATCTGAATCTTGCAAATAACCATATATGACTAAGGAAAAGAACTATAAGTGTTTCTTTAGGCTAAAGGACTTAGTTTTTACAAAGGAATTTCTTGACCAAAATTACAAAGAGTGTGGTGTGAATATTTGTTGTTGTAGCACAACGAAACTTACATAACTAGCAAGATATTCACCCCCATCCAATTGATGGTAGAAGTTATTCTTCTTGCCGCAAATGATCTCTATAAGTAGTATGCCGAAACTATAAACATCAAATTTCACTGAGAACTCTCCATGCATTGCATATTCAGGAGACATGTAACCACTGCAAAACCGAACATTAGCCACATGTATATTGCAAAATTAGATGCATATCAATGAGCATCCTTAAATAGATAAAATGAGCATGTCTGGCATCTAATTAGAAAGTCATCTACTCAGGACCTAAGACTTACAAAGTCCCCACGATTTTATTTGTGCTAGCTTGAGTTTGATTGACTCCAAAAATCCTTGCCATGCCAAAATCTGAAATCTTTGGGTTCATTTCACTATCTAACAAGATATTGCTACATTTTAGGTCACGATGGATGATCCGGAGATGAAAATCTTCGTGTAGATAGAGCATTCCTCGAGCGATCCCAGATACTATTTTATAACGTAATTACCAATTCAATTGGTTGCTTTTTTGGGGATCTGCATTGTTGCACCAAAACTCATTATGAGCTAGGATGTGGCACCTATTCAAAAACTCAAGGTGAATATATTTACTCTCATTGATCAAAGGTAGCTTAACAAAAAACTATAATCAGTTGAAAGAATAGAAAACCTCTTAATTTTAAGTTTTCCACAGCTAGTGAAAGCTAGAACATTTGATTTTAAGCAAATATACATAAGAATGTTAAATTGCAACATACCAAATAAGAAGTAATCAAGGCTTTTATTTGGCACAAACTCGTAGGCGAGTAGTTTTTCATCTCCCTCCAAGCAAAATCCGAGCAGTCGTACAAGGTTTCTGTGTTGAAGCTTTGCAACTAATAGAACTTCGTTTTTGAATTCTTCATCACCTTGTCTAGAGCTTCGAGATAGCCTCTTCACCGCGATTTGTTGTCCATCCAAAAGTCTACCCTAAAGTGTGTTGAATTTGCTGTTTAATTCCTTATCACAACTTTAAAAAAAATAACCTAAAAAAGTGTTACATGTTTTTTTTTTTTTTTTTTTTTTGCACCATTATCTTTAATTCATATGTAAAGCATTCTTCTTTGTTTCTAACTTATATGTAATATGTACCTGGAAAACTTCACCAAATCCACCTTCACCCAACTTGTTTTCAGGAGAGAAATCATTTGTCACCGCTTGTATTGTAGCCAAGTCAAATTGCAAGGACTCCACAATGGTAAGTTCATTTGCACCCGCATTACCATAAAACGCAATTTGGTTATCAAATTGTATCGACATTGGCTCCTAGTGGCGTTAATATGGTTGCCAGTGCTTGGGAACATTATCACAATGAAGAGCACCGAATTGGGCTGGCATGGTTGTCCCCTTACCCCAATAAAATCTTCCCCTCTTGATTGGTCATGGAGGAAAAAATTACAATATCGTCAATACTATTAGTAACAAAGTAATGAAATGAATCTTGTATCATGATCACTTTTTCATGCTGAAGGTATTGCTAGGTTTGTTAATTGTGGTGCAGATGCTACCTATGCTTGGAGGGAATTGCTAGATGTTAGGAGCATTTTGAGGCCCCGTTCTATGGTTGGTCATGTCGAATCTATATCCCTCTGGAATGACTTATGGCATCCAAATGGGTTCTTACTAGATGTATTCCCAAGTACGATTATGCTCTTTTTGAATTATAAGAGCAGCTGATATGATTTATGCTCTAAATGGCAAAGGCCCATTGGGAGGTCTGAAGACAAGGTATCATTCTAGGCAGCTGTTTGTGGTGTAATTTGTTGAAGGATTCTTTGGAAGACCAAGATCCTTGCACTGCTGCTTCTTGTGACATGCTTACCTCTACTTCAGCTTTGGAGATTGTGAGGAAAAGAGCCACAAGAGTTGAACAGTATCGGCTGATTTGATTTTCATTTAATTTGCTGAGGTTTGGATTCATATTTTGGTTTGCAATACAAGATAAGCTGCCTATATTTCAAGGAATTGAAAGATAGTCTTCTAATCAAGGCCGAACTTTCTGCTTTTTGTGTCATGAAAGCACTGACATTAGATCCAACTTGTTCTTTGGATGCAGTTTCTCTAAGCAAGTCTGGAAGAGTGTCCGTCAGCTTTGTTTTCCTAATAATGTTATTGGTGATTAGGAGTTTGAATTGTCCTGATGCAGCATGCTATAAAAAGGGGAGATTTTCATTGGTGTTTGATAAAATTTTTGTAGAATTGCTGCATCTATTTATCTTGAAGGCCAGAAATGAGCTGTTTCATTTCCAAACTTATTGATGGCATTATGATTTGCTTGTGTAGTCAAGTATACTTTTGAAGGTTGAAAGAGTATGAAGAATCGGATCTTTGTTCTCGATCTTTTCCATTATATATACTATATTTATATCAAATGGACTCTTAATTTGTATGATTAATATATCCGATTCCTTATAGAAAAAGAAGAAGTTTCATAACAAGCTCAACTATATGACACAGAGAGTTCACGAAAAATAAAGGCAAATATTCGATTTACCGCTATTTCGTTCGACGACTTCATCTGTCTTTTTTCCTCCAAGCAAACTACAAGTGAGAAAAAGAAGTACCATAACACCTCCAACAGGAACGGCAATGGCGATGGCTATCACGGTAGATTTGTTGCTTTTTCCTGCACAAGACCATTTTGTATATGAGACAATAGCCAAACTAATCTAAAAACACTATAGATGAAAGCATGTTAATATTTAAACATTCTAACACTTTGCTTCACTAGGTTGGAATATGACCTAAGACTGACGCGTGAAGATTCGTAATTTGACACCAAAGAAGTGGCCTTGAGTGATATGAATAGAGAGGCTTAAACGAGAAACTCTAAACTTCAATTGCTGTTCTAGCATTTGTAAGTTTTGTTTATGATAAAATGATGAGGCTGAATCTGAATAAGTGAAAATATTAAGAAGCAAAAAATTTCTAGGATGAACAACCCCTATTTCATCGCCTATTAATAATAAAATAAAATCCAAAGGAAGAGCATACTTAAGAGAAACTTGCACACTGTTTGATCACTGGAAGTATCATATGTTATATTAACAAAACTACTATCACCTATAGACTCAACCATAACTCATTTAATTTTGTACTTCAGCCAGTCTCTCTTTTAGTGCCTTACCACATCATAGCATCAACGATTCCGGACATTGGACCTCTATTTAAAACGACTTTTCCATATGCTACTTTCAGACTCTATGCTTTGCACCAAATCATTTGCCAAATCATTTTTCATCAATTCTTTTGCCACTCCTCGGAAATAAGGTGGACTTCAATCTCTTCTAGGGAAATTGTAAAGAGCCCCCCTTAGAAGAGCATTGGTGAAGTTTAGAGATGCCGATGACAACATGCCTTGTTTCTCATCAAGAAAGGCTTCATTGCCATTCTTCAAGTCCATCATGAATTTCATATACCTTTAGGTGTTGTAATCGGCGAAGGAAGTGGGACAGGCAGGGTGGAGTCATTATAAAAGGGGTGCAGTGTGACATGTTTGATGGTATCTCCGGGTACTTACTGGCCTGGCTCGCTGATGTTCTTGGTGTTGTACAATGTGATCAAGCGATTTTTCCATGATTGAGAAGATGGCCTGGTTCAGGTACCTCAAAATGCACTCGAATTTCCAAATCGCAAAGAGTCGCTGATTGGGACATCTTTGCAGGATATCTTGATATTGAGGTCGTTGCAGTAAAGGAAGAGCTTGTCAGCCTGGTTGGGAAGTTTTGGCTGGCAATGGCGTGGTGAAGCCACTGGTGCTGTCGTCGGCGACGGAGGAGAGGGAACAAAAAAATTGTTGAGGTTGGATTGGTAGATGTTGTTGAGAGAAAAGAAGGTGATGCTTTGAACGGATAAGTAAGTAATGATTCAAAACTTTGGGTATTAAAGCGCTGGTGCGCCACATAGGATTGTTAGCCCTAGCTAGACTACCACGTCGACGTTTTTCGGTCAAAATTGGCTGAAAGAACTATATTGACAAATCATCAAAATGTTTATGATTGAATTGGAATTATTCAAATATTTAAAACTGAATTGACACAAATATAATAGATTTAGGACTTTTATGATAATTTCCCTCAAGTAAAAACCCTAAACCAATTCTAGAAACTCTAATCTAAGCTTTGATACAAATTTTTGGGAAATAACACGGCAATTTACTTGTTGTGGAGGTGGACTCTCAAGCGTCCATTTTCCTCCTTTAGAAATCAACTCCCTTACTCAATTTTGGTGACTTTCTCCTTTTTCATATTGGGAAACTATTAGAATATCTTTAATAGATCAAAGTTCCACATGGTTTTAGGCAAGGAAACTTATGTGCAGATTAGTGAACAAATTGGGTATTTCAACACTGTGATGTAAATGCACTCTAGTACTAGATAGGACACTGAGAGGTTTACTTTCTTTGTTGATAGAAGATCGAACTGGATTAAGTTTTATTAGGAAAGTGATGGTGTAAAACTCAACTTTGCCCCCTTTTCTTACCCTAAATAATATATAAACTTAAGTCTAACATGAAACAAGTTCAAAATAATGAGGAAAAAAACACAAGTGTAATATTTTACAGTAAAGAACATGTCTTTATCGATTAAAACAAGTGGGTATTAACATGTCAATTTTAGGCTCATATCACATGTTTCCATTATTTAATTTTTAATAAGTGGATATTACTATGATAGAATCCAAAAAAATTCGATCATGAGCAACTTCTATTAACATAGTCAAATATTTACAAATTTTTATTTTTGTTGTGCATATCACTCTTATACTATTTCTTATCATTTGTCTTTCATATACAAACAATAAGGTGACCGGATGTAACAGAAAATGACCTCATTAAAAATTTTGCCTAAATAAAATCACATTTACATTTCTCAATGTGAAAATTTAAAAGGTGAAATTTAATTAAATATACCTATTGCATAAAATAAGGAATAAAGTTAAAAAGATAGTTAAATTTTATTTATATCAGATTGATAAAAATTAATATCATTCCTTGAAGTGTTTATGGAAAGAATAACAACATGCTCGACTTGTATACAATTTTTATATCACTTTTTTTTATCGTATTTTAAGATATTCCTATATCATTAAACACTAACTTCGTGGATAGGTAACATTGTTACGTCCTAAATCAAGATCTTGCTTCAAGATAAAGCGAAAAGCGTTGGGAAAAAGAACATAGGTTAACTGAAAAGTAATTATGCTAGAAATTAAGAGTAGAAGAGAAGATCACGAGCAGAAGTAAGAATATTATTTGGAGCAACATGAAAATTCATTTAGACTCTTTGAAAAGCCCCTCAAATTTAAATTCACAATATAAATACAACAAACTAAATGATCAAATTAAAATTCGCCAAATTTGCCATCATTTGAGCTATAATGTGCATATTCAAGTCACAGTGCGACACATGTGGGGGCATCATTATCAATGGACCAGCAAAAGTTCATAGGTTATTATGGTCGGAGAAATTAAGTAAACTAGAGCATAAATGTAAAAGAGAATTTATACAAGTGGTTTGATCCAATCTTAATTTAAGGATTGTAACTACTTGCTCTCTCAAATCAATGATGTATATAGCTACCTGTGCAAAATATTTTTTACATAGAGGTTAGCTATATCTTGGGTAACTATTTTGGCCCACTGGGCTGAATCCAGTCTTCAATCTAATAAAAAAGGAGAGTTGGCATGGAGGAAGACAAGCAATACAAACACAAATATACCTTTTGGTTGGGTCATCGAAGCTAGAGGCGGAGGCGGAGACGGAGACGGAGGCGGAGGCACTGGCACCGGCAGGGCGGAGGCATTATAAAAGGGGTAGAGCTCGTACCTCACGATGCAGCTCGGAGTGAGCACCCTCCCTCCTTGCTTCCCCTGAACCAGATAGCCGTTCCCAAACTGGAGGCACGTGTTACAGTCCCATGCTGTCAAGTCCGGCGTGCACTGCGCGAATGCGTACAGCTTCTGCAAGCTCGTGAAGTTTGCCTCCGCTGCGGCAACCTTCTTCCCTAACCAGCCAGCTAAAGCCCTTGTGGTAACGTCTCTCATGGTTTCTAACAAGACATCCATCAACTGGGTTGTGTCGGTGACGTTCCCGGTGTTGTACATAGTGACAAATGGCGATCGCTCCATGGCAGAGAAGTTCGACTGGTTCGAGTAACGCAACATGCACTCATCGTACCAGATTACAGAGACTCGCTGGTTGGGGCATCTTTGGAGGATTTCCTGTTTTCCAGTGGCCACACAGTCGCTGCACGTGGCGTTGTCGAGGTCGCCACGGCAGAGGAATAGCCCGTGGGCCTGGTCAGGAGGGTTTTGGCCAGCGGTGTCGTTGGCGAAGCCATTGGTGCTGTTGGTGGAGGCGGAGGAGAGGGAAGAGAGGAGGGTGTTGAGGTTGGATCGGTAGGTGGAGTTGGGAGTGAAGAGTGTGGTGTTTGGGCAAATATGATATATGTAAGTGGGTGCAGCTTCAGTATTGAAGATTCTGATGATGAAGAAGAAGGAGAGAGAGATGGAGAAGGTGAAGCTAGATATCATGGTTGGATTGATGATTGTATTGGCTTAGCGAGATCGGCACGGTATTATAGGAACAATTACGTTTGAATTGTCGTCCCATAAGTTTTGTCCATTCCCAAGATTTCATGGTTCCTTGCATTTGCACGCCATGGTTTCTTGCGTTTGCACACTATTACTCCATCGAAAAGTCTTGTATAACTTTACGATGGATGTACAATTTCTAAGACCCCTTGTATATTAATTAATTAATTAATTAGATAAAGAGAAACAAAAAATCTAAGACCAACCCAACCGTGGCTAGCTGCGCTGGTAGCCTAGTATTAGAGTCCCTCCCTCATCGTCGAGGTCGAGAGTTCGAATCCAGGTAGTTGCTAGCGTTGTAAGTGAAAGGCCATGGTGTTGGGGTGCTGTGCTAGTCTCTCCCAAGGTATAGGGGACCGGCCCTTCGGTGCCGTCCGGGCACAAGGAGCCCATTGTGGAGTCCTCGGTCATAAAAAAACAAAAAAAAAAATCTAAGACCACTTGTGGAGCGGAGGACTGGTCCACCCACTCCTGATCGAAGTCTCTGCGCTGCGACTGGAATTTATCGGTTTTCTAGCGGAAGACACCTTTTGCGACGGCCGTCACTCGCTCAATTGCGACGGTTCGGTTCGGATCAATATAATTAGTTCCTGAATGAGAATAAAAGATCACCGAGAATACACCTCTTTGACCGACATTTCACGGGTCGACCACGGCATTGACCTACTCTTCGGAGGAAAAAGACCGGTTGTCGAGGCTAAGGAAGCTCAATAAAGTTGCTACTTGTTGGGGTGAATCAGGCAACAGTCACCAAGAACTAACCCAACCCATGATTTGTGCCTTCCCCAAAGCTAAACCTACCAAATCGACTTAAGCCAATATATTCAAGCAAAACAACCTTGCGATAAGTAAATATAATGCAGAAATGATAAGGAAAGAAAAGAAACAACTACACTAAGATTTTACATGCAATGACAATGCGGAAAAAACCACAAACCACTCAAAAACTTTCACTACTCACCGAGAATCATAGCACACAAAAAACGTTTTTTTATAGTCAAACATTAAAGGCTCAATATCAATAATATGACAGTATTTAATTACTAAAAAGATGGATTAACGTAGATGAAGTGAGAAATCCTAATCATGATTGGAGAAAACGAGAAACAATTCAGAGAAGAATTTCAGTAAACGAAACCAATTAACTCAATTCTCGTTCGTATAAATAACATATTGAAATTTGAACCAAGTCCGACCTCATTTGGCCTTCCAACGGGGACGGCAAAGTCTTCACCCCTTTTCTTCTTCTCCACGTGCTCTCTCGATGAGCGACCCCCGTTCTCTCTCCACGAGCTAGCAGCCCCTTTTGTCCCTTTTCTTTTTGGCTTTTTGACTTCTGACTTCTTTTTCTTTTAATTAATAATAGCTGGGCCCCATATAAGCGGACCCGGCCAACGCCACTCGACATAAGAACTATGCTTGCCATGGTGAGTCTATTAGCTGTGTCTTCCTGAACACCAAGTAAAGCAATGTGGAGGCATCTAACCACTTCTTCTATTGAATATGAGTCTCTATTGAACAAATCTAACCACTTCGAGCGGTGTACTTGCTCTCCAATGCTTCCACGCTTGTAAAAACTATTTCAGTGGAGGAATTTTAACTTAATTAGATTGGTGCAGCCTAATATATGTTGTAATAACAAATACACAACTTCCATAGCTGGTTAGATTTTCGCCCCCATCTGATTGGTAGGATCAACTATTCTTCTTACCATTTATTATCTTTAGAATTAGGACACTCAAAGTATAGACATCGGATATTGTTGAGAGTTGCCCGCACATAGCATCCTTAGAAGACAAGTAATCACTGCAAGCATACACGAACGGTAGCATCCATTATGTAATTATAATTTGGTAAAATGAGCAACTTGTGAATGAACCACACTCTAATGAATATACTTTGAGGATTGGCGTGTATATGAGCATGGGATTGTTTCTAATTCATAGATCAACCATAAGATAGATAATATAAACAAGAAATTATCAGTCATCTAAGAAAGAATTTGAGACTTACAAGTCTCCATGATTATATTAGTGCTTGCCTGAGTTTCATCGACACCAAAACTCCTAATTATGCCGAAATCTGAAATCGTTGTGTTCATATCACTATCTAACAAGATAATGATGGGTTTTAGATCATGATGAATGAGCCAAAGTCTAGAATCTTTCATGTAGATAGATCCTCGGGCGATTCATGTCTTGACCATTCCAATTGCCTTCTCTTCTCAGGATTGGCTTTTTTGCACAATTACAAACCAAGTACTTTGAATTGATAAATCCTTGAAGAACTTTCATCAGGTTCCTAGAAGCCAATGGGAGGTCCTACTCTAAGTTTATGCTAATTACAGATGTAGTTTCTTCCACATTGGAACCGACAACTTAAGATTTGAAGTGCGCCATGTACCAAATGAAAAGTAGTAGGGAATTTTGTTCGGCACAAGCTCATAAACAAGTATCTTTTCTTCTGCCTCTATGCAAAACGCAGGAGCCCCACAAGGTTTCGACATTCAAGCTTCTCTCCCAAAACCACCTCATTCTTGAATTCTCCATCACCTTGCCATGACCTTTTAGATAGCCTCTTCACAGCTATTTCTTGTCCATTCAAAAGCCTTCCCTGAAATTCTTTAATTTGGTTGCTTGAGTACACGTTAAATTGCTAACTGATACGACCTAGAAAGCTCTTTTGGATCCGCCCTCACCCAACTTGTTTTTGATGGGAAAAATTGTTTTTGACAGCTTGTATGGTACCTAATGGTATTACACAGACTCCGTGTTTGTAATGTCACTCGCACCTACATGAAAAAACAACATGAGATAGTCTTTTACCAAAAGCATAGAACAGTGTATCTCGTGCGCACAGTTTCAAAATTCTCTCGGAGTATTAAGGCATGTGCGAGTCTATGTACCGCCTTCTGCTTGTACGACTGCATACGCCTTTGTTGTTTTACTCCGATGCAAGCAGCAAGCAATCAAGATAAGTATGACAACAACACCAACCAGAATGGCCACGCAATGATTATCATTGTAGATTTATTGTTTTGCCTGCATATGTGCAATCATCTTATAGGAGTGCAGGTTATTGAAGAAATTTGAATTGCTAATTTGCTACTACAGGTAGGAGCAAAGTTAAGCAAAGTTAAAAACTGTATAAATTCATTTAAATGTGTGGTTCTACTACATATTTCCACTCGAATCAAGTTCTTTAAATTCTGCAGCCATGAGATTTTGTCTTGTTGAAAAAGGTCCTGCTTGAAGAGTAAATGTCTAGAAGAATTATGTTGTCCTCCATAGTCTGTCCATCTCACAACATCTTTTTCCTTTTCCTGATTCTTATATTAAAGGAACGCACCAATTCTCAATTTGGTATTAACCACTAAATTTGACTAAAAAAAGCGAGCCTGAAAGGCTAAACACTTGAGTTCAGAGTCCACTATTAACGGCTTTCGTGTGAAAGTTCTCTAAATAATCTAATCTCAGCAGTGATGTCAGAATCCACAATGTTTAACAGGTGTGAGAATGAGATAATTGCGCGGTCTACCGAGGAAATTTTGCACTTAACATGTGCCATATCTTGATTTCATTGGACGGAAGATTTGAATGAAGCATTGAGGTAGGTAAACAGAAATGGGAACACACTCGTGCGAAATCATCAGAGAAAGGCATTGCTGTTTTGTTTGTGTTATTGGGAAGTGTGAAAGAATGTACTCTTATCAATAAAAAAACCCGGTCTGGGTGTTACGGCTTTTTAAAAAGTCAACAAAACTATTGATGCCCTTTTTTTCTTCTTTTCCTTTTCCCTCCCATTTGTATTTTCCTTTGCTTCTTCCTCAGTTCCACGGTAGTATCACCGCCCTCCTCTTGTGATAGAGAGGCGAGCTCAGGGAAGGATGGGCCGATCCAATGGGCAAGCGATTGCCGCTAGTGGCGAGGCATGACAATGAGGTGAGGGGTGATTGAGCCACGGTGGAGGTGGAGAGAGAGATGGGGATCTAAGATTTTGTGTTGATTCGCTGCATTCATTGATCGAAAATACTTTGGAAGATAAAATGACGCTTTTTGAAATCTAGTACGCAAAATTGTAAATACACTTTGGATGTTGGCCTATGCTCAAACCTTATTGGATTCTCCGAAAAATTGTGAATAAATTGTTGTTGGTTAGGCCATCAATACCCAGGTGGGGGAAAGAGAAGAAGATGAACGGTGAGGATGATCGCCTTTTTGGCCTCGTGCAAGGGTCACTGACAAGGTCAATTGCGTGATTTGCATTCTTTTGTTGAGTGGGGGAGACTTGACCAACAAAAGTCAAGATAACTTGTGGCTCTAATATCCTAGTTTAAAGTGATGGCGATGGCGAGGGAGAGAACTTTGGACTAGGTTCATATGTACTCGTTACCATATGAACTACTCGAAATGTATCGATGCCAATTGGACAAGTCTGTTGACCTAATACAACTCCGTGTAGGCCATGGCTAAAATCTCCGATGAAGGGAGATATTAATCCATTGGCGTATGTATAAGTGATTTGCACGAAAATTTGCCTAACAACTTTCACGGGCAGTTGCCTCCCGATGCCAATGGAAACACATGCAACATCAACTAAGGATGTGAACTAGTTTGTTCAGCTCGGAAAGGATGTAATGAAAAATTACTACGAAATGACTAAACACTCATGTGCAGGTTTCAGATTGTCCGCTCTGAGGGACATAGGATTACTTCATCGTAGAGTAGCTCCCAGTCATTTACAATCATTTTCTAAGTATATAGTAATTCGTAGACCAGGGTGGCAATGGTGTAATTTAGATGAATGACCCACCGTAGTGTAGATGATCCCCAGGAGAGAGTTTTAAATTATAACTGAGAAAAGGAAAGGTTGCAACCAAGTAGCCCATTTTAAAGGCTCGGGGCATTCCGATACGCTGACATAATTCGGATTCTCTAATGAAACACCAAAGAAAACACGACGACGCAGAAAGAAACGAAGGCGTACATAAACCGATATGGCTTCTTTTCAGAGAATTGTGGCCGCCATTATCGGTCTTCATTGCATATGGCAGATTGGGAGAGGCATGCCGGACGAGACTCTGGTGCAGCAAATATGCAGCAGAGACAAAAACAACGAGGGAGATGGTTACTGTTTTTATTTATACGGAATTCTGAGAGATTTTCACATCAGCGCCGCCGGATCTGGGTATAACTATTATGGACATAATAGAACTTTCCATGTCCAGTGCTATGGTCATGCGGCTTGCAATGATGCCCTTGCAGCATCATGCTCACGACGTGCTCCTAACGAATGCTGAGGAATTGGGGCTCACCTCCATCTCATTGATTGTGGAATGAGATAGGAGGTACATGATTAAACTCTTCCCTCTTTTAAAAAATTGCTGTGTGTGTGGTTATTACCATATGAGAATCCTCTAATCTTCACGGTATTACTATTAGAAACTTTGTGAAGACCTAAAGCGACATGATAATGTTAGTGTAAGGAAAGTACCATGAAAACCTCATACAAAAACGTTCAGAAACTAAAAGCATACTATATTTCGTTAAATGAATAAAGGCGATATATTCTTGCAAATCCAAGAGTTTATTATTGCTCCATCATCAGAATTTATTGAGTACATGATTAAACTCTTGCCACAGAAAACCAAGGATCACAATATTAGAAAGGCATGTTATTCTTTCATCATACAGCACCTCCACAACATAAGCCGACTTGCTTCATCGTTTTCCCTTCTGTATCTTCCAAAAATCATGCTATTCCTGGAGTTCCCTAAACTTGCTAACACTACAAGATAATCGATAGGTGATGGGCAAAACTGTACGCGCAAGTCAAAATTGGTCCTAGACTCTCATTAGTGACGACTCATAGACCATCGGCTACCGTCGGTGAAGATTAGAATAATGGAAAACATATAGATGTCACAAAGTCATATAAGTAGCGACCCGAATCCGAGAAACCTTTCATGGCAAGACATCTCTGAATGTTGAATGAGTAGCATGGAAAGAAGTAGATGGTCTATAATCAACACCGTCAAAGGAATTCCCAACGTTAGATCAGCAACTTCTTTAACTTTGGAAAGAAAATTAGATGTCTACAAGAGGAGAATAGAAGTCCGTTGAAACAGTGACGAAAACAATATAGCAACCTCTTTGAAATTGTCTGATTGAAAAGAAATAATGAAAATTACTTATAATGTTTGAAAGACAAGGGCTGTAACCTTGGAGTAAATGTTAGGTTCTTACTTTATAAAATTAAGAAGGGTATATTTGGAAATGAAAAGCGGAGGAACACTTTACTCTTTCTAATGGTAACGTACTTTCCAGAAGAGCAAAAAATGCGTAATTCTGAGCACAGAATAAATGAATTCTGCCAGATTTGAGATATTCTTTTGTGCCAAAATATCAGACACAACCGGAACAAATTTGTCCATGATTTCACAAGAGAAAGTACGTTGACGATACAAATAGATAATCTTTGTCTCGGGCTATACTACTGAGAAAGAATATAAAGACTCAAAATACTTTGATTTATTAACAACACCGGAACCCAACTAGTTTCAATGGTAAAGAAATGTGTAGTCTACTAGGTCACCTAATGAACACTTGAATTCGATTATTTAGTCTTCACAAGAGAAGTAGTTGGATTGAGTCATATAGAAGCACAATAATGTACAAATGCGCTAAATTACAAAGGATCGGCGTATGATTTAGCCTTGAATAGTAACAAAGTCTTAGACGAATCATAATAATATGAATAGACTCTTCTTTTAGCACTCCAGCCCCCAGAGCAATTAAAATCTTATTATGTAATTACATAGATTTTTGGTGGAAAGCCAAGCAATCTCACTGGAAGACCATCCACAAAGAAAGATTTCACTCACACCACCATTCACCGGGGGTAGAATTCGGTAACTGACATACCACCGGTCGAGGAAGGCATAGTACTACTAGTGGATTGGTCTGACTGAAGCTCTTTCATTGGGATGCTTAGCCCTCGGGATCGACTTTGGACAAAGAAGGCTGGATGTCGAGGCGATGGCGGGTTAAAGTAATTGCTACTAAGCATGAGAACTACGGTTGCCATGGTGGGTCTAATAGCCGGATCTTCCTGGATGCATAGTAAGCAAATGTGCAGGCATCGAAGTACTTCATCTTCTGAATATGAATCCATGATAGCCAAGTCCAACACTTTCAAGGGTGTGCCATCTCTCCATTGATTCCATGCCTACAAGAATAATTCCGGAAAATCTTCACAAAATTGCAGCATTAATTCAACGACTCATCATGCAAGACATCTAAATCTTGCAAAAGATCATATGTGGCTAAGGAATTGAATCGGAAGTGTTTCCACAGGCTAAATGATTAAGTTTTTACGAAGGAATTTCAATTTCACTTTACTAAAATTACAATAAGTGCAGTGTAAAGAGTACCACCGTTAAACTTACATAAATAGCAAGGTATTCACCCCCATCCAATTGGTGGTAGAAGTTATTTTTCTTGCCGCAAATGATCTCTAAAAGTAGTATGCCGAAACTATAAACATCAGATTTAACCGAGAACTCTCCATGCATTGCATACTCTGGAGACATATAACCACTGCAAAATTGAACATTAGCCATATGTATATTGCATAAATAGATAAAATGAGCAAGTATGACATCCAATTACAAAGTCATCCATTCTAAAACTAAGACTTACAAAGTCCCCACGATTTTATTTGTGCTAGCCTGAGTTTGATCACCTCCAAAAATCCTTGCCATGCCAAAATCCGAAATCTTTGGGTTCATTTCACTGTCTAACAAGATATTGCTACATTTTAAGTCACGATGGATGATTCGGAGACGGAATCTTCATGTAGGTAGAGCAATCCTCGAGCAATCCCAGATATTATTTTATATCGTAATGGCCAATTCAATTGACCGCTTTTTTGGGGATCTGCATCATTGCACCCAAACTCATTATGTGCTAGCATGTGTCACCTATCGAAAACTCAAAGTGAATATATTTAATCTCATCAATCAAAGGTAGCTTAAGAAAAAAACTATAATCAGTTGAAAGAACATAAAACCTTTTAATTTATGGTTTCCGAGCTAGTGAAAGCTCGAACATTTGTTGTCAAGCAAATTATGCATTCTTAAGATAAGAAAGATTAAGTTGCAACATACCAAATAAGAAGAAATCAAGGCTTTTATTTGGCACAAACTCGTACGCTAGTAGCTTTTCACTTCCCTCCAAGCAAAATCCAAGCAATCGTACAAGATTTCTGTGTTGAAGCTTTGCAACTAATAGAACTTCATTCTTGAATTCCTCATCACCCTGTCTTGAGCTTTGAGATAGCCTCTTTACCGCGGTTTGTTGTCCATTAGGAAGTATACCCTAAAGTGTTTTGTATTTATCATTTAATTTCGTATAACCACTCCTTAAAAAATAACATAAAAAAGTGCTCCATTTTTTTTTTTTTTTTTTTTTTGGCACTATTATGTTCAATTCATATATAAAGAATTCTTGATTGTTTCTAACTAATATGTAATACCTACCTGGAAAACTTCACCAAATCCACCTTCACCCAACTTGTTTTCGGGAGAGAAATCATTTGTCGCGGCTTGTATTGTAGTGAAGTCAAATTGCAAAGACTCCACAGTGGTAAGTTCGCTTGCACCTACATTAAAAAAAAAAAAAAAAAAAAAAGGCAGTTTGATTGTCAATTATATTGACATTGGCTCCTAGTGGTGTTTATATGACTATCGGTGCTTGGGAACGTTAGCACAATGTAGACCACTGGATTAGATAGGTATGATTGTCCCACTACCCCAAAGAAATCTTTCCTCTCTTGACTGGTCATGAAAAAAAAAAATCATGAATACTATAGGAAACAAAGTAATCAAATGAATCTTTTATCATGATTGCTTTTTCATGCTCATGGTGGTGTTAGGTCTACTAATTGCGATGTAGATGCTACCTATGGTTGGATTGATAATGGTGAATCTATATCACTCTAACATACCTCATGGCATTCTAATGGGATCTTGTTGGATGTATACCCAAGGAGAGTAGTTTATAATTTTAATCTTCTAATGGCGGTTGATATAATTCATAACTCTAAATGGAAATGGCCTAACAGAATGTCTGAAGACTTGATATCAATCTAGGTAGCTGTTTGTATTGGGTGGTTTTGGGCTTTTCTCACTCCAAAAGCTAGCTAAAAGTGTAAAGTTTTTTCTTATGCTTATAAACCGACTACTAACCCATTTTGCAACAAATGTGGGACAACCTCAATAATCTCCCCTTAGACACCAGGCTTGAGTCAAAGCTACAATAACTTGTAAACCCGTGTGAATATTAGATCTAGACTTGTTGGCAACCTATACTCTGATACCAATGTTAGGTGGTCTTAGGCCTCTCTCGCCCCAAAAACTATCTCAAGGTTTTTCCTTATATTTATCAATCGACTACTGGCTGCTACCGCAACAAATGTGAGATAACTTTAATAATCTCCTCCTAACACATCGAGTCTAGGTTGAAGCCGCAATAACCCGTAACTTTCTTGTATGATTGTTGGGTTTGGACTCATTGGCAACCTAGGCTCTAATACTAGTGTTGGGTGGTCTTGGACTTCTCTCACCCTAAAAGCTAGCTTAAAGAATGAGACTTTCCCTTACACTTATATATAGACCACTAGCTCTTTTCATGACCAATGTGGGACAACCTTAACAATCTCCCCCTTACACAAGAGCCTTGGGTCAAAGTCACAACAACCCATAACTCTTTTGTGTGACTATTGGGTGTAGACATGTTGGCAACATGGATTCTAATACTAGTGGTGGAAAAATCTTAGGCTACTCTCACCCAAAGCTAGCTTAAAGGGTGAGGTTTTCCCTCACACTTAAAAATCAACCATGAACCCCTTCCACAACCGATGTGTGACAACCTCAACAATCTTCCCCTCACATATTGAGCTATGTGTCAAAGCCGCAACAAATCATAACTCTCTCGTGTGATTGTTGATTCCACACTTGTTGGCAACTCGGACTTTAATACCAATATTAGGTGATCTTGGTCTTCTCTCATCTCAAAAGTTAGTTTAAAAGATGAGACTTTTCCTTACATTTATAAATTGATTACTAGCCCCAATCACAATAAATGTGGGACAACCTCAACAATCTCTTCCTCACACATTGGGCCTAGGTCGAAGCTACAACAACCCGTAACTTTCCCATGTAACTATTTTGTCCTCGAGCTCGATCGGGGTGGTCTTTGACTCGGCAACCTAAACTCTGAATATTAGTGTTGCGTGGTCTTTGGACTCTCTCGCCCTAAAATTAGCTCAGAGGATGAGACTTTCCCTCACACTTATTAACTGACCATTAGCCTCTTCTACGACAAATGTGGGACAATCTCAACAATCTTTCCCTCACACATCGATTCTAAGTTGGAGCCACAATAACTCGTAATTCTCTCATGTGACTGTTGGATCCAAACTTATTAGTAACCTAAGCTCTGATAGTAGTGTTAGGTGGTCTTGGATTTCTCTCAAAAGGTGAGAATTTTTCCTCACACTTATATACCGATCAATAGTTCCCTTCACAACTGATGCGAGACAACCTCAACAATTTATGGTAAGATTTTTTCCACATCTTCTTTGTAACACCACGATACTAGCACCGTTGCTTCTAGTGACATTCTTGCCTATGCTTTAGCTAGGGAGATTGTCAAGAAAAGGGGTGCCAAATAACATTGAGATTAGATCCCATTTGTTTGGCCATACAAGATAAGCTACCTATATTTCTAAGAATTGACAGACAATCATCTAATCATGGCCAGACTATGTTTTTTGTGTCATGAAAACGCTGATATTAGATCCCATTTGTTCTTTGGATGTAGTTTCTCTAAGCAAGTTTGGAAGTGTCCCCTTCAACTTTGTTGTACTAATAATGATATTGGTTATTGAGAGTTTGAATTGTCCTGATGCTGCAGCCTATGAAAGGGAGAAATTTTCATTGTGTTCAGTGAATTTTTTGTAGAATTGCTGCATTATTTCATCTAGAAGGCTAGAACTGAGTTGTGACTTTCCTAAACTATTCCTTCTATTGATGGCACTATAATTGCTTGTGCAATCAATTACACTTTGAAGCTTGGAAGTGCATGAAGAAGAAGAATTGGAATCTTCCATTTATGGAATACTATCTCTTGAATCTTGATTGTTGTTGATTGTTTTCTGGTGGTGGTTGTTGTATATAGGGGTGATCAAAACTAGGATGAGTCAGCTCCCAATCTAGATCTGGAACCAAATCGGTTGGTTCCAAACCAACCTGTTCCATCAGCTTATTTTTATATTTTGGGTAATAATTAAGTTTATTATTTAAAAAAGAAAATTTGCATTCTTTTATTACAAAACTTGTCATGTTTAAGAGGTCACGTGGTTACTTTCCATATCGAGGACATATTCAAGTCGGAGGTACCGGCTCGAAACCAAACGAACATGGATCGGGTCGGTTCCCAAGTTGGAATAAATCCAATGCTCATTCCTAGTTGTATAGCAGCAGTTATAGGAGTTCCTGATATATATGTTTGCTGCGGTATATCTCGTACTAAAGTCAATATGGGGTTCTAGGGGAACTAGTACCCATGAAAATGAATCCTATTTCTTGGTCGATGGACAAGCTCCATCGTTTATTGACCAAAACATTCTATTGGTTAAGATTTCTTGGCATGGTTTTCCAGATCAAATCTTGAAAACGTGGAACCTTGAATTGCACCAAACTTATTACATATTTGATGTTGATACCTCTCTATCAGTATGATCCGCGTTCTTTTACTTAAAATGCATGTATGCACATGATTTTGAATAGAACTTCTGTTTATTTCACCTTTGCTGAACTTATGGAAAAATATTCCTTTTGTGGGGTGATCCAGATTGTCAAAGTATTATGCTAGGGTAAAGTATTTTAATTTTGAATTTGTTTCATATCTTTTTTCAGGTCAATTAATGATGTAACATGTTTGGAATCATTTTATGCTTAAAATATGGCTAATTTTATTTCATATTTATAGAAATGAAATAGTATTCTTGTGATTTTCATTTGATAACACGAACTGGTGACAAATTAAATTACTAGATTTGATAGGTCTATAGAATCTTTAAGTAGTCCTACTATAATATGTAAACTGTTCTTGTTTAAATCTAATTGCTGTAAAATCATAATAGCATTATTTTACAATTTTATTATAGTGACACAAAACATTTTCGATGTACAGGTAAGGGAAGCGACAATATGTACCGGTGCATATCCTAAATCATATTATTTCTGCCCCATATATCAAATGCAGGCATTGAGAAATAAGGAAAACTACAGATAATTAGGCATTGAGAAATACAAATTGGATGTTTTTAAAGCTTGTAACAAGGATTAGCTCAACTTATTTGACTTGGCAGGGCTTGCCAAACCAGCTTGAGTTATGAAAAAGGGGTTCGTAAAATGTTGAGCCAACATTTCACTGCTATAGTAGCTTAAATTAACTTTATGGAGTCGTCTCATCCAATTCTAAGGTATTACAATTGTAGAGTTTGTATTACCAAATTCACAGTTACAGTTATGTCAAACGGACTTTTAGTCTGTATGATTAGTATTTTTTGAGTTCTTATGACTAATAATGAAGTTTCATGATATAGATCCTTCATAAAAAAAAGTAAAGGCAAATGGTGAATTTACCACTTATTCCTTTGACGGCTTCTTTCGTCTTCTTTCCTTTTCTTTGAAGGAAACAACAAGTGAGAAAGAGAAGTACCAAAGCACCTCCACCAGGAACAGTAACGGCCACGGTTATCATGGCCGATCTGTTGCTTTTTCCTGCTTTGTCGCTTTTGCCTGCACATGTCGCATTACTTGTATAAGACAATTATATGAGCTTTTTGAATTAGGTTTACGTTTATTTGACGAAAAATGAATGATTTAAAAAAATATATTTTTAAATTTGATTTTTGCAATGAAAATAATTACTTGATAAAAAATATTTCTATTATTAATAATAATATATGTCTAAATATTTTTGTAGATAATGAAAATATTTTTCATTGACTCATTTTATAATCGATACAACCGATCATTAATAAGAAAATGTTATTCAAATTATTTATCTTCGTGAAACAAATGAATCCTTAGATATTTCCTATATTGTTTTTTACGCTTTAAGATAAAGTATCTCATCCATAGCAAAATAAAACCACTAGATATTGTAAATAGAGACGAGACATTATTTTGGACAAATCAAATGCCAATTAAGAATGCACCACAAAAGTGAGTGTTTGAGATAAAACTGACGGAGAATGGGCAGGTTGCTATAAGATCAATGATGAAAAAGAGGCTAATTTTCATTCTTTAAATAGCAACAAGATTAAATTTTGAAGGAAATCCACGATAGAAAAGTAACTAAAATAAACCATTGAAGGCGATATTGTCTATTTAGTAAAAATGAGTGGATTTAGTCATGTGGATCGTAGATATAGCCTCATCCTTTCTAAATTCAGCAAGACTTCCAATCACAAGTTATTGTCATTTGATTTTTATCCTTTCCAAAAGCATCTTGTGAAGATAAAATTAAAGTTGAGCCTATAGTGCCATTAAGCAAAACCAAGGCAAATTTCTCGTGTTCAGATCTGAAGATTAACATTGACAAGCTTCAAATTGACAAAGCACACGATGGAATAGCCGACTAATGGCTAACAAAGCCATCGGCAACTTTTCAGTTTGCAAGGTCACAGAAGGATAGGCTCAGCTTAAAACCCCAATTAATATCAATTCCATATGTTTACTCCAAATTAATCTGTGCCTCATAAAATTATTTAGTGAAAACGGACCAGCACAATTTAGTGAGTAGAAGTTTCCTTTCAATTTTTTGGAATTAGAATTCCAAGTCTAATAGACGTGGCCTAAAAGGAGTGGAAGAGAGGCAAAAGAAAAGTTCGATGTACCTTCAGGTGTTGTAACCGGAGGAAGAGGGCCTTCGGGTGTTGTTACCGGAGGAGGAGGTGGGGCCAGCAGGGCGGAGGCATTATAGAAGGGGTACAACTCGAACCTCACGTTGCAGCTAATAGTGAATATCCTCCCTCCTTGCTTCCCCTGGGGAAGATTCGGAATCACCGACCGGAGACACGTGTTACAGTTCCACTTCGACAAGTCCGGCGTGCACTGCGCAAACGTGTACAGCTTCAGCAGGCTCGTGAAATTGGCCGTAGCGACTGCGACTTTCTTCCGAGAGTCGCCGTCCGAAGCGTTCCAGGCAGCGTCTGTGATGGTGTTACCGAGCACTTTCACGAACTCGGCCGGGTTACTGATGTTCCCAGTGTTGTACAGCGTAAAAGCAGGCGTCTCTTCCATGACAGAGAAGATGGACTCGTTCGAGTACCTCAACATGCACTCATCGTACCAGATCACGGAGACTCGCTGGTTGGGGCATCGTTGGAGGATCTCCTGTTTTCCAGTGGCGACGCAGTCGCTGCACGTGGAGGTGCCGACGTCGCCACGGCAGAGGAAGAGCCCATAGGCCTGGTCAGGAGGGTTTTGGCCGGCAGTGGCGCTGGCGAAGCCATCGGTGCTGTTGGTGGCGGCGGAGGAGAGGGTAGAGAGGAGGGTGTCGAGGTTGGATCGGTAGGTGGAATTGGGAGTGAAGAGGGTGGTGTTTGGGCAATTATGGTATAGGTAAGTGGGTGCAGCTTCAGTATTGAAGATTCTGATGATGAAGAAGAAGAAGGAGAGAGAGATGGAAAAGGTGAAACTAGATATCATGGTTGGATTGATGATTGTATTGGCTTAGCGAGATCGGCACGGAATTATAGCAACAATAATGTTTGAATTTAAGTTTTGTCCATTTCTAAGATTTCATGGTTCCTTGTACTTGCACGCCATTACTCCATCGAAAAGTCTCGTATAACTTTATGATGGATGTACAATTTCTAAGACCGCTCGTATATTAATTAATTAATTAGATAAAGAGATACAAAAAATCTAAGACCACTTGTGGAGCGGAGGATTGGTCCCACCGCCTCCTGATTAAAATCTCTAAGCTGCGACCGGAACTTATCGGTTTTCTAGCAGAAAACCCCTTTTGTGACGGCCGTCGCTCGCTCAATTGCGACGGTTCGGTTCAGATCAATATATTATTAGTTCCTGAATGAGAATAAAAGATCACCGAGGATACAATCCAGCTCATTGACCGACGTTTCACAGGTCGACGACGGCATAGACGTACTCTTGGATTCGGCCGACTCAAGCTCTATCAATTGTCTCTCCGGGCTCCTTAGGAGGAAAAAGGCCGGTTGTTGAGACTGTGGAAGCTTAATGGAGTTGCTGCTTGTTGGGGAGAATCAGGCAACAGTCACCAAGAACTAACCCAATTTATGATTTGTGTCTTCCCCAAAGCTAAACCGACCAAAATCGACTTAAGCCAATATATTCAAGCTATACAACCTTGCAATATGTAAATATAATGCAAAAATGATAAGGAGACAAAAGAAACAACAATACTAAGATTTTACATGGAACAGCAATGAAGAAAAAACCACGAACAACTCAAAAACTTCTACTGCTCATCGAGAATCTTAGCACACAAAAAAAGTTTTATATATATAGTAACGCATTTAAGGCTCAATATCAACAATATGACAGTATTTAATCACTAAAAAGATGGATTAACACAAATGAAGTGAGAAATCCTAATCATGATTGGAGAAAACGAGAAACAATTCGGAGAAGAATTTCAATAAACGAAACCATTTAACTTGTAACTCTCGTTCTTACAATTAACATATTGACATTTGAGCCAAGTCCGACCTCATTTGGCCTTCCAACGGGGACGGCAAAGTCTTCACCCCTTTTCTTCTTCTCCACGTGCTCTCTCTCGATGAGCGACCACCGTTCTCTCTCCACGAGCTAGCAGCCCCTTTTATCCCTTTTCCTTTTTGCTTTTTGACTTCTGACTTCTTTTTCTTTTAATTAATATTAGCTGGGCCCACATAAGCGGACCCGGCCAACGCCACTCAACATAAGAACTATGCTTACCATGGTGAGTCTATTAGCTGTGTCTTCCTGAACACCAAGTGAAGCAATGTGGAGGCATCTAAGCACTTCATCTATTGAATATGAGTCTCCATTGAACAAATCTAACCACTTCGAGCGGTGTACTAGCTCTCCAATGCTTCCACGCTTGTAAAAACTATTTCACTGGAGGAATTTTAACTTAATTAGATTGGTGCAGCCTAATATATGTTGTAATAACAAATACACAACTTCCATAGCTGGTTAGATTTTCGCCCCCATCTGATTGGTAGGAGCAACTATTCTTCTTACCATTAATTATCTTTAGAATTAGGACACTCAAAGTATAGACATCGGATATTGTTGAGAGTTGCCCGCACATAGCATCCTTAGGAGACAAGTAATCACTGCAAACATACATGAACGGTAGCATCCATTATGTAATTATAATTTGGTAAAATGAGCAACTTGCGAATGAACCACACTGTAATAAATATACTTAGAGGATTGGCGTGTATATGAGCATGGGATTGTTTCTAATTCATAGATCAATTATAAGATAGATAATATAAACAAGAAATTATCAGTCATCTAAGAAAGAATTTGAGACTTACAAGTCTCCATGATTATATTAGTGTTTGCCTGAGTTTCATCGACACCAAAAGTCCTAATCATGCCGAAATCTGAAATCGTTGTGTTCACACCACTATCTAACAAGATAATGATGGGTTTTAGATCATGATGAATGAGCCGAAGTCTAGAATCTTCATGTAGATAGAGTATTCCTCGGGCGATTCATGTCTTGCCCATTCCAATTGCCTTCTCTTCTCAGGATTTGCTTTTTTACACAATTAGCAACCAAGTACTTTGAATTGATAAATCCTTGAAGAACTTTCATCAGGTTCCTAGAAGCCAATGGGAGGTCCTACTCTAAGTTTATGCTAATTACAGATGTAGTTTCTTCCACATTGGAACCGACAACTTAAGATTTGAAGTGCGCCATGTACCAAATGAAAAGTAGTAGGGAATTTTGTTCGGCACAAGCTCATAAACAAGTATCTTTTCTTCTGCCTCTATGCAAAATGCAAGAGCCCCACAAGGTTTCGATATTCAAGCTTCGCTCCAAAAACAACCTCATTCTTGAATTCTCCAACACCTTGGCATGACCTTTTAGATAGACTCTTCACAGCTATTTCTTGTCCATTCAGAACCCTACCCTGAAATTCTTTAATTTGGTTGCTTGAGTACACATTAAATTGCTAACTGATACTACCTAGAAAGCTCTTTTGGATCCGTACTCACCCAACTTGTTTTTAATGGGAAAATTTGTTTTTGGCACCTTGTATGGTACCTAGTGGTATTACACAGACTCCGTGTTTGAAATGTCACTTGCGCCTACATGACAAAACAACATGAGATAGTCATTCACCAAAAGCATAGAACAGTGTATCTCGTGCGCACAGTCTCAAAATTCTCTCGGAGTATTAAGGCATGTGAGAATCTATGAACCGCCTTCTGCTTGTACGACTGCATACGCCTTTGTTGTTTTACTCCGATGCAAGCTGCAAGCAATCAAGATAAGTATGATAACAACACCAACCAGAATGGCCACGGCAATGATTATCACTGTAGATTTATTGTTTTGCCTGCATATGTGCAACCATCTTATAGGAGGATATTGTAGAAATTTGAATTGCTAATTTGCTACTACAGGTAGAAGCAAAGTTAAAAACAGTATAAATTCATTTAAATGTGTGGTTCTACTATATATTTCCACTCGAATCAAGTTCTTTAAATTCTTTAGCCATGAGATTTTGTCTTGTTGAAAAAGGTCCTGCTTGAAGAGTAAATGTCTAGAAGAATTATGTTGTCCTCCATAGTCTGTCCATCTCACAACATCTTTTTCCTTTTTCTAGTTCTTATATTAAAGGAATGCACCAATTTTCAATTTGGTATTAGCCACTAAATTTGACTAAAAAAAGCGAGCCTGAAAGGCTAAACACTTGAGTCCAGAGTCCACTATCAACGGCTTTCGTGTGATAGTTCTCTAAATAATCTAAACTCAGCAGTGATGTCAGAATCCACAATGTTTAACAGGTGTGAGAATGAGATAATTGCCCGGTCTACTGAGGAAATTTTGCACCTAACATGTGCCATATCTTGATTTCATTGGACGGAAGATTTGAATGAAGCATTGAAGGTAGATAAACAGAAATGGGAACACACTTGAGGAATCATCAGAGAAAGACAGCCGTTTTCTTTGTGTTATTGGGAAGTGTGAAAGAATGTACTCTTATCAATAAAAAACCCGGTCTGGGTGTTACGGCTTCTTAAAAAGTCAACAAAACTATTGATGCCCTTTTTTTCTTCTTTTCCTTTTCTCTCCCATTTGTATTTTCCTTTGCTTCTTCCTCAGTTCCACGGTAGTACCACCGCCCTCCTCCTTTTGTGATAGAGAGGCGAGCTCAGGGAAGGATGGGCCGATCCAATGGGCAAGCGATTGCCGCTAGTGGCGAGGCATGACAATGAGGTGAGGGGTGTGTGAGCCACGGTGGAGGTGGAGAGAGAGATGGGGATCTAAGATTTTGTGTTGATTCGCTGCATTCATTGATCGAAAATACTTTGGAAGATAAAATGACACTTTTTGAAATCTAGTACGCAAAATTGTAAATACACTTTGGATGTTGGCCTATGCTCACACCTTATTGGATTCTCCGAAAAATTGTGAATAAATTGCTGTTGGTTAGGCCATCAATACCCAGGTGGGGGAAAGAGAAGAAGATAAACGGTGAGGATGATCGCCTTTTTGGCCTCGTGCAGGGTCACAGGCAAGGTCAATTGCGTGATTTGCATTCTTTTGTTGAGTGGGGACACTTGACCAACAAAAGTCAAGATAACTGTGGCTCCAATAATATTCCAGTTTAAAGTGATGGCGATGGCGATGGCGATGGAGAGCACTTTGGACTAGGTTCATATGTACTCATTACCATAGGAACTACTCGAAATGTATCGGTACCAATTGGACAAATCTGTTGACCTAATACAACTCCGTGTAGGCCATGGCTAAAATCTCCTATGGAGAGAGATATTAATGCATTTGCATGTGTATTAAGTGATTTGCACGAAAATTTGCCTAACAACTTTCATGGGTCGTCGCCTCCCGATGCCAATGGAAACACTTGCGACATCAATTAAGGATGTGAACTAGTCTGTTCAGCTCGGGAAAAGACGTAATGAAAAATTATTACAAAATAATACGATTTTTTTACCTCACAATTAGCACAAAATGACTAAACACTCGTGCAGGTTTCAGATTGTCCACTCTGAGTGACATAGAATTGCTTCATCGTAGAGTAGCTCCCAGTCATTTACGATCCTTTTTTAAGTATATAGTGATTCGTAGACCAGGGTGGCAAATGAGAACAATGGTGTAATTTAGATGAATGATAGTGAAACACCAAAGAAAACACGACGACGCAGAAAGAAACAAAGGCATACATAAACGGATATGGCTTCGTTTCAGAGAATTGTGGCCGCCATAATTGGTCTTCATTGCATATGGCAGATTGGGAGAGGCATGCCGGACGAGACTGTGGTGCAGCAAATATGCAGCAGAGACAAAAACAACGAGGGAAATGGTTACCGTTTTTATATATACGGAATTCTGAGAGATTTTCACATCAGCGCCGCCGGATCTGGGTATAACTATTACGGACATAATGGAACTTTCCATGTCCAGTGCTATGGTCATGCGGCTTGCAATGATGCCCTTGCAGCATCATGCTCACGACGTGCTCCTAACGGAATGCTTAGGAATTGGGGCTCAGCTCCATCTCGAAGATTGTGGAATGAGATAAGAGGTGTACATGATTAAACTCTTCCCTCCCTTAAAAAATTGCTCTGTGCTTGGTTATTACCATATGAGAATCCTCCAATCTTCACGGTATTACTATTAGAAACTATGTGAAGACTTAAAGCGACATGAAAATGTTAATGTGAGGAACGTACAATGAAAAACTCATACAAAAACGTTCGGAAACTAAAAGCATACTATATTTCATTAAATGAATAAAGGCGATATATTCTTGCAAATCCAGGAATTTCTTATTGCTCCATCATCAGAATTTATTGAGTACTTGATTAAACTCTTGCTGCATAAGACCAAGGATCACAATATTAGAAAGGCATGCTATTCTTTCATCATGCAACACCTTCACTACATGAGCCGACTTGCTTCATCGTTTTCCCTTCTCTATCTTATAAAAATCATGCTATTCCTAGCGTTCCCTAAACTTGCTAACACCACTAGATAATCGATAGGTGATGGGCAAAACTGTACGCACAAGTCAAAATTGGTCCTAGACTCTCATTAGTGACGACTCATAGACCATCGGCTATCGTCGGTGAAGGTTTCTTGAAACCTGTCGCCAAAAAATGATACACTCATCCTGTCAAGTCCATGATGAGAAGATTGATAGAGTTAATAATTTAAATATCGTGAAAACTAACTGAAAAGATACACCAATCAATCAAAGAAATAAGAAGATAAACAAATTTGTAAGTATTAAAATAATGAAAAAAATATAGATGTCACCATAGTCATATAAGTAGCGACCCAAATCCGAAAACCTTTTATGGCAAGACATCTCTGAATGTTGAATGAGAAGCATGGAAAGAAGTAGATGGTCTATAATCAACACCGTCAAAGGAATTCCCAACGTTAAGATCAGGAACTTCTTTAACTTTGGAAAGAAAATTAGATGTCTACAAAAGGAGAATAGAAGTTGGTTGAAACAGTGACGAAAACACCATAGCAACCTCTTTGAAATTGTCTGATTGAAAAGAAATAATGAAAATTAGATATAATGTTTGAAAGACAAGGGCTGTAACCTTCGAGTAAAAGTTAGGTTCTTACTTTATAAAATTAAGAAGGGTATTTTTGGAAATGAAAAGCGGAGAAACACTTTACTCTTTCTAATAGTAACGTACTTTCCAGAAGAGCAAAAAATGCGTAATTCTGAGCACAGAATAAATGAATTCTGAGCACAGAATGAAGATATTCTTTTGTGCCAAAATATCAGATGCAACCGGAACAAATTTGTCCATGATTTCACAAGAGAAAGTGCGTTGACGATACAAATAGATAATTTTTGTCTCGGGCTATACTACTAAGAAAGAATATAAAGACTCAAAATACTTTGATTTATTAACAACACCGGAACTCAACTAGTTTTAAAAGGGGTGTCAATGGGTCGGGTCGGGTCGGGTTTTGTTGTTACCCGACCCGAACCGACCCGAAACACATTAGATGGTCTAATGTGTTTTGGGTCGATTCGGGTCGGGTTGCTGGGTTTCCCGTTTTTTTTTTTTTTTTTCAGGAAACAAGGGAAAGTCAGCAGAAAATAGAGGGTACAGGTGTGCGGGGGGGGGGGACACCGGAACAAAGAGGGACGTGCGGCCGAGAAGAAAAAAAGAAAAAGAAAAAAAGAAAAGGTTGTCTTCTTCGGCCTTTGCCGGTCTCGCCCGCTGCGACCAGCTCCGTCGGCGGCGCCCATTCCGCCAGCAACTCCCTCGCCGTGCCACTGCGGCGCCCGCGGGCCTCCTCGCCACACGAAGCCCACCGTCGCTATCGCCGGTCATCGTCACTCCAAACCTCCTCACCGTGACCGACCCCCGCGTAGCATCACCGTGCCCCACTCCGTTGTCCTCCGTGCCGGCCGCCCTGCTTCTGCTTCGTCACGCGGCGGCCCACCTTGCTTTCCCTCACCCGCAACGCCACGGCTCGCGCCTCTGCCAGCCTCCGCCACCGCTTGCTGCCGTTGCAACTCGCGAGACCCGACGTCTCCTCACCGCCGCCCTACGCAGATCTCGAGTCCTCTCTGCCGCGCCTGCCTCCACTGCTAGCGACGGCCCGACGTCTCCTCACCGCCACCCCGGCGGATGCCGAGCCCTCTGCTTGAGCCCAAGTGAAGCCGCCAGCTGCTCCGCCTCCGTCCCCCTCGCCGCGACACCTACGCCCTTGCTGCCCTACCACCAGATCCGAAGCTCGAGCGACTCCCCTGCTACCCAAGCCTTTCGCCGTCGCCGTGCCGGCAGCTCTCCGACCCGACGCCCCTGCCTTCGCCGTGAATCTGTCCATGCTGCCCCTGTTTCGGGTCCCCTGCTTGCTGGTCTATTTTGCTGCCGCCTGAGCTCCTTCACCGGACCTCGCTGAAGCTCCGACCGTGCCCATCACCCTCACCGGAGACGAGGGGTGGCGACAGTGACGGCGAGGCGGAGGCACGTCGTCGGAGAAGAAGCCGAAGGGGAGGGGTTTTCGAAAACACGTTTGTTTGTGTTCAATGGCTTGTTTGGAATAGGAGCGTTAACGTGTTTCAGGTCAAACAATGTTCCAACCCTAAACCCGACCCGAAACATGTATTTCGCTTGTTTTATATTTGTTATCCGAACAGTATCAAGACCCGAAACATGCACCAAACTTGTTTCGTGTTCGGGTCAGGTCGGTTCGGGTTTTTTTGACACCCCTAGTTTCAATGGTAAAGAAATATGTAGTCTACTAGGTCAGCTAACTAACACTTGAATTTGATTATTTAGTCTACACAAGAGAAGTAGTTGGATTGAGTCGTATAGAAGCACAATAATGTACAAATGCGCTAAATTACAAAGGATCGACGTATGATTTAGCCTTGAATAGTAACAAAGTCTTAGGCGAATCATAATAATATGTATAGACTCTTCTTTTAGCACTCCACTCCCTAGCGCAATTAAAATATTATTATGTAATTACATAGGTTTTTGCTTATTGTTAATAAATAATCTGTTGGGGTTTCATAAATCATGTATAGGTAAAATTAAAAAACAAAATACAGGGGAAACAATGATGATATATTTTATACATGATTGTTCATGCGTTTTAATCAAAAATCTGAATATAAAAAAGAAGTTAAATGAATTACCTCTTGAAGCGCTTTAAACGAATTGGTTCGGATGTTCTTCAGTTCGAGTCCCACAAATGTCGGACCTCTAGTTCAGACACACCACCAATAGACATCGAATAGAAGAGAGAACTTTCGGATAATCACCACTATGATTGTGCTAGCAATCTCGTGGAGACAATCCCCGTATCCTTGATGTTTTTAGCCACGGCCTAAAATGAGAGAATCCCTTTTCTTTCTCGTGTACAAAACACACAAGAACACGCATGTTTCTCTCTTTTAGCAAACTGTTTTTCATTCGCGTACGCACATGCACACTCACGCTTTTTATAAGAACCGTTCTACGTGCGCCGTGCGGGAAACCACCCACGACCCGCAACCGTTGCACGATCAGCAACCGTTGCTGATCGTGGGAAACCATCCCACAACCGGCAACCGTTGCTGGTCATGGGTTCATGCATGATCCTACGACCAGCAACCGTTGCTGGTCGTGGATTCATGCATGAAAGTCAAGCATGATCCCACGACCAGCAACCGTTGCTGGTCGTGAGTTCATGCATGACAATTTTTTTTTATTCAAAATAAAACAACGCACAAGATGTGTGTTGCACACGGTCAGCAACAATTGCTGACCGTGTGCATAATTCATTTAATTAAATAATTAATTAATCAATTCCTAAAAATAAAAAATAAAAAGGACATAATCTTTGTGTGCGCATTTATGGTACATCGACGTGTATTCACTTTGGGCATACTTGTGCATCATATGCACGTAGGCTCATGACTATAAAACAAATTAAATTAAATCCCATTTAATTTAATTTCATGTCGACTCAATGCGATTGTAGTAATTGCAAACACATTTGCAAAATTATTTCTCTCTTGTTCCACGTTATCCTAATTGGTTATGGTGTGTGACATCCCTAGGTTCATCACTAAGCTGGTAGTAAGACTTGTAATAACGTATTAGTACTCCCAAAAGAATTAATTGTCCCGATTAATATTTGGGTTCTACAAGCCATGATTGACATCTAGCAATATGTCATGGCTACCCAGATAGTGTGAATGTTTTAAGAACATAATGAACCTGTCAGCTTTGGCTACAGTATAATTCAATCCTTTTGTCTTACTATGTCCCGATCGAACAAAAACCATGGAATATTTGTCGAGTCACCAATTCGATCATATGCACAAATCTAATTGACAAGCATTTTATTCAAGACATAAACAATTTATTCTCGGCAAAAGAACCTTTCAAGTGCCATAACTTGGCATAGAGAAAGGGACACTTAAGTGCCATAACTTACGAAAGGTACACTTAAGTGCCACATTTTAAGAAAAGTAGAACACCTGAGTGCCATCTTCGGCGAAGTTGGCCAAAAATCATACGTGGCATTAAAATATTAATATTTCTCACCGATGTGTTTTGCCGGAGAGCTGAGTTAGCTCGAATTCACCCAAAACGACGTCTTTTCGGGTGTTGACCAAAATAGAACTCTTAAATTGGCCAAAACGACTTTGGCATAATTTGAATTTTAAAATAATATAAAAATTATTTAAATTAAATTTAAAACATTTTAAAAAATAAATGTAAAGACTTTAAAAATTTTAAAAATTTAAAAAAATTACAAAAAATTTAAAATATTTACAAAAAATTTACGAAAAATTTAAAAAATTTACAAAGAATTTCAGCCCTTAGCTGCCTCCTTTTTAAAATTATTTTTAGAAATTTTTTGTAAAATTTTTAATTTTTTGTAAAATTTTTAAATTTTTTAAATTTTTTAAATTTTTAAATTTTATTTTTAAATGTTTTAAATAAATTTAGTTTTAAATTTAATTTAATAAATTTTGATATTAAATTTTTTCCACGTCGGCACCAAAACGACGTCGTTTCGGGTGTTGGCGGAATAGAGCTCTTAAATCGACCAAAACGACGTTGTTTTGGCATAATTTGAATTTTAATATAATATAAAAATTAATCAAATTAAATTTAAAACAAAATAATAATATAATTTATATTTATTTAAAAAAAAAATTGAGGAGGAGGAGGAAGGCAACCGGCGGCCGAGGGCGAGCCCTCGCCACCCGCCGCCTCCCGGCCGTCTTCGGAAGGTGGGGAGGGTCGGCGGGGCCACCTCCCTTTTTTTTCTAAATTTTTAAAATTTTTTAAAATTTTTAAATTTTTAAAATTTTTTAAAAATTTTAAATTTTTTAAATTTTTAAATTTTTTAAAAATTTTAAATTTTTAAAATTTTTAAATTTTTAAATTTTCTAAATGTTTTAAATTTTTAAATTTTCTAAATGTTTTAAATTTTCTATATTTTTTAAATTTTTTAAATTTTCTAATTTTCTAAATTTTTTTAAATTTTCTAAATTTTCTAAATTTTTAAATTTTTTTAAATTTTTTTGAATTTTTTTTATATATTTTTACTTTTTTGAATTTTTTTAATAATTTTTTTATTTTTTAAATGTTTCTTTTTAAATTTTCTAAATGTTTTAAATTTTCTAAATTTTTTAAATTTTTTAAATTTTCTAAATTTTCTAAATTTTCTAAATTTTTTAAATTTTCTAAATTTTTAAATTTTTAAATTTTTAAATTTTTTTAAATTTTTTTGAATTTTTTATATATTTTTACTTTTTTGAATTTTTTTAATATTTTTTTTATTTTTTAAATGTTTCAAATAAATTTAGTTTTAAATTAAATTAAATTAATTTTTATATTAATTTTTTTACCACGTGAGCACAAAAACGACTCCGTTTTGCACTTTCGACTTCGCGTAAAATTGACATGTCAAAGCATTTTTGGCGGATTGGCATTCAAGTGATTCATTTTGCTCGATTTTGGCACTTAAGTGTACCTTTCGTAAGTTATGACACTTAAGTATCCCTTTCTGCCAAGTTATGGCACTCCAGGGGTCCGCATGTCATTTATTCTCGATTACAACTCCGGCCGATGATTTCAATGCAGTGTCATAATTAGATCGCATAGGATATCATTATTGTACCTTGCATGTAACAATGAGACATATTCCATATTGCGTACACGTGCAAATTCGTATATGAACAAACTATGACTATCAAGTATAAAGACGGATCAACAACCCGGCATTATGTGCACCTGTGAACCATAGTTGTTCGACACACAAGTTAATATTGTGCCTCAGGTCTAAGGATTATTTACACAAGACCAAAGCATGAACAATTAGACATTGACCATGCTAAAAGCTTCCATGTTACTAATCATTCCATATGCGTCACGTTTCAAAGTGAACTTGTCTAATACAAACATATGTGTTCTAACTCAGGCATCATAATATCCAATGACATGCGACTCATCATTCCCTTAAGTATCAAATACTTAATGGTGAAGTTAAAAACACACCAGTTTCAACGGGATTATAAATATCCACTCAATAATCCATTGACTAGGAACGGTTTAAAGATTCAGCTTAACTATAAACCTATCACATATATTCTTGATGTATCAAGAATAGGTCTAATTGCAACTGATCTTATGGAATCATTCATAAATATAAAATAATTGGAAAAATGAATGAATACGTCATTACCATTAATTAAATAATAATAATAATAGTACAACTGACATCCCTAATATGTAATTATTACATAATGGAGTTGCATTTTTTTATCAGAAAAATAAATAAATGAGATTATAAAGTGATTTTCAAAAATAAGAATGCTAAATGTTGAATAATGATAAATTTTGATTATTGTAAAAGATCATAAATTTATTTAAATAAGTTAATTCTAATTTCTTATTAGTCATTAATTTCATCAATAACTTTTGTTAGCGTTAGAAACATGTCCCCAAATATATATATGCATTAACTATGAATATATAGTTCGAATTTCCTATGAATAGATTTATTGATATTATTAGTATGAATTCATTGTAGGCTCTTTTGTTATTATTTATTTAATTATGAATTTGAATCAAATTAATTAAAAATAAAAATATTTATTTAATATACAACGTGTCCCAACTTGTCGGAATTCTCTATTTTTGAAAAATGACGTGTTAGTGTGTCATGTCGTAATGTATCGCGTGTCTATGTCGCGTGTCGGTGCTACCTAGGTCCTGTCTAGTTTGATTTAGTAATTTCCTAAATTTTTAAAAGTGACTTTTGGAAACTGTAGGTGGACTTTCTAGCGATGAGCAAATCATGGAGGACCAAGGTCGGATTTCGCTTTTGGGCCAACTTCACTAATAGTTTAATCTTGGCGACTCTCGATTTTGCTAAATCTGTTCTAAATGTTTCGATTTTTTTTCAAGTTCATAACATAATCGACCGAGGAAAAAATAAAAGACAAATGAGATTGCCGAAGTGAGGAGTGTGGTGCAAATTCTTATTGAGAAAACAATCAATTTGAATGCATGGAAAATTTCTAGCGAAGATCAAAATAGAGAGAGAGAGAGAGAGGAAGAGAATCGGTTGATAAGTTTTTCTTTTGCTCCGACTAGGCTATTTCTCTAAAGAGAGGCTAAATTCGAGCCCATCAATGATACATCCACTCGGATTCACCTTGAAAAGGCTCACAATTTGTGAATGATTTTCATATCACTTAATTTACAGATTGTACACGCTTATAAAAGAGAAGGAAAAATACAATCTTTGACAGAATAAGAATCATGGAATGCCAACTCATCTATAGTTGGTATGTTAATATGAAATTAAAAAAAAAAAAAATCAAAAAAGATTTCGTATCTTGACACGCCCCCGCAAGATGGACGTTCCATCGGAAACGCCCATCTTGTCTCATAATTGTATTGTCCGCAACCTTGATAACAGTTTCGTGAGAATATCGGCAAGTTAATCACGGCTGGAAATATGAGAGACTCGCATCTTGCCAGCTTTAACAAGGTCCCGAACGAAATGGTAATCTATCTCAATGTGTTTCATTCGGGAATGGAAGACGGGATTTGCACAAACATAAGTAGCACCTATGTTGTTGCAATACAAGCTTGGTGCTATGTCCATGTGAATGCCAAGTTCTTGAAAAAAAGATTTTACCAAAATGAGTTCCACCGAGGCTGTGGCAATGGCTCGATATTCTGCTTCAGTAGACGACTGTGCAATCAATCGTTGCTTTTGAGAACTCCAAGAGATAGGATTGGCCCCTATATAAATCATAAAACCCAAAGTAGATGTGCGATCATCATTGTTTCCTGCCCAATCTGCATCGGTGTAGGCATGAAGCACAGGTTGTGTGTCGCGTCTCAAGTGCAACCCATGGAATAATGTTCCCTTAAGATAGCGTAAAAGCTGTTTTGCAGCTGTCCAATTGGTTGTGGTCGGCTTATGCATGAATTGAGATAGCTTGTTTATTGCAAAACCAAGATCCGGGCGAGTGATGTTGAGGTATTGAAGTGCGCAATGAGGCTTCAATATTCTGTAGCATTGGCCGGTGATTGTTTATCATGAATCGAAAGAGATTGACCCATGGCTAATGGTGTCGCTACCTCTTTTGCATCTCCCATTTTGAAGTGTTCAAGTAGCTCTCTTATGTATTTATGTTGAGAAAGAACTAAGCCGGTCTTTGTAGGAATGACTTCAATTCCCAAAAAGAAATTCAATGGCCCCAAGTCTTTAATTGAGAATCGATTAGAGAGAGCGGTGATGAAGTCCAAAACAAACCTTTGGTCACTTCCTGTGATAATGAGATCATCCACGTACACTAAAAAATAGGCTTGAACACCATTATGAGAGTAAATGAACAGCAAACTATCATTCTTTGAATTGACAAACGAATTTGCAAGAAGGAATGAACTTAGCTCATTATACCAAGCTCGCGGAAACTGCTTTAACCCAGATATGGCTTTGCGAAGTTTGTAAATGTGTGTTGGTTTTTCTAGGTCTTTAAAATTAGGCGGTTGCGACATGTAAACCTCATCCTTGAAGAGAACCTTGGAGGAAGGCATTGTTGACGTCCATTTGTCTCAATGTCCACCCACACATTAAAGCCAATGATAAAACCACCCGAATAGTATTTTGTTTGGTGACCGGGCTAAATGTATCGGTGTAATCAAGGCCCGGTCATTGATGAAAACCTTTGGCCACAAGACGTGCCTTGTACCTCTCAATACTGCCGTCCACACGTCTTTTTATCTAATAAACCCATTTGCAACCTACAACATTCAAAGATGGATCAAAAGGTATTAGTTCCCAAGTCCCATTACGAATAAGGACATTGATCTCAGCCGACATTGCTTCAAGCCATTGAGGATCACACATAGCTTGTATAATTTCCGTTGGTTCTATAGTCGATGGAAGTGGATGTTTGATGATGATGTGGTTGATTTGTTTGGGTTTGAAAATATTATTTTGAGATCTAGAGGTCATTTTGTGAGTTCTTGTAGGTAGATTTTTGGGTGTTGATGTTTAGTCATTATTGATAGTGGCAATTGGGTTTTCAAGAGGTGGCATTTGTTGGGATTGATTTGAAGGTTGGGAAGTCGATGAGGATGTAGTACGGGATGGAATGTTGCTTCGAGGGGGCACTTGTGCAGATGGTCCAATGTTTGGCACTAAAACCGGAAGTGAACCAATAGGTGGAGGAGATGAACTTTGACGGGTTGACAAGACACTTTTAGTATTGAGAAGTGTTTGGTACGGAAATGTGTTTTCTTCTAACACAACATGACGTGAGATATAAAGACGATTATTTTGTGGATCAAAACATTTATATGCACTTTGTGACAATGAATACCCTAAAAATATACATTGTCGAGAGCGGGACATAAGTTTATTTGTGTTGTATGGATGTAACCACGAATAGCAAAGACAACCAAATGTGCGAAGTTTTTTATAATTGGGAGCCATTTGGAATAATGTTTGAAATGGTGAATGCATATTTAGAACAGGTATTGGCAAATGATTAGTGAGGTATGTAGCAGTTTGAAACGCATATGACCAAAAAGAATGTGGTAGATTTGCTTTGTGTAATAGGGCGAGTCCGGTTTCAACTATGGGTCGGTGTTTTCTTTCTGCAATTCCATTGTGTTCCGGTGTGTATGGCGGTATAGTTAGATGGGAAATTTCATGTTTTGCAAGAAAATGTTTCAAGTTTTGAAATTCTCCACCACCATCCGAGTATAAATTTCGAATAGAGACAGAAAATTATTTTTCAACCAAGCTTTTGAACTGTTCAAAAATTTGGGTAATATCTGATTTTTTTCTTATAGGATAAAGTCAAGTGTATTTCGTATAGTGGTCAACAAATATAAGATAGTAACGGAAACCATTAATTGAAGCAGTTGACTTAGGACCCCAAACATTGGAAAAGAATAATATTAAGCAGAAAATGACTCACAAGACTTAAGACCCCAAAAGGAAGTTTGTAACTCTTATTGCATTGACACGCATCACAGGATAACTTAGAGCCTATGATTGACTTAGAAGACAAACGAGTTGGAAAATTATTAAGAACATAACTTAGAATACGAAATGAAGGGTGACCTAGTCTATTGTGTCAAACCATCGATTTTGTCCGCTTACGACAAAGGCTGTGAATTTTGGATGAGTGTTTGTGAGAGACATCTAATACACACCATTGTTAAGCCCTCCTCGAAGCAATGTCAACCCCGTGCGAAGGTTCTTCATCAAAAAATAATTGGCAAAAAATTCGATAGATGAGTGGTTATTGCGACAAAATTGTGAGACGGAAATCAAGTCTTTTGTACTATTAGGTGCACATAAAACATTGGTTAATTTCAAGGATTGGTTTGGATAGGATAAATTAGTACAACCAAAGTGACTAATACGCAAACTTGTGCCATCACCAATGACGATCTCATTGGGGCCTTCATACTCTGAGTGAGTGGTGAGATTGTTGAGATTGCTTGTGACGTGATGTGATGCTCTTGAGTCTAGTAGCCAGCCATTTTTTTGATGTGGAGCTATTGCAAGATGAGCAGTAGGTCTTGCAGGCCTGACTCGACTGATCATTTGTTTTTCGGATGCCAAATTACTGGTACCCTTGCGCATTATTGGGTGGCTAAGTGTAATTTAGCCTAACAAAACAAATGCTAGGCTGATAATATTGCTTGGGTTACCAAACATCTTGCTGACAATAGTTTCCACCAATCCTTGGCTCGTTTTTCTTTTGGAGCTTATGCTATCTTATTTGGAAGGAACGGAATGAGATTATCTTTCGCAACCGCTCCCTTTTCCTGCCGGCATTGAAGATGCATCTTCATAAGGCGATTAAGGATAAAGGCTTGTCCTTCAATCACGTCCCAGACATTCCCTGTAATAGAAGACTGCAACAAAGTTAGGAATTGTCGTCGTCAATCTTTGATTGATTGTGTTCTTCCCCTTCTTGTTGTTGTTTTTGCCTCCTAGTGACTGTTTGCCTCTTTATTATTGTGGTACCATGGCACCCCTACACTCTCTTGACTCCTTTGTCTTTTGAGTGTTTGTTTTGTTGGTGCCGGGCTTCCTCTCTTTGTAAATTTGTTTGGTAAAATCTATATTATATTTACCTTTACCAAAAAAAAAAAAAAAAAAGATGAGTAGTAGGTTCACGGAGACTATTTCGAATGCAAAAACAAGATTTGGCCGAGTGTCCATATTGATCGCAAAACCGACATGTCGAACAAGGCTCTCTATTGTCCCAATCAGAATACCTCCTATGAGAAGGTCCACGATGTTGGTTAGATCTGGAATAATTTTGATGACGGCCGCGATTGTTAGGCCAGCGAGAGTTGCTTCCCGTGCCACGACTTCTGTTGCTGTAATTGGCTATGACTGGTGCTGCTTCAAGTCTAATTTCTTCCAGTTTTAGTTAGGTTTCATAGGCCACCAATTTGTCATGCATTTCTTCAAAGTTGATTGTGTTTTCACGAGCCCTAATCGCTGCTGCCATTTCTTTGTATTCAGTTCCAAGTCCTCGAAGTGCATGAATGACTAAATCATCATCAGAGATAGGAGTGTCAATGATTGCTAATTCCTCGGCAAGGGCTTTAAGTCCCTGCAAAAATTATGAAACAGAATGTGAGTTTTGGCGAGCGGTAGAGAGTTGATCCTTGAGATGCATAACTCTTGAGCGGGATTTATTTGCATATAAATTCATGAGTTTTGTCTAGGCAACGTGTGAAAAATCGCATGTCACGCCCTGATGATCGAGCGCGCGCCCATCCCTCACTAGTCAATTAAATAGTGACGTCCTAGGACGCATCGCCGACCCATTCATTTTAATATGCATGCGGAAGCATATAAATAATCTCCAGACAATAAAATAATAGGATAGGAAATTAGGGCCACGAATTTTAGAAACCAAACCATCCACACTTATATACATTGCAAACCATAGTGCATATATATACAATGTGAAATACTAAGTCAGATTCTATTCAAACAAGTTTAGAAAACAAAGTCTATAGATAGGGGTGGGGTTTCCAATTTACTGTAGGTAATCCTCCTCATCGATCTCTCCTTCTTCCACGCTCCAGCTGGAGCCCACTTTTGAGTACACCGGAGAGTCAAAATCACCATCAAGCTTGGGATCCTTCGCATCCATCACTGCACCATCCTTAGGGTCACATGTAGAGGTATATTAAATTCTGGTACTGGGCCCTCTCTTCGTCCATCACTGTAATGGCGATACCATGCGCTGTATTGATGGGGCACCTTTTTGGGTAAACCCGCGTCAACCCAGATGATGGACTTCACCATCACATATTCCAATCCGTCAGGGTTCCTAGTCATCGGAACGTGATAAGTCTGTTCTGTGAACTTCTTCGGTTCGCCAAAATGCTCAGGAGGAGCTAGAAGGGCTGCCATCTCTGGGCCTGAAATGTCCCACAACAAGGTGAGATTACGTCTCAGCAAGTTCAACCCCTTAAGACTCGACTAGGAAGCAAATACGCCCTGAGGGTTGCCTAAGCACAAACACGAGTAAGAAGATTTACCTTAGTCTCAGTTCTTTCCTACAATTCAATATCATTTACAAATGCCTCAAATCACATCAACCAATCAATTCATAACACCCAATCAAATCATTGATCAATCGACTTAGTCGATTACATGTCACCATGACCTTCCCCTGGTCGGTATATTCAATACTATCTATAAGGTCCTACGAAATCAGGACTACTCGCTTTAAGCTGATAATAGATAGTATAGCTCGCGCTAAGCTGATAAATAGTATATTGCTCTCTTACTAAGCTGACATATCACCCGCAAGTTGATATAGTATACTAATAATGCTCACTCTAAGCTGATAAAGTATATTGCTCTCTTATTAAGCTACCATATCAGAGCCCGTAGGTTGATATAATATACCAGTATACTGCTCACAAACTAAGTTGACATATTGCCCGTAGGCTAATATAGTATACCATCCCAACCATTCAATTAATTCATTATTTTTATCATACCCGATAAAATATTCGTGTGTGGGTACACGGTCAGCTTTAGCCAAAATACCATAATTTACTTTCCATAAATCCCACCATTTTATGTAGTCCACCAAAATATTTTTGGCGTTATAACCGACGCTCGGTTATTCTTCAATTAATTATTGAAATTAAACAAATTTCTAAAATACAATTCATGCACAATTATCATAAATTAAGGCTCAATTAAATAAACAGATCACACCACAATAATTAGCATAAAATTTCGTCACCGGCTATCCTGGTCTAATTTTCGGAAAATAAATAAATAATTAAATAATTACGGAAAATAATAAATAAATGCCACCAAATAGCAAAAATGCTAACTTAGCCCCATAAAGCCTAATTGGAAGCCGAGACGGACCCAGAAAATTTCCGAATCACTCTAGATAAAAAATAGAGCTTGTCTAGGCTCTAATTACACTAACTATCCACCTAACATGCATTGGTAATTAATTAAATTCACTAATCTAATCTAACTAACCACCTAATCCATACTTAACCTAAACTAATCAACCTTAAAGCGTCATTAACGAGGATTAGTGAGTTAAACTCACTTGTTTTATGAGCTGCTAGGTTCGATTCGACGAGGATGCAATGGGGATCAACTATTTCCAAAGCGGGCCTAGCTTTCGTGGTTGGGAAGCGGGCCAAAACGGGCTAAAGGTGCTGCTGGAAACCCACTATTTTTGCTCTATGTTTGGGGCTGGAAATGATGGAACCAAGGTTGATTTGGCGAGGCAAGACAGGTGGTGGACTGGCGGAGGCCACAGCAGCTCGAGCGGGCGGTGGCAGCGGCTCACGACGGTGGTAGGGACTCTAACTGGGCTTGGCCAGACTTGAGGGACATTAGCACGAGCGGAGGTGGCAAGCTAGGACAGTGCAGGGGTGGAGGGCACTCGTGGCAGCGGCAGCACGCGAGAACGGCAGCAGTCCAACGGTGGCGTGCAATGGGCAGGGGCTGCTCTGGTGGCTTCTCCTTGCCTGCTCGGGTTCGAAAGGCTGATGGAGAGGATGAGGGGGGAGTGTCGGTCGGCCTAGGAGGGAAATGGAGGAGATGAGGGAACCAGGGGTCCACCTTAGCCTCTTAGCCTCATCTTCTTGGTCCCCTTGACCCTTGTCTACCACCAGCTGTCCCTTGGACACAAATCAGCCACAAAATACTCCCTTCTAGAAGCTCAAGATGGTCCAAATGTTGTGAGGGGTGGGGGCACACGAATTTGGCTCGGTTTCTCTTCAATTGGAACTCCATTGCTTCTTGAATCAACACAAATTAGCCCCCATAAATTCAACCGACACCTCATCGATCTAATTGGTATTTTTTTCTCACAAATTGATCCCACTTGCATCTTAATTTCGTTATAAAAAATGGTCCTTGACATTTTCTGGATAAAAACAGCCATAACTCGACTTTTTTTCCAAAAAGTCTCGGTTTGCAGAAAAATCTTCTAAGACTGAGTTGACATTTCTAAAAATGATTTGTGACATGACAGAACTTTCAATTTTTGAAATTCGATTCAAATTCGCGGTTAATTTCAATTCGGCGTGATTTTAGCGTGACCTAGGCTACTGGGTAGTTTTTAGAAAGTTTTAATGCAAATGACCCATGGTCGATTTTCTTCGAGCCACAATGATTCCATTCGACACATTGGCGACTCTTGGTTGTCGTGAAAATCTCGAGAATTCAAATACGGACACATGGTACAAAAACGATAGAAAAATTAGTCTAATGCCAGTCGACGAGAATTTTCTAAATTAGTGGAGTCACCCACGTTTAGCCACACATCTCTGTCGAACCGACCTATCTCTTATCCGTGATTAATTTTTAACTGTGCCGTAATGATCTCTAAAGATGAGCACGGTCGAATAGTCGATTCCTGGTCAAATTCTCAAATCTATTGCTTTAAAATTCCTTAATTGCTTCCCCAGATAGTCTAGTTATCTCAAGAGTAATCAGCTCTAAGAACAGCCTTATAGACGCGTCGATGAAATGCCCGATTAATTTAATTGAAAGTAGAAGTGAAAAATCTAGGATGTCACATTGCAAGAGGCAATGAGAGGAATCACGGCTTCGGATACAGATGCAAAAATAGCATGAAGCAAGAGCTGATCCTGGCAAATCTAAGTTGTTGCGGCTGGATTTGGCACTGTTTGATTTCCGGTTGAAATGGTGAGAGGCGGACAGACAGAAGTTCCGTCAACAAATCCCATTAAATCATAACCGATGAGTAGCACTAGAAAATTGAGCACGCCAAGAGGGATAATTGGCAGCAAAGAGCTTGAAGTTGCAAAGGTTTCAAGAGGGAAAATTGTTCAAAAAGTCCTAAATCTACTACACTTTTACCAATTCAATTCCGTCTGAAACTTTTTCACTTCTTGTCAATTGAGTTCATCTAGCCAATTTTGGTCGAAATTCGCTGACGTGGACATTGGCGATGCTACGTGGTATGATCGGCACTGACATAAACAATTTTAATTATATTTTAATATTTTTTTGAAATTTTTATACATTTTTTTTTAGTTTTTTCTCTTTTTCCTTTTTCCTCTTTCTTTCTTTTTCACTTTCTTCTTCCTTTTTTCGGTGGCCACTAAGTTGGCCTTGCTCGCCACAAGCGAGGCCCGGCCGAGCGGGGGTGAGCACGGGCGAGGCTTGCCCTAGCCGAGGTGAGACTTGGCAAAGGTTGGCCTTGCCCAAGCCAAGGCACCCTCACCAATTCTAGCATGGGCGAGGCTGACACTTGCCTAGGTGAGGGTGAGCCCCGACGAGGGCTCCCCTCGCCAGCCTGGGTGGAGGTGACGCCTGATGAGGTCGCCTTGGCCTAGGGAAGGGTCGGGCTCGCCCTCGCTTGATTGGGCCTCACTTGTGGCAGGTGAGGCTAGCTTAGCAAGCATGGCCGGTGATGGCTACCGGCAAAAAGAAGAAAGTGAAAAAGAAAAAACATAAAAAAATGTATAAAAAATTTAATAAATGTTAAAATATGATTAAAAATTATCCACATTAGTGTCAACCATGTCATGTGGCACCACGTCATGTGGTACCACCAATGTTCATGTTAGCGAGTTTCTACCAAAATTGGTCGGATGGATTCAATTGGTAAGAAGTGAAAATGTGTAGGACTAAATTAATAAAATTGAAATGTTTAGAATCGGATTGATAAAAGTGCAATAAGTTTAGGACTTTTTGGATAATTTTTCCGATTTCGGGAGGAGATACCGTCTAGGGTAGTAAGGGATATCTCCATAGGCGTAGACCAGTATAGAAGGTTCATAAAGAGCTAGATTTATTAAAAATAGTTTACAAAATTGTTTTAATAGGATATATGTCAGATTGTGAGTAATCGTCTAACTAATTGGTTATATTCAAAAATTAATAATAGCCCGACATATCATTTAATAATTTAGTTATATAAATTAGACATAATGAGCCTAATATTTTGCTAAAACAAAAACTCATGACATATTTTTCACGGTTTAGAATTTGGCTTGTGTATAAGAATTAGACGTATAGAACCAGCCCAGTTCCCCATACAGATCGTCACTAAAAAAGAAAACCTTTAAACAGAAAAAATAAATCCAGAAAAAGAAGACGTGCCTGTACATGGGGGAAGCTCGTGTTGAATTGATTATCACTAGACCGGTCGATATTGTAGGCTGGTCACCTGCGTGTAACATGAAATCAGGGTTGACCTTCTAGAAGTTTAGGAGGACCACTTACTGTCTTTACCAAATCGATCATTAGAATATGAAATCCCCACTTGATGTTTTGCTATCTAATTGATTGGGTAAATTTTGGTTCAAATGCTAAGGAGAGAAGACATGTATGAATAGATGCGATTTGACTAAATTCTTGCCGCTAATTTATCGAACAGGAGAAGAACAAAACAGTGGGTAAACCGCCCAGTACAATGGGACCATCTTCTTGGCCCTATTTCTCCAAGATTCCTTGGGGCTTTTCGGCTTCAAGCTGCCCAAAAGCTTCCTGTGATCACCACCTGGTATGGTCCTTCCACGGGTGATTTTTAATGTTTGAATACTTAAAAAGCTTTGTCAAGTGGGTGCTAGGAAATTCAGAAATGGATAGCTTATTAAATTAATGGACACTGTGAGAAGATAACTGTATTTGGTATAAATTGATTCCTAATAATCTTATGCTTGAAAAAGTTATGTATTGACACTTGAACATAACACAGTCCACAACATGAGCTGACTTGCATCACTGTCTTCCTTTCAAAGTCTTTTTTTAAAAAGGTATTGTTGTAGTTACGTAGATGAGCTAACACTACTAGAAGAAATCAATAGCCGATGGACAAAACCATACAAAAAAAGAAAAAAAGAAAAAAAAAAAGAAGAAGTCCAAATTGATTTAAAACTCTCATTATAAGTGGCTTGTAGATCGGTGACCGTCGTTGGTGAGGGTTTTGCAGAACTTGTCACCAAGAATTGTTGTGGAAGGATAACAATTAGGCTTCATCCAGCCAACTCCATGACAAGATATTGATGGAGCTAATATAATTTAAATACTGTGACGGCTAATGAAAAGGTTACATCAATCAATGAAAGTGTACTAAGAAGACACAATTGCAACCAATTTATTCCTGATTTTGTAAGAGAAACTGCATTCACATAGCGTATAGATAATCTTTGTCTCCGGCTATAAATACTGTCAACGAATACAAACGCTTTTGGTTTTTTCTTCTTATTTTTTCTTTCTGGTTCAAGGGATCGCTTTAATTTCTTCAACTAACGATTTCCGAACAACAAAGGACGCTTTTGAACAAAGGATCGCTCAAAAGGACTAAGATGGGCTATAGGCAACCAATTACAAGGGAGGGCTTCAAGTTTGCTAGTTGAGTGGCCTCACGGAAACATTGGATAACTTGGATTTCATGGAGATGGGCCGGATGAAATTGGCATTCTGCAACAAGGGCTCACAAATCCCACCAAGGTTGACCAGTGGCCAAGAGAAAGCCTTTCGGACATTGAGCACCTACAGCCTACCGGTATAGTTTTAACAACACCAAAACCCAACTAGTAGGTGAAGAAATGTATAGTCTAGTGGGCATTATTTAGTCTAGACAAGAGAAGTAGTATTCATCCTAATGGATGCACAAAAATTTACAAATGTGCAAAATTACAGAATGTATGATTTAGCTTCAAATAGTAATAACAACTTAGAAGAATCTTAATAACTATGATGAATAACATGTATATTCTTTTAAATGCACACAATCCCTTTAAGCAATCAACAGGTTATTCTCCAAATACATTGATTTTTTTCCGATAGTTCATAAAAAATCACAGTGGAAGGCCAAGCAATCTCACCGTGAGACCATCCATGAGGAATAATTTTCACTTACGCGGTCATTCACCGAGGGTACAATTCAGTAACCGACATATCATTGGTTGACAAAGGCATGGTCCTACTGGTAGATTGATTCGATCCTAGCTCTTTCGTTGGGATGCTCAATCCGCCCGGTCTACTTTGGATGAAGAAGGCTGGATGTTGAGGCAGTGGCGGGTTGAAGTAATTGTTGTTGAGCATGAGAACTATGGTTGCCATGGTGGGTCTAATAACTGGATCTTCCTGAATGCAAAGTAAGCCAATGTGCAAGCAACGAAGGACTTCATCTCTTGAATAAGAATCCACGATAGCCGGGTCCAACACTTTCAAGGGCGTGCCATCCCTCCACGAATTCCATACCTGCAACAATAATTCTCGAAAATCTTCACAAAATTGTGGCAATAATTCAATGGCTCATTATGCATGACGTCTGAATCTTGCAAATATCCATATATGACTAAGGAAAAGAACCATAAGTGTTTCTTTAGGCTAAACGACTAAGTTTTTACAAAGGAATTTCAATTTCACCTGACCAAATTTACAAAGAGTGCAATGTGAATATTTGCTGTTGTAGCACAAAGAAACTTACATAACTAGCAAGATATTCACCCTCATCCAATTGGTGGTGGAAGTTATTCTTCTTGCCGCAAATGATTTCGATAAGCAATACGCCGAAACTATAAACATCAGATTTTACTAAGAACTCTCCATGCATTGCATATTCAGGAGACATGTAGCCACTGCAAAACCGAACATTAGCCACATGTATATTGCATAATTAGATGCAAATCAATTAGCATCCTTAAATAGATAAAATGATCATGTCCGGCATCTAATTACAAAGTCATCTACTCAAGACCTAAGACTTACAAAGTCCCCATGATTTTATTTGTGCTAGCCTGAGTTTGATCGACTTCAAAAATCCTTGCCATGCCAAAATCTGAAATCTTTGGGTTCATTTCACTATCTAATAGGATATTGCTACATTTTAGGTCGCAGTGGATGATCCGGAGACGAGAATCTTCGTGTAGATAGAGCATTCCTCGAGCAATCCCAGATACTATTTTATATCGTAACAACCAATTCAATTGACTACTTTTTTGGGGATCTGCATTGATGCATCAAAACTCGTTATGTGCTAGCATGTGGCACCTATTCAAAAACTCAAGGTGAATATATTTGTTCTCATCGATCAAAGGTAGCTTAAACAAAAAACTGTAATCAGCTGAAAGAACGAGAAAACCTCTTAATTTCAAGTTTTCCAAAGCTAGTGAAAGCTAAAACATTTGATTTGAAACAAATGTACATAAGAAGGTTAAATTGAAACATACCAAATAAAAAGTAATCGAGGCTTTTATTTGGCACAAACTCGTAGGCGAGTAGTTTTTCATCTCCCTCCAAGCAAAATCCGAGCAGTCGTACAAGGTTTCGTGTTGAAGCTTTGCAACTAATAGAACTTCATTTTTGAATTCTTCATCACCTTGTCTAGAACTTCGAGAGAGCCTCTTCACCGCGATTTGTTGTCCATCCGGAAGTCTATCCTAAAGTGTGTTGAATTTACTGTGTAATTCCTTATCACAACTTTTTAAAAACTAACCTAGAAAAGCATTACATTTTTCTTTTCCTTTTTTTCGGCACCATTATCTTCAATTCAAATGTAAAGCATTCTTCATTGTTTCTAACTTATATGTAATACGTACCTGGAAAACTTCACCAAATCCACCTTCACCCAACTTGTTTTCAAGAGAGAAATCATTTGTTGCTGCTTGTATTGTAGCCAAGTCAAATTGCAAGGACTCCGCGGTGGTAAGTTCATTTGCACCTACATTAAGAAAAACGCAATTTGATTATCAAATTGTATCGACATTGGCTCCTAGTGGGGTTTTTATGGTTGTCGGTGCTTGGGAACATTATCACAATGAAGAGCACCGGATTAGGCTGGCATTGTTGTCCCCTTACCCCAATGAAATCTTTCCCCTCTTGATTGGTCATGAAGAAAAAAATTATAATAGCATCAATACTATCGGTAACAAAGTAATGAAATGAATCTGGAATCACAATCACTTCTTCATGCTGAAGGTCCTGCTAGGTCTGTTAATTGAGGTGCAGATGCTACTTATGCTTGGAGAGACTTGCTAAACGTTAGGAGCATTTTGAGGCCCCATTCTATGGTTGGTCATGTCGAATCTATATTCCTCTAGAATGACTCATGGCATCCGAATGGGATCTTGATTGATGTATTCCCAAGGAGAGTACTTGACGATTCTGCTCTTCTTTGAACTGCAAAAGCAGCTGATATGATTAATGCTCTAAATGGGAAAGGCCCAGTGCGAGGTCTGAAGACAAGGTATCATTCAATACAGTTGCTTGTGGTGTAATTTGTTCGAAGGCTTCTTTGGATGACCAAGATTCTTGCACTGCTGCTTCTTGTGACATTCTTACCACTGCTTCAGCTTTGGAGATTGTGAGGAAAAGAGCCACAAGAGTTGAATGGTATTGGCTGATTTGATTTTCATCTAATTTACTGAGGTTTGAATACATATTTTGGTTTGCGGTACAAGATAAGCTGCCTATATTTCAGGAAATTGACAGATAGTCTTCTAATCAAGGCTGAACTCTGCTTTCTGTGTCATGAAAGCACTGAGATTGTTTGAACTGTCTTGATGCAGCAGGCTATAAAAAGGAGAGATTTTCATTGGTGTTTGGGAAAATTTTTGTAGAATTGCTGCATATTTTTATCTTGAAGGCCGGAAATGAGATGTTACATTTCAAAACTTATTGATGGCATTATGATTGCTTGTGTAGTCAAGTGTAGTTTTGAAGGTTGAAAGAGCATAAATAATCTGATCTTTGTCCTTGATCTTTTCCATTATATGTGCTACATTTATATCAAACGGACTCTTAATTCGTCTAATTAACATATATGATTCCTTATGAAAAATAAAGAAATTTCATAATATGCTAATTTATTTGGCGTAGATAGCTTACAAAACAATAAAGGCAAATAGTTGATTTACCGTCTTTTCCTTTGACGACTTCATGTGTCTTCTTTCCCTTTCTTCGAAGCAAACAACATATGAGAAAGACAAGGACAATAACACCTCCACTAGGAACGGTAATGACGATGGTTATCATGATAGATCTGTTGCTTTTTCCTGCACAATTTCCATTTTGTATATGCGACAACTGCTAAAATAATCTAAAAAGAATTTAGATGAAAGCGTGTATAATATATAAACATTCTAACACTGTGCTTCACTAGGTAGGAATATGGCCTAAGACTGACGCGTGAAGATTGGCAATTAGACACGCAAGAAGGGGCTTGAGAAATCTAAATAGAGAGGCTTAAACGAGAAAGTCTGAACTTCAATTGCAATTCTAGCATTTATCAGTTTCAGTTTTTGGTAAATTGACGAGACGAATAAATGAAGAATATTAAGAAGCAAAAAAATCTCTTGATTAACAACCCATGTTCGATCACCTACTAACTCCGGCAATAGGGAATTATTGCCGCTGCTGCAGCACACGAGCACTTGGGTCTAAATCCCTCTAAAAACCCTATTCACATTAACCTTATGAATATATCAACCACCGCCACAAGAAGTACAATTTTGGTCTTCTTTATGAGCCTCACACACCAAGCAAGTGGGAAAATTACCCAATTACTCCTAATTCTATTATACGGATACTAATTTAGTTTTAGAATTTTCAAAATTAACCTATTTAATCCTAAACCTTGATGAGAAATTCTAATGTAATCTTTCTGATCAATTTTTGAAAGAAAATCAATGACATGATAGTCAATTCATTGGTAGTCATCCTATGTGACACACTGCCATGGCAGGGATTTATGGCAAAAAGTGGCCGAAATGATTATATTAAAATCTTACACAAAGGTTTGATGTCCATACAGTAGGTTTAAGGGTAATTGGACCATAAATTGCCTTGTTGTTGCAAGCATATCTTTTAGACATATGTTTCCCGTACGGTATTTCTCTTTGGCTGATTTAAGCTCGACAATTTATCTAGCCATTTTTTTTTTTTTTTGACGATTAGCAGTGATCACCACCAGTAGTGTGACCCTAAGGATGGTTGATATGGATTCTAACCCTAGATCAATTTAGATGTCGATCTACTTCTCTTATTGTTAAAAACGTTTTTGTGTTATCACGAACGGTGGTGACTAAATGAGGAGAATTAATGAACATCTGCTAATGATTCATTAGCCTTGGCCTAAACTCACTTTATTATTGATTTAAAGATCTCACATGACCGCTTGTGAGCAATGACTGCTGTAACTTTTGATTCAGTGAACTCACCATGATAGCTGAGTATTAGCCATGTCCATGCGCCAAAGATTGAGGCATGGACCCTAGCTTCTTTTGCTTAAAATGTGGAATTATTCCGTACCTTCTTTTTGGCAAAACTGTATTTATCCAACGTGCTGACCCAAAAATTAATTAGATGGTCTATGGAGCATAGATTAAACTTATTTGAACAATTAATCGTACAAATCTCATGTGGAACTCGTATAATTAATAATCAGATGATCTTAATCCATTCGGATTAAAAGAGGACAAAAAACAAAAAGCCACGTGCCTAATGCCTGAACAAGAGCCAACGTACCTGGAGGCGGCGGCGGTGGCGGAGGCGGAGGTGGAGGCGGTGGCGGAGGCGGAAGTGGCTCAGCAACTGGGCTAAAGAACGGATAGGTCTCGTAATGGAACTGGCAACTCGGCGCCAGGGTCCTCAATCCTTTCCTCCCGACACAACATTCCTCGAAGGTCCCGACGATTTTCTTTTGGCACTCGATGCATTGCTCCTCCGTCAAGTCTGGCGTGCACTGCGCCATTGCGTAAACCGTGTCAGACCCGTCGGACATGGTCTTCGTAGCAAACTTCCTGAGTGAGCCACTGCCGGCTGCCTCGCCCTGCAGACTTTCCATCTCTCTCCCCAGCTTGTACATGACCTGGCTTGCGACGTTGCCCGTGTTGCTCAAAGTGTAATTGGGTTCAGTCTTAACTATGCCGAAGATCGAGGCGTTAGAGTATCTGACGTTGCAGAACTCGCTGTAGAGGACCGCCTCCTTCTGGAGGGGGCAGAGGCGGCGTATGTCGGAGGCCGAGGCTTCGAGGTCACCGCGGCAGGAGCCAATGACGTATAGGGTTTGGGAGGTGCCGGAGACGGCGGAGGAGGCATTGAAGAAGCCGTAGGTGAGGGACAAGGAGTTGGTGGTAGAGATGGAGGAGAGGAGGGTGGTGAGGGTGGTTTGGTAGGTGCTGTTGGCGGTGAAGTTGCCGGTGGTGGCACAGACCTCCTTTGGGAAGAAATCTTGGGCGTTAATGGTGGAAGCGAACACGAGAAGAAGCAAGAGAGGGAGATTTGGAGGATCCATTCTTCTTAGTTTTTTTACATTCTTTGATAAATGTGGATAAAGCTAATAATGTATGAACACAAGTAGCTTGTGTAGCTCCTGCACAAGTTGCTTCGTCGAAATATCTACTTCGTCCACGTCTTCTACCTCGGGGTGGGGGTTGTTCATTGAATCTTTTTCTCTTTCTTTGCCAGAAAACCAGTGATTATCTCGACCCCCAGCCCAAGAAAAAATATTACGTAGTTCTGCACGATTCAGCGGCCGACACGTGGCACGCGTGGGTCCCTCGGACGAAGCCTCTCCCTCTCCCCAACGTTCATTCTCTACAACACGCAACTTCTTTTAACGGTAAAGCACTGTTCAGATCTTGGGAAATAGGAAGGAAAAGAAAATGGAAATCAGGAGCTAGGCCCACCTTATATCACACGACAGAAAGGAATCTCGCCACGGTTGCGACCGGTTCTGGTCGGCCCGCCAAGATGCGGCCGGTCGTTGGTGCCTGCCCGATTTCATTTTCTCTCTCCTCTGTATAAGTGCGATTCATCATCACCTCTTTTATTTTTTATGCATTCTCGTTCCGGATGATACGGAAAGTCGTCCTTTTCTTTCCTTATTTATTTATTTATTTATTTTGCTTTTGTCTGGGATTGGATAAGAACATGTACATAGATATAGGTACATTTTAACTTTTAGTGAGAAGCCGACAACGATGCCGTGGATCGCCGTTTGGGGGTGGAGAAATCATAGGCTTTGCCGTTGAGCGGAGAGGGTTTTTGGTCCCCCTCTCTGGAGGCAAAACTCTTGGTGACCACGTGGGTTATCCATTAGTAGGGGAGAGAGAGACTTGGAATGAAATTGGAGCATTTGTGGGGGAAGATGAACAGTGGAGAGAGAGAAAGAGGGAAAAACACTTTGTCCGTGGAACCACCCGCACCACGTGGCGCACGTGTCAATTGCTGAATGGCGCTAGACTACAGTGACATGAAGGAGCGGGACTACTTAATATTTTTTCAAAATCAAATTTAAAAAGTTTATTATTTATGTAAAAATATTTTAAAAATTGAAAATTTATGCATTGCAATTATCCAACAAAAATCACAACGAATGGTCAATCAATAATATTTTAGGATAATTAAGACAATATGTAATACATTCCAAACAGAACTTACTAATATTCTAATAACATTAAAATTTTGATTGGACATAGCTATACTACTGCATCGGCTCGCCTGAGCAACTTGTATGCTCATTTTTATGGCAATTGCGCTCTGTGTCATCACATATGTCATGTCCCATCATTTGAAATATATGCAAAAGTTTGCCGACGCTAGTTATACACTGCGTGACAGCCCGGGTCTCGCATTTCTTTAATCTTGAATGAGTCTTATATTCCAATGCCTCTTCCTCTCGGACAGCTATTCGAATCAGGTAAATTGATGTTCAAACGGGCCATATGTTGTCGGCCGGATTGGTGACGTGAAGTGTAAGAGTTTCTGAAGTTGCAAATGTCGATTGACTAAAGGTTTGTGAATTGTGATTCCTGAATGCCTCGTATAGAACTGGCGCTTCACTCATAGGCTGATTGTGTGGGTTTTTTTTTTTTTGGTGTGTAGTCGTTGTTCACCGGCTAGAAAATATAGCCATTAGTCACTAGCTATTGGTCAATGGAGATTTTGTTTAAACTAAAAAAAAAATAATTCAATTAATTTAGGAAAATTAACAAAAAGACACTTATTCGAATAAGGACGAATAAATACAAGTACATCTTCAAATTTTGGAAGAAAAAAAATACACGTACAAGTGCTCTGATAATGATTAAAAAAAAATTATATTGAAGAAGATGCCTAATTTATTTGGTGTATTTGTGTCCCTCACTATGATTTATATTAAAAAATCTCATGGTTGTCCTCTTCTTTGCGTTGGGCATGTGCACAAGATTAATTTTTTGCTAGATCAATTGTGCTTGCAAACAGTTATTTACAGTCAAGTTGTACCTACTGTCTTTTATTATCCATCAACTAGTATTGAACGTGGATTCTTATGGGACCATAGACCTAATATAATTATATCAAATAATTTATTATTGTTAATATAATGTTGCGATGATGAAAATGAGTTATGGCCGATGCCAGCCATCGCCCAGACCCCGACCAACAACCTAGAAGAAAATAAACAGTAGAATAGGGGGAAAAAGGAGAAAGAAAAACGAAAAAAAAAAAAAATTAAAAAAACGGCATTGTTCTGAGCCCTATCGGCTAGGCTATAGGATAATTGGCACTAACTAGATTGGTACAATACCAATTTCTCGGCTAAATTGATCAAAATGATTACATTGGAAAATTGTTATAAAGTTTGTGATTATGTAGGCCAAATTGAAAAATTTATGGATGATTTATTGGTCGTATAATAAGTTTAAGACTTTTTAGATAATTTTCTCTCTTTCCACTCCTACCATATAATTAACAATTTTTTTTACTTGAAACATCATGCCTACGTACATAAAAAAGTATCTCACATTGTTTATTTATGGGGTTTTCATATTTTACAAATATATGTGGTCTCTCTATTTATCAATTTATGCTCTTTAAATTGGATATTTTAATATGGTGTTAAAATCATATTCCGCCTCAGTTTAATTGGTGTGTGCAAACCTATTCGTCAATTATCATGGCCAAAGTTGTCTTAGACATAATTAATTTTGTCCCAATATTTGATCTTCACTTCCGTGTTAACACCTTGATCTTTGTCTAAACAATTGGTACGAAGGTAAAAGGATGATAGAGGGTGGAGTAGAATATTCAAAGTTGATTTTTTCCAACACTCTCGTGGCTCAGGTCAAAGTGCTTTTGTCCGACAAGACTGAACCGCGTGCTGTGGTTCTTTTTTATATTCACCCACCAATCGGTGTCCCGATTGGACGGACGATCATAAAGTCTCTGGAGCAACAATTCAACATAAAATGAAAAAAAAAAAAAAAAAGACTTAAGAATTGAGTGATTGCTAATGAATAATGGATCAACCGCATTTTGATCTCTTAAGTCTAACATTGACCACAAATGATAAATGTCTAGGGTTATGGCATGGCTATTTACGTAGTCTTTTCAACATTTTCAAGATAAATATAATACGGATAACATTATTCTCGTAGGGCACTCATTTAAGTATTATAACTTCCTTTTTTATCATTTAAGTATCAAAATTTTAAAGAAAAAATGCCAATCTAAGTGTTATAATTTTCAATTGATGAATGTTTTGAAAAAGTTATAGCACTCAAATGATAAAATGAAAAGTTAAAGTAATTGGAAAAAAAAAAGTTATACCACTCGAATAAGTGTCATACAAAAGTTATGATACTTGTATTATCTTTTTCTCCAAAATTTTCTCATACGTGGCCAAGAAGTTGGCTTAGAAAATTTTACTTGGAGAAAGTTACAATTGTGACATATTAAAACTTTCTATTGTATATCAAAAGTCAAAAACCCTGTAGATAGTGATTAAATTCTAGGTATAACTTGACACTCGGGAACACTTAAAAGCCGAAACTTCTAAAATGTACAATTGTGAGTGATCCTCTAAATAATCTGTTGTATGAAAGAATCAATAGTGGCCAGATACCTCATTTAAAAAATTAATTGTATAAACTAATCTTAGTAAGTCTAATATCTTCCTAAAACAAAACCCCATAATGTTGGCTCAGTGGTTTAGAATTTGGAGATGTATAGAGCCAACTTGGTTCCCACAAGGGTTATTGATTTGCAAAATCAAAAGGGATCTTCTTGTTGTTAAAAAGGAAAATCTCAAAACCAAAGAATTAAAGATTCTACATGGCTTACATCAGTGCGACCAACTCTAGGAAAAAGAATGCTTCAAGTGCCACAACTTGGCACAAAGGGATACTTAAGTGTCATAACTTACGAAAGGTACACTTAAGTGCCAAATTGGAGCAAAATGGATCACTTGAGTGCCAATCCAGCAAAAACGCCGACGTGTCAATTTTCCGGCGAAGCGAGTGCAAAACGGCGTCGTTTTGGTGCCGACGTGATAAAAAATTTAATATAAAAATTAATTTAATTTAATTTAAAACTAAATTTATTTAAAACATTTAAAAAAATTTAAAAAATTTAAAAAATTTAAAAAAGTTTAAAAGAATTTAAGAATTTTAAAAAAAGGAGGCGGCCCCGGCCGACCCTCCCCCACCTTCCGACGGACGGCGGGGAGGAGCGGCGGCGAGGGCTTTGCCCTCGGCCGCCGGCTGCCTCCCTCCTCCTCCTCCTCCGTTTTTTTTTTAAATAAATATAAATTATATTATTATTTTGTTTTAAATTTAATTTAATTAATTTTTATATTATATTAAAATTCAACTTATGCTAAAACAACGTTGTTTTGGCCGATTTAAGGGCTCTATTCTGGCCAATACCCGAAACGATGTCATTTTGGTGCCGACGTGGTAAAAATTTTAATATAAAAATTAATTAAATTAAATTTAAAAATAAATTTATTTAAAAAATTTAAAAATAAAATTTTAAAAATTAAAAAGTTTTACAAAATTAAAAAATTTACAAAAAATTTTTAAAAAAATTTAGAAAAAGGAGGCGGCTGAGGGTTGAAATTTTTTGTAAATTTTTCAAATTTTTGTAAATTTTTTAATTTTTTTGTAAATTTTGTAAATTTTTGTAAATTTTTTAAATTTTTTGTAATTTTTGTAAATTTTTTAAATTTTTTGTAATTTTTGTAAATTTTTTAAAGTTTTTAAATTTTTAAATTTTATTTTTAAATTTTTTTTTAAAATAAAAATATTTTAAAATGTAATTTAAATAATTTTTATATTATATTAAAATTCAAATTATGCCAAAACGACGTCGTTTTAGCCGATTTAAGAGTTCTATTTTGGTCAACACTCGAAACGACATCGTTTGGGGTGAATTTGAGCTGACTAAGCTCTCCGGCGAGACACGTCGGCAAGAAATATTAATATTTTAATGCCACGTATGATTTCCGGCCAACTTCGCCGGAAATGGCACTTAGGTGTCTCACTTTTCTTAAAATGTGGCACTTAAGTGTACCTTTCGTAAGTTATGGCACTTAAGTGTCCATTTCTGCAAGTTATGGCACTCCGGGGGTCCGCGTGTCCCAACTCGTATAAATTTGAATCTATCTTTAAAGTAAAATACTTGGCTAATCGTACGGTTAGCTTGAAAAAAAGAATGTCAATCCTGAGCTCACATATTTTCCACGAGAGAGAGAGATCCATGTTTATCTTGGAAACTTCTTCGTGCTTGTGTTTGAGAAAGGAAACTGTCGTGGGTGTAGAAGGAAAGAGAAGGTAACGTAAGACATCATTTCACTCCTACATTCGTTTTGCCTAGGAGACACCACCCACTACGAAGAAATGCAAAGTTGGCAATAAGGAATAATTTGACTTAATATGTAATTTGACTTTTGGGACCACCTTCTTGGCCCTAAAAGTCCTTGGGGCTTTTCGGCTTCAAGCCGCCCAAAAAACTGACTGTGATCACTAGCTGGTATAATTATACCATGTGACTTTTAATGTTTGAATACTTGAACGTTTTGTCAGGTGGGTGCTAGGAAATTCAGAAACAAATAACTTATTAAATTAATGGATACCAGGAGAAGATAACTGTATCCAATGTGAATTGATTCCCAATAATCTTATTCTTGAACAAGTTATGTACCAACACTCGAACATAGTACGTCCACAACATGAGCCGACTTGCTTCGCCATCTTCCTTTCAAAATCTTTCTAAAAAAGGTATTGTTGTAATTACGTAACTAAGCTAACACTACTAGAAGAAATCGATAGGTGATGGGCAAAACTATACCAAAAAAGAAAGCCAAAATCGGTTTGAAACTCTCATAATAGATGGCTTGTAGATTAGTAGTCATTGTTGGTGAGGGTTTTGCAAAACCCATCAGCCAAAAACGTTGGAGAAAGATAACAATCAAACGCTTATCCTAGTCAACTCCATGATAAGATATTGATAGAGCTAATATAATTTAAATACCGTGACAACTAACAAAAAAGTTACATCAATTTATCAAAGAACTCAAAAGACACGATTGCAATAAATTTATTCCTGATTTCGTTAGAGAAAGTGCATTCACAAGGCAAATAGATAATCCTTTTCTTCATATTGAACTATGAACACTAGTAAAGAATACAAAGACTTTCGATGCTTTTTTTTTTTGGGGGGGGGGTAGGGGGGAGGGGGGATCGCTTTCATTTCTTCAACTAAGGATTTCCAAACAACAAAGAAGGCTTATGAATGAAGGATTGCTTAAAAGGGTTGAGATGGGGTGGGCAACCAATTACAAGGGAGCGCTTCAAGTCTGCTAAGTGATTGGCCTCACGGTAATGGTGGACAACTTGAATTTCATGGAGATGGGCTAAATAAGATTTGCATTTTACAATAAGGGCCCGCAAATCCCACCCAAGTTGATTAGTGCCCAAGAAAAAACCTGTTCGAGATGGGACACCTACTACCTACGAATATAGTCTAGTGGGACAGTCAACGAACACTTCATTATTTAGTCTAGACAAGAGTAGTATTAAGCCTTATAGAAGCACGATAACATATAAATGCTGAAGATTACAGTGGATCGATGTATGATTTAATAGTAACAAAAACTTAGAAAAATCATAATAACTATGATGGACAACAAGTGTGGGGTCTTTGTTTAAATGCACACGAGCCCATTTGAGCAATTAAGAGCTTATTCTCCAAATACATAGACTTCTGCTTATGGTTCATAAAAAATCATGGCGCAAGGCCATACAATCTCACCATGAGACCATCCATGAAGAAAGATTTTGCTTATGCCCCATTACTAGGGGTATAATTTGGTAGCTAACATGCCATTGGTTGATGAATGCATCATCCTATTGGTGAATTCCTCTGATTCAAGCTCTCATTGGGATGCTCAATCTGTGCAATCTACTTCGGATGAAGAAAGCTGGATGTTGAGGTGATAGCTAGGTGCATTGTAAGCAAATATGTAGGCATCAAAGCACATGAACTCTTGAATATGAATCCACGATAGCTAGGTCCACTCCTTCCAAGGGCATGCCTTCCCTCCATTGATTCCACACCTGCAAGAATAAGTTTGGAAAATCTTCATATAATCACAGCATTAATTCAATGACTCATCATGCAAGACATCTACCTCTAGTAAAGAACCATAAATGACCAAGGAACAAAAATAATCATAAGTGTTCTGTAGGCTAAGGGTGCACATGATAAAATTTCTAGAACAAAAATCAATTTATATTCCTTGGACAAGTTTCTGAACAAAGAAACACATTTGATAGCAACTCAAAAGATAAAATTTCTATTTCTAGGGGTGGCGGTAACTGGCGATCGGCAGCAGTCGTTTGGCATCCGGTGGCCAGCGACCGACGACAAGTGTCTTGCAGTGGGTGTCAAGCATCTGGTGTCATGGCATCCAACGTCTAGCAGCCGGCATCTAGCAGTAGGCAGCTAGCGTCCGGTGATCGGCGGCAAGCATTTGGCTTCCCGCGGGTGGCAAGTGAGCAGTGGGCGGTGATGAGAGTGAACGATGAGAAGAGTTTTTATTTCTCACTTTTATTCTAGAAATAGAATAGTTAAAAATTTTAACTTCTAATTTTTGTTCCAAATTTATTTCTAGGATAGAAATTTGTTCCAGAAATTAAAAGAAAAAATGAAATTACGTTACCAAACAGATTTTTATTCCAAACTTATTCTGGAGAACAGAGAAATAAAGAAATAGAGAAACATAAATTTTGTCATACGCACCCTAAAAAGACTTAGTTTTTGCAAAGGAATTTCTATTTCACTTGACCAAAGTTACAGAAGGTGCAGTGACTCGTGGTAGCATGGTGAAACTTACATAACTAGCAAGATATTACCCCCCTTCTAGTTGGTGGTAGAAGTTATTCTTCTTTCCATAAATGATCTCTAGAAGTAGTACTCCAAAACTATAAACATCGGATTTCACTGAGAACTCTCCATGCATTGGATATTCTAGAGACATGTAACCACTGCAAAAACGAACATTAGCAACATGTACATTGCAAACTCATATTCAAATCACGTAGCATCCTTGAATAGATAAAATAAGCAAGTCTGGCATCTAATCATGAAGTCATTTATTCAAAAACTAAGACTTACAAAGTCCCCACAATTCTATTTGTGTTAGTCTGAGTTTGATCACTTCCAAAAATTCTTGCCACACCGAAATTCGAAATTTTTACATTCATTTCACTATCTAACAAGATATTGCTACATTTTAGGTCACAATGAATGATCTAGAGACGAGAATCTTCATGTAAATAGAGCATCCCTCGAGTGATCCTAGAGAGTATTTTATAACGTAGAGGCCAATCCAATTGTCCCTGTTTTTCAGGATCTGCATCATTGTACCAAAATTCATTAATGTGCTAGGATGTGACACCTACTCAAAAACTTAAGGCGAAGCACATCACACAATACCAAAGTATATTTACTCTCATTCATCAAAGATAGTTCAAGAAAAACCTATAATCAATTAAAAGAACAAAACCCAAAATTTTCAAAGTTTCCACAGCTAGTGAAAGCTTGACCATTTGATTTCAAGCAAAAGGTACATTTTGCAAATAAGAAGGTTAAAGTGCAACATACCAAATAAGAAGTAATCGAGGCTTTTATTTGGCACAAACTTGTAGGCAAGTAGCTTTTCGACTCCCTCAAAGCAAAATCTAAGCAGTCGTACAAGGTTTCTGTGTTGAAGCTACGCAACTAATAGAACTTCATTCTTAAATTCTTCATCACCTTATCTTCAGCTTTGAGATAGCCTGTTCACAACAATTTGTTGTCCATTAGGAAGTCTACCTAATAGGGTTTTGTATTTATCATTTAATTCCTTATCACAACTACTTAGAAGCTACCATAAAAAATCTTTGTGTGTTTCTTTTTCTTCAACATCATTATGTTCAATTCAATTCATTTATAAAGCAATTTTGGATTATCTCTAATAAATATGTAATATGTAATTGGAAAACTTCACCAAATCCACCATCACCCATCTTGTTTTCAGGAGAGAAATCATTTGTTGCGGCTTGTATTCTAGCCAAGTCCAATTGTGAGGACTCCACAGTGGTAAGTTCATTTGCATCTACATTACCAAACAAATCAATATGAATATCAAATTACATTGAGAATGACTCCTAGTGGCACTTGTAGGGTTGCAAATGCTTAGGAAATTATTATAATGAAAAGATCGGATTAGCCTGGCATGATTGTGTCCCCCTATCCCAAAGAAATCTTTCCTCTCTTGATTGGTCATGAAGGAAAAAATAAGACATTATCATCAATACTATAGGAAACAAAATAATGAGATGAATATCAGTATAATGATCACTTCTTCACGCTAAGGGTAGTATTAGGTCTATTATGTTGGAGAAAACTACTTTACTGTTTTGAAGTTGACAAAACCTTTCCAAAGTCTAGTCTGAAGACTTCTAAACCTTAATGTCAAAGTCTGAAGACTTTAAGACCTTAGTGTCAAAGTTCGAAGACCGCGACTTTAGGTTCAAAGTCGCCCACGCTAACAGTTTCCAAACCGAAGAATGAAAACTTATCCAGATGCGAAATTATCTTCAAGGATTCGATTCGCATGGTTTATGGATGACTTTATGGCTGGATTTAGCACATACATGATTGATTATCTTTATTGGAATCAATTTCGATAATCAAATCTTTTGGAAGGCAAGCAAACTTGGAAAGTTCTACTTATGGAAACCAAGATCCTGATTGTATAGGCGAACATGATTGACGGGCTTTCATCACAATCATCTAACGACTCAAGATTTCCTTGATTGATTATGTCCAACGGGTAGATTGGAAGAGTTCTTTTGGAAAGTGCCAACGGTCATGAAGGCATGAAGGAGTACTTAAGGCGGACTCTCGAGTTGTTCGATAGTGTGCGTGAAAGAAAAATTCCAAAGTCTGAAGTTTTCTAGTTCCTTGTTATTGCTTTCACTGAGCTCAAAGTTATATACAAAATAGAGAAACTCATAGTGAGATTTTGTGAGAGACCAGTAGAGACTTTTCACTAAAAAGTCGAGATCACAAGTTGTAAAATCTCTTTTAATTCTTAGTGGAATCCAGCCAGTAGATTGTTAGCGCAAGAGAGTGGACGTAGGCTTGATTTAAGCCGAGCTACTATAAACCTTGTGTTCTATTCTCTTCCCTGAACTCTTTTATTTTGATTTGTAACTTTACTTAATTGTTTAAGTTTGAAATTGTTAAAGTCTGTCATTTTCTAAAAGCAAAATTTTTTTAACTGAACCTTGCGAAATTTTTTGTTCACACCTATTCACCCCCCTCTAGGTATTGTTGCTAGCCCTTTCAATTGGTATCAGAGCCTATGTGCTTATTTTATTGAAGTGTTTTTACTTCTAAAGCTAAAGATCTATGGCTAGTATTTTGGCTCCAAGTTTGGTTGAATGTCAAAGCAACACCAAACCTTCTTACTATGATGGGAAAGAGTACAATGTGTGGAAAAACAAGATGAAGACATTCTTGAGATCGAAAGATCCCCTGGAATGGGATGTGGTAGAAAAATGGAGCAATCCTAAAACTACATCAACCTCATAAAGAAGAAAGGAAGTTGTAGATGCTAGCGAATTGACACAAGCAGAATTAACCATGAGACAAGCTCTTGACGCTAAAGCCATCTACTCCTTATACTATGCTTTATATCCTACTGAATATAACCGAATTTTTTCTTGTGAAACAACAAAAGAAGTTTGGGATAGGTTGCACGTTACCTATGAAGGAACCGATCGAGTAAAAGAAACGAAAATTAATATCCTACTCAGACAGTATGAAGCCTTCAAGATGAAGTCTAAAGAATCCATCACTGATATGTTCAGTCGCTTCATAGAGATTGTAAATGACCTTGCATATCAAGGACAACCAATCTCAAGACCGATGAAGGTCAATAAACTACTACATGGACTTTTCAAAGATTGGAATCACGTGAAGACATCAATTACAGAAACCTAGAGGATCATGCCTCTTTCAGTAGATGAACTAGTTGGCACACTTCAATCATATGAAGTGGAGCAAATCATTGAGGAAGAAGATCCCAAAGGTAAGAATTCAATTGCTTTAAAATCTAACGATGATTCTGGTGATACAGATTAAGAAGATGACATGGACGGTGAAGAGCTAGCACTTATGATTAGGAAGTTCAGAAAGTTGAACAAGAAGGGAAGAAGAAACCAATTGAGGACAATGAAACCAACAAAGATGTGATATACTTCGATTGCAAGAAAAATTGGCATATCATACCCAATTGTCGTATGTTGAAGAAAAAGAAAGCAAGAACTAAGAAACACAAAAAGGCTCTCAAAGCAGAAATATTGAGCGATACCGAATGTGAGGAAAGTAATGAAGAATATACCAACATATGTCTAATGGCCAATTCAAAATCAGACTCAGACTCTGAAATAGATTTTGATTCAAACTTAGATAAAGAAGTTGAGGTTAGCAATTTAAAAATTCTTGTTAAAGTCTCGAAATATATAGATGAACTCTATCTAGTCTCAAAACATCTCTTAAAAGGATTTCCAAGCTAAAGAGGGAGAATTCTAAACCGAGACGATAGGAAACTTCTTAGAAAGAAAAGTTTGAAAATCAAGATAAAAGTTCTGTTAATTTGAAAGAAAATTCAGATTCTCTTTTGAAGGAAAATGTTTTTTTGAATGAAGATATTTCAAACATCACAAAACGATTTTCAAAAGGATCTGAGAAGTTGGAAAAATTATTTTTATATAAAGATCTTATTTTAACAAATCTAGTCTAGGAATGACTCCGTAAACTATTCATTTAATTGATTTTCCCAAAGTTAAAGAAAGAATCAAACAAACTCAAACAAAGATCTTCAAAAACATTTTACAAAAATCATTTTCAAAAAATTTTTGTAAACCTATTAGTCAAAGTGCTCTTAAATGTCCAAATTGTAAAGCTCGAACATTTCGAGAATGAATGTCTTAAGGTTTGGAGACTTGTTAAGAAGGATTGGGCAAAAACTATTTTCAAAGCTAAATCTCCTGGACCTAAGAAAGTATGGGTACCAAAAAAGCTTGAGTTCTTCTTTTGATCACAGATCACTATCAACAAGAAGATCAAATGGTATATGGATAGTGGTTATTCAAGACACATGACAGGAGATTCGAGTTGTTTTATAAAGCTTGTTCAAATAAATGGTGTAAAAGTTTCCTTTGGTGGGAACAACAAAGGTAGAATTGTTGGATGTGGAACCGTGAAAATTGGAAGCCCGACTATCAACAATGTCTCCTTGGTGAAATGTCTAAATTACAATCTACTCGTATAAGTCAGCTTTGTGATACTGGATTCAAAATTAACTTCCAAGAATGCATCTATTCGGGAACAAGTAAAGACTTCTCTCAATCTTTCACTAGACGAAGGCATGTGAATATTTACCTTCTGGATATAAAACCAGAAAGTTCTCAGTATCTTATATCCATTTAAGATGAAGCAAATCTTTGGCATCGAAAGCTTGGCCATGTTAATATGAAGCATTTTGCCAAAATTTCTTCCAAGAAGTTTGTTCGTGATCTCCTCAATCTAACTTATCAAAAGTCTAAATTATGCACTCCATGTGTTTTGAGAAAATAGGTTATAAGTTCCTTTAAACCTATAAATCAAGTTTCTACTAATCGAGTTTTGTAGCTTCTGCATATGGACCTCTTTGGACCAACAAGAACTCAAAACATTGGTGGAAAGAGATACTGCCTAGTAATCGTGGATGATTACTCTCGCTTTACTTGGGTTTACTTTCCGGCAAATAAGTCTGAAACTTTCTCTCACTTCTTCATATTTGCCAAGAAAGTTCAAAATGAGAACGAATATGCTATTTCGAGAATACGAACAGACTATGGAGGTGAATTTGAAAATCAAATCTTTGTAAAGTTCTATGATAAATCTAGTTTCCAATATGTTTGCTCTTCTCCATACATTCCATAACAAAATGGGATTGTGGAAAAGAAGAATAGATCCTTGCAAGAGATGGCAAGAACTCTCTTAATTGAGAGCAAAATTTTCTCTCGATTTTGGGCTAAAGCAGTTTCTATAGCTTGCTACATCATCAACAGAGTGTTTTTAAGGCATGTTCTGGAGAAAACTCCTTATGAAGTGTATAAAGGGAAGAAACCAAATGATTCTTATTTCCATGTGTTTGGCTGTAAGTGTTATATTTTGAGAAATGCAAATAATCGAATTGGAAAGTTTGAAGAAAGATCAGATGAAGAAATCTTCCTTGGCTACTCAACCTTAAGTAAAGCATATAGAGTATTCAATAAAATGACTCAATCTGTGGAAGAATCTATCAACGTCAAGTTTCAAGATTCTACGCAGAATCAACTAGATCAAACCCAACTTGAAGAATCGAACCTGCTCCGGACTTTACAAAGTCTACCTTCCCGAAGTGGTTCAGACTTCGAAGATCAACAAGCATAACTAGAAGACTCAAGCGCGCAGAGGATCAACAGACTCTCAGACCAACCAGCAATTGGAAACATAAGTCAATTCATCCTAAATAACTCATTATTAGCAACATTGATGAAGGAATACGCACTAGATCTAAAAGGCGATAAGAGTCTAGTACTTTAGCACTTGTTTCTGAGATTGAACCCAAAAGTGTAGAAGAAGCCTTAACTGATGAAAGCTGGATCGAAGCTATATAAGAAGAGCTCAAACAATTTAGCATCAATGATGTTTGTGAGCTAATTTCTAAACCTAAAGGAAAGTCTATTATTGGGACTAAATGGATTTTCAGGAACCGGGTGGATGAGAAATGAAAAGTGGTTAGGAACAAAGCGAGACTTGTGGCCAAATGATATACGTAAGAAGAAGGGATGGACTATGACGAGACCTATGCACTAGTAGCGAGATTAGAAACAATTAGATTATTACTTAAGGTTATTCCAGATGGATATAAAAAGTGCATTCCTAAATGGAATTATCCAAGAAGAAGTCTATGTGGAACAACCACCTAGATTTGAAGATCCAAGAAAGCCAGACTCAGTCTACAGACTGAAAAAGGCCTTGTATGGGCTAAAGCAAGCACCTCGAGCCTGGTATGAAATGTTAAGTAAATTCCTAACCCAAAATGGTTTTGTTAAAGGAATTGTAGATACTATTTTATTCATAAAAAGAGAGGGTAATGACTTTCTATTGGTTCAAATTTATGTTGATGATATTATTTTTGGATCTCCTAATGAAAATCTATGCAAGAAATTCTCTAGATGTATGTAGGATGAATTCGAGATGAGTATGATGGGTGAGTTAACTTTCTTTCTGGGATTGCAAGTTAAACAATCAAAGAAATCAACCTTTATTCATTAAGAAAAGTATGTAAAAGATCTCATTAAGAAATTTAGATTGGAGAATTGCAAGAAGACAGAGACACCTATGTCAAGTTCTTCGAAGTTGGACAAAGATTAAGGAGAAAAGAATGTAGACCAGAAGCTTTATAGGAGCATTATTAGTTCGCTTCTTTACCTTATTGCAGTTAGACCTGACATTTTGTTTAGTGTTTGCATTTGTGTTAGATTCCAATCAGATCCCAAAGAATTTCATAAGTGCTGCTAAATGCATAATCAAATACGTTACAACTACTCCAAAATTAAGTCTTTGGTATCCTAAAGAATGAGATTTTACTCTTCTTGGATATTCGACGCAGATTTAGCAGGTTGTACAGTTGATAGAAAGAGTACTTCTGGTACTTGTCAACTGCTGGGCAACAAGCTGATATCTTGGTTCTCAAGGAAGCAAAATACTATAGCTCTATCAACAGCAAAAACATAGTATGTGGCTTTTGAGAGCTATTGTTCTCAAATTTTATGGATAAGACAACAGCTAAGAGACTTTGGAATTGAAGAATCATGCCGTGAGATAAAATGCGACAACACTAGTGCTATTAATCTCACGAAGAACCCAATTCTTCATTCAAGGGCAAAATACATAGAGATTCAACACCATTTCATAAGAGATCACGTTCAGAATAGAGAAATTATGATTCAGTGTATTGACTCGAAGAATCAGTTGGCAGACATATTTACAAAGCCACTTGAGAAAAGTTTATTTGAGTCTATTCGCACCAGATTAAAAATTATATCTTCTACCGGTTAAAGGCTGAGAATGATCATACTCAGAATGTCCAAAAATTACTTATGTAAATTAATATCTCTTCAATTCAGGTAAATTTAATTTTAGCATGAAAGTTTGAAAATGTACGTTGATTTTTGAATTGTTACTTGTCTATTTTATTTTTAGAAATGATCTTTTTTTGAATTTTTGAATTTTTGGCAATTTTTATTTTTGAAAAATGCAGTTTTATTTTTTCCTTATGATGGTTCGTATACCCCGTTTCACTTGCTTTATATACCGCCGAGTCCTTCTTCTCCATTTACGTTTTCACAAACCCTAGAATACAAAATTCCTACTCTCTCACTTCTACTCCCAAGTTTGCTCTACAAGATTTCACCTTTTTCGACCGAACGTGCTCGAGAAATCCTCATCGACTGTGAAGATGTCTTTCCAAAGGAAGTCATCTCAGATTGCAAACAGGGGACCACAAAATATGCTAGAGGATCCTACTCATTTTGACTTGACTAAGGAAGAAAATTATCCTCAACAACAATAACAACATTCTCAACAGCGTCATTCTTCACAGCGTGCCACTAAAAAATCTTCAAGCCAACAAGTGGAAAAGGAGATCGTGGAAGATGTCGAACCTGTAAAAACGTTAAAACCCCAATTTCTCTTTAAACTCTACAATCAGTTGAAGAATGGTGGTACTGCCATGACCTTTATTAATTAATTTATGCAAGAACAAGGATACCAAAATGAGACTCTGTTCTTACGATCAATGGAAAGGTTGGGCATAACGCTTGAAGGAATGGCAAACAGAAAATTTGCTAACTTTCCAAATGATCCCCATTTTAGTTCTTTTAATCAGTCAGAGGTGAAGGATGATAATGAGAGAATGTACACAAATTTTCAGCGTAGGATGCGCGTTGTTGTTGATGTACGTGGAGAGGGAATGAGTTTGTTTCGTTCTAATGACCACAAAAAGATTTACTTAGAATTGCTTAAAAGAGGGGTGACAAATCCTTGATCTGTGGATTTTGATTTCTTGGATTCATTGAAGGTGAACCTAAGGGAGAAGTTTGCTCTCCTTCAATTTGAGAAATTTTGCTCTAAGACTTCTGTCACTTACCCTGAATTAACTGCATTTTTGTATTTGAACTTGTCATTTCTTGACGCAAATAGATTTTGCTTTACTGTGAGGGAAAAAGAGTTCATGGTGGATGTGGAGACATTGGCGGATGTTATTGGTGTGGAAAGAGGGAGTTTCAAACCAATAAAGGTGACTCGTTGGTCATGCAACAAGTTTTCTTGTTCGTGACAGACTTTCTGAAGGCGGCATTTTCTATTCCAGAATGATTGCCTCCAACATTTTGCTGCACAAAGTCCTGATCAATTGCATTTGACCAAAGTCAACCTCCAAGACAGATGTATCTCGTTCAGAGGCCAAACTGATGTTTGCCATTAGTAATGGGATAAAGTTCTCGCTGCCACACTCAATCCTAATGCACATGTACGGGACTGTTGTGAAGGATAAGGGACAACTCCCTTACTCAGCACTAGTCACTCAACTGTTCAGACACTTTCAAATTCAACTTCCAGCATCTCTCTGTGTTCGAACCATTGCTCCTATGGTCATAGGATTGAAAATGGTGTCAAAGATGAGACTGAAGGAACTGAATGACACCTTGGAAAGCTTGAAGGAGCAGTCCCCCACAAAACCAAAATAAGACTCTGCCGCAAAGAAAATGAAAGGCAAGGAGCCTATGAGTGCACTTATTAATGAAGAGAAGAGCCCTTATTCTGCAGGACAAAGAGGATGAGGATGATCTCACTCTTTATGCATTTGCCTTGAAAAATCTTCAGAGTTTTGTTAATTTTGAACAACCGTAGAACAGAGTGGAAAGAGGACAAGGAGAAACAAAGGCAAGAGAAAGAGAAAGAAGAGAAGAAAGAGAAGAAGAAGGAAGAGAAGCAGAAGAAAAAGAGGGTCAGGATGACTCTGTTGAACCCTCTTTTGCAATATCCTCATCAGAGGATTATGAGAAGACTAGGAGTGGAACTGCAGGAGATGCAAGAGAAAAAGAACATCACTTGGGAGTTGAAGCTGAGAAAGAACAAGAAGAAGATTTTTTTTCTCCACTTGTAGCCATAGAGATAGGAGGAGCTGCTGAGAAAATATGTACTTTTTCTTCTCATGTTTTTACCAATGATGATGTTAGCCGATCTCCCGCCGATCCAGAGGATGTTTATGCCTCTCAATTTCCTAAAGCTGATATTGAGGCATCCTCTCTAAGTCTTGGTGATTGACCTACTGTTGTTCCCTCAAATCTCACAACTCCTAGAAATAATTTGGCTGGACCTAGTGCACAAACCGAACCAACAAAAGACTTTCAAAGGCTGCTAGAGTTCCTTTTGGAGTTGAAGGCACAACAATATGGGATGGAGTTTGAGATAAAGAACCTCTAATCAGCTTTGAAGTCTACTTCAGATTCTTTACACGAGCAGGTACAGGCCCTTCAACTTCAAGTTCAAGGGATTGCCAAGGGTGAAGATATTGACAAGTTGAAGGAGACGGTGAGAAAGCTCGAGGAGACAGTTCAGTCTATGGGGGATTTTCCTCTCATTCGCATCCCCAAATCGTCCTGATTTCATCAAACTTTTTATTCTTCTCCACGTTTTGCTGTTGATAAAAAGGGGGAGAATGTGAAGATTTAACTCATTTAACTCTTTTTCGTTGGCGTTTGACTGTGTTTGGTTTTTACTGGTTGAACTTTTGTTTGACTGTGAACATTTGTTGAACTTTTTGACGCTTGCAGTAACTTACTTTGGTGATAATGATTATGGTTGGATAGTTATTTGTCTTATATTTTCAAGATTAATATGTTTCCTTTGATTGCAGAATCGATGCTATCCAAGTCCTAATTAACTTATTTTTATAAGATATCATGTATTGCTTAAGAGTTGTTTTGTAGGTCAAAAGTTCTTAAATCTGCAGGAAAGTTTTGTTACCATTAAAAAGGGGAACATTGTTGGAGAAAACTCATTTAATATTTTGAAGTTGACAAAACCTTTCCAAAATCTATTCTGAAGACTTCCAGACCTTAGTGTCAAAGTTTGAAGACCGCTAGACTTTAGGTTCAAAGTTTGCCCACATTGACAATTTCCAGACTAAAGAATGAAGACCTATCCAAATATGAGATTATCTTCAATGATTCGATTCGTATTGTTTATGGATGACTTTATGGTTGGATTTGGCACCTACATGATTGATTATCTTTATTGGAATCAATTCCAATAATCAAATCTTTTGGAAGGCGAGCAAACTTGGAAGGTTCTACTTATGAAAATCAAGATCTGATTGTATGGGCGAATATGATTGACGGGCTTTCATCACAATCATCTAACGACTCGAGATCTCCTTGATTGATTCTGTCCAATGGGTAGATTGTAAGAATTCTTTTGGAAAGTGCCAACATCGTGAAGGCATGAATGAGTATTTAAGGTGGACTCTCTAGTTGTTCAATAGTGTGCGTGAAAGAAAAATTTCAAAGTCTGAAGTTTCCTAGTTCCTTGTTATTCCTTTCACTGAGCTCAAAGTTATATACAAAAGGGAGAAACTTATAGTAAGATTTTGTGAGAGACTAGTAGAGAGTTTTCACTAAAAAGTCGAGATCACAAGTTGTAAAGTCTCTTTTGATTCTTAGTGGAATCCAGCTAGTAGGCTGTCAGCGCGGGAGAGTGGACATAGATTTGATCTAAGCCGAACCACTATAAACCTTGTGTTTTATTCTCTTCCCTAAACTCTTTTATTTTGATTCGTAACTTTACTTAACTATTTAAGTTTGAAATTGTTAAAGTCTGTCATTTTCTAAAAGCAAATTTTTTCTACTGAACCTTGCAAAATTTTTTGTTCACACCTATTCACTCCCCCTCTAGGTGTTGTTACTAGCACTTTCATATTAAATGTGGTGTAGATGCTACCTATGCTTGAAGAGAATTGCTATAGGTTAGGATCATTTTGAGGCCTCGTTATCTTGTTCATCTTAAAATACTCTTTTTGGGATGCCATGAGTCATGCTAGAGGGAAAGAGATTCGACATGACCAACAAGATAACGAGGCCTCAAAAGAATCTCTTTCCTCTAGCATGACTCATGGCATCCCAAAAAGAGTACTTTAAGACGATGCTCTTCTTCGAAGTGCAAAAGCAACTGATTTAAGGCTCAATGAGGTCTGAAGACTTGGTATCAATCTAGGCAACTGTTTGAGTAGTAATCTATCCAAATTCTCCTTTGGAAAACCAAGATAATTTCTTCTAGCGACATTCTTACCTCCACTTCAGCTTGAAAGATTGTTAGGAAAAAAGGCACGAGAGTTGAATAGTATTGGCTAATTTGATTTTCACCTGATTTGTCGAGGTTTGGATTCATATCATGGTTGGCCGTACAAGATAAGCTGCTTGTATTTCTAGGGAGATAGTCTTCCAATCATGGCAAAACTCTTTGTTTTCTATGTCATGAAAGCATTGAGATTAGATCCCATTTACTCTTTGGATGCAGTTTCTCTCAGCAAGTTTGAAAAGTGCCCTTCATTTCTATTTTCTTAAAAATGATATTGGTAATTTGGGAGTTTGAATTGTCCTGATGCAGCGGGCTATGAAAGGGAGACATTTTCATAGGTCTTTGGTGAAATTTTTGTAGAATGGCATTTTATCAAGAAGGCCAGAAATGAGTTGTTACATTCCCAAACTCTTCTTCTGTTGATGGCATTATATGTGCTTGTACATAGTTTTGAAGGTTTTTTTTTTTTTTTCCGGTCAAAAATAGTTATGAAGGTTGAAAGAGCATAAAGAGTCAAATCTTTCCATTACGTAATATTATCTTTGACTCTTGATTATTGTTTAGTGTCATATGGTGATGGTTGTTGTATAAAGAGGTGATTAGTCTTGGAATGGACTGATCCCAATCTAGCATTGGAAACCAAATTTGTCATTTCCAAACTTGCTTGCTCCACCGGCTCATTTCTACATTTTGGTTAAAAATTATATTTATTATAATAAAATGTAAAAGTTGCATTATTTTATTTCGGTCAAGTGGGTTATGTGATTATTTGTCCATACTGAAGACATGGTTCTAATCTTGTTGAGTGCAAAATTTCCTTTTTTAGTTTTTTCAAATAGAGGCTTCAAAATCGTTTTGGAATCGATTTAGCTCAAAAACTAGCCTAATTGGGTGATTAGCTCGGAATTGAACCAAGCAGGCCGGTTCTCGCCAGTTCCCAAGTCGAAATGGGCCCGATGCTCACCCCAATACAGCAGCAATTAGGAGTTTCGGAGGAGATATATCCTACTAAAGTCAATATAGGGTTGTAGTGGCACTAGTCCTCCACTATTTTTGGTGGATGAACAAGCTTAACTTACCCATCGGAAAGTGGAATTCAAGAAATCCTATTTCATTGCAGATGGAGTTTAAGTCGCGAATAAATTTAAACGGATGTACACCCAGCTCAATCGTTTCATAGGCCAAAAACATTCTACGGATTTAGATTTCTAGGCATGGTTTTCCCTATCACATCTTGAAAATGAAGAATTTCGAATTGCAGCAACCTAATTTACATATTGGATGTCGATACCTCTATTAGTAAATTACATTTACTTGCGTGATTTTGTATAAAACTTCCGTTTCTCGCATATTTGCCAAACTTACCGGAAAAAAGAAATGATTTTTTTTTTTTAGCAAGCCAACTTATACACACAAAAAAGCCACAGTATACTCGGGTAGAGTACTTTAATTTTGAACTTGTTTCATGTCTTTTCTGAAATCGATTATTGTTGTAACATGTCTGGAATTGTTTAATATGATTAATTTTATTTCATGTTCATAGAAATGAAATATTATTCTTGTAATTTCTTATTTGATAACGTGAATTAGTTACACAATCGAATTACTAGATTCAATATTTCTACAAAATCTTTATATATTCCTACTAACTTATCTAAGTTTTCTAAAACATATAATTGATGAAAAATCATGATAGCATCATTTTATAATTCTATTACAAAGACACAAAACTTTTTTGAGGTACATATAATGAAACATCTATAAGTACCCGTGCATATCCTAAAGCTCACAACTTTAGTTTCGTATGTTACTAACAAAAGTTGATAGTGGTTTTTCAATCAATTGTTTCTACAAAATCTTTATATTCCTATTAACTTATGTAAGTTTTTCTTAAAAATATAATTGACGAAAAATCATGGTAGCATCATTTTACGATTCTATTACAATGACACAAATTTGTTTTTAGGTACATATAATGAAACATCTATATGTACCCGGGATATCCTAAAGCTTACAACTTTAGTTTCGTATGTTACTAACAAAAGTTGATAGTGGTTTCTCAATCAATTGTTTATGATATCAAATGTAAGTTGGCTTTTGGTAATAATTTTAGGGTACCAAATGCACCGCAATTAACAGTCCTAATAGTACCTTAATATATTTGATTCCTTATGAACAATAAAGAAGTTTCATAATGTGCTCAATTATATGGCATTAAGTAGTTTACGAAATATAAAGGAAAAATAGTCAATTTACCGCTTTTATCATCGACGACTTCATAAGTCTTTCTTTCCTTTTCTTCGATGCAACCGCAAGTGAGAAAAAGCACCATAACACTTCCAACAGGAACGATAATGCTGATAGTTATCACTGGTGATTTGTTGCTTTTTCCTGTACATATTCCATTACGTGAATTGAAGCCGAATTTTGATCTATTTGTTTGCTTCTCATAAAAGCAATGCCATGGAATTATGAAGGGTTAACTTAGTTTTGATACGATATTTCACTTTAGCAAACTGTGACTCGTGGCAAAAAATTATAAAAAGAAACTGTAAATGCTTCTTCCAGTATTGGAGGGTAATTTCTAAAAAGGGTGTGGTTATTTCCGATGCCTAAATCCATTCCTATTTTCATTGAAGAGATAAAATTTCTCTTAATCCTCAAATAGAAATTTAAAGCGGTGGATCCTGAGTTTATTCACAAATTTTCTTTGTTTTTCCTTTCCTATATCTATGTAGAAACTAGGAAGTGAATCTGACCTTGTATTATGAAGTAAATTTTAGGCTCGTATCACATGCTTCCATCTTTTAGTTTCCAATAAGTGGGTATTACCATGAAAAATCCAAAATAACTTGGACAAAATTAAATTTTTATTAACACAGTCAACTGTTTTTAAATATTTAGTTTTGTTGCGCATATAATCATTAAATTTTTTCCTGTCGGTTGTCCGTTATACACATATAATGAGTTGAACGGATGAAAAAAAAAAAAGCCTCTTTAAACATATGTTTGAATAAAATTATAGTTACATCTCCCAATACTAAAATCCAATGATGATATTTTAATTAAATCAAAAAATTGCATAAAATAAGAAAGGGTTTTAAAATGACAGTTCAATATTAGTCATTTTATATTGATAAAAGTTAATATCATTCATGATAATTACAAATAAATAACAATGTGTCTCAACAAGGAATTTTTTTTATGTCACTGTTTTTAGTGTACTTTTAGATATTCCTATATCTTTTTACCTAGTCCGCATAAAAGTATTTAATCAATAGTAAAATAAAATCGCTAATACCTTGATATCTTAATCAGAGAGTTCATATTGTTTCAAACAAAGCAAATAATAAATAACATATGCACCACAAAAGTGAGCGCTTGGGATAAAAGTGACAAAGAATGGGTAGGTTGCCATAAGAGTAACGATGAAGAAGAGGCTTTTTTTTTTTTTTTTTTTTTTTTAAGAAATAAGATTAAATTTGCAAGAAATCCACAATTGAAGAGTAAATAAATCGAAGAAACCTGCAAAAATGAATGGAAGTCATGTCCTAACCCTTTCCAGACTGAGCGAGACTTCCAATCACCCACCAGTCAGTTTCATTGGAATTTTTTTCCCTTTCTAAAAGGATTTTGCGAACATAAAATTAAGGCCGAGTGTATAGTGCTATTAGCAAACCAAGACAAAATTGACTTACGATCGGCACGCTAACCAGACACGATCCAACAGTCGACTGCTGTCTTACGTTTCAGAAATTAAAAGACTCGTCCCATCTCTCTCCGTTCGAAAAACCTTGGACAAGCAGAACAAACCATAGATAGACTCGAAAGCAGGACAAAAAGGCCCGGGGAGAGGGGGGGGGGGGTGTTGTTGTTTGTGGCGGTGCCTTGGTCGACATTCTAACGAGCAAGGGGCTTTTTATTTTATTTTTATTTTTTTTACTTTTTATCCTTTTGGAATGAGAACTCCAACTATAATAGTGACAATGATAATCATTCTGTTTCAGAAATTAATTTATAGCCAAAAATTATTTTTTTTATTACTATTATATGGACGAGCTTCTAAATAAAAATATGAATTCGATAATGACACAAAATTTCCAAAATAAAAATTCATTTGACAATGACAAAATTTCTCCCTCTTAGATAGTTGGCAGTGGGAGGTAGGGGGCAGTGGATGGCAATAGGTGGGGGGTGGCGAGCGATGGGGAATAGTGGATAGCGGTTGAGCAACGAGTGAAACGTGACTAGTAGTGATGGTAAAAGTTTATAAGAATAATTTTTATTTCTTATTATTCTAAAATAGAAAAATAAAATTACGTTATCAAATAAATTTCTTCTCCAAAATTTACTTTTAAAAATAAAAAAATAGAAAAATATAGTAACAAAATAATTATTATGCTATAACGGATTTGTTTCGTAGCGTTAAAGTAGTGGAAGAGAGAGGCAAAAGAAGAGTTCCATACACCTTCGTGAGAAGGAGGTGGGCCCGGCGCGCGGTCCTCATTATAAAAGAGGTGAATGTCGAACCTCACGTTGCAGCACGTTGCGAATATCCTCCCCTCCTGGCCTCCCCAGGGGAACACGCGGAATCACTGATCGGAGGCACGTGTTACAGTCCCACCGCGTCAAGTCCGGCGTGCACTGCGCCATCGTGTACAGCTTCTCAGACGTGGTAACATTGGCTTCCGCAGTTGCGAATCTGTTTCCCGAAGCCCTCCGGGCGACGTCTCTGATGGTGTCACCGAGTACTTGCAAGAACTTGGCTGGTTTAGCGATGTTCCCGGCGTAGGACATCGTAAAAAGGGGCTCCTCTTCCGTGACCGAGGACACGGACTCGTTCGAGTACCGTAACATGCACTCATCGTACCAGATCACAGAGACTCGCTGGTTGGGGCGTTTCTGGAGGATATCCTGTTTACCAGTGGCGACGCAGTCGCTGCACGTGGCGGTGCTAACGTCGCCGCGACAGAGGAAGAGCCCCTAGGCCTGGTCAGGAGGGTTTTGGCCGGCAGTGGCATTGGCAAAGCCATCCTTGCCGTTGGTGGCAGCGGAGGAGAGGGAAGGGAGGAGGGTGTCGAGGTTTTATCGGTAGGTGGAGTTGGGAGTGAAGAGGGCGGTGTCTGTGCAATTATGACAGAGATATGCGGGTGTGGCTTCAGTAATGAAAATTCTGATGATGAAGAAGAGGGAGAGAGATAGGGAGACGGCGAAGGAAGACTTCATGGTTGAATTGATGATTGTACTGGCCTAGCGAGATCGGCTAGGAATTGTAGGAACAATGATGTTTGAATTGTCGTCCCATAAATTTAGTCCTATGTAACTTGCATGACACAATTTCATCGAAAAGTCTCGTATAATTTTATGATGGATGTGTTAGTTTCTGGATCAATAATGTTTGAATTGTCGTCCCATTGATTTGGTGCGCCTATCCTGCAAGTTCCACGTGCTTGCACGACATTACTCCATCGAAAAGTCTTGTTCAACTTCATGATGGATATATAGTTTATGGACCCCTCGTATTCGATAAATTAATTAATTAAATTGACAGCGACAGTCTAAGATGATTTGTGGTGCGGAGGATCAGTCCCACCCCACTCCTTACTAAATTCCCGACCGTTGCTCACTCAATTGCGACTGTCCGGTTCAGTCTGATTTAGTTAGTTCCTATATGATAAATCAAATATCACCCTTTGAAAACCCAGTTAATTGGGAGTGACCTTTGAAGACTGTTGATGGACTTTCTGGCAATGACCAAACCATGGAGGACCAAGGAGGGATTTCGCTTTCGGGCGACTTCGCTAATAAGCCTAATCTTGGCAATTCTTGATTTTGCAAGTTCTGTTATAAATGATGTTTTGATTTCTTTTTGAGTTTATAACGCAAAAAGTAAAAGATAAATGAGACTGACGAAATGAAGAGTTTGGTGTGAATTCTTATTGAGAAAACAATAAACTTGAATCCGTGGAAAATTTCGGGCAAAGAACAAAACTAAGAGAGAAAGTCGGTTGATAAGCTTTTCCTTTGTTTTGACTAGGCTCTTTCTCCAAAAATACAGAGATCGTCAAAGAGAGGGGGAAAATCGGGAAAATTACTAAAAAAAATCATAAACATAATACAATTGTATCAATTCAATCATAAACTTCTTTTTTTTTTTGCCACTTAAATCCTAAACATTTTATAATTGTGTCAGTTTAGTCTATCTCGACCAAAATTGACGACACTGATCGATGTGGCCACCGACTAGTGCCGGTGATAATTTTTTAATAATATTTTATTTTTTCAAATTATTTTATTGTTGTTTTCTTTTTTTTTCTAATTTTTTTCCTCCTCCCTCCTTCCTTTGGCTCCGACGACCGCCAAAGGGAGGGCTGGCCGGTCACTGGACCGGAGCAGCTAGGTGAGCCCTTGTTAGATTTGGCAAGGGCTCGCCTCACTAATGGATAGGTGAGCTCGCCCTCTCCCAGCGACGATAACGTGAGTCCTTGCACAGACTATTGATTCACATTATTAAAATGGATCTTTTTCATACTTGAAAAAGAAAATATCAAAATGAAAGAGATAATATCATGAATAAGAGAGTCCCTGAACATGGGGAAGCCCGTCAAAGATTTCAGAATGATTGTGCACTTGTAACATAAAAAATGAAAATCGTGCTTCAAAGTCTATGGAGACTTTTGGGTTGTTTAGGAGGACAAGTTAGCTTATTTGCCAAATCAATTAATAAAATATGAATTTCCTTTTATTATCTTCCATTAAAAAGATCTCAGCTTATTGTTTTGTTTTCTAATTGATTGAATGCATTTTGGTTTAGCAGTTATGGAGTGGACATATGAATGAAGCGGTGGATGACTCAAGTTCGGTATTTCCTTGCAACAATTTAAAATGAAAAAAAAAAAAAAAATCTAGGTTCGATTACCTCGTGACATGTTTCTTCCCAAAAAGGAAAAAAAATTAGACAAGAAAAATAAAACCTTCATCATAATTGATTGGTGGATTTTTAAAAACTTTTGTATTAGGTTACTCTAAATTTTACCATTTCAAGTATTATGTTCGAGGCCATATAACTCCTCTCTCTCATTTATACACTTGATTAAACATAGAATGGTGTCCGCTGTGTAAATTATTCTTTACAATATTGATTGGAGTTACCAAAGAAAAGCTCAATTAAGTTAGAGTTATAGTTCCCTAAACTAGCTAGCGCTACTAGAAAAAAAAACTTACCAAAACGTCAAAATCGGTCCTAAACTCTCATTATAGATGACTTGTAGATCATCGATTGTCCTTGGTGAGGGTTTTGCAGAACTGTCGTCGCCATGATGGAGACGGGGGGGGGGGTGGGGGTGGTGGGGGGGGGGGGGGGGGGGGGGGTGTGCAAACAAATCGCTTTCATTTCAACTAATGATTTCCGAACAACAAAGTACTTTTTGAACGAAGGATGGCTCAAAAGGGTTGAGGTGGGTTAGGCAACCCATTGCAAAGAAAGGGCTTCAATTCTCTAGGCCATGACAACCCAGTCAGCTAACTAATTAGCCTCACGATAATGGTGGACAACTTGGATTTCCTGGAGATGGGATAGACGACATTCGCAGTATGCAATAAAGGTTTGCAAATCCCACCCATGTTGATTAGCGCCCTAGAGAAAGCTTATCAAAGATAGAGCACCTACGTCCTACAAGTATAGTTTTAACAACACCGAAGCCCAACTAGTTTCATAGGAAAAAAATGTATAGTTGTCACGATTTAACCTTTCCATCCGGAGGAAAAAGGACGATAGATTTAGGGGTATTGCCTAAAGGCGGGTCTACGGCCCTCGATTAGATGCAAGCTCTCCCAAGTCAATATCTCGTGTGACATTGGAGTATTCAATGTTAAATCAAATTGGCACTATAAGGATTTTCAAATAAGGAGTGGCCACTTTAGGGTCGGTTAGAAATCAAGTGAGGCGTGGGAGTATACTCCACTTCCTACGCAACTAGAAAATTTAGGGCCAATGACTTTGTTACACAATTTGATCAACTAGTGTCATTTTGGTACTTAATCTTGTTCATTTCAAGAAAACGTTTTTGGGCAATCTAGATTGATTTTTAACTCATCTACTAACATATGACATAATCATGCGAGTGGGCAATCATTAAAATAACAATCAACGATCAAGGAAAAACTAAATAAATTGCAATGAAAGGCAGAAATCTAATGCTACAAAATAGGAAGCAAGCCATTCCTAACTAGGCTAAAGGAAATCCACTATCAACTGGGGGTGTGCAAAGGAACCGAGACCCGCCCGGAATCGGTGGTTCTTGAGGGAACCGGTCCGATTCCCGGTTCCAATTTATGGGAACTAGTGGGTACCGGTTTGGTTCCCGGTTCCATGGGCGGATCCACCCACTTGGACCGGATCGATTATATTATAATAATATATTGATTTTTAATATTAAAATAAATTTCAAAATTACTAATTAGCAAATCTAAATTTTATGGCTCCATCTCCTCTCACAGTTTCCACGTTTTAATAAGAATTTAGTAAAGTGTGTAGGCTATCTTTCAACAACTCAACAAATGGCTCATTCAAATGATACTTTCGGGACTCACATATGACACTATGTTCAAGAATATGTGGAGTACCGGTGGAATTGTTTATACAAAAAAAAAAAAAAAAAAATTAGCAAAGCAAATGTTGTAAGAGATTGAGCATTATTAGAAGATAAAAGAAAAGATGATCTACATATGACAATCATCCAGAATCTTGAACTTAAAGAATATTTTAGATTTCAATTGAAATGATTCAAAAATAGGAAAAAAAACCTATTTCTCTTCTTTGGTAGTGTTTTCCTATAAAATAAAGAAAAATGGTACATTTAATTAAGCCGGTTCGATTTAAAGAAAAATATTACTCGATATGAAAAGTATTCACGGTGAGATTCGGAAAACGATATTATTATTGGTGAGACCGGTTCCATAAATCCACCCGGGAACCGGACGGATTTGGCGGTTTGGTTCTCGGGTGGATCCATGCAACAATAGGTGGTTCCCAGTTTCAATTTTTTGGAATCGGTCTTTAGCGGACGATTCTCAGTTCTAGGTCGGGAACCGCCCACTCGAACCATACACACCCCTACTATCAACATATTGGAAGTGCGCAATCGAGAGCATTGATCTAAAAAAATAAATAAATTCAAACCTTATTGCTAAGCCCTAAAAGTTTATTCAATTTAAGCACAATTTTTTATCAAAGATTTTTGCGCATTTTCAAAGAAAACTACTCAAAAAGTATTTTTTAAGATTTTCCTAATTTCTGAAAAATATAATTTTTTTTGAATTTTTATTCTAAAATATTTTATAAAAAAATATTTTTTATTCCGAAAATAGGGAACAGGGCCGGGCCTTGGGGCCCAGCCTGAAAATGAGCTGCCGCAGGTTACACGAATCTGGGCTTAAAGACGCGAAATGGGCTTTATACAATAAGAGGCTTTAATTGATTAAAAAACAAATTGGGTTCAACTCTTCGGATTAAGCCCAATTCCTCCAGCATTTAACTAAGCCCAATCCCAACTGATCAAGTTCGGACCAAAGCTAATTGAACAAGCCCATCTAACCTATCCAGAACCCAAAACACACTAAGCTCAAATAAGCCCAAATTTCAACAAAATGCAGCTTCGGCCCCGAGAACATGTCAATTTTAAATTATCAAAACTTGGCATCAACAAAAGAAAGCGCCGCTTATGGACCGCCATCTCAAACGTTAAATGAAATCTCACCGTCGTTTACCACTAGCTTGTCACCGGACCAACGCCTCCAAACATTACAATCACAGCCCCAAGAATACTCACAAGGACAATATCGAAGCACCGGCCAAAGGCAACTGAAAGTTTTAAGAGACTCGAACTCTATGGAAACGAAACTTTTGACTGAAAATGCACTCAATAATCAAGAACAATCTTGCAATGAACAGAAAAAAGTTCGAATGACACCTTAAACTAGTCAGAATCCGAGACTAGATTGGACGGACTTTGTTAAGGCATTTCTTTGAAAGCATAGTGAGGAGCGAGTTGGGGATCAAATATGGACCTACTTGTTGCTCAACCTCCCACCCAAGAGAAATCAGCGAGCAACGTTCAAATTTGAAAAAAAAAAAAAAAAAAAAAAAAGCCGAATCATTTGGTGGACGACGCTTAGCCGGGGCTAAATTTTGGCTCTCTTGCTCTTGGTCTCCCCATCTTTCCCTCGAGACTTGCTCTCCCTTCTCCCGATTTCTCTCTCCGTCCGGATTCCCCCTCTCTCACGCTCCCTTTCTCCCTTTTAAGGGCAACCGGCAAGGGCACATGGCTTCTGTCATTGCCAGCTTGCCGACCGGCCTAATCCCGACCAGCGGATCATGCTGCAAGCTCTGCTTTGCCTGCCTCTGTCACCCTTCTCTTTTGCAGAAGGCGGGAGCGACGTGAAGGGGAAGAAGATAAAGTTGTGCGGGCCGGGAAGAAGGTAAAATCTGTCATCACCAGCTGGTAAGTGATTTTTAATGTTTGAACACTAGAACGTTTAGTCAAGTGGGTACTAGGAAATTCAGAAATGGGCAGCTTATTATGTCAACACCTAAATTTTGACGACCCGATCATTTATTTACCGCATAGAAAATTAGAGATTAATGTTTAACCCTTAAACAAACATACTAAATTAGCATATAATTTTAGGAGCATTTATTATTGCAATTGCGTTGGACCGATGATGGATGAATTTGAATTGATGGTTCTAAGCTTTAATTTAACGAGTTAGACTAAGCTCACCAAGAGAGAGAATTGATCCAAGCCCATTATTCTTTGATAAACAAAAATTGACTTATGAGGAATGATGAGTCAAGAGATTAGTATATTTCGAAAAAGGTTCGTATTATTTACCCAATAGTAGGTGAATCTTTCATATATTCATACAATATACATACATATACATATACATATACATATACATATACATATATATATATATATATGTATTGAGGGGTATATTTCTTGGTAGAAAGGAAGGTTTTGGATGAGAGATATTGAAAAAGTAAAAGGGAGTATTGCTAGTAGAGGCGTATATTTGGGGCAATATATTTGTGTGGCTACAGGCACAAGAAAAAGAAATCTTCATGTGCATGATATGTTCTCCTTCCCCTGAGAAATGCTAGCTCATCCCCACCTATAAAAAGGATCACTTATGGACAAGAAAAGAGGAGGCCACAAATTGAATATACGACCACGGTATAGAGAGCCACAATGGAGGAATAAAGAGATGAGGGAAAGAGCCCTCTTGGTCGTGAGCTTGTTGCCAATTCGTTGAGCCACGGATCCCTGCACGACGTCGAGGCTTGCCATCTTTTGATGCCGCGACATCGTACGAAAGTAGCTAATCCAAGTCGCGACACCTAACCCAACAAGCTGCTGCCCTTCATCACCTTTTCTGCTAGCGGCGACCTTCAGTGCTCGTGATGCCGATCTTTTCCCTAATCGATGAGGTCCCGCTGTCTTGTTCCAGTCCCGTGACTAGGTACCCCTGTTCTTGACGTGAGCCCAACGCTGAATAGAGCTGCTCCTTGTCGCTGTGCCAACGAGCGACACGTCCCTTGACCCGACACCGTAACGAGTTGCTGTTCCGTTGATCTTTGTCCCGACGTCCTTGCACGACTAGACCGGTTTTGCCACTGAGCTATCTTCCTCGCGTTGGGCTGTTATAACGCCACATTGTTTTCTTTGGACGATTCGCTCGAGTTTTGTTGGTGGCTCTTCTGGTTGATATACACGGACCATCAAGGGTAGACAAGTGAAAAATTTGACTATGGGGCTTGGAAAGTCAAAGTTGAATATTCAAAGAACATCATCGCCAGAGCGGCCAGAATTCGGTCAAAAAGCTGAGGGACTTCTGTAGCTACCGTGCGCATTCAGCAAGTCCGACGGCTGCCAAGTGAAGTCGTAACGCCGAGCTGTTCCTTGACCCGATAAGTACTCTACAGCGAGCCATTTCCGTACCACCGAGCCATCGCTATTATTTGCCGAGCTCACTTATTAGCTCGTCGTCGAGCTTGCCCTTGAACTAAATTGATCATTGGAGTTGCCGCCTTTGTCGTCACCGCTTGCCGTCACACCACTTGCCTTTGTTCGCGAGCCATCCGTTGACAAATTTGAATTTTGAAGTATATCTACAAATTAGGTAAAAAATCTCATCTGAATTTGATTTAAATATCATATTGCCTAGATTGATGAATTGATATCTAATTTAATCCTTTTGAGTAATAGGCATAATATCCATTAGGATATATTTCCTAATTCGTAACCGCATATAATCTTTAATTCTATGTATAGGTTTTAGAAGGAATTATTGATTACACGGATATTCATAAAATTGATATTTTGATTTTTAAGGTTTAAGATCAATTTATCGATTTTATTCACAAATTTTCAGATAATTAGATGTCGTTATTATATTTGAATCGATCGGACGATACCTTAGTGAATTGAATGGTTTGAATATTTTAGTTGCTTTCTTCATCTTGAAAATACAAAAAAAAAAAAAAATTGCATTTCATGTTTTAGGATTGGTTTTCTAGATAGACTTGCATGATAGAATAGTTTAAATACTTTTCTAGTTAAATTAGAATGCATGTTAGATAATATCTTTGAATTGAATTACTTGTTGAAATATCTTTCTAAGTTAAGATAGGATTTACGTTAGTCTATTTCCTAACTTAAAATAGACAATATCTCACTTTAGGTAGATTTTTATTTTTAGTAATTTTTAATTAAGAATTTTGATTAAAAAAATACAAAACTATCATGTCCATGTCATAGAATTAGGTTCATAAAATGCATGTAATTTAGTAATTGTTACTAAATCCATTAATTAGAAATTGTTTGTTATTAGAATCGGGCTACTTAGTTAAATTGCATGACATATAACTTAGTTTTCCTAAAAACAAACCCAAAAGAGATTTGAGTGGAATTTGTTGACATTGAAATTGCATCGAGGTAAGTGGGCCCCCTTATGCTTGCAATTTATTTATTGCCTTCTTTTATTGAATGTTTAATAATCGTTGGGCATCTACATGACCACCTTGCTTGTTAAAGGATAAGTTAAAATCAATCCAAATTGCCTACAAAATATTTTTGATAATAAAAGAGGAAATATACTGAAAGGGCGCTAGAGTAATCTAGCGCAATCAAGTCCAACTCATTTAATTTCTAGTTCATAGAAATAAGGTATTTCTCCCGATCTTTACTTGGGTATATGATCAACCCACCACAATCAATTAGTGGCGATTCTTAGATTAAAAAAAAAAACCATTTGCATTCTAATTAATTTGAACTTAAATAGCAAATTGGTATGGTCTTGAAAGAACCCAAGTTAACCCTAGGCTTAATAATCCATTAACCAAACCCTTAGGTAGTTCATCCAAGGTAAGGTCGCGACAAAATTAATGGATACCGTGAGAAGATAAGTGCATTTGATGTAAAATAAGTGCATTTGATGTAAATTGATTCCCAATAATCTTATGCTTGAACAAGTTATGTACCAACACTCGAACACAACACGTCCACAACATGAGCCGACTTGCTTCATCGTCTTCCTTTTAAAGTCTTTCTTAAAAATAAAACAGATATTGTTGTAGTTACGTAAATGAGCTAACACTACTAGAAGAAACCGATAGGCGATGGGTAAAACCATTATAAAAAATAAAAATAAAAAAAATAAAAAAAGAAAAAGAAAAAAGGAGAAGTCAAAAACGGTTTAAAACTCTCATTATAGATGGCTTGTATATCAATGATCATTGTTGGTGAGGGTTTTGCGAAACCTATCACCAAAAATTGTTGGGGAAGGATAACAATTAGAGACTCGTCTAGGCATCTCCATGATAAAATACTGATAGAGCCAATATAATTTAAATACCGTGACAACTAACAAAAAAGTTACATCAATCAATGAAAAAACTAAGAAGACACAATTGCAACAGATTTATTCCTAATTTCGTAAGAGAAAGTGCATTCACAAAATAAATAGATAATCTTTGTCTCGACCTATAAATACTGTCAAAGATACAAAGATATTTGTTTTTTGTTTTTTGCCCTGGTCGAAGGATTGCTTTAGTTTCTTCAACAAATGATTTCCAAACAACAAAGAAGGCTTTTGAACAAAGGATCGCTCGAAAGGGCTAAGATGGGTTAGACAACCAATTACAAGGGAGGGCTTGAAGTCTGCAAGCTGATTGGCCTTACGGTAACGTTAGACAACTTGGATTTCATGGAGATAGGCTAGACAAGATTTGCATTCTGCAATAAGGGCCAGCAAATCCCACCCAGGTTGATCGGCGCCCAAGAGAAAACCTATTATAGATGGAGCAGCCATAGCCTACATGTATAATTTTAACAACGTCGAAGCCCAACTAGTTTCACAAGTGAAGAAATCTACAGTCTAGTGCATCAATTAATGAACATTTCAATTTGATTACTTAGTCCAAACAAGAGGAGTATTGAGCCTTATAGAAGTACAATAATGTGCAAATGTGCCAAATTACAGTGGATCGACGTATAATTTAGCCTCAAATGGTAACACAATCTTAGATGAATCATAATGACTATGATGGATAACATGCATAGAGTCTTCTTTTAAATGCACACCATTGAGCAATTAATAGCTTCTTCTCCATTTACATAGATTTTTGCTTATGGTTCATAAAAAAATCATGGTGCAAGGCCAAGCAATCTCACCGTGAGACCATCCATGAAGAAAGATTTCACTTGTGCCACCATTCACCGGGGGTACAATTCGGTAACCGACATATCATTGGTCGACGAAGGCATAGTCCTATTGGTAGATTGATCCGATTCAAGCTCTTCCATTGGGATGCTCAATCCACGCGATCTACTTTGAACAAAGAAGGCTGGATGTCGAGGTGATGGCGGGTTAAAGTAATTTTTGCTGAGCATGAGAACTACGATAGCCATGGTGGGTCTGAGAGCTGGATCTTCTTGAACACATAGTAAGCCAATGTGTAGGCATCGAAGTACTTCATCTCTTGAATATGAATCCACGATAGATGGGTCCAACACTTTCAATGGTGTGCCATCTCTCCATTGATTCCACACCTGCAAGAATAATTTCGGAAAATCTTCACAAAATTGCGGCATTAATCCAATGACTCATCATGTAAGACACCTGAATATTGCAAAAATCCATATATGACTAAGGAACAGAACCATAAGTGTTTCTATAGGCTAATGGACTACTTTTTACAAAGGAATTTCAATTTCACATGACTAAAATTACATAGAATGCGGTGTGAATATTTGCTGCAATAGCACATCGAAACTTACATAACTAGCAAGATATTCACCCCCATCCAATTGGTTGTAGAAGTTATTCTTCTTGCCGCAAATGATCTCTATAAGTAGTATGCCGAAACTGTAAACATCAGATTTCACTGAAAACTCCCCATGCATTGCATATTCAGGAGACATGTAACCACTGCAAAACCAAATATTAGCCACATGTATATTGCTAAATACGATGCAGATCAATGAGCATGTCCAGCATCCAATTACAAAGTCATCTACTAAGACCTAAGACTTACAAAGTCCCCACAATTTTATTTGTGCTAGCCTGTGTTTGGTTGACTCCAAAAATCCTTGCCATGCCAAAATCTGAAATCTTTGGGTTCATTTCATTGTCTAACAAGATATTGCTGCATTTTAGGTCACGATGGATGATCCGGAGACGAGAATCTTCATGTAGATAGAGTATTCCTCGAGCGATCCCGAGATACTATTTTATAACGTAATGACCAATTCAGTTGACCACTTTTTTGGGGATCTGCATCATTGCACCAAAACTCATTATGTGCTAGCATGGGTACCTATTTAAAAACTCAAGGCGAATAATTGACTCTCATCCATCAAAGGTAGCTTAAACAAAAAACTATAATCAATTGATAGAATAGAAAACCTCTTAATTTCTACAGCTAGTGCAAGTTGGAACATTTGATTTCAAGCAAATGTACATAAGAAGGTTAAATTGCCACATACCAAATAAGAAGTAATCAAGGCTTTTATTTGGCACAAACTCGTAGGCGAGTAGTTTTTCATCTCCTTCCAAGCAAAATCCGAGTAGTCGCACAAGGTTTCTGTGTTGAAGCTTCGCAACTAATAGAACTTCGTTTTTGAATTCTTTATCACCCTGTCTTGAGTTTCGAGATAGCCTTTTCACCGCGATTTGTTTTCCATCGGGAAGTCTACCCTGAAGTGTTATGAATTTCATCATTTAATTCCTTATCACAACTTTTTAAAAACTAACATAAAAAAGCATTACATGTTTCTTTTCTTCTTCTTTTTCGGCACCATTATGTTCAATTCATATGTAAAGCATTCTTCATCGTTTCTAACTAATATGTAATACGTACGTGGAAAACTTCACCAAATCCACCTTCACCCAGCTTGTTTTTAGGAGAGAAATCATCTGTCGCTGCTTGTATTGTAGCCAAGTCAAATTGCAAGGACTCCACAGTGGTAAGTTCATTTGCACCTGCATTACCAAAGAAACACAATTTAATTATCAAACTGTATTGACATTGGTATTGACATTGGCTCCTAGTGGTGTTTATATGGTTGCCAATGCTTGGGAACATTATCACAATGAAGAGCACCGGATTAGGCTGGCATGGTTGTCCTTTTACCCCCAATGAAATCTTTCCCCTCTTGATTGGTCATGAAGAATAAATTAAAATATCATCAATACTATCGGTACTAAAGTAATAAAATGAATTTGTATGATGATCACTTCTTCATGCCGAAGGCAATGCTAGGTTTGTTAATTGTGGTGCAGATGCTACCTATGCTTGGAGGGAATTGCTAAAAGTTAGGAGCATTTTGAGGCGTCGTTCTGTGGTTGGTCATGTCGAATCTATATCCCTCTCGAATGACTCATGGCATCCAAATGGGATCTTGCTGGATGCATACCCAAGGAGAGTACTCTACGATACTGCACTTCTTTGAGCTGCAAAAGCAGCTGATATGATTTATGATCTAAATGGAAAAGGCCCAATGCGAGGTCTGAAGACAAGGTAGTCTGAAGACAAGGTATCATTCCAAGCAACTGTTTGTGGTGTAATTTGTCCAAAGGCTTCTTTGGAAGACCAAGATTCTTGCACTTCTTCTTCTAGCGACGTTCTTACCTCTGCTTCAGCTTTGGAGATTGTAAGGAAAAGAGCCGCAAGAGTTGAATAGTATCGGCTGATTTGATTTTCATCTAATTTGCTAAGGTTTGGATTCATATTTTGGTTTCCGATACGAGACAAGCTGCTTATGTTTCAAGGAATTGACAGATTGTCTTCTAATCAGGGTCGAACTCTCTGCTTTTTGTGTCGTGAAAGCACTGAGATTAGATCCCATTTGTTCTTTGGATGCAATTTCTCTAAGCAAGTCTGGAAGAGTGCCCCTCAGCTTTGTTTTCCTAAAAATGATATTGGTGATTGGGAATTTGAATTGTCCTGTGCAGCAGGTTGTGAAAGGAGAGATTTTCATAGGTTTATGGTAAATTTTTTGTAAAATTGCGGCATCTATTCATCTAGAAGGCCAGAACTGAGCTATCACATTTCCAAAGTGTTCATTTTATTGATGGCACTATGAATGGTTGTGCAGTCAAGTATAGTTTGAAGGTTTTTTTTTTTTTTTTTTTTTTTGTGAAATAGTTTTGAAGGTTGAAAGATCATGAGGAATTGGATCTCTTTTCCATAATATCTGCTATATTTATATCAAACGGACTCTTAATTTGCATGATTATTATATTTGATTCCTTTATGAAAAATAAAGAAATCTCATAATATTCTCATTTATATGACATAGATAATTTACAAAAAAATAAAAATAAAGGCAAAAATAGTGGATTTACCGCTTTTTTCTTTTGACGACTTTTGCTGCTTCTTTTCCTTTCTTTGAAATAAACAACAAGTGAGAAAGAGAAATACCATAACACCTCCAACAGGAACAGTAATGGCAATGATTATCACGGTAGATTTGTTGCTTTTTCCTGCACACTTACCATTGCAAATATGAGACAATTTCCAAATTAAGCTAGAAGCATTTTAGGTGAGAGTGTTAAATATTTAAACATTGTAACATTCCCCTTCACTGGATTGGAGTCAGACCTAAGACAGAATCATGGGAATTGGTAATATAATATGCAAGAAAGAGCCTCGAGAGATCTCAAGAGAGAGGCTTAAACGTGAAAGTCTAAACTTCAATTGCAACTCTTAGCATTTGTAAGTTTTTGTTTTTGGCAAATGATAGGGTTCATCACTGTTGAAAAGTTCCATGCACACCTGTTGAAAAAGTCATCATCGAGGTGACCATCACTGTCTCTCTCGACACGGCAGTCTTAGATGTTGAGACAACAACAATCACTCCGATCGTCACCGGGTTGAGCCACCATCTCAACAGCAGTGATCAAATCGATCGTCTTTAGCTATAGTTTTTTTTTTTTTTTTCATTTAGTTGAATTTTTTAGTTTTTATCCCATCCAATCTTATGTTTATAAAACATTTAAAAAGTGAAAATATATCAATTTTCAGAATTTCGGCCAAAGTCAAAAATAAGATATAAAAAATGTAGATAAATTTTATTTCCAAATTATATGAAAGAAAATATTTTAGCGAAACTCTCTTATTATGTTGCAAAATTTTATTGGTTGTTGATCATTTAATATACAGCTCCTACTTATTTCAAAAAAACAATAAAAATTCACTGCCAAAGGTTGACTTAACCGGTAAGGTTCAAGCTCTCCGCTCACCATGTCAGGTACGAATCCCGCTCCTAACAGTCCCCTACGGTAGCTGATATGTAAATCCACCATAAGACATTCTAGGCTTGTGCGCGTTATGTAATAAGAAGATTTTGGTAAAACTTAGAATGTCTAACATTGATAATCAATCTTATATTTATTAAATTTATTTTTGGACAATTAAACACAAATAAGGTAAGTTTTTGCCTCTCTTTTCCTTTGACCTCGGATCCTATAAAGTTCTAGTAATAATCTGAGATCTCATGCCTATGCGTGTCACCAACGTTTGAAGTATGGCCTCGCAGTTTTCTATTCCCTTTCTTCGATTGTTAAAAAACCTTTTTGTGTTTATATCAATTCACAAATGGTGTTGACTGAATGATGGGAATTAATGAACATCTGCTAATGATTCATTACCCTCAGCCTAAGTTCCCTTAATTATTAATTTAAACATCTCCCAATGACAGCTTGTGAGCAATGAATGCCGTAACTTTATTCAATGAACTGACTATGATAGCTGACTATTAGTCATGCGTATGCCTAAATACGGTGGACCCTACCATCTTTTGCAGAAAATATGGAATTATTGCGTACCTTATTTTTGACAAAAATGTATTTATCCAGCGTACTGAATTAATTAGATGTTATACGGACCTTATAGACTAAACTCGTTTGAACGATTAATCGGGTAAATCTCAGGTTGAACCCGCATAATCAACAAATCAGATGATCTTAATCCACCTCGATAAAAAAAAAAAAAAGGTACCTAATTCTTAAACAAGAGCCAGCATACCTGGTGGCGGCGTTGGCGGCGGAGGTGGCGGCGGAGGTGGAGGTGGCGCTGGCGGTGGCGGTGGCGGTGGCGGCGGTGGTGGCGGCGGAGGTGGTGGCGGAAGTGGCTCACCAACCGGGTCAAAGAACCGATCATTGGTCTCAAACCGGAACTGGCAACTCGGTGCGATTGTCCTCGCTCTCGCCTTCCCAGCACAGCACGTCGTAAAGCTGCCGACGACTTCCTCCAGGCAGTCGATGCATTGCTGCTCCGTCAAGTCCAGCGTGCACTGGGCCATCGTGAAGATCGTTTCCTGCCCCACGGAGACGTTCCTAGTTGCATACTTTCTCAGAGAGCCACCACTGGCTGCCTCGGTCCGCAGACCTTCCATCTGCGTCCCCAGCATGAACGTGGCCTCGCTTGAGGCGCTGTCCTCGTTGATCACACCGAGGGAGGGATGAGTCATAACTGTGCAGAAGATCGAGGTGTTAGAGTACCGGACGGTGCAGTTCTCGCTGTAAAGGACCGCCGCCTTCTGGAGGGGGCAGAGGCTGCGTATGTCGGAGGCCGAGGCTTCGAGGCAGGTGCGGCAGCTCCCGGCAGTGAGGTCACCACGGCAGGAGCCGATGACGTAGAGGGTTTGGGAGGTGCCGGAGACGGGGGAGGAGGCATTGAAGAAGCCGTAGGTGAGGGACGGGGAGTTGGTGGTGGAGATGGAGGAGAGGAGGGTGGTGAGGGTGGTTTGGTAGGTGCTGTTGGCGGTGAAGTTGCCGGTGGTGGCACAGACCTCCACTGGGAAGAAATCTTGGGCGTTAATGGTGGAAGCGAACACGAGAAGAAGCAAGAGAGGGAGATTTGGAGGATCCATTCTTCTTAGTTTTTTTACACGAGAAGAAATCATTTTTTGGAATTGGATCTAAGCTCGAATAAACCCTAGATTTGTGATTTAGAGCTCAACTTGACCTCGAATCAACAGATTTGAGTTCGACCAAGGTTGGCGTAGGCAAGGCGGAAGGCGAAGGCAGAGGCATGGTTCGTTGACGCGGCGGAGGGCCTTGAGCTCTTTGGCTAATGCGGGTGTCGATGTTGAGGGCGCGAGAGGAGCTGGACAAGACGTGGCGACGCTGGAGGTCGGAGAAGAAGTGGGCGAAGATAGAGGCGGAGATGAAGGCGGATTGCAGAGACGGCCGGCAAGGGAGCATTTTGACAAAAAAAAAGGAAACAGAGAGTGGACGTGTATCCACAGAAGAGAGAGGAGAGAGAGAGTGAAAGGAGGAGGAAGAAGAAGAAGGAAAAAGGAAGAAAAAAGTAAAAACATTAACCGAAGAGAGAGGGGATGCGTGAGTGGGTCCCAAATCGACACGTGACGCACGTTAAGTGACTAGTGCAAATCTGACTTGTCTACACTCGGACACCCTAATGGGTAGTCCCGGATTTAGTGGCCGAACGCGGTACCGCGTGACGGACGAAGCCTCTCTCTCTCTCTCTCCGACGTTCATTTTCTCCAAAACTTTTTATCACAGTAAAACACTGTTCAGATCCGGGAAAGGGGAAGGAAAAGAAAATGGAAATCAGGAGCCAGGCTCACCTTAGTTCAGACGACAGAAAAGAATCTCGTCATGGCTGCGACCGGTTCTGGCCGCCCCGCCAAGATACGGCCGGTCGTCGGTGCCTGCCCGATTTCATTTTCTCTCTCCTCTGTATAAGTGCGATTCATCGCCGCCTCTTTTTTTTTTTTTTTTTTTTTTTTGTTATGCATTCTTGTTCCGGATGATATGGAAAGTCATCTTTTTCTTTCCTTATTTATTTATTTATTTAATTTGCTTTTGTTTGGGGCTGGAGGAGAACATGTACATAGATATGTCCATTTCAACTTTCAGTGAGAAGCCGACAACGATGCCGTACGTTGCCATTAGGGGGTGGGGAAATCATAGGCTCCGTCGTTGACCGGAGAGAATTTTGGGTGATCCCTCTCTCCGGAGGCAAAGCCCTTGGTGACCACGTGGGTTATCCATGAATAGTGGAGAGAGAAACTTGGAATGAAATTGGAGGATTTGTGGGGGAAAATGAACAGTGGAGAGAGAGGGAAAAACGCTTTGTCCATGGAACCACTCGTACCACGTGGCGCAACGTGTCGATTGCTGAATGGCGCTAGACTACAGGGACATGAAGGAGCTGAACTACCTAATATTTTTTTCAAAATTAAATTTAAAAAGTTAATTATTTATGTAAAAATATTTAAAAAATTGAAAATTTATGCATTGCGATATCCAACAAAAATCGCAATAAATGGTCATTCAATAATATTTAAGGATAATTAAGACAATATGTAATACATTCCAAACATAACTTACTAATATGCTAATAATATTAAAATTTTGATTAGACATAGCTACACTATCTCGGCTCGCCTGCATGCTCATTTTTTATGGCAAGTGTGCTCTATGTCATCACATATGTCATGTCCCATCATTTGAAATATATGCAAAAGTTTGCCGACGCTATTTATATATTGCATGACAGCCCGGTCTCGATTTCTTTAATCTTGAATGAGTCTTATATTCCAATGCCTCTTCCTCTCGGTCAACTATCCGAATCAGGTAAATTAATGTTCAGACGGGCCATATGTTGTCTGGCCGGATTGGTGACATGAAGTGTAAGAGTTTTTGAAGTTGCAAATTTCGATTGACAAGAGGTTTGTGAATTGTGATTCCTGAATGCCTCGTACAAAACCAGTGCTTCACTCATAGGCTGATTGTGTGGGTTGTTTTTTTTTTTTTTGGTAGTCATTGTTCACCGGCTAGAAAATATAGCCATTCGTCACTAGCTATCGGTCAATAGAGATTTTATTTAAACTAAAAAAATAATTCAATTAATTTAGGAAAATTAACAAAAAGACACTTATTCATATAAGGACGAATAAATACAAGTACATCTTCAAATTTTTGGAAAAAAAAAATACATGTACAAGTGCTCTGATAATGATTAAAAACAAATTATATTGAGGAAGATGCCTAATTTATTTGGCGTATTCAGTGATGTGTCCCTCACTATGATTTATATGATAAAATGTCATGGTTGTCCTCTTCTTTGCGTTGGGCATGTGCACAAGATTAATTTTTTGCTAAATCGATTTTGCTTGCAAACAGTCATTATTTACAGTCAAATTGTACGTACTGTCTTTTATTATCCATCGACTAGTATTGAACATGGATTCTTATGGGACCCTAGGCCTACAGTCAAGTTGTACCTACTGTCTTTTATTATCCATCGACTAGTATTGAACGTGGATTCTTATGGGACCCTAGACCCTGTGGAGAGTACGTCACAAGCCATGGTGGAAAGAATCGGGGAACACGAGACTCTACTCTACCACCACCTTAGAATGTTGATATTTTCTTCACCAACTCTTTGAATGTACTTGGAATAGTTCATTGTCAAATACATCTCGATTTCATTTGTAGATGAAGATGAAGGGCTAGCAAAAACTGATGGGTATTCTTCTTTTTGTGAAGCGATAGCCATATAGATTTCCAAGCATTTCTCCTTTTTACATCTTATACATGAAATTCCACTCCTTTTTACGTTTGGTCTAATATGTGATGGTGCCCATTTGGGATTTGCTTTATTTGGATGCCACGCCAATTAGTCTTTTGTTTAAGAACTCTTAAGTATTAATAATATCATCGTGTTTTTGACCAAAAAAAAAAATGTGATGGTGCCAACATTACTTTAATACTAGTGATGTTGCCCATGTTTTGCTTGTGTTATTATAGAAGTCGCTAAAGTTACTAATAAGATAAACAACTTTAGGTAATATGATTAAACGTAGGCATAAACTTAGAAAAAAGAATAGATCCATTTTATCAAAACCATGTTTGATCTTGGCTAAAGATGGCACCAAGTACGAGGAACCAAAATAAACACATTAATAAGAGTAATATAATTACATCAAATAATTCTTTTATTGTTAATATAGTGTTGCGATGATGAAAATGAGTTATGGCCGATGCCAGCCATCGCCCAGACCCCGACCACCAACGTAGAAGAAAATAAACAGTAGAATAGGGAAAAAAAAAAAAAAACAGCATTGTTCTGAGCCCTATCGGCTAGGTTATAGGACAAGTGATACTAACTAGATTGGCACAATAGTGATTTCTCGGCTAAATTGATCAAAATGATTACATTGGAAAATTGTTATAAGGTTTGTGATCATATTGGTCAAATAAGAAAGTTTATGGCTGATTTATTGGTCGTACAATAAGTTTAAGATTTTTTAGATAATTTTCTCTTTTTTCCACTCCTACCATATAATTAACAATTTTTTTTACTTGAAATATCATGCCTGCCTACATAAAAAAGTATCTAACGTTGATTTTTTGTTCTCTATAGGTGTTTACTATTGAGCTAAATGATAAGATTCTGTAATTTTGTTTGAAGGGTTTGGCTTTTGTGGTTATACAGCATAAGTGCCAATTTTGGCAATTAACTTTGGAGGCTTTATATTCCGATTGCAAAAGATGAGTCCCACAAGAGCACCGTTACAAATATAGCATAATAGTACCGCCAGGCTAGCAGACTCTTATTACAAAGAATTCTCTTTTTTAATTTTCATCTTTATAGCAAAATATCAATGTGATGTAAAATAGCTTTCGATTTTCGTTTACGACAAGGAAATAGAAATGTAGTATCAATTCTCAAAATGATGGCCCAAAATAAACAGGAAAACAAAATTATCTAACGAAGGTTCTTGAGAGGAACGTCTAGCTAACTAGGTATATCAAGTAGAAATATAATTCTTGAATCCATGGTGCCACAATGAAAACAAATTTTCAAACGATTGTCCGTATTGACCAAACAAAATCAAAAGATGAAAAGTAACATGTATCGACAAGTTGAAACCTTAAACCAGAGTTAGATTTATTAAAATTAGTTTACAAAACTGTTTTTCTAGGAGATAGGTAAGATCGTGAGTGATTCTCTAAATAATCCGTTATATACAAGAATCAATAATGGCCGGATACCTCATTTAATAAATTAATTGTATAAACTAATCTTAGTAAGTCTAGTATTTTCCTAAAACAAAACCCCATGATGTTGGCACGCGGGTGACCCGTTGCGTAGAGATGCAAAGCTGGCAATAAGGAATAATTTGACTCAATATGTATTTTGAAGGCGGTTGGTTGAGGATGTGGGCGTCGGTGTCGGTGTGTCAAGCGGTGATACTGATTTGAGTGCTAACTTTTTAACTTTAGCCACGTAATTGAAAATAATCTTCTTTCTATCAAAATAGAAGTTGTAATTCAATGTTTAAGCCCAAACAAGAAACATAGGCACTATTGATTGCCCACATAATGGACATGAACGGGGAGGGTTTTGTACGATATCATCAACATGATGAAAATAGTTATTTCAAGTTTAGAAGATCATCGCGTCGAATGATAATAGGAAACGAATTTGTTTGTTCATTTCCACTCAATTGATTAGTGAAAGTTTGTCAAAAAGATGAGATTAAGAAGTTGTAGAGGTTCCGAGGGGGCAAATAGTTCAAAAAGTCCTAAATCTATTACACTTTTCTCAATTCAGTTTTAAACCTTTTAATTTTACCATTTCAGTTATAAACCTTTATCACTTTTTTATCAATTGAGTCAATCTAGCCAATTTTAGTAGGAGTTCACTGATATGGATACCAGTCACACTACGTGGCATAATTGATGCTGACGTGTATAATTTTTAATAATATTTTAAATTCTTGAAATTTTTTATACATTTTTATTTTTTTGTTTTTGTTTTTTCCTTTTTCCTCTTTCTTTCTTTTCACTTTGTTCTTCCTTTTACCAGTGGTCGGCCATTAGCCACTGCAGCCGGGCTAGCCTCACTCGCCACAAGCGAGGCTCAGCCGAGCAAGGGTGAGGCCCAGCGAGGCTTGCCCTCGCTGAGGTGAGACTCGGTGAAGGTCGGCCTCGCCTAGGCCAGGGCAACCTTGCCAAGCATTGGCCATCAACCGAGCAAAGGCAACACCGGGTGAGGCTGCCTGGCCTAGGCAAGGCCAACCTTCATTGAGTCTTGCCTCGGCAAGGCCGACACTCCCTTAAGCGAGTGCGAGCCAGAGCGGGGGCTACCCTCACTAGCTTGGGCGGAGGCGACACCAAGTGAAGTTGCCCTAGCTTGGGTAAGGGTTGGGCTCGCCTAGTCCGGGCAAGGCCAACCTCGCCAAGGCTCGCCCTTGGCTGGTCCAACCTCACCTACGGCAGGTAAGACTAGCTCGACGACTATGACTAGTGGCCAGCCACCGGCAAAAGGAACAAGAAAGTGAAAAAGAAAGAAAGAGGGAAAATGACAAAGAAAAACAAATGTATAAAAAATTTCAAAAAAATTAAAATATTATTAAAAATTGTCCACGTCAGCGCCCACTATATTACGTGGCACTACTAGTGTCCATGTCAGCGAATTCCAGCAAAAATTGGCCAGATGAACTCAACTGACAATAAGTGAAAATGTTTATGATTGAATTGGCAAAATTGAAAGATTTATGACTAAATTAACAAAAGTGCAATAAATTTAGGACTTTTCGGACAATTTTCCCAATTTCAGGAGGAGTTACTATCTAAGGTAGGAAGAGATATCTCCATAGGTGTACACCATTAGAGAAGGTTCATAAAGTTGACTAGGACCATCTTAAACCAAACAGCTAGATTTATTAAAAATAGTTTACAAAATTATTTTAATAGGAGATACGTCAGATTGTGAGTAATCCTCTAAATAATTGGTTATAGTAAAAAATATAGGCCGGCATATCATTTAATAAATTAATTATATAAATTAGACATAATAAGTCTAATATTTTTCTGAAATAAAAACTCCTGACGTATTTTTAATGGTTTAGAATTTGGCTAGTGCATAAGAATTGGACGTGTAGAACCAGCTCAGTTCTCCATACAGATTATCAATTCGCATTAGTAAAATGGATCTTTTTCATCACTAAAAAGAAAACCTTAAAACAGAAAAAGAAGGTGTGCCTGGACATGGGGGAAGTACGCGTTGAATTGATTATCGCTGGACCGTTCGAGATTCTAGGCTGGTCACATGCGTGTAATATGAAATATGGGTTGACCTTCTAGAAGTTTAGGAGGACCACTTACTGTCTTTGCCTAATCGATCATTAGAATATGAAATCCCCACTTGATGTTTTGCTATCTAATTGATGGGGCAAATTTTGGTTCAAAGGCTAAGGAGAGGAGACATGTATGAATAAATGCGATTTGACCAGATTATTGCTGCTAATTTATCGAACAGGAGAAAAACAAAACAGTGGGTAAACCGCCCAGTACACTCGGACCATCTTCTTGGCCCTATTTCTCCAAAAGTCCTTGGGGCTTTTCGGCTTCAAGCTGCCCAGAAGCTTACTGTCATCACCAGCTGGTATGGTCATTCCAAAGGTGATTTTTAATGTATGAATAGTTAAACGTTTTGTCAAGTGGGTGCTTGGTAACTCAGAAACGGATAGCTTATTAAATTAATGGATACTGTGAAAAAAGAAGTGTATTTGGTATAAATTGATTCCCAATAATCTCATGCTTGAAAAAAGTTAGTTATTAACACTCGAACACAACACATCCACAACATGAGCCGACTTACTTCATTGTCTTCCTTTCAAAGTCTTTCTAAAAAAAGGTATTGTTGTAGTTACGTAGATGAGCCAAACTATTAAAAGAAATCAATAGCCGATGGGCAAAACCGTGCAAAAAAGAAGAAGAAGAAGAAGTCAAAATTGATTTAAAACTCTCATTATAGATGGCTTGTAGATCAGTGACCGTCGTTGGTGAGGGTTCTACAAAACCTGTCGCCAAGAATCGTTGGGAAAGGATAACAATTAGACACTCATCCAGTCAACTCCATGACAAGATATTGATAGAACTAATATAATTTAAATACCATGACAACTAACGAAAAGTTATATCAATCAATGAAAGAACTAAGAAGACACAATTGCAACCACTTTATTCCTGATTTTGTAAGAGAAAGTGCATTCACAAAGCATATAGATAATCTTTGTTTCGAGCTATAAATACTGTCAAAGAATACAAACACTTTTGTTTTTTTTTTTCCCTGGTTGAAGGGATCCCTTTAATTTCTTCAACTAACGATTTTCGAACAACAAAGAATGCTTTTGAACAACGGATCGCTCAAGAGGGCTGACATGGGCTAGGCAACCAACTACAAGGGAGGGCTTCAAGTTTGCTAAATGATTGGTCTCACGGTAACGGTGGACAACGTGGATTTCATGTAGATGGGCCGGACGAAATTGGCATTTTACAATAAGGGCCCACAAATCCCACCAAGGTTGATCAGTGCCCAAGAGAAAGCCTATTGGATCTTAAGCACCTACAGCCTATAGGTATAATTTAAACAACCCCAAAGCCAACTAGTTTCACAAGTGAAGAAATGTATAGTCTAGTGGGCATTATTTAGTCTAGACAAGACAAGTGGTATTCATCCTAATAGATGCACAATAATTTACAAATGTGCAAAATTACAGAGGATCAATGTATGATTTAGCTTCAAATAGAAATAACAACTTAGAAGAATTTTAATAACTATGATGTATAACATGGTAGAGTATTCTTTTAAATGCACACTACCCCCTTAAGCAATCAATAGCTTATTATCCAAATACATTGATTTTTGCTTATGATTAACAAAAAATCACTATGGAAGGTCAAGCAATCTCATCATGAGACCATCTATGAAGAATAATTTTGCTTATACAGCCATTCACCGGGGGTACAATTCAATATACGACATATCACTGGTTGATGAAGGCATGGTCCTACTAGTAGATTGATTCAATCCAAGCTCTTTCATTGGGGTGCTCAGTCCCCTTGATCTACTTCGGATGAAGAAGGCTGGATGTTGAGGCGATGGTGGGTTAAAGTAATTGCTGTTGAGCATGAGAACTATGGTTGCCATGGTGGGTCTAATAACTAGATCTTCCTGAATGCATAGCAAGCCAATGTGCAAGCAGCGAAAGACTTCATCCCTCGAATATGAATCCAAGATACCAGGGTCCAACACTTTCAAGGGCATGCCATTCCTCCATTTATTCCATACCTGCAAGAATAATTCTAGAAAATCTTCACAAAATTGTGGCATTAATTCAATGACTCATCATGCAAGACAATCGAATCTTGCAAATAACCATATATGACTAAGGAAAAGAACCACAAGTGTTTTTTTAGACTAAAGGACTAAGTTTTTACAAAGGAATTTCAATTTCACTTGACCAAAATTATAGAGAGTGCAATGGGAATATTTGCTGCTCTAGTGCAATGAAACTTACATAACTAGCAAGATATTCGCTCCCATCCAATTGGTGGTAGAAGTTATTCTTCTTGCTGCAAATTATCTCTATAAGTAGTACGCCGAAACTATAAACATCAGATTTCACGGAGAGCTCTCCATGCATTGCATATTCTGGAGACATGTAACCACTACAAAACCAAACATTAGCCACATGTATATTGCAGAATTAGATGTAGATCAATGAGCATCCTCAAATAGATAAAATGAACATGTTTGGCATCCAATTACAAAGTCATCTACTCAAGATCTAAGACTTACAAAGTCCCCACGATTTTATTTGTGCTAGCCTGAATTTGATCGACTCCAAAAATCCTTGCCATGCCAAAATCTGAAATCTTTGGGTTCATTTCACTGTCTAAAAAGACATTGCTACATTTTAGGTCACGATGGATTATCCGGAGACGAGAATCTTCATGTAGATAGAGCATTCCTCGAGTGATCCTAGATACTATTTTATAACGTACTGACCAATTCAATTGACTGCTTTTTTGAGGATCTGCAGTATTACACCAAAACTCATTATGTGCTAGCATGTGGCACCTATTCAAAAACTCAAGGTAAATATATGTCGCGACCTAATTTTCGGGTGCACCACCTAAAACTAGGTTAATGGATTACTAAGTCTTTAAGCTTAGCTCGGACTCTCCCAAGCCCATACCAATTCGCGACTTAAGGTTTTAGGAGTCGTCACTAATCAGTTTTCGGTAGGTCGATTAGACACCTAAGTAAAATAATGGGAGTATTATTTTACTCCTACGAACCAGAGACTAAGGGTACGGGGACTTGGTTACACTAGACTATCCTAGTGCCCTTTCGGTACCATTTCTTTTTTTAATTTTCAAAAGAATGTTTTTGCAAGCAACTTGGATTGATTTTAATCTAAATTCCTATCATGCAAATGAGTGGCCACACGAGTGCTCAACCATTATTGAATATTCAAATAAAAAAAAAAATAAATAAATTGCATCACACAAAGCAAACATTTTTTTTTTTGGGTTTTCTTAAGAGTTAGAATTCTTTTATATAAAAAAAATGCCTTTTTTTTTACCTAAATGACCTAATTTTACTAATATGCAAATTCAAAATTAAATGGGCCTAATATGCAATCTAGTTAACATGCACCTCATGACCTAATTTTACTAATGAACATATTCTAATTAAATAATCCTATTATGCAAACTAGTATTTTTTAATGAAATTCGAAATTAATAAAAACCCTAATTAAGCTATCTAAAAAAAATAATTTTCTAATTCATTTTTTTTTTTGGATTAATTTTGACTTAAACTCTATTATGTCTTAGAAAAACTATATTTTTTTTAATGAGAATATATAAAAAATACCAATTTTATCTAAGACTCTATAAAAAAAAAAGTTGTTTAAGATTGACCCTAACCTATTTTAAAAAGATATCTAAAAATGCAATTCTAAAAAAAATAATCCAAAAAAAAAAAAAAAAAAACTAAACCTACGTGTCTAAATTTTTTAAACCTACATGTCCTACATGCTCATGCAAGATTTTGATTTTTTTTATTTTTGATTTTTTTTAAAGAGATAAGTAATTATTAAATCTAAACTATCAACACAATCAAGCAAGGAAGGATTAAAATAATTGAAAAAATAACCCGTTGTCTCACAGTCAAATTAACTGTTATTCTAACCCTAATTATCACAGCAAGGAGATCAAAATAATTACAAATCTGATCCGAAGTCTTACAGACCAAATTAAATAATTATTGTGATTTAACAATTAAAATCTCACTAAAAAAGCCCAACAATTAAAATAATTAAAAAAATGATCCAATGTCTCTCGGATCAAATTAATAATTATAATAATTCTGGACAAAATCCTTGCAGATAATGCCTACAAAAATTACAGATATTAACATCCAATATTACAAATTAAATACCTAAACTAAAAATGCTATCACATGAAATAAACAAAAATAACATAACAAACAAAATAAACTAAATTATAAAGAAAGTAAAAAGTAAAAGTAAAAAGTAAAAAGTAAAAAAGTAATAAAAAAAAAACTACCTAAGGTAAGTAACGAGAGATGGGGGTGACGCGGGCGCGGGGTGACCGGCGTCGGAGCTCCGGTGAGGGCTGGACGGCGACGGCGACAGGCGCAGGGTCGTCGCGGGCGGTGGTAGTCCGGCGGATCAGCGTCGCGGGTCCGCCTGGCGTGTGATCTGGGTCGCTGATCGGGGCGGGAAGGAGCGGCGCTGCCAGACGCGGTTGCAGCAGGTGACGCGGGCGGAGCTGTCGCCGGCGAAAAGCAGAGTACGGGCGGCGGATCGGGCCAGATCTGGAGCGGAATCGGCGAGGGGGCTGCTCGGCGGTGCCGCTGATTTAGGGCTCCGGTGACTTCACGAACGGGGGCGCTGCAGGGGCGTCGGCTCGGCGTCCGGTGCGGACCTGCAGACACAGAAGCTTCGTCGCGGCTGGGGAGGTGAATCGGCGGACAGGGTCGTCGTCTGCAGAAGCGGAGGCGCGGGCAGAGGCGCTGTGACCGGCGGGCGGGTCGCTGTGGGTGTGATGCTCGCGAGTCGCTGAGGTGCGGCGTCGGGTGGAGGCGAGCAGGGCGCGAGACTTCCCGGTGCCGCAGATCGACGACGGCAGAGGCGAAGCCGAGGCGCGGTGTTGGGCCGCGGGGATCTCGGATCCGCCGGAGTCGGGGCCGCAGAGGGTGAGCGGCGGTGGAGTGTTGGCCCGGCGCGACCCTCAGCGCCGAGGCGGCGCTGGTCGTCGGGGCTCGGAGGCGAGCGTCGCGGCTCGGATTGCCGGTGATTCGGCCTTGGATCGCCGGTGGTTCGGCCGCGCGCGCGGTACCGGCGGAGGCGGTGGGCACCCTCGGGGAAGAAAACAGTCCCCGATTAGGGTTTCGCTTTTTTTTTTTTTTTTTTTTTCACTCACTTTTCACTTTTTCTTTTTCTTTTTTTTTTTTTCACCCACGAAAAAGAACCCCCTAACCTTGACCGTACGCGACTCTTTTATACACCAAAAAAAATGTATCTTCGCGGTATATTTCTTTGCCAATTTCGCTCGTGTAAAATTCCATTGAATATATCATTTCACTCTGCGCAATATTTTTTTGCATATTCGATCAAAAAATTCCCTTTTGCGCAACAAATGCATCTCTCGGTGTATATTACCTAAATCTATATATATATATATATATATATATATATATATAATCTTAACAAAATATAAATCTTCCTAAACTATATGCCATGTGATTATGATTTTTTTTATTTTTTATTTAGCGAAAAATAACCCCAAAAATTTAGGTGTCAACAGCTGGCCCTCTTTGAAGGTGAGCTCGCAGAGGTTGCCTTCAAAGACAAATTGAGACCTAAATTTTGGTGATGCTCATGTAATGAATGATTTTTTGTTGGAACACGAATTCCATTTTTTTTAATGCAATTTATATGATGCATGGAAATACTAATGTAAATGATAGATGAACCTACCCGAAATAACTTACCTTCGAGGAAGATAGAGTAATTCGAGATAGTGGGTGTTACTTGTCCGGGACCCGTACCATTCTACGGTCGCCTAGAATAGTAACACGACTTTGCGAAGATGCTTTGCTTTCCTAGGACCGTACCATTCTACGGCCGCCCAAGACGGCGAAAGGAGCTGCTTTCTCAGGACCCGTACCATTCTACGGTCGCCCAATACGGCAGAAAGGTTTTGTCTAGGACCCGTACCATTCTACGGTCGCCTAAACGGGGATTCATTTTCCAGGACCCGTACCATTCTACGGTCGCCTGAATGAGGAAATATGTGCTGTCTAGGACCCGTACCATTCTACGGTCGCCTAAACGGGGATTCACTTTCCGGGACCCGTACCATTCTACGGTCGCCCGAATAAGGAATAGATGTTGTCGAGGACCCGTACCATTCTACGGTCGTACCATTATACGGTGAATGGGAAAATTGCTTTTCCAGGACCCGTACCATTCTACGGTCGCTGTTAAAGCAAAATAGTGTTGTTTAGGACCCGTACCATTCTACGGTCGCCTAAACGGAGATTCTCCGCTTGGCTAGGACCCGAACCATTCTTCGGCCGCCCAGCCTTGCGACGTAAATCATCGACCGGGACCCGAACCATTCTTCGGTCGCCTTAATCCGATTGAATCGGAGAAAAATCTTTAGGGAACGACTCAATTGAGTCGATTATCAGTGCACTTGAGGGGGGGATACCTGTATAAAGACAAGTATTCAAGGTATGGATAGAGATATACTTACCTGGTGACATCTCAGTTCCTTGGGGATGTGTCTTCTACAAAACATAATCGTAGGAGAGGCAACATACATTTGTAATCACAGACATGCATTAATTCAAGTAAGGTTCATGCGTATCAACCACGCATCATCCCAATTTCAATAGGCATGATCATTCTAATATGAACGCATGAGCGTCATGGATGTGTCAAATGAGGGATCCTTCAGTCTGAAAGGACTTTTCACTCATCCTCTTTAATGGGCTATTTCATCCTGACCTTTGATACAGGATCTTGACAATCGCTCTATCTCGCCATCATCATGTCAAACAAGGGTCCGAGCAATCTCGCAAGTGGTACGACCTTACCAATCTGAGAGGTCTTTAACATGGACCGTAATGCGGGCTTGGTCAACGGCTTAGCAAAGGGGATTCTTTGAGTCAAGGCTATTGGAAAAATGAATGATATTCCGTAACCATCTTAGGGTTTACAAGTCAAGAAACATGCGAAATGAGGTAGAAATTGCCTTACTTCGCACTTCTTCGAGCGATGCTTAAAACATGTGAACCCCAACGTTAATTCAAATGCCCTAATCGAAGAGACTTTGTAAGGGACGTAACGTAGGCTTGGTTCATGGGTTGAGAAATGAAAGGATCATTAGGCTCAAAAAGTGTTTAAGGGGGTCAAAGTTGGTGATCATCTTGACATTTCCACCACTTTCCTTTTCCACTGTCGAAATTTTTTTTTTTTTTTTCATATCACAACTCCATTGATTGTAACAGCATTTGAGTTTTTTAATACCGCCTTGTTGGGGATACAACTCACTATATCATGAGTTTGATTGTTTTCTTTTTCTAGGCATTGGCCTTGCTTTTACTAGGCGCGCCTTTGCTTTTTCATGCTCCGTTTTGCACTTACTTTTTGAACTCGCACAACCATCCTTTGTCAAAGCATTCTAAGCCATGTTACTTGAATGGTTCTTTTTGCCTTGCCCCAAAGTGTGAGGGATGATCACCAACGGGTTTAATATGAAATGAATTTATAGGCTCAAGTGGGCTATGCAATGGATGAAAGTGTATGGGATAAAGAAAGAACTGCTCTTCGTCGTCCTAAGGCACTTTAAATTACCGTACAAGTTACACTGTGAAAGCAATACTTGAAGATTGATGCAAGTGCAAGCAATAAGATTTCTACCATTCATTTCAAATTTGTCCCAATGTGGGATGGTTCTTGACAGGGATGAAAAAAGAATCTCCATAAGCATATGGGGCTCAAAAGGGCTGAGCAATGGATCACCCGTAGTGTTTGAGGTAGAGAAAAGAATGCCTCTCATCACATCGATTGTCGTACCATTGGCAAGATCAACTTTCCTTTGCAGGCATGGAATTTTTCCACACAACTCACTGGGGATTAGTGTATGAAACAAGGCCTGCCTATCATTCCAAAGTATCCCATTTGACACATCCAATTGATCTCACACAATTCATCAAGGAAGAAAAATGCAAATTTTGCAGCAAATTTGAATAACTCAACTCATTGAAGCAATTTATCCAACATAGAAATGCTTGCAGTTCATGACATGGCAAATTCTATTATGGGTAGTACTTCTTGACAGCATCGGAATTAATGGATTGGAAAACTCACGACCATCCATTTCGCCGGGATCAAGGCGTCTCCAAAGTGAGTACCTTATTTACCACATACAGACCACTGTAATTCAGAGCGAACTTGGCCCCAGGATCCGGAATTGGATTGGACCATTTTTACACCTTTACATGCTATAAGACCGTCTCTGAAACAAAAAGTAGATGGGTCAAAAAGACAAACAGAATAAATCAATTTTTTTTGAAATTTTTTTTTTCTTTTGAAAAGCATTTGGAAAAGCATTTTTTTGAAACATTTTGACACGAGAAAAACATGATGAAGCCCAGGCCTCAGAATTCTCCTTGGATTTTTCTTTTCTTTTATCGGTTGGATATCATCACCGGACTGGTTTGATATACCTCATCATGCCCTCAAAATAAAATTTGTAATTTCATTGAAATTCATCAATCAATTACATTTATTGAATGGAAAAATGCAACACTCAAGAATTAAAAGAAAAGAAAACTGAAAACATCTCTCAGAAAACAATAAAAATTCCCACGCAGGGGAATGTGCAAAAGTAGTAAAAGAGTTACTCTTGTGGGCCAAGGCCCATCTCTTCAGGGGATCTTTCATCAATGGCTTCTATGATGAGGTCATCGAATAAGCTTGCAACTCCTTCCAGCTCATCGTCAAGGTTCTCCGTCTTTAGAGGTGTCGGATCATCCATGCCACCCCATCCATCTGGGACTATCTCAAGAGGATCAATGTAGTAGCTGGGAGGAGCCGAATACTTCACCATGTAATCAAACTTGCCACTAGGCTGCCCCAGGGTGTCTATCACTTCCGTTTCATCATGCATCATTCTTGGAGGATCGGGGAATATCTCATGAATGCTCGAGGGTAGTGGGTTTAGCCTCCCTCGCCCTTGGTCAAGTGGCGAGTTCCGCCTTTCCTGTCTTCGTCCTTCAGAACTTTCCCCACCTCTTCCAGCAGCATGGGGCCTTTGAGGGGCTTCATTGGGACTTCGAGTACCTTGATCATTTCTTCCAAGGCCACTATCAGGAACAAAACCATTCCCATCCATCACCCTTTCCACCATAAGGGCAGCATTTGAAACTCCGGGAGTGGGTGATGGTGAGTCTCGAGATGCATGTATGGTGGACATCAACTCAAATGCGTGGTAACTCGATTCGGATTCAATGTCTGGTTCCAGGATAGCATTGACCGTACCCTCGTGCTCTGGTAGCGGATTCTTCTGGACGTTCGGCCGAGCAGTTTGAAATGAGAAGGCCTTCGTGTCCAAGAGATTTTGGATCTTGTGCTTGAGGGTGAAACACTCATCAGTTGAATGCCCCAGTTCACCGTTGTGGTATTCACACTTCTTCGTTGGGTTGTAACCTCGAATACTTTCGCGGTTAGGACGTTTCGGTTCACTAGAAAGTAAACCTTTCTTTTGGAGAATTGCCAACACTTGGGATGGAGATCCAGGGAGGGGAGTGAATTGCCTTCTATTATTTGCTTGGGCAAATGATTGGAAACCAGCAGTTTGTTGTTGCCTTGGATTCATCGGATAGCCGAGCACGTTTGGCACTTTCTTGGCTATAAGCCATGTTCACATCCTCGGCCGCTTCCTTCTCCTTCTTGGCGGTGAATCTTTTACTAGATGGCTCGTAAACCATCCTTCCCTTATCCCCATTTCGATCTGTTCTCCTACGGGAATAAGCGATTGAAGCTCTCGACGTACGTGCGGCCATTCGGTTACGGAACTCGAAGGAAGGGTCTTCACAAACAACTTCATCAGCTCCTTGTTGGTAGGCTCGGGAGTAATTTGAGCCGCCGGGTTTCTCCATCTCACAAAGCATATTCTTTAAATGACTCGCTTCTTTTCTTTTCCATCCGCTCCAGGTCTTCTCGGGAAGGTGCGATGTCCATGTTGAACTTGTACTATGTGAGGAACGTGTCAGCCACTTCGTTCCAAGTTTCGAGGAGGTTCACGTTCTTCATCACGTACCCGGCTTAGTGCGGGCCCGGTCGACTTGCATGAAACGATTGGATCATGAGGGGCTCATTTTTGACGTCTTTGGGCCATGCGCACGTGGTACATCTGCGCAGTGAGATTTCGGACATGATGTCCCGTCGTACTTCTCAAACTCCGGCATTTTGAACTTGCTCGGCATTTTGACTTTCTCATAGACCGAGAGGTCGAACGGGAGTGAGCTTTGTGATTCGCTGCAGCTGTCTCACTTTCTCCTCCAGCTTTGCAACGCGCTCATCCGATCTGTCTTGGGAATGCTATTAGGTTTGGCCTTTCCAACAAGGACCATGTCATCTTCCAACTCGGGCATTTCGTCATCGCTCATCGGGCCATGTTTTCCCGCTTCGGGGCTACTATCTCGGGGAGAGCGGGTGCAGGATTTGGATTCACCCGAATGGATTGAAGTTGAGCTGTTATAAGCTGCATAGAGGCGGCTAGCTGTTGGAGTTGATCTTCCATGGTGGACATACGATCGCGCATCTCATTACGGTCGGCCATTTTAGCCCTTGACCTTGTAACAATAGGCGATCGAGGTGGATCCGTTGTCACCTAAGGTAATAAAGATAATGTAAGAACCAAAGACAAGATAGGAAACTGGCCCATGACAATGGTCTAAACGTCGATTTTATTGAAAATTCACTTGAAATATAAAGTCAAACTTCCGAACAATGAACTAAGAATTGAAATTCAAGTCCCTAAACATCAAACTAAAAATTGAAAGTATTGAATTGAAAATTGGAATCAAGATCCTTAAACATCAAAAATTCAAAACATCTCATTTTATATGCTCTCGGGATCCCAACGTCTTGCGAAGCTTCTTATTCTCAGCTTCAAGCATTTCCACTTTCCGCTTAAGATGCTCAATTTGTGCTCGCCGAGTAGGCTTCTCGGTCACATCGGGGACCCCGGGCGTAAGGCAACGGGAATCCGGTGTTGTTGGATGTAAAATGTCGACGCATGGTGGATCTTCTCCTTGCCTTTCAGTCTCTTGGGCACCAAAATCTTCTCTAGATGGCACTCCTTCCATGCAGCAATGATCATCTGGACTTCATTGAAATAATCATAGTCCTTGCGGATGAAACGAACTTGGAACAATTCCGTCTTGAGGGGCGGAGGAACTTCTTGAAGAGCTCTGTACTGACGGGTCACTCTATACGGGTAATAGGAGGTAGCACCGAAAGGCCTAACAACGGAATGGGCCCATCATATTTGTGAGAGAAACGAGCCTCCTCAACATGAAGCCATTTAGTATACCATAGAAATGCCTTGGGCTTAGGATTTTTCAGAAAATTAACCCAACGGGCGTATTGTTTATTCGGGGAGAAACGTTCCAAAACCACAAATTTTTGTATGGGGTGCCTTAAATCATCAATTTTAAATTATTTCATAAGGTGCCCAAAACCTTTTATGTGTGAGAAAAATCATATTTGCAAAAGTTCAGGGAGGGCACGCATAGTCTTTTCTTCATTTTGCTTGAAACGGTTCAATGACAAGAATGTTTCGGCTAAAACCATATTGACATAATTTAGGCCGTTGCAAATACGATTAACCACCCATGAAATTGAAGGATTAATGGCATTTCTTCGATAAGGAAAAACAACTAACCCAAAAAATGCTAATATGAAAATCCTAGCTTTTGAAATCATTGATTGATTTGCAAAACATTCTTCCAAAAATGAAAATGGGCATGCAAAACAATTGGCTTTGACGACCTTCCTTACTCTTTCGGTTTCGATTTCTAAAAAATGTGATAATTCAGAAATAGAATCTATACCGATAGGCGGTCTAACAAGTTCCTTTTCCAAAGGCATTCCAATGGCAATACTATATTCTTCAAGCGTTGGGGTCAGCTCGAACTCACCAAATATGAAGGTGGAAGTTTGCGGACACCAAAAATGAGGGAGTGCTTGTATCACACCAGAATGAATGTTGATCTCTAATAGTGGAAGAAGTCGGGGGATCCCGGCTTTCACATATCTCGGCCATCTTGATCTAACTGGTCCAACCACAACTTGAGCTCTTTTTGGGAGTGGAAATGAATTGTACGTCGGTTTTCCCCATTGCATATAAAACGAAATTGACGACGAAACCTATTGTCATGGGCCGACAGAAATTAAAGTAAAGTAAGTAAATTGCGAAAATTTAGACAACTTACTTTCACCAGAAATAGATGACAATCACATAGACACACACATGAGACGTGAGGCTCGATTTCTATCTAAATGGCTTAACAAAGTGAGTTAAGAGGGTGATCGACCGTTGCAGTCTCGCATTAACGTGTCGGGTCCCCTTAACTCCGGCTCGATCCGAATGGAATGTCCAATAGTCACGCAGTCTCGCGGATATGGACAAAACACATTCGACACCAAGAAAAACTTTCGGGGAAGAGAAGGTCAACCTCTACATAGCAGTCTCGCTTTGGAGGGAGTATACTTCTCAACACCATCCTAGAAATCCTATCGCAGCCCACGTCCGACCGCAGGTTGTGTGTGCAAATAGTATAGTGCTAAAGCAGTAAAGCATGCACAACAGTTTAAATGCAAACAACACTTCTAATTTGGAAAAATAAATCATTCATCCCTCACTTCAACCTGCAAGACAAATGTTAGCAAAGACTACTCCCCTTATACCTCCCATCTGCAAGAACATTTAACACCTTAAAAATGTTAGGGACGTACATGGGATCCTCGCTGCCAAACAAAAACATTTTTTAGTAAAAAGAAAAATTGGCCTAAGTCCACTAAGTGTTTTAACACAAGTCCCGTGGAGTCGCAAGGCTGTCGCGACCTAATTTTCGGGTGCACCACCTAAAACTAGGTTAATGGATTACTAAGTCTTTAAGCTTAGCTCGGACTCTCCCAAGCCCATACCAATTCGCGACTTAAGGTTCAAATACGCAAATGATAAGTTTCTAGGAGTCGCCACTAATCGGTTTTCGGTAGGTCGATTAGACACCTAAGTAAAATAATGGGAGTATTATTTTACTCCTACGAAACAGAGACTAAGGGTACGGGGACTTGGTTACACTAGACTATCCTAGTGCCCTTTCGGTACCATTTCTTTTTTTAATTTTCAAAAGAATGTTTTTGCAAGCAACTTGGATTGATTTTAATCTAAATTCCTATCATGCAAATGAGTGGCCACACGAGTGCTAAACCATTATTGAATATTCAAAAAAAAAAAATAAAAATAAATAAATTGCATCACACAAAGCAAGCATTTTTTTTGGGTTTTCTTAAGAGTTAGAATTCTTTTATAAAAAAATGCTTTTTTTTACCTAAATGACCTAATTTTACTAATATGCAAATTCAAAAGTAAATGGGCCTAATATGCAATCTAGTTAACATGCACCTCATGACCTAATTTTACTAATGAACATATTCTAATTAAATAATCCTATTATGCAAACTAGTATTTTTTAATGAAATTCGAAATTAATAAAAACCCTAATTAAGCTATCTAAAAAAAATAATTTTCTAATTCATTTTTTTTTGGATTAATTTTGACTTAAACTCTATTATGTCTTAGAAAAACTATATTTTTTTTAATGAGAATATATAAAAAATACCAATTTTATCTAAGACTCTATAAAAAAAAAAAGTTGTTTAAGATTGACCTAACCTATTTTAAAAAGATATCTAAAAATGCAATTCTAAAAAAATAATCCAAAAAAAAAAAAAAAAAAACTAAACCTACGTGTCTAAATTTTTTAAACCTACATGTCCTACATGCTCATGCAAGATTTTGATTTTTTTTATTTTTGATTTTTTTTAAAGAGATAAGTAATTATTAAATCTAAACTATCAACAAAATCAAGCAAGGAAGGATTAAAATAATTGAAAAAGTAACTGTTGTCTCACAGGTCAAATTAACAGTTATTCTAACCCTAATTATCACAGCAAGGAGATCAAAATAATTACAAATATGATCCGAAGTCTTACGAGACGAAATTAAATAATTATTGTGATTTAACAATTAAAATCTCACTAAAAAAGCCCAACAATTAAAATAATTAAAAAAATGATCCAATGTCTCTCGGATCAAATTAATAATTATAATAATTCTGGACAAAATCCTTGCGAGATAATGCCTACAAAAATTACAGATATTAACATCCAATATTACAAATTAAATACCTAAACTAAAAATGCTATCACATGAAATAAACAAAAATAACATAACAAACAAAATAAACTAAATTATAAAGAAAGTAAAAAGTAAAAGTAAAAAGTAAAAAGTAAAAAAGTAATAAAAAAAAACTACCTAAGGTAAGTGAGAGATGGGGGTGACGCGGGCGGGGGTGACCGGCGTCGGAGCTCCGGTGAGGGCTGGACGGGGCGACGGCGACGGGCGCAGGGTCGTCGCGCGGCGGTGGTGGTCCGGCGGATCGGCGTCGCGGGTCCGCTCGGGGCGTGTGATCCGGGTCGTTGATCGGGGCGGGAAGGAGCGGCGCCGCACGCGGTTGCGCGGGTGACGCGGCGGAGCCGTCGCGGCGTAGCGAGTACGGGCGGCGGATCGGGCCGATCCGGAGCGGAATCGGCGAGGGCCGCTCGGCGGTGCCGCCGATTTAGGGCTCCGGTGACTTCACGAACGGGGGCGCTACGGGGCGTCGGCTCGGCGTCCGGTGCGAACTCCGCATACGAAGCTTCGTCGCGGGCCGGGGAGGTGAATCGGCGGCGGGGGGTCGTCGTCTCCGCGAAGCGGAGGCGCGGGCAGAGGCGCGCGTGACCGGCGGGCGGGTCGCGTGGGTGTGATGCTCGCGAGTCGCCGAGGCGCGGCGTCGGGTGGAGGCGAGGGGCGCGAGACTTCCGGTGCCGCGGGATCGAGTTCAACGACGGCAGAGGCGAAGCGAGGCGCGGGTTGCGGCCGCCGCGGGGATCTTGGATCCGCCGGAGTCGGGGCCGCGAGGGTGAGCGGCGGTGGAGTGTTGGTTCGGCGCGACCCTCAGGCGTCGAGGCGGCGCGGGTCGTCGGGGCTCGGAGGCGAGCGTCGCGGCTCTGGATCGCCGGTGATTCGGCCTTGGATCGCCGGTGGTTCGGCCGCCGGCGCGGTACCGGCGGAGGCGGGGCACCCTCGGGGGAAGACGTAAATGTGTCCCCGATTAGGGTTTCGCTTTTTTTTTTCACTCACTTTTCACTTTTTCTTTTTTTTTTTTTTTTTTTCACCCACGAAAAAAAGAACCCCCTAACCTTGACCGTACGCGACTCTTTTATACACCAAAAAAAATGTATCTTCGCGGTATATTTCTTTGCCAATTTCGCTCGTGTAAAATTCCATTGAATATATCATTTCACTCTGCGCAATATTTTTTGCATATTCGATCAAAAAATTCCCCTTTTGCGCAACAAATGCATCTCTCAGTGTATATTACCTAAATCTATATATATATATATATATATATATATATAATCTTAACAAAATATAAATCTTCCTAAACTATATGCCATGTGATTATGATTTTTTTTATTTTTTATTTAGCGAAAAATAACCCCAAAAATTTAGGTGTCAACAATATATTATCTTATCGATTAAAGGTAGCTTAAATAAAAAACTATAATCAGTTGAAAGAACAAAAAACCTCTAAATTTCAAGTTTTCCATAGCTAGTGAATGCTAGAACATTTGATTTTAAGCAATTGTACATAAGAAGGTTAAATTGCAACATACCAAATAAGAAGTAATCAAGGCTTTTATTTGGCACAAACTCGTAGGTGAGTAGTTTTTCATCCCCCTCCAAGCAAAATCCGAGTAGTCGTACAAGGTTTCTGTGTTGAAGCTTTTCAACTAATAGAACTTCATTTTTGAATTCTTCATCACCTTGTCTAGAGCTTCGAGATAGCCTCTTCACCGCGATTTGCTGTCCATCTAGAAGTCAACCCTAAGGTGTGTTGAATTTACCGTTCAATTCCTTATCGCAACTTTTTAAGAACTAAACTAAAAGAGCGTTACATGTTTCTTTTCTTCTTCTTTTTTTCAGCACCATTATCTTTAATTCATATGTAAAGCATCCTTCATTGTTTCTAACTTATATGTAATATGTACCTGGAAAACTTCACCAAATCCACCTTCACCCAACTTGTTTTCAGGAGAGAAATCATTTGTCATTGCTTGCATTGTAGCCAAATCAAATTGCAAGGACTCCACAGTGGTAAGTTCATTTGAACCTGCATTACCAAAAAATGCAATTTGATTATCAAATTGTATCGACATTGGCTCCTAGTGGAGTTTATTGGTTGCTAGTAGTTGGGATAATTATCACAATGAAGAGCACCGGATTGGGTTGGCATGGTTATCCCCTTCCCCAATGAAATCTTTCCCCTCTTGATTGGTTATAAAGAAAAAAATTACAATAACATCAATACTATGGGTAACAAAGTAATGAAATGAATCTTGTATCATGATCACTTCTTCATGCTGAAGGTATTGCTAGGTCTGTTAATTATGGTGCAGATGCTACCTATGCTTGGACGGAATTGATAAACGTTAGGAGCACTTTGAGGCCTCGTTTTGTGGTTGGTCATGTCGAATCTATCTCCCTCTAGAATGACTCATGGCATCCGAATGGGATCTTGCTGGACCTATTCCCAAGGAGAATACTTTACTATTCTGCTCATCTTTGAACTGCAAAAGCAGCTGATATGATTTATACTCTAAATGGAAAAGGCCCAATGCGAGGTCTGAAGACAAGGTATCATTCCAGGCAGCTGTTTGTGGTGTAATTTGTCCGAACGCTTCTTCGGAAGACCAAGATTCTTGCACTGCTGCTTCTTGTGACATTCTCACCTCTACTTCAGCTTTGGAGATTGTGAGGAAAAGAGCCACGAGTTAAATGGTATCGGCTGATTTGATTTTCATCTAATTTGCTGAGGTTTGGATTCATATTTTGGTTTGCAATATAAGATAAGCTGCCTATATTTCAAGGAATTGACAGATAGACTTCTAATCAAGGCCGAACTCTCTACTTTTTGTGTCATGAAAGCACTGAGATTGTTTGAATTTTCTTGATGCAGCGGGCTATAAAAAGGAGAGATTTTCATTGGTGTTTGGGAAAATTTTTGTGGACATGCTGCATCTATTTATCTTTAAGGCCAGAAAAGAGATGTTACATTTCCAAACTTATTGATGGCATTATGATTGCCTGTGCAGTCAAGTGTAGTTTTCAAGGTTGAAAGAGCCTGAAGAATCTGATCTTTGTCCTTGATCATTTCCATTATATGTGCTACATTTATATCAAACGGACTCTTAATTCATGTAATTAACATATATGATTCTTTACGAAAAATAAAGAAACATCATAATATGCTCATTTATTTGGCATAGACAGCTTACGAAAAAATAAAGGCAATTAGTCAATTTACCGTCTTTTCCTTTGACGACTTCATGTGTCTTCTTTCTCTTTCTTCGAAGCAAACAACAAATAGAAACGACAAGGACCATAACACCTCCAATGGGAACGGTAATGGCGATAGTTATCATGGTAGATTTGTTGCTTTTTCCTGCACAATTTCCATATTGTATATGAGACAACTGCCAAATAAATCTAAAAACATTTTAGATGAAAGCGTGTATGATATATAAACATTCCAATGCTGTGCTTTTTCTTTTTTCTTTTTTTTTTGTCAGAAACAATGTGCTTCACTAGGTAGGAATATGGCCTAAGACTGACGCGTGAAGATTGGCAATTACACACACAAGAAGGGGCTTGAGAAATCTGAATAGAGAGGCTCAAACGAGAAAGTCTGAACTTCTATTGCAATTCTAGCATTTATAAGTTTCAGTTTTTGGTAATTTGACGGAGACGAATAAATGAAAATATTAAGAAGCAAAAAATATTTCTGGATTAACAACCCACGTTTGATCACCTACTAAGTCCGGCAATAGGGAATTATTGCCGCTGCTGCAGCACACGAGCACTTGGGTCTAAATCCCTCTAAAAACCCTATTCACATTAACCTTATGAATATATCAACCACCGCCACAAGAAGTCCAATTTTGGTCTTCTTTATGAACCCCACACACCAAATTAGAGGGAAAATTACCCAATTAGTCCTAATTCTAATGTATGGATACCAATTCACTTTTGAAATTTTCAAATTTACCCAATTTAATACTAGATCTTGATGAAAAATTCGAATGTAATCTTTATGATCAATTTTTGCAAGAAAATCGATGAGAAGACAATTCATTATAGTTGTTCGAATGTATATACAAATAATTTCTTTTTTTACACTTCTTACTATTAGATAGTGCCCATAAATTTCATGATAGGTACCCAAAGATTCATAGTGAATCTCGATAGGAACTTCTCTTAAAGCAATAATGTGTTGATCTAGTCGCCATCGAAGCCACAAAGGACTATCTAAATTGACTTACTACCATGGCAGGGATTTCTAGCAAAAAGTTGCCAGAAGGACTAAATTAAAATCTTACGCAAAGGTTTGACATCCATAAAGTAGGTTTAAGGGTAATTGAACCATAAATTGCCTCGTTGTTGCCGGCACAGCTTTTAGGCATATGTTTCCCATACGGTATTTCTTGCTTGGCTGATTTAAGCTCGACAATTTGTCTTACCATTTTTATTTTTATTTTTGGATGATTAGCAGTGATCACCATCAACAGTGTGATCCTAAAGATGGTTGATATGGATTCTAACCGTAGATCGATTTAGATGTCGATCTACATCTCTTATTGTTGAAACCCTTTTGTGTTTATATCAATACACAAACGGTGGTGACTGAATGAGGAGAATTAATGAACATTTGCTAATGATTCATTACCCTTGGCCTAAACTCACTTTATTATTAATTTGAAGATCTCACATGACCGCTTGTGAGCAATGATTGCTATAACTTTTGATTCAATGAACTCACCATGATAGCTGAGTATTAGCCATGTCCATGCGCCAAAGATTGAGACATGGACCCTAGCTTCTTTTGCTGAAAATATGGAATTATTCCGTACCTTCTTTTTGGCAAAACTGTATTTATCCAACGCACTGACCCAAATATTAATTAGATGGTCTATGGAGCATATAGATTAAATTTATTTGAACAATTAATTGTACAAATCTCATGTGGAACTCGTATAATTAATAATAAGATGATCTTAATCCATTCGGATTCAAAGAGGAAAAAGAAAACAAAAAGCCACGTGCCTAATGCCTGAACAAGAGCCAACGTACCTGGAGGCGGCAGCGGTGGCGGAGGCGGAGGCGGTGGCGGAGGCGGAGGCGGAAGTGGCTCGGCAACTGGGTCAAAGAACGGATAGGTCTCGTAATGAAACTGGCAACTCGGCGCCAGGGTCCTCATTCCTGCCTTATCGAGATAACTTCCCTTGACTCTCTCGACGATTATCGTTTGGCACTCGATGCATTGCTCCTTCGTCAAATCTGGTGTGCACTGCGCCATTGCTTAAAGCGTGTCAGTCCCCACAGGCATGCTCCTCGTGGCAAACTTCCTCAGTGAGCCACCGCTGGCTGCCTCGCCCTGCAGACCTTCCATCTCTTTCCCCAGCGTGTACGTGACCTCGCTTGAGACGTTGTTGTAGTTGTACATCACGAAGTTGGATTCAGTGTTAACTATGCCGAAGATCGAGGCGTCAGAGTATCTGACGTTGCAGATCTCGCTGTAGAGGACCGCCTCCTTCTGGAGGGGACAGAGGCGGCGTATGTCGGAGGCCGAGGTGTTGAGGCAGGTGCGGCAGCTCTCGGCAGCGAGGTCACCGCGGCAGGAGCCGATGACGTAGAGGGTTTGGGAGGTGCCGGAGACGGCGGAGGAGGCATTGAAGAAGCCGTAGGTGAGGGCGAGGAGTTGGTGGTGGAGATGGAGGAGAGGAGGTTGGTGAGGGTGGTTGGTAGGCGCTGTCGACCGTGAAGTTGGTCGAACCACAAAAGGGCTTTGGGAAAAATTGGGCGTTAATGGTGGAAGCAAAGGTGAGAAGAAGCAAGAGGAGGAGATTTGGAGGATCCATTCTTCTTAGTGTTTTTGTTTTTTTTTTTTTTTTTTTGGGCGTTTCGGGTGTTTCTTTGATTAGTGTCGAGAGGCTAATGATGTATGAACACAAATAGCTGGTGCAGCTCCTACACAAGTTGCTTCGTCGAAATATCTACTTCGTCCACGTCTTCTACCTCGGTGTGGGGGTTGTTCATTGAATCCTTGTCTCTTTCTTTGACAGAAAACCAGTGATTGACCGAACGCGCGTCGAAAAATATTAGGGAGTCCTGCACGATTCAGCGGCCGACACGTGGCGCGACGTGGCACGCGTGGGTCCCTTGGACGTAGCTTCTCTCTCTCCCTCCCTCCCTCCCTCCCCAACGTTCATTCTCTCCATCATGCAACTTCTTGTCACGGTAAAACACTGTTCAGATCTTGGGAAATAGGAAGGAAAAGAAAATGGAAATCAGGAGCTAGGCTCACCTTAGATCACACGACAGTACGGAATCTCGCTATGGCTGCGACCGGTTCTGGCCGCCCCGCCAAGATACGGCCGGTCGTCGGTGCACGCCCGATTTCATTTTCTCTCTCCTCTGAATAAGTGCGATTCATCACCGCCTTCTTTGCTCTCTTTTTTTTTTTTTTTTTTTTGTTATGCATTCTCGTTCCGTATGATATGAAAAGTCGTCTTTTTCTTTCCTTATTTATTTAATTTGCTTTTGTTTGGGGATATGTAAATACAGATATATGTCCGTTTCAACTTTCAGTGAGAAGCCGACAACGATGCCGTAGGTTGCTGTTTGGGGGTGGCGAAATCATAGGCTCCGCCGTTGATCGGAGAGGGTTTTGGGTGATCCCCTTCTCCGGAGGCAAAGCCTTTGGTGACCACGTGGGTTATCCATGAATAGTGGAGAGAGAAACTTGGAATGAAATTGGAGGATTTGTGGGGGAAGATGAACAATAGAGAGAAAGAAAGAGGGAAAAAAGCTTTGTCCGTGGAACCACCCACACCACGTGGCGCAACGTATTGATTACTGAATGGTGCTAGACTACAGTGACATGATGGAGCTGGACTACCTAATATTTTTTCAAAATTAAATTTAAAAAGTTAATTATTTATGTAAAAATATTTGAAAAATTGAAAATTTATGCATTGTGATATCCAACAAAAATTGCAACGGATGGTCAATCAATAATATTTTAGGATGATTAAGACAATATGTAATATATTAATATGCCAATAATATTAAAATTTTGATTGGACATAGCTACGCTACCTCAGCTCGCCCAAGCAAACCGCATGTTCATTTTGATGGCAATTACGCTTTGTGTCATCACATATGTCATGTCCCATCGTTTGGAATATATGCAAAAGCTTGTTGACCCTGTTTACACACTACATGATTGTTCTCGTTTCCGATTTCCTTAATCTTGAACGAGTCTTATATTTCGATGCCTTTTTATCTCATTGACTAATCAGTTTATGGTAAGTTGATTAAATACCCAAATAAAGTAACGAGAGAATTATTTTACTCTTATGAACCAGATACTTAAGGACTCGGGGACTTGATCTTGACCTGAGATCACAATGGCTAATGCTTGCATGATTCCTTCCTGACCTCCCTAGCTTATCCAGAGTTAAGCGTTGGGCAACAGCACACCGAGATCAAGTGACACTGTGTGGTTGTCATTGGCCTTAGGCAGTCACGCCATAGTGGTCAGATTGTAAGTGGGTTCGATTGATAGTAAGATTCTTTTTATAACTATATTTTCCTCTTTATTTGATCTTAAATTACCAAATAATTTGCCGTCTTATTCGAGATTTACCAAATAAGAAATACGCCATTTCAAGCAAACGTATCCTCCTTCTCCTCCTGGCGAAGGAAGCATGAGCCTTGGGATCAATGGTCCCGTCATTGAAGCGAGTCAATTACGTTATCTTACGTTTTCCCAGAGCAGAATAATGCCCACTGAGTTGGACTCTTTGGTCCTCATCCCAAGCGGAGACTTGGGAAAGAAAAGTCCGAGGATGGAGACTTAACTGGAAAAAGAGAGAGAGAGAGGAATCTTCAGTCAAATCTTCGTACAAAAAAAAATGTAGGAACTCTTGTTTCCGATTCCTTTTTCCAACGAAGGACGTGCCTTTTCTAAGGAAAAGTTGTTAGGTGCCGGGGAATTTACGGATCAAGATCCTCTGATTGCCCGGGCATCTTGCTAATTTTTATTTATGAATAAACTTCACATGCAACTAAATTTTATTACGGATTAAGATTCTCTGAAATTAAAGTAAATTGACATTATTTTTTCTTTCTTAATGAGTGTAATTTGACGTTTTGAGTTTACTATATTGAGAAGATGACATATTAACACAAAAAAGAAAGGTCTGAACTTAATCTTCCCATTTATACCTTGTTTTCTTCATTTCCTTTTCTTTCTTGTTTATGTTTTTCTTCGCTTCTTCCTCAGTTCCACGGGTAATATCACCGCCCTCCTCCTTTTGTGATAGAGAGGCAAGCTTGGCGAAAGATAGGCCGATCCAATGGGAAGCGATTGCCGCTAGTGGCGAGGCACGACAATGAGGTGAGGGCCGTGTGACCCACGGTTTCACAGAAAAAATTGTGAATACTTTGTTATTGGTTAGGCCATCAATACTCAGGTGGGAAAAAGAGAAGAAGATGAACGGTGAGGATGGTCAGCTTTTGGCCTCGTACAGGGCTCACTGACAAGGTCAATTGCCTGATTTGCATTCTCTTGTTGCCGGGGGGGGGGGGGTGGGGGGGGAGACTTGACCAACAAAAGTCGAGATAACATGCAACTCCAATATCTCAGTTTCAAGTGATGGCGATGGCAACGGAGAGCGCTTTGGACTAGGTTCATATGTACTCGTTGCCATGGAAACTATTCGAACTTTCCTTGATCTTACATGAGGAAAAGTATTGATCCAATTGGACAAGTTTGTTGACCTGGTACAGCTCCCTGTAGGCCACGGCTAAAATCTCTGACGGAGGTACACATTACTGCTGCTTCACGTAATGCATTTGCGTGTGTATAAGTGATTTGCACGAAAAATTGCCGAACTTTTACAGGTAGTCACCTCCTGATGCCAATGGAAATACTTGCAACATCGATTGAGTTAAGGACGTTTATTAGCTCGTTCGGCTCGGAAAAAGACTTATGAAAAATTACAATTGAAATGTGACGATGTTTTTACCCTACAATTAGCACGAAATGTATGCAGGTTTCGGATCATCCGCTTTGAGGGACATAGAATTACTTCATAGTAGAGTAGCTCCCAGTTATTTACAATCATTTTCTAAGTATGTAGTAATTCGTAGACCAATGTAGTGTAGACGGTTCCCAAGGACATGAAGTTCTTTTATGAGTGACAGGAAAAAGTGATGGAAAAGTGCTCTAATAATTTGATTTTCAAATGGTTTTGTATATACGAGAAAATTCTTTTGGAAAAGTTATGCAAAGTTGACAAAATACGATAATAATCAAGCTATAGATTGACAAATTACAAAAGCCAGGCATTGCAGCAAAAGTCAAACTACGATGCGAAGGCCACGTCGGCATTGAGAGCAGGTGAGGGGCGAGTGCTCGTTTAGCATTAATTCTTTTGCTCTAGTCATTATCACCTAATGTCCAGTTCGAAAATGTGTGCTACTAATTTGAGACCTTGGTGAGACTAGCAACCGAAACCTAAATTAAATATGAAAACCTAGATTTACATTGATTTTTTGTTCCCTATAGGTTTTTAATACTGAGCTAAATGATAAGATTCTGTTTTTTGTTATTCTTTTAAAGGGTTTAGCTTTTGTGGTTTTACAGCAATAAATGCCAATTTTGGCAATTAACTTTGGAAGCTTTATGTTCCGATTGCAAAAGATGAGTCCCACGAGTGCGCCATTATAAACATAGCATAACAGTACCACTAGGCTAACAGACTCTTATTACAAAGGGTTCTCTTTTCTAATTTTCATCTTTATGGCAAAATCTCAATGCAATGTGAAAAGGCTTTCAATTTTCGTTTACAACAAGGAAATAGAAATGACAGTATCAATGATGGCCCAAAATAAACAGGAAAACAAAATTATCTAATGAAGGTTCTTGACAGGAACGTCTTGCTAACTTGCTATGTCAATTGGAAATATAATACTTGAATCCGAAGTGCCACAATGAAAACAAATTTTCCAATGATTGTCCGTATTGACCAAATAAAATCAAAAGTTGAAAAGTAATATGTCGACAAGTTAAAACCTCAAGCCACAGAGTTAGATTTATTAAAATTAGGTTACAAAACTTCATAAAAAAAAAATTAGTTTACAAAACTGTTTAAAGTACTAGGTTTTTACAAAGGAATTTCAATTTCACTTTACCAAAATTGCAAAGCACGGTGAAATTATCTATCGCAAGAGAATGATGAAACTTACATAATTAGCAAGATATACACCCCCATCCAATTGGTGGTGGTAGTTATTCCTCTTGCCGCAAATGATCTCTAGAAGTAATATGCCGAAACTATAAACATCATATTTCACTGAGAACTTTCCATGCATTTCATATTCGGAGACATGTAACCACGCATAAACAAACATTAGCCACATGTATATAGCAAATATAGATGCAGCCATGCAACATCCTTGAATAGATAAATGGGCAAGTCCATCATCCAATTGCAAAGGCATCTATAAGACTTACAAAGTCCCAACAATTTTATTTGTGTTAGCCTGAGTTTGATCAACTCCAAAAATTCTTGGCATGCCAAAATCTGAAATCTTTGAGTTCATTTCACTGTCTAACAAGATATTGCTACATTTGAGGTCATGATGGATGATCCAAAGACGAGAATCTTCGTACATTTTAAAGGCATAGTTCTAACCTTGTTGAGTGCAAAAGTTTTGATTTTTTCTTTAGAAGCTTCTGAGCCAGTTGAGAACCTGTTCAATTCAGGGACAAGCCTGGATAGAGGGTAATGGCTTGGAGCCCAACCAACCAGGCAGTTTCTAGCCTGTTTCCTTATTGAAATGGACCTGATGCTCCCCCCCTCGTTGTTATAGCAACATGCATAGGAGTTCCTAAGATATATGATTGTTGTGGGACATCTTGTCTCTTCTTGGTCGATGAACAAGCTTAACTTATCCATCAAAAAGAGGAATCCAAGAAATCCTATCTGACGACTAATGGAGTTCAATTGATGAAGAAATTTGAACGAATGTTTTATTGACAAAACATTATGTCGGTTAAGAATTTTTGGCATGGGTTTCTATATATCACATCTTGAAAATGAGGAATCTCGAATTGCACCAAACTAATTTACATATTTGAAATTGATACCTTGCTAAGTAAAATACTCGTATTTTTACTTAAAATACACTTGTGCATGTACTTTTGAATAAAACTTCCTTTTATCGCACTTTGCTAAGCTAATAGAAAATTACTCGTTTGCTCTTTTGGAGTAAACCAAATTATAATACACACACACAAAAAAAGCCATATTATAGTTGGGTAGACTTGTTTAGGTCCTTTCTTGGCTCAATTAATGATATGACACCCAAAATATGATCAATTAAATTTCAATTTGATAGAAATGAAACATTATTCTTGTGATCCCCGTTTGATAACACGAATTAATAATAGATGTGAATTATTAGGTTCGATATCTACATTTCTATATTTTTTAAATAGTCTTGCGATAATATTTTTCTTGTTTACATTATAACTGATGTAAAATCATGATAACATTATTTTATGATTCTACTATAGTGACACAACTCTTGTGATGTACAAATAAGGGAAACGATAATATGTATGCATGAGTATTCTAAATCATATAACTTTAGTCTTGTATGATACTAACAAAAGTTGATACTTGTCGTCATTTAATTGATTCCAATATCCAATGTACGTCGGCTTTAAGTAATAAGTTTAAAAGGAAAAATATCGATATTTATGGCATTGATAAATACAGATACAACGTTTTTAAAGCTTGTAATAAGGATTAGTAGTTCCACTTGTTTGATTTGATACAGCTTGCTAACCAACTTGAATTACGAAAAAGGGCGTTGGTGCAGTTTCTATAAAATGTTCAGCTAACATGTTATTGCTATAGTAGCTTAATTTAAGCCTACAGAGTTGTCTCGTCCAATTTTAAGGGATTGCAGTTTTAGAATGTGTATAACTTGTCATGACCCACTTTTTTCGTCCGAAGGGGAAAAGACATAGGCTCATGGGCATTGTGTAAAAGGCGGGCCTATAGCTCTTGTTTTAGATGTGGGCTTTTCCAAACCCATACCCCATGCCAACGGGCCCACAAGTTCACCTTTCTAATTCCCTTTTCTTCAATCGAGCCCAACTAGCCAGCCCAGTTTTAGTTATCCTAGCCTAAAATCTGACCGGCCCAGCTCCCCACTCGGCTGAACTAATCCCAATGTCTCCTAAGCAAAACCCTAAGCCCAACTCCAAATCCCCTCCTCCCGAACGTCCGCACATGGCATAACTCCTCCAGCCTTTTTTTTTTTTTCTTTTACCATTTTTCATTTCTTTCCCACTCTCATGCTTCGTCACCGAGAACCCACTATTCTTGCCAAGAACACACCATTCCTCATCGTCAATCCGCCCCGGTAACCTTCTTTATCGACCTCAACGTATAATGCCCACACTATTGGAGAATGCCACCACCGACCCTATACCTTCGTCACTAATCGTGACCGGAAAGAACAAAGAACACGGATTTGGCTGAGACATTTTATCGAACATCCGGCTGGCATCAACTGAGGGGGAGGAGCATTTACTCAATCAAGGCTCGAGCTCTCATTGTAATCCACAAAGAATCAACAATCAGGACTGGAAATCAATAGGGTGGCCACCCAATCACATTCAATACAAGCACGAATGAGGAACAACAATCTCTGTCTCGGGTTTTACCAGAACGGAGCAAAACGGGAAGAATATTCACTCACTCGGGGACCAAACCCACAACAAATGGGCTAATCAACAATAAAAAATTGACACGGAAAGGCTGGTCCGAACCCAGCTAGAACGAAACAGTGAAAACGGGTCTCGGTCTCTAGCTTGACTGAGGCAGAATGAAGCAGCAGGCTGAGCAAGGGGTCCCTACCTGGCTCGGAGAAGGTGTTAGAATATACATATCATACTTTGATACGGAAATTCAAAGTAAAACAGCTATCTTTGATCTTCATGATTTTCACAAATAGATGAAAACGTACCTTTATCCATCGCGTTATCGTTAAACTCGAACCAAATGAAGAAATCCGATTTCTCTCCCTTAACCCACTAAACCTTAATGTATTCAATTGATGGAGGAGAAAATACTAAGTGCTTTTCTATTATTGTTGTTCATCATGGGTGGAGAGAGGACCGGACTCTATTTGTACATTCGTTGAAAAGGTGCCTTCAATCAAAGCGATATACCCTTTCGTTTTATTGGAGTCGCAACTTCTCATAACCAATAATTATTTTATAGCATTTCAATAATTATTAAACCATTTAATAAATCATATCATGTGGGCCACAATAATTCTTACATTCTCCCACTTGGCCCATATGATTTTCCTTTCATGGTTTAATAAAGACTATAATGTGCACAATAACATCATGCTATAAAATTTCATTAAATTGGCAATCACATAATAATCACAATTAAGTAAAGAAAACTAATGTGAGTCATAGCAGTTGTATGTCATTAATCGACATAGTCCCTTCTATGTACTACAACTATAGCACTTTACTTAACATGATCCATAAATGAGAAGTACAAAGTAATAGTCCAACCATAATGTTTCTTTAGAAACTATCCATTTAACATTAATCTATTTCTATAATGTATACTAAATAGAAAACAGGAAATATCATAAACACGTAAGTGAGCTCAAAGTGTCAAATACATAAACTTAATACAATCATAATACAAACATTAATGACGTCCAATAATGCCCATCTTTTCAACATGCTCATTAAAAGTTTTGGGTGGCAGTCCTTTTGTTAAGGGATCTGCTATCATAATATTGGTGCTAATGTGCTCAATTGACACTCTTTGTTTCTGAACTTCTTCCTTGACAGACAAGTATTTGATCTCCATATGCTTAGCACCCTTAGAATACTTGTTGTTCTTAGAGAAGAACACTGCTGCAAAGTTATCACAATTAATTTTCAGCGGCTTGGCAATACTATCGACAATCACAAGCCCTGAAATAAAATTCCGCAGCCATAATCCATGAATAGTGGCCTCAAAGCATGCCACAAATTCAGCTTCCATAGTAGATGCAGCAATAACGGACTGCTTCGCACTCTTCCATGAAATTGCCCCACCAGCCGGTAAGAAACAAGTAACCAAACGTTGATTTTCTTGTATCAACACATCCGGCTAAGTCTGAATCTGAATATCCAATCACCTCGAGATGATCGGATCTTTTATAAGTGAGCATATGATTCTTCGTTCCTTGCAAGTATCTAAGAACTTTCTTTGCAGCTTTCCAATGATCTATTCCAGGATTACTTTGATACCGCCCAAAGATTCCGACAAAGAAACCGATGTCCGGTCTGGTGCAAGTTTGTGCATACATCAAGCTCCCCACAATAGATGCATAAGGAATATTTTTCATTTGTTATCGTTCCAATTCACTTTGCGGACATTGCATAAGGCTAAATTTGTCACCTTTCTGAATTGCTGAATATTTACTCATATTGAATCTCTCTAAAATTTTCTCAATGTAGGCTTTCTGAGACAATCCTAATAATCCTTGTGATCTATCACGGAATATTTCTATTATCATCATATACGTTGCCTCTCCCATATCCTTCATTTCAAAATTCTTAGATTAGCAACAAGCAAAATATCATTAACATACAGAACTAGAAAAATAAACTTGCTCCCACTAATCTTCATATATATACACCGACCAACGGTGTTTTCCTTAAATCCAAATGAAGTTATGATATCGTTAAACTTAAGATACCATTGTCGGGAAGCTTGTTTAAGTCCATATATTGATTTCTTTAATTTACATACCATGTGTTCATTTCCTTTAACTGAAAAGCCTTCGGGTTGGTCCATATAAACCTCTTCTTCTAAATTCCCATTAAGAAAAGCGGTTTTTACATCCATTTGGTGTAACTCCAAGTCATAATGAGCTACCAAAGCCATAATGATTCTAAGTGAGTCCTTCTTAGAGACTGGTGAAAATGTCTCTTTATAGTCAATGCATTCCTTTTGTGTAAAACCCATTGCAACAAGTCTAGCTTTATGTCGTTCAATATTGCCTTTTGAGTCGCGCTTGGTCTTAAAGACCCATTTACACCCGACCGTTTTACATCTTTTAGGCAATTCAACAATATCACAAACTTGATTTTGATGAATGGATTTTAACTCTTCTTCCATGGCATTAAACCATTCATTAGAATCTTCACATTCCATGGCTTGGGAAAATGAATTGGATCATTTCCAATTCCTAAGTCAATTTCGACTCTTGTAGATAAACCATATAGTCATCGAAATAGCCGACCTCCTTTCTCTTTGAGATCTTCTTAATGCTATTTCTTGTGACTCAGCTATTGGAGGTTCAATATTGACATCTTCATTATGGAGTGTTTGTTCATTAATTTGTTGTTCTTGATTATTGTTAGGTTGTACTATAATATCGGGAACAACAACTTTAGAAGCTTCGGGTATAGGAACTTCTACCCTTACTTCTTGAATGCAAGCATCACGCATTCTTTCACTCCCACTGATGTCACCATTCTCAATGAACCTAGCATTTCCAGATTCAACAATTCTTGTACTATGATTAGGACAATAAAATTTATACCCTTTGGATTTCTCTGCATAACCAATGAAATAACCACTAGTCGTTCTTGCATCCAATTTCCTTTCATGTGGATTGTAAATTCTTACTTCTGCTTGACAACCCCAAACATGCAGGTGTCGTAAACTAGGTTTCCTTCCCTTCCACAGTTCAAAGGGAGTCTTTGGAACTGCCTTACTAGGAACCATGTTTAATAAATACATAGAAGTCTTTAAAGCATACATCCACAAAGATAAGGGTAAAGATGAATGACTCATCATACTCCTAACCATTTCCATTAAAGTACGATTACGCCTTTCTGCTACACCATTTTGTTGTGGTGTACCTGTCATTGTGTATTGAGCACAAATGCCATATGTTTCGAGGAATTTAGCAAATGGACCTAGACATTGTCCCGATTCATTATACTTTCCATAATATTCACCGCCTCTATCTGATCTTATTATTTTCACATTTCTATCTAATTGCCTCTCAACCTCTTTAATATACACTTCAAGTGCATTCACTGATTGAGACTTATCATGCAATAGATAAATGTAACCATAACGTGAAAAATCATCAATAAAGGTTATGAAATAGCTTTCCTTACCAAAAGATGGAACATCAAAAGGACCACATATGTCAGTATGTATAATTTCAAGAAGTTCTTTGCTTCTTGTGGCACCTTTCTTAGTATGCTTTGTTTGTTTACCTTTAATACAATCAATACACACTCCAAGGTCAGTAAAATCCAAATTTGGAAGAATTTCATTCTTCACTAATCTTTGCATTCTTTCCTTGGATATATGACCCAAACGTTTATGCCACAAGTAAGCAGAATTTTCATCCACCAAACTTCGTTTAGTGCCAACATTATGATGCAAGGTCATTAATGTCTCAACAAAAGTATTATCAAGTCTAAATTTGTAGAGACCATCACATAAAATTCCAGTTCCAATAAGAGTATCACTCTTAAATAAACTGAAAGATTAGATCCAAACTTACAATAAAATCCCGCTACATCAAGTCTTGGCAAAGAAACTAAATTGCGAGAAAATGTAGGTACATAAAGGGTTCGAAACAAATTCAAATAATGCCCAGTATCTAAGATCAAACGATAAGTGCCAATGCCTTCAACCGGAGCTTTGTTTCGTTCCCGTAATCACATAACTTTCATTTGGCTTTATAGTTTGGATCGTAAGAAATCCCTGCATCGTATTTGACACATGAGTGGTGGCACCAGAATCAATCCACCAAGTATTATGAGGAACTTCAGTAAAGTTTGATTTAAAACATACTAAAGCACAAGGCTTACCTTTCTTTTCGAACCAAGCCTTACATTTCAGACAATCTTTCTTCAAGTGTCCAATTTTGTTGCAAAAATGACACTTAATAAGATTGTGTTCCTTCTTGTGGATTTGAGAAGCCTTTGAAGAATCATTCAGGACGTGTAGTCCTTTCTTCTTGCTCCTTCCACCTTTCCTCTTGAAATTCTTTCGAACTTCTTGATGACTTGAGAGATGAACAGAATGAGCCTTTTGATTCTTTATCCTTGTTTCCTCTTGAACTAGCATCTTGGCCAATTCATTTACATTCCACTTATCCTTTATAGTGTTGTAATTCATTTGAAATGGCCCATATTGCTCATGAGGCAAGGAATTAAGTATAAATTGTACTAAAAAGTACTCATCCACATTCATTCCCAAGGTCCTTAACTTTGCTACTAAATTCGTCATCTCAAGTATATGCTCATGCATGGTACGCGAACCATCATATTTCATGGTGGTTAGTGTGCTCATCAATGTACCAGCAAGTGACTTATCAACAGTTTGAGAACGCTCTTCCACAAATTTCATAAATTCCTTAGCATTGTTAGTCTTGGGAAGAGAAGTCTTTAAGTTGTTTGCAACTGTCATTCGCATGAACATTAAGCTTAATCTATTCGATCTTTCCCAAGCTTTATGGAAAGACTTTTCATCATCGCTACTTTCATCAGTAATAGCAGCCGGTTTCTCAGCTTGAAGTGCTAAATCAAGATCCAGGACACCTAAGTGAAATTGGACTTGTTCACTCCAATCAGGAAAATTTATCCCATTGAATAAGGGAACAGACGAAGCATGCGAATGGAGTGAAACAGGTACAGATACTGCAAATGTGCAAGAAAATACTCATACATTAATGCTTTAAGAATATAACCTAATCAGATTCAAATTAAACTACACATGTACATCATAGTTCTCCTTTGGGCGATCCTATGATATACAAATATATATAAACCTTAATGATGCTAATAACTTTTATTAGGTAATTGTAAATATATCTTATTAAAATTTATTTGCTATCTTTGGTTATACAAACAAATTTAATAAGTCATATTAATTACCAACTATCATGTTCATGAATTATAAGAAAATAATTAACCTTTGGGTTAATCCCTAAGTTCTTATAATAAATGAACTTCAATATACCCATAACACCAATAATGATATGCAACATATCAATTTCATATATATAGCATCAATTAATCATGGGTAATTGAATAAAACAATTTACAATATTAAAAATTCAAAAGACTTCAAGGTTTGGCCACTTTGGTGACTAACAAACCATTCATAATATGAATTTTTAATATTGTAAAATACAAATATTTACCAAATTTGCACACAAGGACAAAAACTTAATCAAAGCATAAGGGCAAATTTGTAAAATCATAATTTTATAAGGGCAGAACCATAAATTTAATATCCAAGGGCAAAATGGTAAATAATCAGCAATGGCAGAATCGTAATTATAAATTAAACAGGGGCAGAACAATAAATAAATTGCGAGAAGGACAAAATAGGAATTTTAAAAATGGCATAGGGGCAAAAACGTAAAAAGGCCGCGTGGGGACGTCATGCGCGTGCCAAGCACACGCCTTCATCCCCCACGGGCGCGTGCCCCGCACGCGCCTGCAACTGCGCGCGCAGCTTTGCGCGTGCGTGACGGCGCGTGGCGCGTGGGTTCCACGCGCCTGCAACTGCAGCGCGCGGTGGAGCCCACGCGCCTTCTTCCTCGCACACGACGCGATTTTTCGCCGGTTTTCGCCGTTTTCAGCCGCGATTTCGCCGCCGTTTCTTCTCCGGTAGCCCATCCCGAGACACAAATAAATAATGGGTTTTCTAGAGTATGCCGGCACGACCACATTGGCTTAAGTTTCGGCGAGAATGACCAAGAAATTGGCCCCAAATCAAACCAAAATTTCTCAGAACACAAAAAAAAAACTCCACCACCGCGACTTCCGCCGCTCGATTAGCCTCCGGCGAACACCAATATACCGGAAAAAAAAAAACTCATGCCTAATGTTCCTCATGGCAGTGCGACGGTGTGGGTCCGAAATCAAGCGGTGGGTTGCCGGATTTTACCCGGAACCGGCGGATTTCTCACTTTGCCTCAAAAATCCGAATTCCTCCATTTTCGTCCTTTTTCATTCGATTTTTTTTTATTACACTCCATCATTCGGGTTTCAACGACAGAACCTTCCAAAACATTTCAACAACAACAAATACTACGAACAAGATCATTCAACGAATCATCATACATAAATCATAATATTTTTATAAACGGAAAAATCATGAGATCATAAACCATGCTCGATACCAATTTGTTAGAATATACATATCATACTTTGATGCGGAAATTCAAAGTAAAACAGCGATCTTTGATCTTCATGATTTTCACAAATAGATGAAGACGTACCTTTATCCATAGCATTATCACCAAACTCGAACCAAATGAAGAAATCCGATTTCTCTCCCTTAACCCACTAAACCTTAATGTATTCAATTGATGGAGGAGAGAATACTAAGTGCTTTTCTGTTATTGTTGTTCATCATGGGTGGAGAGAGGACCGGACTCTATTTGTACATTCGTTGAAAAGGTGCCTTCCATCAAAGCGAAAAACCCTTTCGTTTTATTGGAGTCGCAACTTCTCATAACTAATAATTATTTTATAACATTTCAATAATTATTAAACCATTTAATAAATCATATCATGTGGGCCACAATAATTCTTACAGAAGGCGGCTAGATGGCGAGCTCGAGACGAATCGAGCTATGGCTAGTCGCCTTGGTGTCTCCGAACCAAGATCCTCGAGGCAAGGGAAGTTAAGACCGAAAAGACACTTACCGAAGATGTGGGTACTAGGAAAGCAAGGTCGGGACGACGAGGATAGCGGCCGGGGGTCGTCGAACTTGACTCCGGCGTGGCCAAACGACCGGAGAACTCCATCTCCGCTCCTCTCTCTGTCACTTCTCTCCAAAGAACCCACAAACAATCCCCCTCAAACGAGCCAGCCCCCTCGCTCTTAAGCAACAGCGCGCACGGCTTCCTACCGTACCAGGCGGCGCCGCCGGCCCACCCCCAACTGGACATCTCGCGAGCTCGACGCCCTGCCCTCCGTCGCCCCTGTCCTCCGTCGCGTACGCCGTCCTTCTCTCTTCCCGCTTTTGTCTCTAGTGTAAAAGAGGAAGGGAGGAAGAGAGGAAAAGGAGAGGGCTGGGCTAGGAAAAACTAAAGAAGCCGAGCCCAATGGAAGAGAACGAGAAAGAGGGAAGGAGGCCGGCCAGCCCATCCTCAGCTCATCTTCGCCCCTTTTTTTTTTTCAAATAATAAATTATAATAATAAAAAAATTTTAAATTAACTTTTAAAGATTTTAATATTAGTAATGCAAAAGCTCCCAATGTCCGTATGCCTAGTTTTGCTAGGGTTTAAATAATGACTGATTAAATTGGTTGTTAAAATTTAGGTATTGGTGTAACTCAATCTACAAGTTGCAGTATTTGATAGAAAATTTTTAGCACAGCATAGTTATAACTATATTAAACAAACTCTTAATTTTTGTGATTTATATATCTGATTCCTTGCAAAAAATAAAGAAGTGTCAAAATATGATCAATTCTATGCTATATATAATTTACAAAAACATAAAGGCAAATAGTCAATTTACCACTTTTTCCTTTGACAACTTCATACTTCATCTTTCCTCTTCTTCAAGGCAAATGAGTCAGAAAGAGAAGTATCATAACACCTCTAGTAGGAACGACAATGACGATGGTTATTACGGTGGATTTGTTGCTTTTTCCTGCACACGTGCCATTACATCTATGAGAGAATTGCCAAACTAATATGAAAACTTCTTAGACGAAAGCATGGTTAACATTTAAACATTCTAACACCCCATTTAACTATATTGGAATTAGACCTAAGATTGAAGTGTGATGATTTGACACGTAGGAAGGGGCCTCGAGATACCTCAATGCAAAGGCTTAATTGAGAAAGTTTGAACTTCAATTGCAATTCTAGTATCCGTAAGTATTTGATTAAGGTAAAATGACGAGGCTAAAGGAAAAACAAATTCTAGGATGAACAAACCCTGTTTGATCACCTATCAATATGTAAATTAAATTTGAAGGAAGAGCATACTGAACTATCATCTGTTACGATAACTACATTATCATCACATGCATACTCCACCTTAACTCATTTACCCTTGCACTTTGAACCATGATTCCTATAGTTCCTCACCTCACTTCAACAACAACAACATGGATGGTTATGAATGTTGGACCTTCATTTAGAATGTCTCTTCCATTTGCTACTTCCAAACTCTCTTTGTTTTTCTCTCTCTCATTTAGCCAAACCTTACCTCATATCATATGCCATGTTATATTATCGCTACTTCTTTATCACTTTGTATAGAGCAAGATGGGCTTTATCATTTCTAGGCAAGTTGTAGTGTGCCCCGATTAGAAGAGTATTAGTGAAGTTCTCAAAAGAATCCGATAGTAATGCCAATAACATTATGCCTTGTTTCTCATTGGAAAAGGCTTCATTGACATTTTCCAAGTCCATCTCGAATTTGTTAAATTCATCTAAAATGGGCTCCGATTGATGTACCTTTGACCATGCTAAATTGAATCATCCTTTTGAGTATATATAAGTAATTATTCAAACCTTTTGTCAGATAAAGTGACTCAAGTTTTTTCCCATAATACTATCATAGCCTTTTCTTCGACCACTTCAATCAATTCCTTATCTCACAAAATCAACAAGATTATGCTCTTTTCCTCCTTCATCAATTGTATTTCATCAGCGTCTTTCATTTCTTTCAACAGCTTATCCTTACTATCCAACTCCTTCTCTGAATTTTGGATTGTTAAGGGCATGCATCTTGATGCTCCATTACTTGCTCCTCCAGTTGACCTTCTCAGTCTCAACTCTTGCTCCAAACATGATCCCAAATACAATATTCCACACAGTGATCAGATAACAAAAATGCTAGTTCTAGAAATCCTAAATTTTGGTTTGATATTAGTTCTCATGAAATAGCATTGAAGCCAACGAATATTGCAATTAAGTACTCGTCAAATAATAAGATATTGAAATTATTAGAGAAATCAACCAAATAATAAGAACACTAGATACTTACATGATTCAGTTTGATTGTCGGTATTTATTTTACAGGGAGAACCAACTGCAAAGAAATCCACTGTGAATTCGTAGAATTAAAGAAACCACTCAAGTGTTTCCACCCTTAGATTACACTCAAGGAATTCGCAATTGTGTTTATGCACAACCTCTCATGGTCTCACTAAGAAAATTCAAAAAGGGAAAAACTAGACGCTCCGAGCTTTATCCGTAATTGAATGGATGAACTCCACTTGTTAGGGGTGTGCATGGTCCGGGTGGGCGGTTCCCGACCTAGAACCAGGAACCGCCCGCTAAGAACCGGTTCCGAAAAATTGGAACTGAGAACCGCTCGCTAATTGCATGGATCCACCCGGGAACCGGACCGCCGATCCGGTCCGGTTCTCGGGTGGATCCATAGAACCGGTCCAACCTCACGACTTGCGAAATAGATCAATCATGCAACTGAACTAAAATAAATCTTCGGTCGGAGTGAAATAGATCCCATCCGACCCTACGCCATCACGACTTGCGACGCTCGTTTCCCTATGCCGATGGGTCGATGCCCATTTTATCTAATTTCAACTAATTATCGCACGATCGTAGTCCTAGACAAAAACATTTGGAATATTAGTTAACCTTCCATAATTATCTATCCATACACCATGTTGGCTCTTTGCTATTTGTCAAATTTCACTATAGAACGAGAACGAGCGTGAACAAGCTCCTCACCCTACTAAGAACGGCACAAAAAACCTACCAACCATCAACGATCCCCTCCGTAGCCAAAATTATTAAAGATCTCCTAAACAATTCAATGGTCATACACTTTCATTTCTCTTGATTCTCTCTTCGCTAAAGGGCCGGACTTGCACCATTGGCATGGGCAAGTTCACCGGCTTAGCTCCACCACATAATTTAGAAGATTTACATCATCATCATTTGCATAATGTCCACGCAAGGCCACTTCAGGAGCCAAACAGACGATGTTTATCATACAGTGCTACCACCCCCCACCATCCTCTATATAGCAAGGCAAAATTCTGCTTGCAAAGTTTATTCAGAAGATTCCCAAGCCAACAAATTTTCTTCGCTGTTAAACAAGCAAACCTTATTTCAGTCCCCACAAATGAAAAAAAGGTGTGGAGGATGGCCTAGCGATATGCTGTTCGAGGGAATTAAAAGAGAATGGTCCATGACCGGTCCGGTCCGGGTGGGCGGGCGGGCGGGCGGGCGGATCCGCCCATGGAACCGGAACCGGAACCGGACCGGTACCCACCGTAGGGGTGGCAAATGGGTGGGTTGGGTCGGGTATGGGTCGGGTCGAAAATGGGTCGACCCATATTTGACCCATTTAACCCATTTTGACCCATATTCTTGTAGTGTAAATCTAGTGACCCATACCCAACCCGACCCGTACCCGACCCATACCCGACCTGACCCAGCGAGGCTCGATCTCGCCGATTTGGCGAGGCCGAGGCCCCGCCCCGACGCCGGCGAGATCGAGCCTCGCCGGTCGTCGTGAGGCCGAGCCTCGCCGGATCCGGCGAGACTCGAGCTCGCCGGCGTCGGCGAGGCTCGATCTCGCCGTCGGGCGAGGCCGAGGCCTCGCCCGACGCCGACGAGCTCGAGCCTCACCGGTCGTCGGCGAGGTCAAGCCTCGACGGTCGTCGGCAACCCGCCGGCAAGCTTGAGCCTCGCCTAGCTTGTCGCCGCCGACGGCCGGCCGTCATCCCCCCGCCGGCCGCCGGCTAAGGAAGGAAGAAAAAGAAAGAAGAAAGAAGAAAGAAAAAGAAAAAAGAAAAGAAAAAAATTGAAATATGAAAAATAATTATAATTTCGATTTTTTATAAAAAAATATTTTTATAAAGTTAAAAAAGGTCATGGATTTAAAATTTAAAGTGGTTTCCTAATAACCCATTTAGACCCATATTTAATTTTCACTCGACCTATTTCTAACCCATATTTAATTTTCACTTTACCCATTTCTAACCCATATTTAACTTTACTTGACCCATGTATGACCCATTTAACTAAAAATGGGTCATAATATGGGTTTATGACCCATTTTGCCGGCTCTACCCACCGGTTCCCATAAATTGGAACCGGGAACCAGACCGGTTCCCTTAAGAACCACCAGTTCCGGGCGGTTCCGGTCCGATTCCGGGCGGTCTGGGCGAGTCCCGGTTCTTTTGCACACCCCTACCACTTGTAATTATGGCCGCTGCCGTAGCACATGAGCACTTGGGCTTAAATCTCCCTTAGCCAGCTCACATTAACTTTATGAATATATTATACCGCCACAAGAAGTCCAATTTTGGTCTTCTCCATGAGCCGCACAGTGAGTTGGACTTGTTGGAATTCCTTGGCCAGACTTAAACATGGACTTTGACTCCAAGTGGAATTATGGTGTTTGTCTTGCCTTTAAATTCGATCCAGACTTAAGTCAGCAACCAAGTTTTAATTGCACGAAAATTTGTATTTCCACACATATGGGCTGGACTTCAATTGAGTCGGGTTTTCAATTAACGGGTTCAAGTTCGACACTTAATTTCGAGATTATAATCACAAATTCAAGCTCGAGACATAATTTAACACGTACATTCTCTCTCAGCAAGCTCTGTCATGCATGATCAAGCTTTGCACCTGGGGGGACAAATCAAGCCTCACCATAGCCCTTTCTCGATTAAGGACTATACGGCTATCTGATTACCTCTTTCAACGCCCTCAGTGTCCAAACATATATATCTTCCTACTAATACTAAATAAACTTAAATCTAACAAGAAACTAGTTCAAAATAGCTAAGGAAAAGAAACAAGTGCTCCCGATGGATAACGTGTTTTTATCGATGATGATTCCTCATCTACAGCTGTAACTAAAGGAAAATCTATATTCACCACTTTCCAACTTTTTGATATAGTAAACAGAGACTTGATTTTCTATTAAGAGGAATAACAAATAACAAATGTACCACAAAAAAATTGAGTCTTTGATATAAAAGTGACCGAAGAATGGGCAGGTTGCTATAAGAGTCATGATGGAGACAGGACTACTTTTTATTCTTAAAATAGCAATAAATTTAAATTTCAAGGAAGTAGGAAGGAAAGTAAATAATCGAACGAAACTACACAAATATGGAAATCATTAAGGGCAATATTGTCGATTTAGTGAAAAGGGACAGATTTTTTCTTTTTTTTTGCCTCTTTAAATCGGCAAAAGGTAGAGGTTTAGTCGACGGATATAGTCACACCCTTTCTACAATCTACAGACTTCTATGCACCAACTATTTTCATTTGATTTTTTTCCCTTTGTAAAAGAATCGTTGGAAGATGCAATCGAGGTAGATGGTGCCATCAGCAAAACCAAAGCAAATTTGCTGTTCTCATATCCGACAATCAACCTTGACAAGCTTCGGATCATACGGTCGACAAGGCCGTGCACAAAGTCAGGGGAGGACAGACTCAGCTTAAAATTGATTTAAATGTTTCAAAAGTTAAAGACTCGTCCCTTCTGTGTCCCATTTGAATTACAAGAACCTTGGACAAGCAACAACAGACCATAGAGTTGAAAGCACGAAACAGTGAATGAATCTTCGTCGATCACACGTGCTGTTTTTCGTAAAAAGGGCAATTTGGTGAACAGAAGCGCTTTTTATCCTTTTGGAATGAGAATTCCAAGTCTAGTAACCGGAATTTTACACCAGTGGTCTAGAAGTAGTGGAAGAAAGGCAAAAGAAAAGTTCCACATACCTTCAGATGTCGGAGAAAATATTTGGTGGAGCTCTAATTCCAGCATGGCAGGATACGAGTTCACTCATTAGACGATACGTGTTGCCAGTGTTATGTTGTGCAAAATATTCCACTCTCTCTTTTATTGGGTCCCACCAGAAACCTTTCCCGCTCGGTCAATTTGAAAAGTTCGGCTCTCTCTCTCTCCAAGAAAATATTAGTTGGGCCCCACAACAGATCCTTCTCTCTCACAATTAATTTGAACGAAGCTTGGACTTTCTCTCCATCTTTTCATTCGACTCTCGCGTGGCCGCTTTGCCCTTCGCTCTCTCTGACAAACGACGGAGCTCGCGTCCGAGGCGATGAAGCTCACAATTTGCGGATGATTTTTCATATCACATAATTTACAAATTGTACACGCTTATAAAGAGAAGGAAAAATACAATCTTTGACAAAGCAAGAATCATGGAATACCAACTCATCTACAGTTGGTATGCTAATATGAAAATCAAAAAGATATAAAAAAGATTTCATATTCAAAAAATAATATCAGAAAAAGATTTCATATCTTAACACGCCCCCGCAAGATGGACGTTCCATCGGAAACACCATCTTGTCTCGTAATTGTATTGTCCGCGGCCTTGATAACGGTTTCGTGAGAATGTCGGCAAGTTGATCATGGGTGGAAATATGAGAGACTCGCATCTTGCCGGCTTTAACAAGTTCCTGAACAAAATGGTAATCTATCGCAATGTGTTTCATTTGGGAATGGAAGACGGGATTTGCACAAACATAAGTAGCACCTATGTTGTCGCAATACAAGCTTGGTGCCGTGTCCATATGAATGCCAAGTTCTTGAAGCAAAGATTTTACCCAAATGAGTTCCGCCGAGGCCGTGGCAATGGCTCGATATTCTGCTTCAGTAGACGACCGTGCAACCGATCGTTGCTTTCGAGAACTCCAAGAGATAGGATTGGCCCCTATATAAATCAGAAAACCTAAAGTAGATGTGCGATCATCAATGGTTCCTGCCCAATCTGCATCGGTGTAGGCATGAAGCACAGGTTGTGTGTCGCGTCTCAAGTGCAACCCATGGAATAATGTTCCCTTAAGATAGCGTAAAATCCGTTTTGCAGCTGTCCAATGGGTTGTGGTTGGCTTATGCATGAATTGAGATAGCTTGTTTACTGCAAAACCAAGATCCGGGCGAGTGATATTGAGGTATTGAAGTGCGCCAATGAGACTTCGAAATTCTGTAGCATTGGCTGGTGATTATTTGTCATGAACCGAAAGAGATTGACCGTGGCTAATGGTGTCGCTACCTCTTTTGCATCTCCCATTTTGAAGCGCTCAAGTAGCTCTCTTATGTATTTATGTTGAGAAAGAAGTAAGCCAGTCTTTGTAGGAATGACTTCAATTTCCAAAAAGAAATGCAGTGGCCCCAAGTCTTTAATTGAGAACCGATTAGAGAGAGCGTTGATGAAGTCCGAAACAAACTTTTGGTCACTTCCTGTGATGATGAGATCATCCACGTACACTAAAAAATAGGCTTGAACACCACCATGAGAGTAAATGAACAGCGAACTATCATTCTTTGAATTGACAAATGAATTTGCGAGAAGGAATGAACTTAGCTCATTATACCAAGCCCGCGGAGCCTGCTTTAACCCATATATGGCTTTGCGAAGTTTGCAAATGTGTGTTGGTTTTTCTGGGTCTTTAAAACCAGGCGGTTGCGACATGTAAACATCATCCTGAAGAGTGCCTTGGAGGAAGGCATTGTTGACGTCCATTTGTCTCAATGTCCATCCACGCATTAAAGCCAATGATAAAACCATCCGAATAGTATTTGGTTTGATGACCGGGCTAAATGTATCAGTGTAATCAAGGCCCGATCGTTGATGAAAACCTTTGGCCACAAGACATGCCTTGTACCTTTCAATACTGCCGTCCACACGTCTTTTTATCCGATAAACCCATTTGCAACCTACAACATTCAAAGATGGATCAAAAGGTATTAGTTCCCAAGTCCCGTTACGAATAAGGGCATTGATCTCAGCCGACATTGCTTCACGCCATTGAGGATCGCACATAGCTTGTATAATTCCCGTTGGTTCTATAGACAGAAGGAAAAATAAATCGGACACCAGATTTACGTGGTTCAGTCGTAAAAACCTATGTCCACGGGGAGAGCAGCAGCGAATTTCACTATAGATCAAGCGATACAAGGAGATTACACACTCGAGTCACTCAAACACTATATCGGTGCTTCCTAAGCCCCAATTACACCCAATAACACAAATCTTTCTTGGATGTAAATCACGAATAAGCTTTGTCGCACGAGAAACACGAAGACCCGCTATCAAACACCCAGGGCCTACGGGATGTCTCTCACAAACAGAGAAAACCACAGCACCAAAAGTGAAAATAGCCCCCCTCGATCAACGACGATGCTTCCGTAGAAAGAGTCCCACCAGCAAGCCTTAAAAAGGAATTCTTTAATCCACCGCCACAGAATGCATGCATGAAGAAAACGAATCATCCAAGATTCGGTCAACAAGGAAATAAAAGATTTGACTTTCCCTTTTTTATTTCCTTCGTCCAACTCCATCAAGAAGGAGACGTGCCTCGGTCAACTGCTTTCAAGATTTGTTGACCAGCTTTAAGAATATGACGTCCAGAAGACTAATTTGTGTACCCATCTCTCTTTATTTCAATTTATTTTCAAAATTCAGCTTTTCACTTCGGGCTTAAACTCGAGACATATTTTAACAATCTCCACATTGGCTCGACGTTTGAGCCAAGTTGCAATTGCTTCACAAAAATTCAAACTCTGCCGCTACTTTCCCATAGCCCTCGATGGGCTCAACCGCCACAGATATTATCCAAGTCCAAGCCTCGCTTGAATTTCGCCATAATCGAGGACCTCATCAGAATACCAACTCCATATATATCTTTAACTGCTCCGCAAGGATTTTCCGACGTAACCTCTTTAACCGCAGATAAAGCAAACCATTGTTGCATCCATATCTGTTAGGAGATCGAATACATACCTTGTCAATATTAGCAGTTACAGCAACCATTGGCTCTATAAGCTCCACCTCGCTATGAGCATCATCTGTGTTGATTACTTTGCTAGTACTCGTACTCGCTACCTCAGGAGTTTCTGGTCGCAACTCCACCTCAAGATGAACACCGTTCAGATCCGTTTGAACACTGCTATAATCATTCCTAGTCAGAAGTACTAGAGACTCATCAAACGTAACTTCTCTGCTGTCAACGGGTGAATTTATATCTGGGCACCACAACCGATCGCCCCGCTCACCTTGTGCATAGCCATGGAATATGCATCTTGCCCTCCCATCGAGCTTACCATCACTCACTCGAAAATAACACGGGCAACCAAACATTCTAATAATAGAATAACCAGCAACGTTACCCGACCACACTTCTTTAGGAGTCCGCCATTCAATAGCAGTTGATGGGGATCTATTCACCAGGCAGCTCATCAAACTAAGCACATCAGCTAGGATTCTCCTAGCAATACCAGCACTAGAGATAATTTTCCGGGCCGTCTCTAGTATTGTTCTGCTCATCAATTCTGCAAATTGTTGTGATTTACAGGCACTAGTGCGGTGTTTCACTATGCCCTCTTTCATGCAGAATTTATTTGCCAGCTTCGAGCAGAACTCCATGCTATTGTCAGTCCGCACATGCTTGATCGACTTACCAGTCTCCGTCTCGATCAAAGATCTCAACCGCGTGATCCTGACACCAGCATCAAACTTGTGCATTGGCACAAACACCAAGGTCTTCCTCGAGCAGTTCATAGACTCTCGAACAGATGCATCCAACGTCTCCGAGCCGAAAACTGTTACTGTCTCACCTTAAAGTTTATACAGGCCTCCGTGCTTGATTCCTTTCATTATCACCAAGGCACCTCGAACAACCTTAAGAACTCCACCTTCTGAAGAATACCTGCAACCAGCTGAATCTAGGGCACCCAAGGAAATTAAGTTTTTTTTCAACTCTGAAACATGCCTTACTCCAGTCAATGTCCTCACAATACCATCATGCATTTTGATTTTAACATCACCAACACCCACAACATCGCACTCAGCGTTGTTCCCTAACTGGACTTTACCACTACCCGTGCACTGATAAGTGATAAACCAGTTTCTATTTGGTTTAGCATGAAAAGAACAACCAGAATCCAAAATCCATCCATCAAGCGATGAATCATTGTTGACAGACAAGACATAATCGGCATTATCAGCTACAGCTGCAACATTATCTGCAGAATCAACTATAATTCCCTACCCTTCTCATTCTTCAGCTTAAGGCAATCCCTTCTAAGATGCCCCCTCTTGCCACAACTCCAACAGACAACATTAGCAATCCTAGATTGACTATGTCTGTTTATATTAGTACTACTGTTACCTACACGTGTTCTAGATCTTCCTATATTTTCACCTACTAAAGCAGTAGATATAGGTTCACCAAATTCTCTTCTACGAATATCCTCGCTCAGAATCAAATCTCGAACCCCATCAAACGTCAAACTTGTTGACCCAGAGGAATTACTAACAGTAGTAACAGTAGTATTCCAACTATCAAGCAATGAGGATAACAAAATCAAAGCCCGTACCTCATCTTCAAAGTCAATCTCAACTGAACTCAATTGACTAACAATCACATTGAATTCATTGATATGATCTGCAACTGACGCACCTTCGCTCATCTTCAAATTAAACAGACGTTGCATCAAACATACCTTGTTGATCGTAGAGGGCTTCTCATACATATCCGACAGGGCTTGCATCAGATCAACAATAGTCTTCTCCTTCAAGATGTTAAACGCGACGTTACGAGCCAACGTTAGTCGAATAACACCCATAGCTCGTCTATCTAGCAAATCCCAATCAGCTTGCTTCATCGTCTCTGGTTTCTCCCTAGATAAGGGTAAGTACAGTTTCATCTGGTAAAGATAATCTTCAATCTGCATCTTCCAGAAACTAAAATCCTTCCCATCAAATCTGTCGATTCTCACTTTTGCTTCTTCTGTCGCCATCGATTCGCTTCAACTTAGCCAAGCCTGGCTCTGATACCACTTGTTGAGAAAAGGCGAGCGATCAAACAATAATATAGATAGAAGGAAAAATAAATCGGACACCAGATTTACGTGGTTCAGTCATAAAAACCTACATTCACGGGGAGAGTAGCAGCGAATTTCACTATAGATCAAGCGATACAAGGAGATTACACACTCGAGTCACTCAAACACTCTCTCGGTGTTTCCCAAGCCCCAATTACACCCAATAATGCAAATCTTTCTTGGATGTAAATCACGAATAAGCTTTGTCGCACGAGAAACACGAAGACCCGCTATCAAACACCCAAGGCCTACGGGACGTCTCTCACAAACAGAGAAAACCACGGCATCAAAAGTGAAAATAGCCCCCCTCCCCTCGATCAACGACGATGCCTCCGTAAAAAGAGTCCCACAAGCAAGCCTTAAAAAGGAATTCTTTAATCCACCGCCACATAATGCATGCATAAAGAAAACGAATCATCCAAGATTCCGTCAACAAGGAAATAAAAGATTTGACTTTCCCTTTTTTATTTCCTTCGTCCAACTCCATCAAGAAGGAGACGTGCCTCGGTCAACTGCTTCCAAGATTTGTTGACCAGCTTTGAGAATATGACGTCCAGAAGACTAATTTGTGTACCCATCTCTCTTTATTTCAATTTATTTTCAAAATTCAGCTTTTCACTTCGAGCTTAAACTCGAGACATATTTTAACAATTGGTGCAACTGTTCCGATGGAAACAGAACTGGAATTCGAGATGGTGCGAACTGATTCTGAAGTGACTTCCAAGGCTAGAGGGTGCAGAAGATTGCCAAAAAAAAAAATGCATAATAGTTGAACCAAAAAGCTCTTAGGAGATAGGAGCAGAATTGCTCTGATACCATGATGAAGCTCACAATTTGTGGATGATTTTTCATATTACATAATTTACAGATTGTACACGCTTATAAAAGAAGGAAAAATACAATCTTTGACAGAGCAAGAATCATGGGATACCAACTCATCTACAGTTGGTATGCTAATATGAAAATAAAAAAGATATCAAAAAGATTTCATATTCAAAAAATAATATCAGAAAAAGATTTCATATCTTAACACGAGGAATCACGTTGCCGACACCGCCCCGCAATGTCACAATAGACCAAGAAATGAAAGAATGGGCTATCTTTTGAATTGTCTATCTTTTTAAGTTGTGTCTAAGTACAATTTATGCCACGAGCTTTTGAATTGTCTATGTTTTTCTCTTTTTTATTTTTTAAGATTTTGGGCGTTTCGTGTGGAAGAAGCCACCCATCTAACATTTAAAGGTACTAGTAAAAAGCCAAGTGTCATAATTATAGAAACGATGTTGTTTGAATTGTCGTCCCGTAAATCTTGTCCATTCTACACTTTCCGTGCACTTGCACGCCACGACTCCATCGAGAAGTCTTGTATAACTTTATGGTGGATGTGGAGTTTGTAGACCACTCGTGTTTTAGTTAATTAATTAAATAATTAAATAAATAAAAACCAAAAAATCTGAAACCACTTGTCCCGCGGAGGATCGGTCCCACCGGCTCCCGACTGAAACTCCTGTACGAGTGGAACTTATTGTTTTCGACTGCCCATCGCTCACTCAGCTGCGACCGTTGACTCCCGAATTTTAATTGATAAATCTGTAACACGCAATTAGATGGTTAGAATTAAGAAAGAGAGACCAACTTGCTTAGCTCAAATCCGCGTCTCAGAAATTGCAAATTTCAACCCATTCGGTGCGTCAAAGAGAGCTACATAAAATTCATGGATTTCAGAGCGTAGCTGTTCCTATGCCCATCGAATTGACATATAATTACTTCATTGTAGAGTAGCTCCCAGTCATTTACGATTATTTTCTAAGTATGGAGTAATTCTTAGACCAAGGTGGCAATGAGAACAGTAATGTAATATAGGTGAATGACCCAGTACAGTGAAGACTATTCCTAGGGGAGAGCGTTAAATTATAACTGAGAAAAGAGAAGGTTGCAACCGAGTTGCGCATTTCAAAAGGCCTGGGTCATTCTAATATATAGACATAATTCGGATTCCCTAGTGAAACGGCAAAGAAAACATGAAGACGCAGAGAGAAGCGAATATGGCTTCTTTTCAGAGAATGTTGGCTACCGTTATTGGTCTTCATTGTATCTGCCAGATTGCAAGAGGCATGCCAGACGAGACAGTGGTGCAGCAAATATGCAGCGCAGACAAATACAACGAGGGAGATGGTTATTGTTTCTGTTTATACGGAATTCTGAGAGATTTTCGCATTAATGTCGCCGGATCTGTGTATAACTATTATGGACATAATACGGCTTTCTATATCCAGTGCTATGGTCTTGCGGCTTGCAATGGTGCCCTTGCAGATATGATCGTACCAGGTGCTAGGACCATCATGCTCACGACGTGCTCCTAACGGAATGCTCAGGAATCAGGGCTCAGCTCCATCTCGAAGATTGTAGAATGAGATAAGAGGTGTGCTTATTTACCGAATAAATCTTCCCTCTCTGAAAAATTGCTCTTTGTGCGTGGTTATTACTATATGAGAATCCTCCAATCTTCATGGTGTTACTGTTAGAATCTTTGCGAAGACTTAAAGCGAAATATGATAATGTTAAGTGTCATAGGCCATCGGCTATTGTCGGTAAAGATTTTTTGAAAACCGTCAACAAAAATTTTAGGGAAGGCTCAATTGCCTGTCCCCAAAGGATAACAAAGATACGCTCGTCCCATCAAGTCCATGATGAGAAGATTGATAGAGTTAATAATTTTAATACCGTGACAACTAATTGAAAAGATACACCGATCAATCAAAGAAATAAGAAGACAAACAGATTTGTAAGTACTAGAATAATGGAAAATATATAGATGTCTCCACAATCATCTAAGTAGCGACCCAATGCTGAATGTTGAATGAGTAGTATCGAAAGAAGTAGATGGTCTGTAATCAACACCATCAAAGGAATTCCCAACGTTAAGATCAGCAACTTCTTTAACTTTGGAAAGAAAATTAGACGTCTTAAATGGAGAATAAAAGTTGTTTGAAGCAGTGACGAAGCCACCATAGCGACCTCTTTGAAATTGTCAGATTGATGAGAAACAATGAAAACTACATATAATGTTTGGAAGACAAGGGCTGTAACATTTGGGTAAATGTTAGGTCTAAATGATTTCTTTATAAAATTAAGAAGGGTCTTTTTGGAAATGAAAAGTGGAGATACACTTTACTCTTTCTAATAGTAATGTATTTTTCAGAAGAGCAAAAAAGGCGTAATTCTGAGCACAAAATAATAGAATTATGCTAGATTTGAGAATTCTTTTGTGCCAAGATATCAGACATGACTGCAAGAAATGTATTCATGATTTCACAAGAGAAATTACATTGACAATACAAATAGATCATCTTTGTCTGGAGCTATACTACTAACAAAGAATATAAAGACTCAAAATACTTGGATTTATAAACAACACCAAAACCCAACTAGTTTTAATAGTAAAGAAATGAGTAGTCTACTAGGTCAGCTAACCAACACTTGAATTTGATTATTTAGTCTACACAAGAGAAGTAACTGGATTGAGTCGTATAGAAGCACAATAATGTGCAAATGTAGGATCGACTTATGATTTAACCTCAAATAGTAACAAAGTCTTAGACGAACCATACTGACATGTATATACTCTTCTTTTAGCACTTCACCGCCCAAAGCAATTAATAGCTTATTCTCCAATTACATAGATGTTTGCTTATTATTAATAAATAATCTCAGTGGGAAGCCAAGCGATCTCACTATGAGACCACCCATAAGGAAATATTTCACTTCCACCGCCATTCACCGGGGGTACAATTCCGTAACCGACATGCCATTAGTCGACGAAGGCATAGCCCTCCTAGGGGATTGGTCCAATTCAAGCTCTTTCATTGGAATGCTCAATCTCTGCATTCTACTTCGGACGAAGAAGGCTGGATGTTGAGGTGATGGTGGAGTAATGGAATTGCTACTGAGCATGAGAACTACAGTGGCCATGGTGGGTCTAACAGCCGGATCTTCTTGAATGCATAGTAAGCAAATGTGCAAGCATCGAAGTGCTTCATCTCTTGAATATGAATCCATGATAGCCGGGTCCAACACTTCTAAGGGCTTGCCGTCTCTCCATTGATTCCATGCCTGTAAGAATAATTCCAGAAAATTTTCATAGAATTGCAGCATTAATTCGATTACTCATCACGCAAGACATGTGAATCTTGCAAAAAACCATATTATGACCAAGGAACAGAATAATAATTATAAGTGTTTCTATAGGTTAAAGGACTAAATTTTTTACCGTGGAATTAGAATTTGAATTTACAAAGCTACAAAGAGTGCGGTGTAAATATTTGTTGAAGTAGCATATTGAAACTTACATAACTAGCAAGATATTCACCCCCATCCAATTGGTGGTAATAGTTATTTCTCTTGCCGCAAATGATTTCTAGAAGTAGTATGCCAAAGCTATAAACATCGGATTTCATTGAGAACTCTCCATGCATTGCATATTCTGGAGACATGTAACCACTGCAAAAACAAACATTGATCACATGTAAATTGCAGATTTAGATTCATATAAAGTAGCATCCTTAAATAGATAAAATGAGCAAGTCCGAAATCCAATGACAAAGTCATCTATTCAAAAACTAAGACTTACAAAGTCCCCACAATTTTATTTGTGTTAGCTTGAGTTTGATTAACTCCAAAAATTCTTGCCATGCCAAAATCCGAAATCTTTGGGATCATTTCACTGTCTAACAAGATATTGCTACATTTTAAGTCACGATGAATGATCCGGAGACGAGAATCTTCGTGTAAATAGAGCAATCCTCGAGCGATCCCAAATATTATTTTGTATCGTAATGGCCAATTCAATTGACCACTTTTTTGAGGATCTGCATCATTGCACCAAAACTCATTATGTGCAAGCATGTGGTAAAAAAATGAAGGCGAATATATTTATTGTCATCAATCAAAGGTAGCTTAACCAAAAAAAAAAAAAAACTACAATCATTTGAAAGAACGAAAAACGTTTTAATTTCAAGGTTTCCATAGCTAGTGAAAGCTCGAATAGTTGATTTCGAGCATTATACATTCTCCATATAAGAAGGTTAATTGCAACATACCAAATAAGAAGTAATCAAGGCTTTTATTTGGCACAAACTCATAGGCCAGTAGCTTTTCGTATCCCTCCAAGCAAAATCCGAGCAGTCGTACAAGGTTTCTGTGTTGGAGTTTCGCAACTAACATAACTTCATTCTTAAATTCTTCATCACCTTGTCTTGAGGTTTGAGATAACCTCTTCACCGCAATTTGTTGTCCATCGGGAAGTCTACCCTAAAGATTTTGAATATATTGTATCACAACTTCTTGAAACTAACATATAAATGCTTTACATGTTTCTATTTTTCTTTTTTGGCACCATTATGTTCAATTCATGTGTAAAGCATTCTTGATTATTTCTATTATGTAATACATGCCTGAAAAACCTCGCCAAATCCACCTTCACCCAACTTATTTGCAGGAGAGAAATAATTTGTCGCGGATTGTATTGTAGCCAAGTCAAATTGCAAGGACTCCATAGTGATAAGTTCATTCGCACCTGCATTACCAAAAAATGCAATTTGATTATCAAATTAGATCAACATTGGCTCATAGTAGCGTTTATACTATTTCTAGTGTTTGGGAATATTATCACAATGAAGAGCCCCATAGTAGATTGGCAGGGTTGTCCCTTTAACTTTCCCCTCTTGATTGGTCATGAAAGAAAAAAAGACACAATATCGTTAATACTATCGGTAACAAAGCAACGAGATAAATCTCATGTCATGATCACTTTGTCATGTTGAATGTAGTGCTAATCTGTTAATTACGGTGCATATGCTATGTATGCTTGGAGGGAATTGCTAAACGATGGGAGCATTTTGAGACCTCGTCACGAGGTGTTGGGGTTTATTTCACATATGTGTTGAAAGGCTAGTAATCGGTTTATAAGTGTGAGGGAAAACTTCACCCTTTGAGCTAATTTTTGGCCATAAGAGAAACCCAAGACCACTTAACATTGGTATCAAAACCGATGGTTGGTGGCACATTCCCAATATATATTGATATTTAATGAATATTTCAAAGAATGAATCTGGTGACCAACTCGGTTTCCAAACAGATAAGGATTGTGGTGTAGAAACATGGGCTTCGTGGCAAACTTCATGGTTCGGTTTGGAAATAGAGACCAAGTGTGAAGTTAGGCGATAGAGATTCAAATTAAGATAAGTTGATGCTGAAGGATACCTAAATTGAGGGAGAGCAAACCTAACATTGGAGCTCACATGTCAATGAGAGATTATTAAGATACACATGTGAGTTGTGTTAGAGAAGTCCCACATTAGATAATTGATGTGGTGTTGAGAGTTAATATATCCTAGTTGGCTTATAACTCATTGACTCAAGCTTTTGAGTGAAGGTGGGTACAACTGAATATGTTGATGGGCTTGGACTTGGGCTATCTCTTGGAGATATCCTCAGGTGAAGGTATCTCCAAGAGATACTGTACATTTCCAAAATGTCGTTGGTCATGTCGAATCTTTGTCCTTCTAGCACGACTCATGGCATCCTAATGGGATCTCGTTGGATGTATACCCAAGGCGAGTAGTTTATGATTCTCTTCTTTGAACTGCAAAAGTAGCTGGTATGATTTGTGCTCTAAATGGAAAAGGCCCAATGCAAGGTTTGAAGACTTGGCATCAATTCGGGCAGCTGTTTGTGGTTTAATTTTTTAAAAGTCTTCTTTGGCAGACCAAGATACTTGCACTGCTGCTCCTTGCGATATTCTTAACTCTACTTCAGCTTGGGAGATTGTGAGGAAAAGAGGCACAATAGTTGAATGGAATCGGTTGATTTGACTTTCATCTAATTTGCTGAGGTTTGGATGCATATTTTGGTTGGTGATACAAGATAAGCTTGTTGAGTGATCTTGGGCCCTTCTCACTCCAAAAGGGAGAGATTTTCTTTGGTGTTTGGTAAAATTTAATAGAGTTGTTGCATCTATTTATCTAGAAGGCCAAAAATGAGCTGTTTCATTTCCAAAGTATTCCTCTTACAGATGGAATTATAATTGCTTGTGTAGTCAAGTATAGTTGTGAAGGTTGAAAGAGCATGAAGAATCGGATCTTTGTCCTTGATCTTTTCCATTAAATATGCCACATTAATATCAAACGAACTCTTAATTTGTGTGATTAATATATCTGATTTCTTACTAAAAATAAAGAAATTTCATTATATGCTCATTTATATGATGTAGATAATTTACGAAAAAATAAAGGCAGACAATTGATTTACCGCTTTTTCCTTTGAGGGCTTCATATGTCTTCATTCCCTTTCTTCGAAGCAGACAACAAGCGAGAAAGAGAAGTACCATAACACTTCCAACAGAAACGGTAATGGCGATGGTCGTCACGGTCGACTTGTTGCTTTTTCCTGCACACATACCATTACATATGTGAGACAACTAATTTAAAAAACATTTTAGATGAAAGTGTCCTTAATATTTAAACATTCTAGGACTCTACTTCACTAGATTGGAATTAGGCCTAAGACTGACTCGTGGAGGTTGACAATTTGACACGCAATAAGGAGCCTTGAGAGATCTGAATAGAGAGGTTAAACGAAAGGAAAGATCTACGGTGAAGAACCCCTATTTCATCACCTATTAATGGGGAAATTAAATTCGAAGGAGGAGCAGACTTAACAAAAATATGTAAACTGTTTGATCACCGGAACTATTATATGTTATAACAACTACATTACCATCACCTGCAAACTCCACCGTAGCTCATTTACTCTGGTACTTGAGATGGTCTCTCTGTAGTGGCTTACCTCATCATTACATCGACCACTCCGGATATCGGACCTCTATATAGAATGACTCTTACATATGTTATTTTCAGACTTTATATTTTTCTCTATCTTAGATAACCAAACCTTGCATCATATGATGTGCCAAATCATATTTTTCGCGGCTTCTTTTGTCACTCCCTAGAAACAAGGAAATCGTAGTGCGCCCCCTTAGAAGGATATCAGTGAAATTTTGGCAGAGATGTCAATAACTTCTTGCCTTGTTGCTCATCAGAAAGGGCTTCATTTTTATTCTTCAAGACCATCATGAATTTGTTAAACTCATCTAGATGAGCTTTGATTGACGTGCCTTCGGCCACCCATAATCGAAACATCCTTTTTAGCATATCCAAAAGACTATTCAAACCTTTCATAAGATAAAGTGACCCGAATTTTACTAATAATGTTGCCACATCCTTCTCTTTCCACTTCAATCAACACCTCATCTGACACATTCAATAGGATTATGCTCTTCTACTTCTCCATCAACTCTCGACCACTTTCATCACTTCTGGTAACTTAACCTTGCCATCCAACAGATTTACCAAACTTTGGATTGTTAACATGGCACACATCTTAATGCTCCACAACCCAAAATTATTCTTTCTAATGAGCTTCTCAATCTCACGTCTTGCTCAGACATAATTATAAATAAAGTATTCCAAACAATGATCATGCAAAAGCCCTAAATCGATCGTAGAAATCCTAACTTTAATACCAATTGACGTGAAATGACACAGTGGTTAATGGATCTTGCAGTTTAATATCAACCTGAGATAACGAATTGTTTGAAAAGCTCCCCGTGTATTTTGATGATTCGGAAACTATCCTTAGTTTAATATCTACTAGATAAATGAAAATATTTAATGTGGTTAAGTCGTGATAATTTTTGGAAGGCTTTGACAGTATCGCTGGTCTCCTTGCAGTTCAATTAAAGACGTTTACAAGGATGACGACCTTGACAAAAGCCAAAAAAAAATAATAATAATAATAATAAGTGGATATTACCGTGATAGAATCCAGAAAAAATTGATCATGAACGACTTTTTTTAACACTGTCAAATGTTTACAAATTTTTATTTTTGTGGTGATATCACCGTTAAACTATTTCTTATCATTTTTTTTTTCTATATACTAGCAATGGGGTAACCACATGAAACCCATAAAAAAGTAGAAAAAACTTATTAAAGATTTGCAAAAACAAAATCACAATTACATTTCTCAATGCAAAAATTAAAAAAGATGAAATTTAATTAAATCAAACTACTGAGTACAATATGATTTTTTTAAATGATAGTTATTTTATTTATTTTAGATTGATAAAAATTAATATCATTCATGAAGTGTCTGCGGAAAAAATAACAACATGCCTCAATGTGCATACATTTTTTAAGTCACTTTTTTTTAATTGTACTTCTAGATATTCCTATAGCATTAAACACAAACTTGGTGAATAGGTAACGTTGTTATTTCCTAAGTCAAGATCTTGCTTCATGATAAAGAGAAAAGAGTTAGGAAAAGAAAACATACGTTAACTCGAAAAGCAATTATGCTAAGACAAACAAGAACATAAGTAAGACTATTCTTCGGTGCAACATGGAAAATTCGTTTAGACTCTATGCGCCAAATATATCACAATTTGAGTTATAACGCGCTTATTGAAGTCACAATGCGACATATTTGGGATCATCATTATCAATGGATCAGCACAAGTTCATAGGTTGTTATTGTTGGAGAAATTTAAGTGAATCTAAAGAATAAGTGTAAAAGAAAATATATACAAGTGGTTTGATCCACTCTTAATTTAAGGATTATAATTACTGGCTATCTCAAATCAATGTTGTGTATAGCCACTTGTGCAAAATATTTTTTATATAGAGTTTGAGTAATTATTTTGGCCCACTGGATTCGATCTAATAAAAAGGAGAGTTGGCGCAGAGGAAGACAAGCAGTACAAACGCAAATGTACCTGTAGGTCCGGTCATCGGAAAGGGAGGCGGAGGCGGAGGCGCCCGAAGGGCTGAGGCGTCATAAAAGGGGTAGAACTCGTACCTCACGCGGCAGCTCGGAGTGAGCACCCCCCCGCCTTGGTTTCCCGAAGGCAGTCCATCAATCCCGTACTGGAGACACGTGTCACATTCTGAAGCCGTCAAGTCCGGAGTGCATTGGGCGAATGAGTACAACTTCAGCGAGCTCGTGAGGTCCCGCTGTGCCACCGCGACCTTCTTCCATGACCCGCCAGTTGAAGCCCTCGTGGCGACGTCATTCAGGGTTGAATTCAGGAGCTCCTTGAACAGGGTTACGTCGGTGACGTTCCTGGGGACGTTCGATAGGTTGTAATAATTGAGAGTCGGTTGTAGCTCCACGACTGAGAAGATGTAGTAGTTCGAATACCTCAGCATGCACTCATCGTACCATATCCCAGAGACTCGCTGGTTGGGGCATCTTTCGAGGATCTCCCGTGTTCCAGTGGCCACGCAGTCACTGCACATGACGGCGCCAAGGTCACCGTTGCAGAGGAAGAGCCCGTAGACCTGGTCGGGAAAATTTTGGCCTGCGGTGGCGTTGGCGAAGCCGTTGGTGCTGTTTGAGGCGGCGAAGGCGAGGGAAGAGAGGAGGGCGTCGAGGTTGGACTGGTAGGTGGAGTTGGGATTGAAGAGGGTGGTGTTTGGGCAATAATAAGTCCCAGGTTTGGCCGCCAGTCCAGTACTGAAAGTTTTGAAGAAGAAGAAGAAGAAGAAGTAGGGAGAGAGGGAGACGGCGAAGCAAAATTTCATGGTTGGATCGATGATTGTATGGGCCACAGCTAGATCGGCATGGAATTATAGGAACAACAATGTTTGAATTGTCAATTCTACACGTTCTACGCACTTGCTCGCCACGTCTCCATCGACAAGTCTTGTATAACTTTACGATGGATGTGAAGTTGGGAGACCCCTCGTATTTTAATTAATTAGATAAATAGAAAGCAAAAAATCTAAGACCACTTGTGGTGCGGAGGATCGGTCCCACACCGTCCCGACCGAAATCTCTGCGCTGCCAATGGGACAGGGCGATGAGCCAACCATGGAGGATCAAGGTGGGATTTTACTTTTGGGGGCGACTTCGCAAATAGTCTAATCTCGCCGATTCTGGATTTTGCAAGCTCTTGTTCTATACGCTATTTGGTTCCTTTTTGAGTTTATAACATATTAGATTGGCGAAATATAAAAAATAAATGAGATTAATAAAATGAGAATTGTGATGTGATTTTTATTGAGAAAACAATCCGATTTGAATCCGTGGAAAATTTCAAGCAAAAAACAAAATAGAGAGAGAAAATCTGTTGATAATTTTCTCCTTTGTTCCAACTAGGCTCTTTCTCTAAATATATGGAGAGATCGTAAAAAAAGGGGTGAAATCCAATCCCATCAATGACATATTTACTCAGATTCACATTTACTTGTAAGTTTAAGTCAATGGGTTGTGAAGTCTGTTAATTAATTAAGATAATATAAATTTTGTTGAGGAAACAAATGATCAAATAATAAATAAGAAAATAAACTGAATATCAAATTATATGGATGTAATAAAAAATTTCACTATATATCAAGTGATACAACGAAAATTACAACTATACTCAGGTCACTTAAATACTGTCAGTATTTCCCAAGTTTTAATTATATCCCATAGCTCAGACAATGTTTAAAACCTGTGAGAGATTTCCCCAAAAGTCAAAATAAAATATTATAGTGCATTCCACAACGTTAAAGCGATATCAAAAGTCAAAATAAAACATTAAAGTCCATTCCACAACGTTAAATCGACAGGAGAGAGATTTCCCCAAAAGTCAAAATGAAACATTAAGGAAATTGCGCGAGTTGCATTCTTCTTTGGCTCCAACGTGGAGACTGGAAGAAAGAAAAGTCGAAACATGTATGATGTATCCAAGTGATGTCGTTGTAGAGAGAGAGAGAGAGAGTGGCTCTTCTAGCTTTCAATTTTCCATCAAAATGATGGTAATGATTGTCGCGACCTCTTTTTTTCTCAGCGCCCGCAATCGGGTACGAGCGCCTAAGGAGGCTAATGGCTCGGCTGAAATTAGTTATGCCCGAACTCTCCCAAGTCCACCAATTCACGACTTAATGGTTCAAGTTTTTAACCTGTAAATCAATTTTTAAAATGGAGTCGCCACTAATCGATTTGGGGTGGGTTGATTAGAAACCCAAGCAAAGTATTGGGAGAAATACTCACTCCTGCGTAACCAGAGAAATTAGGATCGGGGACTTGATTACACTAGTTAATCACTAATGCCCTTTCGGTACCTAATCTTGTTTAAACCTTGAGGTTTTTTGGATGTTCGAGGGATTTTCCATGCATTTTTGAGAGGAAAAACATTTCTTGAGTCTTTTTTTAATTTTTTGGACATAAAAGGGATTTTTGGGATTTTTGGAAAATATGGAATTTTTTTTGATTTTTTTGATTTTTCGGAAAATAAAATATATATATATTTTTTAATATTTTTCAAAATATTTTTGGAAAATAAATTATTTTTGACTTTTCTCGATTTTTTAGAAAATAAAACATTTTTTAATATTTTTTAAATATTTTTCGATTTTCTGGAAATTAAAACATTTTTTAATATTTTTTTTCGAAAATAAAATATATTTTTTTTTGATTTTTTTTTTGAAATATTATTTATTATTTATTATTAAAAATATTATAAAAACTGACCCGGGTCGGATCCGCGGGTTGGGTCCGACCCGGCCGACGACCCGCACGCGGACGGGCGCGTTGGGCCCGACTCGGATTTTTTGCCCTTTTTCTTTTTATTTTTTTTTATTTTTATTTTTTTTTAATTTATATTGAAACGGCGTCGTGGCAGGTGTTTAGGGACAACCGGCCCGGCCCGACAACCCGATCCGACGGCCCGCTCCACGACCCGGCTCCCATGTGAAAACCCTACCCGGATCCGACCCGACTCGCGACCCGACCTTCGCCGCCCCGGATTTACGGAATCCCTACCCGGTTCCCGACCCGGTTTGACCCGACAATCCGGATCGTGACCCGGAAAATCGGGAACCCTAGGGTTTCCGATTGAGGCGCCAGAGGCGCAGCGGCGACGACGGCGATGACGGCGGCGACGGCGGCGATGACTAGACTGAGGAGAGGGAGGTGGCGACGGCAACGGCGACGGCGCGGTACCTGTTCGTGACGACGGCGCGACGAAGGCGGCGATGACGGCGAGACCCCCCGCGAATCTCTTCTTCTCCGACGTCTCTCTCTCTCTCTCTCCGGCGAGACCCAGATCTGAAGCCGCGAGCCCTCGGCCCCCCTGAAGTCTCTCAGTGGGGTGTCCAAGGGTTGCGACTTCGATCTCCTCTGCCTCTCTCCCTTCGATCCGGGCTTGCGAGCGTCGAGCCTCCCCGAAGTCTCTCGGGGGAAGCTTGAACGCCGGGCGGCTTCGATCTCTCTCCTCCGGCCGCGAGCTCCCGGATCTCGGCTCGCTCGTCTTCGGCCCCCGTTCGAAGTCTCTCGGTGGGAGGTTTCGAAGATCCGCATCCTCGATCCTTCGCCGCCTCTCTCTCTCTCTCGCGATCCGTGCCCTCGTCGACGGAAATGGACGGCCTATTTATAGGCCGAGGGGCGGCCGGTCGACGGAGTTTGGACCGTCGGTCTCCACGGCCTTCGCCGGCCGAACCGGCGTCCCATCCGACGCTACCGCTCGCTCCACGTGCGTCGCCGTCCGTCCACCCTTCCGGCGTCGCGCCCTCTGCGCGTGAGTTGCAGAGGTGCGAGGAAGGGGATGACCCGAAGGGGGCCGGGCCTTGCGCTCAAGCCGTGGAGGCCCACAGGAGAAGCTGCTGCTGCTGCTTTTCTTTTTGTTTTTTTTCCTGTTTTTATTTGTTTTTTTTGTTGTTTTCTCTTTTTATTATCCGAAAACGGCAAAAAATAATAATTAAAAGAAACCTAATTAATTAATTAAAAAAAACGAAATTTAGGTGTCAACAATGATAGTGATAAATTTGCAATATTAAAATTGACTCGTACAATTCGATGCAACCGTCAATCGGTGTGAAGAAAGATCAAACCCCCTCGAAACGTTTAACCCTAACCTAATTTGCTTGAGATATTGCCCTCTTTAATCGATCATACACGAACTGTCGCTGTTTCATCTCTAGAAGGCCACCCAAGTTGATGTTTCTCAATCATACGCGCTTGACATTGGGATTCTATCAGAAACCAAAAAAACAAAAAAACAAAAAAGGATTCCAGCACCGAATTGTTCTTATGGTCAAAGTTCTTAACATGCAGAATTATTTCAATTAAAACTCTTTACTAATCAATTTTTGGTGAGTTGATTGGATATCCAAGTAAAGTAATGAGTGAATTACTTTACTTCTATAAACCACAGATTAAGGATTCAAGGACTTGATCAAGCCCTGAAATCACAACAACTGGTGCTCATATGATTCCTTCCTGACATCCCTATCCTTATCAAGTGTTGAGCGTTGGGCGACCACCATGCCGGGATCACCAAGTGACACTATGTGGTTGTCATTGGCCTTAGCCAGACATGCCATAGTGGTCCGATCGCAAGTGGCTTCGACTAATAGTGAGATTCTTTTTATAATTTTCTTTTCCTCTTAATTTGATCTTGAATTACCAATTAATTTGCCCTGTCTTATTCGAGATTTACCAAATAAGAAATACGCCATTTCAAGCAAACGTATCCTCCTTCTCCTCCTGGCGAAGGAAGCATGAGCCTTGGGATCAATGGTCCCGTCATTGAAGCGAGTCAATTACGTTATCTTACGTTTTTCCAGAGCAGAATAATGCCCACTGAGTTGGACTCTTTGGTCCTCATCCCAAGCGGAGACTTGGGAAAGATAAGTCTGAGGATGGAGACTCAACTGGAAGAGAGAGAGAGAGAGAGAGAGGAATCTTCATTCTAAGCTTCGTACAAAAAAAATGTAGGGACTCTTGTTTCCGATTCCTTTTTCCAACGAAGGACGTGCCTTTTCTAAAGAAAAGTTGTTAGGTGCCCGGGAATTTACGGATCAAGATCCTCTGATTGCCCGGGCATCTTGCTAATTTTTATTTATAAATAAACTTCACGTGCAACTAAATTTTATTACGAATTAAGATTCTCTGAAATTAAAGTAATTTGACATTATTTTTTCTTTCCTGATGAGTGTAATTTGACGTTTTGAGTTTACTACGTTGAGAAGATGACATATTAACACAAAAAAGAAAGGTCTGAACTTAATCTACCCATTTATACCTTTTTTTTTCTTCATTTCCTTTTCTTTCTCGTTTATGTTTTTCTTCGCTTCTTCCTTAGTTCCACGGGTAATATCACCGCCCTCCTCCTTTTGTGATAGAGAGGCAAGCTCGGCGAAAGATAGGCCGATCCAATGGGAAGCGATTGCCGCTAGTGGCGAGGCACGACAATGAGGTGAGGGCCGTGTGACCCACGGTTTCACCGAAAAAATTGTGAATACTTTGTTATTGGTTAGGCCATCAATACTCAGGTGGGAAAAAGAGAAGAGAAGAAGATGAACGGTGAGGATGGTCAGCTTTTTGGGCTCCTACAGGGCTCACTGACAAGGTCAATTGCGTGATTTGCATTCTCTTGTTGCCCGGGGGGGGGGGGAGGGGAGACTTGACCAACAAAAGTCGAGATAACATGCAACTCCAATATCTCAGTTTCAAGTGATGGCGATGGCAATGGAGAGCGCTTTGGACTAGGTTCATATGTACTCGTTGCCATGGAAACTATTCGAACTGTCCTTGATCTTACATGAGGAAAAGTATTGATCCAATTGGACAAGTTTGTTGACCTGGTACAGCTCCCTGTAGGCCACGGCTAAAATCTCCGACGGAGGTACACATTACTGCTGCTTCACGTAATGCATTTGCGTGTGTATAAGTGATTTGCACGAAAAATTGCCGAACTTTTACAGGTAGTCACCTCCTGATGCCAATGGAAATACTTGCAACATCGATTGAGTTAAGGACGTCTATTAGCTTGTTCGGCTCGGAAAAAGACTTATGAAAAATTACAATGAAATGTGACGATGTTTTTACCCTACAATTAGCACGAAATGACAGAACATTTGTATGTAGGTTTCGGATCATCCGCTCTGAGGGACATAGAATTACTTCATAGTAGAGTAGCTCCCAATCATTTACAATCATTTTCTAAGTATGTAGTAATTCGTAGACCAGTGTAGTGTAGACGGTTCCCAAGGACATGAAGTTCTTTTATGAGTGACAGGAAAAAGTGATGGAAAAGTGCTCTAATAATTTGATTTTCAAATGGTTTCGTATATACGAGAAAATTCTTTTGGAAAAGTTATGCAAAGTTGACAAAATACGATAATAATCAAGCTATAGATTGACAAATTACAAAAGCCAGGCATCGCAGCAAAAGTCAAACTACGATGCGAAGGCCACGTCGGCATTGAGAGCAGGTGAGGGGCGAGTGCTCGTTTAGCATTAATTCTTTTGCTCTAGTCATTATCACCTAATGTCCAGTTCGAAAATGTGTGCTACTAATTTGAGACCTTGGTGAGACTAGCAACCGAAACCTAAATTAAATATGAAAACCTAGATTTACATTGATTTTTTGTTCCCTATAGGTTTTTAATACTGAGCTAAATGATAAGATTCTGTTTTTTGTTATTCTTTTAAAGGGTTTAGCTTTTGTGGTTTTACAGCAATAAATGCCAATTTTGGCAATTAACTTTGGAAGCTTTATGTTCCGATTGCAAAAGATGAGTCCCACGAGTGCGCCATTATAAACATAGCATAACAGTACCACTAGGCTAACAGACTCTTATTACAAAGGGTTCTCTTTTCTAATTTTCATCTTTATGGCAAAATCTCAATGCAATGTGAAAAGACTTTCAATTTTCGTTTACAACAAGGAAATAGAAATGACAGTATCAATGATGGCCCAAAAAAACAGGAAAACAAAATTATCTAATGAAGGTTCTTGACAGGAACGTCTTGCTAACTTGCTATGTCAATTGGAAATATAATACTTGAATCCGAAGTGCCACAATGAAAACTAATTTTCCAATGATTGTCCGTATTGACCAAATAAAATCAAAAGTTGAAAAGTAATATGTCGACAAGTTAAAACCTCAAGCCACAGAGTTAGATTTATTAAAATTAGGTTACAAAACTTCATAAAAAAAAAAATTAGTTTACAAAACTGTTTAAAGTACTAGGTTTTTACAAAGGAATTTCAATTTCACTTTACCAAAATTGCAAAGCACGGTGAAATTATCTATCGCAAGAGAATGATGAAACTTACATAATTAGCAAGATATACACCCCCATCCAATTGGTGGTGGTAGTTATTCCTCTTGCCGCAAATGATCTCTAGAAGTAATATGCCGAAACTATAAACATCATATTTCACTGAGAACTTTCCATGCATTTCATATTCTGGAGACATGTAACCACTGCATAAACAAACATTAGCCACATGTATATAGCAAATATAGATGCAGCCATGCAACATCCTTGAATAGATAAATGGGCAAGTCCATCATCCAATTGCAAAGGCATCTATAAGACTTACAAAGTCCCAACAATTTTATTTGTGTTAGCCTGAGTTTGATCAACTCCAAAAATTCTTGGCATGCCAAAATCTGAAATCTTTGAGTTCATTTCACTGTCTAACAAGATATTGCTACATTTGAGGTCATGATGGATGATCCAAAGACGAGAATCTTCGTACATTTTAAAGGCATAGTTCTAACCTTGTTGAGTGCAAAAGTTTTGATTTTTTCTTTAGAAGCTTCTGAGCCAGTTGAGAACCTGTTCAATTCAGGGACAAGCCTGGATAGAGGGTAATGGCTTGGAGCCCAACCAACCAGGCAGTTTCTAGCCTGTTTCCTTATTGAAATGGACCCGATGCTCCCCCCCTCGTTGTTATAGCAACATGCATAGGAGTTCCTAAGATATATGATTGTTGTGGGACATCTTGTCTCTTCTTGGTCGATGAACAAGCTTAACTTATCCATCAAAAAGAGGAATCCAAGAAATCCTATCTGACGACTAATGGAGTTCAATTGATGAAGAAATTTGAACGAATGTATGGCCAGCTCTATTGTTTTATTGACAAAACATTTTGTCGGTTAAGAATTTTTGGCATGGGTTTCTATATATCACATCTTGAAAATGAGGAATCTCGAATTGCACCAAACTAATTTACATATTTGAAATTGATACCTCGCTAAGTAAAATACTCGTATTTTTACTTAAAATACACTTGTGCATGTACTTTTGAATAAAACTTCCTTTTATCGCACTTTGCTAAGCTAATAGAAAATTACTCGTTTGCTCTTTTGGAGTAAACCAAATTATACACACACACAAAAAAAGCCATATTATAGTTGGGTAGACTTGTTTAGGTCCTTTCTTGGCTCAATTAATGATATGACACCCAAAATATGATCAATTAAATTTCAATTTGATAGAAATGAAACATTATTCTTGTGATCCCGTTTGATAACACGAATTAATAATAGATGTGAATTATTAGGTTCGATATCTACATTTCTATATTCTTTAAATAGTCTTGCGATAATATTTTTCTTGTTTACATTATAACTGATGTAAAATCATGATAACATTATTTTATGATTCTACTATAGTGACACAACTCTTGTGATGTACAAATAAGGGAAACGATAATATGTATGCATGAGTATTCTAAATCATATAACTTTAGTCTTGTATGATACTAACAAAAGTTGATACTTGTCGTCATTTAATTGATTCCAATATCCAATGTACGTCTGCTTTAAGTAATAAGTTTAAAAGGAAAAATATCGATATTTATGGCATTGATAAATACAGATACAACGTTTTTAAAGCTTGTAATAAGGATTAGTAGCTCCACTTGTTTGATTTGATACAGCTTGCTAACCAACTTGAATTACGAAAAAGGGCGTTGGTGCAGTTTCTATAAAATGTTCAGCTAACATGTTATTGCTATAGTAGCTTAATTTAAGCCTACAGAGTTGTCTCGTCCAATTTTAAGGGATTGCAGTTTTAGAATGTGTATAACTTGTCATGACCCACTTTTTTCGTCCGAAGGGGAAAAGACATGGGCTCATGGGCATTGTGTAAAAGGCGGGCCTATAGCTCTTGTTTTAGTGTGGGCTTTTCCAAACCCATACCTCATGCCAACGGGCCCACAAGTTCACCTTTCTGATTCCCTTTTCTTCAATCCAGCCCAACTAGCCAGCCCAGTTTTAGTTATCCTAGCCTAAAATCTGACCGGCCCAGCTCCCCACTCGGCTGAACTAATCCCAATGTCTCCTAAGCAAAACCCTAAGCCCAACTCCAAATCCCCTCCTCCCGAACGTCCGCACATGGCATAACTCCTAGAGCCTTTTTTTTTTTTTTTTTTTTTCTTTTACCATTTTTCATTTCTTTCCCACTCTCATGCTTCTTCACCGAGAACCCACTATTCTTGCCAAGAACACACCATTCCTCATCGTCAATCCGCCCCGGTAACCTTCTTTATCGACCTCAACGTATAATGCCAACACCATTGGAGAATGCCACCACCGACCCTATACCTTCGTCACTAATCGTGACCGGAAAGAACAAAGAACACGGATTTGGCTGAGACATTTTATCGAACATCCGGCTGGCATCAACTGAGGGGGAGGAGCATTTACTCAATCAAGACTCGAGCTCTCATTGTAATCCACAAAGAATCAACAATCAGGACTGGAAATCAATAGGGTGGCCACCCAATCACATTCAATACAAGCACGAATGAGGAACAACAATCTCTGTCTCGGGTTTTACCAGAACGGAGCAAAACGGGAAGAATATTCACTCACTCGGGGACCAAACCCACAACAAATGGGCGAATCAACAATAAAAAATTGACACGGAAAGGCTGGTCCGAACCCAGCTAGAACGAAACAGTGAAAACGGGTTTCGGTCTCTAGCTTGACTGAGGCAGAATGAAGCAGCAGGCTGAGCAAGGGGTCCCTACCTGGCTCGGAGAAGGCGGCTAGATGGCGAGCTCGAGACGAATCGAGCTATGGCTGGTCGCCTTGGTGTCTCCGAACCAAGATCCTCGAGGCAAGGGAAGTTAAGACCGAAAAGACACTTACCGAAGATGTGGGTACTAGGAAAGCAAGGTCGGGACGACGAGGATAGCGGCCAGGGGTCGTCGAACTTGACTCCAGCGTGGCCAAACGACCGGAGAACTCCATCTCCGCTCCTCTCTCTGTCACTTCTCTCCAAAGAACCCACAAACAATCCCCCTCAAACGAGCCAGCCCCCTCGCTCTTAAGCAACGGCGCGCATGGCTTCCTACCGTACCAGCTGGCGCTGCCGGCCCACCCCCAACTGGACATCTCGCGAGCTCGACGCCCTGCCCTCCGTCGCCCCTGTCCTCCGTCGCGTACGCCGTCCTTCTCTCCTCCCCCTTTTGTCTCCAGTGTTAAAAAGGAAGGGAGGAAGAGAGTAAAAGGAGAGGGCTGGGCTAGGAAAAACTAAAGAAGCCGAGCCCAATGGAAGAGAACGAAAAAGAGGGAAGGAGGCCGGGCCGGCCCATCCCCAGCCCATCTTTCTCCTTTTTTTTTTTCAAATAATAAATTATAATAATAATAATAAAATTTTAAATTGATTTTTAAAATTTTAATATTAGTAATGCGAATGCTCCCAATGTCCGTATGCCTAGTTTTGCTAGGGGTTAAATAATAAATGATTAAATTGGTCGTCAAAATTTAGGTGTTGGCATAACTCAATCTACAAGTCGCAGATTTGACAAAAAAATTTTAGCACAACATAGTTACAATTGTATTAAACAAACTCTTAATTTTTGTGATTTATATATCTGATTCCTTGGAAAAAAATAAAGAAGTATCAAAATATGATCAATTCTATGCTATAGATAATTTACAAAAACATAAAGGCAAATTGTCAATTTACCACTTTTTCCTTTGACAACTTCATACTTCATCTTTCCTCTTCTTCGAAGCAAACAAGTCAAAAAGAGAAGTATCATGACACCTCCAGTAGGAACGACAATGATGATGGTTATTACGGTGAATTTGTTGCTTTTTCCTGCACACGTCCCATTACATATATGAGACAATTGCCAAACTAATCTAAAAACTTCTTATGACACCCCACTTAACTATATTGGAATTAGACCTAAGACTGAAGTGTGATGATTTGACACGCAAGAAGGGGCCTTGAGATACCTGAATGGAAAGGCTTAATCAAGAAAGTCTGAACTTCAATTGCAATTCTAGTATCCGTAAGTATTTGGTTAAGGTAAAATAACGAGGCTGAAGGAAAAACAAATTCTAGGATGAACAAACCCCGTTTGATTACCTATCAATATGTAAATTAAATTTGAAGGATGATCATACTGGACTATCATCTGTTATGATAACTACATTATCATCACATGCATACTTCACCTTAACTCATTTGCACTTTGAACCATGATTCCTATAGTTCCTCACCTCATTGCAACAACAACATGGATGGTAACGAATGATGGACCTTTATTTAGAATGGCTCTTCCATTTGCTACTTCCAAACTCTCTTTGTTTTTCTCTTTCTCATATAGCCAAACCTTGCATCATATCATATGCCATGTTCTATTATCACTACTTCTTTATCACTCTGTGTAGAGCAAGACGGGCTTTATCATTTCTAGGGAAATCGTGGTGTGCCCGATTAGAAGAGTATTAGTGAAGTTCTCAAAAGAATCCAATAGTAATGCCAATAACATTATGCCTCGTTTCTCATTGGAAAAGGCTTCATTGACATTTCATAAGTCCATCTTGAATTTGTTAAACTCATCTAAAATGGGCTCGATTGATGTACCTTTGTTAGATAAAGTGACTCAAGTTTTTCCCATAATGCTATCATAGCCTTTTCTTCAATCACTTCAATCAACACCTTATCTCACAAAGTCAACAAGATTATGCTCTTTTCCTCCTTCATCAATTGTATTTCATCGACGTCTTTCATTTCTTTCAACAACTTATCCTTATGATCCAACTCCTTCACTGAATTTTGGATTGTTAAGAGCACGCATCTTAATGCTCCATTACCTCGCTCCTCCAATTGACCTTCTCAATCTCAGCTCTTTCTCCAAACATGATCCCAAATACAATATTCCACACAATGATCAGACAACAAAAATGCTAGTTCTAGAAATCCTAAATTTAGGTTTGATATCAGTTCTCATGAAATAGCATTGAAGCCAACGAATATTGCAATTAAATACTCACCAAATAATAAGATATTGAAATTATTAGAGAAATCAACCAAATAATAAGAACACCAGATACTTACATGATTCAATTTGATTGTCAGTATTTATTTTACAGGGAGAACCAATTGCAAAGAAATCCATTGTGAATTCATAGAATTAAAGAAACCACTCAAGTGTTTCCACCCTTAGATTACACTCGAGGAATTCACAATTGTGTTTACGCACAACCTTTCATGGTCTCACTAAGAAAACTCAAAAAGGGAAAAACTAGACACTCCGAGCTCTATCCGTAATTGAATGGATGAACTCCACTTGTAATTATGGCGCTGCCGTAGCACATGAGCACTTGGGCTTAAATCTCTCTTAGCCAGCTCACATTAACTTTATGAATATATTATACCGCCACAAGAAGTCCAATTTTGGTCTTCTCCATGAGCTGCACAGTGAGTTGGACTTGTTGGAAGTCCTTGGCTAGACTTAAACATGGACTTTGACTCCAAGTGGAATTATGGTGTTTGTTTTGCCTTTAAATTCGATCCAGACTTAAGTCAGCAACCAAGTTCTAATTGCACGAAAATTTGTATTTCCACACGTATGGGCTGGACTTCAATTGGGTCAGGTTTTCAATCAACGGGTTCAAGCTCGACACTTAATTTCGTGATTATAATCACAAGTTCAAGCTCGAGACATAATTTAACACGTACATTCTCTCTCAGTAGGCTCTGTCATGCATGATCAAGCTTTGCACCTGGAGACAAATCAAGCCTCACCATAGCCCTTCCTCGATTAAGGACTATACGGCTGTCTGATTACCTCTTTCTTCGTTGAAAGAGGCTCTCAGTGTCCAGACATATATATATATTCCTACTAATACTAAATAAACTTAAATCTAACAAGAAACTAGTTCAAAATAGCTAAGGAAAAAAAAACAAGTGATCCCGATGGATAACATGTTTTTATCGATGATAATTCCTCATCTGCATCTGTAACTAAAGGCAAATCTATATTCACCATTTTCCAACTTTTTGATATAGTAAACAGAGACTTGATTTTCTATTAAGACAGAGGAATAACAAATAACAAATGCACCACAAAAAAATTGAGTCTTTGATATAAAAGTGACCGAAGAATGGGCAGGTTGCTATAAGAGTCATGATGGACATAGGACTAGTTTTTATTCTTAAATTAGCAATAAATTTAAATTTCAAGGAAGTAGGGAGGAAAGTAAATAATCGAACGAAACTACACAAATATGGAAATCATTAAGGGCAATATTGTCGATTTAGTGAAAAGGGACAGATTATTATTTTTTTTTTTTTTTTTGCCTCTTTAAATCGGCAAAAGGTAGAGATTTAGTCAGCGGATATAGTCACACCCTTTCTACAATCTACGTACTTCTATGCACCAACTATTTTCATTTGATTTTTTTCCCTTTGTAAAAGAATCGTTGGAAGATGCAATCAAGGTAGATGGTGCCATCAGCAAAACCAAAGCAAATTTGATGTCCTCATATCCGACAATCAACCTTGACAAGCTTCAGATCATACGGTCGACAAGGCCGTGCATAAAGTCACGGGAGGACAGACTCAGCTTAAAATTGATTTTAATGTTTCAAAAGTTAAAGACTCGTCCCTTCTGTGTCCCATCCGAATTACAAGAACCTTGGACAAGCAACAACAGGCCATAGAGTCGAAAGCAGGAAACAGTGAAGGGATCTTCGTCGATCATACGTGCTGTTTTTCGTGAAACTGGGACAAGGGCAATTTGGTGAGCAGCAGCGCTTTTTATCCTTTTGGAATGAGAATTCCAAGTCCAGTAAACTTACCGAAACGGAATTTTACACCAGTGGTCTAGAAGTAGTGGAAGAAAGGCGAAAGAAAAGTTCCACATTCCTTCAAATGTCGTAACCGGAGGCAGCGACATTGTATAAGGGGTACGACTCGTACCTCACGTTGCAGCTCGGGGTGACCGTCGTCGCTCCTTCCTTCACCTCGAGAATATCAATCGCTGACAGGAGGCATCCGTTACACTCCAACTCCGTCAAGTCCGGCGTGCACTGCGCCATCGTGTACAGCTTCTGCAAGCTCGTCATATTTATCTCTGCGCACGCTAATTTCTTTCCGGACGTGCTGCCTGAAGCCCTATAGGCAACTTCCCTCATGCTCTTTCCAAGTTGTTGCGTGAACCTGGGCCGTTCACTGATGTTCCTGGTGTTCATCGTTCTGGCAGGCTTCTCTTCCATGACGGAGAAGATGGACTGGTTCGAGTACCGCAACATGCACTCGTCGTACCAGATCACAGAGACTCAATGGTTGGGGCATCTCTGGAGGATCTCCTGTTTTCCAGTGGACACGCAGTCGCTGCACGTGGCGGTGTCGAGGTCACCACGGCAGAGGAAGAGCCTGTAGGCCCGATCGGGAGGGTTTTGGCCGGCAGTGGCGTTGGCGAAGCCATCGGTGCTGCTGTTGGCGGCGGAGGGGAGGGAAGAGAGGAGGGCGTCGAGGTTGGATCGGTAGGTGGAGTTGGGAGTGAAGAGGGTGGTGTTATAGCAGTAGTGAGAGAGATATTCGCGTGCAGCTTCGGTACTGAAAATTTTGAAGAAGAAGAAGGAGGAGAGAGAGAGAGGGAGACGGCGAAGCAAGATTTCATGACTGGATCGATGATTGTATTGGCTATAGCTAGATCGGCATGGAATTATAGCAACAATAATGTTCAAATATCTGTCCCAAGAAGTATTGTCCGTTCTACAGGTTCCGTGCACTCGCACACCACGACTCCATCGACAAGTCTTGTGTCACTCTATGATGGATGTCAAGTTTGTAGACCCCACGTGTTTTAATTAATTAATTAATTAGATAAATAGAAACCAAAAAATCTAAAACCAATTGTCGGGCGGAGGATCGGCCCCACCAGCTCCCGACTGAAATCTCCACCGCGAGTGGAATTTATCGTTTTCCCTCTTGCGATCGCCCGTTGCTCAGTTAGTTGCGACCATTGACTCCTGAATTTTAATCGACAAATTTGTAACACACAATTAGATGGTAAAAAAAGAAAAGAAAAAGAGACCGACTTTCTTAGCTCAAATTCGCATCTCATAAATTGCATATTTCAACCCATTCGGTGCGTCAAAGAGAGCTACAAAAAAATCGCGGATTTAGGAGTGTAGTTGTTCCTATGCCCATCCGATTGACATATAATTACTTAATAGCTCCCACTCATTTATGATCTTTTTCTATGTCCGTAGTACATCGTAGACCAGGATGGCAAATGTGAACAATGGCGTAATTTAGGTGAATGACTGAGTGCAGCATAGACGATTCCAGGGGAGAGCGTTAAATTGTAACAAAAGAGAAGGTTGCAACCAACCGGCGCATTTCAAAAGACCTGAGGTATTCCAATATACAAACAAAATTCGGAATCTGTAGTGAAACGGCAAAGAAAACACGAAGACGCAGAAAGAATTAAAGGCATAGAGAAATGAATATGGCTTCTTTTCAGAGAATGTTAGCTTCCGTTATCGGTCTTCATTGTATTTACCGGATTGCGAGATGCATGCCAGACGAGACAGTGGTGCAACAACATTGCAGCAGAGACAGATACAACGAGGGAGATGGTTATTGTTTCTGTTTATACGGAATTCTGAGAAATTTTCGCATTAATGTTGCAGGATCTGTGTATAACTATTATGGACATAATACGGCTTTCTATATCCAGTGCTATGGTCTTGCGGCTTGCAATGGTGCCCTTGCAGATATGATCGTTCCAGGTGCTGGGAGTATCATGCTCACGACGTGCTCCTAACGGAATGCTCAGGAATCAGGGCTCAGCTCCATCTCGAAGATTGTAGAATAAGATAAGAGGTGTGCTTATTTACCGAATAAATCTTCCCTCTTTGAAAAATTGCTCTTTGTGCGTGGTTATTACTATATGAGAATCCTCCAATCTTCATGGTGTTACTGTTAGAATCTTTGCGAAGACTTAAAGCGATATGATAATGTTAAGTGTCATAGGGCATCGGCTATTGTCGTTGAAGATTTTTTGAAAACCGTCACCAAAAATTTTAGGGACTGCTCAATTGCCTGTCCCCAAAGGATAACAAAGATACGCTCATCCCTTCAAGTCCATGATGAGAAGATTGATAGAGTTAAGAATTTAAATACCGTGACAACTAATTCAAAAGATACACCGATCAATCAAAGAAATAAGAAGACAAACAGATTTGTAAGTACTAGAATAATGGAAAATATATAGATGTCTCGATAATCATCTAAGTAGCGACCCAAAGCTGAATGTTGAATGAGTAGTATCGAAAGAAGTAGATGGTCTATAATCAACACCATCAAAGGAATTCCCAACGTTAAGATCAGCAACTTCTTTAACTTAGTAAAGAAAATTAGACGTCTTAAATGGAGAATAAAAGTTGTTTGAAGCAGTGACGAAGCCACCATAGCGACCTCTTTGAAATTGTCAGATTGATGAGAAACAATGAAAACTACATATAATGTTTGGAAGACAAGGGCTGTAACATTTGGGTAAATGTTAGGTCTAAATGATTTCTTTATAAAATTAAGAAGGGTCTTTTTGGAAATGAAAAGTGGAGATACACTTTACTCTTTCTAATAGTAATGTATTTTTCAGAAGAGCAAAAAAGGCGTAATTCTGAGCACAAAATAATAGAATTATGCTAGATTTGAGAATTCTTTTGTGCCAAGATAACAGACATGACTGCAACAAATGTATTCATGATTTCACAAGAGAAATTACATTGACAATACAAATAGATAATCTTTGTCTGGAGCTATACTCCTGACAAAGAATACAAAGACTCAAAATACTTGGATTTATAAACAACACCAAAACCCAACTAGTTTTAATAGTAAAGAAATGAGTAGTCTACTAGGTCAGCTAACGAACACTTGAATTTGATTATTTAGTCTACACAAGAGAAGTAACTGGATTGACTCGTATAGAAGCACAATAATGTACAAATGTAGGATCGACTTATGATTTAACCTCAAATAGTAACAAAGTCTTAGACGAACCATACTGACATGTATAGACTCTTCTTTTAGCACTTCACCCCCCAAAGCAATTAATAGCTTATTCTCCAACTACATAGATGTTTGCTTATTATTAATAAATAATCTCAGTGGGAAGCCAAGCAATCTCACTATGAGACCACCCATAAGGAAAGATTTCACTTCCACCGCCATTCACCGGGGTACAATTCCGTAACCGACATGCCATTAGTCGACGAAGGCATAGCCCTCCTAGGGGATTGGTCCAATTCAAGCTCTTTCATTCGAATGCTCGGTCTCGCATTCTACTTCGGACGAAGAAGGCTGGATGTTGAGGCGATGGTGGAGTAATGGAATTGCTACCGAGCATGAGAACTAAGTGGCCATGGTGGGTCTAACAGCCGGATCTTCTTGAATGCATAGTAAGCAAATGTGCAAGCATCGAAGTGCTTCATCTCTTGAATATGAATCCATGATAGCCGGGTCCAACACTTCTAAGGGCTTGCCGTCTCTCCATTGATTCCATGCCCGTAAGAATAATTCCAGAAAATTTTCATAGAATTGCAGCATTAATTCGATTACTCATCACGCAAGACATGTGAATCTTGCAAAAAACCATATTATGACCAAGGAACAGAATAATAATTATAAGTGTTTCTATAGGTTAAAGGACTAAATTTTGTTACCGTGGAATTAGAATTTGAATTTACAAAGCTACAAAGAGTGCGGTGTAAATATTTGTTGAAGTAGCATATTGAAACTTACATAACTAGCAAGATATTCACCCCCATCCAATTGGTGGTAATAGTTATTTCTCTTGCCGCAAATGATTTCTAGAAGTAGTATGCCAAAGCTATAAACATCGGATTTCATTGAGAACTCTCCATGCATTGCATATTCTGGAGACATGTAACCACTACAAAAACAAACATTGATCACATGTAAATTGCAGATTTAGATTCATATAAAGTAGCATCCTTATATATATTAAATGAGCAAGTCCGAAATCCAATGACAAAGTCATCTATTCAAAAACTAAGACTTACAAAGTCCCGGCAATTTTATTTGTGTTAGCTTGAGTTTGATTAACTCCAAAAATTCTTGCCATGCCAAAATCCGAAATCTTTGGGATCATTTCACTGTCTAACAAGATATTGCTACATTTTAAGTCACGATGAATGATCCGGAGACGAGAATCTTCATGTAAATAGAGCAATCCTCGAGCGATCCCAAATATTATTTTGTATCGTAATGGCCAATTCAATTGACCACTTTTTTGAGGATCTGCATCATTGCACCAAAACTCATTATGTGCAAGCATGTGGCATCTATTAAAAAAATGAAGGCGAATATATTTACTGTCATCAATCAAAGGTAGCTTAACAAAAAAAAAAAAAAAACTACAATCATTTGAAAGAACAAAAAACGTTTTAATTTCAAGGTTTCCATAGCTAGTGAAAGCTCGAATAGTTGATTTCGAGCATTATACATTCTCCATATAAGAAGGTTAACTGCAACATACCAAATAAGAAGTAATCAAGGCTTTTATTTGGCACAAACTCATAGGCCAGTAGCTTTTCGTATCCCTCCAAGCAAAATCCGAGCAGTCGTACAAGGTTTTTATGTTGGAGTTTCGCAACTAACATAACTTCATTCTTAAATTCTTCACCACCTTGACTTGAGGTTTGAGATAACCTCTTCACCGCAATTTGTTGTCCATCAGGAAGTCTACCCTAAAGACTTTGAATATATTGTATCACAACTTCTTGAAACTAACATATAAATGCTTTACATGTTTCTGTTTTTTTTTTTGGCACAATTATGTTCAATTCATGTGTAAAGCATTCTTGATTGTTACTATTATGTAATACGTGCCTGAAAAACCTCGCCAAATCCACCTTCACCCAACTTATTTGCAGGAGAGAAATAATTTGTCGCGGATTGTATTGTAGCCAAGTCAAATTGCAAGGACTCCATAGTGATAAGTTCATTTGCACCTGCATTACCAAAAAATGCAATTTGATTATCAAATTAGATCAACATTGGCTCCTAGTAGCGTTTATACTATTTCTAGTGTTTGGGAATATTATCACAATGAAGAGCCCCATAGTAGATTGGCAGGGTTGTCCCTTTAACTTTCCCCTCTTGATTGGTCATGAAAGAAAAAACGACACAATATCGTTAATACTGTCGGTAACAAAGCAACAAGATAAATCTCATGTCATGATCACTTCTTCATGTTGAATGTAGTGCTAATCTGTTAATTACGGTGCATATGCTATCTATGCTTGGAGGGAATTGCTAAATGATGGAAGCATTTTGAGACCTCGTCACGACGTGTTGGTGTTTATTTCACATATGTGTGGAAAGGCTAGTAATCGGTTTATAAGTGTGAGGGAAAACTTCACCCTTTGAGCTAATTTTTTGGCATAAGAGAAACCCAAGACCACTTAACATTGGTATCAAAACCGATGGTTGGTGGCCCATTCCCAATATATATCGATGTTTAATGAATATTTCAAAGAAGGAATTTGGTGACCAACTCGGTTTCCAAAAGATAGGCATTGTGGTGTAGCAACATGGGGCTTCATGGCAGACTTCATGGTTCAATTCGGAAATAGAGACCAAGGGTGAAGTTAGGCGTTAGAGATTCAAATTAAGATAAGTTGATGCTGAAGGATACCTAAATTGAGGGAGAGCAAACCTAACACTGGAGCTCACATGTCAATGAGAGATTATTAATATAAACATGGGAGTTGTGTTAGAGAAGTCTCACATCAGATAATTGATGTGGTGTTGAGCAGTTAATATATCCTAATTGGCCTATAACCCATTGACTTAAGTTTTTGAGTGAAGGTTGGTACAACTGAATATGTTGATGGGCTTGGACTTGGGCTATCTCTTGGAGATATCCTCAGGTGAAGGTATCGAACTTCTACTGTACATTTCCAAAATGTCGTTGGTCATGTCGAATCTTTATCCCTCTAGCACGACTCATGGCATCCTAATGGGATCTCGTTGGATATATACCCAAGGCGAGTAGTTTATGATTCTCTTTTTTGAACTGCAAAAGTAGCTGGTATGATTTGTGCTCTAAATGGAAAAGGCCCAATGCGAGGTTTGAAGACTTGGTATCAATCCAGGCAGCTGTTTGTGGTTTAATTTTTTCAAAGTCTTCTTTGGCAGACCAAGATACTTGCACTGCTGCTCCTTGCGACATTCTTAACTCTACTTCAGCTTGGGAGATTGTGAGGAAAAGAGGCACAATAGTTAAATGGAATCGGCTGATTTGACTTTCGTCTAATTTGCTGAGGTTTGGATGCATATTTTGGTTGGTGATACAAGATAAGCTTGTTGAGTGATCTTGGGCCCTTCTCACTCCAAAAGGGAGAGATTTTCTTTGGTGTTTGGGAAAATTTAATAGAATTGTTGCATCTATTTATCTAGAAGCCCAAAAATGAGCTGTTTCATTTCCAAAGTATTCCTCTTACAGATGGAATTATAATTGCTTGTGTAGTCAAGTATAGTTGTGAAGGTTGAAAGAGCATGAAGAATCGGATCTTTGTCCTTGATCTTTTCCATTAAATATGCCACATTAATATCAAACGAACTCTTAATTTGTGTGATTAATATATCTGATTTCTTACTAAAAATAAAGAAATTTCATTATATGCTCGTTTATATGATGTAGATAATTTACGAAAAAATAAAGGCAGACAATTGATTTACCGCTTTTTCCTTTGAGGGCTTCATACGTCTTCATTCCCTTTCTTCGAAGCAGACAACAAGCGACAAAGAGAAGTTCCATAACACTTCCAACAGAAACGGTAATGGCGATGGTCGTCACGGTCGACTTGTTGCTTTTTCCTGCACACATACCATTACATATGTGAGACAACTAATTTAAAAAACATTTTAGATGAAAGTGTCCTTAATATTTAAACATTCTAGGACTCTACTTCACTAGATTGGAATTAGACCTAAGACTGACTCGTGGAGGTTGACAATTTGACACGCAATAAGGGGCCTTGAGAGATCTGAATGGAGAGGTTAAACGAAAAAAAAAAAGATCTACGGTGAAGAACCCCTATTTCATCACCTATTAATGGGGAAATTAAATTCGAAGGAGGAGCAGACTTAACAAAAACATGTAAACTGTTTGATCACCGGAACTATTATATGTTATAACAACTACATTACCATCACCTGCAAACTCCACCGTAGCTCATTTACTATGGTACTTGAGATGGTCTCTCTGTAGTGGCTTACCTCGATATTGGACCTCTATATAGAATGACTCTTACATATGTTATTTTCAGACTTTATATTTTTCTCTATCTTAGATAACCAAACCTTGCATCATATGATGTGCCAAATCATATTTTTCGTGGCTTCTTTTGTCACTCCCTAGAAACAAGGAAATCGTAGTGCGCCCCCTTAGAAGGATATCAGTGAAATTTTGGCAGAGATGCCAATAACTTCTTGCCTTGTTGCTCATCAGAAAGGGCTTCATTTTTATTGTTCAAGACCATCATGAATTTGTTAAACTCATCTAGATGAGCTTTGATTGACGTGCCTTCGGCCACCCATAATCGAAACATCCTTTTTAGCATACCCAAAAGACTATTCAAACCTTTCACAAGATAAAGTGACCCGAATTTTACTAATAATGTTGCCACATCCTTCTCTTTCCACTTCAATCAACACCTCATCTGACACATTCAATAGGATTATGCTCTCCTCCTTCTCCATCAACTCTCGACCACTTTCATCACTTCTGGTAACTTAACCTTGCCATCCAACAGATTCACCAAACTTTGGATTGTTAACATGGCACACATCATAATGCTCCACAACCCAAAATTATTCTTTCTAATGAGCTTCTCAATCTCACGTCTTGCTCAGACATAATTATAAATAAAGTATTCCAAACAATGATCATGCAAAAGCCCTAAATCGATCGTAGAAATCCTAACTTTGATACCAATTGACGTGAAATGACACAGTGGTTAATGGATCTTGCAGTTTAATATCAACCTGAGATAACGAATTGTTTGAAAAGCTCCCCGTGTATTTTGATGATTCGGAAACTATCCTTAGTTTAATATCTACTAGATAAATGAAAATGTTTAATGTGGTTAAGTCGTGATAATTTTCAGAAGGCTTTGATAGTATCGTTGGTCTCCTTGTAGTTCAATTAAAGACGTTTACAAGGATAACGACTTTGACAAAAGCAAAACAATTTTTAATAAGTGGATATTACCATGATAGAATCCAGAAAAAATTGATCATGAACGACTTTTTTTTGACAGTGATGTTTACAAATTTTTATTTTTGTGGTGATATCACCGTTAAACTATTTCTTATAAATTTTCTTTTATATACTAGTAATGGGGTAACCACATGAAAGCCAAAAAAAACTTATTAAAGATTTGTAAAAATAAAATCACAATTACATTTCTCAATGCAAAAATTTAAAAAGATGAAATTTAATTAAATCAAACTACTGCGTACAATATGATTTTTTTAAATGATAGTTATTTTATTTATTTTAGATTGATAAAAATTAATATCATTCATGAAGTTTCTACGGAAAAAATAACAATATGCCTCGATGTGCATACATTTTTTATGTCACTTTTTCTTTAATTGTACTTTTAGATATTCCTATAGCATTAAACACAAACTTGGTGGATAGGTAACGTTGTTATTTCCTAAGTCAAGATCTTGCTTCATGATAAAGAGAAAAGAGCTAGGGAAAAAAAAAACATACGTTAACTCGAAAAGCAATTATGCTAGAAATAAAGAGAAGAGAAGACAAACAAGAACATAAGTAAGACTATTCTTCGGTGCAACGTGGAAAATTCGTTTAGACTCTCTAAAAAGCCCCCGAATTTAAATTCACATTATAAATATTACAAACTAAAAAATCAAATTAAAATGCGCCAAATTTATCGCAAATGCGCTTATTGGAGTCACAATGCGACATATGTGGGGTCATCATTATCAATGGATCAACACAAGTTCATAGGTTTTTATTGTCGGAGAAATAAGTGAATCTAAAGAGTAAGTGTAAAAGAAGATTTATACAAGTGGTTTGATATACTCTTAATTTAAGGATTATAATTACTGGTTCTCTCAAATCAATGTTGTGTATAGCCACTTGTGCAAAAAAATTTCATACAGAGTTTAAGTAATTATTTTGGTCCACTGGATTCAATCTAATAAAAAGGAGAGTTTGCACGGTGGAAGACAAGCGATGCTAACGCAAATGTACCTGTAGGTCCGGTCATCGGAACGGGAGGCGGAGGTGCTGGAGCAGAAGCCGGAGGCGGAGGCGCCGGAAGGGCTGAGGCGTCATAAAAGGGGAAGAAGTCGTACCTCACGTTGCAGCTTGGAGTGAACACCTCCCCACCTCGCTTCCCCTGAACCAGTTCAGCTATCCCAGACCGGAGACACGTGTTACATTCTGAAGCTGTCAAGTCCGGAGTGCATTGCACGAATGTGTACAACTTTTGCAAGCTCGTGATGTTCCCCTCTGCCACCGCGACCTTCTTCCCTGACCCGCCAGTTGAAGCCCTCACGGCGGCGGCGTCCAGTTTTAACCACAGGAGCTGCATGAACTGGGTTGAGTCGGTGACGTTCACGGTCTTGTACATAGTGAAAGACGGCAGTACCTCCACGACCGAGAAGATATACTCGTTCGAGTACCGCAGCATGCACTCATTGTACCATATCACAGAGACTCGCTGGTTGGGGCATCTTTCGAGGATCTCCTGTTTTCCAGTGGCCACGCAGTCACTGCACATGACGGCGCCAAGGTCACTGCGGCAGAGGAAGAGCCCGTAGGCCTGGTCAGGAGGGTTTTGGCCTGCGGTGGCGTTGGCGAAGCCGTTGGTGCTGTTGGAGGCGGCGGAGGAGAGGGAAGAGAGGAGGGCGTCGAGGTTGGACTGGTAGGCGGAGTTCGGAGTGAAGAGGGTGCTGTTTGGGCAGTACTGATTCAGATATTCGGCCGCCAGTCTAGTACTGAAAGTTTTGAAAAAGAAGAAGAAGAAGAAGTAAGGAGAGAGGGAGATGGCGAACCAAGATTTCATGGTTGGATCGATGATTGTACTGGCTAGAGCTAGATCGGCATGGAATTGTAGGAACAACAATGTTTGAATTGTCAATTCTACACGTTCTACGCACTTGCTCGCCACGTCTCCATCGACAAGTCTTGTATAACTTTACGATGGATGTGAAGTTGGGAGACCCCACGTATTTTACTTAATTAGATAAATAGAAAGCAAAAAATCTAAGACCACTTGTGGTCTATGTTACACGGACACGTTACACGTACTTCCGTGTCGTGTCCGACACGTTACACGTGCTTCCGTATCGTGTCCGACACGTGTCGGAGTGTATCAGACACGTCAACACGCTCAGACACATGTTGACCGCATGTCGGATTTGTCGACACGTGGTCAACTTTTCTCGACTAGTTTCGACACACGTGTTCGAAAGAGAATGGAGGGTGGAGGCGAGGGCGAGGCAGCAGAGACGAGGCCGAGCGAAGGTGAGCCCGCGACGACGAGAGACGGCCAGAGAGAGCAAAGATTGAGGCGAGGGCCATGAGGAGGAACTTCACGAGGGAGGCGCGCGTAGGGGAGGGCGGCGTCGTCGAGTGGGGTAGCGGCGACGGCGGCGGCGGCAAGGGGGAGGAGGAGGAGGAGGAGGAGTTTGCGGCGGTGTGCAGCCTCTCAGCGTACAAGGACCGCGCGTTCCATCTGTCACGCCCCGAAACTTGAGCGTGCGCACATCCCACTGCGGTCAATCAAATATGCGACATCCCAGGATACGTCGCCGACCCATTCATTATATTACGCATGCGGAAGCGAAACAAATCCACTGACAACATTTAACTTGTGATAGAAAAGCAGGCAATCGATCACAATACCAAACACTCATTTATAAACACATAGGTTTAAATACAACACTAGACTATCTACAAAATAGACCGGCTCGACAAAAGGGGAACTATCCTAAGACCAACTAGCAGGACACGTTCACCGATCCTTCAGTTTCCACCTTTCCAGACTCCATGGCTTCGGGTCCTCCACGACCACCATCTAGGGACCTGAAATTTTGGCCCACAACGGGGTGAGACATTGTCTTAGCAAATTCAACCCCCTAAACCCCTATTAGAAAGAAAATACACCCCGGGTGGCCTAGCCACATCACACAGAAGATTTACCTCGTTTTAATTCCTTCCTGCAGGTTAGCACAATTTGTATCACACAAACTTAGGTAGTAATAAGAATTCAAACAATTGGAACGCCAACACTTTCATTTCAAACGACCACAGGAGCCCGGATTATAAGACCAAATCGTTATAACACGTCATATACCATGCCACACGATTCCGTCCCATAATTCGACCCGTCAATAACACTCAGCATGCGATCCAATTATTATTCACTGCCACACAATGGCATAGCCTACTCGCAGTTCGGCTATCTATTGACATTAATGCCAGGCATCGCCTCCCCCCTTGGAGCGCGGCTTCGTCACTACGTCGACAGCATTCTCGAAGGAGCATAGGTCCAGTTGGCCTAGCCTCTACTGTGACCCGCATCCGTTGCCAAGGGCATCCCATATAGGGGCAAGTCCGGCTCAACAGCCCGTGACGATTCCTCTTAATTATCACACAGCCAAATCATACTCGGCCCCAGGACACTTTGCATTCCACTCAATGCTTCCACTTAAAATAGTGATCCCGACCATTTTTCTTCATATTAAAAATATTTCAGAAACTATTCACGTGTGCGGGGGCACGTTAATTTCGAACCAGAAAGCCGATAACTCACTTCTCAAACCCCACTATTTAATATAATCATTAAAATCCAATTTTGGTATCAAAACCCGACACTTGGGATTTTCTGAATAAAATCCATATTTTTCACAATCAACACTCAATTTGCAAAATCCACTCATCAAATTCATAATCTGACTACACAGTAGCGATCAGCACAAAATTCTAAGAATTTAGGGTCCCGAAATAATTTTCGGAATTTAATAAATAATTAAATTTATTCAGAAAATTAATTAAATAATAATATCCATATTTCTCACAATCCACGCTCAATTTGTAATATCCAACCATCAATTTCAAAATCCGAATATACAGCAGCGATCGGCGCCAAATTTCGAGAATTTAGGGTCTGGACAAAATTTTCGAAATTTATTAAATAATTAAATTTATTCCGAAAATTAATTAAATGATAATATTTTAATAATTTTCGTAATATAATATATTATTAAATAATCCAATAATTTCGAAACATTTATTTAAATCAAAAATAAATTCCTTTAAGTCACATCAAAGCTTATTATAAGATAAGCCTTCTTAGCCCTAATTAAACACACTTTAAATTAAAACACCACCTTAATCTAATCCACTCTTAAATAACTTAAACTAACCACCTAATAACACTTAACATAAACTAAACCTCCCTAAGTATAATTAACCATCTAATAAAAGTTTAGTGAGCTAAACTCACCTGATTAGCGAGCCGAGTGGACCAAAACGACGGGGGCGTCGAGGGGATCGACTTTTCCAAAGGTGAACCAAAACTTCGGGGTCGGGAAGCCGACCAAAACGGGCCAAAACCGAGCTGAGATACCCATTTTTCTTGGTTGCTGTCCAAGCTTGGAGGAGGCTGTCCGGCGGCAGTTCGAGCGCGGGGGCGGCGGAGGAGAGGAGCGGCAGCTCGGCGGTGGCTCACGGCGGGATCTCTGGCGATGGCTGGCAGCTCGGGATGACGGTGACGGCTGCTGGTGCGCGGACGAAGCAGGGACGGAAGGGCGGAGTAGCTCGCGCACGGGACGACGTGCGCGCGAACCGACGGCGGCGGCAACGGGCTCCGACGACGAGCAAGCTGGCGGCGGCAAGTGGTGGACGGGCGGACGGAGAGCTGCTGGTCTCGCACGGCTGGCTTCTCCCCTTCCAAAAATTCAAGAACAAAACTCCATGAAGAAGAAGATGGAGACAATGGGGAAGTGACATCCCACCCTTTTGGGATTCAATCTCCACCCTCCAAGTGTCACCATCTTAGCCATTCTTGCCCCACCCCATGGCATCACTTGTGATGTCACAATCCACTCACTCCAACCTCCCACAACCTTATTCCAATAGGTTCAATTTCATTTTTACGCCGTGGCATGAAATCTTGTACAACAAATTCTTCAATTCCATTTGATTTTCTTCCAATTGAGTTCAATTGAAATCCATAAAATTAATCCAATGTCACCACACTTTAATTCACATAATTACTTAACCATATAACCAACTTGAGTCCCAAAAGCACGACCAAAAGCGGGCCTACTAATTTTTCAAGCCAAATTAACCATACCTTGATTAATTTGCTGAAAAACTCAGTTTGCATGAAAAATCCTCCGAAGATTAGTCAATGATCCTAAAATGATTTGTGACACATCAGGACTTCCAATTTCTGAATTCGATCTCAATTTCACGGTTAATTTCACTCGGCACGATATTAGCGCGTCCGATCTACCGGGTAGCTTTTAGAAATTTTCGTGCATTTGACCGTGGTTGATCAATTCAAGCCACAATGTACATCTTTGACACATTGACGACTCTAGGTTGTCGGGATAATCTCAAGGTTTCAAACACGGACACGGGGTACCCAAACGACGTAAAAGCCGGTCCAAAGTGCCGATCGACAAGAATTGTGTGATCCGGTGGAATCAACCACACTCGATCACATGCCTCGTCGAGCCGACCTATCTCCGATCTCTAATCGATTTTTAACTGTGTTGTAATAACCCTTGCAGATTAACTCGGTCGAAATGTCGTTTCCTGGTCAAATTCTCGAGTCCGATGCATTAGAATTTCTTAACAGTTTCACCTGATAGACTAGTTATCCCATTAGTGATCAGTTCAGGGAAAAGAACTATATGCGCACAGATGAAATGCCCATTTTAATTTATTGAAAATAGAATTGGAAATTCGGGATGTCACACCATCCCTGGCAAGCAGAGATTGAGAGGAAGAGGAGAGGAAATGCGTCGTACGGCGAGGAGGAGGAGAAGAAGGCGCGCTTGGGTTTTCGAAGGAAAAATAAAAGAATAAAAAAGGACATGGCGTGTTGGAGGGAGGGGGAAGTGACAGCGGGGAGGGGGAAATGACGGGTTGATAGCCTGTGAGGTGAAGGGAAAAAAAGTGAACAAAATGCGGGGGTGGAGAGACGAGGGAAAAAAGGGAGTTTGGGCCGGGGGAGGGTGGACCCGGATCGCGACCGATCGGGTCCACGAATGGATTGGGCTCACCGACAAGGCCCAGTCCTTCAACCCCCCAAAAAACAAAGGGCAAAACAAAAGAAAAGAGCTCAGCCTAAAACCCATATAATAGGCCAAACCTAAATCCTTTAGAAAAAACGAGCCTAGACCTGCTGAATCAACTAATACCCGAACTTACTAATTCTAATTAAGCCCAAACTTACTAAATCTCACTTAATCCCACCTAATCACTTTCTCTCATTCCCCCTTTTGTTGGTTGCCCTCTTCGACGCCTTCTTCCCCGAACGTCTTCTTCCTTGGGTGATCTTCCTCAATGAACTACATCTTCACCGGTTGTCCACTTCGACGACCACCACTCGTCGGCTGACCTCTCCGCCAATTTCCTCTTGTCATCGGACGGCCATTGTCGGCCACAAAGCACGAAACACAAAACCACAAAAGTGATGACAGTGGTGGGGGTAGTGGAACGACCGAACAACCAACGCCCGGGAATGCTAATGACAAAAACACCACCTCAATAGGGCGGATCAACACGAGGACGCTCGGTTTTGGCCGAAAAGGGCAAAGCAAAACTCGATCTTGGTGAAGCATTTCATCGAGCGGGTTGTGTGCGCCATCGAACAAGTGCTTTCCAGGTCAACCGTGACTGGAACTCGGCTACAAATCCTTAGCAAGCGACGAGCAACATGCAGCGACCTAGCTAAAGACCTACAGGGGCTGGAGCTTGCGTGAGCGAATGGCCGCCACCACTGGCCCGGCGTACCCAGGAAAGTAGCAAACAGAGGAAAAGAACAAAGGCCTATTGGTTCGGGCTTGAGGACGTTTACCGGGAGAGGTCGTCGGACGGAGCACGTGTGTGGCCGAGGTGTTGGCCGAGGCTCTCTCTCACTCAGGCGTGGAAGAAAGAGGAAATGAAAAGAAGAGAGGGCCGGGCCGGCCTGCCTCCGGCTCTGTCTCGCTTCTACCCTTTTTTTAAAAATAATTTTAAAAATAAGATAAAATAATAATGATAATAATAATTTATAATTTTTTATTTTTGATACTAGTAATGCAAATGCCCACCTAAAGTCTATATGTGGTACAATTTAGTGAAAATTATTTTGCTAGGGGTTAAATTCTATATAATTACGGAATGATTAAATGAGTTATTAAAATTTAGGTGTTAATAATCCAAATTCCACTTAACTTTGGCTGTGCGCTCTAATTCCAGGATGTTGTTCTCCTATTTTCGCCAATCTGGATGAACCCACATATGCTATTACTGAATTGGCCTCGAAGACGTTAGAGTAAACCCATCGTCCATTGTGCAAGCAGCCCACCACTTCTTCTAGAGATTAGAATTGCTAACAATAATAGAATTTCCATTCTATTTTCTACCTTGTCACCACATACTCTCCGGTTAGACTTCTAATGAACTTACCTAGAATTTAGACCTTTCAAAAGCATTAATTTATCTTAACAACAACTCGCATCGTCTTACTTCCAAATTCAACGTTGATCTTTTGGTGATTTTATCATCTAGGGTGTGGATCCATTGTCGAAGCTTCATTTATTGATGTCGCTGCTGAGCGATTAATAGATGTAGTCGACACTTCTCTACCACCAGCGTAAGTCAAATATACAAGCTGTGTCAGTGTTGAGGGGTTGCCCTTTGGCTTACCAGCACTAAAACCACCCATGATATGTTTGGCTATCTCGATACGTTCTCTTGAACACATAGCAACGCACTGTGGATGCATCTTAATATTTTATTTCTCGAACTGTCCTCTAATATCGAATCAACAAGGTGATAATGGGTCTATAAGATTAAACATAGGGCAGATGGTGTTATTGAGCATTACAAAGCTAGATTGACTATCAAGGGTTTCACAAGGCAGAAAGGTTTTGAATTATTAGGAAAAATTCCTCAGTAACTAAGGAAGTCATTATTCCTTCTTTTCTCTCCATCGTTACTTTCCTGTCATTGGTTCGATGGTGATTAAGAGGAGGAAATTTACATGGATTTTCCGTCAAGTTTAGGCAAATAAGGAGAATTTCGGATATGTCGTCTCCATAAATCTCTTTATTGACTTAAACATGTCTCTTGATAGTGGTATGCTAAATTCATCATTGCACTCATAGCTGCATGATTCAGGCAATTTAGACATGATAATGCCATGTTCACATGGACACAAGGTACATTGTCATTTTACTTGCCGGTATATATTGATAATATACCTATTATGGGCAATAATGAATATGCTATTAAAGAATTCAAGAAATATTTGCATTCTACCTTTTACATTAAAATATTTGGCATTCGAAATATATTCTCAACATTGAGATTGCACATTAAATAAAGGAATCTACCTCAGTCAATGTAAATTTGTCTTGGACATTATATTATAATCAGGGTTGTTAAGATGCAAATCAACTATCATTCCAATCAAGTAAAATGTTAAGTTGACGACAATTGAATATGATGCGAGATTATCACCTTTAGATGAGGATTCATTGCTCAAGGATTGATCAAGCTATCACAATAGCAAGCCTAAGTTTGATCAACTCCAAAAATCATTGCCATGCGAAAGTATGATATCTTTAGGTTCATTTCACTCTCTAATAGGATATTGCTACATTTTAGGTCACAATGGATGATCTGGAGACAATAATCTTAATATGGTTAGGGCATGTCTCGAATGATCCCAAATACTATTTTATAACACAATGGCCAATCCAATTGTCCCTTTCTTTTGGGATCTACATTATTGCACCAAAATTCATTAATGTGCTAGGATGTGACGCCTATTCAAAACTCAAGGCCAAGAACATCACACAATACAAAAATATATTTACTCTCATCAATCAAAGATAGCTTAACAAAAAACTATAATAAGTTAAAATAACCTCTTAATTTCAAGGTTTCTACAGCTAGTGAAAGCTTGAACAGATGATTTCATGCAAATGATACATTCTACACGTAAGAAGTTTAAATTGCAACATACCAAAAAAGAAGTAATCAATGTTTTTATTTGGCACAAAGTCATAGGCTAGTAGCTTTTCGTAAGCATAATTCGAGCAGTCGTACAAGGCTTCTATGTTGAAGCTTCGCCATCGATGGAACTTCATTCTTAAATTCTTCATCATCTCGTCTTGAGCTTTGAGATAGCCTCTTCACTGCCATTTGTTGTCCATTATGAAGTCTACCCTAAAGTGTTTTGTATTTAGAATTTAGTTCCTCATTACAACTTCCTTATAAGCAAACATAGAAAAGCTTTACATGTTTCTTTTTCTTTGACATCATTACGTTTAATTCAATTCATATGTAAAGCGTTCTTATTATTTCTGACTAATATGTAATACATACCTCGAAAACTTCATCAAATCCACCTTCACCAAACTTGTTTTCACGAGAGAATTTATTTGTTGATGCTAGTATTTTAGCCAAGTTAATATTGCAAAGACTCCACAGTGGTAAGTTTGTTTGCACTTACATTGCAAAACAACTTGATTTGATTAAAAATTACATTGACGGTGTTGATTTTGATCTATAGTACAGGTTTGCTAGTGCTTCAGGATATTATCACAATGGACAACACTGGTTAAACTGGCATGTTGTGTCTCCCTATCGGGAAGTAATTTGTCCTCACTTGATCGGTCATGACGGAAAGAAAAAAGAAATAAAATCATCAATAACATAGGAAACATAGGAAACAAATGGGATGAATCTTATATTACGATCACCTCTTCATACTGAGGGTAGCGTTCATTATGGTGCAGATGCTACCCGTTCCTGAAGGAAATCCTTAAAGGTTAGGAGTATTTTGAGGCCTTATTATGTGGTTAGCAATGGTCAATTTATATTGTGTTGGCATGTCGAGGAGTCTGAACTGTGTAGGGGCGAGAAAATTTTTCTCTGTTTTATTTGCTTTCTCCTTTCCTTCACGGAGAAGCTCACTTTCTCTCTTTCCTCGCATTTGTCACTGCCTTCGCCGACTTCACGCACGTATTTGGAGAAGCAACTTTGAAAGTGGCTGAATTGTGGCTATTGAAACATGGGCTTGGGCTTTAGGAAACATGGGCTGGGCCCATCTATGACAAATGTTTATTTAATGAGGTTAATCTTGACTACCGTGATAACACGCTTGCATTGTTCATAGGACATTGTATAATATTATTTTACGAAGGATAATAGATTGGAGTGGATAAGCACAACTGCAGAAGAAAACAATAGTGCTCGAAGTAGATTTTTTTTTTCTCCAACATTGAATGTTATGGCCCAGGTCAAAGGGCTTCTCCATGAAAACCTATAAAATTAAGAATATAACATGGGATCATATAACATGTTTGGATTGGATTCTACTTTTTACTTAATCTAAATCTTATCCTCTATATATTTGTAACTATTTTTAACAATAATCATCTGAGATTTTCATAATATATAGTATTTGATATATCGATTTGCTTATATATATTTTTCATAATATTCTGAAATTTTAACAAGACTGTAAATGAAAGTTCTTTTAATTTATAAACTCCATCTGAGGATGATCATTTGCTGCTCTAACACTCCTATATAACTGTTTTTAGGATGCACAATATTTTTCTTATCAGATGGTGCTCACGTGATTCCTTTCTAACCTCGCTATCCTCATTTGGCATTGAGCGTTGAGCAAGCACCGCGTGGGGACAGCCAAACTCAAGCGACCACCTTGTGGTGGTTAATGGCCTTAGGGGGTCGTGACATTGTGCTTCGGTCTCAAGCGACTGATGTCGAGTGGCTTCGATTGATAGTGAGTAACTTTTTCTTTTTATAAATTTTCTTTACTTCTTAAACTTAATTTAATTTTGATTTTTGTAACTTGCCTTGCCTTGTTCGAGATTTACCGGGTAAGAGATTGGCCATCTCCCAACAATGGAAGCACGAGCCTTGGCATCGACGGTCAGGACGTTGAAGCCAAGTCAATTACGGAATCTAAAAATAACAGTTATATAATAGGAGAGGACAAAGATGTTTCCAATTCCTCCAGAGCTGAATAATGTCGGGTGAGCTGGACTATTTTGTCGTCCAGAACGTTAACGAGTGAGGATAAGGTATTCAATTTCTCGCATTGCGTGTCAACGTAAAATCATTTTTTGAGTGTTTCCAATTCGTTAGGTGCTCCGGAATATTCTCCTTGAAATCCACATTTATATAAGAAGGCAAAGCATATTCACATCTCACCCAATAGCAACACTTTGTCCAAACTCAGATGATTAATCACATTAATTGCAAATCCTTTCAAATCCACCAACCATCCATCCGCAGTTCTTTTTATTAAGCTGTCAAATGATGTTTTCGATGAATTTTCTTACCACCGATCGAAGTTATATTTTTATTTGGTTAACCTACAACTGTTCATTTTTCGATTTATCTCTGAAACTGGAGTAAATTGACATTTTCTCTTTCTTCCTTTCTTCTCCTGATGAGTGTAGATTAACTTTTTTTCAATTTGCTGCATTGAAAAGATGACTTATTAAAATCGATTGACAATTTTTAACAAGCCTCCCCATTGGCCTTGTGGTTGGGACTAGCATTAGACTCGATCTCAGGGATGTGGGTTCAAGGCATGGTAAGGGAGTGAGAGAAGATGACTTATTAAAATAACAATAAGAATGGTCTAAATTTATGCCTCCATTTATTTCATGAAAATTGAATAATATGATAAATATATATTTTTTTCAAAAATGATCATTGATGTCGCTTAAAATAATTAATCAAAGAAAAATATTTTTATTATCAACAATAATTTGTCTTTCATGAATGATAAAAAGAAATTCATTTGTGAGCAATATAGGTAATCATTTTTTGAAAAATATTTTCAAATAATTTGTTTTCTGTAAAACGGGCAGAGCTATATTTCCTTTTTCTCATTCTTCGTTCCTTCCTCAATTTTTTCCTTTCAATCATAATCAACCCCCGATCACTATAATCGACTAAAGAGGCTGGTGATGCTAAGGAATATATCTGGAGGTGAAGTTAGTTTATGAACTCGTATTTCTAATAAATGTTATGGCAACACATTACATTCGAACACAGATATTTTATCGTATCTCACGAAAAGCACTACAAAAAAAAAAAAAAAATCACAAAAATTAAGTGTGACTTCAGCCCTTTTTCGATAAGTTATTACTTTAGATGAGGAAAAACTTGCGTTACTCTATCCAATAAAACCACATGTGTTTACATAAAATATTAATATAACCACATAATCTATTTCTTTTTTTTTTTTTTTTGGTCAGAACATAATTTATCTCTTTAGCTGGTCCGATGCCACCTCTTCCATTGGTTCCAGCTCTTCCATTGGTCTCTCCGTGCTGTTATTGTTGAGGTAGAAGGCTGGTTGTTGGGGCAGCTCAAGAGGAACAGGGTGGCTGTTCAACTCACGGACTATGGTCGCCATCGTGGGTCTGTCATTCGGATCTTCCTGAGCACACAGCCAACCAATCTTGAGGCATCTAAGAACTTCTTCCTCTGAATAAGTCTCTCCGACGGCAGGATCTAACATTGCCAACATTCTCCGGTCTCTCCAATTTTTCCAGGCCTGAAAACAGGTTCATTGAAATGTACTTCTCATAACCTCGAATTTGCTTAGTCAAACAAATTTCATTCGAGTTATAGAGTCGATTTCTGCAACTTACATGGATTGCAATACCTCCGCTCCCAGTCTGCTTGGTAGAATGAACCATTCTTCTTACCACTAACGAGCTCAAGAAGTATAATACCGAAACTATAGACATCGGATTTCATGGAGAATTGACCACGTGTTGCATACTCAGGTGCCATGTAACCACTGTAGCCAATCAATCATCAGCGATATACGCACGCATAAAAAGTTGAGAACAAGGAATAACAGTACTTACAAAGTCCCCACAATTTTACTGGTGTTTGCCCGTGATTGATTGACTTCAAAAATCCTTGCAATGCCAAAATCGCAAATCTTTGGGTTCATTTCACTGTCCAACAAAATATTGCTTAGCTTTAGATCACGATGGATGATCTGAAGTCGAGAGTCCTCATGCAAATAGAGAATTCCTCGACTAATCCCACATGCTATTTTGAAACGTTTTGACCAGTCCAATTGCTTGCTCTTTTCAGGATCTGCATGTATGTACAGTTGAAATGTGAGCATCTTTGGTTGATAAATCCTCTTGAATAGATTTTCTGCTACGAACTAACTTTAGGTACCAAATTAGTGAAACATTCAACATAATATAAAGCTAATCACATACCTCAACATGGAAAGCAGTAGCTTGGGAATATATATTTACATGCGACGTACCATAAATCGATATGTGCAAAAACTGGTGGAAATACCACCTTATAACTATATATATATATATATATATATATATATATATATATATATATATATAAAAGAATAAAAGATGAGGGTGAAAAAGTGATATTGGTCTTTTTCTTTAGATATGTGAAGGACGGCCTCAATCGACCACCGTGAGAGTGGCCGCCAACCTGCATTGCGAGCTTGGGTGCCACGGCCTGAGAGCACAATGGCTAAGTCTCCTGAGCACGAGTTCAGGTGGTGCTGGCATGATTCCTTCCTCACCTCCCTATCCTTATCCAGTGTTAAGCATTAGGCAACCACCATGCCGGGTTGTCGTTGGCCTTAGGTGGCCACCACATAGTGGTCCGATCGCAAGTGCCTTCGATTGATAGTGAGATTCTTTATTTAATTTTCTTTTCCTCTTAATTTTATCTTGAATTACCAAATAATTTGCACTGTCTCATTCGAGATTTACCAAATAAAAAATAGGCCCATGTCATGCAAACGTATCCTCCTCCTCCTGCCAACGGAAGCATGAACCTCGAGATTAATGGTCCCGTCATTTAAGCAAGTCAATTACGCTATCTTACTTTTTTCCAAAGCAGAATAATGCCGACCGAGTGGGACTCTTTGGTCCTCATCCTCAAGCGGAGACTTGGGAAAGAAAAGTCTAAGGATGTCGACCTAACTGGATATGAGAGAGAGAGAGAGAAGAATCTTCATTCTCGTCTTCGTACTAAAAAAAATGTAGGAACTCTTGTTTTATGCAGCATAATACCTCACTCTCGTTTCCGATTCCCTTTTCCAACGAAGGACGCGCCTTTTCTCAGGAAAAATTGTTAGGTGCTTTGGAATTTACAGCTCGAGCATCTTACTGGTTTTTTATATATGAATAAACTTCACATCCAACTAAATTTTACGACGGATTAAGATTCTCTGTTATTAGTAAGTCGACATTATTTTTTTCTTTTCTGATGAGTGTAACTTGACCTTTTGAGTTTGCTAAATTTAGAAGATGACGTATTAACATAAAAAGATAGCGGTATGATTTTTTTTTTTGTCGGTCCTACTTTACTCCTACTCTAACTCTTACTTTCAGACTTTTGTCTTGTCTCCTTGTAGGGCGTGGGCGTCGAAACCCACACTCGAAACCTATGAAGCATCGACACTCTCCAAGAATCTTCGTATCGTGTCAGACACTTAGACACGTGTCCGACACTCTCGGACAATCTCCGTCACTTGGTCAACACGTGTCGAAAAATCCGACACCTAGTCAACTTTCTCGACACTCTCCGACACTCGAGTCGGAATTCTGACATACGAGTTTCCGACACGTGATTCCAATATTGAGGTCAATTTTAAAAATTCAATAAATGAGATGTCAGAATATGTGTGTGTGTGTGAATGTGAAAAAATAAAACACAATAACAAAAATAATAAATGGAGAAAAAAGAAAATCCTAGTCTTCTCTTTTCTTTTGACTCCCTATTTACCGTGATACACAATTCACCCCTTCAGTTTTTTTTCTCCTCTTCCAACATTTCTAACATGCGAATCCAAAATATGATTCGCTTGTTTTTTCTCCAAGTTTTATGAAATATTGAAATAGAGTTGACTTTGTTAAATAGAAACAATGAATGATATTAATAAATGACGGATTAGTGTTTTAGTGTATATTCATTCTAGACTTATTTATTTATGAATTTGATTCAAATTAATTTGATTGAAATAATCATAAAAAATGATAATTTATTATGTATATATAAAAATATATATTTAATATATAATGTGTCCCAACGTGTCGGAACTCTCTATTTTTTGAGAAACGGCGTGTTAGTGTGTCGTGTCGTGCCGTGTCATATCGTGTCATATGTCGCGTGTCGGTGTCGGTCTTACTTAGCTTGAAACTAAATCGTCCCTACCCCAATCCCCATTGAGAAGGTGGGGATTCAAAACCCCCACCTCCCCCTTCCATATTGGAAGAGTGGGGCAAACCTAGTGGTTAAAGCAGTTTGAACTTAATCTTCCAATTTATACTTTTTTTTTTCTTCATTTCCTTTTCTTTCCTGTTTATATTTTCCTTCGCTTCTTCCTTAGTTCCACGGGTAATATCACCGCCCTCCTCCTTTTGTGATAGATCGGCGAGCTCGTGGAAGGATAGGCCAATCCATTGGGGAAGTGATTGCTGCTAGTGGCGAGGCACGACAATGAGGTGAGGGCCGTGTGAGCCGTTGCGGAGGTGGAGAGAGAGAGAGAGAGAGAGAGATGGGGATCTAAGATTATGTGTTGATTTTTCTGCATCCATTGATCAAAAAAGTTTAGAAGATAAAACGATATTTTTTGAAATCTAGGACGCAAAATTGTGAACACACTTTGGATGTTGGTCTATGCTCACACTATATTGGATTCATCGAAAAATTGTGAATACTTGACTATTGATTAGGCCATCAAGACTCAAGTCGGGGTAAGAGAAGAAGATGAACGGCAAGGATGGTCACCTTTTTGGCCTTGTATGGGGGTCACTGACAAGGTCGATTGCGCGATTTGCATTCTTTTGTTGAGTGGGGAGACTTGACCAACAAAAGTCAAGATAACATGTAACTCCAATGTCTCAATTTTAAGTGATGGCGATGACGATGGCGATGGAGAGCGCTTTGGACTAGGTTCATATGTACTCGTTGCCATGGAAACTATTCGAACTTTCCTTGATTTTACGTGAGGAAATGTATTGGACCCAATTGGACAAGTTTGTTGACCTAGTACAACTCTTTGTAGGCCACGGCTAAAATCTTCGGCAGAGGTACACATTACTGCTGCTTCACGAAATGCATTTGCATGTGTATAATTGATTTGCATGAAAAATTACCGAACAACTTTTTCGGGTTGTCACCTCCCAATGCCAATGGAAATACTTGCAATGCCGATTGAGTTAAGGATGTGAACTAGTTTGTTCGGCTTGGAAAAAGACTAATGAAAAATTACTACGAAATGTGACTGTTTTTACCCTACAATTAGCATGAAATGACACAACTCGTGAAAAAGTTTCGGATTATTCGCTCTGAGGGATATAGAATTACTTCATCGTAGAGTAGCTCCCAGTCAATTACAATCCTTTTCTAAGTAAGTAGTAATTAGCAAACCAGTGTAGTGTAGACAATTCCCAGAGGCCTGAAGTTCTTTTATGAGTGACGGAAAAGTTCTCTAATAATTTGATTTTTAGATGGTTTCGTATATACAAGAAAATTCTTTTGGAAAAGTTATGCAAAGTCGAGAAAAATGATAATAATCAAGCTATTGATTGACAAATTACAAACATCAGGTATCGTAGCAAAAGTCAAACTACGATACGAAGGCTGCGTTTGGGAACTGCTTTCCCAAGTACCTTTGGACACCTAAAGGCCTTTTGGCCAAGTATTAGGTGTTTGGGAAAAATTTTGGAGACCCCATTGAGCGAAAGCCAACCTTCTGAAGGCTGAAGGCCCTTCAACTTTGGCTTTGCCCTTCATTCTACTGTTCATCTTCTTCGTTGAGCTATTCATCCTTTTCGTTGAGGTAGACGTTCGGATTGTGTAGAGCTGCTGAGGGTGAGCGACAGACTAGCGAGAGGCCGGTGACTATCACAGTGACCGTCGTCGGTGGGTCACGCGACCTTCGACGGGTATCTAGGCCGTGCAACCCAGGCACGACCCAAATCTGGGTCGCCGAAGGTCGCGCAACCTCGCGGCGACCAGATTTGGGTCATGCCGGCGCTGGAGGTTGCATGACCTCAGGCGCGACCCAGATTTGGTCGCCGGGAGGTCGCGCGACCTCGTGGCAACCGGATCTAGGTCGCACCGGTGCCGAAGGTCGCGCGACCCGGATCCGGTCGCCGTGAGATTGCGCGACCTTCGGCGGACCCAGATCTGGGTCGGGCGATCTCTGTGAAGGGCCGCCGGGTGTCACCCGACCCCAGGCAGCCCTTGCCGGAGGTCGCCCAACACCAAGTGGCCCTCGCTGGTTGTCTCCGGGGGTTGCCTAAGGCCGTAGGCCTCGTCGGCCAACTTTTTTTTTTTTTTTTTTTTTTTTTTTTTTTTTTATTAATCACCAAAGTCATTTATAAATTTATCTCTCCAAACACTATTTTACACAAAGATATTTGACAATAGATTTTCAAACTACAATTCACCAAACACAATTTGCATTTTGGAAAACCCCTTTAACTCAAAGTTCTTTGCATTTTTCCAAAGGCTTTCCCCAGAAGTCCAACCAAACGCACCCGAAAGCCATGTCGGCATTGAGAGCAGGTGAGGGGCAAGTGCTCCTTTAGCATTAATTCTTTTTCTCTAGTCATGATCACCTAATGCCCAGTTCGAAAACGTGTGGTACTAATTTGAGATTTTGGTGAGACTAGCAACCGAAACCTATATTAAATATAAAAACCTACGTTTATATTGAGTTTTTGTTCCCTATAGGTGCTTAATATTGAGCTAAATGATAAGATTCTGTTTTTCGTTATTTTTTTAAAGGGGTTTGGCTTTTGTGGTTTTACAGCATAAATGCCAATTTTGGCAATTAACTTTGGCAGCTTTATACTTCGATTGCAAAAGATGAGTCCCACAAGAGCACCGTTACAAATATAGCATAACAGTACCGCTAGGCTAGCAGACTCTTATTACAAAGAATTCTCTTTTCTAATTTTCATCTTTAAGGCAAAACCTCAATGCAATGTAAAATAGCTTTCAATTTTATAATTAGGTTACAAAACTTTGACAAAAAAAAAAAAGTTTACAAAACTATTTTTTTAGGAGATATGTACGATTGTGAGTAATCCTCTAAATAATCCGTTACATACAAGAATCAATAATGGCCTGATACCTCATTTAATAAATTAATTGTATGAACTAATCTTAGTAAGTCTAGTATTTTCCTAAAACAAAACTCCATGACAGTTGACTCGGTGGTTTAGAATTTGGAGATGTATAGAGCCGACTCGGTTCCCACGTGGATTATTGATTTGCATAATCAAAATGGATCTTCTCGTCATTAAAAAGGAAAATCTCAAAATCAAAGAATTAAACATTCTACAAGGCTTACATCAGTGTTACCAACTCTGTATAAAATTGGATCTATCTTTAAAGTAAAATGCTTGGGTAACCGTATTGTTAGCCTGGAAAACGTACAGTCAATCCAGAGTTCACACATTTTCCACGAGAGGGAGAGAGATCTATGTTTACCTTGGAAACTTCCACGTGCTTGTGTTTGAGAAAGGAACTATCGTAGGTGTAAAGGGAAAGAGAAGGTAACGTGAGACATCATCTCACTCCTGCATTCATTTTATCTAGGAGACACCGTGCGTGACCCGTTGGTTAGAGACGCAAAGCTGGCAATAAGGAATAATTTGACTTAATATGTATTTTGAAGCCGGCTGGTCGAGGTTGTGGGGGTCACGTGGTGATGCCGACTTGAGTGTTTGACTTTTTTAACTTTAGCCACGTAATTGGAAATAATATTCTTTCTATGATAAAAGAAGTTGCAATTCAATGTGTAAGCCCAAACAAGAAGTATAGGCACTATTGATTGACTACATAATGGACATGAACGGGGAGGGTTTTCAACCATTTCATGAGCATGATCAAAATAGTTATTTCAAGTTTGGAAGATCATCATGTTGAATGAAAATAGGAAACGAGTTTGTTTGTTCATTTCCACTCAATTGATTAGTAAAAGTCTGCCAAAAAAATGAGATCGAGAAGTTGCAGAGGTTTCAAGAGGGAAAATTGTTCAAAAAGTCCTAAATCTACTACACTTTTACCAATTCAATTCCGTCCAAAACTTTTTCACTTCTTGTCAATTGAGTTCATCTAGCCAATTTTGATCGAAATTTGCTGACGTGGACATCGGCGATGCTACGTGGTATGATCGGCACTGACATAAACAATTTTAATTATATTTTAATATTTTTTGAAATTTTTATACATTTTTTTTCTTTTTTTTTCTTTTTCCTTTTTCCTCTTTCTTTCTTTTTCACTTTCTTCTTCCTTTTTTCAGTGGCCACTGAGTTGGCCTCGCTCGCCACAAGCGAGGCCCGGCCGAGCGAGGGTGAGCCTAGGCGAGGCTTGCCCTAGCTGAGGTGAGACTTGGCAAAGGTTGGCCTTGCCCAAGCCAAGGCACCCTCACCAAATCTAGCATGGGCGAGGCTAACACTTGCCTAGGCGAAGGTGAGCCCCGACGAGGGCTCCCCTCGCCAGCCTGGGTGGAGGTGACGCCTGATGAGGCCGCCTTGGCCTAGGCAAGGGTCGGGCTTGCCCTCGCTCGATTGGGCCTCACTTGTGGCAGGTGAGGCTAGCTCAGTAACCATGGCCGGTGATGGCTACCGGCAAAAAGAAGAAAGTGAAAAAGAAAAAACATAAAAAAATGTATAAAAATTTTAATAAATGTTAAAATATTATTAAAAATTGTCCACATTAGTGTCAACCATGTCATGTGGCACCACGTCATGTGGTACCACCAATGTTCATGTTAGCGAGTTTCTACCAAAATTGGTCGGATGGATTCAATTGGTAAGAAGTGAAAATGTGTAGGACTAAATTAATAAAATTGAAATGTTTAGAATCGGATTGATAAAAGTGCAATAAGTTTAGGACTTTTTGGATAATTTTCCCGATTTCGGGAGGAGATACCGTCTAGGGTAGGAAGGGATATCTCCATAGGCGTAGACCAGTAGAGAAGGTTCATAAAGAGCTAGATTTATTAAAAATAGTTTACAAAATTGTTTTAATAGGATATATGTCAGATTGTGAGTAATCGTCTAACTAATTGGTTATATTCAAAAATTAATAATAGCCCGACATATCATTTAATAATTTAGTTATATAAATTAGACATAATGAGCCTAATATTTTGCTAAAACAAAAACTCATGACATATTTTTAACGGTTTAGAATTTGGCTTGTGTATAAGAATTAGACGTATAGAACCAGCCCAGTTCCCCATACAGATCGTCACTAAAAAAGAAAACCTTTAAACAGAAAAAATAAATCCAGAAAAAGAAGACGTGCCTGTACATGGGGGAAGCTCGTGTTGAATTGATTATCACTAGACCGGTCGATATTGTAGGCTGGTCACCTGCGTGTAACATGAAATCTGGGTTGACCTTCTAGAAGTTTAGGAGGACCACTTACTGTCTTTACCAAATTGGTCATTAGAATATGAAATCCCCACTTGATGTTTTGCTATCTAATTGATTGGGTAAATTTTGGTTCAAATGTTAAGGAGAGAAGACATGCATGAATAGATGCGATTTGACTAAATTCTTGCCGCTAATTTATCGAACAGGAGAAGAACAAAACAGTGGGTAAACCGCCCAGTACACTGGGACCATCTTCTTGGCCCTATTTCTCCAAGATTCCTTGGGGCTTTTCGGCTTCAAGCTGCCCAAAAGCTTCCTGTGATCACCACCTAGTATGGTCCTTCCACGGGTGATTTTTAATGTTTGAATACTTAAAAAGTTTTGTCAAGTGGGTGCTAGGAAATTCAGAAACGGATAGCTTATTAAATTAATGGATACTGTGAGAAGATAACTGTATTTGGTATAAATTGATTCCTAATAATCTTATGCTTGAAAAAGTTATGTATTGACACTTGAACACAACACGTCCACAACATGAGCCGACTTGCTTCACTGTCTTCCTTTCAAAGTCTTTTTTGAAAAAGGTATTGTTGTAGTTACGTAGATGAGCTAACACTACTAAAAGAAATCAATAGCCGATGGACAAAACCATATAAAAAAAGAAAAAAGAAAAAAAAAGAAGAAGTCCAAATTGATTTAAAACTCTCATTATAAGTGGCTTGTAGATCAGTGACCGTCGTTGGTGAGGGTTTTGCGAAACTTGTCACCAAGAATTGTTGTGGAAGGATAACAATTAGGCTTCGTCCAGCCAACTCCATGACAAGATATTGATGGAGCTAATATAATTTAAATACTGTAACGGCTAATGAAAAGGTTACATCAATCAATGAAAGTGTACTAAGAAGACACAATTGCAACCAATTTATTCCTGATTTTGTAAGAGAAACTGCATTCACAAAGCGTATAGATAATCTTTATCTCCGGCTATAAATACTGTCAACGAATACAAACACTTTTGGTTTTTTCTTCTTATTTTTTCTTTCTGGTTGAAGGGATCGCTTTAATGTCTTCAACTAACGATTTCCGAACAACAAAGGACGCTTTTGAACAAAGGATCGCTCAAAAGGACTAAGATGGGCTATAGGCAACCAATTACAAGGGAGGGCTTCAAGTTTGCTAGTTGAGTGGCCTCACGGAAACAGTGGATAACTGGGATTTCATGGAGATGGGCCGGATGAAATTGGCATTCTGCAACAAGGGCTCACAAATCCCACCAAGGTTGACCAGTGTCCAAGAGAAAGCCTTTCGGACATTGAGCACCTACAGCCTACCGGTATAGTTTTAACAATACCAAAACCCAACTAGTAGGTGAAGAAATGTATAGTCTAGTGGGCATTATTTAGTCTAGACAAGAGAAGTAGTATTCATCCTAATGGATGAACAAAAATTTACAAATGTGCAAAATTACAGAATGTATGATTTAGCTTCAAATAGTAATAACAACTTAGAAGAATCTTAATAACTATGATGAATAACATGTATATTCTTTTAAATGCACACAATCCCTTTAAGCAATCAACAGGTTATTCTCCAAATACATTGATTTTTTTACGATAGTTCATAAAAAATCACGGTGGAAGGCCAAGCAATCTCACCGTGAGACCATCCATGAGGAATAATTTTCACTTACGCGGCCATTCACCGAGGGTACAATTCAGTAACCGACATATCATTTGTTGACAAAGGCATGGTCCTACTAGTAGATTGATTCGATCCTAGCTCTTTCGTTGGGATGCTCAGTCCGCCCGATCTACTTTGGATGAAGAAGGCTGGATGTTGAGGCAGTGGCGGGTTGAAGTTATTGTTGTTGAGCATGAGAACTATGGTTGCCATGGTGGGTCTAATAACTGGATCTTCCTGAATGCAAAGTAAGCCAATGTGCAAGCAACGAAGGACTTCATCTCTTGAATAAGAATCCACGATAGCCGGGTCCAACACTTTCAAGGGCGTGCCATCCCTCCACGAATTCCATACCTGCAACAATAATTCTCGAAAATCTTCACAAAATTGTGGTAATAATTCAATGGCTCATTATGCATGACATCTGAATCTTGCAAATATCCATATATGACTAAGGAAAAGAACCATAAGTGTTTCTTTAGGCTAAACGACTAAGTTTTTACAAAGGAATTTCAATTTCACTTGACCAAATTTACAAAGAGTGCAATGTGAATATTTGCTGCTGTAGCACAAAGAAACTTACATAACTAGCAAGATATTCACCCCCATCCAATTGGTGGTGGAAGTTATTCTTCTTGCCGCAAATGATTTCTATAAGCAATACGCCGAAACTATAAACATCAGATTTTACTGAGAACTCTCCATGCATTGCATATTCAGGAGACATGTAGCCACTGCAAAACCGAACATTAGCCACATGTATATTGCATAATTAGATGCAAATCAATTAGCATCCTTAAATAGATAAAATGAGCATGTCCGGCATCTAATTACAAAGTCATCTACTCAAGACCTAATACTTACAAAGTCCCCATGATTTTATTTGTGCTAGCCTGAGTTTGATCGACTTCAAAAATCCTTGCCATGCCAAAATCTGAAATCTTTGGGTTCATTTCACTATCTAACAGGATATTGCTACATTTTAGGTCGCGGTGGATGATCCGGAGACGAGAATCTTCGTGTAGATAGAGCATTCCTCGAGCGATCCCAGATACTATTTTATATCGTAACGACCAATTCAATTGACTACTTTTTTGGGGATCTGCATTGATGCATCAAAACTCGTTATGTGCTAGCATGTGGCACCTATTCAAAAACTCAAGGTGAATATATTTGTTCTCATCGATCAAAGATAGCTTTAACAAAAAACTGTAATCAGCTAAAAGAACAGAAAACCTCTTAATTTCAAGTTTTCCAAAAAGCTAGTGAAAGCTAAAACATTTGATTTGAAACAAATGTACATAAGAAGGTTAAATTGCAACATACCAAATAAAAAGTAATCGAGGCTTTTATTTGGCACAAACTCGTAGGCGAGTAGTTTTTCATCTCCCTCCAAGCAAAATCCGAGCAGTCGTACAAGGTTTCTGTGTTGAAGCTTTGCAACTAATAGAACTTCATTTTTGAATTCTTCATCACCTTGTCTAGAACTTCGAGAGAGCCTCTTCACCGCGATTTGTTGTCCATCCGGAAGTCTACCCTAAAGTGTGTTGAATTTACTGTGTAATTCCTTATCACAACTTTTTAAAAACTAACCTAGAAAAGCATTACATTTTTCTTTTCCTTTTTTTCGGCACCATTATCTTCAATTCAAATGTAAAGCATTCTTCATTGTTTCTAACTTATATGTAATACGTACCTGGAAAACTTCACCAAATCCACCTTCACCCAACTTGTTTTCAAGAGAGAAATCATTTGTTGCTGCTTGTATTGTAGCCAAGTCAAATTGCAAGGACTCCGCGGTGGTAAGTTCATTTGCACCTACATTAAGAAAAAACGCAATTTGATTATCAAATTGTATCGACATTGGCTCCTAGTGGGGTTTTTATGGTTGTCAGTGCTTGGGAACATTATCACAATGAAGAGCACCGGATTAGGCTGGCATTGTTGTCCCCTTACCCCAATGAAATCTTTCCCCTCTTGATTGGTCATGAAGAAAAAAATTATAATAGCATCAATACTATCGGTAACAAAGTAATGAAATGAATCTGGAATCACAATCACTTCTTCATGCTGAAGGTCCTGCTAGGTCTGTTAATTGAGGTGCAGATGCTACTTATGCTTGGAGAGACTTGCTAAACGTTAGGAGCATTTTGAGGCCCCATTCTATGGTTGGTCATGTCGAATCTATATTCCTCTAGAATGACTCATGGCATCCGAATGGGATCTTGATTGATGTATTCCCAAGGAGAGTACTTGACGATTCTGCTCTTCTTTGAACTGCAAAAGCAGCTGATATGATTAATGCTCTAAATGGGAAAGGCCCAGTGCGAGGTCTGAAGACAAGGTATCATTCAATACAGTTGCTTGTGGTGTAATTTGTTCGAAGGCTTCTTTGGATGACCAAGATTCTTGCACTGCTGCTTCTTGTGACATTCTTACCACTGCTTCAGCTTTGGAGATTGTGAGGAAAAGAGCCACAAGAGTTGAATGGTATTGGCTGATTTGATTTTCATCTAATTTGCTGAGGTTTGAATACATATTTTGGTTTGCGGTACAAGATAAGCTGCCTATATTTCAGGAAATTGACAGATAGTCTTCTAATCAAGGCTGAACTCTGCTTTCTGTGTCATGAAAGCACTGAGATTGTTTGAACTGTCTTGATGCAGCAGGCTATAAAAAGGAGAGATTTTCATTGGTGTTTGGGAAAATTTTTGTAGAATTGCTGCATATTTTTATCTTGAAGGCCGGAAATGAGATGTTACATTTCCAAACTTATTGATGGCATTATGATTGCTTGTGTAGTCAAGTGTAGTTTTGAAGGTTGAAAGAGCATAAATAATCTGATCTTTGTCCTTGATCTTTTCCATTATATGTGCTACATTTATATCAAACGGACTCTTAATTCGTCTAATTAACATATATGATTCCTTATGAAAAATAAAGAAATTTCATAATATGCTAATTTATTTGGCGTAGATAGCTTACAAAACAATAAAGGCAAATAGTTGATTTACCGTCTTTTCCTTTGACGACTTCATGTGTCTTCTTTCCCTTTCTTCGAAGCAAACAACATATGAGAAAGACAAGGACAATAACACCTCCACTAGGAACGGTAATGACGATGGTTATCATGATAGATCTGTTGCTTTTTCCTGCACAATTTCCATTTTGTATATGCGACAACTGCTAAAATAATCTAAAAAGAATTTAGATGAAAGCGTGTATAATATATAAACATTCTAACACTGTGCTTCACTAGGTAGGAATATGGCCTAAGACTGACGCGTGAAGATTGGCAATTAGACACGCAAGAAGGGGCTTGAGAAATCTAAATAGAGAGGCTTAAACGAGAAAGTCTGAACTTCAATTGCAATTCTAGCATTTATCAGTTTCAGTTTTTGGTAAATTGACGAGACGAATAAATGAAGAATATTAAGAAGCAAAAAAATCTCTTGATTAACAACCCATGTTCGATCACCTACTAACTCCGGCAATAGGGAATTATTGCCGCTGCTGCAGCACACGAGCACTTGGGTCTAAATCCCTCTAAAAAACCCTATTCACATTAACCTTATGAATATATCAACCACCGCCACAAGAAGTACAATTTTGGTCTTCTTTATGAGCCTCACACACCAAGCAAGTGGGAAAATTACCCAATTACTCCTAATTCTATTATACGGATACTAATTTAGTTTTAGAATTTTCAAAATTAACCTATTTAATCCTAAACCTTGATGAGAAATTCTAATGTAATCCTTCTGATCAATTTTTGAAAGAAAATCAATGACATGATAGTCAATTCATTGCTAGTCATCCTATGTGACACACTGCCATGGCAGGGATTTATGGCAAAAAGTGGCCGAAATGATTATATTAAAATCTTACACAAAGGTTTGACGTCCATACAGTAGGTTTAAGGGTAATTGGACCATAAATTGCCTTGTTGTTGCAAGCATATCTTTTAGACATATGTTTCCCGTACGGTATTTCTCTTTGGCTGATTTAAGCTCGACAATTTATCTAGTCATTTTTTTTTTTTTGACGATTAGCAGTGATCACCACCAGCAGTGTGACCCTAAGGATGGTTGATATGGATTCTAACCCTAGATCAATTTAGATGTCGATCTACTTCTCTTATTGTTAAAAACGTTTTTGTGTTATCACGAACGGTGGTGACTAAATGAGGAGAATTAATGAACATCTGCTAATGATTCATTAGCCTTGGCCTAAACTCACTTTATTATTGATTTAAAGATCTCACATGACCGCTTGTGAGCAATGACTGCTGTAACTTTTGATTCAGTGAACTCACCATGATAGCTGAGTATTAGCCATGTCCATGCGCCAAAGATTGAGGCATGGACCCTAGCTTCTTTTGCTTAAAATGTGGAATTATTCCGTACCTTCTTTTTGGCAAAACTGTATTTATCCAACGTGCTGACCCAAAAATTAATTAGATGGTCTATGGAGCATAGATTAAACTTATTTGAACAATTAATCGTACAAATCTCATGTGGAACTCGTATAATTAATAATCAGATGATCTTAATCCATTCGGATTAAAAGAGGACAAGAAACAAAAAGCCACGTGCCTAATGCCTGAACAAGAGCCAACGTACCTGGAGGCGGTGGCGGTGGCGGAGGCGGAGGTGGAGGTGGTGGCGGAGGCGGAAGTGGCTCAGCAACTGGGCTAAAGAACGGATAGGTCTCGTAATGGAACTGGCAACTCGGCGCCAGGGTCCTCAATCCTTTCCTCCCGACACAACATTCCTCGAAGGTCCCGACGATTTTCTTTTGGCACTCGATGCATTGCTCCTCCGTCAAGTCTGGCGTGCACTGCGCCATTGCGTAAACCGTGTCAGACCCGTCGGACATGGTCTTCGTAGCAAACTTCCTCAGTGAGCCACTGCCGGCTGCCTCGCCCTGCAGACTTTCCATCTCTCTCCCCAGCTTGTACATGACCTGGCTTGCGACGTTGCCCGTGTTGATCAAAGTGTAATTGGGTTCAGTCTTAACTATGCCGAAGATCGAGGTGTTAGAGTACCGGACGGTGCAGAACTCGCTGTAGAGGACCGCCTCCTTCTGGAGGGGGCAGAGGCGGCGTATGTCGGAGGCCGAGGCTTCGAGGCAGGTGCGGCAGCTCTCGGCAGCGAGGTCACCGCGGCAGGAGCCGATGACGTAGAGGGTTTGGGAGGTGCCGGAGACGGGGGAGGAGGCATTGAAGAAGCCGTAGGTGAGGGACAAGGAGTTGGTGGTAGAGATGGAGGAGAGGAGGGTGGTGAGGGTGGTTTGGTAGGTGCTGTTGGCGGTGAAGTTGCCGGTGGTGGCACAGACCTCCTTTGGGAAGAAATCTTGGGCGTTAATGGTGGAAGCGAACACGAGAAGAAGCAAGAGAGGGAGATTTGGAGGATCCATTCTTCTTAGTTTTTTTACATTCTTTGATAAATGTGGATAAAGCTAATAATGTATGAACACAAGTAGCTTGTGTAGCTCCTGCACAAGTTGCTTCGTCGAAATATCTACTTCGTCCACGTCTTCTACCTCGGGGTGGGGGTTGTTCATTGAATCTTTTTCTCTTTCTTTGCCAGAAAACCAGTGATTATCTCGACCCCCAACCCAAGAAAAAATATTAGGTAGTTTTGCACGATTCAGCGGCCGACACGTGGCACGCGTGGGTCCCTCGGTCGAAGCCTCTCCCTCTCCCCAGCGTTCATTCTCTACAACACGCAACTTCTTGTAACGGTAAAACACTGTTCAGATCTTGGGAAATAGGAAGGAGAAGAAAATGGAAATCAGGAGCTAGGCCCACCTTATATCACACGACAGAAAGGAATCTCGCCATGGTTGCGACCGGTTCTGGTCGGCCCGCCAAGATGCGGCCGGTCGTTGGTGCCTGCCCGATTTCATTTTCTCTCTCCTCTGTATAAGTGCTATTCATCATCACCTCTTTTATTTTTTATGCATTCTCGTTCCGGATGATACGGAAAGTCGTCTTTTTCTTTCCTTATTTATTTATTTATTTTGCTTTTGTCTGGGATTGGATAAGAACATGTACATAGATATAGGTACATTTTAACTTTTAGTGAGAAGCCGACAACGATGCCGTGGGTCGCCGTTTGGGGGTGGGGAAATCATAGGCTTTGCCGTTGAGCGGAGAGGGTTTTTGGTCCCCCTCTGCGGACGCAAAGCTATTGGTGACCACGTGGGTTATCCATTAGTAGGGGAGAGAGAGACTTGGAATGAAATTGGAGCATTTGTGGGGGGAGATGAACAGTGGAGAGAGAGAAAGAGGGAAAGACACTTTGTCCGTGGAACCACTCGCACCACGTGGCCCACGTGTCGATTGCTGAATGGCGCTAGACTACAGTGACATGAAGGAGCGGGACTACTTAATATTTTTTCAAAATCAAATTTAAAAAGTTTATTATTTATGTAAAAATATTTTAAAAATTGAAAATTTATGCATTGCAATTATCCAACAAAAATCACAACGAATGGTCAATCAATAATATTTTAGGATAATTAAGACAATATGTAATACATTCCAAACAAAATTACTAATATTCTAATAACATTAAAATTTTGATTGGACATAGCTACACTACTACATCGGCTGGCCTGAGCAACTTGTATGCTCATTTTTATGGCAATTGCACTCCGTGTCATCACATATGTCATGTCCCATCATTTGAAATATATGCAAATGTTTGCCGACGCTATTTATACATTGCGTGACAGCCTTGGTCTCAGATTTCTTTAATCTTGAATGAGTCTTATATTCCAATGCCTCTTCCTCTCGGACAGCTATTCGAATCAGGTAAATTGATGTTCAAACGGGCCATATGTTGTTTGGCCGGATTGGTGACGTGAAGTGTAAGAGTTTCTGAAGTTGCAAATGTCGATTGACTAAAGGTTTGTGAATTGTGATTAGAGGTGGCAAATGGGTGGGTCGGGTCGGGTATGGGTCGGGTCAAAAATGGGTCGACCCATATTTGACCCATTTAACCCGTTTTGACTCATATTCTTGTAATGTACATCTAGTGACCCATACCCGACCCGACCCGTATCCGACCCATACCGACCGACCCGTATTGCTAAAACCTATTTATTGTTAAAATATTTTTATGTAATACAAATTTTTTAACAATTTTTATGCAATACAAATTTAATGGAAAATTTTTATAATTCTTTTTAAAATATTTTTTAAAAATCGATTTTTTAATTTTTTTTAAATATAATTTTTAATTTTTTTAAAATATAATTTTTAATTATTTTTATTTTTTAAAAATATAATTTTTATTTTTTAAAATATAATTTTTATTTTTTAAAATATAATTTTTATTTTTTAATTTTTATTTTTAAATTTTTATTTTTCTCTTTTCTCTTTTTTTTTTTCTTCTCCTTCGGCCGCCGGCCACGACGACGCCGGTGGACCGCCACAAGCGAGATCGAGCTCGCCGGCGTCGGGCGGGCTCGATCTCGCCGATCCGGCAAGGCCGAGGCTCCGCACGACGCCGGCGAGCTCGAGCCTCGCCAGATCCGGCGAGTCTCGAGCCTCGCGATCGTCGGCGAGGCCGAGACTCGCCGGATCCGGGCGAGGCTCGAGCTCGCCGGCGTCGGGCGGGGCCTCGGCCTCGCCGATCCGGGGCGAGATCGAGCCTCGCCCGACGCGGCGAGCGCGAGCCTCGCCCGACGCCGGCGAGCGCGAGCCTCGCCCGATGCCGGCGAGGCTCGAGACTCACCGGATTTGGCGAGGCTCGAGCTCGCCGGCGTCGGCGAGGCTCGATCTCGCCAGTCGGCGAGGCTGTCGCCGGCCGCCGGTAAGGAATGAAGAAAAAGAAAGAAAAAGAAAAGGAAAAAGAAAAAAATTAAAATATGAAAAATAATTATAATTTCAATTTTTTATTAAAAAATATTTTTATAAATTTAAAAAAGGCCAACGGTTTAAACTTCAAAATGGGTTTCCTTGTAACCCATTCGACTATTTCTTTTTGTGTTTTACAATCACGACCCATATTTAACTTTCACTTGACCCATATCGACCCATATTTAACATTCACTGACCCATTTTCGACCCATATTTAACTTTCACTTGACCCATATATGACCCATTTAACTAAAAATGGGTCATAATATGGGTTTTTGACCCATATTGCCAGCTCTAATTGTGATTCCCGAATGCCTCGTATAGAACCGACGCTTCACTCATAGGCCGATTGTGTGGGTTTTTTTTTTTTTTTTTTTTTTTTTCGGTGTGTAGTCGTTGTTCACCGGCTAGAAAATATAGCCATTAGTCACTAGCTATTGGTCAATGGAGATTTTGTTTAAACTAAAAAAAATAATTCAAATAATTTAGGAAAATTAACAAAAAGACACTAATTCGAATAAGGACGAATAAATACAAGTACATCTTCAAATTTTGGAAGAAAAAAAAAATACACGTACAAGTGCTCTGATAATGATTAAAAGAAAATTATATTGAAGAAGATGCCTAATTTATTTGGCGTATTTGTGTCCCTCACTATGATTTATATTAAAAGATCTCATGGTTGTCCTCTTCTTTGCGTTGGGCATGTGCACAAGATTAATTTTTTGCTAAATCAATTGTGCTTGCAAACAGTTATTTACAGTCAAGTTGTACCTACTGTCTTTTATTATCCATCAACTAGTATTGAACGTGGATTCTTATGGGACCATAGACCTAATATAATTATATAAAATGATTTATTATTGTTAATATAATGTTGCGATGATGAAAATGAGTTATGGCCGATGCTAGCCATCACCCAGACCCCGACCAACAACCTAGAAGAAAATAAACAGTAGAATAGGGGGAAAAAGGAGAAAGAAAAACGAAAAAAAAAATTTAAAAAACGGCATTGTACTGAGCCCTATCGGCTAGGTTATAGGATAATTGGCACTAACTAGATTGGTACAATACCAATTTCTAGGCTAAATTGATCAAAATAATTACATTGGAAAATTGTTATAAAGTTTGTGATTATGTAGGCCAAATTGAAAAATTTATTGATCATTTACTGATCGTATAATAAGTTTAAGACTTTTTAGATAATTTTCTCTCTTTCCACTCCTACCATATAATTAACAATTTTTTTACTTGAAACATCATGCCTACGTACATAAAAAAGTATCTCACATTGTTTATTTATTGGGTTTTCATATTTTGCAAATATATGTGGTCTCTCTATTTATCAATTTATGCTCTTTGAATTGGATATTTTAATATGGTGTTAAAATCATATTCCACCTCAGTTTAATTGGTGTGTGCAAACCTATTCGTCAATTATCATGGCCAAAGTTGTCTTAGACATAATTAATTTTGTCCCAATATTTGATCTTCACTTCCGTGTTAACACCCTGATCTTTGTCTAAACAATTGGTACGAAGGTAAAAGGATGATAGAGAGTGGAGTAGAATATTCAAAGTTGATTTTTTCCAACACGTCTCTCGTGGCTCAGGTCAAAGTGCTTTTGTCCGACAAGACTGAACCGCGTGCTGTGGTTCTTTTTTATATTCACCCACCAATCGGTGTCCCGATTGGACGGACTACCATAAAGTCTCTGAGCAACAATTCAACATAAAATGAAAAAAAAAAAAAAAGACTTAAGAATTGAGTGATTGCTAATGAATAATGGATCAACCGCATTTTGATCTCTTAAGTCTAACATTGACCACAAATGATAAATGTCTAGGGTTATGGCATGGCTATGTACGTAGTCTTTTCAACATTTTCAAGATAAATATAATACGGATATCATTATTTTCGTAGGGCACTCATTTAAGTATTATAACTTCTTTTTTTATCATTTAAGTATCATAATTTTAAAGAAGAATGCCCATTGATGAATGTTTTGACAAAGTTATAGCACTCAAATGATAAAATGAAAAGTTAAAGTAATTGGAAAAAAAAAGTTATACCACTCGAATAAGTGTCATACAAAAGTTATGATACTTGTATTATCTTTTTCTCCAAAATTTTCTCATATGTGGCCAAGAAGTTGGCTTAGAAAATTTTACTTGGAGAAAGTTACAATTGTGACATATTAAAACTTTCTATTGTATATCAAAAGTCAAAAACCCTGTAGATAGTGATTAAATTCTAGGTATAACTTGACACTCATGGACACTTAAATGCCGAAACTTCTAAAATGTACGATTGTGAGTGATCCACTAAATAATCTGTTGTATGAAAGAATCAATAGTGGTCAGATACCTCATTTAAAAAATTAATTGTATAAACTAATCTTAGTAAGTCTAATATCTTCCTAAAACAAAACCCCATAATGTTGGCTCAGTGGTTTAGAATTTGGAGATGTATAGAGCCAACTTGGTTCCCACAAGGGTTATTGATTTGCAAAATCAAAAGGGATCTTCTTGTTGTTAAAAAGGAAAATCTCAAAACCAAAGAATTAAAGATTCTACATGGCTTACATCAGTGCGATCAACTCTAGGTAAAAGAATACTTCAAGTGCCACAACTTGGCACAAAGGGATACTTAAGTGCCATAACTTACGAAAGGTACACTTAAGTGCCAAAATCGGAGCAAAATGGATCACTTGAGTGCCAATCCAGCCAAAAACGCGACGTGTCAATTTTCCGGCGAAACGAGTGCAAAACGGCGTTGTTTCGGTGCTGACGTGGTAAAAAATTTAATATAAAACTAAATTTATTTAAAACATTTAAAAAATAAAAAATATTAAAAATTTTAAAAAAAAATTTAAAAAAATTTAAAAATTCAAAAATTTTAAAAAAAGGGAGGCGGCCCCGGCCGACCCTCCCCCACCTTCCGGTGACGGCGGGGAGGAGGCGGCGGCGAGGGCTTTGCCCTCAGCCGCTGGCTACCTCCCTCCTCCTCCTCCTCCGTTTTTTTAAATAAATATAAATTATATTATTATTTTTTTAAAATGTAATTTAAATAATTTTTAGATTATATTAAAATTCAAATTATGCCAAAACGACGTCGTTTTAGCCAATTTAAGAGTTCTATTTTGGCCAACACTCGAAACGACGTCGTTTGGGGTGAATTCGAGTGACTAAGCTCTCCGGCGAGACACGTCGACAAGAAATATTAATATTTTAATGCCACGTATTATTTATGGCCAACTTCGCCAGAGATGGCACTTAGGTGTCCCCCTTTTCTTAAAATGTGGCACTTAAGTGTACCTTTCGTAAATTATGGCACTTAAGTGTCCATTTCTGCCAAGTTATGGCACTCCAGGGGTTCGCGTGTCCCAACTCTGTATAAATTTGAATCTATCTTTAAAGTAAAATACTTGGCTAACTGTATGGTTAGCTTGAAAAAAATAATGTCAATCCCGAGCTCACACATTTTCCACGAGAGAGAGAGAGATCCATGTTTATCTTGGAAACTTCTTCGTGCTTGTGTTTGATAAAGGAAACTGTCGTGGGTGTAGAAGGAAAGAGAAGGTAACGTAAGACATCATCTCACTCCTGCATTCGTTTTGTCTAGGAGACACTGTGCGGGACCCACTACGAAGAAATGCAAAGTTGGCAATAAGGAATAATTTGACTTAATATGTAATTTGACTTTTGGGACCACCTTCTTGGCCCTAAAAGTCCTTGGGGCTTTTCGGCTTCAAGCCGCCCAAAAAACTGATTGTCATCACTAGCTAGTATAATTATACCATGTGACTTTTAATGTTTGAACACTTGAACGTTTTGTCAGGTGGGTGCTAGGAAATTCAGAAACAGATAACTTATTAAATTAATGGATACCAGGAGAAGATTACTGTATCCAATGTGAATTGATTCCCAATAATCTTATTCTTGAACAAGTTATGTACCAACACTCGAACACAGTACGTCAACAACATGAGCCGACTTGCTTCGCCATCTTCCTTTCAAAATCTTTCTAAAAAAGGTATTGTTGTAGTTACATAACTAAGCTAACACTACTAGAAGAAATCGATAGGTGATGGGCAAAACTATACAAAAAAAAGAAAGCCAAAATCGGTTTGAAACTCTCATAATAGATGGCTTGTAGATTAGTAGTCATTGTTGGTGAGGGTTTTGCAAAACCCATCAGCCAAAAATCGTTGGAGAAAGATAACAATCAAACGCTTATCCTGGTCAACTCCATGATAAGATATTGATAGAGCTAATATAATTTAAATACCGTGACAACTAACTAAAAAGTTACATCAATTTATCAAAGAACTCAAAAGACACGATTGCAATAAATTTATTCCTGATTTCGTTAGAGAAAGTGCATTCACAAGGCAAATAGATAATCTTTTTCTTCATATTGAACTATAAACACCGGTAAAGAATACAAAGACTTTCGATGCTCTTTTTTGGGGGGAGGGGGGAGGGGGAGGGGGGATGGATCGCTTTCATTTCCTCAACTAAGGATTTCCAAACAACAAAGAAGGCTTATGAATGAAGGATTGCTTAAAAGGGTTGAGATGGGGTGGGCAACCAATTACAAGGGAGCGCTTCAAGTTTGCTAAGTGATTGGCCTCACGGTAATGGTGGACAACTTGAATTTCATGGAGATGGGCTAGATAAGATTTGCATTTTACAATAAGGGCCCGCAAATCCCACCCAAGTTGATTAGTGCCCAAGAAAAAACTTGTTCGAGATGGGACACCTACTACCTACGAATATAGTCTAGTGAGACAGTCAACGAGCACTTCATTATTTAGTCTAGACAAGAGTAGTATTAAGCCTTATAGAAGCACGATAACATATAAATGCTGAAGATTACAGTGGATCGATGTATGATTTAATAGTAACAAAAACTTAGAAAAATCATAATAACTATGATGGACAACAAGTGTGGGGTCTTTGTTTAAATGCACACGATCCCATTTGAGCAATTAAGAGCTTATTCTCCAAATACATAGACTTCTGCTTATGGTTCATAAAAAATCATGGTGCAAGGCCATACAATCTCACCATGAGACCATCCATGAAGAAAGATTTCGCTCATGCCCCATTACTAGGGGTATAATTTGGTAGCTAACATGCCATTGGTTGATGAATGCATCATCCTATTGGTGAATTCCTCTTATTCAAGCTCTCATTGGGATGCTCAATCTGTGCAATCTACTTCGGATGAAGAAAGCTGGATGTTGAGGTGATAGCTAGGTGCATTGTAAGCAAATATGTAGGCATCAAAGCACATGAACTCTTGAATATGAATCCACGATAGCTAGGTCCACTCCTTCCAAGGGCATGCCTTCTCTCCATTGATTCCACACCTGCAAGAATAAGTTCGGAAAATCTTCATATAATCACAGCATTAATTCAATGACTCATCATGCAAGACATCTACCTCTAGTAAAGAACCATAAATGACCAAGGAACAAAAATAACCATAAGTGTTATGTAGGCTAAGGATGCACATGATAAAATTTCTAGAACAAAAATCAATTTCTATTCCTTGGACAAGTTTCTGAACAAAGAAACACATTAGATAGCAACTCAAAAGATAAAATTTCTATTTCTAGGGGTGGCGGTAACCGGCGATCGGCAGCAGTCGTTTGGCATTCGGTGTCCAGCGACCGACGGCAAGTGTCTTGCGGTGGGTGGCAAGCATCGGTGTCATGGCATCCAACGTCTAGCAGCCGGCATCTAGCAGTAGGCAGCTAGCGTCCGGTGATCGGCGGCAAGCATTTGGCTTCCCGCGGGTGGCAAGTGAGCAAAGTGGGCGTGATGAGAGTGAACGATGAGAAGAGTTTTTATTTCTCACTTTTATTCTAGAAATAGAATAGTTAAAAGTTTAACTTCTAATTTTTGTTCCAAATTTATTTCTAGGATAGAAATTTGTTCCAGAAATTAAAAGAAAAAAACGAAATTACATTACCAAACAGATTTTTATTCCAAACTTATTATGGAGAATAGAGAAATAAAGAAATAGAGAAACATAAATTTTGTCATACGCACCCTAAAAAGACTTAGTTTTTGCAAAGGAATTTCTATTTCACTTGACCAAAGTTACAGAAGGTGCAGTGTCTCGTGGTAGCATGGTGAAACTTACATAACTAGCAAGATATTACCCCCTTCTAGTTGGTGGTAGAAGTTATTCTTCTTTCCATAAATGATCTCTAGAAGTAGTACTCCAAAACTATAAACATCGGATTTCACTGAGAACTCTTCATGCATTGGATATTCTAGAGACATGTAACCACTGCAAAAACGAACATTAGCAACATGTATATTGCAAACTCAGATTCAAATCACGTAGCATCCTTGAATAGATAAAATAAGCAAGCCTGGCATCTAATCATGAAGTCATTTATTCAAAAACTAAGACTTACAAAGTCCCCACAATTCTATTTGTGTTAGCCTGAGTTTGATCACTTCCAAAAATTCTTGCCACACCGAAATTCGAAATTTTTACATTCATTTCACTATCTAACAAGATATTGCTACATTTTAGGTCACAATGAATGATCTAGAGACGAGAATCTTCATGTAAATAAAGCATCCTCGAGTGATCCTAGAGAGTATTTTATAACGTAGAGGCCAATCCAATTGTCCCCGTTTTTCGGGATCTGCATCACTGTACCAAAATTCATTAATGTGCTAGGATGTGACACCTACTCAAAAACTTAAGGCGAAGCACATCACACAATACCAAAGTATATTTACTGTCATTCATCAAAGATAGTTCAAGAAAAACCTATAATCAATTAAAAGAACAAAACCCAAAATTTTCAAAGTTTCCACAGCTAGTGAAAGCTTGACCATTTGATTTCAAGCAAAAGGTACATTTTGCAAATAAGAAGGTTAAAGTGCAACATACCAAATAAGAAGTAATCGAGGCTTTTATTTGGCACAAACTTGTAGGCAAGTAGCTTTTCGACTCCCTCAAAGCAAAATCTAAGCAGTCGTACAAGGTTTCTGTGTTGAAGCTTCGCAACTAATAGAACTTCATTCTTAAATTCTTCATCACCTTATCTTCAGCTTTGAGATAGCCTCTTCACAACAATTTGTTGTCCATTAGGAAGTCTACCTAATAGGGTTTTGTACTTATCATTTAATTCCTTATCACAACTACTTAGAAGCTACCATAAAAAAGCTTTGTGTGTTTCTTTTTCTTCAACATCATTATGTTCAATTCATTTATAAAGCAATTTTGGATTATCTCTAATAAATATGTAATATGTAATTGGAAAACTTCACCAAATCCACCATCACCCATCTTGCTTCCAGGAGAGAAATCATTTGTTGCGGCTTGTATTCTAGCCAAGTCCAATTGTGAGGACTCCACAGTAGTAAGTTCATTTGCATCTACATTACCAAACAAATCAATATGAATATCAAATTACATCGAGAATGACTCCTAGTGACACTTGTAGGGTTGCAAATGCTTAGGACATTATTATAATGAAAAGCATCGGATTAGCCTGGCATGGTTGTGTCCCCCTATCCCAAAGAAATCTTTCCTCTCTTGATTGGTCATGAAGGAAAAAAATAGAAAGTATCATCAATACTATAGGAAACAAAATAATGAGATGAATATCAGTATAATGATCACTTCTTCATGCTAAGGGTAGTGTTAGGTCTATTATGTTGGAGAAAACTACTTTATTGTTTTGAAGTTAACAAAACCTTTTCAAAGTCTAGTCTGAAGACTTCTAAACCTTAATGTCAAAGTTTGAAGACTTTCAGACCTTAGTGTCAAAGTTTGAATACTGCCAGACTTTAGGTTCAAAGTCTGCCCACGCTAACAGTTTCCAAACTGAAGAATGAAAACTTATCCAGATGCGAAATTATCTTCAAGGATTCGATTCGCATGGTTTATGGATGACTTTATGGCTGAATTTAGCACATACATGATTGATTATCTTTATTGGAATCAATTTCGATAATCAAATCTTTTGGAAGGCAAGCAAACTTGGAAAGTTCTACTTGTGGAAACTAAGATCCTGATTGTATAGGCGAACATGATTGACGGGCTTTCATCACAATCATCTAACGACTCAAGATCTCCTTGATTGATTCTGTCCAACGGGTAGATTGGAAGAGTTCTTTTGGAAAGTGCCAACGATCATGAAGGCGTGAAGGAGTACTTAAGGCGGACTCTCGAGTTGTTCGATAGTGTGCGTGAAAGAAAAATTCCAAAGTCTGAAGTTTCCTAGTTCCTTGTTATTGCTTTCACTAAGCTCAAAGTTATATACAAAATAGAGAAACTCATAGTGAGATTTTGTGAGAGACCAGTAGAGACTTTTCACTAAAAAGTCGAGATTACAAGTTGTAAAATCTCTTTTAATTCTTAGTGGAATCCAGCCAGTTGGTTGTTAGCGCAAGAGAGTGGACGTAGGCTTGATCTAAGCTGAGCTACTATAAACCTTGTGTTCTATTCTCTTCCCTGAACTCTTTTATTTTGATTTGTAACTTTACTTAATTGTTTAAGTTTGAAATTGTTAAAGTCTGTCATTTTCTAAAAGCAAAATTTTTTTAACGAACCTTGCGAAATTTTTTGTTCACACCTATTCACCCCCCTCTAGGTATTGTTGCTAGCCCTTTCAATTGGTATCAGAGCCTATGTGCTTATTTTATTGAAGTGTTTTTACTTCTAAAGCTAAAGATCTATGGCTAATATTTTGGCTCTAAGTTTGGTTGAAGGTCAAAGCAACACCAAACCTTCTTACTTTGATGGGAAAGAGTACAATGTGTGGAAAAACAAGATGAAGACATTCTTGAGATCAAAAGATCCCCTAGAATGGGATGTGGTAGAAAAATGGATCAATCCTAAAACTACATCAACCTCATAAAGAAGAAAGGAAGCTATAGATGCCGGCGAATTGACACAAGCAGAATTAACCAAGAGACAAGCTCTTGACGCTAAAGCCATCTACTCTTTATACTGTGCTTTATATCCTACTGAATATAACTGAATTTTTTCTTGTGAAACAACAAAAGAAGTTTGGGATAGGTTGCACGTTACCTATGAAGGAACCAATCGAGTAAAAGAAATGAAAATTAATATCCTACTCAGACAGTATGAAGCCTTCAAGATGAAGTCTGAAGAATCCATCACTGATATGTTCAGTCGCTTCATAGAGATTGTAAATGGCCTTGCATATCAAGGACAACCAATCTCAAGACCGATGAAGGTCAATAAATTGCTGCATGGACTTTTCAAAGATTGGAATCACGTGAAGACATCAATTACAGAAACCTAGAGGATCATGCCTCTTTCAGTAGATGAACTAGTTAGCACACTTCAATCATATGAAGTGGAGCAAATCAATGAGGAAGAAGATCCCAAAGGTAAGAATTCAATTGCTTTAAAATCTAACGATGATTCTGGTGATACAGATTAAGAAGATGACATGGACGATGAAGAGCTAGCACTCATGATTAGGAAGTTCAGAAAGTTGAATAAGAAGGGAAGAAGAAACCAATTGAGGACAATGAAACCAACAAAGATGTGATATACTTCGATTGCAAGAAAAATTGGCATATCATACCCAACTGTCCTATGTTGAAGAAAAAGAAAGGAAGAACTAAGAAACACAAAAAGGCTCTCAAAGCATAAATATTGAGCGATAGCGAATGTGAGGAAAGTAATGAAGAATATACCAACATATGTCTAATGGCCAATTCAAAATCAGACTCAGACTCTGAAATAGATTTTGATTCAAACTTAGATAAAGAAGTTGAGGTTATCAATTTAAAAATTCCCGTTAAAGTCTCAAAATATATAGATGAACTCTATCTTAGTCTCAAAACATCTCTTAAAAAGATTTCCAAGCTAAAGAGGGAGAATTCTAAACTGAGACAATAGGAAACTTCTTGGAAAGAAAATTTTGAAAATCTGGATAAAAGTTCTGTTAATTTGAAAGAAAATTCAGATTCTCTTTCGAAGGAAAATATTTTTTTGAATGAAGATATCTCAAACATCACAGAACGATTTTCAAAAGGATCTGAGAAGTTGGAAAAAATTATTTTTATATAAAGACCTTATTTTAACAAATCTGGTCTAGGAATGACTCCAGAAACTATTCATTTAATTGATTTTCCCAAAGTTAAAGAAAGAATCAAACAAAATCAACAAAGATCTTCAAAAACGTTTTATAAAAATTATTTTCAAAAAGTTTTTGTAAAACCTATTGGTCAAAGTGCTCTTAAATGTCCAAATTATAACAGCTCAGAACATTTCGAGAATGAATGTCTTAAGGTTTGGAGACCTGTTAAGAAGGATTGGGCAAAAACTGTTTTCAATGCTAAATCTCCTGGACCTAAGAAAGTATGTGTACCAAAGAAAGCTTGAGTTCTTCTTTTGATCACAGATCACTATCAACAGGAAGATCAAATGGTATATGGATAGTGGTTATTCAAGACACATGACAGGAGATTCGAGTTGTTTTATAAAACTTGTTCAAATAAATGGTGGAAAAGTTTCCTTTGGTGAGAACAGCAAAAGTAGAATTGTTGGATGTGGAACCGTGAAAATTGGAAGCCTGACTATCAACAATGTCTCCTTGGTGGAATGTCTAAATTACAATCTACTCAGCATAAGTCAGCTTTGTGATCTTGGATTCAAAATTAACTTCCAAGAATGCATCTATTCGGGAACAAGTAAAGACTTCTCTCAATCTTTCACTAGACGAAGGCATGTGAATATTTACCTTCTGGATATAAAACCAGAAAGTTCTCAGTGTCTTATATCCATTTAAGATGAAGCAAATCTTTGACATCAAAAGCTTGGCCATGTTAATATGAAGCATTTTGCCAAAATTTCTTCCAAGAAGCTTGTTCATGATCTCCTCAATCTAACTTATCAAAAGTCTAAATTATGCACTCCATGTGTTTTGAGAAAACAGGTTATAAGTTCCTTTAAACCTATAAATCAAGTTTCTACTAATCGAGTTTTGCAGCTTCTGCATATGGACCTCTTTGGACCAACAAGAACTCAAAACATTGGTGGAAAGAGATATTGCCTAGTAATCGTGAATGATTACTCTCGCTTTACTTGGGTTTACTTTCTGGCAAATAAGTCTGAAACTTTCTCTCACTTCTTCATATTTGCCAAGAAAGTTCAGAATGAGAATGAATATGCTATTTCGAGAATACGAACAAACCATGGAGGTGAATTTGAAAATCAAATCTTTGTAAAGTTCTGTGATAAATCTGGTTTCCAATATGTTTGCTCTTCTCCATACATTCCATAATAAAATGGGATTGTGGAAAATAAGAATAGATCCTTGCAAGAGATGGCAAGAACTCTCTTAATTGAGAGTAAAATTTTCTCTCAATTTTGGGCTAAAGCAGTTTCTATAGCTTGCTACATCATCAACAGAGTGTTTTTAAGGCATATTCTGGAGAAAACTCCTTATGAAGTGTATAAAGGGAAGAAACCAAATGATTCTTATTTCCATGTGTTTGGCTGTAAGTGTTATGTTTTGAGAAATGCAAATAATCGAATTGGAAAGTTTGAAGAAAGATCAGATGAAGAAATCTTCCTTGGCTACTCAACCTTAAGTAAAGCATACAGAGTATTCAATAAAATGACTCAATCTATGGAAGAATCTATGAACGTCAAGTTTCAAGATTCTACGCAGAATCAACTAGATCAAACCCAACTTGAAGAATCTGAACTCCGCTCCGAGACTTTACAAAGTCTACCTTCCCGAAGTGGTTCAGACTTCTGAGGATCAACAAGCATAACTAGAAGACTCAACTGAAGCAGAGGATCAACAGACTCTCAGACCAACCAGCAATTGGAAACATAAGTCAATTCATCATAAAGAACTCATTATTAGCAACATTGATGAAGGAATACACACCAGATCCAAAAGGCGATAAGAGTCTAGTACTTTAGCACTTGTTTCTGAGATTGAACCCAAAATTTTAGAAGAAGCCTTAACTGATGAAAGCTGTGAGAGTGCTAGAATGAACACCTAGAGGGGGGTGAATAGGTGTTTAAACTAAACCTTGGCAAATATATGCGGAATAAAATAAACTTCGAGTAAAACAAAGGAGTTAGGGAAGAGAATAAGAACACAAGATTTATAGTGGTTCGGCTTAATCCAAGCCTACGTCCACTCTCCCACACTAACAGCCTTCTTGGCTGGATTCCACTATTCAATCAACAAGAGATTACAACTTCGAGTGCAAACACTTAGTAGATCACACTATCTCACTAAGTCACTCTTTTGGTATTTCTCTCACGATCACAAACGTTTAAGCTCACAAGAGACAAGTGTATGATCGAAGGTCGCTCGACTTTGGAATTATAAATTCTACGCTCTATCTCTTACTTGCTCATCGGTCCTTCATCTCCTTAAATACTCCTCCACTTCCAAACTACCCGTTGGACAAGATCCCAGAGAATCGTCTTCCAATATACCCATTGGACAGCTCGTATCTAGAAGATTTGGTAGCCGTTGAGTGACAAAGGTAAAATCCCAAATTGATTCCGATCGCCCATACAAACGGAATCTTGGTTTCCATAAGTAAAGCTTCTTCGTATAGAAAGTTCTTGTCTTCAAGATCCAATCGTCAATCAAATAGATTGAGTCAATCAAATCAATCTTGATGTGGAATCCAAACCAGATCACTAGCCGTTATATGATTGGGCTTGAGTTACGTTCGTCGAACTGGATGTAAAGTCCGAGAGCAATAGACTTTACAATCTGAGTCTCGAGTGCATTAGACTTTGCAACTGAAATCGAATATATTCTGCTTCGAACAGATTTAGCTTTAAGGTCTGTACCAGGTTCACTTCAAAGATAGAGTCCGTCTTCCGGTTCATCATTCACGTTCGATCTGGAATTTGTCGAGTGAGCACTTCGATGTAGAACAGACTTTGACACTAAAGTCCGCGATAGCCTTCGACTTTGACACAAAAGTCTGAAAATCTTCAGAATATACTTTGGACATATGTTACGTTCAGGTCTGGCTGTCTTCGACTTTGATAATATCCTTTACATGTTCTATTATCTGCATGGTCTATTACTTAACCATTAAACATGTTAGTAGCCTTTGATTTATTTTGTCATCTTCAAAACATCATAAGGGATTTCCTAACAATCTCCCCTTTTTAATGATGACAAAACAATCTCTGAATATGCAGATTTGTAAACACGCTTTTAAAAATATTAATTTAAATCAACGAATATCAGAAGATAGCAAATAGATTGAGCATAACAATATATAGAAAAATAATCGCAGCTCAATATTATGCAATAAATAATATCAACCAATCTTCACATATGCATATTCATATCTTCTCCCCCTTTTTGCCATAATCAAAAAGCGATAATAATGGAAAAAGTATCACGTAGAGAATGATAACAAATATCTTGCATGAATCACAATTTCCAAAAAATCAGCTTTTATCGAATATTAAAGATATGCAATATAGCTCACTTCGATTATATATATTAGCAAATATCCAATGAAAATCACGGATGCATCATAAAATTCACGTACCCTTTTTGTCATAATAAAATGATAATATCAATACAAGATTTATCAATGACAAAAAGTAATAAAAGATGCACTAACCAGATTTTTTTATAACAAATTCTGACACATTTACCTTTCCTTCCATCCATAATAAGATCACGATCAATTCAAAAAGATTTTTCCATAATTGATCAATGCTCCCCCTCAATTTGTTGCCTTTTTGAGATGATCACGATTCTTTTCCTTTCTTTTAGATTCACGTTCTCCCCGTGATCATGACAATATTTGCAATAGAAACAATTGTTGCTTGTTGAACATAATTTTTTTTTTTTTTTAAGTATTTCCTTTGTAGGAACAACATCTGCAACGATCACTTGCATTTTGAAATTTGAGGCAAAATTTTATTTTCTTCAATCAAGCTCATCTCGAATTCAACCTTCCGTATGACGATAAGGGATTTCCTCAATAAGCAAAAATTTTGCACAAGGAATAGAATTTTTGAACCTCCAGAAGATAGAATAAAATCTCCATGATTATCTGATCGAGCTTTCCAAAATTCATATGGAAGATTCTATTGTCACCTGCAAAATCTTGTATAATAGATAATCATCTTTGCAAAAATGTCACGTAATATCTTCCTTTGATTTGCGGATCAAACTTGCTAGATATAATATATTTTCTAAGAATATAGCAAGAATATCCATAAATATGCAATAATATCTTTCGAGATCAAAGAGATTTCCTTGAGCATAAATTTTAGATATGCATTTTGCAAAAGGAAAATAAATATTTCTGTCGCGTGCCAAAATTGCAATACCTTATTTTTATGACAAAAGATATTTGCAATATAACAATCATCCAAAATCATGATAAATGCATGTAGAAATTTGCAATGCGGGATGAAAAAAAAAATTTCTCTTACCCAGGTATATGTTTCAAATATACCATTGATTAAAAAAATCATTACCAATCTTCGTAGGAGATATTTTTCTGATTGCACCAAAATTTGCATAGATTCGCAATCATTCTTGCCTTATTGAATTTCCTGCAATCAACTCATTTCCCTTTTTGGTATCCATTAATTTGGATCCTTTCTTGACGTTAGAGTAAAATAGAAAATCTCCATAATCAAATATTCTTTCTTAATTCATCGTAACAAAGTATTCAAAGAAAGAATATTATGCACAATGATATTTTGAAAAATAAATTCTCACTTAGTCAAAGCACAATAAAATCAGGGAGAATGAAATCTTTGAATATCTAAGAATATCTTGCATCATCACGTAAAACAGATTTTCACTTTGCAAAATATGATTAAATCTGAAGTATAAAATTAGACAAAATAATCTGAATTATCTCAAATAATCACACGTACTAAATCAAATCTCAACTCACAAATCACAAAAACAAATCATACGATTCTTTCTTCCATAAAGCAAAATATGATCATTATAAAATCTCAATCAACCAAGGATATATCGAGTATGAGAATTATTGCCTAAATCAAATTGAGAATAAAAAATTCCTTACCAAATCCTCTTTCTTCTTTCTTCTTTATATCCTGCAAAAGTAACTCATCTTTTCTTTGGTACCCATTTTTTCTTGGGTCCATGAGAGTTAGTAGAATATGCTGTTTTTATCCAATTTTTCTTGATAGGTCTCCAGTCTTTAGGACAATCTTTCTCAAAGTGTTCCGAATCTCCACAATTTGAACACTTGACGTCATTTCCACCAACAGGTTTTACAAACACTTTTTGAAAATGATTTTTGTAAAATGCCTTAGGAGGTCTTTGTCTAAGTCTTTCCTTGATTTTAGGAAAATCAATTAGAGAATCACTTTCCTTATTGAAACCAAGTCCTGACTTATTATAGTAAGGAACTTGTATGGAAAGGATATGCTCTAATGTTTTTGATCCATTTGAGAATTTTGTCGAAATATTTGAAAATTCTTTCTTCAAAGAATCATTTTCTTTGACAAGTAAATCTCGACTTTCTTTTGTTTGTAGAAAATTTTTTTGCAAAATTTCAAAATTTTCTTTTTGAAAAAGATCATGTTGCCTAAGCTGAAAATTTTCCTTTTTAAGTTCGGAGATCCTTTTAAGAGAAGATTTGAGATTTGAGCAAAGCTCATTTATATACTTTGAAACTTTGAGAGGAATTTTTGAATGACTTACCTCGATTTCCTCATCGGATTCTCGAGTCTCGTGTTTGAGTCGACTCGATTCCCGAGTCCGTGTCCGAGTCGACTCAGATTCGAATGTGCCGTCAAGCATATATTTCCTTGCTCATCATCTTCTTTCATTATTCTTTTCGGCCATTCTGCTTGTATTGTCTTACACTAAACTTTCTTCCTTTTCTACTCAGCTTTTTGAATTTCTCGATCATAAAAGCAAATTCTTCGTTGTCCATGTCATTTTCTGAGCCTGTTTCATCAAAAACAGCATTAGATATTAAAGCGATGGACTTCTTACCTTCGGGATCTTCATCGTTGAGTTGTTCCACTTCATAGGATTGAAGAGTGCCGATCAATTCATCAACGGAGAGTGGCATAATCCTCTGAGTCTCCTGGATTGAGGTCTTAACATGGTTCCAATCTTTTGAGAGACCTCGCAAGAGTTTGTTGACCTTCATCGGGGTAGAAATTTGCTGACCTTGATATGCTAAACCATTTACAATTTCTGTAAAACGGCTGAACATATCTCCAATTGACTCTCCTTGCTTCATCTTGAAGGATTCATATTTGCCGAGCAGGAAGTTTACTTTTGTCTCTTTTACACGATCGGTCCCTTCATATGTAACATGAAGTCTATCCCAAACTTCTTTTGCTGTTTCACATGAAGAGATTCTATTATATTCAGCAGGAGACAAGGCACAATATAAAGAATAAATGGCTTTTGCATCAAGCGCTTCTCTTTTGGACAACTCCGTCCGAGACATAGGAGCGGGGGTTTGGTTTCTTTGTCTTTGCCATTCTTATTTGATGTGGACGCAGCAATGGGGTTGATTCCTCTTTCCACAACATCCCATTGCAAGGGATCTCTGGATCTTAGGAATGCTTTCATTTTGTTCTTCCACACGTCGTATTCCTTTCCATCAAAATATGGTGGCCTTGTGTTGCTTTGCCCTTCCATAAGTCCTGGTGCCAAGATACTAGCCATAAAAGATCTTTAGCTCAAAAGTAAAAATACTTTTATAAACCGAGCACTTGGCTCTGATACCAATTGAGAGTGCTAGAATAAACACCTAGAGGGGGGTGAATAGGTGTTTAAACTAAACCTTGGCAAATATATGCGAAATAAAATAAACTTCGAGTAAAACAAAGGAGTTAGGGAAGAGAATAAGAACACAAGATTTATAGTGGTTCGGCTTAATCCAAGCCTACGTCCACTCTCCCACACTAATAGCCTTCTTGGCTGGATTCCACTATGCAATCAACAAGAGATTACAACTTCGAGTGCAAACACTTAGTAGATCACACTATCTCACTAAGTCACTCTTTTGGTATTTCTCTCACGATCACAAACGTTTAAGCTCACAAGAGACAAGTGTATGATCGAAGGTCGCTCAGACTTTGGAATTATAAATTCTACGCTCTATCTCTTACTTACTCATCGGTCCTTCATCTCTTTAAATACTCCTCCACTTCCAAACTACCCGTTGGACAGTATCCCAGAGAATCGTCTTCCAATATACCCATTGGACAGCTTTGTATCTAGAAGATTTGGTAGCCGTTGAGTGACAAAGGTAAAATCCCAAATTGATTCCGATCACCCATACAAACGGAATCTTGGTTTCCATAAGTAAAGCTTCTTCGTATAGAAAGTTCTTGTCTTCAAGATCCAATCGTCAATCAAATAGATTGAGTCAATCAAATCAATCTTGATGTGGAATCCAAACCAGATCACTAGCCGTTATATGATTGGGCTTGAGTTACGTTCTGTCAACTGGATGTAAAGTCTCGAGAGCAATAGACTTTACAATCTGAGTCCGAGTGCATTAGACTTTGCAATCTGAGTTTGAATGTATTCTCGCTTCCGAACAGATTTAGCTTTAAGGTCCGTACCCAGCCTTCGGCTTCAAAGATAGATTCCGTCTTTCCGGGTTCATCATTCACGTTCACCTGGAATTTGTCGAGTGAGCAGACTCACGATGTAGAACAGACTTTGACACTAAAGTCTCGGGCGCCTTCGACTTTGACACAGAAGTCTGAAAATCTTCAGAATATACTTTGGACATATGTTACGTTCCGTCTTCTAGCTCTCTTCTGACTTTGATAATATCCTTTACATGTTCTATTATCTGCATGGTCTATTACTTAACCATTAAACATGTTAGTAGCCTTTGATTTATTTTGTCATCTTCAAAACATCATAAGGGATTTCCCTAACAAGCTGGATCGAAGCTATACAAGAAGAGCTCAAACAGTTTAGCATCAATGATGTTTGTGAGCTAATTTCTAAACCTAAAGGAAAGTATATTATTTGGACTAAATGGATTTTCAGGAACCAGGTGGATGAGAAATGAAAAGTGGTTATGAACAAAGCGAGACTCGTGGCCAAAGGATATACGTAAGAAGAAGGGATGGACTATGACGAGACATATGCACTAGTAGCGATATTAGAAACAATTAGATTATTACTTAAGGTTATTCCATATGGATATAAAAAGTGCATTCCTAAAAGGAATTATCCAAGAAGAAGTCTATGTGGAACAACCACCTAGATTTGAAGATCCAAGAAAGCTAGACTCAGTCTACAAACTGAAAAAGGCCTTGTATGGACTGAAGCAAGCACCTCGAGCCTAGTATGAAATGTTAAGTAAATTCCTAACCTAAAATGGTTTTATTAAAGGAATGGTAGATACTATTTTATTCATAAAAAGAGAGGGTAATGACTTTCTATTGGTTCAAATTTATGTTGATGATATTATTTTTAGATCTCCCGATGAAAATCTATGCAAGAAATTCTCTAGATGTATATAGGATGAATTCGAGATGAGTATTATGGGTGAGTTAACTTTCTTTCTTGGATTGCAAGTTAAACAATCAAAGAAATGAATCTTTATTAATTAAGAAAAGTATGTAAAAGATCTCATTAAGAAATTTGGATTGGAGAATTGCAAGAAGACAGAGACACCTATGTCAAGTTCTTCGAAGTTGGACGAAGATGAAGGAGAAAAGAATGTAGACCAGAAGCTTTATAGGAGCATTATTAGTTCGCTTCTTTACTTTACTGCATTTAGACCTGACATTTTGTTTAGTGTTTGCATTTGTGTTAGATTCCAATCAGATCCCAAAGAATCTCATTAAGTGCTGCTAAATGCATAATCAAATACGTTACAACTACTCCAAAATTAAGTCTTTGGTATCCTAAAGAATGAGACTTTACTCTTCTTGGATATTCAGACACAGATTTAGCAAGTTGTACAGTTGATAGAAAGAGTACTTCTGGTACTTGTCAACTGCTGGGCAACAAGTTGATATCTTGGTTCTCAAGGAAGCAAAATACTATAGCTCTATCAATAGCAAAAACAGAGTATGTGGCTCTTGAGAGCTATTGTTCTCAAATTTTATGGATAAGGCAACAGCTAAGAGACTTTAGAATTGAAGAATCATGCACTGAGATAAAATGCGACAACACTAGTGCTATTAATCTCACGAAGAACCCAATTCTTCATTCAAGGGCAAAATACATAGAGATTCGACACCATTTCATAAGAGATCACGTTCAGTAATAGAGAAATTATGATTCAGTTCATTGACTCGAAGAATCAGTTGGCGGACATATTTACAAAGCCACTTGAGAAAAGTCTATTTGAGTCTATTGGCACCAGAATACAAAGCCACTTTTTTTGAATTTTTGAATTTTTGGCAATTTTTATTTTTGAAAAATGCAGTTTTATTTTTTCCTTATGATGGTTCGTATACCCGCTTCACTTGCTTTATATACCGTCGAGTCCTTCTTCTCCATTTACGTTTTCACAAACCCTAGAATACAAAATTCCTACTCTCTCACTTTTACTCCCAAGTTTGCTTTACAAGTTTTCACCTTTTTCGACCGAACGTGCTCGAGAAATCCTCATCGATCGTGAAGATGTCTTTCCAAAGGAAGTCATCTCGATTGCAAACAGGGACCACAAAATATGCCAGAGGGTCCTACTCATTTTGACTTGACTAAGGAAGAAAATTCTCCTCAACAACAATAAGAACATTCTCAACAGCATCATTCTTCACAGCGTGCCACTAAAAAATCTCCAAGCCAACAAGTGGAAAAGGAGATCGTGGAAGATGTCGAAGCTGTAAAAACGTTAAAACCCCAATTTCTCTTTAAACTCTACAATCAGTTGAAGAATGGTGGTACTGCCATGACCTTTATTGATTAATTTATGCAAGAACAAGGATACCAAAATGAGACTCTGTTCTTACGATCAATGGAAAGGTTAGGCATAACGCCTGAAGGAACGGCAAACAGAAAGTTTGCTAACTTTCCAAATGATCCCCATTTTAGTTCTTTTAATCAGTCAGAGGTGAAGGATGATAATGAGAGAATGTACACAAATTTTCAGCGTAGGATGGGCGTTGTTGCTGATGTACGTGGAGAGGGAATGATTTTGTTTCGTTCTAATGACCACAAAAAGATTTACTTGGAATTGCTTAAAAGAGGGGTGACAAATCCTTGATCTCGTGGATTTTGATTTCTTGGATTCATTGAAGGTGAACCTAAGGGAGAAGTTTGCTCTCCTTCAATTTGAGAAATTTTGCTCTAAGACTTCGTCGCTACCCGGAATTAATCGCATATTTCTATTTGAACTTGTCATTTCTTGACACAAATAGATTTTGCTTTACCGTGAGGGAAAAAGAGTTCATGGTGGATGTGGAGACATTGGCGGATGTTATTGGTGTGGAAAGAGGGAGTTTCAAACCAATAAAGGTGACTGTTGGTCATGCAATAAGTTTTCTTGTTCGTGACAGACTTTCTGAAGGCGGCATTTTCTATTCCAGAATGATTGCCTCCAACATCTTGCTGCACAAAGTCGTGATCAATTGCATTCGACCAAAGTCAACCTCTAAGACAGATGTATCTCGTTCAGAGGCCAAACTGATGTTTGCCATTAGTAATGGGATAAAGGTCTTGCTGCCACACTCAATTCTAATGCACATGTATAGGACTGTTGTGAAGGATAAGGGACAACTCCCTTACTTAGCACTGGTCACTCAACTGTTCAGACACTTTCAAATTCAGCTTCCAGCATCTCTCTGTGTTTGAACCATTGCTCCTATGGTCATAGGATTGAAAATGGTGTCAAAGATGAGACTCGAAGGAACCGAATGACACCTTGGAGCGCTTGAAGGAGCAGTCCCCCACAAAACCAAAATAAGACTCTGCCGCAAAGAAAATGAAAGGCAAGGAGCCTATGAGTGCACTTATTAATGAAGAGAAGAGCCCTTATTCTGCAAGACAAAGAGGATGAGGATGATCTCACTCTTTATGCATTTGCCTTGAAAAATCTTCAGAGTTTTGTTAATTTTGAACAGCCGTAGAATAGAGTGGAAAGAGGACAAGGAGAAACAAAGGCAAGAGAAAGAGAAAGAAGAGAAGAAAGAGAAGAAGAATGAAGAGAAGCAGAAGAAAAAGAGAGTCAGGATGACTCTGTTGAACCCTCTTTTGCAATATCCTCGTCAGAGGATTCTGAGAAGACTAGGAATGGAACTGCAGGAGATGCAAGAGAAAAAGAACATCACTTGGGAGTTGAAGCTGAGAAAGAAGAAGAATAAGATTTTTTTTCTCCACTTGTAGCCATAGAGATAGGAGGAGGTACCGAGGAAATATGTACTTTTTCTTCTCATGTTTTTACCAGTGATGATGTTAACCGATCTCTTGCCGATCCAGAGGATGTCTATGCCTCTCAATTTCCTAAAGCTGATATTGAGGCATCCTCTCTAAGTCTCGGTGATTGACCTACTGTTGTTCCCTCAAATCTCACAACTCCTAGAATTAATTTGGCTGGACCTAGTGCACAAACCGAACCAACAAAAGACTTTCAAAGGCTGCTAGAGTTCCTTTTGGAGTTGAAGGCACAACAATACGGGATGGAGTTTGAGATAAAGAACCTCCAATCAGCTTTGAAGTCTACTTCGCATTCTTTACACGAGCAGTACGTGCCCTTCAACTTCAAGTTCAAGGGATTGCCAAGGGTGAAGATATTGACAAGTTGAAGGAGACGGTGAGAAAGCTCGAGGAGACAGTTCAGTCTATGAGGGATTTTTCGCTCATTCGCATCCCCAAATAGTCCTGATTTCATCAAACTTTTTATTCTTCTCCACGTTTTGCTGTTGATAAAAAGGGTGAGAATGTGAAGATTTAACTCATTTAACTCTTTTTCGTTGGTGTTTGACTGTGTTTGATTTTTACTGGTTGAACTTTTGTTTGACTGTGAACCTTTGTTGAACTTTTTGACGTTTGCAGCAACTTACTTTGGTGATAATGATTATGGTTGGATAGTTATTTGTCTTATATTTTCAAGATTAATATGTTTTCTGTGGTTGTAGAATCGATGCTATCCAAGTCCTAATTAACTTATTTTTCATAAGACATCATGTATTGCTTAAGAGTTGTTTTGTAGGTCAAAAGTTCTTAAATCTGCAGGAAAGTTTTGTCACCATTAAAAAGGGGAAGATTGTTGGAGAAAACTCATTTACTATTTTGAAGTTGACAAAATCTTTCTAAAGTCTATTCTGAAGACTTCCAGACCTTAGTGTCAAAGTTTGAAGACCGCTAGACTTTAGGTTCAAAGTTTGCCCACATTGACAATTTCCAGACTGAAGAATGAAGACCTATCCAAATACGAGATTGTTTATGGATGACTTTATGGTTGGATTTAGCATCTACATGATTGATTATCTTTATTGGAATCAATTCCAATAATCAAATCTTTTGGAAGGCGAGCAAACTTGGAAAGTTCTACTTATGAAAATCAAGATCCTGATTGTATGGGCGAATAGGATTGACGAGCTTTCATCACAATCATCTAACGACTCGAGATCTCCTTGATTGATTATGTCCAATGGGTAGATTGGAAGAATTCTTTTGGAAAGTGCCAACAGTCGTGAAGGCATGAATGAGTATTTAAGGTGGACTCTCTAGTTGTTCAATAGTGTGCGTGAAAGAAAAATTTCAAAGTCTGAAGTTTCCTAGTTCCTTGTTATTCCTTTCACTGAGCTCAAAATTATATACAAAAGGGAGAAACTTATAGTAAGATTTTGTGAGAGACTAGTAGAGACTTTTCACTAAAAAGTCGAGATCACAAGTTGTAAAGTCTCTTTTGATTCTTAGTGGAATCCAGCTAGTAGGGTCGGCGGGAGAGTGGACGTAGATTTGATCTAAGCCGAACCACTATAAACCTTGTGTTTTATTCTCTTCCCTAAACTCTTTTATTTTGATTCGTAACTTTACTTAACTATTTAAGTTTGAAATTGTTAAAGTTTGTCATTTTCTAAAAGAAAATTTTTTCTACTGAACCTTGCGAAATTTTTTGTTCACATCTATTCACCCCCCCCCCTCTAGGTGTTGTTACTAGCTCTTTCATATTAAATGTGGTGCAGATGCTACCTATGCTTAAAGAGAATTGCTATAGGTTAGGATCATTTTGAGGCCTCGTTATCTTGTTCATCTTAAAGTACTCTTTTTGGGATGCCATGAGTCATGCTAGAGGGAAAAAGATTCGACATGACCAACAAGATAACGAGGCCTCAAAAGAATCTCTTTCCCTCTAGCATGACTCATGGCATCCCAAAAAGAGTACTTTAAGACGATGCTCTTCTTCGAAGTGCAAAAGCAACTGATTTAAGGGCCAATGAGGTCTGAAGACTTGGTATCAATCTAGGCAACTGTTTGAGTAGTAATCTATCCAAATTCTCCTCTGGAAAACCAAGATAATTTCTTCTAGCGACATTCTTACCTCCACTTCAGCTTGAAAGATTGTCAGGAAAAAAGGCACGAGAGTTGAATAGTATTGGCTAATTTGATTTTCACCTGATTTGTTGAGGTTTGGATTCATATCATGGTTGGTCGTACAAGATAAGCTGCTTGTATTTCTAGGGAGATAGTCTTCCAATCATGGCAAAACTCTTTGTTTTCTGTGTCATGAAAGCATTGAGATTAGATCCCGTTTACTCTTTGGATGCAGTTTCTCTCAGCAAGTTTGAAAAGTGCCCTTCATTTCTATTTTCTTAAAAATGATATTGGTAATTTGGGAGTTTGAATTGTCCTGATGCAGCGGGCTATGAAAGGGAGACATTTTCATAGGTCTTTGGTGAAATTTTTGTAGAATGGCATTTTATCAAGAAGGCCGAAATGAGTTGTTACATTCCCAAACTTTTCTTCTGTTGATGGCATTATATGTGCTTGTACATAGTTTAGTTTTTTTTTTTTTTTGGTCAAAAATAGTTATGAAGGTTGAAAGAGCATAAAGAGTCAAATCTTTCCATTACGGAATATTATCTTTGACTCTTGATTATTGTTTAGTGTCATATGGTGATGGTTGTTGTATAAAGAGGTGATTAGTCTTGGAATGGACTGATCCCAATCTAGCATTGGAAACCAAATTTGTCATTTCCAAACTTGCTTGTTCCACCGACTCATTTCTACATTTTGGTTAAAAATTATATTTATTATAATAAAATGTAAAAGTTGCATTATTTTATTTCGGTCAAGTGGGTTATGTGATTATTTGTCCATACTGAAGACATGGTTCTAATGTTGTTGAGTGCAAAATTTCCTTTTTTAGTTTTTTCAAATAGAGGCTTCAAAATCGTTTTGGAATCGATTTAGCTCAAAAACTAGCCTAATTGGGTGATTAGCTCGGAATTGAACCAAGCAGGCCGGTTCTCGCCAGTTCCCAAGTCGAAATGGGCCCGATGCTCACCCCAAGTTGTACAGCAGCAATTAGGAGTTTCGGAGATATATCCCTGCTGTGGAACATCTTGTACTAAAGTCAATATAGGGTTGTAGTGGCACTAGTCCTCCACTCTTTTTGGTGGATGAACAAGCTTAACTTACCCATCGGAAAGTGGAATTCAAGAAATCCTATTTCATTGCAGATGGAGTTTAAGTCGCGAATAAATTTAAACTGATGTACACCCAGCTCAATCGTTTCATTGGCCAAAAACATTCAACGGATTTAGATTTCTAGGCATGGTTTTCCCTATCACATCTTGAAAATGAAGAATTTCGAATTGCAGCAACCTAATTTACATATTTGATGTCGATACCTCTATTAGTAAATTACATTTACTTGCGTGATTTTGTATAAAACTTCCGTTTCTCGCATATTTGCCAAACTTACCGGAAAAAATAAATGATTTTTTTTTTTAGCAAGCCAACTTATACACACAAAAAAACCACAGTATACTCGGGTAGAGTACTTTAATTTTGAACTCGTTTCATGTCTTTTCTGAAATCGATTATTGTTGCAACATGTCTGGAATTGTTTCATATGATTAATTTTATTTCATGTTCATAGAAATGAAATATTATTCTTGTAATTTCTTATTTGATAACGTGAATTAGTTACACAATCGAATTACTAGATTCAATATTTCTACAAAATCTTTATATATTCCTACTAACTTATCTAAGTTTTCTAAAAAATATAATTGATGAAAAATCTTGATAGCATCATTTTATAATTCTATTACAAGGACACAAAACTTTTTTGAGGTACATATAATGAAACATCTATAAGTACCCGTGCATATCCTAAAGCTCATAACATAAGTTTCGTATGTTACTAACAAAAGTTGATAGTGGTTTTTCAATCAATTGTTTCTACAAAATCTTTATATTCCTACTAACTTATGTAAGTTTTTCTTAAAAATATAATTGACGAAAAATCATGGTAGCATCATTTTACGATTCTATTACAATGACACAATTTTTTTTAGGTACATATAATGAAACATCTATATGTACCCGGGGATATCCTAAAGCTTACAACTTTAGTTTCGTATGTTACTAACAAAAGTTGATAGTGGTTTCTCAATCAATTGTTTATGATATCAAATGTAAGTTGGCTTTTGGTAATAATTTTAGGGTACCAAATGCACCGCAATTAACAGTCCTAATAGTACCTTAATATATTTGATTCTTTATGAACAATAAAGAAGTTTCATAATGTGCTCAATTATATGGCATTAAGTAGTTTACAAAATATAAAGGAAAAATAGTCAATTTACCGCTTTTATCATCGCCGACTTCATACGTCTTTCTTTCCTTTTCTTCGAAGCAAACCGCAAGTGAGAAAAAGTACCGTAACACTTCCAACAGGAACGATAATGCTGATAGTTATCACTGCTGATTTGTTGCTTTTTCCTGCACACATTCCATTACGTGAATTGAAGCCTGAATTTTGATCTATTTGTTTACTTCTCATAAAAGCATTGCCATGGAATTATGAAGGGTTAACTTAGTTTTGATACGATATTTCAATTTAGCAAACTGTGACTCATGGCAAAAAATTATAAAAAGAAACTGTAAATGCTTCTTCCAGTATTGGAGGGTAATTTCTAAAAAGGGTGTGGTTATTTCCGATGCCTAAATCCATTCATATTTTCATTGAAGAGATAAAATTTCTCTTAATCCTCAAAAAGAAATTTAAAGCGGTGGATCCTGAGTTTATTCACAAATTTTCTTTGTTTTCCTTTCCTATATCTATGTAGAAACTAGGAAGTGAATCTGACCTCGTATTATGAAGTAAATTTTAGGCTCATATCACATGCTTCCATCTTTTAGTTTCCAATAAGTGGATATTACCATGAAAAATCCAAAATAACTTGGACAAAATTAATTTTTTATTAACACAGTCAACTGTTCTTAAATATTTAGTTTTGTTACACATATAATCATTAAACTTTTTCCTGTCGGTTGTCCGTTATACACAAATAATGAGTTGACCGGATGAAAAAAAAAAAGCCTCATTAACATATGTTTAAATAAAATTATAGTTACATCTCCCAATACTAAAATCCAATGATGATATTTTAATTAAATCAAAACATTGCATGAAATAAGAAAGGGTTTTAAAATGACAGTTCAATAGTAGTCATTTTATATCGATAAAAGTTAATATCATTCATGATAATTACAAAAAAATAACAATGTGTCTCAACAAGGAATTTTTTTTATGTCACTGTTTTTAGTGTACTTTTAGATATTCCTATATCTTTTTACCTACTCCGCATAAAAGTATTTAATCCATAGTAAAATAAAATCGCTAATACCTTGATATCTTAATCATAGACTTCATATTGTTTCAAACAAAGCAAATAATAAATAACATATGCACCACAAAAGTGAGTGCTTGGGATAAAAGTGACAAAGAATGGGTAGGTTGCTATAAGAGTAACGATGAAGAAGAGGCTTTTTTTTTTTTTTTTTTTTTTTTTTTTGAAGAAATAAGATTAAATTTGCAAGAAATCCACAATTGAAGAGTAAATAAATCGAAGAAACCTGCCAAAATGAATGGATGTAGTCATATCCTAACCCTTTCCAGACTGAGCGAGACTTCCAATCACCCACCAGTCAGTTTCATTGGATTTTTTTCCCTTCTAAAAGGATTTTGCGAACATAAAATTAAGGCCGAGTGTATAGTGCTATTAGCAAACCAAGACAAGATTGCTTTACGATCGGCACGCTAACCAGACGCGATCCAACAGTCGACTGCTGTCTTATGTTTCAGAAATTAAAAGACTCGTCCCATGTGGCATCCTAGAATTTCATAAAAAAATCCCTGAATATGCCATGGACCATGGATAGGCGGTGGAAGTACCGACATTGTAATTTGTAGCCTTCTGATCTATGATTTGCGATGAGATGTAAATGGCCAAGTCCTTAATGGATGAATTTTGGAAAGGAAGTTTTATCTTTGGCCATATGTATGATTGAGAACTTATGGATTTATAATTTCAAATATATAGTTATCTTAAATTGCAATTTAGTGCTTTAATTAAATAGAGATTTAATTAGTTTTAAAAATGGGTAAAAATTTGATCTAACTAAACTTGGGTCTTAGGCCCAAGAGGGATGGGCCTAAGATGGGCCAAGTTGGCCGGCCCATGAAGCCCATGAAGGGCTGCCGTCGACCAAGGAGGAACCAGCCCATGAGAGGCCCACTCCTTTGCATGGAAATTTTTGCCAAGTGTAGGCCATGCAATTAGTAATCATTGCTAATTATGGAAGGGAAGAACATTAGGGGGATAGTGGCCGGTTTAAGCAAAAAAGAGAGGGAGAGAGAGGGCTTCATCCAAGGTGGGGGATAGTGGCCGGTTTAAGAGAAAAAGAGAGGGAGAGAGAGGGCTTCGTCCAAGGTGAGAGAGAGAGAGAGAGAGAGAGAGAGAGAGAGAGAGAGCTACTGAGAGGGAGAGGGAAACCGAGAGAGAAAGGAAGAGGCCGCGCGAAGGAGGAAGCCCGCTCGTCCGTCGCTCGTGGCCGTCCGCCGTGCGTCCGTCGCTTGTCGCCGTCCGTGTGCTCGTGTTTGCTCGGTCTAGAGGCAAGTTGGGATCTATATTCTGCTCTTGCATGTTGTATCTTGCATATGTGTTTGAATGGTGGTAAATCTCGGACGTTTAGGGTGTGAGAAACCGAAGCTTGAGTGTGTTGTTTTTGAAATAGCATTCTGTTTTCGAGTATACCGCCTGACCCAGAATGTTGTAGAGGCTTGCATGCGGGTTTTGAGTTGGATTTTGGCTTCGATTTCTTCACAAAAGTTGTAGACAACATCTCAAAGTATAACATACTAAAATTTGAGACAAAATGGCTGAGTTTTAAGGGGTGAAACCCTTCTTCTACGAAAACGTTAGATCTGAAGCTGTTTTGTTGACCTCTTGGTGGTTTTGTGTGTTTCATGTCACTTTTTACTGAGAATTTCACTTTGACTTTCACGAAAGTTGTAGAAAACATCTCAAAGTATAACATACTAAAATTTGAGACAAAATGGCTGAGTTTTAAGGGATAAAACCCTTCTTCTACGAAAACGTTAGATCTGAAGCTGTTTTGTTGACCTCTTGGTGGTTTTGTGTGTTGCATGTCACTTTTTACTGAGAATTTCACTTCGAATTCTTCACGAAAGTTGTAGAGAACATTCTTAATACTAACATACTCAAATTTTAAGTAAAACGAACAAGTGTAACCTAGTGAAACGATTTTTCCTTTGAAGACGATAGATCTGGAAGTGTTGTACTGGACTCCAGCGACTTCGTGAACTATAAAGTGATTATCCTTTGAGAATCTCACCTATATCCCTTAATAAAAGTTGTAGTGGACCTCTTGAGGCAAAACATATAAAAAATTACGAGGAAATGAAGGAAGATAAGTAGGTGAAACCTTGATTTTTCGGAGACAGCAAAACCTGGACTGTTCGGTACTAGGAACAGGGGTTTCGACCGTCCATATTTAATTATCTAGGACGAATCTTGCCTGGATGTCCTCATAAAAAATCTACCTTAGGGTCGTGAATATCACCTGGTAAAATTTCATAATTTTTGAAGGTCATTAGAGTTTTAATAGGAATTATTCCAAAAACCGAGTAATCTGTCGCGTTCGGTTTAGTCAGTCTCAATGCATGGGTCATATCATTTTATATGAAACTCTTTTGGCAAAGTGTTCTTCACGAAGTATCTTTCTTTATGTCTTCTCTATGACATATTAAAATTTCATAATTTTTGAAGTTCATATACCTATTTAACCAAAAATATTTCAAAAACTGTGCAAGCTGTATTGATAGAATAGAAATGCTGTGATGCGTGATTTATATCAAATTGCATGAGGGTCTTTTGATGCAGTGTCCTTTATGAAATATCTGCCATTATGTCTTCACTAGCACATGTTCAAATTGCGTAATTTTTAAAGACCATTTGGGCATTTAATGGAAATATTTTCGAAAATTGTGCAAGCATGGATTATACGAATTTCAAATGCTGGAAATTGTGATTATTCTGCTTTGGATGAGCCCTATTAATTATATTGATTGAGGTGATTGAATATTGCTGAGCATGTGATGATAATTGGCATTGCATATAGAATCAAATGCTGAATTAGCCTTTGTTGCAGTACATCATGTGCCATGCTGATTGTGAGACATAAATTGGTGAACATGAATTATGATGAATGAGGAAGCTGTTGGAGGCAGCCGATAATGCCACGGGAGTGTCGGGATGCCGGGATGGGGGTGCCGGATGCCCGGTTGTATTGTGATACATGCCTGGATGTCCTCGGGAGTTTCGAGATGCCCGAAATGGTTGGGTGCCGGAAGCCCGGAGGTTTGTGGCCGGGGAATGCCTCGTGATGCCGTTGGGATGCGAGATGCCCGGAATGTGGGGGTGCCGGATGCCCGGTGGTGTGTGCTGGAGGTTTCTCGCAATGCCAGGTTGGGGTGCGAGTGATAAAGTGTGGGATGCAATTACTGGTCCCGGGAAAAGAAAGATGTGGTGATCAAATTGAAAGATAAAAAGTGAAAATTGAATCATGCATGGTATGGTGACATGTACGCATGGCTGTATGCTATGATGTGTATGAGTGCATGGTTGTGTGTGCACCTATATGACATGATGATGATGAGTGCATGGTTGTGTGTGCACCTATGGCATGATGGTACATGTATGATATGATAATGATGAGTGCATGGTTGTGTGTGCACCTATGGCATGGCATATGTATAACATGATGGTGATGAGTACATGAGGAGGTATGTACATATGATATGATGACATATGCATGGCCGCAAAGTAAGTTATGCTTGGATGCATGAATGACATGTACTATACTATGATTGTTATGATTGTATTGTGTGATGCATTGAGTGGTTTATTGGATCTTTTACCTGCTGAGTGGCTGTACTCACCCCTTTTGGGGATTAACATTTTAGAATAGATAAGATACATCTGCCGCCACTGCCACTAGTAAATGGATCAAGTGGTTAGATATGACCGCGAGGAGGAGGAGGATAGCAAAGGAAGGAACTTTTGGACGCCGACACCGATCGATGGACTTTAAGTATACGACTTGTTGGAGGAGATGTCGGTCATCTTTAAAGTATAGCCAAGTATAGAAAACCATGGCATTTTGATGTACCGATGAATGATGCCCATCTGGTTTAAGTAAATAAAAGTGTTCGGCTTTTACCTATAAATGTTTAGTTGGTGTGCATCGTTTTCTGAATATAGGGAAGGGAGTTGATGGATGTGCTTCCGCTATATGAATAGCGTAAGGGACCGATAAAAAAAATGTAAACCCCCGGGTTGTATGGACCCGCCGCAATTGAAATGGTATCAGAGTGACATGTTAGTAGGGAAAGTGAAAGGTGAGCGAACTGTGGCGACCCTAACGGATCGGGGGCCGTCGAGGGGTGCCACATCCCATCTCTCTCCGTTCGAAAAACTTTGGACAAGCAGAACAAACCATAGATAGACTTGAAAGCAGGAAAAAACGGCCCGGGGAGAAGGGGGAGGTGGCGGGGCCTTGGTCGACATTCTAACGAGCAAGGGGCTTTTTATTTTAATTTTTTATTTTAATTTTAATTTTTATCCTTTTGGAATGAGAACTCCAACGATAATAGTGACAATGATAACCATTCTATTCTAGAAATCAATTTCTAGCCAAAAATCAATTTTTTATTACTATTATATGGACGAGCTTCTAAATAAAATATGAATTCGATAATGACACAAAATTTCCAAAATAAAAATTCATTTGACAATGACATAAAATTTCTCCCTCTTGGACAGCTGGCAATGGGAGGTAGGGGGCGGTGGATGGCAATAGGTGGGGGGCTGGCGAGCGGTGGGGAATAGTGGACAGCGGGTGAGCAACGAGTGAATGGCTGACTAGTAGTGATGGTAAGCTATAAGAATAATTTTTATTTCTTATTATTCTAAAATAGAAAAATGAAATTATGTTATCACATAAATTTCTGCTCCAAAATTTACTTTTAAAAATAAAAAAAAATAGAAAAATATAGTCACAAAATAATTATTATGCTGTAACGGAAGCGTTAAAGTAGTGGAAGAGAGAGGCAAAAGAAGAGTTCCATACACCTTCGTGAGAAGGAGGTGGGCCCGGCGCGCGGTCCTCATTATAAAAGAGGTGAATGTCGAACCTCACGTTGCAGCACGTTGCGAATATCCTCCCCTCCTGGCCTCCCCAGGGGAACACGCGGAATCACTGATCGGAGGCACGTGTTACAGTCCCACCGCGTCAAGTCCGGCGTGCATTGCGCCATCGTGTACAGCTTCTCAGACGTGGTAACATTGGCTTCCGCAGTTGCGAATCTGTTTCCCGAAGCCCTCCGGGCGACGTCTCTGGTGGTGTCACCGAGTACTTGCAAGAACTTGGCTGGTTTAGCGATGTTCCCGGCGTAGGACATCGTAAAAAGGGGCTCCTCTTCCGTGACCGAGGACCCGGACTCGTTCGAGTACCGTAACATGCACTTATCGTACCAGATCACAGAGACTTGCTGGTTGGGGCATTTCTGGAGGATATCCCGTTTACCAGTGGCGACGCAGTCGCTGCACGTGGCGGTGCTAACGTCGCCGCGACAGAGGAAGAGCCCCTAGGCCTGGTCAGGAGGGTTTTGGCCGGCAGTGGCATTGGCAAAGCCATCCTTGCTGTTGGTGGCAGCGGAGGAGAGGGGAAGGAGGAGGGTGTCGAGGTTTTATCGGTAGGTGGAGTTGGGAGTGAAGAGGGCGGTGTCTGTGCAATTATGACAGAGATATGCGGGTGTGGCTTCAGTAATGAAAATTCTGATGATGAAGAAGAGGGAGAGAGATAGGGAGACGGCGAAGGAAGACTTCATGGTTGGATTGATGATTGTACTGGCCCAGCGAGATCGGCTAGGAATTGTAGGAACAATGATGTTTGAATTGTCGTCCATAAATTTAGTCCTATGTAACTTGCATGACACAACTCCATCGAAAAGTCTCGTATAACTTTATGATGGACGTGTTAGTTTCTGGATCAATGATGTTTGAATTGTCGTCCCATTGATTTGGTGCGCCTATACTGCAAGTTCCACGTGCTTGCACGACATTACTCCATCGAAAAATCTTGTTCAACTTCACGATGGATATATAGTTTTTGGACCCCTCGTATTCGATAAATTAATTAACTAAATTGACAGCGACAATCTAAGATGATTTGTGGTGCGGAGGATCAGTCCCACCCCACTCCTTACTAAAATCCCGACCGTTGCTCACTCAATTGCGACGGTCCGGTTCAGTCTGATTTAGTTAGTTCCTATATGATAAATCAAATATCACCCTTTAAAAACCTAGCTAATTGAGAGTGACCTTTGAAGACTGTAGATGGACTTTCTGGCAATGACCAAACCATGGAGGACCAAGGAGGGATTTCGCTTTCGGGGCGACTTCGCTAATAAGCCTAATCTTGGCAATTCTCGATTTTGCAAGTTCCGTTCTAAATGATGTTTTGATTTCATTTTGAGTTTATAACGCGAAAAGTAAAAGATGAATGAGACTGACCAAATGAAGAGTTTGGTGTGAATTCTTATTGAGAAAACAATCAACTTGAATCCGTAGAAAATTTCGGGCAAAGAACAAAACTAAGAGAAAAAGTCCGTTGATAAGCTTTTCCTTTGTTTTGACTAGCTCTTTCTCAAAAAATACAGAGATCGTCGAGAGAGGGGAAAAATAGGGAAAATTACTAAAAAAATCATAAACCTATTATAATTATATCAATTCAATCATAAACTTTTTTTTGCCACTTAAGTCCTAAACATTTTACAATTGTGTCAGTTTAGTCTATCGACCAAAATTGGCGACACCGATGTGGCCACCAACCAGTGCCGGTGATAATTTTTTAATAATATTTTATTTTTTTCAAATTATTTTATTATTATTTTATCCTTTTTTTTCCTTTTTTTTTCTAATTTTTTTCTTCCTCCCTCCTTCCTTTGGCTCCGATGACCGCCAAAGGGGAGGGCTGGCGGTCGCTAGACTGGAGCGGCTCGGTGAGCCCTTGTTAGATTTAGCGAGGGCTCGCCTCGCTAATGGATAGGTGAGCTCGCCCTTTTCCAGCGACGACAAGGTGAGTCCTTGCACAGACGATTGATTCACATTATTAAGATGGATCTTTTCGTACTTGGAAAAGAAAATATCAAAACGAAAGAGATAATATCATGAATGAGAGGGTCCCTAAACATGGGGAAGCCCGTCAAAGATTTCAGAATGATTGTGCACTTGTAACATAAAAATTGAAAATCGTGCTTCAAAGTCTATGGGAGACTTTTGGGTTGTTTAGGAGGACAAGTTAGCTTATTTGCCAAATCAATTAATAAAAATGAATTTCCTTTTATTATCTTCCATTAAAAAGATCTCAGCTTATTGTTTTGTTTTCTAATTGATTGAATGCATTTTGGTTTAGCAGTTACGGAGTGGACATATGTATGAAGAGGTGGATGACTCAAGTTCGGTAATTCCTTGCAACAATTTAAAATGAAAAAAAAAAAAATCTAGGTTCGATTATCTCGTGACATGTTTCTTCCCAAAAAGGAAAAAAAAATTAGACAAGAAAAATAAAACCTTCATCATAATTGATTGGTGGATTTTTAAAAACTTTTGTATTAGGTTACTCTAAATTTTACCATCTCAAGTATTATGTTCGAGGCCATATAACTCCTCTCTCTCACTTATACACTTGATTAAACATAGAATGGTGTCCGCTGTGTAAATTATTCTTTACAATAATGATTGGAGTTACCCAAGAAAAGCTCAATGAAGTTAGAGTTATAGTTCCTTAAACGAGCTAGCGCTACTAGAAAAAAACCTTACCAAAACGTCAAAATCAGTCCTAAACTCTCATTATAGATGACTTGTAGATCATCAATTATCCTTAGTGAGGGTTTTGCAGAACCTGTCGCCATGATGGAGACGGTTTTACTTCTCATTCCCAGAGGATATCAATTATATCCTCGTCCCGTCAACTCCATGATAAAAAAAAATTGAGGTAAATTAATTAAATACTAGGACAACTAACTAAAAAGTTAAATCAATCAATCAAAGAACTAAGAAGACACAACTAAAATTTATTCCTAATTTTCACAAGAGGAAGTGCATTCACAAAGCAAGTAGATGACCTCTGTCTTGAGCTATAAAATACTATAAAAGAATACAAAAGACTCTTTTTTGGGGGGGGGGTGTCGAACAAATCGTTTTCATTTCTTCAACTAACGATTTCCAAACAACAAAGAAGTACTTTTTGAATGAAGGATGGCTCAAAAGGGTTGAGGTGGGTTACGCAACCCATTCCAAAGAAAGGGCTTCAATCTCAAGGCCTTGACAACCCAGTCGGCTTCTCGTAGATCATCGATTGTCCTTGGTGAGGGTTTTGCGGAACCTGTCGCCACGATGGAGACGGTTTTACTTCTCATTCCCATAGGATATCAATTATATGCTCGTCTCATTACTCCATGATAAAAAAATTGATGGAGGTAATCTAATTAAATACTAAGACAACTAACTAAAAAGTTAAATCAACAAAATCAAAGAACTAAGAAGACACAACTACAACAAATTTATTCCTAACTTTCACAAGAGGAAGTGCATTCACAAAGCAAGTATATAACCTCTGTCTTGAGCTATAAAATACTATAAAAGAATACAAAGACTCTCTCGTTTTTTTTTTTGGGGGGGGGGGGGGGTCAAACAAATCGCTTTCATTTCTTCAACTAACGACTTCCGAACAACAAAGAAGTACTTTTTGAACGAAGGATGGCTCAAAAGGGTTGAGGTGGGTTAGGCAACCCATTGCAAAGAAAGGTCTTCAATTCTCTAGGCCATGACAACCCAGTCAGCTAACTAATTAGCCTCACGATAATGGTGGACAACTTGGATTTCCCGGAGATGGGATAGACGACATTCGCAGTCTGCAATAAAGGCTTGCAAATCCCACCCATGTTGATTAGCACCCTAGAGAAAGCTTATCAAAGATAGAGCACCTATGTCCTACAGGTATAGTTTTAACAACATCGAAGCCCAACTAGTTTCATAGGTGAAAAAAATGTATAGTTGTCACGATTTAACCTTTCCATCCGGAGGAAAAAGGACGATAGGTTTAGGGGTATTGCCTAAAGGCGGGTCTACGGCCCTCGATTAGATGCAAGCTCTCCCAAGTCAATATCTCGTGTGACATTGGAGTATTCAATGTTAAATCAAATTGGCACTATAAGGATTTTCGAATAAGGAGTGGCCACTTTAGGGTCGGTTAGAAATCGAGTGAGGCGTGGGAGTATACTCCACTTCCTACGCAACTAGAAAATTTAGGGCTGATGACTTTGTTACACTATTTGATCAACTAGTGTCATTTTGGTACTTAATCTTGTTCATTTCAAGAAAATGTTTTTTAGGCAATCTAGATTGATTTTTAACTCATCTACTAACATATGACATAATCATGCGAGTGGGCAATCATTAAAATAACAATCAACGATCAAGGAAAAACTAAATAAATTGCAATGAAAGGCAGAAATCTAATGCTACAAAATAGGAAGCAAGCCATTCCTAACTAGGCTAAAGGAAATCCACTATCAACTGGGGGTGTGCAAAGGAACTGAGACCCGCCCGGAATCGCTGGTTCTTGAGGGAACCGGTCCGGTTCCCGGTTCCAATTTATGGGAACTGGTGGGTACCGGTTTGGTTCCCAGTTCCATGGGCGGATCCACCCACCGGACCGGACTCGATTATATTATAATAATATATTGATTTTTAATATTAAAATAAATTTTGAAATTACTAATTAGCAAATCTAAATTTTAGGGCTCTATCTCCTCTCATAGTTTCCACGTTTTAATAAGAATTTAGTAAAGTGTGTAAGCTGTCTTTCAACAACTCAACAAATGGCTCATTCAAAGGATACTTTCAAGACTCACATATGACACTATGTTCAAGAATATATGGAGTACCGGTGGAATTGTTTCTACAAAAAAAAAATAGTAAAGCAAATGTTGTAAGAGATTGAACATTGTTAGAAGATAAAAGAAAAGATGATCTACATATGACAATCATCCAGAATCTTGAACTTAAGAATATTTTAGATTTCAATTGAAATGATTCAAAAATAGGAAAAAAACCTATTTCTCTTCTTTGGTAGTGTTTTCCAATAAAATAAAGAAAAATGGTACCCTTAATTAAGCCGGTTCAATTTAAAGAAAAATATTACTCGATATGAAAAGTACTCATGGTGAGATTCGGAAAACGATATTATTATTGGTGAGACCGGTTCCATGGATCTACCCGGGAATCGGACTAGACCGGCGGTTCGGTTCTCGGGTGGATCCATGCAACAACGGGTGGTTCCCGGTTCCAATTTTTTGGAACCGGTCCTTAGCAAACGGTTCTCAGTTCTAGGCCGGAAACTGCCCACTCGAACCATACACACCCCTACTATCAACATATTGGAAGTGCACAATCAAGAGCATTGATCTAAAAAAATAAATAAATTCAAACCTTATTGCAAAGCCCTAAAAGTTTATTCAGTTTAAGCACAATTTTTTATCAAAGATTTTCGCGCATTTTCAGAGAAAACTACTCAAAAAGTCATTTTAAAGATTTTTCCTAATTTCTGAAAAATATAATTTTTTTGAATTTTTTTCTAAAATATTTTATAAAAAATATTTTTTTTATTCCGAAAATAGGGACTGGGCCGGGCCTTGGGGCCCGGCCTGAAAATGAGCTGCCGCAGTTACACGAACGGGCTTAAAGACGCCAAATGGGCTTTATACAATAAGAGGCTTTAATTGATTAAAAAACAAATTGGGCTCAACTCTTCGGATTAAGCCCAATTCCTCCAGCATTTAACTAAGCCCAATGCCAACTGATCAAGTTCGGACCAAAGCCAATTGAACAAGCCCATCTAACCTATCCAGAACCCAAAACACACTAAGCTCAAATAAGCCCAAATTTCAACAAAATGCAGCTTCGGCCCCGAGAACATGTCAATTTTAAATTATCAAAACTTGGGATCAACAAAAGAAAGCGCCGCTTATGGACCGCCATCTCAAACGTTAAATGAAATCTCACCGTCGTTTACCACTAGCTTGTCACCAGACCAACGCCTCCAAACATTACAATCACAGCCCCGAGAATACTCACAAGGACAATATCGAAGCACCGGCCAAAGGCAACTAAAAGTTTTAAGAGACTCGAACTCTATGGAAACGAAACTTTTGACTGAAAATGCACTCAATAATCAAGAACAATCCTGCAATGAACAGAAAAAAAATTCGAATGACACCTTAAACAAGTCGAATCCGAGACTAGATTGGACGGACTTTGTTAAGGCATTTCTTTGAAAGCATAGTGAGCAGCGAGTTGGGGATCAAATATGGACCTACTTGTTGCTCAACCTCCCACCCAAACTCAAGAGAAATCAGCGAGCAACGTTCAAATTTGAAAAAAAGAAAAAAGAAAAAAAAAAACCGAATCATTTGGCTGGACGACGCTTAGCTGGGACTAAATTTTGGCTCTCTTGCTCTTGGTCTCCCCATCTTTCCCTTAGACTTGCTCTCCCTTCTCCCGATTTCTCTCTCCGTCCGGATTCCCCCTCTCTCACGCTCCCTCTCTCCCTTTTAAGGGCAACCGGCAAGCGCGCATGGCTTCTGTCATTGCCAGCTTGCCGACCAGCCTAATCCCGACCAGCGGATCATGCTGCAAGCTCCTGCTCTGTCTCTGTCACCCCCTCTCTTTTGCAGAAGGCGGGAGCGACGTGAAGGGGAAGAAGATAAAGTTGCGCGGGCCGGGAAGAAGGTAAAATCTGTCATCACTAGCTGGTAAGTGATTTTTAATGTTTGAACACTAGAACGTTTAGTCAAGTGGGTACTAGGAAATTCAGAAATGGGCAGCTTATTATGTCAACACCTAAATTTTGACGACCCAATCACTTATTTACTGCGTAGAAAATTAGAGATTAATTTTTAACCCTTAAACAAACATACTAAATTAGCATATAATTTTAGGAGCATTTATTATTGCAATTGCGTTGGACCGATGATGGATGAATTTGAATTTATAGTTCTGAGCTTTAATTTAACGAGTTAGACTAAGCTCACCAAGAGAGAGAATTGATCCAAGCCCATTATTCTTTGATAAACAAAAATTGACTTATGAGGAATGATGAGTCAGGAGATTAGTATATTTCGAAAGAGATTCGTATTATTTACCCAATAGTAGGTAAATCTTTCATATATTCATGCAATATACATATATACATATATATATATATATATATATATTGAGGGGTATATTTCTTGGTAGAAAGGAAGGTTTTGGATGAGAGATATTGAAAAAGTAAAAGGGAGTATTGCTAGTAGAGGCGTATATTTGGGGAAATATATTCGTGTGGCTACAGGCACAAGAAAAAGAAATCTTCATGTGCATGATATATTCTCCTTGCCTGAGAAATGCTAGGTCATCCCCACCTATAAAAAGGATAAGATATGGACAAGAAAAGAGGAGGCCACAAATTGAATATACGGCCATAGTATAGAAAGCCACAATGGAGGAACAAAGAGATGAGGGAAAGAGCCTCTTGGTCGTGAGCTTGTTGCCAATTCGCGAGCCACGGATCCCCGCACTACGTCGAGGCTCGCCATCTTTGGCTGCCGCGACATCGTACGAAAGTAGCTAATCCAAGTCGCGACACCTAACCCAACAAGCTGCTGCCCTTCATCACCTTTTCTGCTAGCGGCGACCTTCGGTGCTCGTGATGCCGATCTTTTCCCTAATCTGATGAGGTCCCGCTGTCTTGTTCCAGTCCCGTGACTAGGTACCCCTGTTCTTGACGTGAGCCCAGCGCTGAATAGAGCTGCTCCTTGTCGCTGTGCCAACGAGCGACACTGTCCCTTGACCCGACACCGTAACGAGTTGCTGTTCCGTTGATCTTTGTCCCGACGTCCTTGCACGACTAGACCGGTTTTGCCACTGAGCTATCTTCCTCGCGTTGGGATTTTATAACGCCACATTGTTTTCAGGACGATTCGCTCGAGTTTTGTTGGTGGCTCTTTTGGTTGATATACACGGACCATCAAGGGTAGACAAGTGAAAAATTTGACTATGGGGCTTTGAAAGTCAAAGTTGAATATTCAAAGAACATCATCGCCAGAGCGGCCAGAATTCGGTCAAAAAGCTGAGGGACTTCTGTAGCTACCGTGCGCATTCAGCAAGTCCGACGGCCGCCAAGTGAAGTTGTAACGCCGACTGTTCCTTGATCCGATAAGTACTCTACTGCGAGCCATTCCCGTGCCACCTGAGCCATTGCTATTATTTGCCGAGCTCACTTATTAGCTCGTCGCCGAGCTTGCCCTTGAACTAAATTGATCATTGGAGTTGCCGCCCATTGTCACCGCTTGCCGTCGCACCACTGGCCACTGTTCGTGAGCCATCCGTTGACAAATTTGAATTTCGAAATATATCTACAAATTAGGTAAAAAAATCTCATCTAATTTAATCCTTTTGAGTAATAGGCATAATATCCATTAGGATATATTTCCTAATTCGTAACCGCATATAATCTTTAATTCTATGTATAGGTTTTAGAAGGAATTATTGATTACACGGATATTCATAAAATTGATATTTTGATTTTTAAGGTTTAAGATCAATTTATCGATTTTATTCACAAAATTTCAGATAATTAGATGTCGTTATTATATTTGAATCGATCGGACGATACCTTAGTGAATTGAATGGTTTGAATATTTTAGTTGCTTTCTTCATCTTGAAAATACAAAAAAAAAAAAAAAAATTGCATTTCATGTTTTAGGATTGGTTTTCTAGATAGACTTGCATGATAGAATAGTTTAAATACTTTTCTAGTTAAATTAGAATGCATGTTAGATAATATCTTTGAATTGAATTACTTGTTGAAATATCTTTCTAAGTTAAGATAGGATTTACGTTAGTCTATTTCCTAACTTAAAATAGACAATATCTCACTTTAGGTAGATTTTTATTTTTAGTAATTTTTAATTAAGAATTTTGATTAAAAAAATACAAAACTATCATGTCCATGTCATAGAATTAGGTTCATAAAATGCATGTAATTTAGTAATTGTTACTAAATACATTAATTAGAAATTGTTTGTTATTAGAATCGGGCTATTTAGTTAAATTGCATGACATATAACTTAGTTTTCCTAAAAGCAAACCCAAAAGAGATTTGAGTGGAATTTGTTGACATTGAAATTGCATCGAGGTAAGTGGCCCCCTTATGCTTGCAATTTATTTATTGCCTTCTTTTATTGAATGTTTAATAATCGTTGGGCATCTACATGACCACCTTGCTTGTTAAAGGATAAGTTAAAATCAATCCAAATTGCCTACAAAATATTTTTGATAATAAAAGAGGAAATATATTGAAAGGGCGCTAGAGTAATCTAGCGCAATCAAGTCCAACTCATTTAATTTCTAGTTCTTAGAAATAAGGTATTTCTCCCGATCTTTACTTGGGTATATGATCAACCCACCACAATCAATTAGTGGCGATTCTTAGATTAAAAAAAAAAAAAACCATTTGCATTCTAATTAATTTGAACTTAAATAGCAAATTGGTATGGTCTTGAAAGAACCCAAGTTAACCCTAGGCTTAATAATCCATTAGCCGAACCCTTAGGTAGTTCATCCAAGGTAAGGTCGCGACAAAATTAATGGATACCGTAAGAAGATAAGTGCATTTGATGTAAAATAAGTGCATTTGATGTAAATTGATTCCCAATAATCTTATGCTTGAACAAGTTATGTACCAACACTCGAACACAACACGTCCACAACATGAGCCGACTTGCTTCACCGTCTTCCTTTTAAAGTCTTTCTTAAAAATAAAACAGATATTTTTGTAGTTACGTAAATGAGCTAACACTACTAGAAGAAACCGATAGGCGATGGGTAAATCCATTATAAAAAATAAAAAATAAATAAAAAAAAAAGAAAAAAGGAGAAGTCAAAAACGGTTTAAAACTCTCATTATAGATGGCTTGTATATCAATGATCGTTGTTGGTGAGGGTTTTGCGAAACCTATCACCAAGAATTGTTGGGGAAGGATAACGATTAGAGACTCGTCTAGGCATCTCCATGATAAAATACTGATAGAGCTAATATAATTTAAATACCGTGACAACTAACAAAAAAGTTACATCAATCAATGAAAAAACTAAGAAGACACAATTGCAACAGATTTATTCCTAATTTCGTAAGAGAAAGTGCATTCACAAAATAAATATTTGTCTCGACCTATAAATACTGTCAAAGATACAAAGATATTTGTTTTTTGTTTTTTGCCCTGGTCGAAGGGATTGCTTTAATTTCTTCAACAAATGATTTCCAAACAACAAAGAAGGCTTTTGAACAAAGGATCGCTCGAAAGGGCTAAGATGGGTTAGACAACCAATTACAAGGGAGGGCTTGAAGTCTGCAAACTGATTGGCCTAACGGTAACATTAGACAACTTGGATTTCATGGAGATAGGCTAGACAAGATTTGCATTCTGCAATAAGGGCCAGCAAATCCCACCCAGGTTGATCAGCGCCCAAGAGAAAACCTATTATAGATGGAGCAGCCATAGCCTACATGTATAATTTTAACAACGTCGAAGCCCAACTAGTTTCACAAGTGAAGAAATCTACAGTCTAGTGCATCAATTAATGAACATTTCAATTTGATTACTCAGTCCAAACAAGAGGAGTATTGAGCCTTATAGAAGCACAATAATGTGCAAATGTGCCAAATTACAGTGGATCGACGTACAATTTAGCCTCAAATAGTAACACAATCTTAGATGAATCATAATGGCTATGATGGATAACATGTATAGAGTCTTCTTTTAAATGCACACCATTGAGCAATTAATAGCTTCTTCTCCATTTACATAGATTTTTGCTTATGGTTCATAAAAAAATCATGGTGCAAGGCCAAGCAATCTCACCGTGAGACCATCCATGAAGAAAGATTTCACTTGTGCCACCATTCACCGGGGGTACAATTCGGTAACCGACATATCATTGATCGACGAAGGCATAGTCCTATTGGTAGATTGATCCGATTCAAGCTCTTTCATTGGGATGCTCAGTCCACGCGATCTACTTTGAACAAAGAAGGCTAGATGTCGAGGTGATGGCAGGTTAAAGTAATTTTTGCTGAGCATGGGAACTACGATAGCCATGGTGGGTCTGAGAGCTGGATCTTCCTGAACACATAGTAAGCCAATTTACAGGCATCGAAGTACTTCATCTCTTAAATATGAATCCACGATAGCTGGGTCCAACACTTTCAATAGTGTGCCATCTCTCCATTGATTCCACACCTGCAAGAATAATTTCGGAAAATCTTCACAAAATTGCGGCATTAATCCAATGACTCATCATGTAAGACACCTGAATATTGCAAAAATCCATATATGACTAAGGAACAGAACCATAAGTGTTTCTATAGGCTAATGGACTACTTTTTACAAAGGAATTTCAATTTCACATGACCAAAATTACATAGAATGCGGTGTGAATATTTGCTGCAATAGCACATCGAAACTTACATAACTAGCAAGATATTCACCCCATCCAATTGGTTGTAGAAGTTATTCTTCTTGCCGCAAATGATCTCTATAAGTAGTATGCCGAAACTGTAAACATCAGATTTCACTGAAAACTCTCCATGCATTGCATATTCAGGAGACATGTAACCACTGCAAAACCGAATATTAGCCACGTGTATATTGCTAAATAAGATGCAGATCAATGACCATGTCCAGCATCCAATTACAAAGTCATCTACTAAGACCTAAGACTTACAAAGTCCCCACAATTTTATTTGTGCTAGCCTGTGTTTGGTTGACTCCAAAAATCCTTGCCATGCCAAAATCTGAAATATTTGGGTTCATTTCATTGTCTAACAAGATATTGCTGCATTTTAGGTCACGATGGATGATCCGGAGACGAGAATCTTCATGTAGATAGAGCATTCCTCGAGCGATCCCAGATACTATTTTATAACGTAATGACCAATTCAGTTGACCATTTTTTTGGGGATCTGCATCGTTGCACCAAAACTCATTATGTGCTAGCATGGGTACCTATTTAAAAACTCAAGCCGAATAATTGACTCTCATCCATCAAAGGTAGCTTAAACAAAAAACTATAATCAATTGATAGAATAGAAAACCTCTTAATTTCTAGTTTTTCACAGCTAGTGCAAGTTGGAACATTTGATTTCAAGCAAATGTACATAAGAAGGTTAAATTGCCACATACCAAATAAGAAGTAATCAAGGCTTTTATTTGGCACAAACTCGTAGGCGAGTAGTTTTTCATCTCCTTCCAAGCAAAATCCGAGTAGTCACACAAGGTTTTCGTGTTGAAGCTTCGCAACTAATAGAACTTCGTTTTTGATTTCTTTATCACCCTGTCTTGAGTTTCGAGATAGCCTTTTCACCGCGATTTGTTTTCCATCGGGAAGTCTACCCTAAAGTGTTATGAATTTCATCGTTTAATTCCTTATCACAACTTTTTAAAAACTAACATAAAAAAGCATTACATGTTTCTTTTCTTCTTCTTTTTCGGCACCATTATGTTCAATTCATATGTAAAGCATTCTTCATCATTTCTAACTAATATGTAATACGTACATGGAAAACTTCACCAAATCCACCTTCACCCAGCTTGTTTTTAGGAGAGAAATCATCTGTCGCTGCTTGTATTGTAGCCAAGTCAAATTGCAAGGACTCCACAGTGGTAAGTTCATTTGCACCTGCATTACCAAAGAAACACAATTTAATTATCAAATTGTATTGACATTGGTATTGACATTGGTATTGACATTGGCTCCTAGTGGTGTTTATATGGTTGCCAATGCTTGGGAACATTATCACAATGAAGAGCACCGGATTAGGCTGGCATGGTTGTCCTTTTACCCCCAATGAAATCTTTCCCCTCTTGATTGGTCATGAAGAAAAAAATTAAAATATCATCAATACTATCGGTACTAAAGTAATAAAATGAATCTTGTATCATGATCACTTCTTCATGCCGAAGGCAATGCTAGGTTTGTTAATTGTGGTGCAGATGCTACCTATGTTTGGAGGGAATTGCTAAAAGTTAGGAGCATTTTGAGGCGCCGTTCTGTGGTTGGTCATGTCGAATCTATATCCCTCTCGAATGACTCATGGCATCCAAATGGGATCTTGCTGGATGCATACCCAAGGAGAGTACTCTACGATACTGCACTTCTTTGAGCTGCAAAAACAGCTGATATGATTTATGATCTAAATGGAAAAGGCCCAATGCGAGGTCTGAAGACAAGGTAGTCTGAAGACAAGGTATCATTCCAAGCAGCTGTTTGTGGTGTAATTTGTCCAAAGGCTTCTTTGGAAGACCAAGATTCTTGCACTTCTTCTTCTAACGACATTCTTACCTCTGCTTCAGCTTTGGAGATTGTAAGGAAAAGAGCCGCAGGAGTTGAATAGTATCGGCTGATTTGATTTTCATCTAATTTGCTAAGGTTTGGATTCATATTTTGGTTTCCGATACGAGACAAGCTGCTTATGTTTCAAGGAATTGACAGATTGTCTTCTAATCAAGGCCGAACTCTCTGCTTTTTGTGTCATGAAAGCACTGAGATTAGATCCCATTTGTTCTTTGGATGCAATTTCTCTAAGCAAGTCTGGAAGAGTGCCCCTCAGCTTTGTTTTCCTAAAAATGATATTGGTGATTGGGAATTTGAATTGTCCTGTACAGCAGATTGTGAAAGAAGAGATTTTCGTAGGTTTATTGTAAATTTTTTGTAAAATTGCGGCATCTATTCATCTAGAAGGCCAGAACTGAGCTATCACATTTCCAAAGTGTTCATTTTATTGATGGCACTATGAATGGTTGTGCAGTCAAGTATAGTTTGAAGGTTTTTTTTTTTTTTTTTTTTTTTTTTTTTTTGAAATAGTTTTGAAGGTTGAAAGATCATGAGGAATTGGATCTCTTTTCCATAATATCTGCTATATTTATATCAAACGGACTCTTAATTTGCATGATTATTATATTTGATTCCTTTATGAAAAATAAAGAAATCTCATAATATTCTCATTTATATGACATAGATAATTTACAAAAAATAAAAATAAAGGCAAAAATAGTGGATTTACCGCTTTTTTCTTTTGACGACTTTTGCTGCTTCTTTTCCTTTCTTTGAAATAAACAACAAGTGAGAAAGAGAAATACCATAACACCTCCAACAGGAACAGTAATGGCAATGATTATCACGGTAGATTTGTTGCTTTTTCCTGCACTCTTACCATTGCAAATATGAGACAATTTCCAAATTAAGCTAGAAGCATTTTAGGTGAGAGTGTTAAATATTTAAACATTGTAACATTCCCCTTCACTGGATTGGAGTCAGACCTAAGACAGAATCATGGGAATTGGTAATATAATATGCAAGAAAGAGCCTCGAGAGATCTCAAGAGAGAGGCTTAAACGTGAAAGTCTAAACTTCAATTGCAACTCTTAGCATTTGCAAGTTTTTGTTTTTGGCAAATGATAGGGTTCATCACTGTTGAAAAGTTCCATGCACACCTGTTGAAAAAGTCATCATCGAGATGACCATCACCGTCTCTCTCGACACGGCAGTCTTAGATGTTGAGACAACAACAATCACTCCGGTCGTCACCGGGTTGGGCCACCATCTCAACAGCAGTGATCAAATCGATCGTCTTTAGCTATAGTTTTTTTTTTTCATTTATTTGAATTTTTTTAGTTTTTATCCCATCCAATCTTATGTTTATAAAACATTTAAAAAGTGAAAATATATCCATTTTCAGAATTTCGGCCAAAGCCAAAAATAAGATATAAAAAATGTAGATAAATTTTATTTCCAAATTATATGAAAGAAAATATTTTAGCGAAACTCTCTTATTATGTTGCAAAATTCTATTGGCTGTTGATCATTTAATATACAGCTCCTACTTATTTCAAAAAAACAATAAAAATTCACTGCCAAAGGTTGACTTAACCGGTAAGGTTCAAGCTCTCCGCTCACCATGTCAGGTACGAATCCCGCTCCTAACAGTCCCCTTTGGTAGCTGATATGTAAATCCACCATAAGACATTCTAGGCTTGTGCGCGTTATGTAATAAGAAGATTTTGGTAAAACTTCTTAGAATGTCTAACATTGATAATCAATCTTTATTTATTAAATTTATTTTTGGACAATTAAACACAAATAAGGTAAGTTTTTGCCTCTCTTTTCCTTTGACCTCGGATGCTATAAAGTTCTAGTAATAATCTGAGATCTCATGCCTGTGCGTTTCACCAACGTTTGAATTATGGCCTCGCAGTTTTCTATTCCCTTTCTTTGATTGTTAAAAAAACCTTTTCGTGTTTATATCAATTCACAAATGGTGTTGACTGAATGATGGGAATTAATGAACATCTGCTAATGATTCATTACCCTCAGCCTAAATTCACTCAATTATTAATTTAAACATCTCCCAATGACAGCTTGTGAGCAATGAATGCCGTAACTTTATTCAATGAACTGACTATGACTATGGTAGCTGACTATTAGCCATGTGTATGCATAAATACGGTGGACCCTACCATCTTTTGCAGAAAATATGGAATTATTGCGTACCTTCTTTTGACAAAAATGTGTTTATCCAGCGTACTGAATTAATTAGATGTTATACGGAGCTTATACACTAAACTCGTTTGAACGATTAATCGGGTAAATCTCAGGTTGAACCCGCATAATCAACAAATCAGATGATCTTAATCCACCTCGATTTAAAAAAAAAAAAAAAGTACCTAATTCTTAAACAAGAGCCAACATACCTGGTGGCGAAGGTGGCGGCGGAGGTGGCGGTGGTGGCGGCGGAGGTGGCGGCAGAAGTGGCGGAGGTGGCGGCGGAGGTGGTGGCGGAAGTGGCTCACCAACCGGGTCAAAGAACCGATCATTGGTCTCAAACCGGAACTGGCAACTCGGTGCGATGGCCCTCAAGTTCACCTTCCCAACACAGCACTTCGTGGTGCTCCCGACGACTTCCTCCAGGCAGTCGATGCATTGCTGCTCCGCCAAGTCCGGCGTGCACTGGGCCATCGCGAAGATCGTTTCCTGCCCCACGGAGACTTTCCTGGTTGCATACTTTCTCAGAGAGCCAGCACCGGCTGCCTCGGCCCGCAGACCTTCCATCTGCGTCCCCAGCATGAACGTGACCTCGCTTGAGGCGTTGTCCACGTTGAACAAATAGAGGAAGGGAATAGTCACAACTGTGCGTAAGATCGAGTTGTCAGAGTACCGGATGGTGCAGTTCTCGCTGAAGAGGACCGCCTCCTTCTGGAGGGGACAGAGGCTGCGGATGTCGGAGGCCGAGGTGTCGAGGCAGGTGCCGCAGCTACCAGCAGTGAGGTCGCCACGAAAGGAGCCGATGACGTAGAGGGTTTGGGAGGCGCCGGAGACGGCGGAGGAGGCATTGAAGAAGCCGTAGGTGAGGGACAAAGAGTCAGTGGTAGAGATGGAGGAGAGGAGGTTGGTGAGGGTGGTTTGGTAGGCGCTGTCGGCCGTGAAGTTGGCCAGACCACAGAAGGGCTTTGGGAAAAATTGGGCGTCGATGGTGGAAGCAAAGGTGAGAAGAAGCAAAAGAGTGAGATCTGGAGGATCCATTCTTTTAGTTTTTTTTTTTTTTTTTTGGGTGTTTCGGGTGTTTCTTTGATTAGTGTCGAGAGGCTAATACTGTATGAATACAAATAGCTGGTGCAGCTCCTACACAAGTTGCTTCGTCGAAATATATACTTCGTCCACGTCTTCTATCTCGGGGTGGGGGTTGTTCATCGAATCATTTTCTGTTTCTTTGCCAGAAAACCAGTGATTGACCGAACGCACGTCGAGAAAATATCAGGTAGTCCTGCACGATTCAGCGGCCGAAACGTGGTGCCGCGTGGCACTGGTGGGTCCCTCGAACGAAGCCCCCCTCCCCCCACAAAAAAAAAACAAAAAGAAAAGGTTTATTTTCCCCAGCACGCTACTTATTGTCACGGTAAAACACTGTTCAGATTGTTGGCTGGGTCCACCTTGATGTGGGGCCCAGCCAGCATTAAAAAAATAAAAAAAATAAACAAAACAAAATAAAAGGAAGTTGAGTGTCGTGCGTGGAGTTGGGCGTCCGAAAGGAGGAGGAGAGAGCAATAGAAAACTGCAAGCAAGGGAGAAAAGAGAAGAAAGGAAGAGGGCTGCAATTTTGCGGCTTCGATTCGACGGCCAAACATTGATGGAATCGGCTCAAATTTCAGTATATTGTTCGTGAGACCGAGGGCTACGAGTTGATGGTTTTTGTTCATCGAGAACCGTCTCCGAATTCTCTAGTTGCGGTTAAGGTTTTCTTACTCCAAACTTGTTTATCCACCTATGTGGTGAGAAGAAGATGATTGTAATGTTGATGTTGATTCTCTAGTGTGTGACTAGAGAAGAATACTTTGTGTATCCTGCTATTCTTGGTGATTAGTGGATGTTTTTGGGCGGTCCGTGGTTTTTCCCGCATCGGGTTTTCCACGTTAAATCTTTGGTGTCGTTATTTGCTTTGTCTACTTATCATTTCAGCATTATATTTGCATTTTGTGAGGCTATACATTGCTGGTTGTTGCTGGAGGTGAAGAGATTTTTAGTTAATTTAACTTCGGGGGAGAAATAGATCCTGGATTGCATTTGGCCGTGATGAATTGTTGTACCCGAGTTCTCCCCAACAAGTGGTATCAGAGCCAGGTTCAAATCCTAGTGTTAAATGGAAGAAACTAGCAGTACCATGTTTAAGTTAAATGCCTCGAATTATTCCATTTGGAAGCCTCGGATGGAAGATGTGTTATATTGCAAAGACTTATTTGATCCTATTGAGGGTGATAAAGCCAAAGGAGATAAGGAAGACAAAGAATGGGAGAGAATGAATCGGAAAACAGTTGGGTTTATCCGACAATGGATTGATGATAGTGTGTTTCATCATGTTGCTCAAGAAACGAAGGCGGACACTTTGTGGATGAAATTACAAGATCTCTATGAGAGAAAAACTCCACAAAATAAAGCTCTTCTCGTCAAGCGACTTGTGAATTTAAGATACAAGGAGGGGAGTAATATGGCGGAACATTTGAGTGAATTTCAAGATGTTGTAAATCAATTGACAAATCTTGAGATTGATCTTGGTGATGAATTACAAGCATGCTTATTACTTGGTACTCTTCCAGATAGTTGGGACACCTTGGTTGTGGCATTAAACAACTCGGTTCCTTTTGGTGTGCTTTCTATGAGCATGGTTAAAGAAAGTTTGTTCAATGAAGAAACAAGAAGAAAAGGCTTGAATTATGCTTCTACATCGGATGCTCTTGTTATAGAAAACAGGGTGAGAAGTCAATCAAGAAGGTTTCAAAGAAATGATATCCAAGGCAAGTCAAGAGGAAGGTCAAAATCAAGACCGAGGAGAAGTGTCAAGTGTTATAATTGTGGCAAAATGGGACATTATGCAAAAGAGTGTTGGTTGCCAAAGAGAGATAGATCCCATGATAGAAATGGAGATCAGAAGAAAGAAGAAAAGCATGCTACAACGGCGGTTGCATTCGATGGCGATATTGTGTTCGAATGTGACGATGGATATGTGAATCTTACATGCCAAGACTCTACGTGGGTTGTTGATTCTGCGGCTTCTTTTCATGTCACCTCACGGCGTGATTACTTTGCTTCTTATCGCAGCGGTGATTTTGGTTATATTAGGATGGGAAATAGTGATGTTTCCAAGGTTATTGGCATGGGAGATGTTTATTTGGAAACCGATGTCGGATGTAATTTGTTTTTGAAAAATGTGAGACATGTTCCGGATATTCGACTTCACTTGATCTCTACGGGTGCCTTAGATGATGATGGTTATTGTAATTCCTTCTTTGATGGCAAATGGAAATTGACTAAAGGTTCCATGGTAGTGGCAAAAGGTAAGAAGACAGGCTCTCTCTACACCATGCAAGCTGACTTGATTAAAGAAGAGGTAAATGCAGTGAAGGATTCCTCGGTTGATTTATGGCATATGAGGCTGGGTCATCTTAGCAAGAAAAGACTTGAAACTCTTGCTAGAAAGAACCTTTTACCTTTGAAGGAGAAAAATCTAAAGGAATGCACTCATTGTCTTACAGGTAAGCAACATAGATTCTCATTTCATAGTTCATCTCCACACACGAAATCAAATGTACTTGATTTAGTTCACACTGATGTTTGTTGCATGGATGCTAGAACTCTTGGAGGTGCATTATACTTTGTGACATTTATTGATGACTGTTCTAGAAAAGTGTGGGCTATTACTTTGAAATCTAAAGATCGGTACTTGCGGCTTTCAAGCAATTCCATGTCAATGTGGAGAGAGAAACCGGGAAGAAGCTGAAATGTGTTCGGGCTGACAACGGTGGTGAATATAGAGGCCCATTTGAACACTATTGCAGGGATTATGGTATCAAACTTGAGAAGACTGTTCCAAAAACACCACAGCATAATGGAGTGGTAGAGAGAATGAACCGGACAATTAATGATCGGATTCGGTGTATGCTTTCTCATGCAAAGTTGCCTAAGTCATTTTGGGTTGAAGTGATGAGAACAGCAGTGGATTTGATAAATCTATCTCCATCGGTTCCTCTTAAGGGGGATGTTCCACAAAGAGTTTGGAGTGGCAAAGATGTTTCCTACAGCCATCTAAAAGTGTTCGGTTGTCGTGCTTTTGTGCATGTTTCAAGAGATGAAAGATCCAAGCTTGATGACAAGTCTATACAGTGTATCTTCTTAGGTTATGGACATGAAGAGTTTGGCTACAAAGGTTATGGGATCCAGTTGCAAAGAAAGTCATTAGAAGCCGAGATGTGGTGTTTTGTGAGTATCAAACTATTGAAGACATTGACAAGGCAGAGAGACCGAAGAATACAGCTCAACGTTCAGTTAGTTTCAGCCCAAATCCTTCTAATGTTGATAGAAATAATGGGGGAGAAGTGCATGGAAATCATGAAGATGGTGAGTCCTCACATAATGTTGATTCTTCAGCTGAGACAGTGAAATAGCCGAGCAAGAGCAATCTATCCTACCTCAAGTTAGAAGATCTCGAAAGAGAGCGTAGGCCTTCTCAAAAATATTTGCCACATGAGTATGTGTTACTCACTGATGCCGGAGAGCCAGAAACTTATGAAGAGGCTATATCAGGTGAACAAAAGAATGAGTGGTATGAAGCCATGCAAGAGGAATTTAAATCCTTGCATGAGAACCACACATTTGAATTGGTGAAGTTGCCTAAGGGTAAGAGAACACTCACAAATAAGTGGGTGTACAAGTTGAAGATAGAAGAAAATAGTTTGCAACCACGATACAAGGCTAGACTTGTTGTGAAGGGCTTTCGTCAAAAGAATGGCATAGACTTTGAAGAGATTTTTTCACCGGTTGTAAAGATGTCTTCTATTCGAGTTGTTCTTGGGTTGGCCGCCAGTTTGAATCTAGAAATCTAACAACTTGATGTAAAGACGGCTTTTCTTCATGGAGACCTAGAAGAAGAAATATATATGGAGCAACCGGAGGGCTTCAAAGTTGAAGGCAATGAGCATCTTGTATGTAGATTAAGGAAAAGCTTATATGGTCTCAAGCAAGCACCTAGGCAATGGTATATGAAGTTTGAGTCATTCATGGAAGAACAAGGATACGGTAAGACAAACTCCGATTCTTGTGTCTTTATGAAAAGATTCTCAGATAATGATTTTCTTATTCTCCTACTTTATGTGGATGATATGTTGATTGTTGGGCATGATGCTGAGAAAATCAAGAGCTTGAAAAATGAGTTGAGTAAAGCTTTTGCAATGAAAGACCTAGGCCCGGCTAAGCAAATCTTAGGCATGAGAATTACTCATGACAGGAAGAATAAGAAACTGTGGTTATCTCAAGAGAAGTATATTGAGAAGGTGCTTGAAAGATTCAACATGAGCACATGTAAACTGGTGAGTACTCCACTTGCAGGCCATTTCAAGTTGAGTAGTAATGAGTGTCCTGTAAGTGAGAAAGAGAAGGTTGAGATGATGAAAATTTCTTATGCATCGGCCGTGGGCAATTTGATGTAAGCTATGGTTTGTACAAGATCCGATATTGCTCATGCTTGGTGTTGTGAGTAGATTTCTCTCTAATCCAGGTAAGGAGCATTGGATCGTTGTTAAATGGATTCTGAGATATCTTAGAGGCACTTCTACACTTTGCTTGTGTTATGGAAATGCGAAGCCTGAGTTGAGTGGCTACTCAGATGCGGACTATGCCGGCGATGTTGATTCTCGAAAATCCACATAAGGTTTTATAATAATCTTTGCAGGGGGAGCTGTTTCATGGCAATCGAGATTGCAAAAATGTACCGCTTTGTCTACAACTGAAGCGGAGTATATTGCTATTACCGAAGGAGGTAAAGAACTTTTGTGGATGCAAAAATTCCTACAAGAGTTGGGCTTGAAGCAAGAGAAGTTTGTTCTATATTGCGATAGCATGAGTGCCATCCATCTTAGCAAGAATCTGGTGTTTCATTCAAGGTCGAAGCATGTTGATGTGAAGTATCATTGGATTTGAGAAAAGCTAGAAGAGAAGCTCTTCCTACTTGAGAAAGTTCATACCGACAACAATAAGTTCGACATGATGACCAAAGCCTTGCCCGTGATGAAGCTTGACACTTGTAGAAGAAAAGCGGGCATGACAACCCTTCCCACATGAGGTGGAGGGGGAGATTTGTTGGCTGGGTCCACCTTCATGTGGGGCCCAGCCAGCATTAAAAAAATAAACAAAATAAACAAAACAAAACAAAAGGAAGTTGAGTGTCGTGCGTGGAGTTGGGCGTCCGAAAAGAGGAGGAGAGAGAAATAGAAAACTGCAAGCAAGGGAGAAAAGAGAAGAAAGGAAGAGGGCTGCAATTTTGTGGCTTCGATTCGACGGCCAAGCATTGATGGAATCGGCTAAAATTTCAGTATATTGTTCGTGAGACCAAGGGCTACGAGTTGATGGTTTTTGTTCATCGAGAACCATCTCCGAATTCTCCAGTTGCGGTTAAGGTTTTCTTGCTCCAAACTTGTTTATCCACCTATGTGGTGAGAAGAAGATGATTGTAATGTTGATGTTGATCCTCTAGTGTGTGACTAGAGAAGAATACTTTGTGTATCCTGCTATTCTTGGTGATTAGTGGATGTTTTTGGGCGGTCCGTGGTTTTTCCCGCATCGGGTTTTCCACGTTAAATCTTTGGTGTCGTTATTTGCTTTGTCTACTTATCATTTCAGCATTATATTTGCATTTTATGAGGCTATACATTGCTGGTTGTTGCTGGAGGTGAAGAGATTTTTAGTTAATTTAACTTCGGGGGAGAAATAGATCCTGGATTGCATTTGGCCGTGGTGAATTGTTGTACCCGAGTTCTCCCCAACACAGATCTTGGGAAATAGAAAGGAAAAGAAAATGGAAATCATGAGCTAGGCTCACCTTAGAACACACGACAGAAAGGAATCTCGCTATGGCTGCGACCGGTTCTACGCCCGGTCGTCGGTGCCTGCCCGATTTCATTTTCTCTCTCCTCTGTATAAGTGCAATTCATCATCGCCTTCTTTTTTCTTTTTTGGTTATGCATTCTCGTTCCGGATGATATGAAAAGTCATCTTTTTCTTTCCTTATTTATTTATTTTGCTTTTTTTTGGGGCTGGAGGAGAACATGTACATAGATATGTAAATACAGATATATGTCCATTTCAACTTTCAGTGAGAAGCCGACAACGATGCCGTACGTTGCCGTTTGGGGATGGGGAAATCATAGGCTCCGCCGTTGACCGGAGAGGGTTTTGGGTGATCCCCTCTCCGGAGGCAAAGCCCTTGGTGATCACGTGGGTTATCCATGAATAGTGGAGAGAGAGACTTGGAATGAAATTGGAGGATTTGTGGGGGCAAGATGAACAGTGGAGAGAGAGAAAGAGGAAAAAACGCTTTGTCTGTGAACCACTCGCACCACGTGGCATAACATGTCGATTGCTGAATGGCGCTAGACTACAATGACATAAAGGAGCGGGACTACCTAATATTTTTTCAAAATTAAATTTAAAAAGTTAATTATTTATGTAAAAATATTTAGAAAAAATTGAAAATTTATGCATTGCGATTATCCAACAAAAATCGCAACGGATGGTCATTCAATAATATTTTAGGATAATCAAGAGAATATGTAATACATTCCAAACAGAACTTACTAATATGCTAATCATATTAAAATTTTGATTGGACATAGCTACACTACCTCAGCTAGCGCGAGCAACCTGCATGCTCATTTTTATGGCAATTGCGCTCTGTCATCGCATATGTCATGTCCCATCATTTGAAATATACGCAAAATTTTGCAGACGCTATGGATACACTGCATAACAGCTTTGGTCTTAGATTTTAATCTTGAATGAGTCTTATATTCCGATGCCTCTTCCTCTCGGTCAACTATCCGAATCAAGTAAATTGATGTTCAAACGGGCCATATGTTGTCTGGCCAGATTGGTGACGTGAAGTGTAAGAGTTTCTAAAGTTGCAAATATCGATTGACAAGAGGTTTGTGAATTGTGATTCTTGAATGCCTCGTATAGAACCAGTGCTTCACTCATAGGCTGATTGTGTGGGTTTCTTTTTTTCTTTTTTCTTTTTTTTGGTGTTGTCGTTGTTCACCGGCTATAAAATATAGCCATTCGTCACTAGCTATCGGTCAACAGAGATTTTATTTAAACTAAAAAAATAATTCAATTAATTTAGAAAAATTAACAAAAAGACACTTATTCATATAAGGACGAATAAATATAAGTACATCTTCAAATTTTGGAAAAAAAAAAATACGCGTACAAGTGCTCTGATAATGATTAAAAACAAATTATATTGAGGAAGATGCCTAATTTATTTGGCGTATTCAGTGATGTGTCCCTCACTATGATTTATATGATAAAATGTCATGGTTGTCCTCTTCTTTGCGTTGGGCATGTGCACAAGATTAATTTTTTGCTTAATCGATTATGCTTGCAAACAGTCATTATTTACAGTCAAGTTGTACCTACTGTCTTTTATTAACCATCGACTAGTATTGAACGTGGATTCTTATGGGACCCTAGACCTTGTGGAGAGTAACATCACAAGCCATGGTGGAAAGAATCGGGGAACACGAGACTCTACTCTACCACCACCTTAGAATGTTGATATTTTCTTCACCAACTCTTTGAATGTACTTGGAGTAGTTCATTGTCAAATACATCTCGATTTCATTTGTAGATGAAGATGAAGAGCTAGCAAAAGCTGATGGGTATTCTTCTTTTTGTGAAGCGATAGCCATATAGATTTCCAAGCATTTCTTCTTTTTACATCTTATATATGAAATTCCACTCCTTTTTATGTTTGGTCTAATATGTTATGGTGCCCCTTTGGGATTTGCTTTATTTGAATGCCACGCCAATGAGTCTTTTGTTTAAGAACTCTTAAGTATTAATAATATCATCATGTTTTTGACCCAAAAAAAATGTGATGGTGCCAACATTACTTTAAAACTAGTGATGTTGCCCATGTTTTGCTTGTGTTATTATAGAAGTCGCTAAAGTTACTAATAAGATAAACAACTTTAGGTAATATGATTAAACGTACGCATAAACTTAGAAAAAAGAATAGATCCATTTTATCAAAACCATGTTTGATCTTGGCTAAAGATGGCACCGAGTACGAGGAACCAAAATAAACACATTAATAAGAGTAATATAATTACATCAAATAATTTTTTATTGTTAATATAGTGTTGCGATGATGAAAAAGAGTTATGGCCGATGCCAGCCATCGCCCAGACCCCGACGACCAACGTAGAAGAAAATAAACAGTAGAATAGGGGAAAAAAGAAGAAAGAAAAATGAAAAAAAAAAAACAGCATTGTTCTAAGCCCTATCGGCTAGGTTATAGGACAAGCGATACTAACTAGATCGGCACAATAGCAATTTCTAGACTAAATTGATCAAAATAATTACATTGGAAAATTGTTATAAGGTTTGTGGTTATATTGGTCAAATAAGAAAGTTTATGGCTGATGTATTGGTCGTACAATAAGTTTAAGATTTTTTAGATAATTTTCACTTTTTTCCACTCCTACGATATAATTAACAATTTTTTTTACTTGAAATATCGTGCCTGCCTACATAAAAAAAGTATCTCACGTTGATTTTTTGTTCTCTATAGGTGTTTACTATTGACCTAAATGATAAGATTCTGTTATTTTGTTTGAAGGGTTTGGCTTTTGTGGTTATACAGCATAAGTGCCAATTTTGGCAATTAACTTTGGAGGCTTTATATTCCGATTGCAAAAGATGAGTCCCACAAGAGCACCGTTACAAATATAGCATGACAGTACCGCCAGGCTAGCAGACTCTTATTACAAAGAATTCTCTTTTTTAATTTTCATCTTTATGGAAAAATATCAATGTGATGTAAAATAGCTTTCGATTTTCGTTTACGACAAGGAAATAGAAATGTAGCATCAATTCTCAAAATGATGGCCCAAAATAAACAGGAAAACAAAATTATCTAACGAAGGTTCTTGAGAGGAACGTCTAGCTAACTAGGTATATCAGGTAGAAATATAATTCTTGAATCCATGGTGCCACAATGAAAACAAATTTTCAAACGATTGTCCGTATTGACCAAACAAAATCAAAAGATGAAAAGTAATATGTATCGACAAGTTGAAACCTTAAACCAGAGTTAGATTTATTAAAATTAGTTTACAAAACTGTTTTTCTAGGAGATAGGTAAGATCGTGAGTGATTCTCTAAATAATCCGTTATATACAAGAATCAATAATGGCCGGATACCTCATTTAATAAATTAATTGTATAAACTAATGTTAGTAAGTCTAGTATTTCCTAAAATAAAACCCCATGATGCTGGCACGCGGGTGACCCGTTGCGTAGAGATGCAAAGCTGGCGATAAGGAATAATTTGACTCAATATGTATTTTGAAGGCGGTTGGTTGAGGTTGTGGGTGTCGGTGTGTCAAGCGGTGATACTGATTTGAGTGCTGACTTTTTAACTTTAACCACTTAATTGAAAATAATATTCTTTCTATAAAAATAGAAGTTGTAATTCAATGTGTAAGCCCAAACAAGAAACATAGGCACTACTGATTGCCCTCATGATGGACATGAACGGGGAGGGTTTTCTACGATATCATCAACATGATCAAAATAGTTATTTCAAGTTTAGAAGATCATCGTGTTGAATGATAATAGGAAACGAAATTTGTTTGTTCATTTCCCCTCAATTGATTAGTGAAAGTCTGTCAAAAAGATGAGATTGAGAAGTTGCAAAGGTTCTGAGAGGGCAAATAGTTTAAAAAATCCTAAATCTATTGCACTATTCTCAATTTAATTTTAAACCTTTTAATTTTACTACTTAAGTCGTAAACCTTTGTCACTTTTTATCAATTGAGTCCATCTGGCCAATTTTGGTAGGAGTTCGCTAACGTGGATCCCGGTCACGCTATGTGGCATGATCGATGCCGACGTGGATAATTTTTAATAATATTCTAATTCTTGAAATTTTTTATACATTTTTTATTTTTTTGTTTTTTGTTTTCCTCTTTCTTTCTTTTCACTTTGTTCTTCATTTTACGGGTGGTCGGCCATTAGCCACGGCGGCCGAGGCTAGCCTCGCTCGCCACAAGCGAGGCTCAATCGGGCGAGGGTGAGCCCCGGTGAGGCTTGCCCTCGCCGAGGCGAGACTCGGTGAAGGTTGGCCTCGCCTAGGCCAGGGCAACCTCGCCAAGCATCGGCCATCAGCCGAGCAAAGGTGACACCGGGTGAGGCTGCCTTGGCTTAGGCAAGGCCGACCTTCACTGAGTCTTGCCTCGGCAAGGCCGACACTCCCCTAAGCGAGGGCAAGCCAAAGCAAGGGCTACCCTCACTAGCTTGGGCGAAGGTAATACTCGGCGAAGTTGCCCTGGCTCGGGCAAGGGTTGGGCTCGCCTAGTCTGGGTAAGGCCATGTGACATCCTGATTTTCAGGTTCTGATTTCAATCGGATAAGTCGGGCCTTTTATCAACGTGACTATAATGTTTTTCACTAAGATGGCCACTCAGAAGATAACTGACCTATTTGGTGAAGCCGTTTAAGGATTTTAAATGCAATAGACTTTAGAATTCGATTAGGAATCGACTACTCGACCATGCTAGTCTCCGCAAGGGTCAATGCGGCACAATTAAAAATCGATCAGAGACCGGAGATAGGCCGATTTGATTGAGATGGCGATCAAAGTGTGGGTGATTTCACCTGATTGCAAAATTCTCTTCGAACGACACTAAACCGATTTTCTTTCGTTTTGGGTACCCTGTGTCCGTATTTGAAACCTTGAGATTTTCACGACCACCGAGAGTTGCCAATGTGTCGGATGGGTTCATTGTGGTTCAAAGAAAAATTGACCACGGGTCAATTGTACCAAAAATTCCTAAAAGCTACCCGATAGGTAAGGTCACATTAAAAGTGCGTTTGATTGAAAATAACCGCGCATTTGAATTCGATTTCAGAAATTGGAAGTCCTGTCGTGTCATGAGTCATTCTAGGAACGTCGACTCACCTTTCGAGGAATTTCTGACGAGTTCGGGATTTTTACGGAAAATCGTTGCAAACGATGCGGAAAATGAGCAGAAACTCGGATTGGCCAGTTTGAAGAGACTTTTGGCATCTGGTGTAAGCGAATCGGTGAATGGAAGTCGTTTGGGCTTTTTTAGATTTCAAATTGGACGTCAATTGGATTTGTTTGTTCAGAAAATCGGGTGCGAGAAAAGTGAAATAAAAGTCGGTTTCGAAGAAAATTCATGGAATTAAAGAACCGTCTTAGTTTGGACTTCAAGTGTGCAAGTTGGCGAAGAAATTGGTACTAAGATGGCCAATTGACAAGTCGTTTTGAAGTCGATCAAGGTTGGCAATTTTTAGTTTTTCTGCTATTTGTTTCTTCTATTTCTTTGGACCCACGTTTTTCTTTTCTCCCACACCCGCACGAGTCCTCTCCCTCTTGGCCGCACGAATTCTTTTTCTCTCTCTCTCTCAATTCATGCCCCCACCGACGCCCCTCTGCAGAATTCAACCCCATTTTTCCTTGTTTGAGCAAGTCTATACTTATCCAACAATTAAATATCCCTTTCTCTTGCTGGCGTGGACACTTTCTCTCCCTCTGCACGTGTGTTCTTCATCAGCCGACAACCCCCTGCTTCTTTATCTCTTCCGTTGACTGCCAGCTATTTCCCATTCGGTCTTCTATCTTGTTTTCCCTTCTTCTCACTTGGACGCAACTTCTATTTTTCCTTCATTTTCTTCGACGATTCCAGCTGCCTGGCCGTGTGCCAGATTTCTTTCCCCTGCCCCAGCCCTCGCCGATTTCTCTTGCAGCTGCCACCAATCCGAAGGCCACCATTCCATCCATCATTTTCTGTCCCTCCTCTCCACATAGCAGCCACGCAGCAGCTTCCGCCCCTCCAGTCAACCCCCCCCCCTCGTCCAGCAGCAACCGAGCCAGCGTTAGACGCTGCAGCTGCCACCAGTCTCCACGTCTGACCGTGTCTTGCTCACGAGGTTGACTCCCCCAGCAGCGATCGGTTCTCCTCTGCCGCCGAAGTACCGTTCAGCGCTACATCTCCATTCGGTCAACCTCTCCACCGAATCTGCTACTTCTTCAACCACTGCCGAGTCAACGAGCGAAACAGTCCACCTCGACGCCGTTCTCTTTCTCGCTGCCAATTCCCTCGAATTTGCCCTGCAACAGCCCACGTGATCCACCGAAACAGCAGCTCATTTGGGCTTTCTTGTTCAGCCCACATACATTGGATTCCGGCCCTGCAGTTGGGTCATTTGAAGCCCACACGAATAGCCAAGTTTGGCCCAAGCTCAGTTAGCCCATCTCAACTTGAAGCCCACGTTCAGTCTTGGTTCAGCCCATTTTTAGTTGTTGTCCAGCTCATTTAAAGCCCAGCAGCAACCTGTGTGAAATAGAGCGAAGCCCGGCCCACGAGGAAGGCCCAACTGCAGCCAAGTCCAAGCCCAGTGATTTTTGTGGGCCTGCAAGGCCTTGAGCTCGGCCTCGAGCGTCCGCCGACGTCGCCGAAAATTTGGATTTGGCTACCGTCACGTCTTCGTCGTGGTGATCCGATCTCCGTTTTAATCAAGTGAGTTTTGCTCACTAATGCCTCATTAGTTTGCTAATTATACTTAAATGTTGATTAGTATTATTTAAGTGTAATTAGGTTGTTAGATTAGAATGGATTAGCGATTATTAGTTAATTGCATTGCATATTAGTTAAATAGTTAGTGTACTTAACTAGAGAATGGCCCATAATATTTATTGAATGCTTCTTGGGATTTTTCCCGACTCTTATCGGGTTTTAATTAGGCAATTCGGCCTAAATGGAATTTTTAGTAATTAAATATTAATTTTCGAAATTAATTATTTAATTATTTATTTTCTGAAAATTCAACTGGGATGGTTAGTGACCGGGATTTTATGCTGATGATTGTGGTGCAATCCGTTTATTTAATTGAGCATTATATTGTGCTAAATTGAATTTATTGTATTTATTTATTTAATTTTCGAAATTATTTAATCCCAAGGAAATTCAACTGGGATGGCTGGTGACCGGAATTTCGTCTTGATTGTCATGGTGCAGTTCGTTTATTTATTTGAGCTCCACATTGTGCTTAATTGAATTGATTATGCAATTTGAGGAATTATTTCCTTAATTGATTGAAATTGAGTGGAATTGAATGATTGATTGGTAGATGGTCGAGTATGAGTATATAGCGCCAATTATATGCGGATGGGCTATATGGAGGGAGAATGGTGAGAGCTAACTGAGAATATTATTGGCTGAGACCAATCAGGTACGATATTTTTGGACATACGTGGTTCGGTGATTGGAAGTATCACTGGCGAAAACGGTGCCTTAAAGAACGCACGTAAATGACTTATAGACAAAACGTGGTTCAGTGATTAAGGAAATATCACTGTTGAAAACGACGCCTTAAAGAACACACGATGTTGTCTATAGCCGATGTCACCTTGGCGAAAACGGCGCCCTAGAAAGGACATGTGGTTCGGTGATTGAGGATATCACTGGTGAAAACGGCGCCTTAAAGAACGCACGGTGTCGATGATCGGTATGTCATTGGCGAAAACGACGCCGCAGAAATGATACGTGATTCGGTGATTGGGATATCACTGGTGAAAACGGCGCCTTAAAGAATACACGTGATCAGTGATGGTATGGCAGTTGGCGAAAAAGACGCCCGAGAGAGTACATGCGATTGATGTTTGGGGATGATCTAGAGTTGGTCCGACTGGCAAAAATCGACTAGGTCGATTTGATCATTGTTTTGTTATGATATTGTGAATTGACTAATTGAATGGAAATGACCAATGATGGTCTGATTGATATGTAATCGACTAAGTCGATTTGATCGATGTTTCGATCTTTTGTGATTGTTCGGGTGCCTATTGAACTGTACTGATTTGCAGATGGAATATGAGGCCAAGGTAAGTCCTCTGACTCATGTTGTGCATAGGCAACCTTAAGGGGTATTAGTTTACCAATCGGGTCTTAGGGGGTAGAACTTGCTGAGATGTAGTCTCATCCCGGTTGTGGGACAATATTTCAGGACCCTGATGAAGAACTTGAGGAGAAAGAACCTGAAGAGGAGTATCTGGAGGAGAACCCCGAGGAAGATCTAGAGTAGGATCCTGATGAGAATTGAGACCCCACTCCTGTCCAATAACTTTTGCTGTAGAACCTGTTTGAGTAGAAACCAACATTTTTTTAATATGGCTTGTATATGTATATGTATGACTGAGTTGTTATATATGTACATAAGGGTGTTGGTTTTCAGGTTTAAGTTTCTAGTCCTACTTGTATATCTCATTGCTTTATTGTCTCGGGGATTTTTATAATCGCTTCCGCATGTGCTATTAGAAAGGAAAGGGTCGGCGATATGTAGTCCGTGGATATCGCATTTTAAAATCGACCAAGGTAAGGGATGTGCGCGTGCTTGAGGATCGGGGCATGACAGGCCAACCCTCGCCAAGGCTCGCCATTGGCTAGTCGAGCCTCGCCTATGGCGTGCAAGACTAGCTCGGCGGCTATGGCTAGTGGCCGGCCACCGGCAAAAGAAACAAGAAAGTGAAAAAAGAAAGAAAGAGAGAAAATGAAAAAGAAAAAGAAAATGTATAAAAAATTTCAAAAAAATTAAAATATTATTAAAAATTATCCACGCGCCGATCGTACTACGTGGCACCACTAGTGTTCATGTTAGCAAATTCCAGCAAAAATTAGCTGGATGAACTCAATTGGCAAAAAGTTAAAATGTTTAGGATTGAATTGGTAAAATTGAAAGGTTTATGACTAAATTAACAAAAGTGCAATAAATTTAGGATTTTTCGGACAACTTTCCCAATTTCAGGAGGAGATAGGTAGGAAGAGACATCTCCATAGGTGTAGACCATTAGAGAAGGTTCATAAAGTCGATTAGGACCATCTTAAACTGAAGAGCTAAATTTATTGAAAATAGTTTACAAAATTATTTTAATAGGAGATACGTCGATTGTGAGTAATCCTCTAAATAATTGGTTATATTCAAAAATTAATAATAGGCCAAGATATCATTTAATAAATTAATTATATAAATTAGACATAATAAGTCTAATATTTTGCTGAAACAAAAACTCATGACATATTTTTAATGGTTTAGAATTTGGCTAGTGCATAAGAATTAGACGTGTAGAACCAGCTCAGTTCTCCATACAGATTATCAATTCGCATGAGTAAAATGGATCTTTTTCATCACTAAAAAGAAAACCTTAAAACAGAATAAATAAATCCAGAAAAAGAAGGTGTGCCTGGATATGGGGGAAGTTCGCGTTGAATTGATTATCACTGGACCGGTCGAGATTCTAGGCTGGTCACATGCGTGTAACATGAAATCTGGGTTGACCTTCTAGAAGTTTAGGAGGACCACTTACTGTCTTTACCTAATTGATCATTAGAACATGAAATCTCCACTTGATGTTTGGCTATCTAATTGATGGCGCAAATTTTGGTTCAAAGGCTAAGGAGAGGAGACATGTATGAATAAATGCGATTTGACCAGATTCTTGCTGCTAATTTATCGAACAGGAGAAAAACAAAACAGTGGTTAAACCGCCCAGTACACTCGGACCATCTTCTTGGCCCTATTTCTCCAAAATTCCTTGGGGGCTTTTCGGCTTCAAGCTGCCCAAAAGGTTACTGTCTTCACCAGCTGGTATGGTCATTCCAAAGGTGATTTTTAACGTATGAATACTTAAACGTTTTGTCAAGTGGGTGCTTGGTAACTCAGAAACGGATAGCTTATTAAATTAATGGATACTGTGAGGAGATAACTGTATTTGATATATTGATTCCCAATAATCTTATGATTGAAAAAGTTATGTGCTGACACCCGAATACAACAAATCCACAACATGAGCCGACTTACTTCACTGTCTTCCTTTCAAAGTCTTTCTAAAAAGGGTATTGTTGTAGTTGCGTAGATGAGCTGAACTACTAGAAGAAACCAATAGCTGATGGGCAAAACCGTACAAAGAAGAAGAAGAAGAAGTCAAAATTGATTTAAAACTCTCATTATAGATGGCTTGTAGATCAGTGACCATCATTGGTGAGAGTTCTGCAAAACCTATCGCCAAGAATCGTTGGGAAAGGATAACAATTAGACACTCGTCCAGTCAATTCCATGACAAGATATTGATAGAGCTAATATAATTTAAATACCATGACAACTAACGAAAAGTTACATCAATCAATGAAAGAACTAAGAAGACACAATTGCAACCAATTTATTCTTGATTTTGTAAGAGAAAGTGCATTCACAAAGCATATAGATAATCTTCGTCTCGAGCTATAAATATTGTCAAAGAATACAAACACTTTTGGTTTTCTTTATCCTGGTTGAAGGGATCCCTTTAATTTCTTCAACTAATTATTTCCGGACAACAAAGAACGCTTTTGAACAAAGGATCGCTCAAAAGGGCTGAGATGGGCTAGGCAACCAACTACAAGTGAGGGCTTCAAGTTTGCTAAGTGATTAGCCTCACGGTAATGGTGGACAACTTGGATTTCATGTAGATGGGCCGGACGAAATTGGCATTTTGCAATAAGGACCCGCAAAACCCACCAAGGTTGATCAGTGCCCAAGAGAAAGCCTATTGGATCTTGGGCACCTATAGCCTGCAGGTATAATTTTAACAACACCAAGGCCCAACTAGTTTCACAAGTGAAGAAATGTATAGTCTAGTGGGCATTATTTACTTTAGACAAGAGAAGTAGTATTCATCCTAATAGATGCACAATAATTCATAAATGTGCAAAATTACAAAGGATCAATGTATGATTTAGCTTCAAAGAGTAATAACAACTTACAAGAATTTTAATAACTATGATGAATAACATGTGTAGAGTATTTTAAAATTCACACTACCCGCTTAAGCAATAAATAACTTATTCTCCAAATACATTGATTTTTGCTTATGGTTCATAAAAAATCACTATGGAAGGCCAAGCAATCTCATTGTGAGACCATCTATGAAGAATATGCTGCCATTCACCGAGGGTATAATTCAGTAATTGACATATCATTGGTTGACGAAGGCATGGTCCTACTAGTAGATTGATTCGATCCAAGCTCTTTCATTGGGATGCTCAATCCCCCTGATCTACTTCGGACGAAGAAGGCTGGATGTTGAGGTGATGGTGGATTCAAGTAATTGCTGTTGAGCATGAGAACTATGGTTGCCATGGTGGGTCTAATAACTGGATCTTCCTGAATGCATAGCAAGCCAATGTGCAAGCAGCGAAGGACTTCATCCCTTGAATATGAATCCAAGATAGCCGGGTCCAACACTTTCAAGGGCGTGCCATTCCTCCATTTATTCCATACCTGCAAGAATAATACTAGAAAATCTTCACAAATTTGTGGCATTAATTCAATGACTCATCTGCAAGACATCTTAATCTTGCAAATAACCATATATGACTAAGGAAAAGAACCATAAGATTTTTTTAAGGCTAAAGGACTAATTTTTTACAAAGGAATTTCAATTTCACTTGACCAAAATCACACACAATGCAATGTGAATATTTGCTTTTGTAGCGCAACGAAACTTACATAACTAGCAAGATATTTGCCCCCATCCAATTGGTGGTAGAAGTTATTCTTCTTGCCGCAAATAATCTCTATAAGTAGTACGAAAACTATAAACATCAGATTTCACGGAGAACTCTCCATGCATTGCATATTCGGGGGACATGTAACCACTGCAAAATCGAACATTAGCCACATGTATATTGTAGAATTGGATGTAGATCAATGAGCATCCTTAAATAGATAAAATGAACATGTCTCGGCATCCAATTACAAAGTCATCTACTCAAGATATAAGACTTACAAAGTCCCCACGATTTTATTTGTGCTTGCCTGAATTTGATCAACTCCAAAAAATCCTTGCCATGCCAAAATCTGAAATCTTTGGGTTCATTTCACTATCTAGCAAGATATTGCTACATTTTAGGTCACGATGGATGATCCGGAGACGAGAATCTTCGTGTAGATAGAGCATTCCTCGAGCGATCCCATATACTATTTTATAACGTATTGACCAATTCAATTGACTGTTTTTTTGAGGATCTGCATTGTTGCACCAAAACTCATTATGTGCTAGCATGCGGCACCTATTCAAAAACTCAAGGTAAATATATTCTCTTATCGATCAAAGGTAGCTTAAATAAAAAATTATAATCAGTTGAAAGAACCAAAAACCTCCTAATTTCAAGTTCTCCACAGTTAGTGAATGCCGGAACATTTCATTTTAAGCAAATGTACATAAGAAGGTTAAATTGCAACATACCAAATAAGAAGTAATCAAGGCTTTTATTTGGCACAAACTCGTAGGCAAGTAGTTTTTCATCTCCCTCCAAGCAAAATCCGAGTAGTCGTACAAGATTTCTGTGTTGAAGCTTTGCAACTAATAGAACTTCATTTTTGAATTCTTCATCACCTTGTCTAGAGCTTCGAGATAGCCTCTTCACCGCGATTTGTTGTCCATCCGGAAGTCTACCCTAAAGTGTGTTGAATTTACCGTTTAATTCCTTATCGCAACTTTTTAAAAACTAACCTAAAAGGCGTTACATGTTTCTTTTTTTTTTTTTTTCTGCACCATTATCTTTAATTCATATGTATAGCATTCTTCATTGTTTCTAACTTATATGTAATACATACATGGAAAACTTCACCAAATCCACCTTCACCCAACTTGTTTTCAAGAGAGAAATCATTTGTCGCTACTTGCATTGTACCCAAGTCAAATTGCAAGGACTCCACGGTGGTAAGTTCATTTGCACCTGCATTACCAAAAAATGCAATTTGATTATCAAATTGTATCGACATTGGCTCCTAGTGGCGTTTATTGGTTGCTAGTGCTTGGGAACATTATCACAATGAAGAGCACCGGGTTGGGCTGGCATGGTTATCCCCTGACCCCAATGAAATCTTTCCCTCTTGATTGGTCATGAAGAAAAAAATTACAATATCATCAATACTATGGGTAACAAAGTAATCAAATGAATCTTGTATCATGATCACTTCTTCATGCTGAAGGTACTGCTAGGTCTGTTAATTGTGGTGCAGATGCTACCTATGCTTGGAAGGAATTGATAAACGTTAAGAGCATTTTGAGGCCTCGTTTTGTGATTGGTCATGTCGAATCTATATCCCTCTGGAATGACTCATGGCATCCGAATGGGATCTTGCTGGATCTATTCCCAAGGAGAATACTTTACGATTCTGCTCATCTTTGAACTGCAAAAGCAGCTGATATGATTTATACTCTAAATGGAAAAGGCCCAATGCGAGGTCTGAAGACAAGGTATCATTCCAGGCAGCTGTTTGTGGTGTAATTTGTCCGAAGGCTTCTTTGGAAAACCAAGATTCTTGCACTGCTGGTTCTTGTGACATTCTTACCTCTACTTCAACTTTGGAGATTGTGAGGAAAAGAGCCACGAGTTAAATGGTATCGGCTGATTTGATTTTCATCTAATTTTCTGAGGTTTGGATTCATATTTTGCTTTGCAATACAAGATAAACTGCCTATATTTCAAGGAATTGACAGATAGTCTTCTAATCAAGGCCAAACCCTCTGCTTTTTGTGTCATGAAAGCACTGAGATTGTTTGAATTTTCTTGATGCAGCAGGCTATAAAAAGGAGATATTTTCATTGGTGTTTGGGAAAATTTTTGTAGACTTGCTGCATCAATTTATCTTGAAGGTCAGAAATGAGATGTTACATTTCCAAACTTATTGATGGCATTATGATTGCCTGTGCAGTCAAGTGTAGTTTTGAAGGTTGAAAGAGCATGAAGAATTTGATCTTTGTCCTTGATCATTTCCATTATATGTGCTACATTTATATCTAATGGACTCTTAATTCGTCTAATTAACATATATAATTCTTTACGAAAAATAAAGAAATATCATAATATGCTCATTTATTTGGCATAGATAGCTTACGAAAAAATAAAGGCAAATAGTCAGTTTACCGTCTTTTCCTTTGACGACTTCATGTGTCTTCTTTCTCTTTCTTCGAAGCAAACAACAAATAGAAACAAGAAGGACCATACCACCTCCAATAGGAACGGTAATGGCGATCGTTATCATGATAGATTTGTTGCTTTTTCCTGCACAATTTCCATATTGTATAGGAGACAACTGCCAAATAAATCTAAAAACATTTTAGATGAAAGCGTGTATAATATATAAACATTCCAATACTGTGCTTTTTCTTTTCATTTCTTTTTTTGTCAGAAACACTGTGCTTCACTAGGTAGGAATATGGCCTAAGATTGACGCGTGAAGATTGGCAATTACACACACAAGAAGGGGCTTGAGAAATCTGAATAGAGAGGCTCAAACGAAAGTCTGAACTTCTATTGCAATTCTAGCATTTATAAGTTTCAGTTTTTGGTAAATTGACGGAGACGAATAAATGAAAATATTAAGAAGCAAAAAAAAAAAAAAATTCTGGATTAACAACCCACGTTTGATCACCTACTAAGTCCGGCGATAGGGAATTATTGCCGCTGCTGCAGCACACGAGCACTTGGGTCTAAATCCCTCTAAAAAACCCTATTCACATTAACCTCATGAATATATCAACCACCGCCACAAGAAGTCCAATTTTGGTCTTCTTTATGAACCCCACACACCAAATTAGAGGGAAAATTACCCAATTAGTCCTAATTCTATTGTATGGATACCAATTCACTTTTGAAATTTTCAAATTTACCCAATTTAATACTAGATCTTGATGAAAAATTCGAATGTAATCTTTTGATCAATTTTTGCAAGAAAATCGATGACAAGACAATCCATTAATTTCCAATTGTCCTATATGACGTACTACCATGGTAGGGATTTCTAGCAAAAAGTGGCCAGAAGGACTAAATTAAAATCTTACGCAAAGGTTTGACATCCATAAAGTAGGTTTAAGGGTTATTGAACCATAAATTGCCTCGTTGTTGCCGGCACAGCTTTTAGGCATATGTTTCCCATACGGTATTTCTTGCTTGGCTGATTTAAGCTCGACAATTTGTCTCACCAATTTTGATTTTTTTTGGACGATTAGCAGTGATCACCACCAGCAGTGTGACCCTAAAGATGGTTGATATGGATTCTAACTCTAGATCGATTTAGATGTCGATCTACATCTCTTATTGTTAAAACCCTTTTGTGTTTATATCAATACACAAACGGTGGTGACTGAATGAGGAGAATTAATGAACATCTGCTAATAATTCATTACCCTTGGCCTAAACTCACTTTATTATTAATTTAAAGATCTCACATGACCGCTTGTGAGCAATGATTGCTATAACTTTTGATTCAATGAACTCACCATGATAACTGAGTATTAGCCATGTCCATGCGCCAAAGATTGAGACATGGACCCTAGCTTCTTTTGCTGAAAATATGGGATTATTCCGTACCTTCTTTTTGGCAAAACTGTATTTATCCAACGCACTGACCCAAATATTAATTAGATGGTCTATGGAGCATATAGATTAAACTTATTTGAACAATTAATCGTACAAATCTCATGTGGAACTCGTATAATTAATAATAAGATGATCTTAATCCATTCGGATTAAAAGAGGAACAAGAAAACAAAAAGCCACGTGCCTAATGCCTGAACAAGAGCCAACATACCTGGCGGAGGCGGCGGTGGCGGAGGTGGCGGAGGCGGAGGGGAAGGTGGCGGAGGCGGAGGCGGAGGCGGAAGTGGCTCGGCAACTGGGCCAATGAACCTATTATTGGTCTCGTAATGGAACAGGCAACTCGGCGCCAGGGTCCTCATTCCTGCCTTCCCAACATAATTTTCCGCGATGCTCGCGATGATTTCCTCTTGGCAGTTGATGCATTGCTCCTCCGTCAAATCTGGTGTGCACTGCGCGAACGCGGTAATCGTGTCAAGCCCCACAGGCACGTTCCTTGTAGCGAACTTCCTCAGTGAGCCACCGCCGGCTGCCTCGCCCCGCAGACCTTCCATCAGTGTCCCCAGCGTGTACGTGACCTGGGCTGAGACGCTGTTCACGTTGTACAAAACAAACTTGGGTTCTGTCTTAACTGTGCTGAAGATCGAGGCGTCAGAGTATCTGACGTTGCAGATCTCGCTGTAGAGGACCGCCTTCTTCTGGAGGGGACAGAGGCGGCGTATGTCGGAGGCCGAGGTGTTGAAGCAGGTGCGGCAGCTCTCGGCAGCGAGGTCACCGCGGCAGGAGCCGATGACGTAGAGGGTTTGGGAGGTGCCGGAGACGGCGGAGGAGGCATTGAAGAAGCCGTAGTTGAGCAACGAGGAGTTGGTGGAGATGGAGGTGAGGAGGTTGGTGAGGGTGGTTTGGTAGGCGCTGTCGGCCATGAAGTTGCCGGTCGAACCACAGTAGTTCGCCAGGAGTTGGGCGTTAATGGTGGAAGCAAAGGTGAGAAGAAGCAAGAGGAGGAGATTTGGAGGATCCATTCTTCTTAGCGTTTTTGTTTTTTTTTTTTTGGGCGTTTCGGATGTTTCTTTGATTAGTGTCGAGAGGCTAATGATGTATGAACACAAATAGCTGGTGCAGCTCCTACACAAGTTGCTTCGTCGAAATATCTACTTCGTCCACGTCTTCTACCTCGGTGTGGGGGTTGTTCATTGAACCTTACTCTCTTTCTTTGCCAGAAAACCAGTGATTGACCGAACGCGCGTCGAAAAATATTAGGGAGTCCTGCACGATTCAGCGGCCGACACGTGGCACCGCGTGGCACGGGTGGGTCCCGTGGACGAACCCTCTCTCTCCTCCTCTCCCCCCAACGTTCATTTTCTCCAACACGCAACTTTTTGTCACGGTAAAACACTGTTCAGATCTTGGGAAATAGAAAGGAAAAGAAAATGGAAATCAGGAGCTACACTACCTCGGCTCGCCCAAGCAACCTGCATGCTCATTTTTATGGCAATTGCGCTTTGTGTCATCACATATGCGATGTCCCATCATTTGAAATATATGCAAAAATTTGCCGACACCATTGATACACTACATGACAGTCTTGGTATCAGATTTCTTTAATCTTGATTGAGTCTTATATTCCGATGCCTCTTCCCCTCAGTCAACTATCCAAATTAGGTAAATTGATGTTCAAACGAGCCATATGTTGTCTGGCCGGATAAGTGACGTGAAGTGTAAGAGTTTCTGAAGTTGCAAATGTCGATTGACAAGAGGTTTGTGAATTGTGATTCCTGAATGCCTCGTGCATAACCGGTGCTTCACTCATAGGCTGATTGTGTGGGTTTTTTTTTTTTTTTTTTTTTTTTTTTTTTTTTTTTTTGTAGTCGTTGTTCACCGGCTAGAAAATATAGCCATTAGTCACTAGCTATCGGTCAATGGAGATTTTATATAAACTAAAAAAATAATTCAATTAATGTAGGAAAATTAACAAAAAGACAATTATTCAAATAAGGACGAATAAATACAAGTACATCTTCAAATTTTGGAAAAAAAAAATACACGTACAAGTGCTCTGATAATGATTAAAAACAAATTATATTGAAGAAGATGCCTAATTTATTTGGCGTGTTCAGTGATGTGTCCCTCCCTATGATTTATATGATAAAATGTCATGGTTGTCCTCTTCTTTGCGTTGGGCATTTGCACAAGATTAATTTTTTGCTAAATCGATTATGCTTGCAAACAGTCATTATTTACAGTCAAGTTGTACCTACTGTCTTTTATTATCCATCGACTAGTATTGAACGTGGATTCTTATGGGACCCTAGACCTTGTGGAGAGTAAGTCACAAGCCATGGTGGAAAGAATCGAGGAACACGAGACTCTACTCTACCACCACCTTAGAATGTTGATATTTTCTTCACCAACTCTTTGAATGTACTCGGAGTAGTTCATTGTCAAATACATCTCGATTTCATTTGTAGATGAAGATGAAGAGCTAGCAAAAGCTGGTGCGTAGTCTTCTTTTTGTGAAGCGATAGCCGTATAGATTTCCAAGCATTTCTCTTTTTTACATCTTATACATGAAATTCCACTCCTTTTCTACGTTTAGTTTATGTGATGGTGCCCCTTAGGGATTTGCTTTATTTGGATGCCATGCCAATGAGTGTTTTGTTTAAGAACTCTTAAGTATTAATAATATCGTCATGTTTTTGACCAAAAAGAAAAAAAATGTGATGGTGCCAACATTACTTTAAAACTAGTGATGTTCCCCATGTTTTGCTTGTGTTATTATAGAAGTCGCTAAAGTTACTAATAAGATAAATAATAATAAGTCGCTAAAGTTACTAATAAGATAAATAACTTTAGGTAATATGATTAAACGAAGGCATAAACTTAGAAAAAAGAATAGATCCATTTTATCAAAACCATGTTTGACCTTGGCTAAAGATGGCACCAAGTACGAGGAACCAAAATGAACACATCAATAAGAGTAATATAATTACATCAAATAATTTTGTATTGTTAATATAGTGTTGCGATGATGAAAATGAGTGATGGCCGATGCCAGCCATTGCCCAGACCCTGACCACCAACGTAGAAGAAAATAACCAGTAGAATAGGGGGAAAAAGAAGAAAGAAAAACGAAAAAAAAAAAAAAAAAAAACAGCATTATTCTGAGCCCTATTGGCTAGGTTATAGGACAATTGGCACTAACTAGATAGGCACAATAGCGATTTCTAGGTTAAATTGATCAAAATGATTACATTGGAAAATTGTTATAAGGTTTGTGATTATGTTGGCCAATTTGGAAAGTTTATGGCTGATTTATTGGTCATATAATAAGTTTAAAATTTTTTAGATAATTTTCTCTCTTTTCCACTCCTACCATATAATTAACAATTTTTTTACTTGAAACATCAAGTCTGCGCACATGCAAAAGTATCTCACATTGTTTATTTATGGGGTTTTCATGTTTTACAAATACATGTGGTCTCTCTCTATTTATCAATTTATGTTTTTTGAATTGAATATTTTAATATGGTGTTAAAATCATATTCCGCCACAGTTTATTTGGTGTGCGCAACCCTATTCGTCAATTATTATGACCAAAGTTGTCTTAGACATAATTAATTTTGTCTCAATATTTGACCTTCACTTCCGTGTTAACACCTTAATCTTTGTCTAAGCAATTGGTACGAAGGTAAAGGATGATAGAGACTGGAGTAGAAAATTCAAAGTTGATTTTTCCCAACACAGCTCTCGTAGCTCAGTCAAAGTGCTTTCGTCCGACAAGACTGAATCGCGTGCTGTGGTTCTTTATCATATTCACCCACTAATCGGTGTCCCGATTGGACGGACGACCATAAAGTCTCTGGAGAAACAAGTCAACATAAAATGAATAGGAAAAGACTTAAGAATTGAGTGATTGCTAATGAATAATGGATCGACCGTATTTTGATCTCTTAAGTCTAACATTGACCACTAATGATAAATGTCTAGGTTATGGCATGGCTATTTAAGTGCTTTTGTCCGACAAGACTGAACCGCGTGCTGTGGTTCTTTATCATATTCACCCACCAATCGGTGTCCCGATTGGACGGACGACCATAAAGTCTCTGCAGCAACAATTCAACATAAAATGAATAGGAAAAGACTTAAGAATTGAGTGATTGCTAATGAATAATGGATCGACCGTATTTTGATCTCTTAGGTCTAACATTGACCACTAATGATAAATGTCTAGGGTTATGGCATGGCTATTTAAGTGCTTTTGTCCGACAAGACTGAACCGCGTGCTGTGGTTCTTTATCATATTCACCCACCAATCGGTGTCCCGATTGGACGGACGACCATAAAGTCTCTGCAGCAACAATTCAACATAAAATGAATAGGAAAGACTTAAGAATTGAGTGATTGCTAATGAATAATGGATCGACCGTATTTTGATCTCTTAAGTCTAACATTGACCACTACTGATAAACGTCTAGGGTTATGGCATGGCTATTTACGTAGTCTTTTCAACATGTTCGAGATAAATATAGTACGAATATCATTATTTTCATACGGCACTAATTTAAGTATTATATCTTTTTTTTTCGATCATTTAAGTATAATAATTTTAAAGAAAAAAATGCTCATCTAAGTGTTATAATTTTCAATCGATGAATGTTTTAAAAAAATTATAGCACTCAAATGATCAATTGAAATGTTAAAGTAATTGGAAAAAAAAGTTAAACCACTCGAATAAGTGTCATACAAAAGTTATGATACTTGTATTATCTCTTTCTCCACAATTTTCTCATACGTGGCCAAGAAGTTGGCTTAGAAAGTTTTACTTGGAGAAAGTTACAATTGTGATATATTAAAACTTCTATTGTATATCAAAAGTCAAAAACCCTGTAGATAGTGATTGAATTCTAGGTATAGGGTTACATAGATTTTTAGGGCGAAAGTACACCTCAAGTGCCAAAACTTGGCATGCGTGGACACTTAAATGCCAAAATTTCTAAAATGTATACTTTTTTTTTTTTTTGGTAAGGTAAGAATTGTATTAACTTTCAACCAAAACGTTGTACAACAACAGTAACAAGGCACCAACATGCACTCAATATGACAAACAAGTCAAAAGATTTCTAGTCTTAATCAGAGACTTCATATTGTTTCAGACAAAGCAAACAATAAATAACATATGCACCAAAAAAGTGTTTGGGATAAAAGTGGCAAAGTATGGGTAGGTTGCTATAAGAGTAACGATGAAGAAGAGGCTATTTTTTTTTTTTTTAAAGCAATAAGGTTAAATTTGCAAGAAATCCACAATTGAAAAGTAAATAAATCGAGGAAACCTGCAAAAATGAATGGATTTAGTCATATACAGGATGGTTAAAGCCTAACCCTTTCCAGACTGAGCAAGACTTCCAATCATTCACCAGTCAGTTTCATTGGATTCTTTTCCCTTTCTATAAGGATTTTGCGAACAGAAAATTAAGGCCGAGCGAATAGTGCTATTAGCAAACTGATAACTCTATAAAAATAGAGTTATTTTAACTATTTTAGGCAATAATTAATGCGATATCTATGAGAAAATATTTGGATTTCCTTCTGATTATTTGAATTTTCCTTATTTATGCAGGATAATGATATATGGAGAAGATAAGGAAAAGAAATTGTAAAACTTAGGAATTTGAATCAAGAAGCAGTGGGAGATAGATATCAAATCAAAATCCTCTGATTTACTCCCTGATTTTGTGCGCAATTGCTTGGAGATAAGGATCTTGGATTTCTCCTATAAATAGGAGAGCCAGAGAGAGCAGCTAGGTTTTTAAGCTAGTTTTTCTGCTAGATTGTTTTTTCATTGTTCTGAGAGTTTTTCAAGTATTTTGAAGAGAAGACGAAAGTGGAGACATCATTCTTGTTCTTTGATTCAAGATGCTGAGTTTGATTTATATTTTTATTTTTTCATCTACTATGTTCTAATTTTCTTTTGTTAGGGCTACGATGTAGCCTAACTATGATGATGTGAATTTCATGATTTTTATGTTTTACAATTGATTTCATTCATGTAAGTTATATATTATTGTGCTTAATGCTTTTGAGTGATTGGCCACCACTTGAATGATCTGATGTGCATGTTTGAGACTGAGAAGTGATAATATGCAATTGCTCATTATAATAAATAACCATGAATTAAACGTGGATAGAAATATACTGCGTTATTTGTGTAGCTTTCGATCATAAGGTGATCCAAAAGACTCATTGTAAACCGGGAATATTCATAGTTTTTCATGCACTTATGTTTATTTTAATTCACATAGAGATATAGTGGATTAATAAACTGAGTAGGTTTGCTATACCTAGAGATAGGATAGTAAATAGATCAGGAAATTCCGCTATCACATGTTTGATATCGTTCTTGTACTCACAACAATCTGAAATTCATATCTAGTGGTTATGGTGAAATCGGATGCTCTAACATATTTATCTGATTGATTTACTGCATTAGTCTACAAATTTTGTTTTTAATTTATTCTTAATTATATTTTGATCTGTTAGATAAATTTTAGAGTTAATCTATTTTAGTATTTAATTAGTTTATTAATCATCGATCTTCGTGGGACGATATTCTTTCTCATCATTGTATTACTTGTTCGACACGTTCACTTGCGATTAGAATTTTACGAACAAGTTTTTGGCGCCGTTGCCGGGGATCGTTTGTTTAATACTAATTAATATTGATACCAGATAATTCTAAGTTTAATCTAGCTTTTGTTTTGTTTTATTTTTCAGGGTGTACATCGGTTTATGACACGTAGCCAACAAGGGAAACTTGCTGAGCTTGATCTAGAAATCGAGCATACATTCAAAAGGCGATCGAGAGAACAGAGAAATCACGCTAAGGAGATGGCAGACAGTGATAATGAAAATCCACGTAGACTCTTAAGAGATTATGCTACACCAACAGTTCAAGGCATCACATCAAGTATCAGAAGACCTGCAATTCAAGCAAACAAGATCAAGTCATCACTCATTCATATGCTTCAACAATCAGTGCAATTCAGTGGGCTACCAAGCGATGATCCAAACGCTCACATCGATGCTTTTCTTGAAATATGTGACACCATTAAATATAATGGAGTTACAGATGATGCTATTAGATTGAAATTATTTCCATTCTCTCTTAGAGATAAAGCTAAAAGTTGGCTTTCTTCTCTTCCCGCGGGATCAATCACTACTTGGAATGATATGGCTCAAAAATTTCTTGGTAAGTTATTTCCACCTGCAAAATCTGCAAAGATGCGTAACGATATTACTAATTTTATGCAGATGGATAATGAATCATTATATGAAGCATAGGAAAGATTCAAAGAATTTCTTAGGAGATGCCCACATCATGGACTACCCGTATGGATGCAGGTACAAACTTTTTATAATGGCTCTAGTACAAATCTTCGTTCTATGATTGATGCAGCTGCAGGAGGAACTCTAAATAATAAAACACTAGAAGAAGCCTACAATTTATTAGAAGAGATGGCGTCCAACAGTTATTAGTGGCCTACTGAGAGACTACCAATGCGAAAAGTTATCGGAGTTCATGAAGTGGATGCTTTTGCTACAATTGCTGCACAATTTGAAGCACTCAACAAAAAGCTTGATAATATGAGTATTTCAGTCATGAAAATTCAGAATTTGACATGTGATTTTTGTGGTGGAGGACATGTTAGCAAAGCATGTCAGGTAGGTAATACTTTTAAACAATCTAGTGAAAATTCTAACTTTGTTGGGAATTTTAACAGGTCACAGAATAATCCCTACTCCAACACGTACAATCCGGGATGGCGCAATCATCCAAATTTTTAATTGAATAATCAGAATGTGATGAGATCACAGGGATTCAAACAATCGGAAGAGACAAAGTCAAATTTGGAAGATATAGTCACCAAACTTGCTAATACGACTCATGACTTCATCAAAAGCTCGGATGTGAGATTTCAAAACCAAGAAGCTTCAATCAGAAATTTGGAGATGCAAGTGGGTCAGTTAGCAAGCATGATGTCAGGAAGACAACATGGTTCTTTGCTGAGCAACATAGAGAAAAATCCAATTGAAAACATAAAGGCTATTACCCTGAGAAGTGGTAAACAAGTGGGAGAAGAAGAGATTTTCAGATACGAGGAAGAGGTGATCAATAAACAATCAAAGGAGACAAGCAAGAGTAAACTTTTTCCAGATAATCCCAAGCCATATGTGCCGCCAATTCCATTCCCTCAGCGACTCCAGCAACACAAAATAGATAAGCAATTTTCTAAATTCTTGATGTTTTAAAAAATTGCACATTAACATTCCTTTTGCAGATGCCTTAGCGCAAATGCCCAGTTATGCAAAATTTTTTAAGGAGATTTTGGCAAACAAAAGGAAACTGGAGGATTATGAAACTGTGAAATTAAATGAGGAGTGTTCAGCCATCCTACAAAACAAATTGCCTCCGAAATTAAAAGATCCAAGGAGTTTTACTATTCCTTGCACTATTGGGGATTCTTACTTTGAAAAGGCATTATGTGATTTAGGTGCAAGTATTAATTTGATGCCTTCGGGAGGTATTGTGGAAGATGTTTTGGTAAAAGTTGACAAATTTATCTTTCCTGCAGATTTCATAGTTCTTGACATGGAGGAAGATTTTGAGGTACTACTTATCTTAGGTCGACCTTTTCTAACAACAGGAAGAGCTCTTATTGATGTACAACAAGGGGAGTTGATTCTTAGAGTTCAAGATGATCTTGTTTCATTTAATGTTTTTAAAGCAATGAAATATCCATCTGATGATAATTCTTGTTTTAGAGTTGAAACAGTTGACAAGTTGGTGAATAAGGTTTTTCAGGAAGATATTTTTAAAGATCCACTTGAAGCATGTCTGATTCAACCAGGGGACACAGATATTCAGAATGAGGAGATAAAGGAGTACGCAAATTTCATGGAGGCAATTCCACCATATTCAAGGCAAAAGGCAATTAAATTTGAGGAGTTGGGATTACAAAGCCTAAACCATCAATTGAAGAGCCTCCAATTCTTGAACTTAAACCCTTACCTTCTCATTTGAAATATGCTTATTTAGATGGAGTTTCTTCTTTACTGGTAATTATATCTTCTTCTTTGACAGATTTGATGGAGGAGAAATTGCTCAGAGTATTAAGAGAGCATAACAGTGCAATTGGATGGAAAATAGCTGATATTAAGGGAATTAGTCCTTCAATTTGCATGCACAAAATTTTGATGGAGGAACAATATAAACCCACTATCCTACCCCAGAGGCGTTTGAACCCGAAGATGCAAGAAGTAGTGAAAGCTGAGGTAATTAAGCTACTTGATGCAGGTATCATCTATCCTATCTCTGATAGTTCTTGGGTAAGTCCTGTACAAGTTGTGCCAAAGAAAGGCGGTATGACTGTTAAGAAAAACGACAATAATGAATTGATTCCAACTAGAATAGTTACTGGGTGGCGTGTGTGTATGGATTACAGAAAATTGAATGATGCCACTAGAAAAGATCACTTTCCTTTACCATTTATTGATTAGATGTTAGAAAGACTTGCAGGGCATAAGTTTTATTGCTTTCTTGATGGATATTCGGGGTATAATCAGATTCCTATTACACTAGAAGATCAAGAGAAAACTACTTTCACTTGTCCCTATGGTACTTTTGCTTTTAGAAGAATGCCCTTTGGTCTTTGTAATGCACCAGCTATTTTTCAGAGATGCATGATGGCTATTTTTTCTGATATGGTTGAAAAATATATTGAGATTTTCATGGATGATTTTTCTGTTTTTGGCTTAGGCTTATCATTTGATTCTTGTTTAAATAATTTGGCTTTGGTCTTACAAAGATGTGAGGAGACTAACCTTGTTTTGAATTGGGAGAAGTGTCACTTTATGGTGCAAGAAGGAATAGTGCTCGGGCATAAAATATCTCAAAACGGAATAGAAGTTGATCGAGCCAAAGTGGAGGTCATTGCAAAATTGCCTCCGCCAACATCTGTGAAACTTGTTAGAGGATTTTTGGGGCATGCAGAATTTTACAGGCTATTTATAAAAGATTTTTCAAAAATTGCTAAACCTCTTTCTAATATTTTGGAAAAAGATGCTCCTTTTAATTTTTCTGTTGAATGCATGTAGGCTTTTAACACTTTGAAGGAGAAATTAATTTCAGCACCAATTATGGCGGCACCAAATTGGGATTTACCTTTTGAACTGATGTGTGATGCTAGCGATTCTGCAGTAGGAGCTGTTTTGGGATAAAGGAAGAATAAAATTTTTCAAACCATATACTATGCCAGTCGAACCTTGTTAGGTGCACAATTGAATTATTCAACAACAAAAAAGGAACTTTTGGCGGTAGTTTTTGCTTTTGATAAATTTTGTTCTTATTTAATTGGCTCAAAAGTTATAACTTATTCTGACCACTCTGCTCTTAAGTATCTGCTTGAAAAGAAAGAATCAAAACCCAGGTTGATCAGGTGGATTCTATTGCTGAAGAATTTGATTTGGAAATCAAAGATAAGAAGGGGACTGAAAATCTAATTGCAGATCACTTATCATGAATTCCAAATTCAAAGGAAGAGGTAAGACCAATTTTGGAAGAGTTCCCTGATGAGAAATTTTTTTTCATTAAGTCCACAAAAATTCCTTGGTACGCTGACTTTGTAAATTATTTGGTAAGTAATGTTCTTCCTCCTGAATTATCATATCAACAGAAGAAAAAATTCTTTTATGATGTTAAAAATTATTTTTGGGAAGAACATTTCTTGTTTAAAGTATGTGCAGACCAAGTCATAAGGAGATGTGTTCCAGACGAAGAGAAGGCAAACATTCTACATCATTGTCATGATGGAGAGGTAGGTGGCCATTTTGGTGCCACCAAAACTGCAGCTAAGATTTTACAATCTGGATTTTATTGGCCTACACTTTTTTAAGATGCACACTCCTATGTAGTTTCATGTGATAGGTGTCAAAGAACTGGAAATATTTCAAGAAAAAGTGAGATGCCTTTAAACAACATTATTGTGTGTGAATTATTTGATGTTTGGGGTATTGATTTAATGGGACCCTTTACACCTTCTTATGGAAATTTATACATTTTAGTGACTGTGGAGTATGTGTCTAAGTGGGTAGAAGCTGTAGCATTGCCAACAAATAATGCTAAGGTTGTGATCAAATTTTTGAAGAAAAATATTTTTACCCGATTCGGCACTCCTAAGGCAATCATAAGTGATAGGGGGACACATTTTTACAACAAACAATTTGAATCACTTTTGAGTAAGTACGGAGTCACACATAAGGTTGCAACCCCTTATCATCCTCAGACTAGTGGTCAAGTAGAGATTTCAAATAGGGAAATCAAGAGAATTTTAGAAAAAACAGTGAATGCCTCTAGGAAAGATTGGTCAATAAAATTTGATGATGCACTTTGGGCCTATAGGACAGCGTTCAAAACTCCAATTGGGATGTCTCCTTTTAGGCTAGTGTTTGGGAAGACTTATCACTTACCAGTGGAATTAGAGCATAAAGCATATTGGGCATTGAAATTTTTGAATTTTGACATACGGTCTGCAGGTGAAGAAAGATTATTACAATTGAATGAATTGGAGGAATTTCGCAATGAGGCCTATGAAAATTCTAAGTTGTACAAGGAGCGTACAAAAAGATGACATGACAAGCACATATTCAGACGAGAGTTTAAAATTAGTCAAAAAGTCTTACTTTATAACTCTCGTCTTAAACTTTTTCCAGGAAAGTTGCGGTCTCGATGGTTTGGTCTTTTTATAGTTACACAGGTATTCCCATATGGAATAGTTGAAGTTGCGCATGACATTGAGGGCACATTTAAGGTGAACGGTCAACGTTTGAAGCTCTACTTTGAAGGTGGTTACAACAAGCAGAAGACCACCATTGAACTTCATCCTCCTAAATAGCCATCTGAGATAGTTTGGCTGAAAACTATAAAACAAGCGCTTCTCGGGAGGCAACCCAAGCATTTTAATTATTTTTCTTTTATTGTTAAGTTTATGTTTTGAAAAAAAAAAAAAGATTAACTTTTCTCTGTTTTATCCAGGTTAATTTTTTAGGGAGCACCTTTCAAGAGTTTAATCATTAAGGTCATCTCTGAAGTTATCCTAAAATCAGGGGAGTTTTCTTCTTCCTATTTCTATTATTCGCATTGAGGACACTGCTTCATTCAAGTTTGGGGGGAGACAAATTTTTTGGTTAAAATTTTTTCTATCATGATTGCATTCTTTGTTGTGAATTTTTGCGATTCTTGGGAAAATTTAAATTTTATTTAAACTTGCAATTGATGTGTGAGTTAATTTTAATTCTGATTATGTTGATCCACTTGCTGAGCACTAAAAGTCCTTAATTTTTTTTTAATTGTGTGTAAATCTAGAGAACATTCATGTGAAGTATGTGATTTTCTTAAATTTCACCCAAATCTTAGAATTTGTTTGATTTTCTCTTGAGGCGAAATCCTAAGCTAAATCTAAATGAGAAAATGATTTAGGCAATTTTTGGATCGATTGAGCCTTTCAAGCTAACCCTGTTTCTTTATCCCTAGTCACCCCGTTGAGCCTTAATTATTATCCAATTTTTCATTGGCACCCATATATATTTAGCCTAGCCTTTATCAAATTATATCATTGTCCCATGCCCTATGAACACGTTGATTTTCTTTTTGGGATTATTTGAGCTTGATAGAAATTTGGGAGGAAGGATGGAGTATGAAAAAAAAAATGATTGCTCTGGTTGTTTGGAGTGTATTATCAAAAAAAAAAAAATTGCTTTTATGGTTCCCTATCCAACTTTCAATTGAGTGAGCCTTTTGGATACTCAATAGGTTGGAAATTTTCATGTTGTATTATGAGGGACTTTGGGAGAAACTCCACCATAAAGCAATTCAAAAGAAAAAAGAAAAAAGAAAAGAAGGAATGATGATATATGGTGGCAGAAAAAAATTATCTTGAAGGAGTGAAATTGGACAGTGACATTGGCTCTAATTAGATCCTAGAAATCAACGTGTTGATAGGTGATTTGAGCTTAAAATTCCCGTTATCTCACCTTTAGCCCAGCCTTACATTACAAACCGAGAAAAGTCCTATTAATTTTTGGTTGGATAATTAGCTTACATTAGTGGAGAGAGGAATGAAAAGCAAACCTATGAGATTTGGTTATAATTATTGAGAATTTTTTAGAGGTTGCATGTTAATGTGAATTTATCTGGATTGCATATAATTTGAAAAAGATAAGGACTCTCACACACACACTTGGATCACATAGTTAGAATTTGTCTTAACTTATAAATCAATTTCAATGTTTGGATGAAATTTGTGTTTTTCTTTGAATTGTGAATTTGAGCAATTATGGAAAGATGTCATGGAGGAGGTTGTTAGCTTGACTATGTGTTATATCTTGATTTTGCTCGAGGACTAGCAAAAGGATAAGTTTGGGGGTTTGATAACTCTATAAAAATAGAGTTATTTTAACTATTTTAGGCAATAATTAATGCAATATCTATGAGAAAATATTTGGATTTCCTTCTGATTATTTGAAGTTTCCTTATTTATGCAGGATAATGATATATGGAGAAGATAAGGAAAAGAAATTGAAAAACTCAGGAATTTGAATCAAGCAGCAGCGGGAGATAGATATCAAATCAAAATCCTCTGATTTACTCCCTGATTTTGTGCGCAATTGCTTGGAGATAAGGATCTTGGATATCTCCTATAAATAGGAGAGCTAGAGAAAGCAGCTAGGTTTTTAAGCTAGTTTTTCTGCTAGATTGTTTTTTCATTGTTCTGAGAGTTTTTCAAGTATTTTGAAGAGAAGACGAAAGTGGAGATAGGATTCTTGTTCTTTGATTCAAGATGCTGAGTTTGATTTATATTTTTATTTTTTCATTTACTATGTTCTAATTTTCTTTTGTTAGGCTACGATGTAGCCTAACTATGATGATGTGAATTTCATGATTTTTATGTTTTACAATTGATTTCATTCATGTGAGTTATATATTATTGTGCTTAATGCTTTTGAGTGATTGGCCACCACTTGAATGATCGATGTGCATGTTTGAGACTGAGAAGTGATAATATGCAATTGCTCATTATAATATATAACCATGAATTAAACGTGGATAGAAATATACTGCGTTATTTGTGTAGCTTTCGGTGATAAGGTGATCCAAAAGACTCATTGTAAACCGGGAATATTCATAGTTTTTCATACACTTATGTTTATTTTAATTCACATAGAGATATAGTGGATTAATAAACTGAGTAGGTTTGCTATACCTAGAGATAGGATAGTAAATAGATCAGGAAATTCCGCTATCACATGTTTGATATCGTTCTTGTACTCACAATAATTTGAAATTCATATCTAGTGGTTATGGTGAAATCGGATGCTCTAACATATTTATCGATTGATTTACTGCATTAATCTACAAATTTTATTTTTAATTTATTCTTAATTATATTTTGATCTGTTAGATAAATTTTAGAGTTAATCTATTTTAGTATTTAATTAGTTTATTAATCATCGATCTTCGTGGGACGATATTCTTTCTCATCATTATATTACTTGGTCGACACGTTCACTTGTGTTTAGAATTTTACGAACACAAACCAAGACAAAATTGCCTTACGATCGGGAGGCTAACAAGACACACGATCCAACAGTCGACTGCTGTCTTATGTTTCAGAAATTAAAAGACTCGTCCCATCTCTCTCCGTCCGAAAAGCAAGAATCTTGGACAAGCAGAACAAATCATATATAGACTCGAAAGCAGGAAAAAGGCCCGGGAAGGTGGGGGGAGGGGCCTTGGTCGACATTGTAACGAGCAAGGAGCGCTTTTTTTTTTTTTCTTAATCCTTTTGGAATGAGAACTCCAACTATAATAGTGCGAATGATAATAATTTTGTTTCTTTTTCTATTTATATTCTCTAGACGAGTTTCTAATTAAAAATACGAATTTGATAACGACACAAATCCAAAATAGAAATTCATTTGAAAATGACATTAAATTTCTACCTCTTGAGCAGTCGGGGTGGGAGGTAGGGGGTGACAGATGGCAATAGATTGGGGGGGGGGAGCATCAGTGAACAGTGGATAGTGGGTGGGCAACGAGTGGGCGGCTGGTTAGTAGTGATGGCGAGCGATAAGAAAAATTTGTATTTCTCATTTTTTTCCAAAAATAAAAAAATAAAAAAAATACTTTTGATTTCGATTTTAAAATTATTTTTGAAGTCAATATTTGTTTACCGACCAAAAAAAAACAGTCAATATTTTTTTTAAATAGAAAAATGAAATTACATTACCAAACAAATTTCTGCTCCAATAATCACTTTTAAAAATAGAAAAATAAAAAAAATAGAGTAACAAGGTAATTATTATGCGCGTTAACCGACTTGTTTCGTGGCGTTAAAGCAGTGGGAGAGAGAGGCAAAAGGAAAGTTCCCTATACCTTCGGGAGGAGGGCCCGGCGCGGGGCCCTCATTATAAAAGAGGTGAATGTCGAACGTCACGTTGCAGCACGGGGTGAATATCCTCCCTCCTGGCCTCCCCAGGGGAACACGCGGAATCACTGATCGGAGCCACGTGTTACAGTCCCACGGCGTCAAGTCCGGCGTGCACTGGGCCATCGTGGACAGCTTCTCAGACGTGGTAACATTAGCTTCCGCAGTTGCGAATCTGTTTCCCGAAGCCCTCCAGGCGACGTCTTTGATGGTGTCACCGAGTACTTGCAAGAACTTGGCTGAGTTAGCGATGTTGCCGGCGTAGGACATAGTAAAAACTGGCTTCTCTTCCATGACCGAGAACACCGACTCGTTCGAGTTCCGTAACATGCACTCATCGTACCAGATCATAGAGACTCGCTGGTTGGGGCATTTCTAGAGGATATCCCGTTTACCAGTGGTGACGCAGTCGCTGCACGTGGCGGTGCTAACGTCGCTGCGACAGAGGAAGAGCCCCTAGGCACGGTCAGGAGGGTTTTGGCCGGCAGTGGCAAAGCCATCCTTGCCGTTGGTGGCAGCGGAGGAGAGGGAAGGGAGGAGGGTGTCGAGGTTTTATCGGTAGGTGGAGTTGGGAGTGAAGAGGGTGGTGTCTGTGCAATTATGATACAGATATGCGGGTGTGGCTTCAGTAATGAAAATTCTGATGATGAAGAAGAAGGAGAGAGATAGGGAGACGGCGAAGGAAGACTTCATGGTTGGATTGATGATTGTATTAGCCTAGCGAGATCGGCTAGGAATTGTAGGAACAATGATGTTTGAATTGTCGTCCCATAAATTTGGTCCCATGTAACTTGCGTGATACGACTCCATCGAAAAGTCTCGTTCAACTTTATGATGGATGTGTAGTTTCTGGACCAATGACGTTTGAATTGTCGTCCCATTGATTTGGTGCGTCCGTCCTGCAAGTTCCACGCGCTTGCACGACATTACTCCATCGGAAAGTCTTGCACAACTATACGATGGATCTGTAGTTTCTGGACCCCTCGTATTCAATAAATTAATTAACTAAATTGACAGCAACAGTCTGAGATGATTTGTGGTGCGGAGGATCAGTCCCACCCCACTCCTTACTAAAATCCTGGCCGTTGCTCGCTCAATTGCGAAGGTCCGGTTCAGTTTGATTTGGTTAGTTCCTAAAATGAGAAATCAAAGATCACCCTTTGAAAACCGAGGGTGACCTTTGAAGACTATAGATGGACTTTCTGGCGAAGACCAAACCATAGAGGACCAAGGTGGGATTTCGCTTTCGGGGCAACTTCGCTAATAGTCTAATCTTGGCAATTCTCGATTTTGCAAGCTCTATTCTAAATGATGTTTCTTTTTTTTTTTTTTTTTTTTTTTTTTTTTTTTTTTTTTTTTTTTTTTTTGAGTTTATAACATATTAGACTGGTGAAAAGTAAAAGATAAATCATAATAACGAAACAAGGAGTTTGGTATGAATTCTTATTGAAAAAACAATCAACTTGAATCCGTGGAAAATTTCCGGCAAAGAACAAAATTGAGAGAGAAAGTTGGCTGATAAGTTTTTCCTTTGTTCCAATTAGGCTCTTTCTCTAAATATACATAGATCGTTGAGAGAGAGAGGGGGGATTCGAGCCCATCAATGACACGTCCACTTGGACCCACCTTCATTCAAAGCTTCAGCCAATGATCTGTGAAGCCTGGAGACCAACTAATGTAATATCGATTGCTCCACGCTCTGAAGAACAGAAACATTGTTAGAATAGGCTTAGAAATAATTGGTTGTGCCGCCGAAATTATTCTAGTACATAAATACTTATCAGCCGTTACTCTACCAGTACAGATTTTAAATTTTGCACAAAATCAGATTTCACCCAAATGAATGCTAGCATATCTAGGAATTGTGCTCATGAGAAGCGGAGATCACGGCTATGAATAATCTTGTTTTTATACGTGTAATATTTTCCTCATGTCCTCCCCGTCTTATTTTCTCGTCATGGCTAAACGGAAATAAAGAATGCACTTGACTTTACTATGGCTACATAGCAGTGCATTACTAGACTGTTAGCGAATAAGTGTCACATGTGGCGGAATTCGGTTTCACAGCCAACTCTTGTAATCGGGTTACTCATCTAGCAGTGAGTGCAAATATCCTTTACACAAGCGATGAACCTGATAATTCGGTGTAGTAGTATTCGTTCCTTGATAGGAGAAGCCACTATGTACTTCATGCGCATGATCCCATGGCAACTCGCAGCCTATCTTGAAAAACGTAGGTGCTTGTTGATTTTTCATTATTGATCCCTGTGGAAGGCTAAGGATCTCAAGGTCTCTGAGGCTAGCATGAAGAAAGACTTTCACTCACGTTGCGATTCACCGAGGGTACACTTCAGTAACCGACATTTCATCGATCGACCACGGCATAGACCCACTGGTGGATTCGTCTGGCTCGAGCTCTTTCAGCTGTCTTTCTGTGCTCCTTCGAAGGAAGAAGGCCGGTCGTCGAGGCTGTGGAAGCTTAATAGAGTGGCTACTGAGCATAAGGACTATGCTTGCCATGCTGGGTCTATCAGCTGGATCTTCTTGAACACCTAGTAAACCAATGTGGAGGCATCTGAGTACTTCATCTATTGAATATGAGTCGCCAATGAATGGATCTAACACTTCGAGCGATGTACCGTCTCTCCAATGCTTCTACACCTGTAAAAAATATTTCAATGGAGGAGTTTTGACTTAATTAGATTGGTGCAACGTAATATATGTCAAAATAGCACAGATGCAACTTACATAGCTAGCGAGATTTTCACAACTATTTGATTGGAAGAAGCAACTATCTTTCTTGCTGCTAATGATCTCTAGGATTAGGACACCGAAACTATAGGCCACGCATTGCATACTCTGGAGACAATAATCACTGCAAACCAAAATATATGGGCTACAGCATCCATTATGTTATTTTAAGTCGAAAAAGCCACATTCTGATGGATATGTATTAAAATTAGCATGAATATGAGCATGGTGTTGTTCTATTTGATAGATCAACCATAACATAGATCATATAAACAGGAGATTAGGAGTCATTTAAGAAAGAGATTGAGACTTAAAAAGTCGCTGTTAAAGGCTATGATTTGGAGTTCTCGCCTCCCACATATGAAAACAACAAACCTGTTGTTGAACTTACGGATGATGTGCTTGAAGCGGCTAATCCCAAATTGAATGAATGCCTCATGGCTTACTTCATTGGTCGTAGACTACCTTTCAAAGCTACCGAAACAGCCCTTAAGGATGCCTGGGGGCCGAATCTCGTTGAGGTTATGTCTAATGGCAAAGGATTTTTCTTCTTTCATGTGCCTGATAGCGAGTTCCGCAGGAAGGTCCTGGAAGGAGGACCTATTACCGTTTCCAGAGTTCCTTTGGTGTTGCAACAATGGAAGCCAACTCTGGAGCTCAAGAAGGATAGGCATTTGACGGTGCCGGTATGGATTAGGCTAACCAATTTGCCGCTTGCTTTCTGGTCCTTCAGGGGATAGGCAAAGTTGCTAGTGCAGTAGGCAAGCCACTCTATGTAGACTGGCGAACGGAACAAATGAAGATGTTGGCTTTTGCTCGAGTTTGTGTCGAGATTACAGCTGACCAGTCAAGTTGTGAGGAGGTGGCAGTAAGGCACAATGGGGAATCATGCTCGGTGGGTGTGGAGTATGAATGGCGTCCCATAGCAATGCCCTGGATGCGGCATTTTTGGCCATAAGTGTTCCCCTGCCCCTGCTCGTCCCTCAGGTGCACTTGGTCCGCAGCAGACCTCGACTGCAGCTCTTGCTCCCCAGGAGGTGACGGTGGAACCAACTCTGGCCCCTGCTGATGAAAAGAGGCGGTCATTGTGTGAGAAAGAACGTGCTCCTCTACCTCGGACCACCTCTGATGCTGGTACCTCTGCTACTGTGGACGGCCGGTCTTCTCCCTCGAGCTTAGCTGTAGACCCAGCAGCTGTCCTTCCGCTGCCTCAAAGCGTTAATTGCCCTGCTTCTGGTGAGGTTTCGGTCCAGACCACGGAGAAAATTGCTGCCCCTGTGGTTGTTCCTTCGCAAGAGACTGAAACGACTTGGAAGCAGGTTAAAAGTAAAAAGAATAAGCCTCCACTAGGTAAAGTTGACGCCTCGTTTAGGCTTTCTTCTTCCACCGATGGTGGGATATCTTTGAAGATTAAAGAAGCTATTCCCTCTGGAGGTGAAAGTCAATCATTGAAGTTTAAAGATCCTATCTCAACGAGGGCTCCGAATCCTGGGAGGAAGATGCAAGCTCAGGAAGGGCGGTCTTCCACAGGAGTTATTCTTGTTGAACCTTCTTTGGTTCCTCCTTCTAGCCCGGGCGAAGACATAGATGGATATTCGGATGACGATTTGCTCTCTATGCCTTCTCCGAGAGCGCCTCCAACTCTTGGGAATAATGAATCCATACAAGACAAACTTCTCAAGTTGCACCCTGACCCTCCCCTGTGGCACCCCCGATTTGGTAAGGTCGCCACAGATACCTATCGCTCTACCTACTGTAAACTAGTCTAAAGTCTTTTATTCGGATTAAAAAGGAACCGTAGTTCATAGACATTTTTTTTTTTTTTAATTCAGCGCAGCTCATAGCGAAATTATAAACGAGTCTCACCATCCCTACTCCCATGACAATGATACAATGCACACCAACTACACATCAAAGGAAAAGATAAAGCTGAGTCATTTTTATTCACATATTTACTATGGACATCTCGGGTCGGTACAACCAAAAAGCCAAGATTTTTAGCTATACTCGGCTACGTCTCAAAAGAGAGATCTCGACCCCCTATATCGATCATGTATAACCCTCCATCTACAAGTGTCGGCTATCCCCAAAAAGTGTCAGCTCCCACCAGTCAAACATGCCATCACACCCAACCCGGTGCATCGGGCGGCGGCGGCGGCGACGGCAACATCCCCAGCATCACTCCATTGCGCCGAACGTGAATAGACAAAAATTCTTGAACAACAGGGCCCCCAGCTAGGCCTACATCATACATGATCAGCACACGGACTCACAGGAATACCAAACCAGGAATACTAACGCAGATGTGCTCTGCGCACTCAACCTCAGTGTCAACAGGTATACCATAGAAGGTACCACGCACAACCGGTGGTAACGGCATCTTCTAGTTTGAAATGTTAATCCCCAAAGGGATGAGTACAACCACTCAGTAATAAAGATCCATCAAACTACTCAATGCATCAAACATAACACTCAAAATATCAAGAGAAGGTGCATATCATTCATACATTTGAGCTTACCTCACCATGCAACGTGCATATACCATCAAGTACATGTATATATATCATCAAAACATCCATGCATATATGTCACCGTACCATATGCATATACCACCATGCACTTGTACAAATATCATCAAACAGCCATGCACATATCACCATACAATATGCATGATTCCATTCCAACTTTTATCTTTCAATTGGATCACAACATTTTTCTTTCCCGGGACCAGTAATTGCGTCCCTCATTTTATCGCTCGCACCCAACCTGGCATCGCAAGGAGCCTCCGGCACACACCTCCGGGCATCTCGAAAACTCCCGAGGACATCCGGCACACACCTCCGAGCATCTGGCACTCACCTCCGGGCATCCCGACACTCCGGGGCAGCGTCGGCTCACACCTCCGACGGTATCCTCATTATCGCAATTTATTTTTATATATGTACCACATGATGAACGACATGATGGCAACAAAGGTCTATTTCAACTTTTGACGTTATGTACCATGCCATATGATACCATATATGCAACACAATACATCACATCACATGAAACCAATTCTTTTATTTTTCTGAAAATATATGAATGTTCGGATGAAACATTATACACAATTCCGAAAATGCTTTCAATTTAATGCCTAAACGGACTCCAACAATTATGAAATTTTGATAGATTATAAACAACACCCAAAGGTAGTTATCTCGTAAATACATTATGCCAAAAGAACTCTACAAGATTGGGTACGGTCCATGCATCACAGATTTCGAAATTCAAACAATTCTGTTTGCACAGTTTCAGAAAACATTTCGATTAAATACCCAAATGAACTTAAAAAATTATGAAATTCGAATATGTGATATACAAGACTTAAGGGCAGATATTTCATGAAGAACGCTACATCAACAGAGCCTCACATAAATCAGTACAGTCCATGCATCACAGCATTAAAATTATAATATTTCAGCTTGCACAGTTTTTGAAACATTCTCGGTTAAATAGGAAAATGAACTTCAAAAATTATAAAATTTTAATATGTTATAGAAAATACATAGAGGCAGATAGTTCATGAAGAACACTTCACCAAAAGAATTTCATATAAAACAGAATAGTCCACGCATTACAGCTTTAAAAATTCTAACAATTCGGTTTGCACAGTTTCAGAAAAATTTTCGATTGAATACCCAAATGAACTTCAAAAATTATGAAATTAAAATATGTGATAGACAAGACAATAAGGTAGATATTTAGTGAAGACATCAAAATCAAATTCGTCCTAGATAAATAGATATGGGCGGTTAATACGCCCTCTTATCGGTTCCAATATTCCAGATCTAGTCTTTCTAAAGAACCACAATTTTCACCTACCTATTCCTGTTCGTTTTCTCTAAATTTTTGATAAGTTATACCTAAAGATGTCCTTTACAACTTTCCTTAAGGAATCGAAGTGAGATTCCAACAAAAAGGTTACCTTACAGTCCACGAATTCATCAAGAGTCGGTACCAAAAGTTCCAGATCTAATCTTTCCAAAGAACAACAATTTCACCTACCTATACTTGTTCGATTTGTCTCAAATTTGAGTATGTTATTCTTCAAGAAGTCATTTACAACATTCTTTAAGAAGTCGAAGTCAAATTTCAACTAGAACATCGCATGCAACCCACTAGAACATCCAAGGTCGAACTGTTCTTCTCAAAAACAGCATACTAGACTAGAACACCGCTCTTGTAACTTCGAGTTCTACACATCCTACACATCCGAAATTTTACCATTTAATCACATACATAAAACACAGCAAGCAAGAGTAGATCAAGGGATCCCACTTGTCTCCAAACCAAGTGAAACTCAGCAACCGAACGGCGAGCTCGACGGCGGAGCACGGCGGCGACGGACCCCCCTCTTCCTTCCTTCTCGCGCACGGGCTGGTCTCTCTCTTCCTCTCCTTCACACAACACTCCTCTCTCTCTCGGACGGTCACTCTCTCTCTCTCTCTCTCTCTCTCTCTCTCTCTCTCTCTCTCAATCTCCCTCTCTCCCTTTTTGGTTGAAAAGAAAATGGCATGCATCTTCATTTTTGCATGGGGGGACACTTGTTCCCAAGAAGGAGACAAGTGTCTCCCTTGCCGAAGACACTTGGAGGGAGCCATTCGGCTCCTCCTCCCCCTCCGTGCGTCGACAGCCCTTCATGGGCTCTATGGACCGGGCCTTTTGGCCCACCTTAGGTCCAACACTCTTGGGCCTAAGGCCCAAACTTAAATGGCCCATGTTTACCTCTTTTTTTTTTTTTTTTTAAATCCAACTTAATCCCTATTTATACAAAGTACTAAATTACAAATTTAAATGGCCATAATACTTTGTAACATAGTTTAATAAAATCCAACTTATAAAATTAATGGCCAAAAACATAATTTCCTCATCAAATAAAATCTTTGGTCTCATATGGACATAAAGCATGTTTCCGACAAAATAATCACCCATTAGGTGCTCGGCCATTAATCTATTACACTTCTTTGGTCTAAAGGCCACAACATAGGTTAATGATACTTCCATCGCCCTTCCATAGGTTGTAAGGCATCTAGAGGTTGTCATGAAGTTTTAGGATGCCACATCCCCCGTCGGTTCTACCTACTCCAGCCTTTGGTCGGCGTACGACCACCAAGAAGAGGTAATCTTCTTACCTTTCAACCATGTATATAGGTTTTTGGAATATAAGGGGCATGGTTAACCCCATTAGGCGTGCTGAAGTGAGGAATTTTGTGTCCTTGAACAATTTATGCTTTGTTGGGCTGCTTGAGACTAAGGTTCCTGAGTCTCTTTTTCACTTTATCTCCTCGACTTTTTTAATGGGGTGGAACTGGATTGCAAATTATTACTGTTCCCCTCGGGGTAGAATCTGGGTCGGTTGGAACCCAGAGTTGGTTCGCTTTGAAGTCTCTTCGGTTAATGATCAGGCTATCCATGGCCAATTGGAGCTTCTTCTGTATGGGATGTCTTCTTATATTTCGGTGGTGTATGGAGAGCATTCCTTTACCCGCCGTCGGCCCCTTTGGAATGACCTTGTACGGATGAACAGCTTTGTGCAGGACTCTGCCTGGTTGGTTGCTGGTGATTTTAATGCCTTAAAAGATCTGTCGGACAGACTGGGAGTTCCACTACTTGGATACCTTGTTTTGATGATTTCAGTCGGTGTTTAGCACAAACCGATTTGAAGGATTTGAGATATGTGGGCCTTCGTTTTACGTGGTCTACCTCTTCTGGAGCTGCTAGGAAGATGAGAAAGATTGATAGGGTGTTGGTGAATGCCAAGTGGAATACTGTCTTTTCTTATTCTGAAGCTAACTTCCTAAACCCGGGTATCTTTGATCATTCACCCATGGTTGTTAGGATTCTTAACCCAGTTTTTAGGAAGAAGCCTTTCAAGTTTTTTGATCTATGGATGAAACACCCATCCTTTTCCTCTATTGTTCAGCAAGTTTGGGAGAGTCCGGTGGAAGGTGTTCCTATGTTTAAACTTGTTCACAAGTTAAAGCTTTTGAAAGGGCGTCTAAAGCAACTTAATAGAGAGGCCTTCTCTGACATTTCTGTGAGAACCACTGACGCGAGGAATGCTCTTCGTATCACTTAGGTTAGTCTTCAGCAAGACCCAGGCAGTTCTGCCCTTGCGGATTTGGAGAAATCTCAGCGTCGGGTCTTTGTGGAGTTGCGTTCTCAAGAGGAGTCTTTTTACAGACAGAAATCAAGAATTAGGTGGCTCCAGGAAGGTGATAGGAACACCAAGTTATTTCATCAATCGATCACTAGAAGAAAACTCAGGAATAGAATTCTTTCAGTTAAGGATCCTTCAGGGTCATTGATTATGAACCCTGATTTGGTGCCACCTATCTTTGTCTCCTTTTTTAGTGACCTGCTGTTGTCGCAGACAGCCCTCTCGAAGCCTTCTTTGCAGGAACTGAAGGAGTTCATTCGGCGCCCTCTCTCGGTTGATCAGGGTGGCTTTCTTTCTCGTCCAGTCCTTGACTTTGAGATTCGGGATACTCTATTCTCCTCGGCTTGGGGTAAAGCCCCTGGGCTAGATGGGTTTACTGTTGAATTTTTTAAGTATAATTGGGACTTAGTAGGGCCTCTAGTTTTAGAGGCGATAAAGGATTTTTTCTCTTCGGGCTGGCTATTGAGAGAGGTGAATAACACGATTTTAGCCTTGGTGCCTAAGGTTCCCAACGATTGTGCTGTTTCTGATTTCAGGCCCATAGCTTGCTATAACACAATTTACAAAGTTATTACTAAGATTTTGGCTAATCATCTAGCTGCTGTGTTAAATGATTTGATTAGTCCATCCCAAAATGCCCTTGTTAAAGGTAGGAGGATAAGGGATAATATTCTTCTAGCCCGGGAGTTATTTGCAAGATTCCACCTCGAGCCTTATTTGCCTAAGTGTGCAATTAAGGTGGACTTTCAGAAGGCCTATGACACTGTGGATTGGGATTTCCTTGAGCTTACCCTTTCGGATTTTGATTTCCCTGAGTGGATAATCAAACTTATCATGGTTTGTGTCCGTACCCCTAAGTATTCTATCTCAATTAATAGTGAGCTGCATGGCTTCTTCTCAGGTAGTCGTGGGCTTAAGCAAGGGAATCCAATGTCCCCCTACTTATTTACCCTAGTTATGGAGATTTTCTTTGGGATCTTGAGCTCTCACACAGCTCATAAGGACTTCAAGTATTTTTGGAGGTGCAAGTCGTGAAGCTATCTCATCTATTTTTTGCCGATGATGTCTTTCTTTTTGGCCAGGCGGATTGGGCTTCGGTGACTCTCCTCAAGAGAGGCCTTGATATCTTCTCTTCATGGAGCGTAATGTTGCCTAACAAGAACAAGAGCGAGGTCTTTCTTGCAAGGGGTTCCACTTCTTTATGAAGGAATATTCTTTTGACGCTGGGTTTTCAAGAAGGGAAGCTGCCAGTGCTTTATTTAGGGGTTCCCATCATTACTTTTAGACTTAGTAAAGCGGATTGTACTACTCTTGTTAACCAGATCACAGCAAGAGTTCAGTCGTGGGCTCAGCGGTTTCTTTCTGTCGCTGGATGGCTACAATTGATCAGGTCAGTCCTACATTCCATTCAAGCCTTTTGGGCCAGTGTTTTTACTCTTCCCTACTCGGTTATAGAGCGCATTGAACGTATTTTAAGGCAATTCCTTTGGAAGGGCCCTACCCTTGGACAGGATAGGGCTAAAGTTTCTTAGGAGGATGTCTGTGTTCCCAAGGAGGAAGGTGGTCTGGGTATTCGAAGGTTGAAGGATTGCAATAAAGCGTATATGCTTAAGTATATCTGGATCTTGTTCACAGATAAAGAGTCCCTTTGGTGTTAATGGATCCATTCTAATTTCTTAAAAAAAGAGAATTTTTGGGTCACGGCTATTCCAACAGTATGCTCTTGGGCTTGGAAGAAAATCCTTCACTTTAGAAGGGATTTCAAGCTATCATTCCTTTGGAAAGTAGGCAATGGTCGTTCAGTCTCTCTATGGCACGACAATTGGCACCAAGAAGGCCCTTGGAGCCTCATTTTTCCAAACTCTCTTATTCTTAGTTCAGGCCTTTCTAGGAAAGCAACGGTGGCAGACCTCCTTGCACTAGCAGACTGTGCGTTCATATCTCTATTAGAGTGTTGGGGCTTCTCCTTGCCAATCCTGACTGAGTCTCCTGACAGGTTCTCTTGGCGTGAGTCCTCTTCCGGATCCTTTTTAGTGGCCTCAGCTTGGGAGGCGTTAAGACCTAAAAAGAACCGTGTCCCTTGGGCTCACTTTATTTGGAACAATGCCATTGCTCCCAGATACCAGTTCAACCTTTGGCTAATTACCAAGAACCGCCTTCCTACTCAGGCTTTACTCATTTCTCATGGAAGAATTGATTATGAAGTGTGTGCCTTCTTCATTTATGCTTCTGACTCGATTGACCATCTCTTATTCGAGTGTCATGTTCCTGCGACGCTTGCTTTCTTTTGGGCAGGGAGATGTAACCTTCCTTGGCGTACCAGGTTGTGGGTGGAAAATCTCCTTTGGGCTCTGAAATTTTTATCTGGTAAGGACTTTTTCCACTCAATTGCCCGTTTCTCGTTTGGGGCCATGTGCCATCTTCTCTGGAAGGAAAGGAATAACATTATTTTCCGGGGCGAAGCGCTTGAGGTTGCGGCCTTGAAGAATCATCTCATGAAAGTCATCAAGGACAAGGTACTAACCTACAACAAGGTGCCTGACAACCCGAGAAATAGGAGGCTTCAACGTGGGTGGGGATTTGACCCTTCAGTCTTCGTTGCTGGCCCTGCTGAGCTATAATAGCCTGTTGGGTTTGTTCTTTACTAGCTCGATTAGTACTAGGTTCTTGCTCCTGTCATTCGTCTGGACATTGCTGCGCCAAGTGCGCTCGTGCTGTTTTTGGATGTGTTCCCTTTTGTTTCCTTCGAACTTGGGGGCGTTTGCTCTTGTTGTTGCCGTTTGTCTCGGCTGGTTCTTGTTTCTTTTCACCGGCTTGCTTCCACTCGATTTGCTCGTGTGCTTTTTGAGTGAAAGTTTTTGGTGTCGGTCTTTTGTATAGTTGGCTTTTCCTCTTTCAATTATTACCTTTACCAAAAAAAAAAAAAAAAAAACTTCACATCCAACTAAATTTTATGACAGATTAAGATTCTCTATTATTAGAGTAAGTCAACATTATTTTTTTTCTTTTCTGATGAGTGTAACTTGACCTTTTGAGTTTGCTAAATTGAGAAGATGACATATTAACATAAAAAGATAGCGACTAAACTTTTTTTTTTTTTTTGTCGATCCTATTTTACTCCTACTCTAATTCTCATTTTCAAACTTTGCCATGCCTCTTTGTAGGGCGTAGAAGTTGAAACTCATACTTGAAACTAAATCGTTCCCATTCTAACCCTCTTTGAGAAGATGGGGATTCGAACGCCCCATCTCTTCCTTCCATGTTGGGAGAGTGATCACTGGGACAAACCCCAATGGTTGAAGCAATTTGAACTTAATCTTCCAATTTATACTTTTTTTTCTTCATTTCTTTTTCTTTCCTGTTTATATTTTCTTTTGATTCTTCCTTAGTTCCACGGGTAATATCACCGCCCTCCTCCTTTTGTGATAGATCGGCGAGCTCGTGGAAGGATAGGCCAATCCAATGGGGAAGAATTGCTGCTAGTGGCGAGGCACGACAATGAGGTGAGGGCCGTGTGAGCCGCGGTGGAGGTGGAGAGAGAGAGAGATGGGGACCTAATGGGGACCTAAGATTATGTGTCGATTATGCTGCATCCATTGATCGAAAAAGTTTAGAAGATAAAATGACATTTTTTGAAATCTAGGACGCAAAATTGTGAAACACACTTTGGATGTTGGTCTATGCTCACACCGTATTGGATTAATCGAAAAATTGTGAATACTTTACTCTTGATTAGGCCATCAATACGCAGGTCGGGGTAAGAGAAGAAGATGAACGGCGAGCATGGTCACCTTTTTGGCCTCGTAGGGGTCACTAACAAGGTCGATTGTGCGATTTGCATTCTTTTGTTGAGTGGGGAGACTTGACCTACAAAAGTCGAGATAACACGTAACTCCAATATCTCAGTTTCAAGTGATGGCGATGACGATGGTGACGGAGAGTGCTTTGGACTAGGTTCATATGTACTCGTTGCTATGGAAACTATTCGAACTTTCCTTGATTTTACGTGAGGAAATGTATTGGACCCAATTGGACAAATTTGTTGACCTAGTACAACTCCTTGTAGGCCACGGCTAAAATCTTCGGCAGAGGTACACATTGCTGCTGCTTCACGAAATGCATTTGCATGTGTATAATTGATTTGCATGAAAAATTACCAAACAACTATTTCGGGTAGTCACCTCCCAATGCCAATGGAAATACTTGCAATGCCGATTGAGTTAAGGATGTGAACTAGTTTGTTCGGCTTGGAAAAAGACTAATGAAAAATTACTACGAAATGTGACTGTTTTTACCCTACAATTAGCATGAAATGACACAACTCGTGTAAAAGTTTCGGATTATTCGCTTTGAGGGATATAGAATTACTTCATCGTAGAGTAGCTCCCAGTCAATTACGATCCTTTTCTAAGTAAGTAGTAATTAGCAAACCAGTGTAGTGTAGACAATTCCCAGAGGCCTGAAGTTCTTTTATGAGTGACAGAAAAGTTCTCTAATAATTTGATTTTTAGATGGTTTCGTATATACAGGAAAATTCTTTTGGAAAAGTTATGCAAAGTCGAAAAAAATGATAATAATCAAGCTATTGATTGACAAAGTACAAACACCGGGCATCGTAGCAAAAGTCAAACTACGAATTGAAGGCCACGTCGGCATTGAGAGCAGGTGAGGGGCGAGTGCTCGTTTAGCATTAATTCTTTTTCTCTAGTAATGATCACCTAATGCCCAGTTCGAAAACGTGTGGTACTAATTTGAGATTTTGGTGAGACTAGCAACCAAAACCTAAATCAAATAAAAAAACCTACGTTTACATTGATTTTTTTTTTGTTCCCCATAGGTGTTTAATATTGAGCTAAATGATAAGATTCTGTTTTTCGTTATTCTTTTAAGGGGTTTGGCTTTTGTGGTTTTACAGCATAAATGCCAATTTTGGCAATTAACTTTGGCAGCTTTATACTTCGATTGCAAAAGATGAGTCCCACAATAGCACCGTTACAAATATAGCACAACAGTACCGCTAGGCTAGCAGACTCTTATTACAAAGAATTCTCTTTTCTAAATTTCGTCTTTAAGGCAAAACCTCAATGCAATGTAAAATAGCTTTCAATTTTATAATTAGGTTACAAAACTTCGACCAAAAAAAAAATAGTTTACAAAACTGTTTTTCTAGGAGATATGTACGATTGTGAGTAATCCTCTAAATAATATACAAGAATCAATAATGGCCTAATACCTCATTCAATAAATTAATTGTATAAACTAATCTTAGTAAGTCTAGTATTTTCCTAAAACAAAACTCCACGACAGTTGGCTCGGTGGTTTAGAATTTGGAGATGTATAGAGCCGACTCGGTTCCCACGAGGATTATTGATTTGCATAATCAAAATGGATCTTCTCGTCATTAAAAAGGAAAATCTCAAAACCAAATAATTAAACATTCTACAAGGCTTACATCAGTTTTACCAACTCTGTATAAAATTGGATCTATCTTTAAAGTAAAATGCTTGGATAACGGTGTTGTTAGCCTGGAAAACGTACAGTCAATCCAGAGCTCACACATTTTCCACGAGAGGGAGAGAGATCTATAATTACCTTGGAAACTTCCACGTGCTTGTGTTTGAGAAAGGAACTGTCGTGGGTGTAAAGGGAAAGAGAAGGTAACGTGAGACATCATCTCACTCCTGCATTCGTTTCATCTAGGAGACACCGTGCGTGACCCGTTGGTTAGAGACGCAAAGCTGGCAATAAGAAATAATTTGACTTAATATGTATTTTGAAGCCGGCTGATTGAGGTTGTGGGGGTCACGTGCTGATGCCGACTTGAGTGTTTTGACATTTTTAACTTTAGCCACGTAATTGAAAATAATATTCTTTCTACCATAAAAGAAGTTGCAATTCAATGTGTAAGCCCAAACAAGAAGTATAGGCACTATTGATTGACTACATAATGGACATGAACGGGGAGGGTTTTCAACCATTTCATGAGCATGATCAAAATAGTTATTTCAAGTTTGGAAGATCATCATGTTGAATGAAAATAGGAAACAAGTTTGTTTGTTCATTTCCACTCAATTGATTAGTAAAAGTCTGCCAAAAAAATGAGATCGAGAAGTTGCAGAGGTTTCGAGAGGGAAATTGTTCAAAAAGTCTTAAATCTACTACACTTTTGCTAATTTAGTCTTAAACTTTTCAATTTTGTCAATTCAGTCATAAACTTTTTCCCTTCTTGCCAATTGAGTTTATCTAGCCAAGTTTGGTTGTAATTCGCTGACGTGGACATCAGCGATGCTACGTGGCACGATTAGCGCTGACATAAAATTTTTTAATTATATTTTAATATTTTTTGAAAATTTTTATACATTTTTTCTATTTTTTTTTTGTTTTTTGTTTTTTCTTTTTCCGCTTTCTTTCTTTCATTTTCTGCTTCCTTTTTCCGGTGGCTAGCCACAAGCCACGGCCACCGAGCTGGCCTCGCTTGACACAAGGGAGGCCCGGCCGAGGGAGGGTGAGCCCAGGTGAGGCTTGCCTTAGCCAAGGTGAGACTTGGCGAAGATTGGCCTTGCCCAATCCCAGGCACCCTCACCAAATCTGGCATGGGCGAGGTCGACACTTGCCTAGGCGAGGGTGAGCCTCGACGAGGGCTCCCCTCACCAGCTTGGGCAAAGGTGATGCCCGATGAGGCCGCCTTGGCCTAGGCAAGGGTCGGGCTCGCTCTCGCTCGATTGGGCCTCACTTGTGGCAGGCGAGGCTAGCTTGGCAGCCATGGCCGGTAATGGCTACCGGCAAAAAGAAGAAGAAAGTGAAAAAGAAAAAACATACAAAAAAATTTCAAAAAATTTCAAAAAATATTAAAATATTAGTAAAAATTATCCACGTTAGTGTTGACCATATATGTTGCACCGCCAGTGTTCATCTCAGCGAATTTCGAACAAAATTGGTTGGATTGATTCAATTGGGAAGAAGTGAAAATGTGAAGGAACAAAATTGAAATGTTTAGAACCGGATTGATAAAAGTGCAATAGGTTTAGGACTTTTTGGACAATTTTTCCAATTTCGAGAGGAGATACCGTCTAGGGTAGGAAGCGATATCTCCATAGGGGTAGACCATTAGAGAAGGTTCATAAAGTTGACTAGGATTATCTTAAACTAAAGAGCTAGATTTATTAAAAATAGTTTACAAAATTGTTTTAATAGGATATATGTCAAATTGTGATTAATCCTCTAAATAATTGGTTATATTCAAAAATTAATAATAGCCCGACATATCATTTAATAAATTAGTTATATAAATTAGACATAATGAGCCTAATATTTTGCTAAAAAAAATATGACATATTTTTAACAGTTTAGAATTTAGCTTGTGTATAAGAATTAGACGTATAGAACCAGCCAAGTTCCCCATATAGATAATCACTAAAAAAGAAAACCTTGAAACAGAAAAAATAAATCCAGAAAAAGAAGGCGTGCCTGTGCATGGGGGAAGCTCGCGTTGCTTTGATTATCACTAGACCGGTCGATATTCTAGGCTGGTCACCTGTGTGTAACATGAAATCTGGGTTGACCTTCTAGAAGTTTAGGAGGACCACTTACTGTTTTTACCAAATCGATCATTAGAATATGAAATCCCCACTTGATGTTTTGCTATCTAATTGATTGGGCAAATTTTGGTTCAAAGGTTAAGGAGAGAAGACATGTATGAATAAATGCGATTTGACCAAATTCTTGCCGCTAATTTATCGAACAGGAGAAGAACAAAACAGCGGGTAAACCGCCCGGTACACTGGGACCATCTTCTTGGCCCTATTTCTCCAAAAGTCCTTAGGGCTTTTCGGCTTCAAGCTGCCCAAAAGCTTCCTGTGATCACCACCTGGTATGGTCCTTCCACGGGTGATTTTTAATGTTTGAATACTTAAAAAGTTTTGTCAAGTGGGTGGTAGGAAATTCAGAAACATATAGCTTATTAAATTAATGGATACTATGACAAGATAACTGTATTTGGTATAAATTGATTCCCAATAATCTTATCCTTGAAAAAGTTATGTACTGACACTCGAACACAACACGTCCACAACATGAGCCGACTTGCTTCACTGTCTTCCTTTCAAAGTCTTTCTTTAAAAAGGTATTGTTGTAGTTAAGTAGATGAGCTAACTCTACTAGAAGAAACCAATAGCCGATGGGCAAAATTATACCCAAAAAAAAAAAAAAAAAAAAAAAAAAAATCAAGAAGAAGTCAAAATCAATTTAAAACTCTCATTATAGGTGGCTTGTAGATCGGTGACCATCGTTGGTTAGGGTTTTGTGAAACCTGCTGCCAAGAATTGTTGTGGAAGGATAACAATTAGGCACTCGTCCAGCCAACTCCATGACAAGATATTGATGGAGCTAATATAATTTAAATACTGTGACAACTAACGAAAAAGTTACATCAATAAATGAAAGTACTAAGAAGACACAATTGCAACCAATTTATTCCTGATTTGTAAGAGAAAGTGCATTCACAAAGTGTATAGATAATCTTTGTCTCGAGCTATAAATACTGTCAAAGAATACAAACACACACTTTTGATTTTTTTTTTTTCCTAGTTGAAGGGATTGCTTTAATTTCTTCAACTAACGATTTCCAAAGGGGCTGAGATGGGCTATAGGCAACCAATTACAAGGGAGGGCTTCAAATTTGCTAATTGATTGGCCTCACAGAAACAGTGGATAACTGGGATTTCATGGAGATGGGCCGGATGAAATTGGCATTCTGCAATAAGGGGCCCGCAAATCCCACCAAGGTTGATCGGTGCCCCAGAGAAAGCCTATCGGATATTGAGCACCTACAGCCTAAAGGTATAGTTTTAACAACACCAAAACCCAACTAATAGGTGAAGAAATGTATAGTCTAGTGGGCATTATTTAGTCTAGACAAGAGAAGTAGTATTCATCCTAATGGATGCACAAAAATTTAAAAATGTGCAAAATTACAGAGGATCAATGTATGATTTAGCTTCAAATAGTAATAACAACTTGGAAGAATCTTAATAACTATGATGAATAACATGCATATTCTTTTAAATGCACACGATCCCTTTAAGCAATCAACAATTTATTCTCCAAATACATTGATTTTTGATGATGGGTCATAAAAAATCACGTTGGAAGGCCAAGCAATCACACCGTGAGACCATCCATGAAGAGTAATTTTCACTTACACGGCCATTCACCAAGGGTACAATTCAGTAACCGTCATATCATTGGTTGACGAAGGCATGAGATTGATTCGATCCAAGCTCTTTCATTGGGATGCTCACTCCCACCAATCTACTTCGGACGAAAAAGGCTGGATGTTGAGGCAATGGCAGGTTAAAGTACTTGTTGCTGAGCATGTGAACTACATTTGCCATGGTGGGTCTAATAGCTGGATCTTTTTGAATGCATAGTAAGCCAATGTGCAAGCAACGAAGGACTTCATCTCTTGAATAAGAATCCACGATAGCCAGGTCCAACACTTTCAAGGCCGTGCCATCCCTCCATTTATTCCATACCTGCAACAATAATTCCCAAAAATCTTCACAAAATTGTGGCATTAATTCAATGACTCATCATGCAAGACATCTGAATCTAGCAAATATCCATATATGACTAAGGAAAAGAACCATAAGTGTTTCTTTAGGCTAAACGACTAAGTTTTTACAAAGGAATTTCAATTTCACTTGACCAAATTTAGAAAGAGTGCAATGTGAATATTTACTTCTGTAGCACAGCGAAACTTACATAACTAGGAAGATATTCACCCACATCCAATTGGCGGTAGAAGGTATTCTTCTTGCCGCAAATAATCTCTATAAGCAGTACGCCAAAACTATAAACATCAGATTTCACTGAGAACTCTCCATGCATTGCATATTCAGGAGACATGTAACCACTGCAAAACCAAACATTAGCCACATGTATATTGCATAATTATATGTAGATCAATGAGTATCCTTAAATAGATAAAATGAGCATGTCCAGCATCCAATGACAAAATCATCTAATAAAGACCTAAGACTTACAAGGTCCCCACGATTTTATTTGTGCTAGCTTGAGTTTGATTGACTCCAAAAATCCTTGCCATGCCAAAATCTGAAATCTTTGGGTTCATTTCACTGTCTAACAAGACATTGCTACATTTTAGGTCACGGTGGATGATACGAAGACGAGAATCTTCGTGTTGATAGAGCATTCCTCGAGCGATCCCGAGATACTATTTTATATCGTAATGACCAATTCAATTGACTGCTTTTTTGGGGATCTGCATTGTTGCACCAAAACTCATTATGTGCTAGCATGTGGCACCTATTCGAAAACTCAAGGTGAATATATTTGCTCTCATCGATCAAAGGTAGCTTAAATTAAAAACTATAATAAGTTGAAAGAATAGAAAACCTCTTAATTTCAAGTTTTCCATAGCTAGTGAAAGTTGGAACATTTGAATTGAAGCAGATGTACATAAGAAGGTTAAATTTCAACATACCAAATAAGAGGTAATCAAGGCTTTTATTTGGCACAAACTCATAGGCGAGTAGTTTTTCGTCTCCTCCAAGCAAAATCCGAGCAGTCATACAAGGTTTCTGTGTTGAAGCTTCGCAACTAATAGAACTTCGTTTTTGAATTCTTCATCACCTTGTCTAGAACTTCGAGATAGCCTCTTCACCGCGATTTGTTGTCCATCCAGAAGTTTACCCTAAAGTGTGTTGAATTTACTGTGTAATTCCATATCACACTTTTTAAAAACTAAACTAAAAAAGCATTACATTTTTTTTTTCGGCACCATTATCTTCAATTCAAATGTAAAGCATTCTTCATTGTTTCTAACCTATATGTAATACATACCTGGAAAACTTCACCAAATCCACCTGCACCCAACTTGTTTTTAGGAGAGAAATCATTTGTCGCTGCTTGTATTGTAGCCAAGTCAAATTGCAAGGACTTCATGGTGGTAAGTTCATTTGCACCTACATTAAGAAAAAACGCAATTTGATTATCAAATTGTATCGACATTGGCTCCTAGTGGCATTTATATGGTTGCTAGTGCTTGGGAACATTATCACGATGAAGAGCACCGGATTAGGCTGGCATGGTTGTCCTCGTTTTGTGGTTGGTCATGTCGAATCTATATCCCTCTAGAATGATTCATGGCATTCGAATGGGATCTTGCTGGATGTATTCCCAAGGAGAGTACTTGACGATTCTGCTCCTTTGAACTGCAAAAGCAGTTGATATGATTTATGCTCTAAATGGAAAAGGCCTAGTGCGAGGTCTGAAGACAAGGTATCATTCCATGCAGCTGTTTGTGGTGTAATTTGTTCGAAGGCTTCTTTGGATGACCAAGATTCTTGCACTGCTGCTTCTTGTGACATTCTTACCTTTGCTTCAGCTTTGGAGATTGTGAGGAAAAGAGCCACAATAGTTGAATGGTATTGACTGATTTGATTTTCATCTAATTTGCTGAGGTTTGAATTCATATTTTGGTTTGCTGTTCAAGATAAGCTGCCTATATTTCAGGAAATTGATAGATAGTCTTCTAATCAAGGCCGAACTCTCTGCTTTCTGTGTCATGAAAGCACTGAGATTGTTTGAACTGTCTTGATGCAGCAGGCTATAAAAAGGAGAGATTTTCACTGGTGTTTGGGAAAATTTTTGTAGAATTGCTGCATCTATTTATCTTGAAAGTCGGAAAAGAGATGTTACATTTCCAAACTTATTGACGGCATTATGATTACTTGTGTAGTCAAGTGTAGTTTTGAAGGTTGAAAGAGCATGAAGAATCTTATCTTTGTCATTGATTCCTTATGGAAAAATAAAGAAATTTCATAATATGGTCATTTATTTGAAGTAGATAGCTTACGAAAAGATAAAGGCATATAGTCGATTTACCGTCTTTTTCTTTGACGACTTCATGTGTATTCTTTCCCTTTCTTCGAAGCAAACAACATATGAGAAAGACAAGGACAATAACACCTCCAATAGGAACGGTAATGGCGATGGCTATCATGATAGATCTGTTGCTTTTTCCTGCATAGTTTCCATTTTGTATATGAGACAACTGCTAAACTAATCTAAAAACATTTTAGATAAAAGCGTGTATAATATATAAACATTCTAACACTGTGCTTCACTAGGTAGGAATATGGCCTAAGACTGACGCGTGAAGATTGGCAATTAGACACGCAAGAAGAAGCTTGAGAAATCTATATAGAGAGGCTTAAACGAGCAAGTCTGAACTTCAATTGCAATTCTAGCATTTATCAGTTTCAGTTTTTGGTAAATTGACGGAGACGAATAAATGAAGAATATTAAGAAGTAAAAAAATTTCCGGATTAACAACCCACGTTTGATCACCTACTGACTGCGGCAACAGGGAATTATTGCGGCTGCCGCAGCACACGAGCACTTGGGTCTAAATCTCTCTAAAAAACCCTATTCACATTAACCTTATGAATATATCAACCACCGCCACAAGAAGTCCAATTTTGGTTTTCTTTATGAACCCCACACACCAAGTCAGAGGGAAAATTACCCAATTAGTTCTAAATCTATTGTACGGATACTAATTTAGTTTTGAAATTTTCAAATTGAACCAATTTAATCCTAAACCTTGATGAGTAATTCGAATGTAATCCTTTTGATCAATTGATCAATTTTTGCAAGAAAATCAATGACATGGCAGTCCGTTCATTGCTAGCCGTCCTATGTGACACACTGCTATGGTAGGGATTTCTGACGAAAAGTGGGCGGAAAGACTACATTAAAATCTTATGGAAAGGTTTGATATCCATACTGTAGGTTTAAGGGTAATTGGACCATAAATTGCCTTGTTGTTGCAGGCACAGCTTTCAAACATATGTTTCCCATACGGTATTTCTTTTTGGCTGATTTAAGCTCGACAATTTGTCTCAATATATTTTTATTTTTTTTACGATTAGCATTAATCACCACCAGCAGTGTGACCCTAAAGATGGTTGATATGGATTCTAACCCTAGATCGATTTAGGTGTCGATCTACTTCTCTGATTGTTAAAAACATTTTTGTGTTTATATCAGTTCACGAATGGTGGTGATTGAATGAGGAGAATTAATGAACATCTGCTAATGATTCATTACCCTTAGCCTAAACTCACTTTATTATTAATTTCAAGATCTCAAATGACCGATTGTGAGCAATGATTGCTGTAACTTTTGATTCAATGAACTCACCATGATAGCTGACTATTAGCCATGTCCATGCGCCAAAGATTGAGGCATGGACCATAGCTTCTTTTGCTGAGAATATGGAATTATTCCGTACCTTCTTTTTGGCAAAACTGTTTTTATCTAACGCGCTGACCCAAAAATTAATTAGATGGTCTATGGAGCATATAGATTAAACTTATTTGAACAATTAATCGTACAAATCTCATGTGGAACTCGTATAATTAGTAATTAGATTACTTAATCCACCCGGATTAAAAGAGGACAAAAAACAAAAAGCCACGTGCCTAATGCCTGAACAAGAGCCAACGTACCTGGAGGCGGCGGCGGAGGCGGAGGCGGAGGCGGAGGTGGAGGCGGTGGGGGAGGCGGAGGTGGAGGCGGTGGTGGAGGCAGAGGCGGAGCTGGCGGCGGAGGCGGAAGTGGCTCGGCAACTGGGTCAAAGAACGGATCATTGGTCTCGTAACGGAACTGGCAACTCGGCGCCAGGGCCCTCATTCCTGCCTTCCCGAGATAACTTCCCTTGACGCTCTCGACGATTTTCGTTTGGCACTCGATGCATTGCTCCTCCGTCAAATCTGGTGTGCACTGCGCCATCGCGTAAACCATGTCAGACCCCGCAGACATTTTCCTTGTAGCAAACTTCCTCAGTGAGCCACCGCCGGCTGCCTCGCCCTGCAGAGCTTTTATCTGTGTCCCCACCGCGAACTTTACCTGGTTTGAGGTGGGGTTCTCGTTGAACCAAATGTAGTTGGGTTCAGTGTTAACTGTGCTGAAGATCGAGGTGTCAGAGTAACGGACGGTGCAGTTATCGCTGTAGAGGACCGCCTCCTTCTGGTGGGGGCAGAGGCGGCGTATGTCGGAGGCCGAGGCTTCGAGGCAGGTGCGGCAGCTCCCGGCAGTGAGGTCACCGCGGCAGGAGCTGATGACGTAGAGGGTTTGGGAGGTGCCGGAGACGGCGGAGGAGGCATTGAAGAAGCCGTAGGTGAGGGACAAGGAGTTGGTGGTGGAGATGGAGGAGAGGAGGGCGGCGAGGGTGGTGTTGTAGGCGCTGTCGGCGGTGAAGTTGCCGGTCGAACCACAGTAGGGCTTTGGGAAATTTTGGGCGTTAATGGTGGAAGCAAAGGTGAGAAGAAGCAAGAGAAGGAGATCTGGAGGATCCATTCTTCTTAGTTTTTTTTTTTTTTTTAAGGGTGTTTCGGGTGTTTCTTTGATTAGTGTCGAGAGGCTAATAATGTATATACGCAAATAGCTGGGGCAGCTCCTGCACAAGTTGCTTCGTCGAAATATCAACTTCGTCGACGTCTTCTACCTCGGGGTGGGGCTTGTCCATTGAATCTTTTTCTCTTTCTTTGCCAGAAAACCAGTGTTGACTGAACGCGCGTTGAAAATATTAGGTAGTCCTGCACGATTCAGCGGCCGACACGTGGCGAGACGTGGCACGCGTGGGTCCCTTGATCGAAGCCTCTCTCCTTCTCTCCCTCCCTCCCCAACGTTCATTCTCTCCAACACGCAACTTCTTGTAAAAATATTTAAAAAATATTTAAAAATTAATTATTTATGTAAAAATATTTAAAAAATTAAAAATTTATGCATTGTGATATCCAACAAAAATCACAGCGGATGGTCATTCAATAATTTTTAAGGATAATTAAGACAATATGTAATACATTCCAAACGGAACTTACTAATATGCTAATAATATTAAATTTTTTATTGTACATAGCTACACTATCTCGGCTAGCCCGCATGCTCATTTTTACGGCAATTGCGCTTTGTGTCATCACATATGTCCATGTCCCATCATTTGAAATATATGCAAAAGTTTGCCGACGCTATTTATACACTGCATGGCAGCCCTGGTCTCAGATTTCTTTAATCTTGAATGAGTCTTATATTCCAATGCCTCTTCCTCTCAATCAACTATCCACATCAGGTAAATTGATGTTCAAACGGGCCATACGTTGTCTGGCCGGATTGGTGACGTGAAGTGTAAGAGTTTCTGAAGTTGCAAATGTCTATTGACAAGAGGTTTGTGAATTGTGATTCCCGAATGCCTTGTACAGAATCGGTGCTTCACTCATAGGCTGATTGTGTGGTTCTTTTTTTTTTTTTTTTGTAGTCTTTGTTCACCGGCTAGAAAATATAGCCATTAGTCACTAGCTATCGGTCAATGGAGATTTTATTTAAACTAAAAAAATAATTCAATTGATTTAGGAAAATTAACAAAAAGACACTTATTCAAATAAGGACGAATAAATACAAGTACATCTTCAAATTTTGGAAAAAAAAATTACACGTACAAGTGCTCTGATAATGATTAAAAACAAATTATATTGAAGAAGATGCCTAATTTATTTGGTGTATTCAGTGATGTGTCCCTCGCTATGATTTATATGATAAAATGCCATGGTTGTCCTCTTCTTTGCTTTCGGCATGTGCACAAGATTAATTTTTTGCTAAATCGATTATGCTTGCAAACAGTCATTATTTACAGTCAAGTTGTACCTACTGTCTTTTATTATCCATCAACTAGTATTGAACGTGGATTCTTATGGAACCATAGACCTTGTGGAGAGTAAGTCACAAGTCATGGTGAAAAAAATCGGGGAACACGAGACTCTACTCTACCCTCACCTTAAAATGTTGATATTTTCTTTCACCAACTCTTTGAATGTACTTGGAGTAGTTCATTGTCAAATACATCTCGATTTCATTTGTAGATGAAGATGAAGAGCTAGCTAAAGCTGGTGGGTATTCCTCTTTTTGTGAAGCGATAGCCATATAGATTTCCAAGCATTTCTCCTTTTTACATCTTATACATGAAATGCCACTCCTTTTTACATTTAGTCTAATATGTGATGGTGCCCCTTTGGATGCCACGCCATTGAGTCTTTTGTTTAAGAACTCTTAAGTACTAATAATATCGTCATGCTTTTGACCAAAAACAAATGTGATGGTGCCAACATTACTTTAAAACTAGTGATGTTGCCCATGGTTTGCTTGTGCTATTATAGAAGTCGCTAAAGTTACTAATAAGATAAATAACTTTAGGTAAAATGATTAAACGTAGGCATAAACTTAGACAAAAGCATAGATCCATTTTATCAATAATAACTCTATAAAAATAGAGTTATTTTACCTATTTTAGGCAACAATTAATACAATATCTATGAAAAAATATTTGGATTTCCTTATGATTATTTGAATTTTCCGTATTTATGCAGAATAATGATATATGGAGAAGATAAAAAAAAAATGGCAAAACTCAGGAATTTGAATCAAACAGCAGTGGGAGATAGATATCAAATCAAAATCCTCTGATTTACTCCCTGATTTTGTGCGCAATTGCTTGGAGATATGGATCTTGGATATATCCTATAAATAGGAGAGCCAAATAGAGCAGTTAGTTTTTGTAAGTTAGGTTTTTGTTAGATCGTTTTTCATTGTTTTGAGAGTTTCTCAAGTATTTTGAAGAGAAGACAAAAGTGGTGACATAATTCTTATTCTTTGATTCAAGATGCTGAGTTTGATTTATATTTATATTTTTTCTTCTACTATGTTCTAATTTTCTTTTGTTAGGGCTACGATGCAGCCTAACCATGATGATGTGAATTTCAGGAATTTTGTGTTTTGCAATTGATTTCGTTCATGTGAGTTATGTATTATTGTGCTTAATGCTTTTGAGTGATTGGCCACCACTTGAATGATCTGATGTGCATGATTGAGACTGAGAAGTGATAATATGCAATTGCTCATTATAATATATAACCATGAATTAAACGTGGATAGAGATATACCGTGTTATTTGTGTAGCTTTCGATGATAATGTGATCCAAAAGACTCATTGTAAGCCGGGAATATTCATAGTTTTTAATGCACTTATGTTTATTTTAATTCACATAGAAATATAGTGAATTAATAAACTGAGTAGATTTGCTATACCTAGAGATAGGATAGTAAATAGATTAGGATATTCTGCTATCACATGTTTGATATCGTTCTTGTACTCACAATAATATGAAATTCATATCTAGTGGTTATGGTGAAATCAGATGCTCTAACATATTTATCTGATTGATTTATTGCATTTAGTCTACAAATTTCGTTTTTAATTTATTCTCAATTATATTTTGATCTGTTAGATAAATTTTAGAATTAATCTATTTTAGTATTTAATTAGTTTATTAATCATCAATCTCCGTGGGACGATACTTTATCTCATCATTATATTACTTGTTCAACACGTTCGCTTGCGTTTAGAATTTTACGAACAAATTTTTGGCGCCGTTGCCGGGGATCGTTTGTCTAATACTAATTAATATTGATACCAGATAATTCTAAGTTTAATCTAGCTTTTGTTTTGTTTTATTTTTCAAGGTGTACATCGGTTTATGATACGTAGCCAACAAGGGAAACTTGCTTAGCTTGATCCAGAAATTGAGCGTACATTCAAAAGGCGACTGAGAAAACAGAGAAATCATGCTAAGAAAATGGCAGACAGTGACAATGAAAATCCACGTAGACTCTTAAGAGATTATGATGTGCCAACAGTTTAAGGCACCACATCAAGTATCAAAGACCTGCAATTCAATCAAACAACTTTGAGATCAAACTCTCACTCATTCAGATGCTTCAACAATCAATGCAATTCAGTGGGCTACCAAGCGATGATCCAAACGCTCACATCAATGCTTTTCTTGAAATCTGTGACACCATTAAATATAATGGAGTTACAGATGATGCTATTAGATTGAGATTATTTCCATTCTCTCTTAGAGACAAAGGTAAGAGTTGGCTTTCTTCTCTTCCTGTAGGATCAATCACTACTTGGAATGATATGGCTCAGAAATTTCTTGGTAAGTTCTTTCCACCTGCAAAGTCTATGAAGATGCGTAACGATATTACTAATTTTATGCAGATGGATAATGAATCATTATATGAAGCATGGGAAAGATTCAAAGAATTTCTTAGGAGATGCCCACATCACGGACTACCCATATGGATGCAGGTACAAACTTTTTATAATGGCTCTAGTTCAAATCTTCGTTCTATGATTGATGCAGCTGCAGGAGGAACTCTAAATAATAAAACACCAGAAGAAGCCTATGATCTATTAGAGGAGATGACGTCCAATAGTTATCAGTGGCCTACCAATGCGAAAAGTTAGCGGAGTTCACGAAGTGGATGCTTTTGCCGCAATTGCTGCACAATTTGAAGCACTCAACAAAAAGCTAGATAATATGAGTGTTTCAGCCATGAAAATTCAGAATTTGACATGTGATTTTTGCGGTGGAGGACATGTTAGCACGAGTGTCGAGTAGGTAATACTTTTAAACAATCTAGTGAAAATTCTAACTTTGTTGGGAATTTTAACAGGTCACAGAATAATCCCTACTCCAACACGTACAATCCGAGATGGCGCAATCATCCAAATTTTTCATGGAATAATCAGAATGTGACAAGATCACGGAGATTCAAACAATCGGAAGAGACAGTCAAATTTGGAAGATATAGTCACCAAACTTGCTAATACAACTCATGACTTCATCAAAAGCACGGATGTGAGATTTCAAAATTTGGAGATGCAAGTGGGTCGGGTTAGCAAGCATGATGTCAGGGTGACAACAAGGTTCTTTGCCGAGCAACACAGAGAAAAATCCAATTGAAAACATAAAGGCTATTACCCTGAGAAGTGGTAAACAAGTGGGAGAAGAGGAGATTTTTAGAGACAAGGAAGAGGTGACCAATAAACAATCAAAGGAGACAAGTAAGAGTAAACTTTTTCCAGATAATCCCAAGCTATATGTGCCGCCAATTATATTCCCTCGGTGACTCCAAAAGCACAAAATAGATAAGCAATTTTCTAAATTTCTTGATGTATTTAAAAAAATTGCACATTAACATTCCTTTTGCAGATGCTTTAGCGCAAATGCCTAGTTATGCAAAATTTTTGAATGAGATTTTGGCAAACAAAAGGAAACGGAGAATTATGAAACCGTGAAGTTAAACGAGGAGTGTTTAGCCATCCTACAAAACAAATTGCCTCTGAAATTAAAAGATCCAGAGAGTTTTACTATTCCTTGCACTATTGGGGATTCTTACTTTGAAAAGACATTATGCGATTTAGGTGTAAGTATTAATTTGATGCCTTATTCAATTTTCAAGAAATTAGGATTGGGCGAGGTAAAACCAACCACAGTGTCACTTCAATTGGCTGATCGATCAATTAAATATCCGAGAGGTATTGTGGAAGATGTTTTGGTAAAAGTTGACAAATTTATATTTCCTGCAGATTTCATAGTTCTTGATATGGAGGAAGATTTTGAGGTACCACTTATCTTAGGTCGACCTTTTCTAGCAACGGGAAGAGCTCTTATTGATGTACAACAAGGGAAGTTGATTCTTAGAGTTCAAGATGATCTTGTTTCATTTAATGTTTTTAAAGCAATGAAATATCCATCTGATAATAATTCTTGTTTTAGAGTTGAGACAACTGACAAGTTGGTGAATAAGGTTTTTCAGGAAAATATTTTTAAAGTTCCACTTGAAGCATGTCTGATTCAACCAAGGGACTCAGATATTCAGAATGAGAAGATAAATGAGTACGCAAATTTCATGGAGGCAATTCCACCATATTCAAGGCAAAAGGCAATTAAATTTGAGGAGTTGGGACAATACATTACAAAGTCTAAGCCATCAATTGAAGAGCCTCCAATTCTTGAACTTAAACCTTTACCTTCTCATTCGAAATATGCTTATTTAGATAGAGTTTATTCTTTACCAGTAATATCTTCTTCTTTGACAGATTTGATGGAGGAGAAACTGCTCAGAGTATTAAGAGAGCATAAGGGTGCAATTGGATGGAAAATAGCTGATATTAAGGGAATTAGTCTGCATGCATTCAATTTGCATGCACAAAATTTTGATGGAGGAACAATATAAACCCACTATCCAACATCGAGGCGTTTGAACCCGAAGATGCAAGAAGTAGTGAAAGCTGAGGTAATTAAGCTACTTGATGCAGTATCATCTATCCTATCTCTCGATAGTTCTTGGGTAAGTCCTGTACAAGTTGTGCCAAAGAAAGGTGGTATGACTATTCAGAAAAACGACAATAATGAATTGATTCCAACTAGAACATTCTTGGGTGGCGTGTGTGTATGGAGTATAGAAAATTCAATGATGCCACTAGAAAAGATCACTTCCCTTTACAATTTATTGATCAGATGTTAGAAAGACTTGCAGGGCATGAGTTTTATTGCTTTCTTGATGAATATTCGGGGTATAATCAGATTCCTATTACACTAGAAGATCAAGAGAAAACTACTTTCACTTGTCCCTATGGTACTTTTGCTTTTAGAAGAATGCCCTTTGGTCTTTGTAATGCACCAGCTACTTTTCAAAGATGCATGATGGCTATTTTTTCTGATATGGTTGAAAAATATATTGAGATTTTCATGGATGATTTTTCTGTTTTTGGCTTATCATTTTATTCTTGTTTAAATAATTTGGCTTTGGTCTTACAGATGTGAGGAGACTAACCTTGTTTTGAATTGGGAGAAGTGTCACTTTATGGTGCAAGAAGGAATAGTGCTCGGGCATAAAATTTCTCAAAACGGAATAGAGGTTGATCGAGCCAAAGTGGAGGTCATTGCAAAATTGCCTCTGCCAACATCTGTGAAACTTGTCAGAGGATTTTTGGGGCATGCAGGATTTTACAGGCGGTTTATAAAAGATTTTTCAAAAATTGCTAAACCTCTTTCTAGTCTTTTGGAAAAAGATGCTCCTTTTAATTTTTCTGTTGAATGCATGTAGGCTTTTAACACTTTGAAGGAGAAGTTAATTTCGGCACCAATTATGGCGGCACCAAATTGAGATTTACCTTTGAAACTGATGTGTGATGCTAGCGATTCTGCAGTAGGAGCTGTTTTGGGACAAAGGAAGAATAAAATTTTTCAAACCATATGCTATGCCAGTTGAACCTTGTCAGGTGCACAATTGAATTATTCAACAACAGAAAATGAACTAGCAAAAGGTTAAGTTTAAGGGTTTGATAACTCTATAAAAATACAGTTATTTTAATGTAATATCTATAAAAAAATATTTGGATTTCCTTCTGATAATTTGAATTTTCTTTATTTATGCAGAATAATGATATATGGAGAAGATAAGGAAAAAAAAAATGGCAAAACTCAGGAAATTGAATCAAGCAGCAGTGGGAGATAGATATCAAATCAAAATCCTCTGATCTACTCCTTGATTTTGTGCGCAATTGCTTGGAGATAAGGATCTTGGATATATCCTATAAATAGGATAGCCAAAGAGAGCAGCTAGTTTTTGTAAGCTAGGTTTTTGTTAGATCGTTTTTCATTGTTTTGAGAGTTTTTCAAGGATTTTGAAGAGAAGACAAAAGTGGTGACATAATTCTTGTTCTTTGATTCAAGATGCTGAGTTTGATTTTTATTTTTATTTTTTTCTACGCTGTTCTAATTTTCTTTTGTTAGGGCTACGATGTAGCCTAACCATGATGATGTGAATTTCAGGAATTTTGTGTTTTGCAATTGATTTCGTTCATGTGAGTTATATATTATTGTGCTTAATGCTTTTGAGTGATTGGCCACCAGTTGAATGATCTGATGTGCATGATTGAGACTGAGAAGTGATAATATGCAATTGTTCATTATAATATATAACCATGAATTAAACGTGGATAGAGATATACCGCGTTATTTGTGTAGCTTTCGGTGATAAGGTGATCCAAAAGACTCATTGGAAGCCGGGAATATTCATAATTTTTAATACATTTATGTTTATTTTATTTCACATAGAAATATAGTGAATTAATAAACTGAGTAGGTTTGCTATACCTAGAGATAGGATAGTAAATAGATTAGAAAATTCCGCTATCACATGTTTGATATCGTTCTTGTACTCACAGCAATATGAAATTAATATCTAGTGGTTATGGTGAAATCGGATACTCTAACATATTTATCTGATTGATTTACTGCATTTAGTCTACAAATTTCATTTTTAATTTATTCTCAATTATATTTTGATCTGTTAGATAAATTTTAGAATTAATCTATTTTAGTATTTAATTAGTTTATTAATCATCGATCTCTGTGGGACGATACTTTATCTTATCATTATATTATTTGTTCGACACGTTCGCTTGCGTTTAGAATTTTACGAACAACCATGTTTGATCTTGGCTAAAGATGGCATTAAGTACGAGAAACCAAAATGAAAACATCAATAAGAGTAATATAATTACATCAAATAATTTTTTATTGTTAATATAGTGTTGTGATGATGAAAATGAGTTATGGCCGATGCCAGCCATCGCCCAGACCCTGACCACCAACTTAGAAGAAAACAAACAGTAGAATAAGGGGAAAAAAGAAGAAAGAAAAACGGAAAAAAAAAAATAAAATAAAAACGGCAAAAACGGCATTGTTCTTAGCCCTATCGGCTAGATTATAGGACAATTGGCACTAACTAAATCGGTACAATAGCGATTCCTAGGCTAAATTGATCAAAATCATTACATTAGAAAATTGTTATAAGGTTTGTGATTATATTGGCCAAATTGAAAAGTTTACGACCGATTTATTAGTCGTACAATAAGTTTAAGACTTTTTAGATAATTTTCTCTCTTTTCCACTCCTACCATGTAATTAACAATTTTTTTACTTGAAACATCATGCCTGCGTACATTAAAAAAGTATCTCACATTGTTTATTTATGGGGTTTTCATATTTTAGAAATATATGTGGTCTCTCTCTATTTATCAATTTATGTTTTTTGAATTAAATATTTTAATATGGTGTTAAAATCATATTCCGCCTCAGTTTATTTGGTGTGCAACCCTATTCGTCAATTATCATGGCCAAAGTTGTCTTATACATAATTAATTTTGTCCCAATATTTGATCTTCACTTCCGTGTTAACACCTTGATCTTTGTCTAAACAATTGGTACGAAGGTAAAGCATGATAGAGACTGGAGTAGAATATTCAAAGTTGATTTTTTCCGGCTCTCGTGGCTCAGGTCAAAGTGCTTTTGTCCGACAATCGGTGTCCCGATTGGACGGACGACCATAAAGTCTCTGGAGCAACAATTCAACATAAAATGAAAAAAAAAAAAAGAGACTTAAGAATTGAGTGATTGCTAATGAATAATGGATCAACCGCATTTTGATCTCTTAAGTCTAACATTGACCACAAATGATAAATGTCTAGGGTTATGGCATGGCTATTTACGTAATCTTTTCAACATTTTCAAGGTAAATATAGTACGGATATCATTATTTTTGTAGGGTACTCATTATATATTATAATTTTTTTTTATCATTTAAGTATCATAATTTTAAAGAAAAAATACTCATCTAAGTGTTATAATTTTCAATTGATGAATGTTTTGAAAAAGTTATAGCACTCAAATGATAAAATGAAAAGTTAAAGTAATTGGAAAAAAAAAAGTTATACCACTTGAATAAATGTCATACAAAAGTTATGATACTTGTATTATCTTTTTCTCCAAAATTTTCTCATACGTGGCCAAGAAGTTGGCTTAGAAAGTTTTAGTTGGAGAAAGTTACAATTGTGACTTATTAAAACTTTCTATTGTATATCAAAAGTCAAAAACCCTGTAGATGGTGATTAAATTCTAGGTATAGGGTCACATAGAGTTTTAGGGCGAAAGTACACCTCAAGTGTCAAAACTTGACACTCGTGGACACTTAAATGCCGAAACTTCTCAAATGTACGATTGTGAGTGATCCTCTAAATAATCTATTGTATGAAAGAATCAATAGTCGCCAGATATCTCATTTAGAAAATTAATTGTATAAACTAATCTTAGTAAGTCTAATATCTTCCTAAAACAAAACCCCATAATGTTGGCTCGGTGGTTTAGAATTTGGAGATGTATAGAGCCAACTTGGTTCCCACAAGGGTTATTGATTTGCAAAATCAAAATAGATCTTCTTGTTGTTAAAAAGGAAAATCTCAAAACCAAAGAATTAAAGATTCTACATGGCTTACATCAGTGCGACCAACTCTGTATAAATTTGAATCTATCTTTAAAGTAAAATACTTGGCTAACTGAACGGTTAGCTTGAAAAAAAGAATGTCAATCCTGAGCTCACACATTTTCCACGAGAGAGAGAGAGATCTATGTTTATCTTGGAAACTTCTTCGTGCTTGTGTTTGAGAAAGGAAACTGTCGTGGGTGTAAAAGAAAAGAGAAGGTAACGTAAGACATCATCTCACTCCTGCATTCGTTTTGTCTAGGAGACACCGTGCGGGACCCATTGCAAAGAAATGCAAAGCCGGCAATAAGGAATAATTTGACTTAATATGTAATTTGACTTTTGGGACCACCTTCTTGACCCTAAGAGTCTTTGGGGGCTTTTCCGCTCCAAGTTGCCCAAAAAACTGGCTGTCATCACCAGCTGGTATAATCATACCACGTGACTTTTAATGTTTGAATACTTGAACGTTTTGTCAAGTGGGTGCTAGGAAATTCAGAAACAGATAACTTATTAAATTAATGGATAGCAAGAGAAGATAAATATATCTAATGTAAATTGATTCCCAATAATCTTATTCTTGAACAAGTTATGTACTGACACTCGAACACAGTACATCCACAACATAAGCTGACTTGCTTCGCCATCTTCCTTTCAAAATCTTTCTAAAAAAGGTATTGTTGTAGTTACCTAACTGAGCTAACACTACTAGAAGAAATCGATAGGCGATGGGCAAAACTATACAAAAAAAGAAAGCCAAAATTAGTTTGAAACTCTCATTATAGATGGCTTGTAGATCAATAGCCATTGTTGGTGAAGGTTTTGCAAAACCCATCAGCCAAAAATTGTTGGAGAAAGATAACAATCAAACGCTTATCCTGGTCAACTCCATGATAAGATATTGATAGAGCTAATATAATTTAAATACCGTGACAACTAACTAAAGAGTTACATCAATTTATCAAAGAACTCAAAAGACACGATTGCAATAAATTTATTCCTGATTTCGTTAGAGAAAGTGCATTCACAAGGCAAATAGATAATCTTTGTCTTCGTATTGAACTATAAACACTGGTAAAGAGTACAAAGACTTTCGATTTTTTTTTTCTTCTTTTTTTTTTTTTTTTTTGGGAGGGGGATGGATCGCTTTCATTTCTTCAACTAAGGATTTCCAAACAACAAAGAAGGCTTATGAATTAAGGATTGTGGCATCCGAGTTTTCGTCAGACCTCGAATAAGTAACGGTCCGTGACGGGTCGACGAATTTGTCGTCGAACTGTGTCATAGGCACCGCTTTCGGTCACCGTTTCATCACCACACTCACTGTAACGAAACACCACGTTTCGTCACATTCTCGCGATAGCATCTCACCTAGGAATCTTTTCACGTAAGGTCGCCCGTGAGACCCATCTCTTCCGCATTTGCACTTTATTAAAGCGAGCTTTCAAGCACATGGAGACGTCGACCCTCGAAGTTGCGGCCCCATCAAGGCATCCCTCCTTTACGCGATCAAGGAACTCGCCCATGCAGCCTTGTCGAGAAACCCTTCTCCATGCGGCAAATAATGGCCCACGTTCACGTCTTTGGAGTGGTCAACAATGAAGAATTGTTTGACCCATACGGCCACGTCACTTTTTCATTTCCGCCGGTCAACAAGAAGAGAGATCTTGACCGGGCTGCCACGTTCTTTAGTCTTCGGTGGCCAGCAAAGGAAGCTCTTGAAATTAGATGGATGCCACGCTTATCCCTCTCTCTTGGACAGTGACGCAGGGGAGGTCGACCAAATGATGACCACGCAACTCTCCACCTGCCGTTCATTGCAACAGCCACCGAGGGATCCCCAGTGTTAACCCATGCAGTCAGTATTCGAAGAAAAACAAGACCGCCAGCGGAGAGAGAGAGACCAGCATGCATGCAGAGACCCCGTCTCTAATTGCTGCCACCCGTTACTTTGAGCGCGACACGCCTGCCCCGTGCCTCCTCCTCTTGCCGCCACCGAACTAACATTTGCTGACCAAATTAGTCAATTATTGAAGGGGTAAAAGACGGCCACGTTGCTTCCACTCGTCCTCGCCTCCTTCTGCCGCTGAAGCTTTTGATTGCTGACTGGTTTTCAACAAAAACCAGTGACCAGAAAACAGCAAGCAGTCGAGCAAAACAGAGAGAGAGAGGACAGTGGGCAGCAGCGAGCGAGAGAGAGATTCGTGAGAGAGTGGGCAGCGAAGGAAGAGGGAAAGGACCGCCCCTCCGCCGTGTGCTTGGACGCCGCTGCTGTCCCCGTCGCGCCGTAGCCGCCGTTCCACTTGAGCTACAACTGCCGCACCACCGCACCAAATCCCTTGCCGTTAGCACTGTAGGAATTAAGGCAAGTTGAAATCTGCTAATTTATATAGTGTAGAGCTATTGCTGTCTTAGAAAGTGTATTGATAGGCTGGATTGTTGGATCTTGATGTTGAATGATGGTTTATTGAGGAACCGAGATTGTTTGGAGGTTGAAAGATTGATAAAATGCTCGGGTTTTTCATGCATGTTTTCGATTCCTTTAAACTTCAATCAAAACAGAATTGGTGACTGTGAAACCTCGAAGAATTCGGCCATTGATCGATTTGGAAAAGAAAAACCTCCCGATTCGTATGAAAAATTCTATTTACCGTGGCATCGACCTGAAATTTTTTAAGAAAATGCACGGTGCTTTCAAATCCCGAATTTTGATATCAACTTTTCTAAAACGTTGAGAGTCGGGTTGAATTTTGGACTTCGACTACACATCAATTTTAGCATTTGCAAAGCTTTGAAAATTTTGTTTATAAATGGGTTTGGAAAAACCTCCCGACTCATGCTGAAATTTCTACGTACCGAGGCACCGTTCACCAATGTTTCAAAAAGAAAAGTAAAATGTTCAGTGTCCTCGAGATTTCAAATTTTTACACGAACCAAACTTAGAAAACCTTGAAGTTGGGAGTGAAGATTTGACTTACCAATGTGCCGATTTCAAATTACTTGTGTTTGATAACTCACTTTGATTTTGGCCGTGAGGCGCAAGTGCAGCCCGAGAAATTACACATGGGTTTTCGAAATACATTGAAGGTTAACCGTGGAAGTGGATTTATGGCTTGATATTATGCTGCTGAAATTTTGTGAATTGATTTCATTGACACGAAAATGGCATATGTTTAAAGCCTACTGTTGTTGTATTGATATGCCTTTGAAAATCTCAATTTATATTGTTTGATGTCATAAAGGGAGACTTTCAAGAACCCAAAGGGGTTTCAAATGTTGTTGTTGTTTGAAAATGGTTTGGCATTGAAAAGATTTGATTGATATACCATGGCTGAGATGTGATTGAAGCCGTCAAACCCTCGAGTCGACAATGCCCCGGGAGTCGGGATACCCATAGGTTCGAATGAGTCAATGCCCTATGGATGCCTGGGGTCCGTAGTGCCTCAGAGGTTTTTCCCCGGGAGTGTCGGGATGCTCGGTTGTATTTTGAATACATGCCCAGAGGGTAGGGGTAACCATTTTCATGGCGAGCCCCAGAGATTCCTCGTGATGCCAGGTGGGGTGCGAGATGCCTAGGGGTGTAACGTAACACGCTTTGGATGCCTGGTTGTATTTTGAATACATGCCCGGAGGCTTTCGCGACGCGAGGTTGGGTGTGAAATCCCGGAGGGACGCAAACACTGGTCCTCTGGGCTAGACATAGGAAAATAAAAACGAACAGAGTTTTTCTGAACATAACGACCATGCAAATAACTGCGCCTGATTATGGGACTAAATTGTATGGCATGGTATAGGACGTGTCATTACGGTTTGGCCCTACAATCGGGACCTGTGTGCGACTGAAATGATGCATTCTAATTTTGAAACTGCATTTGCCATTGCTTTCAAAACTTTTATTGATTTGATGCACACTTGTTCTCTTGATTAATCGTTTTATCTATTTTGCATGGACTTAGACTTGTGATGGCTTGCATAGCATAGCTTAGTAGATCTTCAACTGCTGGGTGGTTGTACTCACCTCTTTTGGGGACTAACATTTCAAACTAGACAAGATACCTCTGTTGCCACCACCACTAGTAGATGGACCGAGTGACCGCGAGGAGGAGGACAACAGAGGAAGGAACTTTTGGATGCCAACACTGATCGATGGACTTTAAGTATACGACTGTTGAAAAAGATGTCGGTCATCTTTTGAAGTATAGCCGAGTATAGAAGACTACGACATTTTGGTGTACCGACTAAAGATGTCCATCTAGTTTTATGTAAATAAAGGTGTTCGGCTTTAACTTTAAAAATGTTTAGTAGGTGTGCATCGTTTTAATTTGTGAAAAGGGAAGTTGATGGATGTGCTTCCGCTATGTAAACTACGCAGGGACCGATCTAAAAGATATAAACCCTCAGGACTTATAGACTTTTTATAATTCGTTGGTATCAGAGTAATATACTATCAGGTCAAGAGAAAGGCAAGTGGACTATGGTGACCCTAGCGGATCGGGAGCCGTTCGAGGGTGCCACAATGATTGCTTAAAAGGGTTGAGATTGGGTGGGCAACCAATTACAAGGGAGCGCTTCAAGTCTACTAAGTGATTGGCCTCACGGTAATGGTGGACAACTTGAATTTCATGGAGATGGGCTAGATAAGATTTGCATTTTACAATAAGGGCCCGCAAATCCCACCCAAGTTGATTAGTGCCCAAGAAAAAACCTATTCGAGATGGGACACCTACTACCTACGAATATAGTCTAGTGGGACAGTCAATGGACACTTCATTATTTAGTCTAGACAAGAGTAGTATTAAGCCTTATAGAAACACAATAACATATAAATGCTGAAGATTACAGTGGATCGATGTATGATTTAGCTTCAAATAGTAACAAAAACTTAGAAAAATCATAATAACTATGATGGACAACAAGTGTAGGGTCTTTTTTTAAATGCACACGATCCCATTTGAGCAATTAAGAGCTTATTCTCCAAATACATAGACTTCTGCTTATGGTTCATAAAAAATCATGGTGCAAGGCCATACAATCTCACCATGAGACCATCCATGAAGAAAGATTTCGCTTATGCCCCATTACTGGGGGTATAATTTGGTAACTAACATGCCATTGGTTGATGAATGCATCATCCTATTGGTGAATTCCTCTGATTCAAGCTCTCATTGGGATGCTCAATCTGTGCAATCTACTTCGGATGGAGAAAGCTGGATGTTGAGGTGATAGCTAGGTGCATTGTAAGCAAATATGTAGGCATCAAAGCACATGAACTCTTGAATATGAATCCACGATAGCTAGGTCCACTCCTTCCAAAGGCATGCCTTCTCTCCATTGATTTCACACTTACAAGAATAAGTTTGGAAAATCTTCATACAATCGCAGCATTAATTCAATGACTCATCATGCAAGACATCTACCTCTAGTAAAGAACCATATATGACCAAGGAACAAAAATAATCATAAGTGTTCTATAGGCTAAGGGCCCATATGATAAAATTTCTAGAACAAAAATCAATTTCTATTGCTTGGACAAGTTTTTGAACAAAGAAACACATTTGATAGCAACTCAAAAGATAAAATTTCTATTTCTAGGGGTGGCGGTAACCGGCAATCGGCAGCAGCCGTTCGGCATCTAGTGTCCAGCGATCGACGACAAGTGTCCTGCAGTGGGTGGCAAGCATCGGGTGTCGTGGCGTCCAACGTCTAGCAGCCGGCATCTAGCGAGGCGGCTAGCGTCCGGTGATCGGCGGCGAGCATTTGGCTTCCCGCGGGTGGCAAGTGAGCGGTGGGCGGTGATGAGAGTGAACGATGAGAAGAGTTTTCATTTCTCGCTTTTATTCTAGAAATAGAATAGTTAAAAATTTTAGCTTCTAATTTCTATTCCAAATTTATTTCTAAGATAGAAATCTGTTCCAGAAATTAAAAAAAAATGAAATTACGTTATCAAATAGATTTTTATTTGTTTTGGAAAACAGAGAAATAAAGAAATAGAGAAACATAAATGTTGTCATGCGCACCCTAAAAAGACTTAGTTTTCGCAAAGGAATTTCTATTTCACTTGACCAAAGTTACAGAAGGTGCAGTGTCTCGTGGTAGCACGGTGAAACTTACATAGCTAGCAAGATATTTACCCCCTTCTAGTTGGTGGTAGAAGTTATTCTTCTTTCCATAAGTGATCTCTAGAAGTAGTACTCCAAAACTATAAACATCGGATTTCACTGAGAACTCTCCATGCATTGAATGTTCTAGAGACATGTAACCACTGCAAAAACGAACATTAGCAACATGTATATTGCAAACTCAGATTCAAATCACGTAGCATCCTTGAATAGATAAAATAAGCAAGTCTGGCATCTAATCATAAAGTCATTTATTCAAAAACTAAGACTTACAAAGTCCCCACAATTCTATTTGTGTTAGCCTAAGTTTGATCACTTCCAAAAATTCTTGCCACACCGAAATCCAAAATTTTTACATTCATTTCACTATCTAACAAGATATAGCTACATTTTGGGTCACGATGAATGATCTAGAGACGAGAATGTTCATGTAAATAGAGCATCCCTCGAGTGATCCTAGAGACTATTTTACAACGTAGAGACCAATCCAATTGTCCCCGTTTTTCGGGATCTGCATCACTATACCAAAATTCATTAATGTTCTAGGATGTGACACCTACTCAAGAAACTTAAGGCGAAGCTCATCACACAATACCAAAGTATATTTACTCTCATTCATCAAAGATAGTTCAAGAAAAACCTATAATCAATTAAAATAACAAAACCCAAAATTTTCAAAGTTTCCACAGCTAGTGAAAGCTTGACCATTTGATTTCAAGCAAAAGGTACATTTTGCAAATAAGAAGGTTAAAGTGCAACATACCAAATAAGAAGTAATCGAGGCTTTTATTTGGCACAAACTTGTAGGCAAGTAGCTTTTCGACTCCCTCAAAGCAAAATCTAAGCAGTCGTACAAGGTTTCTGTGTTGAAGCTTCGCAACTAATAGAACTTCATTCTTAAATTCTTCATCACCTTATCTTGAGCTTTGAGATAGCCTCTTTACAACAATTTGTTGTCCATTAGGAAGTCTACCTAATATGGTTTTATATTTATCATTTAATTCCTTATCACAACTACTTAGAAGCTACCATAAAAAAGCTTTGCGTGTTTCTTTTTCTTCAACATCATTATGTTCAATTCAATTCATTTATAAAGCAATTTTGGATTATCTCTAATAAATATGTTATATGTAATTGGAAAACTTCACCAAATCCACCATCACCCATCTTGTTTTCAGGAGAGAAATCATTTGTTGCGGCTTGTATTGTAGCCAAGTCCAATTGTGAGGACTCCACAATAGTAAGTTCATTTGCATCTACATTACCAAACAAATCAATATGAATATCAAATTACATCGACAATGACTCCTAGTGGCACTTGTAGGGTTGCAAATGCTTAGGAAATTATTATAATGAAAAGCATCGGATTAGCCTGGCATGGTTGTGTCCCCCTGCCCCGAAGAAATCTTTCCTCTCTTGATTGGTCATGAAAGGAAAAAAAAAAACAGTATCATCAATACTATAGGAAACAAAATAATGAGATGAATATCAATATAATGATCACTTCTTCATGCTAAGGGTAGTGTTAGGTCTATTATGTTGGAGAAAACTCCTTTATTGTTTTGAAGTTGACAAAACCTTTCCAAAGTCTAGTCTGAAGACTTCTAGACCTTAGTGTCAAAGTCTGAAGACTTTCAGACCTTAGTGTCAAAGTCTGAAAACTGCTAGACTTTAGGTTCAAAGTCCGACCACACCGACAATTTCCAGATTGAAGAATGAAAACTTATCCAGATGCAAAATTATCTTCAAGGATTCGATTCGCATGGTTTACGGATGACTTTATGGCTAGATTTAGCACATACATGATTGATTATCTTTTATTGGAATCAATTCCGATAATCAAATCTTTTGGAAGGCGAGCAAACTTGGAAAGTTCTACTTATGGAAACCAAGATATTGATTGTATAGGCGAACATGATTGACGGGCTTTCATCATAATCATCTAACGACTCGAGATCTCCTTGATTGATTCTATCCAATGGGTAGATTGGAAGAAAGCTTTTGGAAAGTGTCAACGGTCGTGATAGCATGAATGAGTACTTAAGGCAGACTCTCGAGTTGTTCGATAGTGTGCGTGAAAGAAAACTTTCAAAGTCCGAAGTTTCCTAGTTCCTTGTTATTACTTTCACTGAGCTCAAAATTATATACAAAAGAGAGAAATTCATAGTGAGATTTTGTGAGAGACCAGTAGAGACTCTTCACTAAAAGTCAAGATCACAAGTTGTAAAATCTCTTTTGATTCTTAGAGGAATCCAGCCAGTAGGCTGCTAGCGCAAGAGAGTGGACGTAGGCTTGATCTAAGCCGAACCACTATAAACCTTGTGTTCTATTCTCTTCCCTGAACTCTTTTATTTTGATTCGTAACTTTACTTAATTGTTTAAGTTTGACATTGTTAAAGTTTGTCATTTTCTAAAAGCAATTTTTTTAACTGAACCTTGCGAAATTTTTTGTTCACACCTATTCACCCCTCTCTAGGTATTGTTGCTAGCCTTTTCAATTGGTATCGAGCCCGTGTGCTTATTTTATTGAAGTGTTTTTACTTCTAAAGCTAAAGATCTATAGCTAGTATTTTGGCTCCAAGTTTGGTTGAAGGTCGGAGCAATACCAAACCTTTTTACTTTCATGGGAAAGAGTACAATGTGTGGAAAAAAAAGATGAAGGCATTCCTGAGATCGAAAAATCCCCTGGAATGGGATGTGGTAGAAAAATGGATCAATCCTAAAACTACATCAACCTCAGAAAGAAGAAAGGAAGTTGTAGATGCTGGCGAATTGACACAAGCATAATTAACCAAGAGACAAACTCTTGACGCTAAAGTCATCTAATACTGTACTTTATCTCATACTGAATATAACCGAATTTTTTCTTGTGAAACAACGAAAGAAGTTTGGACAGGTTGCACGTTACCTATGAAGGAACTGATCGAGTAAAAGAAACGAAAATTAATATCCTACTCGGACAGTGTGAAGCCTTCAAGATGAAGCCTGGAGAATCCATCACTGATATGTTCAGTCGCTTCACAGAGATTGTAAACGGCCTTGCATATCAAGGACAGCCAATCTCAGGACCAATGAAGGTCAATAAACTGCTGCGTGGACTCTTCAAAGATTGGAATCACGTGAAGACATCAATTACAGAAACCCAGAGGATCGTGCCTCTTTCAGTAGACACACTAGTTGGCACACTTCAATCATATAAAGTGGAGCAAATCAATGAGGAAGAAGATCCCAAAGGTAAGAAGTCAATTGCTTTAAAATCTAACGATGATTCTGATGATACAGATTCAAAAAATGACATGGACGATGAAGAGCTAGCACTCATGATTAGGAAGTTCAGAAAGTTGAACAGGAAGGGAAGAAGATTCAACTAGAAGAAGCGGAGCACTCAAAAATTTCAGAAGAAACCAATTGAGGACAATGAAACCAACAAAGATGTGATATGTTTCGAATGCAAGAAAAATAGGCACATCAGACCAAACTGTCATCTGTTGAAGAAAAAGAAAGAAAGAACTGAGAAACACAAAAAGGCTCTCAAAGCAGAAATATTGAGCGATACCGAATGCGAGGAAAGTAATGAAGAATATACCAACATATGTCTAATGGCCAATTCAGAATCAGACTCAGACTCTAAAATAGATTTTGATTCAGACTAAGATAAAGAAGTTGAGGTTAGCAATTTAAAAATTCTTGTTAAAGTCTCGAAATATATAGATGAACTCTATCTCAGTCTCAAAACATCTCTTAAAAAGATTTCCGAGCTAAAGAGGGAGAATTCTAAACTGAGACAATAGGAAACTTCTTGGAAAGAAAAGTTTGAATATCTGGATAAAATTTTCGTTAATTTGAAAGAAAATTCAGACTCTCTTTCGAAGGAAAATGCGTTTTTGAAGGAAGATATTTCAAACATCACAGAACGATTTTCAAAAGGATATGAGAAGTTGGAAAAAAATTCTTTTTATAAAGACCTTATTTTAACAAATCTGGTCTAGGAATGACTCCAGAAACTATTCATTGAATTGATTTTCCCAAAGTTAAAGAAAGAATCAAACAAAAACATTCAAAAACATTTTACAAAAATCATTTTCAAAAAGTTTTTGTAAAACCTATTGGTCGAAGTGCTCTTAAATGTCCAAATTGTAACAGCTCAAAACATTTCGAGAATGAATATCTTAAGGTTTGGAAACCTGTTAAGAAGGATTGGGCAAAGACTGTTTTCAATGCTAATTCTCCTGGGCCTAAGAAAGTATGGGTACCAAAGAAAGCTTGAGTTCTTCTTTTGATTACAGGTCACTATCAAGAAGAAGATCCAGTGGTATTTGGATAATGGTTATTCAAGACACATGACAGGTGATTCGAGTTGTTTTATAAAGCTTGTTCAAATAAATGATGGAAACATTTCCTTTGGTAAGAATAGTAAAGGTAGAATTGTTGGATGTGGAACTGTGAAGTTTGGAAGCCTGACTATCAACAATGTCTCCTTTGTGGAAGGTCTGAATTACAATCTATTCAGCATAAGTCAGCTTTGTCATACTGGATTCAAAATTAAATTCCAAGAATGCATCTATTCGCGAACAAGTAAAGACTTCTCTCAATCTTTTACTAGACTAAGGCATGTGAATATTTACCTTCTGGGTATAAAACTAGAAAGTTCTCAGTGTCTTATATCCATTTAAGATGAAGCAAATCTTTGGCATCAAAAGCTTGGCCATGTTAATATGAAGCAGTTTGCCAAGATTTTTTCCAAGAATCGTGTTCGTGGTCTCCCCAATCTAGCTTATCAAAAGTCTGAATTATGCACTCCATGTGTTTTGGGAAAATAGGTTAGAAGTTCCTTCAAACCTATAAATCAAGTTTCTACTAATCGAGCTTTGCAGCTTCTGCATATGGACCTCTTTGGACCTACAAGAACTCAAAGCATTGGTGGAAAGAGATACTGCCTAGTAATCGTGGATGATTACGCTCGCTTTACTTGGGTTTACTTTCTAGCAAATAAGTTTGAAACTTTCTCTCACTTCTTCATATTTGCCAAGAAAGTTCAGAATGAGAAAAGATATGGTATTTCGAGTATATGAACAGACCATGGAGGTGAATTTGAAAATTAAATCTTTGTAAAATTCTGTGATGGTTTCCATTATGTTTGCTCTTCTCCCTACACTGCATAACAAAATGGGGTTGTGGAAAGGAAGAATAGATCCTTGCAGGAGATGGCAATAACCGTCTTAATTGAGAGCAAAATTTTCTCTCGATTTTGGGCTTCTACAGCTTGCTACATCATCAACAGAGTGTTTTTAAGGCCTATTTTGGAGAAAACTCCTTATGAAGTGTATAAAGGGAAGAAACCAAATGTTTCTTATTTCCATGTGTTTGGCTGTAAGTGTTATGTTTTGAGAAATGCAAATAATCGAACCGGGAAGTTTAAAGAAAGATCAGCTGAAGAAATCTTTCTTGGCTACTCAACCTCAAGCAAAACATATAGAGTATTCAATAAAAGGACTCAATTTGTGGAAGAATTTATGAGCGTCAAGTTTCAAGATTCTACGCAGAATCAACTGGATCAAACTTAACTTGAAGAATCTGAACTGCTCCGGACTTTACAAAGTCTAACTTCCCCAAAGTGGTTCGGACTTCGAAGATCAACAAGAGAACTAGAAGACTCAACTGAAGCAGAGGATCAACGGACTCTCAAACCAACCAGCAATTGGAAACATAAGTCAACTCATCCTAAAGAACTCATCATTGGCAACATTGATTAATGAATACGCACCAGATCCAAAAGGCGAGAAGAGTCTAATGCTTTAGCACTTGTTTCTGAGATTGAACCCAAAAGTGTAGAAGAACTCTTAACTGATGAAAGCTAGATCGAAGCTATGCAAGAAGAGCTCAAACAGTTCAGCATCAATGATGTTTGGGAGCTAATTTCTAAACCTAAAGGTAAGTCTATTATTGGGACTAAATGGGTTTTTAGGAACAAGGTGGACGAGAAATGAAAAGTAGTCAGGAACAAAGTGAGACTCGTGGCCAAAGGATATACGCAAGAAGAAGGGATAGACTATGACGAGACATATGCACCGGTAGTGAGATTAGAAGCAATTAGATTATTACTTTAGGTTATTTCAGATGGATATAAAAAGTGCATTCCTAAATGGAATTATCTAAGAAGAAGTCTATGTAGAACAACCACCTAGATTTGAAGATCCAAGAAACCCAGACTCAGTCTACAGACTGAAAAAGGCATTGTATGGACTAAAGCAAGCATCTCGAGCCTGGTATGAAATGTTAAGTAAATTCCTAACCCAAAATGGTTTTGTTAAAGGAAGGGTAGATACTATTTTATTCATAAAAAGAGAGGGTAATGACTTTCGATTGGTTCAAATTTATGTTGATGATATTCTTTTTGGATCTCCTAATGAAAATCTATGCAAGAAATTCTCTAGATGTATGCAGGATGAATTCGAGATGAATATGATGGGTGAGTTAACTTTCTTTCTGGGATTGCAAGTTAAACAATCAAAGAAAGGAATCTTTATTCATCAACAAAAGTATGCAAAAGATCTCATCAAGAAATTTGGATTGGAGAATTGCAAGAAGACAGCGACACCTATGTCAAGTTCTTCAAAGTTGGACAAAGATGAAGGAGAAAAGAATGTAGACCAGAAGCTTTATAGGAGGATTATTAGTTCGCTTCTTTACCTTACGCATTTAGACCTGACATTTTGTTTAGTGTTTGCCTTTGTGCTAGATTCCAATCAGATCCCAAAGAAGCTCATTTAAGTGCTGCTAAACGCATCATTAAATACGTTACAACTACTCCAAATTTAGGTCTTTGGTATCCCAAAAAATGAGACTTTACTCTTCTTGGATATTCAGAAGCAGATTTAGTAGATTGTACAGTTGATAGAAAGAGTACTTCTGGTACTTGTCAACTGTTGGGCAACAAGCTGGTATCTTGGTTCTCAAGGAAGCAGAATACTATAGCTCTATCAACAGTAGAAGAAGAGTATGTGGCTCTTGGGAGCTGTTGTTCTCAAATTTTATGGATAAGGCAATAGCTAAGAGACTTTGGAATTGAAGAATCGTGCACTGAGATCAAATGCGACAACACCAGTGCTATTAATCTCACGAAGAACCCAATTCTTCATTCAAGGGCAAAACATATAGAGATTCGACACCATTTCATAAGAGATCACGTTCAGAATGGAGAAATTATGATTTAGTTCATTAACTCAAAGAATCAGTTGGCAGACATATTTACAAAGCCACTCGAGAAAAGTCTATTTGAGTCTATTCGCACCAAACTAAATATTATATCTTCTACTAGTTAAAATTTGAAGATGATCGGACTCGAATGTCCAGAAATTTCTTCTGTAAGTTAATATCTCTTCAATTCAGGTAAATTTAATTTTAGCATGAAAGTTTGAAAATCTACGTTGATTTTTGAATCGTTACTTGTCTATTTTAGTTTTAGAAATTATCCTTTTCGAATTTTTGAATTTTTGGCAATTTTTATGTTTGAAAAACGCAGTTTTATTTTTTCTTTATGATGGTTCATATACCCCGTTTCACTTACTTTATATACCGTCGAGTCCTTCTTCTCCATTTACGTTTTCACAAACCCTAGAATACGGAATTCCTACTCTCTCACTTTTACTCCCAAGTTTGCTCTACAAGTTTTCACCTTTTTCGACCGAACGTGTTCGAGAAATCCTCATCGACTGTGAAGATGTCTTTCCAAAGGAAGTCATCTCGGATTGCAAAACGGGGACAACAAAATATGCCAGAGGGTCCTACTCATTTTGACTTGACTGAGGAAAATGATTCCCCTCAACAATAATAACAACATTCTCAACAGCGTCATTCTTCACAGCGTGCAACTCAAAATCCTCCAAGCCAACAAGTGGAAGAGGAGATCATGGAAGATGTCAAACCTGTAAAAACGTTAAAACCCCAGTTTCTCTTTAAACTCTGCAATCAGTTGAAGAATGGTGGTACTGCCATGACCTTTATTGATGAATTTATGCAAGAACGAGGATACCGAAATGAGACTCTGTTCTTATGATTAATGGAAAGGTTAGGCATAACGCCTGAAGAAACGACAAACAGAACGTTTGCTAACTTTCCAAATGATCCCCGTTTTAGCCAGAGGTGAAGGATGATGATGAGAGAATGTACACAAATTTTCAGCATAGGATGGGCATTGCTGCTAATGTATGTGGAGAGGGAACGAGTTTGTTTCGTTCTAATGACCACAAAAAGATTTACTCATAATTGCTGAAAAGAGGGGTGACGAATCCTCGATCTGTGGATTTTGATTTCTTGGATTCATTGAAGGTGAACCTAAGGGAGAAGTTTGCTTTCCTTCGACTTGAGAAATTTTGCTTTAAGACTTCTATCGCCCTTACCCTGAATTAACTGCATATTTCTATTCGAACTTGTCATTTCTTGACGCAAATAGATTTTGCTTTACTGAGGGAAAAAGAGTTCGTGGTGGATGTGGGCGGATGTGGGCGGATGTTATTGGTGTGAAAAGAGGGAGTTTCAAACCAATAAAGGTGACTGTTGGTCATGCAACAAGCTTTCTTGTTCGTGATAGACTTTTTACGAAGACGGCATTTTCTATTCCATAATGATTGCCTCCAACATCTTGCTGCAGAAAGTCGTGATCAATTGCATTCGACCAAAGTCAACCTCCAAGACAAATTTATCTCGTTCAGAGGCCAAACTAATGTTTCCCATTAGTAATGGGATAAAGTTCTCGCTGCCACACACAATCCTAATGCACATGTACGGGATCTGTTGTGAAGGATAAGGGACAACTCCCTTACTCAGCGCTGGTCACTCAACTGTTCGGACACTTTCAAATTCAGCTTCTGTCGCGACCAAATTTTTCGGGTGTGAACCACCTAGGGTTTGGCTAATGGATTGTTAAGCCTAGACTTAACTCGGGCTCTCCCAAGCCCATGCCAATTCGCGACTTAAGTTCAAGTTCGTAACATACAAATGATTTTCAATCAGGAGTCGCCACTAATCTATTTTTGGTGGGTTGATTAGAAACCCAAGTAAAGTAATGGGAGTTTTACTTTACTCCTACGAACCAGAGATTTGTGAGTTCGGGGACTTGGTTACGTTAGATTTCTCTAACGCCCTTTCGGTACCTTTTTCTTTTATTTTGAAAAATGTTTCACAAGCAGTTTGAATCAATTTTAATTTACTTTCCTAACATGTGAGGTGATCACTCAGGTGCGCAAACCACCAATTTAACACCCAAGAAAGTAAATAAATAAAATGCATGACTTACTTATAGCAACGAAAGCATCTGCGTTGTTAGACCGAATTCACATCAAAGCAATCCTAGATATGATTTCTAATTAACAAGCAATCACTCGATTTTTGCTTTCACTTTTTTAGACAAGAGCATAGTCCATATGCAATGTAATGCAATGCTTCTAATCTAATATGAAATAATATGGCATGGCAACATGTCCTAAACTATATGAAAAAAAAAACTAATGATTTCTTAATGAACATGCAATAATTAAACATGCAATCTAAATTAATCAAGATGACCTAATTCTAATGACAAGGAAGTTCCAATTAAATGAACTTAGCAAACACTAAATGACGTGCATTTCATGAGCCTATTTCTATATGACGTGCACATAATTTTTATTCTAGAAAATGCAATCTATCCTAGAAATTGAAATTAATTTATCCTAAGACAAATTTTATTTTTTTTCTTAAAATTCGAAATTAAAAAAAAATGCAACAATTACCCAACTTGGTTAAAATCCTATCCAATTTAAATTAAGGATTAGGGCAAACTAAATCCTAATTTAAACCAAGATATTATTTTAACCTAACGACTTCTAACCCAAGATGCAATATATCTAAAAGTCGATTTAAATTTAAAATGAAACATGCAATCCTATTCTAATATGCATGAGAATGATTTTTTTGATTTGTTTCTTTTAATGAAAATTCATAATTAAAAATCACTAAAAATAAAAATCTAACTAAAGCGAGACATTATCTATTTTAAGTTAGGAATATACCAATCCTATCTTAATCTAGAACATTATCTCGTGATGCAATCCTAAAATATTATCTAATCTAGATACTATGTGCATTTTAAAAAAAAAAAACTATCATGCAATTCTTTTTTTTTTTAAATCTATCTAAACCTAGAATTAAACATGCAATTTTATCTAACATGCAATGACATGCAAAGAATACCATAATTCTAATTTTTATATGAAATTCGAAATTAAAATTAAACATGCAATTCACATAAAAAAAAAAAAATCTAACATCCTAAATGAATGCACTTTTTCTTTTTCTTTTTCATGACTCAAAATAAAATCCCTATTCTAAACATGCAAAATAATTAAAAAAACAAACCTAATCCTAATTTAGATTTTTTTTTATTTCCTTTTCCTTTCACGAAAATAAAACTAACTCAAACCCCACGACGACAAATCAGAACAAGATAAAATTGATATTCAAAATTGGCGAACCATATCTCGCGCATGAGATCGGGGCGGCCAATTGTAAAATTAAATCGCGAATCAAATCTCGGGCGTGAGATTGGATTGTCGATTTTTGCAAGGGATTGCGAGTCGGATTTCGGCGCGAAAGTTGGACCGACAACCTTTAATTTGAGGGGCACTTCCATGTTGGAATATCAATCATATATTTAGGAACAATTCTACTAACAAACAAAGTAAATAAATGAAAATAAAAATAGAATAAAATAAACAAAAAAGAAAAAAAAACTACCTAATTGATTTTCCTTTTTCTTTCTTTTTTCTCGCCTTCTCGAGCACGGCTTGCTCGTAGGTCTTTAAGGAGCAGCAAGTCGATTGGTCCGGCAAGGGCGACGGCGAGCGGTCCGGCGGCAAGAAGAAGTCGCAGTGGCATCGCGGCGGTAGCGGGCGAGCCGCCGACGAACGAACCAAGGGGCAGCGTCGGGATCGTCACGGATCGGCACGACGGCGGCTTCGTTGGGATGTTGGAGCGGCTCGGTGGTGTCGCGGGTGCAAGGCGGCGGACGCGGGTCACCGACGCCGGTGCTCGCGAGCGGTTCGATCCGCCGGCCTTCCGTCGTCGGGGCCGAGGCGAGCATATGCACCGGTGTGGCCGGATCTCGGGCGACAGCATATCGTCGAGGGGTTCGGTCGAAGACATAGCGGCGCGGCAAGACACGGCAGCCGATCGAGGGTTAGCGTTGAGTCAGAGCAGGGACACCGAGCGATCGGGGCGGAGGAGGGCTTCGGACAGATCCGCAGGAGACGGTGGCCGGCGAGGTCGCGGCGTCGCCGATGGGTGCGATCGTCGGGCATCGCAGTGAGGAGCGAGGGTTTGAGCAGCGGCGTCGAGCGGGCGACCGGCGCGGTGGACTCCGAGTGCGGGCGAGGTGGTGGTGCGGCTCGGGGTCGAGCGGCCGCGAAGGCGGAGGCGTCGAGTGGGTTGAGATAGTGCGGGGCGAGGCGGCTGCGGCGATGATCGGCTCGGGTTGTTGCCGCGGCGGTGCTCGCGTGGTGGTGGTGTGGTCGAGGACGAGCGGTGAAGGCAGACGAACGCGAGCAGCGCGGCGACTCGCGGACGACGCCGCGCGGCGGCCAGCGCAGCAGAAACCTCGAACAATGGGCCTTTGGGGCAAAGCGTCGAGAGGAAGAAGACGCTTCTTCTCCTATTTCATCTCATGAAGATTGCTTATAACCTCCCGATCACGAAAATTATTTTATTTCCTTATCTTATGAATATTCTCTCATGATTTCATCATCTATTGCTAAAGATAAGATTGCAATACGGTTCTCTCAATTTTCAAAAAATCATCATAATATCGCATCAAATCTTAATTTGTCACAAGATAATTGATAAAAAAAAAAAAAATAACGGGCTTGGGTTAATTTGCTCTTTTCGTGGGCCTAGCCCGACCCGCCACACTAAAGCTCAGAAACGTTAATTCGAACCTATACCATCGGTCAATAAAAAATGCATAACATGTAAATTAAAAATAAATGCATCTAAAATTATATGCTATGCAATTGAATCATAATATATATATTACTATATTTTTTTAGGGGTTAAAAATTAATCCCTAATTTTTATGCAATAAATAAATAATTGAGTGCCAAAATTTAGGTGTCAACAGCTTCCAACATCTCTCTATGTTCGAACCATTGCTCCTATGGTCATAGGATTGAAAATGGTGTCAAAGATGAGACTGAAGGAACTGAACAATGCCTTGAAGCGCTTGAAGGAGCAGTCCCCCACAAAACCAAAATAAGACTCTACCGCAAAGAAAATGAAAGGTAAGGAGCCTATGAGTGCACCTATTAAGAAGAGAAGAGCCCTTATTCTGCAGGATGAAGAGGATGAGGATGATCTCACTCTTTTATGCATTTGCCTTGAAAAATCTTCAGAGTTTTGTTAATTTTGAACAGCCGCAGAACAGAGAGGAAAGATGACAAGGAGAAACAAAGGCAAGAGAAAGAGAAAAAAGAGAAGAAAGAGAAGAAGAAGGAAGATAAGCAGAAGGAAAAGAGGGTCAGGATGACTCTGTTGAACCCTCTTTTGCAATATCATTGTCAGAGGATTCTGAGAAGACTAGGAGTGGAACTGTAGGAGATGCAAGAGAGAAAGAACATCACTTGGGAGCTGAAGCTAAGAAAGAACAAGAAGAAGATTTTTTTTCTCCACCTGTAGCCATAGAGATAGGAGGAGTTGCTGAGAAAATAGGTACTTTTTCTTCTCATGTTTTTACCAGTGATGATGTTAGCCGATCTCCTGCCGATCCAGAGGATGTCTATGCCTCTCAATTTCCTAAAGCTGATATTGAGGCATCCTCTCCAAGTCTTGGTGATCGACCTACTGATGTTCCCTCAAATCTCACAACTCTTGGAATTAATTTGGTTGGACCTAGTGCACAAACCGAACCAACAGCAGACTTTCAAAGGCTGCTAGAGTTCCTTTTGAAGTTGAAGGCACATCAATACGGGATGGAGTTTGAGATCAAGAACCTCCAATCAGCTTTGAAGTCTACTTCAGATTCTTTACACGAGCAGGTACAGGCCCTTAAACTTCAAGTTTAAGGGACTGCTAAGGGTGAAGATATTGACAAGTTGAAGGAGACGATGAGAAAGCTCAAGGAGACAGTTCAGTCTATGAGGGATTTCTAGCTCGTTCGCATCCCCAAACAGTCCTGATTTCATCAAACTTTTTATTCTTTTCCATGTTTTGCTGTTGACAAAAAAGGGGAGAATGTGCAGATTTAACTCATTTAACTCTTTTTTGTTGGTGTTTGACTGTGTTTGGTTTTTACTGGTTGAACTTTTGTTTGACTGTGAACCTTTGTTGAACTTTTTGACGCTTGCAGCAACTTACTTTGGTGATAATGACTATGGTTGGATAGTTATTTGTCTTATATTTTCAAGATTAATATGTTTTCTGTGGTTACAGAATCGATGTTATCCAAGTCCTAATCAACTTAGTTTTATAAGATATCATGCATTGCTTAGCAGTTGTTTTGCAGGTCAAAAGTTCTTAAATCCGCAGGAAAGTTTTGTTACCATAAAAAAGGGGGAGATTGTTGTAGAAAACTCCTTTACTATTTTGAAGTTGACAAAACATTTCCAAAGTTTATTCTGAAGACTTCCAGACCTTAGTGCAAAGTCTGAAGACTGCTAGACTTTAGGTTCAAAGTTTGCCCACATTGATAATTTCCGGATCGAAGAATGAAGACTTATCCAGATGTGAGATTATCTTCAAGGATTCGATTCGTATTGTTTATGGATGACTTTATGGCTGGATTTAGCACCTACATCTTTATTGGAATCAATTCTGATAATCAAATCTTTTGGAAGGCGAGCAAACTTGAAAAGTTCTACTTATGTAAACCAAGATCCTGATTGTATGGGCGAACAGGATTGACGGGCTTTCATCACAATCATCTAACTACTCGAGATCTCCTTGATTGATTCTGTCCAATGGGTAGATTGGAAGAATTCTTTTGGAAAAGCCAACGATCGTGAAGGCATGAATGAGTATTTAAGGTAGACTCTCTAGTTGTTCGATAGTGTGCGTGAAAGAAAATTTTCAAAGTCTAAAGTTTCCTAGTTCCTTGTTATTCCTTTCACTAAGCTTAAAGTTATATACAAAAGGGAGAAACTTATAGTGAGAGTTTGTGAGAGACTAGTAGAGACTTTTCACTAAAAAGTCGAGATCACAAGTTGTAAAATCTCTTTTGATTCTTAGTGGAATCTAACCAGTAGGTTGTCAGCGCAGGAGAGTGGACGTAGGCTTGATCTAAACCGAACCACTATAAACCTTGTGTTCTATTCTCTTCCCTAAACTCTTTTATTTTGATTCGTAACTTTACTTAACTATTTAAGTTTCAAATTGTTAAAGTCTGTCATTTTCTAAAAGCAAATTTTTTCTACTGAACCTTGCGAAATTTTTTGTTCACACCTATTCACTCCCCTCTAGATGTTGTTACTAGCCCTTTCATATTAAATGTGGTGCAGATGCTACCTATGCTTGAAGAGAATTGCTATAGGTTAGGATCATTTTGAGGCCTCGTTATCTTGTTGGTCATGTCGAATCTCTTTCCCTCTAGCATGAGTCATGGCATCCCAAAAAGAGTACTTTAAGACGATGCTCTTCTTTGAAGTGCAAAATCAACTGATTTAAGGCCCAATGCGGTCTGAAGACTCGGTATCAATCTAGGCAACTGTTTGAGTAGTAATTTATCCAAATTCTCCTTTGGAAAACCAAGATAATTTCTTCTAGCGACATTCTTACCCTCCACTTCAGCTTGAAAGATTGTCAGGAGAAAAGGCACAAGAGTTTAATAATATTGGCTAATTTGATTTTCACCTGATTTGTCAAGGTTTGGATTGATATCATGGTTGGCCGTACAAGATACGCTGCTTGTATTTCTAGGGAGATAGTCTTCCAATCATGGCAAAACTCTCTGTTTTCTGTTTCATGAAAGCATTGAGATTATATCCCATTTACTCTTTGGATGGAGTTTCTCTCAGCAAGTCTGAAAGGTGCCCTTCATTTCTATTTTCTTTCTAATGATATTGGTAATTTGGGAGTTTGAATTGTCCTAATGCAGCGGGCTATGAAAGGGAGACATTTTCATAGGTCTTTGGTGAAATTTTTGTGGAATGGCATTTTATCAAGAAGGCCATAAATGAGTTGTTACATTCCCAAACTCTTCTTCTGTTGATGGCATTATATGTGCTTGTACATAGTTTTGAAGGTTTTTTTTTTTTCGTTCAAAAATAGTTATGAAGGTTGAAAGGACATAAAGAGTCAAATCTTTCCATTACGGAATATTATCTTTGACTCTTGATTATTGTTGAGTGTCATATGGTGATGGTTGTTATATAAAGAGGTGATTAGTCTTGGGATGGACTGGATCCCAATCTAGCATTGGAAACCAAATTTGTCATTTCCAAACTTTCTTGTTCCACCGGCTCATTTCTACATTTTGGTTAAAAATTATATTTATTATTATAAAATGTAAAAGTTGCATTATTTTATTTCGGTCAAGTGGGTTATGTGATTATTTGTCCATACTGAAGACATGGTTCTAATCTTTTTGAGTGCAAAATTTCCTATTTTTAGTTTTTTCAAATAGAGGCTTCAAAATCGTTTTGGAATCGATTTAGCTCAAAAACTAGCCTAATTGGGTGATTAGCTTGGAATTGAACCAGGCAGGCCAGTTCTCGCCAGTTCTCGCCAGTTCCCAAGTCGAGCCCCATGCTCACTTTAACTTTAACGAAACGGCGAAGGAAATCCGGTCGACGGAGGGCCTCGGCCGCCAGCTTCAAGCTTGCCCACCGGTTCCGCTCGGCTGAACCGGTGTCCCATCGAGCTTTCCAGCGAATCCTGCTCAGCATTAATGGCGCTTGAGATCTTATCCTCTCCGGCCGACGTCGGCCTACTCTACTCGACCGTAGGCCGTCCTTCGTGTGTCGGCCTCCCTCTCGCGCGTGAGTTGCAGCGGCGAAGGAGAGGGAAGGAGGAAGAAGAAGAGAGAAAGGGGCTGGGCCGGGGTGAAGAAGGAGGAGAGTGGGCCTAGCGCCCGCACGAAGGAAAAAAAAAAGGTCAATTTGGGAAATTTGGGTTTTTGCTTTGCTTTTCTTATTTTTATTTTTTTCCGTTTTTTTTTTGTTTTGTTTTGTATTTTTTTTTTATTATCCGAAAAAGGAAAAATAGATAATTAATGAAAAACCTAATTTAAAAAACGAAATTTAAGTATCAACAGCTGCCCCTCTTTGAAGGTGAGTTCGCAGAGGTTGCATTCAAAGAACCGATGCCTAAATTTTATCTATGCATGCGTAGCAGATTATATTTTATTTGGGACCTAGCATTCTATGCGGAAAATGAGTGATATAACTTTAAATATACTAAGACAGATAAGAAGACACCTGTAGTTACTTACCGGGAGTGAGTGAGATAGGGTGTGAACCCCGAGTTTGGCAAGTATCGAGGCGTCATCTTACCTGGTGACATGAGGAGGTTGCTTTTCCAGGACTCGAACCATTCTTCGGTCGCCTGTTAAAACAATAAGTGATTTGCCTTGGACCCGAACCTTTCTTACATCGTCGTGACGGTAAAATGCTTTTCCAGGGCCCGAACCATTCTTCGGTCGCCTGTCAGAGCAGTAAGTGGTTTGTCTCAGACCCGAACCTTTCTTCGGTCACCGTGACGGGAGATGCGCCGACCTTTCTCGGGGCATCTATTTGTGGGTGCCTCGATCGTATCGAGGGCACCAGTTGGTACCCGACCTTTCTCGGGAGGTGCGTCGACCTTTCTCAGGGCATCAATTTGTGGGGGTGTCTGACTTCTGTCGAAGACACTAGTAGGAACCCAACCTTTCTCGGGAGGATGCACCAACCTTTCTCAGGGCATTGATTTGTGGGGTGTCTTACTTTTGTCGAAGACACCAGTAGGAACCCGACCTTTCTCGGGAGGATGCGCCGACCTTTCTCAGGGCATCGATTCTGGAAGATACATGGACATTCATAGGCATATCAAAGAGTACCTAGATATTCACAAGTACTAACCTGAAGGATATTTGGGCCTTTGCAGGCGTCAAAAGGGCGTTTGGCTAATCATAGGCATTGGAGGGGTACTTGGATGATCACAAGTACGAATTCTTGAAGCATACTTGGATGTTCACAAGCATCGAAGGGGTATCTGATAATTGGGAATATCGAGGACATACCTTGGATATTTGTGAAGACGTCTCATTTCTTGGTAATGGGAATATCGAGGACATACCTCGCATATTCGTGAAGGTCTCTCACCTCCTGGTATTATAAACTTGAATGTGGTATGAGGCTTACCTGGCTAGCCACAGGCACTCAAAAAGGTTGGAACACCTGGGTAGCCGCAGTATACAAAGTACTTGGTAACCGCGGGTGCACAACGCAAAGGTGGAGTGTTTGAACGGCTTACATGCGATATTATTTGGGGACAACTCGGGCAGGTCGAGTGTCATGGGAAGGAGTACCTAGACAATGAAAGGCATTCGAAGGTAGTAGGATACGTGGTCGGTTGCGGGCATCCTAGCTATGAAGGCAACTCGACCAAGTCAAGTGTCAAGAAAATGGAGTATCCGAACAGTGGCTGGTACTCAAAGACAAAGGGGACACTTGGACAGTCGCAAGCATCCAATACTCTGGGAATGACTCAAACGGGTTGAATGTCGCTAAGAGGGAGTACCTGGCAAATGGTGGGTACTCAAAGACAAAGGGATAGGGATATGCTTACCTGGCAATATCTTTAATTTCAAGAAGTATGTCTGCTATTTGCACAGTATGTACACATAGTTATATATGCTGTAAATTAATGAATTTAAATGAGATTCATGCATGACAATTTTGTCAGTTTTGCATCATCTGAATTCCACTGGGGAAGATTTTGAAAGACAACCTTCATTTAGAATGTAGATGTCTTGAGCATGCGAGATGAGGGACTTTTAGTCTAAAAGGAATTTCCACTCACTCTCATGAAAAATGCTATCCTGACCATTGATGCAGGATTTATAAGGACCACACATTTCACTGTCATCATGTCAGCAGGGGTCCGAGTATTCTCGCAAGTGGTACGATTTTACCAGTGTGAGAGGTCTTCTTCGAGACCGTAATGTAGGCCTGATCAGTGGTTTATCAAAGGGGCCATCAAGGTCACGGCTCCGTGAAAAAGATGCCGCACGATCATCTCCGGGTTTGCAAGTCAAGAACCCAACGAAAAGAGATAGAATAATCTTGCTCGTACTTCTTCGAGCAATGTTTATAGACATATGAAATCCTACGTTAATTGAAGTGCCCTAGTCTGAAGAGACTTTTACAATGGGATGCAATGTAGGCTTGACTTATGTGCAAAAGGATGAGAGCTCATGTTTGCCTTGGCATTTGTCGCCGGTCTTTCTTCTCATTGTCAGATAGAGGCTCTATCAATTGAACCACAACATCAACTTTTCTTGAGAATACAATTGACTATATTCTTTAGTTGGGGGCATTGGCCTTGCTTTTACCAGGCACACTTGCTTTTTCATGCCCCTAGTTTTTATTCCAATTTTTCATTCATGGGCATTGACCTTGCTTTTACTAGGTACCACTGCTTTTTTATGCCCCTAGTTTTTTTGTTTTTTGTTGCTTGAGGAACTAATCTAGACAAGTTCAAGCAAACGCTGTTGTTAGACTGTTAAGTCTTCATCTTTTGCCGGCGCTCCCGATTTTGCTGCTCGAATGGCGTAACTTCTGTTTTGCCTCCATGTGAGGGTGAATTTACGAGACTCAATTGGATTGTATAATGAATACAAGTGCGTAAAGAAAGAATTGCTCTTCGTCATTCTAGGGCACTTAAATTAACGCGAGTGTTCATATTCAATAAAGACACCCGAAGATTGATGCAAGTGCGAGCAAGAAAATTTCTATCCCTTTTCTCACCTCGTGATGCTGATTTGCCTCTGACTTGCCCCAGTGTGGGGTGGTTCTTTGACAGGGGTAGAACAGAAATTTCACCAATGTATGGGGCTCAAAGGAGTGAGCGATGGAATGCCTCTCACTGTTTTGGTTATCGTACCATTCGCGAGAGAACTCTTTACCCTGCAGTCATGGAATCTTTCGCACTCATCTCACAAGTGTGTAGATGGGGGACTATATGTAGGATATGGCTTGCCTGTCAAAGTTTTGACGCACCTCCTCCAACATGCTCAATCAATCTTGTATTCTCCACTTAGCTGTCTATTCTAATAATCCTTAGTGAAATCAGTGACTTAGACAGACAAAATCATCATGCAAAATTCATCTGGAAACAGCACGCAACATTTTCAATATGATGGAGTTTGAAATCTTCAAAACAAGTGAATGGTTTTGACTCAAAAAAGACCCTATTGACAACTTTAGGAGTTAACATAATGGTGTTTTCAAATATGTTAAACTTTGAACATCAAAAGGGTTATTCGCAAATGGGTGTCAATGGTTGTCCCTATTGAATAGGGAGATGTCACATGAATAATCAGCTAGGGGTTGATAGTTTGATCGGACGTCTTTGTTTTTGCCCCGGGCTTAGATCACTTGATTTGTTCTATTTAACCATTTAATCTGGCTCTTGAATCCCAATGCTTCCCGTCAATATGAGTTCGAGAGTGAGTGTTAGAAATGATGCCAAGTTACCTTTCCTCCGAGTTTATTTGTGCTTGGATCTTAGGGAAGTTCTTGACGGCCTCTTTTACATTTCAATGCTTCCTTCAACGGCTTTTCCTACTTGTGGCCACATATGCATGATTGCTGGTCGTTGATCGATTTTCAACTCTTTCCTTCTGTGGAATTTCTCCTTCTGCCTTTGATTATAGCAGCATTAGGCAAAGTCATGTACCTCAAGCTTCTATGGAATTTGAGATGGACAATCAAAACTTCCAATTCTCCGATGGTAATTACTTTTTGCAAGAGCATGTGTCTCGGAACAAGAAGTGAGGCCTTCGATTCTAAGATTGTTGATCGGGGACGAAGGTTCCTTTTAACTAGACTCGGTTCCCGAATGACGTGTCCTTTACACCGAGCTGGGCGAAATTGACATGGATTACTCTTACGCGTCCACCTGGGTAACGTTCATTTGTTCAAGTTATGCCATCGAGTTTGCTACTTGATTTTCGACACTTCCTTAAATGCTGGTGATTACCATTCATTTTTCTCTATTGAGTCAACCAAACACACATCACTCATATATAAAGGTGCATAGGCATTTTCATTATGATAGAGAAGTGCTTGGCAATGCCAGACGATGAACATCTTTCAAGGGTAGTATTTTTTTATAGCATCGGAATTAACCGGTTTAGAGAATTCTCGCCCATCCATCTCAGTTAGGATCAAGGCTCCTCCGGGGAGTATCTTCTTTATTACATAAGGACCCTTGTAATTTGGGGCGAACTTGCCGCCGAGCTCTGGAAAGATTGGCAGTGTCTTTCTCAAGACTAGCTCGTTTACCTCAAAGTGCTTGGGTCGCACTTTTTGATTAAATGATCGAGCTACCTTCCGCCGATAACATTGACCGTGACGAGAGGGCTTTCGTCGCTTTTCATCAATCATGTTCAGCTGCTCGAGCCTTTGTTGTGTCCATTCCTCCTTAGACAATCCGCCCGGGATAAGATCCGTAGGAAGGGATTTCTACTTCCACAGCAAACCGCTCCATACCGTAAACCGGGAGAAAGGGGTTGCTCTAGTGGAAGTTCGAATCGAGGTTCGATATGCTATTAGTGCGAAGGGTAACCTTTCATGCCGGTCGTGGTAGTTTTCAGCTGTCGTGGCTAGGATTCTCTTGATGTTCTTGTTGGTGGCTTCCACAGCTTCATTCATTTGTGGACAATAAGGGGACGAGTTCAGATGTTGGATTTTGAACTCAGAAAACAATTGATCAATCAACTTGTATTTCAGGTTTGACCCGTTGTCGGTGACGATAGCTTCCGGTACGCCATAACGGGCGATTATGTCACTTTTGATGAACTTCATAAAGTTTCGTGCAGTTACGCTTGCATAGGATGTGGCTTCGATCCATTTTGAGAAGTAATCGATTGCGACCAAAATGAACCGGTGCCCGCTTGATGCCTTCGGGTTGATTGGGCCAATTACATCGATGCCCCACATTGAAAATGGCCATGGCTTAGATAATTAATGCAGTTCGGTTGGAGGGACATTTATCTTGTCTCCATGAATCTGACAACGATGACAGCTTCGCACATGTTGGGCACAATCGCCTTCTAAAGGGAGCCAGTAATAACCTAATCTCATTATTTTCTTGGCCAACATGTGTCCATTCATGTGAAGGCCACATACTCCCTCATGTATTTCTTGCATTATCCGTGTGGCTTCAATTGCGTCAACACACCTTAGCAGACCGAGTCATATGATCTTTTGTACAGATTTTCACCACTGACAAAGAACCTCGAAGCCATTTTCATTAGGTATTTTCGATCAGAGGGAGTGCTTTCTTTGGGGAATTCCTGCTTCTGGACGTACTTCATGCTATCGTAATACTAGGGTTTCCCATTGGGTTCTTCAGTGATAGTCATGCAAAGTGGGCTTGTCTTGCCGGGACTTCAATCTTCAAAGGCTCTACTTCCAACCCCTTTGTTACTTGCAACATAATTGATAGCGTTGCTAGTGCATCGGCGAACTGGTTATGCATTCTAGGTAGATATTCGAACGAGACGTCCTGGAATTCTCCCACCAATTTTTCCAAGTAGTCGTGATAAGGTACCAGTTTGGCGTCTCTTGCTTTCAGTTGCCCAAAGTCTGGCGGATAATTAAGGTGGAATCACCGAACACTTTTAGTTTTGTTACTTCCATTTCGATAGCCATTTGCAGGCCGAGGATGCATGCTTCATATTCGGCTATATTGTTGGTGCACGGAAACATTAATTTTGCAGCCACAGGATAATGTTGTCCATTTGGGGATATTAAGACCGCCCCGGTGCCGGAACCTGACAAATTTATAGCTCCGTCAAAGAACATAGTCCATGTGTCCTCTTCTACTGTTGAAATTCGGTCGTCTGGGGAATGATCCTCGCGCAATATAATTTAATCTTCCCAGGAGGCTCCAAACTTTTTTTACAGTCGAGGGAGGAGGCATCTCAAATATTGCTTTAGTTTTTGATGGGTCCACTTCTATCCCTTTACAGCTCACAATGAATCCAAGTAATTTGCCGGAAGTTGCCCGAACACACATTTTGCTGGGTTCAAGCGCAACTTAAACTGGCGAAGTCGATTGAATAATTTTTCTAGGGTCTTCACATGGTCCTCTCCGTGTCTGGTTTTGGCGATCATGTCATCGACATATACTTCAATTTCTTTATGCATCATGTCATGGAAAAGGGTGGTCATGGCACGTTGGTAAGTTGCTCCAGCGTTTTCGAGGCCAAAGGGCATGACCTTATAGTGAAAAGTCCCCCATGGAGTAATGAATGTTGTCTTTTCCTTGTCTTCCTCTTTCATTTTTATTTGCTTGTATCCGGAGAATCCATCCATGAAAGAGAATAGTTTGAATCCAGCAGTACTATCCACAAGAACGTCTATGTGAGGTAGCGGAAAATCATCTTTTGGGCTTGCTTTGTTCAAATCGCGGTAGTCGACACAAACCCGGATTCGACCATCTTTTTTCTTCACCGGTACAATATTCTCTACCCAACTAGGATATTGCGAGACTTCGAGGAAGCCTACTTCCAGGAGCTTCATTACTTCTTCTTCAATCTTTTTTGACAACTCAGGCTTAGTTCTTCTTAGCCGTTGCTTCTTGGGGGCTACATCAAGGTTGGTTGGCAAGCTATGCTCCACGATCATTGGATCGAGGCCTGGCATAGCGGCATATGACCATGCGAATACGTCTTGATACCTTTTTAGGAGGGCAATTAAGCTTGCAGCTTCTTCTTTAGGAAGGTTTGCGCCAATCTTTATCTCCCTTGGACCTTCTGTGCTACCTAAATTGACAATGACGATGTCTTCAGTAGTAGGGGGCCTTGTTTCTTCGTGGCGCTTCCAATTCCGTTGAATTTCGTCGGAATCATCAAAATCATCATCTGAGTCATCAGAATTGCTATCATGGCTACTTACGGTGTTGGTCTGGATCATTCCCATACCCTTGCCTGTCGCTAGATTATTCCTGTGTCATAGAGTAGATAGGCTAAGGGAACCAATAAGGTTAGTAGAATGCATGCTTCCTTCTTTTGAAAATGTGATAAATTGTTCTTGAAGATTTAGGACAAGGAAATATTAGGAGACCCGGGTCTCAGATTTCTTCTTTCATTTGACGGCTGGCTATCATCAACGGGCCGGTTTGGTGTATCTCCTCATGCCCTCAAAATGTTTTCAACTTTATTTATTAGTAGATGGATTTACAGGGTGATTTCAAAAATCGTTCCTTGAGTGGAACTGATGTTGAAAACGAAACAAGCCAGACTTTGAGAAATATGTACAGGCTCCCACGTAGGGGAGTATGCAGAGGAATTAAAAAGGATTCTACTCGAGCGGGTCTGCACCCATTTCCCCTGACGGTCCTTTGTTGATAACGCCCACGAAGAAGTCTTCATACCAGTCGCCAGCCATGTCTCCCTGTGCTCCCGGCTTTGCGGATTTCAGATCATCCATGCCTTCCCATCCATCAGGGACGATGTTGTGATGATGCTCATAGAAATTGTGGGGGCTTGAATAATCGACATAGTAGTCAAATTTGCCACTTGGTTGGCCCAAAGTATCCATGATTGCCTCTCCTCTACGCGCTTCCTTAGCATGCTCGGGGAACATGGTACGGGTGCTGGGTACCACGAGGAGGTGATCTTTGCCAAAACACAGCCATGGAGAGCGGAACGTGAATACCCCAGCATCCAAAAGATCCTGAACCTTGTCTCTCAGGATGGTGCAGTCATCTAGTGAGTGTCCTAATTCCCCCGAATGATAATCACATTGCTTGAATGGATCATAATCAAGGAAGTACTCGGGAGTAGGATGGCTCAGTTCCCTACCGATTATCCCTTGCTCTAGGAGGATGGGGAAAATAATGGCCATTAATTTAGGAAGAGGCGAATATGGCCGAGTGCTTCTTTGGGACAAGGGTAGCTGTGCCCCTTGCCAAGTCGTGTCAGTAGGGTCTTCTTCATTTACTACCAGCTCCTCATTGTGACGAGAGCGGTATGCACGGGTAGCTTGAGCGAAGTTTTCTGTCAAATGGTGTACAGTCTCGCATGATTCTTCAACTTGGTGTTGAAGCTAGATGAACGAGAAGTTATCACCTGTCTCTTCTAACTACTCTTCCTCAATGGCACCTATGAAAATGTCCCCGAACATGGTGGTCATGTCATCTGGCCCCTCTTTCTTTATAAGTGAGGGCCAAGTTGTGTCTTCCTGGATTATAGGCAACTTCGCGCTTCCGGGGTTGAACCATTTTGAAGCATTCACTTCCTCTTCCTCATGCATCATCCTGGCTGGGCTTGGGAAAGTTTCCTCGAGACGGGGATATACAAGGCCGACTTTTTCTTTGCTTTTCTATCCGAGGAATATCCTAAGCCGATAGTATAGGGTCTCCTCAGGGCTTCAATAGGCTGACGGATGCCCTGGCCTCTCCTACCAAGCCCTCGTCCTGGAATGAAACCATGTCCAACCATGATTTTTCCTACCATGATTGCAGCGCTTGATACCTCGGGGACGAGAGGCAAAGTCCCTCGAGTTTCATGTATAGTAGACACGAGCTCGAACGATTGATAGCTGGCTTCGCTTTTGTCACTAGGTTCAACATAAGGGATGGCCGTCTCGTGGTAGATGCGGTGATCTTCTTCTCCTCGACCGTGATCAGTTTTCCTCCAACCACGAACTTCACACTTTGGTGCGAGGCTTGAAGGCACCGCTTTGCCCCGCGACGTGGATCCATGGGCGCCTAAGAGGAAATTGAACGCAAGTGGGGATATCCATCACGGAACAAAATTTTGAATATGGTTGGGCCAATTTGAATGTCGAGCTCGATCTCTCCCACTGTTTCCTTCTTTGTTCCATCGAATGCTCGAACAAAATTCTTGGGTACCTGGATCCATGATCTCTCTATTTTAAGGCGACATAGTATCGCTAGTGGACATATATTAAGAGCAGATCCGTTGTCAATCGCACTCGAGCGACGTGAGATGCATTGTACTTGAATGATATGTAGAGGCCCTTGGTGTGTCCTCTACCCTCCTCAGGAATTTCTTCATCAGAAAATGCCATTTGATTTTTTAAAAGGATGGTATTGACAAATTCCTCGAGTTTGTCATGCTCAATCGTTTGAGGGACATGTACCTCACTTAGTACTTTCATGAGGGATTTCTGGTGCTTGACAGATGTCTGAAGCAATTCCAGCAGAGAGATCTGTGCTGATGATTTTCGTAACCATTCCACCACATTATATTCACTGGCCTTAACTACGGCCAAAAACTCCTTGGCTTCTTCGTCAGTGACGGGCTTAGCAGACTGAGTATTTGCTTGAGCATAGGTTCTCCCAGATCTCGTGACTAAGCCAACATCAAGGTCATAAGACCATGGTACTACATTGTTGTATTCGTATTTGTAACGCTGGGGAATCTCGATGACTATAGCTGCTTCTGCTGTTGATGCTTGAACAATGGCTTCTTTCCTTTCAAAGACGCTCTCAGGTGAGGTGGAATTCTTCTTTTCCTTTTCCGCATTTAGCGCGGCAAATTCTTCCTCCCAGTTGATGAGGACTTGCGATATGGTAGAAACTATGCCGGCGTGGCCGGCGCACATGATCATCCCGGCCTCTATCATTCTTAATACCCTTTCCTCCATTATTGCAAAGGGTGGTATTTCATCACTCAGATAATACCAGGTTTCTACTAGCCCTCGATAGATGTCAACAATATGTGCATTGACATTTTTTATTTGACCGACTTCAGAACTGGATATCATGTTTACTTTGTCAGCATGATCAGGGAGCGGATTGCTTTGGACATTTGGCTTTGTAGTTTGGAATGAGAAGGCCCTAGTATCCAGTAGGTTCTGGATCCGATGCTTAAGGACGAAACACTCATCAGTTGAATGGCCTACTTCTCCCATGTGATAGTCACATTTTTTCGACGGGTCATAGCTGGAGAAGTTTTCAGCGTTGGGTTGTCTTGGCTCAGTTGAAAAGAGGCTCTTGTTTCGAAGGATTGCCAAAACCTGGGAGGGAGATCCAGGAAGCGGAGTGAATTGTCTTCGGTTGTTGTAGCGTTGGGGTGGACGGCTATTAGTTTGTTGTTGGCCTGTGCTTGTCTGAACGGTCGGGAGGTGACCGGTGTTTGCAATGTAGGTGGCATTGACATCAATCAGGGGTTCTTTATCTTTTTTCATGTTGAGCCTTCTGCTGACAAGTGCAGGCTCAATGAACCAGCCGTCCCTTAAACCTGTCTCAATCTGCTCTCCCACTGGAATGAGCTGATTGAATGATTCAGCAATCGTAGTCACCATCCGATTGCGGTATTCATAGGGAGGGTTTTGATGAACATTTTTCTCAATTCAAAGTCAGTTGGCTCAAGGCGATCCGAGCGGCGAGATTCCTCCATCTAATAGCATATTCTTTGAAAGATTCCGCTTTTTCTTTTCCGTGCGATCGAGATCCTCACGAGAAGGGTAATGTCCATTATGAATTTGTGCGCTTGAGGAATGCCTCACTTGCTTCACTCCATGTCTCGATGAGGTTTATGTTCTTTTTTATGTACCACCTCAAGGCGGGACCTACCAGGCTTGATTGGAACAATTAGATCATTAAAGGTACATTATTCACGTACCGGATCATTTGAACCAAATACATTTGCAAGTGAGCCCTTGGGCAGGTCGTGCCATCGTACTTTTCAAACTCAGGCATTTTGAATTTTTCTGGCATTTTGACCTTAGAGTAGATGGAGAGGTCTGTTGGAGTAGGATCTTGAAGGCCCTGCAGTTGTTTTAGCCTTTCTTCAAGTTTCTCAAGGCATTTGTCATGTTCAGTCTTAGACAAACTGTTGGGCTTTGCTTTCTCAACTATGATTTGGTGCGTATCATCCTCCAATTCGAGCATGTTATCATCGGTATCTCTTCCTTGATCACCTCGGATGGACGATTGCGGTAACAATACTTCGATTGAGGTCGGGGCGGGAGCCAATTTGCCTTGGATGGAATCTATCTCGCTTTGAGAGTTGTTGAAGCACATTGAAGACTTGCTTCATTTCACTTTCCATAATCTCGACACGGCTTGGCACATTTTCTTCAGCCATTCTAGCTTTTGGATTTGGCGAATACGACTATGTTGTGATTACCTGCATTTGCACAAAACGGAAAGAACATAAGCGAGGGAAACAAACGGAACATTGGCCCATGGCAAGGGTCAAGTCATTTTTATTTATTAACAGGGGAAATATACAATGCCGAAAGGGCTCTTCAAACAGGGCACAAAAGATAGAGCGATCCTAACTATTCACATTTAGACATATTCACAAAAAAAAAAAAAAACCGAACCGCCCATTTTCATATGCGATGGGAAGCTCCAGTCTTGTGAAGCCGCTTGCTCTTTCGTGCTAGCTTTGATATGTGTTTCCTGCTTGTCTCCAAACTTTTTTCAAGAGATTTAATTCGTCCTTGCAAAGTAAGTTTATCAGCTACATCGGGGATTGATGGTTGCAGTTCCTCAGGAATTATGTGGTTGAGGATGTAGAATGTGGATGTATGATGAGCTTTTTCTTGCCCCTTCAATCTTTTGGGTACGACAATCTTTTCTGGGTGACATCTACTCCATGCATCTTGGATTATACAGATTTCCTCTGAGTAGTCATAACCGGTATGGGTGAAAAGGATTCGGAACAATCCTAGTTTGAGCGGCGGTGGGATTTCTTGGAGGACCTTGTACTAACGAGCCACCCTATGTGGATAATATGAGATAGCTCCGGAGAGGCCCAAGCAGCGGGATGGGGTCGTAATAATCAAGCGCAAAATGCGCCCCTCCTGCAATGAACCATTTAGTTCACCATAGGAATGTCTCGGGGACAAGGTTTTTAATAAGTTAATCCATCGAGAATATTCCTCGATGGGAGAGTATTTTTCCAAGTTTTGAAACTTTTGAAGTGGATGTTTGAATTTGTTGATTTCAAATATTTGCATGAGGTGCCCAAATCCTTTGATATGGGAAAAGAACCACATCTGTAAAATTTCCGGGGTGGCCCTCATGATTTTTTCTTTGTTTTCCTTAAAACGATTAAGGGATAAAAATGTTTCAGCTAAAACCATGTTCACGTATCCTGCTCCAAAACCGACTTGATTTATCACCCCTGCCATTGAAGGATTTATGGCATTCTTCCTATAGGGGAAGATAATAAATCCGAAGAACGCTAAGAGGAAGATCTTGCTTTTTTGGTTCATTGATTGTTTTTCAAAACATTCAGTTAAAGATGATAGCGGGAAAGCATTGTTATTGGCTTCAACAATTTCTCTTACCGAATGATTTTTTAAAAACCGTGATAGACTAACCACAAGGTCAATGCGATCGGTGGCTTGGCAAGCTCTCTCTCCAAGGGCAATCCTATGGCGAGACTGTATTCTTCCAAGGTCGGAGGATGTTCCAGGGCACCAGAAATGTGACAGTGCTTGCATGACTCCAGAGTGGATATTGATTTGGAGCAACGAAAGGAGATGACCGATGCTTGCTTTGACACACTCTGGTGAGCTGATCTAACTGATTCCACCATCTGAGGAGCTCTTTCTTGGGAGTAGGAATGAACTGGATATCGATTCTTCCCAACACATATGAGAAAGGGAGTTACACGACCTTACCCTATGCCATGAGCCAATAAAAAGACTGAATAAAAATAAAGAAATTACTTTGCTTTTAAAGAAAATGGCAAGCACAGAGACATGCACATGGGACGTGCGGCTCAATTTCTAACTAAGAAGGCTTGTTGAAATTAAAAGGGTATCCGCTCGTCGCAGTCTTGCGTCAGCAGCATACCCTCCTAACCTCGGCTAAGAAATTCGGGGAAAGGAAAGGCAACCTCTACATCGCGGTCTCGCGTTCGAGGTCGTATCTTTCTTAACACCATCCTAGAAATCCTATGGCGGCCCAGGTCCGGCGGCCGGGTTGTGTGTGCCATGTGTAGTGTTAAAATAATAAAGCATGCATAACAGTTTATAATCATAAGATATTTTATTTTAAAAGGAAAACTAAGATACTAACATGCACAAAAGAAAAAAACAAAGTCAGTAAAGCATTTAAACAAGATAAAAACGGCCTAAATCCTCAATTCCCCAGTGGAGTCGCCAAGCTGTCGCGACCTCTTTTTTTTGGCGCCCGATCGGGGGCGAGCGCCTAAAGGAGGCTAATGGCTCGGCTGAATTTAGTTATGCTCGGACTCTCCCAAGTCCACCAATTCACAACTTTAATAGTCTAAATTTTTAACCTGTAAATCAATTTTTAAAATGGAGTCGCCACTAATCGATTTGGGGTGGGTTGATTAGAAACCCAAGCAAAGTATTGGGAGAAATACTCACTCATGCGCAACTAGAGAAATTAGGATCGGGGACTTGATTATACTAGTTAATCACTAATGCCCTTTCGGTACCTAATCTTGTTTAAACCTTGAGGTTTTTGGATGTTCGAGGGATTTTCCATGCATTTTTGGGAGGAAAAACATTTTTGAGTCTTTTTCTAATTTTTTGGACATAAAAGGGATTTTTTTTTTTTTTGGATTTTTTGGTATTTTTGGAAAAATACAAGTCTTTTTGGCTTTTTCTGAATTTTTTGGCTTTTTCATGAATTTTTGACTTTTTTTTGGATTTTTGGCATTTTTTGGAAAATATTGAATATTTTTTATTTTTTTTATTTTTCGGAAAATAAAATATTTTTAAATATTTTTAAATATTTTTGGGTTTTTTTGGAAATTAAAATATTTTTTAATATTTCTCGAAAATAAATTACATTTTTTGATTTTTTTGGAAAATAAATTATTTATTTATTTAAAATACTATTAAAAAAAAAAGCCGACCCGGTCGGATCCGCGGGTTGGGTCCAACCCGAGTCGGCGACCCGAACGCGGATTATTTTGTCTTTTTTTTTTTTTACTTTATTGAAACGGCGTCGTGGCCGAGCGTTTGGAGACGCCCGGCCCGGCCCGACGACCCGACCCGACAACCCGCTCTCCCGGCGAAACCCTACCCGGATTCGACCCGATTTTCTACCCGACTCGCAGCCGCCCCTCGAAACGCACGAAACCCTACTCACTTCTCGGCCCGGGTCCGATCCGATGACCCGAGGCCGTGACCAAAAAATCGAGAACCCTAGGGTTCTCGATTCGCGGCGCCGAGAAGGAAGGCCGAGGAGCCGCGGCGGCGATGGCGGCGACGGCGACGATGGCGTGACAAAGGCGGCGACGACGATTGGACTACGAGGGGAGGGGTGATGGCGACGGCGACGGCGACAGAGGCGGTATGCTACCTGCTTGCGACAACGGCGCGACGGAAGTGGCGACGGATAGCTTCCCTCCTGGCGGCGACTATCGAGGCGCGGCGAGAGTTTCTGAAGAAGCAACGGTGATGGCGATGGCGGCGGTGACGACGTCAGGACGGTGGCACGGTGTCAGGGCCGCGGAAGGGCTCGGTCACCCCAGATCTGAGGTGCAGATCTTGGCCGGACCTTCCTCGGCCTTGATTTTCTCTCCCTCCAGCCCAGATCCGAGCCTCCACCGGCCAGATCGACCTTCTCGAAGCCGCTCGCCACCGGCCTTCCCGAAGTCTCTCGGTGGAGGATGGGCTAAGCTCGCAACTCGAGTCCTCCCCTGCGCTCGCCCTTTGATCTTTCTCGACGTCTCTCAGTGAAAGATCTCCGAGCTCGCCACGCCCTCCGACGGTGCTTGCGGCCACCTATTTATAGGCGAAGGAAATCCGGTCGACGGAGGGCCTTGGCCGCCTGCTTCAAGCTTGCCCACCGGTTCCGCTCGGCTGAACCGGTGTCCCATCGAGCTTTCCAGCGAAGCCTGCTCAGCATTAATGGCGCCTGAGATCTTATCCTCTCCGGCCAACGTCGGCCTACTCTCCTCGGCCGTAGGTCGTCCTTCGCGCGTCGGCCTCCCTCGCGCGCGTGAGTTGCAGCGGTGAAGGAGAGGGAAGGAGGAAGAAGAAGAGAGAAAGGGGCCGGGCCAGGGGTGAAGAAGGAGGAGAGTGGGCCTAGGGCCCGCGAAGGAAAAAAAGGCTGGGCTAGGCTGGGTTTTTGCTTTGCTTTTCTTATTTTTGTTTTTTTCCGTTTTTGTTTGTTTTGTTTTGTATTTTTTTTGTTTTTATTATTTATTATCCGAAAAAAGGCAAAATAGATAATTAATAAAAAACCTAATTTAAAAAACGAAATTTAGGCGTCAACACAAATGCACTGCAATTAACAGTCCTAATAGTACCTTAATATATTTGATTCCTTATGAACAATAAAGAAGTTTCATAATGTGCTCAATTATACGGCATTAAGTAGTTTACGAAATATAAAGGAAAAATAGTCAATTTACCGCTTTTATCATCGACGACTTAATACGTCTTTCTTTCCTTTTCTTCGAAGCAAACCGCAAGTGAGAAAAAGTTCCATAACACTTCCAACAGGAACGATAATGCTGATAGTTATCACTGCTGATTTGTTTCTTTTTCCTGCACATATTCCGTAACGTGAATTGAAGCCTGAATTTTGATCTATTTGTTTGCTTCTCATAAAAGCAATGCCATGGAATTATGAATGGTTAACTTAGTTTTGATAAGATATTTCAATTTAGCAAACTGTGACTCATGGCAAAAAATTATAAAAAGAAACTGTAAATGCTTCTTCCAGTATTGGAGGGTAATTTCTAAAAAGGGTGTGATTATTTCCGATGCCTAAATCCATTCCTATTTTCATTGGAGAGATAAAATTTCTCTTAATCCCCAAATAGAAATTTAAAGCGGTGGATCCTGAGTTTATTCACAAATTTTCTTTGTTTTTCCTTTCCTATATCTATGTAGAAACTAGGAAGTGAATCTGACCTTGTATTATGAAGTAAATTTTAGGCTCGTATCACATGCTTCCATCTTTTAGTTTCCAATAAGTGGGTATTACCATGAAAAATCCAAAATAACTTGGACAAAATTAAATTTTTATTAACACAGTCAACTGTTTTTAAATATTTAGTTTTGTTGCGCATATAATCATTAAATTTTTTCCTGTCGGTTGTCCGTTATACACATATAATGAGTTGAACGGATGAAAAAAAAAAGCCTCTTTAAACATATGTTTGAATAAAATTATAGTTACATCTCCCAATACTAAAATCCAATGATGATATTTTAATTAAATCAAAAAATTGCATAAAATAAGAAAGGGTTTTAAAATGACAGTTCAATATTAGTCATTTTATATTGATAAAAGTTAATATCGCTCATGATAATTACAAATAAATAACAATGTGTCTCAACAAGGAATTTTTTATGTTACTGTTTTTAGTGTACTTTTAGATATTCCTATATCTTTTTACCTACTCCGCATAAAAGTATTTAATCAATAGTAAAATAAAATCGCTAATACCTTGATATCTTAATCAGAGACTTCATATTGTTTCAAACAAAGCAAATAATAAATAGCATATGCACCAGAAAAGTGAGCGCTTGGGATAAAAGTGACAAAGGATGGGTAGGTTGCCATAAGAGTAACGATGAAGAAGAGGCTTTTTTTTTTCTTTTCCTTTTTAAGAAATAAGATTAAATTTGCAAGAAATCCACAATTGAAGAGTAAATAAATCGAAGAAACCTGCAAAAATGAATGGATGTAGTCATGTCCTAACCCTTTCCAGACTGAGCGAGACTTCCAATCACCCACCAGTCAGTTTCATTGGATTTTTTCCCTTTCTAAAAGGATTTTGCGAACATAAAATCAAGGCCGAGTGTATGGTGCTATTAGCAAACCAAGACAAAATTGCCTTACGATCGGCACGCTAACAAGACACGATCCAACAGTCGACTGCTGTCTTACGTTTCAGAAATTAAAAGACTCGTCCCATCTCTCTCGGTTCGAAAAACCTTGGACAAGCAGAACAAACCATAGATAGACTCGAAAGCAGGACAAAAAGACCCGGGGAGGAGGGGGGGGTGTTGTTGTTTGTGGCGGTGCCTTGGTCGACATTCTAACGAGCAAGGGGCTTTTTATTTTTATTTTTATTTTTACTTTTTATCCTTTTGGAATGAGAACTCCAACTATAATAGTGACAATGATAATCATTCTGTTTCAGAAATCAATTTATAGCCAAAAATTATTTTTTTTATTACTATTATTTGGACGAGCTTCTAAATAAAAATATGAATTCGATAATGACACAAAATTTCCAAAATAAAAATTCATTTGACAATGACATAAAATTTCTCCCTCTTAGACAGCTGACAGTGGGAGGTAGGGGGCGGTGGATGGCAATAGGTGGGGGGGGGGTGGCGAGCGATGGGGAATAGTGGATAGCGGTTGAGCAACGAATAAACGACTGGGACTAGTAGTGATGGTAAGCTATAAGAATAATTTTTATTTCTTCTTATTCTAAAATAGAAAAATGAAATTACGTTATCAAATAAATTTCTTCTCCAAAATTTACTTTTAAAAATAAAAAAATAGAAAAATATAGTAACAAAATAATTATTATGCTGTAACGGATTTGTTTCGTAGCGTTAAAGTAGTGGAAGAGAGAGGCAAAAGAAGAGTTCCATACACCTTCGTGAGAAGGAGGTGGGCCCGGCGCGCGGCCCTCATTATAAAAGAGGTGAATGTCGAACCTCACGTTGCAGCACGTTGCGAATATCCTCCCCTCCTGGCCTCCCCAGGGGAACACGCGGAATCACTGATCGGAGGCACGTGTTACAGTCCCACCGCGTCAAGTCCGGCGTGCACTGCGCCATCGTGTACAGCTTCTCAGACGTGGTAACATTGGCTTCCGCAGTTGCGAATCTGTTTCCCGAAGCCCTCCGGGCGACGTCTCTGATGGTGTCACCGAGTACTTGCAAGAACTTGGCTGGTTTAGCGATGTTCCCGGCGTAGGACATCGTAAAAAGGGGCTCCTCTTCCGTGACCGAGGACACGGACTCGTTCGAGTACCGTAACATGCACTTATCGTACCAGATCACAGAGACTTGCTGGTTGGGGCATTTCTGGAGGATATCCCGTTTACCAGTGGCGATGCAGTCGCTGCACGTGGCGGTGTTAACGTCGCCGCGACAGAGGAAGAGCCCCTAGGCCTGGTCAGGAGGGTTTTGGCCGGCAATGGCATTGGCAAAGCCATCCTTGCTGTTGGTGGCAGCGGAGGAGAGGGGAGGGAGGAGGGTGTCGAGGTTTTATCGGTAGGTGGAGTTGGGAGTGAAGAGGGCGGTGTCTGTGCAATTATGACAGATATTCGGGTGTGGCTTCAGTAATGAAAATTCTGATGATGAAGAAGAGGGAGAGAGATAGGGAGACGGCGAAGGAAGACTTCATGGTTGGATTGATGATTGTACTGGCCTAGCGAGATCGGCTAGGAATTGTAGGAACAATGATGTTTGAATTGTCGTCCCATAAATTTAGTCCTATGTAACTTGCATGACACAATTTCATCGAAAAGTCTCGTATAATTTTATGATGGATGTGTTAGTTTCTGGATCAATAATGTTTGAATTGTCGTCCCATTGATTTGGTGCACCTATCCTGCAAGTTCCACGTGCTTGCACAACATTACTCCATCGAAAAGTCTTGTTCAACTTCACGATGGATATATAGTTTATGGACCCCTCGTATTCGATAAATTAATTAATTAAATTGACAGCGACAGTCTAAGATGATTTGTGGTGCGGAGGATCAGTCCCACCCCACTCCTTACTAAAATCCCGACCGTTGCTCACTCAATTGCGACTGTCCGGTTCAGTCTGATTTAGTTAGTTCCTATATGATAAATCAAATATCACCCTTTGAAAACCCAGCTAATTGGGAGTGACCTTTGAAGACTGTTGATGGACTTTCTGGCAATGACCAAACCATGGAGGACCAAGGAGGGATTTCGCTTTCGGGGCGACTTCGCTAATAAGCCTAATCTTGGCAATTCTCGATTTTGCAAGTTCTGTTCTAAATGATGTTTTGATTTCATTTTGAGTTTATAACGCGAAAAGTAAAGATAAATGAGACTGACGAAATGAAGAGTTTGGTGTGAATTCTTATTGAGAAAACAATCAACTTGAATCCGTGGAAAATTTCGGGCGAAGAACAAAACTAAGAGAAAAAGTCCGTTGATAAGCTTTTCCTTTGTTTTGACTAGCTCTTTCTCAAAAAATACAGAGATCGTCGAGAGAGGGGAAAAATCAGGAAAATTACTAAAAAAATCATAAACCTATTACAAATATATCAATTCAATCATAATTTTTTTTTTTGCCACTTAAGTCCTAAATATTTTACAACTGTGTCAGTTTAGTCTATCTGACCAAAATTGACGACACTGATGTGGCCACCGACTAGTGCCGGTGATAATTTTTTAATAATATTTTATTTTTTCAAATTATTTTATTTTTTTTCCTTTTTTTTTCTAATTTTTTTTCCTCCTCCCTCCTTCCTTTGGCTCCGACGACCGCCAAAGGGGAGGGCTGGCCAGTCACTGGACTGGAGCAGCTAGGTGAGCCCTTGTTAGATTTGGCAAGGGCTCGCCTCGCTAATGGATAGGTGAGCTCGCCCTCTCCCAGCGACGATAACGTGAGTCCTTGCACAGACGATTGATTCACATTATTAAAATGGATCTTTTCGTACTTGGTAAAGAAAATATCAAAACGAAAGAGATAATATCATGAATGAGAGGGTCCCCAAACATGGGGAAGCCCGTCAAAGATTTCAGAATGATTGTGCACTTGTAACATAAAAAATGAAAATCGTGTTTCAAAGTCTATGGGAGACTTTTGGGTTGTTTAGGAGGACAAGTTAGCTTATTTGCCAAATCAATTAATAAAATATGAATTTCCTTTTATTATCTTCCATTAAAAAGATCTCAGCTTATTGTTTTGTTTTCTAATTGATTGAATGCATTTTGGTTTAGCAGTTATGGAGTGGACATATGAATGAAGCGGTGGATGACTCAAGTTCGGTATTTCCTTGCAACAATTTAAAATGAAAAAAAAAAAAAAAATCTAGGTTCGATTACCTCGTGACATGTTTCTTCCCAAAAAGGAAAAAAATTAGACAAGAAAAATAAAACCTTCATCATAATTGATTGGTGGATTTTTAAAAACTTTTGTATTAGGTTACTCTAAATTTTACCATTTCAAGTATTATGTTCGAGGCCATATAACTCCTCTCTCTCACTTATACACTTGATTAAACATAGAATGGTGTCCGCTGTGTAAATTATTCTTTACAATAATGATTGGATTTACCAAAGAAAAGCTCAATTAAGTTAGAGTTATAGTTCCCTAAACGAGCTAGCGCTACTAGAAAAAAACCTTACCAAAACGTCAAAATCGGTCCTAAACTCTCATTATAGATGACTCGTAGATCATCGATTGTCCTTGGTGAAGGTTTTGCAGAACCTGTCGCCATGATGGAGACCGGGGGGGGCGTGGTTGGGTGGGGGGTGGTGCAAAACAAATCGCTTTCATTTCAACTAATGATTTCCGAACAACAAAGTACTTTTTGAACGAAGGATGGCTCAAAAGGGTTGAGGTGGGTTAGGCAACCCATTGCAAAGAAAGGGCTTCAATTCTCTAGGCCATGACAACCCAGTCAGCTAACTAATTAGCCTCACGATAATGGTGGACAACTTGGATTTCCCGGAGATGGGATAGACGACATTCGCAGTCTGCAATAAAGGTTTGCAAGTCCCACCCATGTTGATTAGCGCCCTAGAGAAAGCTTATCAAAGATAGAGCACCTACGTCCTACAAGTATAGTTTTAACAACACCGAAGCCCAACTAGTTTCATAGGAAAAAAATGTATAGTTGTCACGATTTAACCTTTCCATCCGGAGGAAAAAGGACGATAGATTTAGGGGTATTGCCTAAAGGCGGGTCTACGGCCCTCGATTAGATGCAAGCTCTCCCAAGTCAATATCTCGTGTGACATTGGAGTATTCAATGTTAAATCAAATTGGCACTATAAGGATTTTCAAATAAGGAGTGGCCACTTTAGGGTCGGTTAGAAATCGAGTGAGGCGTGGGAGTATACTCCACTTCCTACGCAACTAGAAAATTTAGGGCCAATGACTTTGTTACACAATTTGATCAACTAGTGTCATTTTGGTACTTAATCTTGTTCATTTCAAGAAAACGTTTTTTAGGCAATCTAGATTGATTTTTAACTCATCTACTAACATATGACATAATCATGCGAGTGGGCAATCATTAAAATAACAATCAACGATCAAGGAAAAACTAAATAAATTGCAATGAAAGGCAGAAATCTAATGCTACAAAATAGGAAGCAAGCCATTCCTAACTAGGCTAAAGGAAATCCACTATCAACTGGGGGTGTGCAAAGGAACCGAGACCCGCCCGGAATCGGTGGTTCTTGAGGGAACCGGTCCGATTCCCGGTTCCAATTTATGGGAACTAGTGGGTACCGGTTTGGTTCCCTGGTTCCATGGGCGGATCCACCCACTTGGACCGGATCGATTATATTATAATAATATATTGATTTTTAATATGAAAATAAATTTCAAAATTACTAATTAGCAAATCTAAATTTTATGGCTCCATCTCCTCTCACAGTTTCCACGTTTTAATAAGAATTTAGTAAAGTGTGTAGGCTATCTTTCAACAACTCAACAAATGGCTCATTCAAATGATACTTTCAGGACTCACATATGACACTATGTTCAAGAATATGTGGAGTACCGGTGGAATTGTTTATACAAAAAAAAAAAAATTAGCAAAGCAAATGTTGTAAGAGATTGAGCATTATTAGAGGATAAAAGAAAAGATGATCTATATATGACAATCATCCAGAATCTTGAACTTAAAGAATATTTTAGATTTCAACTTAAATGATTCAAAAATATGAAAAAAAAAACCTATTTCTCTTCTTTGGTAGTGTTTTCCAATAAAATAAAGAAAAATGGTACTCTTAATTAAGCCGGTTCGATTTAAAGAAAAATATTACTCGATATGAAAAGTATTCACGGTGAGATTCGGAAAACGATATTATTATTGGTGAGACCGGTTCCATAAATCCACCCGGGAACCGGACCCGACTGGCGGTTTGGTTCTCGGGTGGATCCATGCAATAATAGGTGGTTCCTGTTCAATTTTTTGGAATCGGTCTTTAGCGGACGATTCTCGTTCTAGGTCGGGAACCGCCCACTCGAACCATACACACCCCTACTATCAACATATTGGAAGTGCGCAATCGAGAGCATTGATCTAAAAAAATAAATAAATTCAAACCTTATTGCGAAGCCCTAAAAGTTTATTCAATTTAAGCACAATTTTTTATCAAAGATTTTTGCGCATTTTCAAAAAAAACTACTCAAAAAGTATTTTTTAAGATTTTCCTAATTTCTGAAAAATATAATTTTTTTGAATTTTTATTCTAAAATATTTTATAAAAAAATATTTTTATTCCGAAAATAGGGAATGGGGCCGGGCCTTGGGGCCCGGCCTGAAAATGAGCTGCCGCAGTTACACGAATCTGGGCTTAAAGACGCGAAATGGGCTTTATACAATAAGAGGCTTTAATTGATTAAAAAACAAATTGGGTTCGACTCTTCGGATTAAGCCCAATTCCTCCAGCATTTAACTAAGCCCAATCCCAACTGATCAAGTTCGGACCAAAGCTAATTGAACAAGCCCATCTAACCTATCCAGAACCCAAAACACACTAAGCTCAAATAAGCCCAAATTTCAACAAAATGCAGCTTCGGCCCCGAGAACATGTCAATTTTAAATTATCAAAACTTGGCATCAACAAAAGAAAGCGCCGCTTATGGACCGCCATCTCAAACGTTAAGTGAAATCTCACTGTCGTTTACCACTAGCTTGTCACCAGACCAACGCCTCCAAACATTACAATCACAGCCCCAAGAATACTCACAAGGACAATATCGAAGCACCGGCCAAAGGCAACTGAAAGTTTTAAGAGACTCGAACTCTATGGAAACGAAACTTTTGACTGAAAATGCACTCAATAATCAAGAACAATCTTGCAATGAACAGAAAAAAGTTCGAATGACACCTTAAACTAGTCGAATCCGAGACTAGATTGGACGGACTTTGTTAAGGCATTTCTTGGAAAGCATAGTGAGGAGCGAGTTGGGGATCAAATATGGACCTACTTGTTGCTCAACCTCCCACCCAAGAGAAATCAGCGAGCAACGTTCAAATTTGAGAAAAAGAAAAAAAAAAAAAAAGCCGAATCATTTGGCTGGACGACGCTTAGCCGGGGCTAAATTTTGGCTCTCTTGCTCTTGGTCTCCCCATCTTTCCCTCAGACTTGCTCTCCCTTCTCCCGATTTCTCTCTCCGTCCGGATTCCCCCTCTCTCACGCTCCCTTTCTCCCTTTTAAGGGCAACCGGCAAGGGCACATGGCTTCTGTCATTGCCAGCTTGCCGACCGGCCTAATCCCGACCAGCGGATCATGCTGCAAGCTCCTGCTCTGCCTCTGTCACCCTTCTCTTTTGCAGAAGGCGGGAGCGACGTGAAGGGGAAGAAGATAAAGTTGTGCGGGCCGGGAAGAAGGTAAAATCTGTCATCACCAGCTGGTAAGTGATTTTTAATGTTTGAACACTAGAACGTTTAGTCAAGTGGGTACTAGGAAATTCAGAAATGGGCAGCTTATTATGTCAACACCTAAATTTTGAAGACCCGATCATTTATTTACCGCGTAGAAAATTAGAGATTAATGTTTAACCCTTAAACAAACATACTAAATTAGCATATAATTTTAGGAGCATTTATTATTGCAATTGCGTTGGACCGATGATGGATGAATTTGAATTGATGGTTCTAAGCTTTAATTTAACGAGTTAGACTAAGCTCACCAAGAGAGAGAATTGATCCAAGCCCATTATTCTTTGATAAACAAAAATTGACTTATGAGGAATGATGAGTCAAGAGATTAGTATATTTCGAAAAAGATTCGTATTATTTACCCAATAGTAGGTGAATCTTTCATATATTCATACAATATACATATATACATATACATATACATATATATATATATATATATATGTATTGAGGGGTATATTTCTTGGTAGAAAGGAAGGTTTTGGATGAGAGATATTGAAAAAGTAAAAAGGGAGTATTGCTAGTAGAGGCGTATATTTGGGGCAATATATTTGTGTGGCTACAGGCACAAGAAAAAGAAATCTTCATGTGCATGATATGTTCTCCTTCCCTGAGAAATGCTAGCTCATCCCCACCTATAAAAAGGATCACTTATGGACAAGAAAAGAGGAGGCCACAAATTGAATATACAACCACAGTATAGAGAGCCACAATGGAGGAATAAAGAGATGAGGGAAAGAGCCCTCTTGGTCGTGAGCTTGTTGCCAATTCGCTGAGCCACGAATCCCTGCACGACGTCGAGGCTTGCCATCTTTTGATGCCGCGACATCGTACGAAAGTAGCTAATCCAAGTCGCGACACCTAACCCAACAAGCTGCTGCCCTTCATCACCTTTTCTGCTAGCGGCGACCTTCGGTGCTCGTGATGCCGATCTTTTCCCTAATCTGATGAGGTCCCGCTGTCTTGTTCCAGTCCCGTGACTAGGTACCCCTGTTCTTGACGTGAGCCCAACGCTGAATAGAGCTGCTCCTTGTCGCTGTGCCAACGAGCGACACTGTCCCTTGACCCGACACCGTAACGAGTTGCTGTTCCGTTGATCTTTGTCCCGACGTCCTTGCACGACTAGACCGGTTTTGCCACTGAGCTATCTTCCTCGCGTTGGGCTGTTATAACGCCACATTGTTTTCTTTGGACGATTCGCTCGAGTTTTGTTGGTGGCTCTTCTGGTTGATATACACGGACCATCAAGGGCAGACAAGTGAAAAATTTGACTATGGGGCTTGGAAAGTCAAAGTTGAATATTCAAAGAACATCATCGCCAGAGCGGCCGAATTCGGTCAAAAAGCTGAGGGACTTCTGTAGCTACCGTGCGCATTCAGCAAGTCCGACGGCTGCCAAGTGAAGTCGTAACGCCGAGCTGTTCCTTGACCCGATAAGTACTCTACAGCGAGCCATTTCCGTACCACCTGAGCCATCGCTATTATTTGCCGAGCTCACTTATTAGCTCGTCGTCGAGCTTGCCCTTGAACTAAATTGATCATTGGAGTTGCCGCCTGTCGTCACCGCTTGCCGTCACACCACTTGCCACTGTTCGCGAGCCATCCGTTGACAAATTTGAATTTTGAAGTATATCTACAAATTAGGTAAAAAATCTCATCTGAATTTGATTTAAATATCATATTGCCTAGATTGATGAATTGATATCTAATTTAATCCTTTTGAGTAATAGGCATAATATCCATTAGGATATATTTCCTAATTCGTAACCGCATATAATCTTTAATTCTATGTATAGGTTTTAGAAGGAATTATTGATTACACGGATATTCATAAAATTGATATTTTGATTTTTAAGGTTTAAGATCAATTTATCGATTTTATTCACAAATTTTCAGATAATTAGATGTCGTTATTATATTTGAATCGATCGGACGATACCTTAGTGAATTGAATGGTTTGAATATTTTAGTTGCTTTCTTCATCTTGAAAATACAAAAAAAAAAAAATTGCATTTCATGTTTTAGGATTGGTTTTCTAGATAGACTTGCATGATAGAATAGTTTAAATACTTTTCTAGTTAAATTAGAATGCATGTTAGATAATATCTTTGAATTGAATTACTTGTTGAAATATCTTTCTAAGTTAAGATAGGATTTACGTTAGTCTATTTCCTAACTTAAAATAGACAATATCTCACTTTAGGTAGATTTTTATTTTTAGTAATTTTTAATTAAGAATTTTGATTAAAAAAATACAAAACTATCATGTCCATGTCATAGAATTAGGTTCATAAAATGCATGTAATTTAGTAATTGTTACTAAATCCATTAATTAGAAATTGTTTGTTATTAGAATCGGGCTACTTAGTTAAATTGCATGACATATAACTTAGTTTTCCTAAAAACAAACCCAAAAGAGATTTGAGTGGAATTTGTTGACATTGAAATTGCATCGAGGTAAGTGGGCCCCTTATGCTTGCAATTTATTTATTGCCTTCTTTTATTGAATGTTTAATAATCGTTGGGCATCTACATGACCACCTTGCTTGTTAAAGGATAAGTTAAAATCAATCCAAATTGCCTACAAAATATTTTTGATAATAAAAGAGGAAATATACTGAAAGGGCGCTAGAGTAATCTAGCGCAATCAAGTCCAACTCATTTAATTTCTAGTTCATAGAAATAAGGTATTTCTCCCGATCTTTACTTGGGTATATGATCAACCCACCACAATCAATTAGTGGCGATTCTTAGATTAAAAAAAAAAAACCATTTGCATTCTAATTAATTTGAACTTAAATAGCAAATTGGTATGGTCTTGAAAGAACCCAAGTTAACCCTAGGCTTAATAATCCATTAACCAAACCCTTAGGTAGTTCATCCAAGGTAAGGTCGCGACAAAATTAATGGATACCGTGAGAAGATAAGTGCATTTGATGTAAAATAAGTGCATTTGATGTAAATTGATTCCCAATAATCTTATGCTTGAACAAGTTATGTACCAACACTCGAACACAACACGTCCACAACATGAGCCGACTTGCTTCATCGTCTTCCTTTTAAAGTCTTTCTTAAAAATAAAACAGATATTGTTGTAGTTACGTAAATGAGCTAACACTACTAGAAGAAACCGATAGGCGATGGGTAAAACCATTATAAAAAATAAAAATAAAAAAATAAAAAAAGAAAAAGAAAAACGGAGAAGTCAAAAACGGTTTAAAACTCTCATTATAGATGGCTTGTATATCAATGATCGTTGTTGGTGAGGGTTTTGCGAAACCTATCACCAAAAATTGTTGGGGAAGGATAACAATTAGAGACTCGTCTAGGCATCTCCATGATAAAATACTGATAGAGCTAATATAATTTAAATACCGTGACAACTAACAAAAAAGTTACATCAATCAATGAAAAAACTAAGAAGACACAATTGCAATAGATTTATTCCTAATTTCGTAAGAGAAAGTACATTCACAAAATAAATAGATAATCTTTGTCTCGACCTATAAATACTGTCAAAGATACAAAGATATTTGTTTTTTGTTTTTTGCCCTGGTCGAAGGGATTGCTTTAGTTTCTTCAACAAATGATTTCCAAACAACAAAGAAGGCTTTTGAACAAAGGATCGCTCGAAAGGGCTAAGATGGGTTAGACAACCAATTACAAGGGAGGGCTTGAAGTCTGCAAGCTGATTGGCCTTACGGTAACGTTAGACAACTTGGATTTCATGGAGATAGGCTAGACAAGATTTGCATTCTGCAATAAGGGCCAGCAAATCCCACCCAGGTTGATCAGCGCCCAAGAGAAAACCTATTATAGATGGAGCAGCCATAGCCTACATGTATAATTTTAACAACGTCGAAGCCCAACTAGTTTCACAAGTGAAGAAATCTACAGTCTAGTGCATCAATTAATGAACATTTCAATTTGATTACTTAGTCCAAACAAGAGGAGTATTGAGCCTTATAGAAGTACAATAATGTGCAAATGTGCCAAATTACAGTGGATCGACGTATGATTTAGCCTCAAATGGTAACACAATCTTAGATGAATCATAATGACTATGATGGATAACATGTATAGAGTCTTCTTTTAAATGCACACCATTGAGCAATTAATAGCTTCTTCTCCATTTACATAGATTTTTGCTTATGGTTCATAAAAAAATCATGGTGCAAGGCCAAGCAATCTCACCGTGAGACCATCCATGAAGAAAGATTTCACTTGTGCCACCATTCACCGGGGGTACAATTCGGTAACCGACATATCATTGGTCGACGAAGGCATAGTCCTATTGGTAGATTGATCCGATTCAAGCTCTTTCATTGGGATGCTCAATCCACGCGATCTACTTTGAACAAAGAAGGCTGGATGTCGAGGTGATGGCGGGTTAAAGTAATTTTTGCTGAGCATGAGAACTACGATAGCCATGGTGGGTCTGAGAGCTGGATCTTCTTGAACACATAGTAAGCCAATGTGCAGGCATCGAAGTACTTCATCTCTTGAATATGAATCCACGATAGATGGGTCCAACACTTTCAATGGTGTGCCATCTCTCCATTGATTCCACACCTGCAAGAATAATTTCGGAAAATCTTCACAAAATTGCGGCATTAATCCAATGACTCATCATGTAAGACACCTGAATATTGCAAAAATCCATATATGACTAAGGAACAGAACCATAAGTGTTTCTATAGGCTAATGGACTACTTTTTACAAAGGAATTTCAATTTCACATGACTAAAATTACATAGAATGCGGTGTGAATATTTGCTGCAATAGCACATCGAAACTTACATAACTAGCAAGATATTCACCCCCATCCAATTGGTTGTAGAAGTTATTCTTCTTGCCGCAAATGATCTCTATAAGTAGTATGCCGAAACTGTAAACATCAGATTTCACTGAAAACTCCCCATGCATTGCATATTCAGGAGACATGTAACCACTGCAAAACCGAATATTAGCCACGTGTATATTGCTAAATACGATGCAGATCAATGAGCATGTCCAGCATCCAATTACAAAGTCATCTACTAAGACCTAAGACTTACAAAGTCCCCACAATTTTATTTGTGCTAGCCTGTGTTTGGTTGACTCCAAAAATCCTTGCCATGCCAAAATCTGAAATCTTTGGGTTCATTTCATTGTCTAACAAGATATTGCTGCATTTTAGGTCACGATGGATGATCCGGAGACGAGAATCTTCATGTAGATAGAGCATTCCTCGAGCGATCCCAGATACTATTTTATAACGTAATGACCAATTCAGTTGACCACTTTTTGGGGATCTGCATCATTGCACCAAAACTCATTATGTGCTAGCATGGGTACCTATTTAAAAACTCAAGGCGAATAATTGACTCTCATCCATCAAAGGTAGCTTAAACAAAAAACTATAATCAATTGATAGAATAGAAAACCTCTTAATTTCTCACAGCTAGTGCAAGTTGGAACATTTGATTTCAAGCAAATGTACATAAGAAGGTTAAATTGCCACATACCAAATAAGAAGTAATCAAGGCTTTTATTTGGCACAAACTCGTAGGCGAGTAGTTTTTCATCTCCTTCCAAGCAAAATCCGAGTAGTCGCACAAGGTTTCTGTGTTGAAGCTTCGCAACTAATAGAACTTCGTTTTTGAATTCTTTATCACCCTGTCTTGAGTTTCGAGATAGCCTTTTCACCGCGATTTGTTTTCCATCGGGAAGTCTACCCTGAAGTGTTATGAATTTCATCATTTAATTCCTTTATCACAACTTTTTAAAAACTAACATAAAAAGGCATTACATGTTTCTTTTCTTCTTCTTTTTCGGCACCATTATGTTCAATTCATATGTAAAGCATTCTTCATCGTTTCTAACTAATATGTAATACGTACGTGGAAAACTTCACCAAATCCACCTTCACCCAGCTTGTTTTTAGGAGAGAAATCATCTGTCGCTGCTTGTATTGTAGCCAAGTCAAATTGCAAGGACTCCACAGTGGTAAGTTCATTTGCACCTGCATTACCAAAGAAACACAATTTAATTATCAAACTGTATTGACATTGGTATTGACATTGGCTCCTAGTGGTGTTTATATGGTTGCCAATGCTTGGGAACATTATCACAATGAAGAGCACCGGATTAGGCTGGCATGGTTGTCCTTTTACCCCCAATGAAATCTTTCCCCTCTTGATTGGTCATGAAGAAAAAAATTAAAATATCATCAATACTATCGGTACTAAAGTAATAAAATGAATCTTGTATGATGATCACTTCTTCATGCCGAAGGCAATGCTAGGTTTGTTAATTGTGGTGCAGATGCTACCTATGCTTGGAGGGAATTGCTAAAAGTTAGGAGCATTTTGAGGCGTCGTTCTGTGGTTGGTCATGTCGAATCTATATCCCTCTCGAATGACTCACGGCATCCAAATGGGATCTTGCTGGATGCATACCCAAGGAGAGTACTCTACGATACTGCACTTCTTTGAGCTGCAAAAGCAGCTGATATGATTTATGATCTAAATGGAAAAGGCCCAATGCGAGGTCTGAAGACAAGGTAGTCTGAAGACAAGGTATCATTCCAAGCAGCTGTTTGTGGTGTAATTTGTCCAAAGGCTTCTTTGGAAGACCAAGATTCTTGCACTTCTTCTTCTAGCGACGTTCTTACCTCTGCTTCAGCTTTGGAGATTGTAAGGAAAAGAGCCGCAAGAGTTGAATAGTATCGGCTGATTTGATTTTCATCTAATTTGCTAAGGTTTGGATTCATATTTTGGTTTCCGATACGAGACAAGCTGCTTATGTTTCAAGGAATTGACAGATTGTCTTCTAATCAGGGTCGAACTCTCTGCTTTTTGTGTCATGAAAGCACTGAGATTAGATCCCATTTGTTCTTTGGATGCAATTTCTCTAAGCAAGTCTGGAAGAGTGCCCCTCAGCTTTGTTTTCCTAAAAATGATATTGGTGCTTGGGAATTTGAATTGTCCTGTGCAGCAGGTTGTGAAAGGAGAGATTTTCATAGGTTTATGGTAAATTTTTTGTAAAATTGCGGCATCTATTCATCTAGAAGGCCAGAACTGAGCTATCACATTTCCAAAGTGTTCATTTTATTGATGGCACTATGAATGGTTGTGCAGTCAAGTATAGTTTGAAGGTTTTTTTTTTTTTTTGTGAAATAGTTTTGAAGGTTGAAAGATCATGAGGAATTGGATCTCTTTTCCATAATATCTGCTATATTTATATCAAACGGACTCTTAATTTGCATGATTATTATATTTGATTCCTTTATGAAAAATAAAGAAATCTCATAATATTCTCATTTATATGACATAGATAATTTACAAAAAATAAAAATAAAGGCAAAAATAGTGCATTTACCGCTTTTTTCTTTTGACGACTTTTGCTGCTTCTTTTCCTTTCTTTGAAATAAACAACAAGTGAGAAAGAGAAATACCATAACACCTCCAACAGGAACAGTAATGGCAATGATTATCACGGTAGATTTGTTGCTTTTTCCTGCACACTTACCATTGCAAATATGAGACAATTTCCAAATTAAGCTAGAAGCATTTTAGGTGAGAGTGTTAAATATTTAAACATTGTAACATTCCCCTTCACTGGATTGGAGTCAGACCTAAGACAGAATCATGGGAATTGGTAATATAATATGCAAGAAAGAGCCTCGAGAGATCTCAAGAGAGAGGCTTAAACGTGAAAGTCTAAACTTCAATTGCAACTCTTAGCATTTGTAAGTTTTTGTTTTTGGCAAATGATAGGGTTCATCACTGTTGAAAAGTTCCATGCACACCTGTTGAAAAAGTCATCATCGAGGTGACCATCACTGTCTCTCTCGACACGGCAGTCTTAGATGTTGAGACAACAACAATCACTCTGATCGTCACCGGGTTGAGCCACCATCTCAACAGCAGTGATCAAATCGATCGTCTTTAGCTATAGTTTTTTTTTTTTTCATTTATTTGAATTTTTTTAGTTTTTATCCCATCCAATCTTATGTTTATAAAACATTTAAAAAGTGAAAATATATCCATTTTCAGAATTTCGGCCAAAGTCAAAAATAAGATATAAAAAATGTAGATAAATTTTATTTCCAAATTATATGAAAGAAAATATTTTAGCGAAACTCTCTTATTATGTTGCAAAATTTTATTGGTTGTTGATCATTTAATATACAGCTCCTACTTATTTCAAAAAAACAATAAAAATTCACTGCCAAAGGTTGACTTAACCGGTAAGGTTCAAGCTCTCCGCTCACCATGTCAGGTACGAATCCCGCTCCTAACAGTCCCCTATGGTAGCTGATATGTAAATCCACCATAAGACATTCTAGGCTTGTGCGCGTTATGTAATAAGAAGATTTTGGTAAAACTTCTTAGAATGTCTAACATTGATAATCAATCTTATATTTATTAAATTTATTTTTGGACAATTAAACACAAATAAGGTAAGTTTTTGCCTCTCTTTTCCTTTGACCTCGGATCCTATAAAGTTCTAGTAATAATATGAGATCTCATGCCTATGCGTGTCACCAACGTTTGAAGTATGGCCTCGCAGCTTTCTATTCCCTTTCTTCGATTGTTAAAAAACCTTTTTGTGTTTATATCAATTCACAAATGGTGTTGACTGAATGATGGGAATTAATGAACAGCTGCTAATGATTCATTACCCTCAGCCTAAGTTCCCTTAATTATTAATTTAAACATCTCCCAATGACAGCTTGTGAGCAATGAATGCCGTAACTTTATTCAATGAACTGACTATGATAGCTGACTATTAGTCATGCGTATGCCTAAATACGGTGGACCCTACCATCTTTTGCAGAAAATATGGAATTATTGCGTACCTTCTTTTTGACAAAAATGTATTTATCCAGCGTACTGAATTAATTAGATGTTATACGGACCTTATAGACTAAACTCGTTTGAACGATTAACCGGGTAAATCTCAGGTTGAACCCGCATAATCAACAAATCAGATGATCTTAATCCACCTCGATTTAAAAAAAAAAAGGTACCTAATTCTTAAACAAGAGCCAGCATACCTGGTGGCGGCGTTGGCGGCGGAGGTGGCGGCAGAGGTGGAGGTGGCGCTGGCGGTGACGGCGGCGGTGGCGGAGGTGGTGGCGGCGGAGGTGGTGGCGGAAGTGGCTCACCAACCGGGTCAAAGAACCGATCATTGGTCTCAAACCGGAACTGGCAACTCGGTGCGATTGTCCTCGCTCTCGCCTTCCCAGCACAGCACGTCGTAAAGCTCCCGACGACTTCCTCCAGGCAGTCGATGCATTGCTGCTCCGTCAAGTCCGGCGTGCACTGGGCCATCGTGAAGATCGTTTCCTGCCCCACGGAGACGTTCCTAGTTGCATACTTTCTCAGAGAGCCACCACTGGCTGCCTCGGTCCGCAGACCTTCCATCTGCGTCCCCAGCATGAACGTGGCCTCGCTTGAGGCGCTGTCCTCGTTGATCACACCGAGGGAGGGATGAGTCATAACTGTGCAGAAGATCGAGGTGTTAGAGTACCGGACGGTGCAGTTCTCGCTGTAAAGGACCGCCGCCTTCTGGAGGGGGCAGAGGCTGCGTATGTCGGAGGCCGAGGCTTCGAGGCAGGTGCGGCAGCTCCCGGCAGTGAGGTCACCACGGCAGGAGCCGATGACGTAGAGGGTTTGGGAGGTGCCGGAGACGGCGGAGGAGGCATTGAAGAAGCCGTAGGTGAGGGACAAGGAGTTGGTGGTAGAGATGGAGGAGAGGAGGGTGGTGAGGGTGGTTTGGTAGGTGCTGTTGGCGGTGAAGTTGCCGGTGGTGGCACAGACCTCCACTGGGAAGAAATCTTGGGCGTTAATGGTGGAAGCGAACACGAGAAGAAGCAAGAGAGGGAGATTTGGAGGATCCATTCTTCTTAGTTTTTTTACACGAGAAGAAATCATTTTTGGAATTGGATCTAAGCTCGAATAAACCCTAGATTTGTGATTTAGAGCTCAACTTGACCTCGAATCAACAGATTTGAGTTCGACCAAGGTTGGCGTAGGCAAGGCGGAAGGCGAAGGCAGAGGCATGGTTCGTTGACGCGGCGGAGGGCCTTGAGCTCTTGGCTAATGCGGGTGTCGATGTTGAGGGCGCGAGAGGAGCTGGACAAGACGTGGCGACGCTGGAGGTCGGAGAAGAAGTGGGCGAAGATAGAGGCGGAGATGGAGGCGGATTGCAGAGGCGGCCGGCAAGGGAGCATTTTGACAAAAAAAAAAAAAAAAAAAAAAAAAAAAGGAAACAGAGAGTGGACGTGTATCCACAGAAGAGAGAGAGAGAGAGAGTGAAAGGAGGAGGAAGAAGAAGGAAAAAGGAAGAAAAAAGTAAAAACATTAACCGAAGAGAGAGGGGATGCGTGAGTGGGTCCCAAATCGACACGTGACGCACTCTCTCCGACGTTCATTTTCTCCAAAACTTTTTATCACGGTAAAACACTGTTCAGATCCGGGAAATGGGAAGGAAAAGAAAATGGAAAAAAAATCAGGAGCCAGGCTCACCTTAGTTCAGACGACAGAAAAGAATCTCGTCATGGCTGCGACCGGTTCTGGCCGCCCCGCCAAGATACGGCCGGTCGTCGGTGCCTGCCCGATTTCATTTTCTCTCTCCTCTGTATAAGTGCGATTCATCGCCGCCTTTTTTTTTTTTTTTTTTTTATGCATTCTTGTTCCGGATGATATGGAAAGTCATCTTTTTCTTTCCTTATTTATTTATTTATTTAATTTGCTTTTGTTTGGGGCTGGAGGAGAACATGTACATAGATATGTCCATTTCAACTTTCAGTGAGAAGCCGAAAACGATGCCGTACGTTGCCATTAGGGGGTGGGGAAATCATAGGCTCCGCCGTTGACCGGAGAGAATTTTGGGTGATCCCTCTCTCCGGAGGCAAAGCCCTTGGTGACCACGTGGGTTATCCATGAATAGTGGAGAGAGAAACTTGGAATGAAATTGGAGGATTTGTGGGGGAAAATGAACAGTGGAGAGAGAGGGAAAAATGCTTTGTCCATGGAACCACTCGTACCACGTGGCGCAACGTGTCGATTGCTGAATGGCGCTAGACTACAGTGACATGAAGGAGCTGAACTACCTAATATTTTTGTTCAAAATTAAATTTAAAAAGTTAATTATTTATGTAAAAACATTTAAAAAATTGAAAATTTATGCATTGCGATATCCAACAAAAATCCAATAAATGGTCATTCAATAATATTTAAGGATAATTAAGACAATATGTAATACATTCCAAACATAACTTACTAATATGCTAATAATATTAAAATTTTGATTAAACATAGCTACACTATCTCGGCTCGCCTGCATGCTCATTTTTTTATGGCAATTGTGCTCTATGTCATCACATATGTCATGTCCCATCATTTGAAATATATGCAAAAGTTTGCCGACGCTATTTATATATTACATGACAGCCCTGGTCTCAGATTTCTTTAATCTTGAATGAGTCTTATATTCCGATGCCTCTTCCTCTCGGTCAACTATCCGAATCAGGTAAATTAATGTTCAGACGGGCCATATGTTGTCTGGCCGAATTGGTGACGTGAAGTGTAAGAGTTTTTGAAGTTGCAAAGGTTTTGCTGCTTGTGCTCTGTCTTCTTAAGAGATTTCGATTGACAAGAGGTTTGTGAATTGTGATTCCCGAATGCCTCGTACAAAACCAGTGCTTCACTCATAGGTTGATTGTGTGGGTTTTTTTTTTTTTGGTAGTCCTTGTTCACCGGCTAGAAAATATAGCCATTTGTCACTAGCTATCGGTCAATAGAGATTTTATTTAAACTAAAAAAATAATTCAATTAATTTAGAAAAATTAACAAAAAGACACTTATTCATATAAGGACGAATAAATACAAGTACATCTTCAAATGTTTGGAAAAAAAAAATACACGTACAAGTGCTCTGATAATGATTAAAAACAAATTATATTGAGGAAGATGCCTAATTTATTTGGCGTATTCAGTGATGTGTCCCTCACTATGATTTATATGATAAAATGTCATGGTTGTCCTCTTCTTTGCGTTGGGCATGTGCGCAAGATTAATTTTTTGCTAAATCGATTTTGCTTGCAAACAGTCATTATTTACAGTCAAGTTGTACATACTGTCTTTTATTATCCATCGACTAGTATTGAACGTGGATTCTTATGGGACCCTAGGCCTACAGTCAAGTTGTACCTACTGTCTTTTATTATCCATCGACTAGTATTGAACGTGGATTCCTATGGGACCCTAGACCTTGTGGAGAGTACGTCACAAGCCATGGTGAAAAGAATCCGGGAACATGAGACTCTACTCTACCACCACCTTAGAATGTTGATATTTTCTTCACCAACTCTTTGAATGTACTTGGAATAGTTCATTGTCAAATACATCTCGATTTCATTTGTAGATGAAGATGAAGGCTAGCAAAAACTGATGGGTATTCTTCTTTTTGTGACGCGATAGCCATATAGATTTCCAAGCATTTCTCCTTTTTACATCTTATACATGAAATTCCACTCCTTTTTACGTTTGGTCTAATATGTGATGGTGCCCCTTTGGGATTTGCCTTATTTGGATGGCACGTCAATGAGTCTTTTGTTTAAGAACTCTTAAGTATTAATAATATATCATAGTGTTTTTGACCAAAAAAAATGTGATGGTGCCAACATTACTTTAAAACTAGTGATGTCGCCCATGTTTTGCTTGTGTTATTATAGAAGTCGCTAAAGTTACTAAGAAGATAAACAACTTTAGGTAATATGATTAAACGTAGGCATAAACTTAGAAAAAAGAATAGATCCATTTTATCAAAACCATGTTTGATCTTGGCTAAAGATGGCACCAAGTACGAGGAACCAAAATAAACACATTAATAAGAGTAATATAATTACATCAAATAATTTTTTTATTGTTAATATAGTGTTGCGATGATGAAAATGAGTTATGGCCGATGCCAGCCATCGCCCAGACCCGGACCACCAACGTAGAAGAAAATAAACAGTAGAATAGGTGAAAAAAAGAAGGAAAAAAAAAAAAACAGCAGCCCTATCGGCTAGGTTATAGGACAAGTGATACTAACTAGATCGGCACAATAGCAATTTCTAGGCTAAATTGATCAAAATGATTACATTAGAAAATTGTTATAAGGTTTGTTATTATATTGATCAAATAAGAAAGTTTATGGCTGATTTATTGGTCATACAATAAGTTTAAGATTTTTTAGATAATTCTCTCTTTTTTCCACTCCTACCATATAATTAACAATTTTTTTACTTGAAATATCATGCCTGCCTACATAAAAAAGTATCTCACGTTGATTTTTTGTTCTCTATAGGTGTTTACTATTGAGCTAAATGATAAGATTCTGTAATTTTGTTTGAAGGGTTTGGCTTTTGTGGTTATACAGCATAAGTGCCAATTTTGGCAATTAACTTTGGAGGCTTTATATTCCGATTGCAAAAGATGAGTCCCACAAGAGCACCGTTACAAATATAGCATAACAGTACCGCCAGGCTAGCAGACTCTTATTACAAAGAATTCTCTTTTTTAATTTTTATTATTATAGCAAAATATCAATGTGATGTAAAATAGCTTTCGATTTTCGTTTACGACAAGGAAATAGAAATGTAGTATCAATTCTCAAAATGATGGCCCAAAATAAACAGGAAAACAAAATTATCTAACGAAGGTTCTTGAGAGGAACGTCTAGCTAAGTAGGTATATCGAGTAGAAATATAATTCTTGAATCCATGGTGCCACAATGAAAACAAATTTTCAAACGATTGTCCGTATTGACCAAACAAAATCAAAAGATGAAAAGTAATATGTATCGACAAGTTGAAACTCTAAACCAGAGTTAGATTTATTAAAATTAGTTTACAAAACTGTTTTTCTAGGAGATAGGTAAGATCGTGAGTGATTCTCTAAATAATCCGTTATATACAAGAATCGATAATGGCCGGATACCTCATTTAATAAATTAATTGTATAAACTAAGCTTAGTAAGTCTAGTATTTTCCTAAAACAAAACCCCATGATGTTGGCACGCGGGTGACCCGTTGCGTAGAGATGCAAAGCTGGCAATAAGGAATAATTTGACTCAATATGTATTTTGAAGGCGGTTGGTTGAGGTTGTGGGTGTCGGTGTCGGTGGGTCAAGCGGTGATACTGATTTGAGTGCTAACTTTTTAACTTTAGCCACGTAATTGAAAATAATCTTCTTTCTATCAAAATAGAAGTTGTAATTCAATGTTCAAGCCCAAACAAGAAACATAGGCACTATTGATTGCCCACATAATGGACATGAACGGGGAGGGTTTTGTACGATATCATCAACATAATGAAAATAGTTATTTCAAGTTTAGAAGATCATCGTGTCGAATGATAATAGGAAACGAATTTGTTTGTTCATTTCCACTCAATTGATTAGTGAAAGTCTGTCAAAAAGATGAGATTGAGAAGTTGTAGAGGTTCCGAGGGGGCAAATAGTTCAAAAAGTCTTAAATATATTACACTTTTCTCAATTCAGTTTTAAACCTTTTAATTTTACCATTTCAGTCATAAACCTTTATCACTTTTTATCAATTGAGTCAATCTAGCCAATTTTAGTAGGAGTTTACTGATGTGGATACCAGTCACACTACGTGGCATAATTGATGCCGACGCGTGTATAATTTTTAATAATATTTTTAATTCTTGAAATTTTTTATACATTTTTATTTTTTTGTTTTTGTTTTTTCCTTTTTCCTCTTTCTTTCTTTTCACTTTGTTCTTCCTTTTACCAGTGGTCGGCCATTAGCCAAGGCAGCTGAGCTAGCCTCACTCGCCACAAGTGAGGCTCAGCCGGGCAAGGGTGAGCCCCAGCGAGGCTTGCCCTTGCTGAGGTGAGACTCGGTGAAGGTCGGCCTCGCCTAGGCCGGGGCAACCTTGCCAAGCATTGGCCATCAACCGAGCAAAGGCGACACCGGGTGAGGCTGCTCGGCTCCGGGCAAGGCCAACCTTCATTGAGTCTTGCCTCGGCAAGGCCGACACTCCCTTAAGCAAGTGCGAGCCAGAGCGGGGGCTACCCTCACTAGCTTGGGCGGAGGCGACACCAAGTGAAATTGCCCTAGCTTGGGTAAGGGTTGGGCTCGCCTAGTCTGGGCAAGGCCAACCCTCGCCAAGGCTCGCCCTTGGCTGGTCCAACCTCACCTATGGCAGGTAAGACTAGCTCGACGATTATGACCAGTGGCCAGCCACCGACAAAAGGAACAAGAAAGTGAAAAAGAAAGAAAGAGGGAAAATGACAAAGAAAAAAATGTATAAAAAATTTCAAAAAAACTTAAAATATTATTAAAAATTGTCCACGTCGGCGCCCACTATATTACGTGGCACTACTAGTGTCCATGTCGGTAATTCCAGCAAAAATTGGCCGGATGAACTCAAGCGACAATAAGTGAAAATGTTTATGATTGAATTGGCAAAATTGAAAGATTTATAACTAAATTAACAAAAGTGCAATAAATTTAGGACTTTTCGGACAATTTTCCCAATTTCAGGAGGAGATACTATCTAAGGTAGCAAGAGATATCTCCATAGGTGTACACCATTAGAGAAGGTTCATAAAGTTGACTAGGACCATCTTAAACCAAAGAGCTAGATTTATTAAAAATAGTTTACAAAATTATTTTAATAGGAGATACGTCAGATTGTGAGTAATCCTCTAAATAATTGGTTATAGTAAAAAATATAGGCCGGCATATCATTTAATAAATTAATTATATAAATTAGACATAATAAGTCTAATATTTTTCTGAAATAAAAACTCCTGACGTATTTTTAATGGTTTAGAATTTGGCTAGTGCATAAGAATTGGACGTGTAGAACCAGCTCAGTTCTCCATACAGATTATCAATTCGCATTAGTAAAATGGATCTTTTTCATCACTAAAAAGAAAACCTTAAAACAGAATAAATAAATCCAGAAAAGGAAGGTGTGCCTGGACATGGGGGAAGTACGCGTTGAATTGATTATCGCTGGACCGTTCGAGATTCTAGGCTGGTCACATGCGTGTAATATGAAATATGGGTTGACCTTCTAGAAGTTTAGGAGGACCACTTACTGTCTTTGCCTAATCGATCATTAGAATATGAAATCCCCACTTGATGTTTTGCTATCTAATTGATGGGGCAAATTTTGGTTCAAAGGCTAAGGAGAGGAGACATGTATGAATAAATGCGATTTGACCAGATTCTTGCTGCTAATTTATCGAACAGGAGAAAAACAAAACAGTGGGTAAACCGCCCAGTACACTCGGACCATCTTCTTGGCCCTATTTCTCCAAAAGTCCTTGGGGCTTTTCGGCTTCAAGCTGCCCAGAAGCTTACTGTCATCACCAGCTGGTATGGTCATTCCAAAGGTGATTTTTAATGTATGAATAGTTAAACGTTTTGTCAAGTGGGTGCTTGGTAACTCAGAAACGGATAGCTTATTAAATTAATGGATACTGTGAAAAAAGAAGTGTATTTGGTATAAATTGATTCCCAATAATCTCATGCTTGAAAAAAGTTAGTTATTAACACTCGAACACAACACATCCACAACATGAGCCGACTTACTTCATTGTCTTCCTTCCAAAGTCTTTCTAAAAAAAGGTATTATTGTAGTTACGTAGATGAGCCAAACTACTAAAAGAAATCAATAGCCGATGGGCAAAACCGTGCAAAAAAGAAGAAGAAGAAGAAGTCAAAATTGATTTAAAACTCTCATTATAGATGGCTTGTAGATCAGTGACCGTCGTTGGTGAGGGTTCTGCAAAACCTGTCGCCAAGAATCATTGGGAAAGGATAACAATTAGACACTCATCCAGTCAACTCCATGACAAGATATTGATAGAACTAATATAATTTAAATACCATGATAACTAACGAAAAGTTACATCAATCAATGAAAGAACTAAGAAGACACAATTGCAACCACTTTATTCATGATTTTGTAAGAGAAAGTGCATTCACAAAGCATATAGATAATCTTTGTCTCGAGCTATAAATACTGTCAAAGAATACAAACACTTTTTTTTTTTTTTTCCTGGTTGAAGGGATCCCTTTAATTTCTTCAACTAACGATTTTTGAACAACAAAGAACGCTTTTGAACAACGGATCGCTCAAGAGGGCTGAGATGGGCTAGGCAACCAACTACAAGGGAGGGCTTCAAGTTTGCTAAATGATTGGCCTCACGGTAATGGTGGACAACGTGGATTTCATGTAGATGGGCCGGCCAAAATTGGCATTTTACAATAAGGGCCCACAAATCCCACCAAGGTTGATCAGTGCCCAAGAGAAAGCCTATTGGATCTTAAGCACCTACAGCCTATAGGTATAATTTAAACAACCCCAAAGCCAACTAGTTTCACAAGTGAAGAAATGTATAGTCTAGTGGGCATTATTTAGTCTAGACAAGACAAGTAGTATTCATCCTAATAGATGCACAATAATTTACAAATGTGCAAAATTACGGAGGATCAATGTATGATTTAGCTTCAAATAGAAATAACAACTTAGAAGAATTTTAATAACTATGATGTATAACATGGTAGAGTATTCTTTTAAATGCACACTACCCCCTTAAGCAATCAATAGCTTATTATCCAAATACATTGATTTTTGCTTATGATTAACAAAAAATCACTATGGAAGGTCAAGCAATCTCATCATGAGACCATCTATGAAGAATAATTTTGCTTATACAACCATTCACCGGGGGTACAATTCAATATCCGACATATCACTGGTTGATGAAGGCATGGTCCTACTAGTAGATTGATTCAATCCAAGCTCTTTCATTGGGGTGCTCAGTCCCCTTGATCTACTTCGGATGAAGAAGGCTGGATGTTGAGGTGATGGTGGGTTAAAGTAATTGCTGTTGAGCATGAGAACTATGGTTGCCATGGTGGGTCTAATAACTGGATCTTCCTGAATGCATAGCAAGCCAATGTGCAAGCAGCGAAGGACTTCATCCCTCGAATATGAATCCAAGATACCAGGGTCCAACACTTTCAAGGGCGTGCCATTCCTCCATTTATTCCATACCTGCAAGAATAATTCTAGAGAATCTTCACAAAATTATGGCATTAATTCAATGACTCATCATTCAAGACAACCTAATCTTGCAAATAACCATATATGACTAAGGAAAAGAACCACAAGTGTTTTTTTAGACTAAAGGACTAAGTTTTTACAAAGGAATTTCAATTTCACTTGACCAAAATTATAGAGAGTGCAATGGGAATATTTGCTGCTCTAGTGCAATGAAACTTACATAACTAGCAAGATATTCGCCCCCATCCAATTGGTGGTAGAAGTTATTCTTCTTGCCGCAAATTATCTCTATAAGTAGTACGCCGAAACTATAAACATCAGATTTCACGGAGAACTCTCCATGCATTGCATATTCTGGAGACATGTAACCACTGCAAAACCAAACATTACCCACATGTATATTGCAGAATGTAGATCAATGAGCATCCTTAAATAGATAAAATGAACATGTTTGGCATCCAATTACAAAGTCATCTACTCAAGATCTAAGACTTACAAAGTCCCCACGATTTTATTTGTGCTAGCCTGAATTTGATCGACTCCAAAAATCCTTGCCATGCCAAAATCTGAAATCTTTGGGTTCATTTCACTATCTAACAAGATATTGCTACATTTTAGGTCACGATGGATTATCCGGAGACGAGAATCTTAATGTAGATAGAGCATTCCTCGAGCGATCCCAGATACTATTTTATAACGTACTGACCAATTCAATTGACTGCTTTTTTGAGGATCTGCAGTATTACACCAAAACTCATTATGTGCTAGCATGTGGCACCTATTCAAAAACTCAAGGTAAATATATTCTCTTATCGATTAAAGGTAGCTTAAATAAAAAAACTATAATCAGTTGAAAAAACAAAAAACCTCTGAATTTCAAGTTTTCCATAGCTAGTGAATGCTAGAACGTTTGATTTTAAGCAATTGTACATAAGAAGGTTAAATTGCAACATACCAAATAAGAAGTAATCAAGGCTTTTATTTGGCACAAACTCGTAGGCAAGTAGTTTTTCCTCTCCCTCCAAGCAAAATCCGAGTAGTCGTACAAGGTTTCTGTGTTGAAGCTTTGCAACTAATAGAACTTCATTTTTGAATTCTTCATCACCTTGTCTAGAGCTTCGAGATAGCCTCTTCACCGCAATTTGCTGTCCATCTGGAAGTCTACCCTAAAGTGTGTTGAATTTACCGTTCAATTCCTTATCGCAACTTTTTAAAAACTAAACTAAAAGAGCGTTACATGTTTCTTTTCTTCTTCTTTTTTTTTTCAGCACCATTATCTTTAATTCATATGTAAAGCATCCTTCATTGTTTCTAACTTATATGTAATATGTACCTGGAAAACTTCACCAAATCCACCTTCACCCAACTTGTTTTCAGGAGAGAAATCATTTGTCGCTGCTTGCATTGTAGCCAAATCAAATTGCAAGGACTCCACAGTGGTAAGTTCATTTGCACCTGCATTACCAAAAAATGCAATTTGATTATCAAATTGTATCGACATTGGCTCCTAGTGGAGTTTATTGGTTGCCAGTACTTGGGAACATTATCACAATGAAGAGCACCGGATTGGGTTGGCATGGTTATCCCCTTCCCCATTGAAATCTTTCCCCACTTGATTGGTTATGAAGATAAAAATTACATTATCATCAATACTATGGGTAATAAAGTAATGAAATGAATCTTGTATCATGATCACTTCTTCATGCTGAAGGTATTGCTAGGTCTGTTAATTGTGGTGGAGATGCTACCTATGCTTGGACGGAATTGATAAACGTTAGGAGCATTTTGAGGCCTCGTTTTGTGGTTGGTCATGTCAAATCTATATCCCTCTAGAATGACTCATGGCATCCGAATGGGATCTTGCTGGACCTATTCCCAAGGAGAATACTTTACTATTCTGCTCATCTTTGAACTGCAAAAGCAGCTGATATGATTTATACTCTAAATGGAAAAGGCCCAATGCGAGGTCTGAAGACAAGGTATCATTCCAGGCAGTTGTTTGTGGTGTAATTTGTCTGAACGCTTCTTCGGAAGACCAAGATTCTTGCACTGCTGCTTCTTGTGACATTCTCACCTCTACTTCAGCTTTGGAGATTGTGAGGAAAAGAGCCACGAGTTAAATGGTATCGGCTGATATGATTTTCATCTAATTTGCTGAGGTTTGGATTCATATTTTGGTTTGCAATATAAGATAAGCTGCCTATATTTCAAGGAATTGACAGATAGACTTCTAATCAAGGCCGAACTCTCTACTTTTTGTGTCATGAAAGCACTGAGATTGTTTGAATTTTCTTGATGCAGCGGGCTATAAAAAGGAGAGATTTTCATTGGTGTTTGGGAAAATTTTTGTGGACTTGCTGCATCTATTTATCTTTAAGGCCAGAAAAGAGATGTTACATTTCCAAACTTATTGATGGCATTATGATTGCCCGTGCAGTCAAGTGTAGTTTTCAAGGTTGAAAGAGCATGAAGAATCTGATCTTTGTCCTTGATCATTTCCATTATATGTGCTACATTTATATCAAACGGACTCTTAATTCATCTAATTAACATATATTTGGCATAGACAGTTTACGAAAAAATAAAGGCAATTAGTCAATTTACCGTCTTTTCCTTTGACGACTTCATGTGTCTTCTTTCTCTTTCTTCGAAGCAAACAACAAATAGAAACGACAAGGACCATAACACCTCCAATAGGAACGGTAATGGCGATGGTTATCATGGTAGATTTGTTGCTTTTTCCTGCACAATTTCCATATTGTATATGAGAAACTGCCAAATAAATCTAAAAACATTTTAGCTGAAAGCGTGTATAATATATAAACATTCCAATGCTGTGCTTTTTCTTTTTTCTTTTGTCAGAAACAGTGTGCTTCACTAGGTAGGAATATGGCCTAAGACTGACGCGTGAAGATTGGCAATTACACACACAAGAAGGGGCTTGAGAAATCTGAATAGAGAGGCTCAAACAGAGTCTGAACTTCTATTGCAATTCTAGCATTTATAAGTTTCAGTTTTTGGTAAATTGACGGAGACAAATAAATGAAGAATATTAAGAAGCAAAAAAATTTCTGGGTTAACAACCCACGTTTGATCACCTACGAAGTCCGGCAATAGGGAATTATTGCCGCTGCTGCAGCACACGAGCACTTGGGTCGAAATCCCTCTAAAAAACCCTATTCACATTAACCTTATGAATATATCAACCACCGTCACAAGAAGTCCAATTTTGGTCTTCTTTATGAACCCCGCACACCAAATTAGAGGGAAAATTACCCAATGAGTCCTAATTCTATTGTATGGATACTAATTCACTTTTAAAATTTTCAAATTTACCCAATTTAATACTAGATCTTGATGAAAAATTCGAATGTAATCTTTCTTATCAATTTTTCCAAGAAAATCAATGACAAGACAATCCATTAATTTCCAATTGTCCTATATGACATACTGCCATGGTAGGGTTTTTTAGCGAAAAGTGGTCATAAGGACTACATTAAAATCTTACACAAAAATTTGACATCCATAAAGTAGATTTAAGGGTAATTGAACCATAAATTGCCTTTTTGTTGCCGGCACAGCTTTTAGGCATATGTTTCCCATACGGTATTTCTTGCTTGGCTGATTTTTTTTTTTTTTTTGGGGTCGAAAATATGGATGAGATGCGTTAATTAACCGAGTTTTTTATGAATACATGAAGAGCATCGGCACATAGCAGATCTAAAAGTGCAAACGGGGATTGAGTAACTTGCTTGAATGATTTAAGCTCGACAATTTGTCTTACCATTTTTTTTTTTGGACGATTAGTAGTGATCACCACCAGCAGTGTGACCCTAAAGATGGTTGATATGGATTCTAACCCTAGATCAATTTAGATGTCGATCTACTTCTCTTATTGTTGAAACCCTTTTGTGTTTATATCAATACACAAATCCTTTTGTGTTTATATCAATACACAAATGGTGGTGACTGAATGAGGAGAATTAATGAACATCTGCTAATGATTAATTACCCTTGGCCTAAACTCACTTTATTATTAATTTAAAGATCTCACATGATCGCTTGTGAGCAATGATTGCTATAACTTTTGATTCAATGAACTCACCATGATAGCTGACTATTAGCCATGTCCATGGGCCAAAGATTGAGACATGGACCCTAGCTTCTTTTGCTGAAAATATGGAATTATTCCGTACCTTCTTTTTGGCAAAACTGTATTTATCCGACGCGCTGACCCAAAAATTAATTAGATGGTCTATGGAGCATATAGATTAAACTTATTTGAACAATTAATCGTACAAATCTCATGTGGAACTCTATAATTAATAATTAGATGATCTTAATCCATCCAGATTAAAAGAGGACAAAAAACAAAAAGCCACGTGCCTAATGCCTGAACAAGAGCCAACGTACCTGGCGGCGGAGGCGGCGGCGGAGGCGGAGGCGGAGGCGGCGGCGGCGGTGGCGGCGGCGGAGGCGGAAGTGGCTCGGCAACTGGGTCAAGGAACTGATAGGTCTCGTAACGGAACTGGCAACTTGGCGCCAGGGCCCTCATTCCCGCCTTCCCGAGACAACAGTCCTCCAAGTTCCCGACGATTTTCTCTTGGCAGTCGATGCATTGCTCCTCCGTCAAATCTGGTGTGCACTGCGCCATCGCGTAAAGCATGTCAGACCCCACAGACACGTTCCTTGTAGCAAACTTCCTCAGCGAGCCACCGCCGGCTGCCTCGCCCCGCAGACCTTCCATCTGTGTCCCCAGCTTGTACGTGACCTGGACTGAGACGCTGTACACGTTGTACAAAATGTAATCGGGTTCAGTCTCAACTGTGCCGAAGATCGAGGCGTCAGAGTATCTGACGTTGCAGAACTCGCTGTAGAGGACCGCCTCCTTCTGGAGGGGACAGAGGCGGCGTATGTCGGAGGCCGAGGTGTTGAGGCAGGTGCGGCAGCTCTCTGCAGCGAGGTCACCGCGGCAGGAGCCGATGACGTAGAGCGTTTGGGAGGTGCCGGAGACGGCGGAGGAGGCATTGAAGAAGCCGTAGGTGAGGGACAAGGAGTTGGTGGTGGAGATGGAGGTGAGGAGGTTGGTGAGGGTGGTTTGGTAGGCGCTGAAGGCCGTGAAGTTGCCGGTCTTACCACAGTAGGGCGCTGGGAAATACTGGGCGTTAATAGTGGAAGCAAAGGTGAGAAGAAGCAAGAGGAGGAGATTTGGAGGATCCATTCGTCTAAGTGTTTTTTGTTTTTTTTGGGCGTTTCGGGTGTTTCTTTGATTAGTGTCGAGAGGCTAATAATGTAGGAACACAAATAGCTGGTGCAGCTCCTACACAAGTTTTGCTTCGTCGAAATATCTACTTCGTCCACGTCTTCTACCTCGGTGTGGGGGTTGTTCATTGAATCTTTCTCTCTTTGTTCGCCAGAAAACCAGTGATTGACCGAACGCGCGTCGAAAAATATTAGGGAGTCCTGCACGATTCAGCGGCCGACACGTGGCGCGACGTGGCACGCGTGGGTCCCTTGGACGTAGCTTCTCTCTCTCCCTCCCTCCCTCCCTCCCTCCCTCCCCAACGTTCATTCTCTCCATCATGCAACTTCTTGTCACGGTAAAACACTGTTCAGATCTTGGGAAAAAGGAAGGAAAAGAAAATGGAAATCAGGAGCTAGGCTCACCTTAGATCACACGACCGTACGGAATCTCGCTATGGCTGCGACCGGTTCTGGCCACCCCGCCAAGATACGGCCGGTCGTCGGTGCACGTCCGATTTCATCTTCTCTCTCCTCTGAATAAGTGCGATTCATCACCGCCTTCTTTTCTCTCTCTCTCTTTTTTTTTTTCTTTGTTATGCATTCTCGTTCCGTATGATATGAAAAGTCGTCTTTTTCTTTCCTTATTTATTTAATTTGCTTTTGTTTGGGGATATGTAAATACAGATATATGTCCGTTTCAACTTTCAGTGAGAAGCCGACAACGATGCCGTAGGTTGCTGTTTGGGGGTGGCGAAATCATAGGCTCCGCCGTTGATCGGAGAGGGTTTTGGGTGATCCCCTTCTCCGGAGGCAAAGCCTTTGGTGACCACGTGGGTTATCCATGAATAGTGGAGAGAGAAACTTGGAATGAAATTGGAGGATTTGTGGGGGAAGATGAACAATAGAGAGAAAGAAAGAGGGAAAAAAGCTTTGTCCATGGAACCACCCACACCACGTGGCGCAACGTATTGATTACTGAATGGCGCTAGACTACAGTGAAATGAAGGAGCTGGACTACCTAATATTTTTTCAAAATTAAATTTAAAGAGTTAATTATTTATGTAAAAATATTTGAAAAATTGAAAATTTATGCATTGCGATATCCAACAAAAATTGCAACGGATGGTCAATCAATAATATTTAGGATGATTAAGACAATATGTAATATATTAATATGCTAATAATATTAAAATTTTGATTGGACATAGCTACGCTACCTTAGCTCGCCCAAGCAAACCGCATGTTCATTTTGATGGCAATTACGCTTTGTGTCATCACATATGTCATGTCCCATTGTTTGGAACATATGCAAAAGCTTGTTGACCCTGTTTACACACTACATGATAGTTCTCGTTTCCGATTTCCTTAATCTTGAACGAGTCTTATATTCTGATGCCTTTTTATCTCATTGACTAATCAGTTTATAGTAAGTTGATTAAATACCCAAATAAAGTAACGAGAGAATTACTTTACTCTTATGAGCCAGATATTTAAGGACTCGGGGACTTGATCTTGACCTGAGATCACAATGGCTAATGCTTGCATGATGCCTTCCTGACCTCCCTAGCTTATCCAGAGTTAAGCGTTGGGCAACAGCACACCGAGATCATCAAGTGACACTGTGTGGTTGTCATTGGCCTTAGGTAGTCACGCCATAGTGGTCAGATTGTAAGTGGGTTCGATTGATAGTGAGATTCTTTTGATAACTTTATTTTCCTCTTTATTTGATCTTAAATTACCAAATAATTTGCCGTCTTATTCGAGATTTACCAAATAAGAAATACGCCATTTCAAGCAAACGTATCCTCCTTCTCCTCCTGGCGAAGGAAGCATGAGCCTTGGGATCAATGGTCCCGTCATTGAAGCGAGTCAATTACGTTATCTTACGTTTTCCCAGAGCAGAATAATGCCCACTGAGTTGGACTCTTTGGTCCTCATCCCAAGCGGAGACTTGGGAAAGAAAAGTCTGAGGATGGAGACTTAACTGGAAAAGAGAGAGAGAGAGAGGAATCTTCATTCAAATCTTCGTACAAAAAAAATGTAGGAACTCTTGTTTCCGATTCCTTTTTCCAACGAAAGACGTGCCTTTTCTAAGGAAAAGTTGTTAGGTGCCGGGGAATTTACGGATCAAGATCCTCCGATTGCTCGGGCATCTTGCTAATTTTTATTTATGAATAAGCTTCACATGCAACTAAATTTTATTACGGATTAAGATTCTCTGAAATTAAAGTAAATTGACATTATTTTTTCTTTCTTGATGAGTGTTATTTGACGTTTTGAGTTTACTACATTAAGAAGATGACATATTAACACAAAAAAGAAAGGTCTGAACTTAATCTTCCCATTTATACCTTTTTTTTCTTCATTTCCTTTTCTTTCTCGTTTATGTTTTTCTTCGCTTCTTCCTCAGTTCCATGGGTATATCACCGCCCTCCTCCTTTTGTGATAGAGAGGCAAGCTCAGCGAAAGATAGGCCGATCTAATGGGAAGCGATTGCCGCTAGTGGCGAGGCACGACAATGAGGTGAGGGCCGTGTGACCCACGGTTTCACCGAAAAATTGTGAATACTTTGTTATTGGTTAGGCCATCAATACTCAGGTGGGAAAAAGAGAAGAGAAGAAGATGAACGGTGAGGATGGTCAGCTTTTGGGCTCCTACAGGGCTCACTGACAAGGTCAATTGCGTGATTTGCATTCTCTTGTTGCCGGGGGGAGGGGGTGGGGGGAGGGGAGACTTGACCAACAAAAGTCGAGATAACATGCAACTCCAATATCTCAATTTCAAGTGATGGCGATGGCAACGGAGAGCGCTTTGGACTAGGTTCATATGTACTCGTTGCCATGGGAACTATTCGAACTTTCTTTGATCTTACATGAGGAAAAGTATTGATCCAATTGGACAAGTTTGTTGACCTGGTACAGCTCCCTGTAGGCCACGGCTAAAATCTCCGACGGAGGTACACATTACTGCTGCTTCACGTAATGCATTTGCGTGTGTATAAGTGATTTGCACGAAAAATTGCCGAACAACTTTTACAGGTAGTCACCTCCTGATGCCAATGGAAATACTTGCAACATCGATTGAGTTAAGGACGTCTATTAGCTTGTTCGGCTCGGAAAAGGACTTATGAAAAATTACAATGAAATGTGATGATGTTTTTACCCTACAATTAGCACGAAATGACAGAACACTTGTATGCAGGTTTCGGATCATCCGCTCTGAGGGACATAGAATTACTTCATAGTAGAGTAGCTCCCAGTCATTTACAATCATTTTCTAAGTATGTAGTAATTCGTAGACCAATGTAGTGTAGACGATCCTCAAGGACATGAAGTTCTTTTACGAGTGACAGGAAAAAGTGACGGAAAAGTGCTCTAATAATTTGATTTTCAAATGGTTTCGTATATACGAGAAAATTCTTTTGGAAAAGTTATGCAAAGTTGACAAAATACGATAATAATCAAGCTATTGATTGACAAATTACAAAAGCCAGGCATCGCAGCAAAGGTCAAACTACGATGCGAAGGCCACGTCGGCATTGAGAGCAGGTGAGGGGCGAGTGCTCGTTTAGCATTAATTCTTTTGCTCTTGTCATTATCACCTAATGTCCAGTTCGAAAATGTGTGCTACTAATTTGAGACCTTGGTGAGACTAGCAACCGAAACCTAAATTAAATATGAAAAACCTAGATTTACATTGATTTTTTGTTCCCTACAGGTTTTTAATACTGAGCTAAATGATAAGATTCTGTTTTTTGTTATTCTTTTAAAGGGTTTAGCTTTTGTGGTTTTACAGCAATAAATGCCAATTTTGGCAATTAACTTTGGAAGCTTTATGTTCCGATTGCAAAAGATGAGTCCCACGAGTGCGCCATTATAAACATAGCATAACAGTACCACTAGGCTAACAGACTCTTATTACAAAGGGTTCTCTTTTATAATTTTCATCTTTATGGCAAAATCTCAATGCAATGTGAAAAGGCTTTCAATTTTCGTTTACAACAAGGAAATAGAAATGACAGTATCAATGATGGCCCAAAATAAACAGGAAAACAAAATTATCTAATGAAGGTTCTTGACAGGAACGTCTTGCTAACTTGCTATGTCAATTGGAAATATAATACTTGAATCGAAGTGCCACAATGAAAACAAATTTTCCAATGATTGTCCGTATTGACCAAATAAAATCAAAAGTTGAAAAGTAATATGTCGACAAGTTAAAACCTCAAGCCACAGAGTTAGATTTATTAAAATTAGGTTACAAAACTTCATAAAAAAAAAAATTAGTTTACAAAACTGTTTAAAGTACTAGGTTTTTACAAAGGAATTTCAATTTCACTTTACCAAAATTGCAAAGCACGGTGAAATTATCTATCGCAAGAGAATGATGAAACTTACATAATTAGCAAGATATACACCCCCATCCAATTGGTGGTGGTAGTTATTCCTCTTGCCACAAATGATCTCTAAAAGTAATATGCCGAAACTATAAACATCATATTTCACTGAGAACTTTCCATGCATTTCATATTCGGAGACATGTAACCACTGCATAAACAAACATTAGCCACATGTATATAGCAAATATAGATGCAGCCATGCAACATCCTTGAATAGATAAATGGGCAAGTCCATCATCCAATTGCAAAGGCATCTATAAGACTTACAAAGTCCCAACAATTTTATTTGTGTTAGCCTCGAGTTTGATCAACTCCAAAAATTCTTGGCATGCCAAAATCTAAAATCTTTGAGTTCATTTCATTGTCTAACAAGATATTGCTACATTTGAGGTCACGATGGATGATCCAAAGACGAGAATCTTCGTACATTTTAAAGGCATAGTTCTAACCTGGTTGAGTGCAAAAGTTTTCGTTTTTTCTTTAGAAGCTTCTGAGCCAGTTGAGAACCTGTTCAATTTAGGGACAAGCCTGGATAGAGGGTAATGGCTTGGAGCCCAACCAACCAGGCAGTTTCTAGCCCGTTTCCTTATTGAAATGGACCTGATGCTCCCCCCCCCCTCGTTGTTATAGCAACATGTATAGGAGTTCCTAAGATATATGATTGTTGTGGGACATCTTGTCTCTTCTTGGTCGATGAACAAGCTTAACTTATCCATCAAAAAGAGGAATCCAAGAAATCCTATCTGACGACTAATGGAGTTCAATTGATGAAGAAATTTGAACGAATGTATGGCCAGCTCTATTGTTTTATTGACAAAACATTTTGTCGGTTAAGAATTTTTGGCATGGGTTTCTATAAATCACATCTTGAAAATGAGGAATCTCGAATTGCACCAAACTAATTTACATATTTGAAATTGATACCTCGCTAGTAAAATACTCGTATTTTTACTTAAAATACACTTGTGCATGTACTTTTGAATAAAACTTCCTTTTATCGCACTTTGCTAAGCTAATAGAAAATTACTCGTTTGCTCTTTTGGAGTAAACCAAATTATACACACACAAAAAAAAAGCCATATTATAGTTGGGTAGACTTGTTTAGGTCCTTTCTTGGCTCAATTAATGATATGACACCCAAAATATGATCAATTAAATTTCAATTTGATAGAAATGAAACATCATTCTTGTGATCCCCGTTTGATAACACGAATTAATAATAGATGTTAATTATTAGGTTCGATATCTACATTTCTATATTTTTTAAATAGTCTTGCGATAATATTTTTCTTGTTTACATTATAACTGATGTAAAATCATGATAACATTATTTTATGATTCTACTATAGTGACACAACTCTTGTGATGTACAAATAAGGGAAACGATAATATGTATGCATGAGTATTCTAAATCATATAACTTTAGTCTTGTATGATACTAACAAAAGTTGATACTTGTCGTCATTTAATTGATTCCAATATCCAATGTACGTTGGCTTTAAGTAATAAGTTTAAAAGGAAAAATATCGATATTTATGGCATTGATAAATACAGATACAACGTTTTTAAAGCTTGTAATAAGGATTAGTAGCTCCACTTGTTTGATTTGATACAGCTTGCTAACCAACTTGAATTATGAAAAAGGGCGTTGGTGCAGTTTCTATAAAATGTTCAGCTAACATGTTATTGCTATAGTAGCTTAATTTAAGCCTACAGAGTTGTCTCGTCCAATTTTAAGGGATTGCAGTTTTAGAATGTGTATAACTTGTCATGACCCACTTTTTTCGTCTGAAGGGGAAAAGACATAGGCTCATGGGCATTGTGTAAAAGGCGGGCCTATAGCTCTTGTTTTAGATGTGGGCTTTTCCAAACCCATACCTCATGCCAACGGGCCCACAAGTTCACCTTTCTAATTCCCTTTTCTTCAATCCAGCCCAACTACCCAGCCCAGTTTTAGTTATCCTAGCCTAAAATCTTACCGGCCCAGCTCCCCACTCGGGTGAACTAATCCCAATGTCTCCTAAGCAAAACCCTAAGCCCAACTCCAAATCCCCTCCTCCCGAACGTCCGCACATGGCATAACTCCTCCAGCCTTTTTTTTTTTTTTTTTCTTTTACCATTTTTCATTTCTTTCCCACTCTCATGCTTCTTCACCGAGAACCCACTATTCTTGCCAAGAACACACCATTCCTCATCGTCAATCCGCCCCGGTAACCTTCTTTATCGACCTCAACGTATAATGCCCACACTATTGGAGAATGCCACCACCGACCCTATACCTTCGTCACTAATCGTGACCGGAAAGAACAAAGAACACGGATTTGGCTGAGACATTTTATCGAACATCCGGCTGGCATCAACTGAGGGGGAGGAGCATTTACTCAATCAAGACTCGAGCTCTCATTGTAATCCACAAAGAATCAACAATCAGGACTGGAAATCAATAGGGTGGCCACCCAATCACATTCAATACAAGCACGAATGAGGAACAACAATCTCTGTCTCGGGTTTTACCAGAACGGAGCAAAACGGGAAGAATATTCACTCACTCGGGGACCAAACCCACAACAAATGGGCGAATCAACAATAAAAAATTGACACGGAAAGGCTGGTCCGAACCCAGCTAGAACGAAACAGTGAAAACGGGTCTCGGTCTCTAGCTTGACTGAGGCAGAATGAAGCAGCAGGCTGAGCAAGGGGTCCCTACCTGGCTCGGAGAAGGCGGCTAGATGGCGAGCTCGAGACCAATCGAGCTATGGCTGGTCGCCTTGGTGTCTCCGAACCAAGATCCTCGAGGCAAGGGAAGTTAAGACCGAAAAGACACTTACCGAAGATGTGGGTACCAGGAAAGCAAGGTTGGGACGACGAGGATAGCGGCCAGGGGTCGTCGAACTTGACTCCAGCGTGGCCAAACGACCGGAGAACTCCATCTCCGCTCCTCTCTCTGTCACTTCTCTCCAAAGAACCCACAAACAATCCCCCTCAAACGAGCCAGCCCCCCTCGCTCTTAAGCAACGGCGCGCATGGCTTCCTACCGTACCAGCTGACGCTGCCGGCCCACCCCCAACTGGACATCTCGCGAGCTCGACGCCCTGCCCTCCGTCGCGTACGCCGTCCTTCTCTCCTCCCCCTTTTGTCTCCAGTGTTAAAAAGGAAGGGAGGAAGAGAGTAAAAGGAGAGGGCTGGGCTAGGAAAAACTAAAGAAGCCGAGCCCAATGGAAGAGAACGAAAAAGAGGGAAGGAGGCCGGGCCGGCCCATCCCCAGCCCATCTTTCTCCTTTCTTTTTTTTTTTTCAAATAATAAATTATAATAATAATAATAAAATTTTAAATTGATTTTTAAAATTTTAATGTTAGTAATGCGAATGCTCCCAATGTCCGTATGCCTAGTTTTGCTAGGGGTTAAATAATAAATGATTAAATTGGTCATCAAAATTTAGGAATTGGCGTAACTCAATTTACAAGTTGCGTATTTCATAGAAAATTTTTAGCACAACATAGTTACAATTATATTAAACAAAATCTTAATTTTTGTGATTCATATATCTGATTCCTTGCAAAAAATAAAGAAGTATCAAAATATGATCAATTCTATGCTATAGATAATTTACAAAAACATAAAGGCAAATACTCAATTTACCACTTTTTCCTTTGACAACTTCATACTTCATGTTGGAATTAGACCTAAGACTGAAGTGGGATGATTTGACATGCAGGAAGGGGCCTTGAGATACCTCAATGGAAAGGCTTAATCGAGAAAGTCTGAACTTCAATTGCAATTCTATTATCTCGTAAGTATTTGGTTAAGGTAAAATGACGAGGCTGAAGGAAAAACAAATTCTAGGATGAACAAACCTCGTTTGATCACCTACCAATATGTAAATTAAATTTGAAGGATGAGCATACTGACTATCATCTATTATGATAATTACATTATCATCACATGCATACTCCACTTTAACTCATTTGCACTTTGAACCATGATTCCTATAGTTCCTCACCTCATTGCAACAACAACAACATGGATGGTTACGAATGTTGGACCTTTATTTAGAATGGCTCTTCCATTTGCTACTTCCAAACTCTCTTTGTTTTTCTCTTTCTCATTTAGCCAAACCTTGCATCATACCATATGCCGTGTTATATTATCGCTACTTCTTTATCACTTTGTATAGAGCAAGACGGACTTTATCATTTCTAGGGAAGTTGTAGTGTGCCCGATTAGAAGAGTATTAGTGAAGTTCTCAAAATAATCCGATAGTAATGCCAATAACATTATGCCTGGTTTCTCATTGGAAAAGGCTTCATTGACATTTTCCAAATCCATCTTGAATTTGTTAAATTCATCTAAAATGGGCTCTAATTGATGTACCTTTGACCATGCTAAATTGAATCATCCTTTTGAGTATATATAAGTAATTATTCAAACCCTTTGTCAGATAAAGTGACTCAAGTTTTTTCTCATAATGCTATCATAGCATTTTCATCAACCACTTCAATCAACACCTTATCTCACAAAATCAACAAGATTATGCTCTTTTCCTCCTTCATCAATTGTATTCCATCATTATCTTTCATTTCTTTCAACAGCTTATCCTTACTATCCAATTCCTTCTCTAAATTTTGGATTGTTAAGGGCATGCATCTTAATGCTCCATTACTTGCTCCTCCAGTTGACCTTCTCAGTCTCAACTCTTGCTCCAAACATGATCCCAAATACAATATTCCACACAATGATCAGATAACAAAAATGCTAGTTCTAGAAATCCTAAATTTAGGTTTGATATCAGTTCTCATGAAATAGCATTGAAGCCAACGAATATTGCAATTAAGTACTCGTCAAATAATAAGATATTGAAATTAGTAGAGAAATCAACCAAATAATAAGAACACCATATGCTTACATGATTCAGTTTGATTGTCGGTATTTATTTTACAGAAGAACCAACTGCAAAGAAATCCACTATGAATTCGTAGAATTAAAGAAACCACTCAAGTGTTTCCACCCTTGGATTATACTCAAGGAATTTGCAATTGTGTTTTCGCACAACCTCTCATGGTCTCACTAAGAAAATTCAAAAGGGGAAAAACTAGACACTCCGAGCTTTATCCGTAATTGAATGGATGAACTCCACTTGTTATTATGGCCGCTGCCGTAGCACATGAGCACTTGGGCTTAAATCTCTCTTAGCCAGCTCACATTAACTTTATGAATATATTATACCGCCACAAGACGTCCAATTTTGGTATTCTCCATGAGCCGCACAGCGAGTTGGACTTGTTGGAATTCCTTGGCCAGAATCGACTTTGACTCCAAGTGGAATTATGGTGTTTGTTTCGCCTTTAAATTCGATCCAGACTTAAGTCAGCAACCAAGTTCTAATTGCACGAAAATTTGTATTTCCACACATATGGGCTGGACTTCAATTGGGTCAAGTTTTCAATCAACGGATTCAAGCTCGACACTTAATTTCAAGATTATAATCACAAGTTCAAGCTCGAGACATAATTTAACACGTACATTCTCTCTCAGCAGTCTCTATCATGCATGATCAAGCTTTGCACCTGGGGACAAATCAAGCCTCACCATAGCCCTTCCTCGATTAAGGACTATACGGCTTTCTGATTACCTCTTTCTTCGTTGAAAGAGGCCCTCAGTGTCCAAACATATATATCTTCCTACTAATACTAAATAAACTTAAATCCAACAAGAAACTAGTTCAAAATAGCTAAGGAAAAAAAACAAGTGATCCCGATGGATAACATGTTTTTAATCGATGATAATTCCTCATCTGCATCTGTAACTAGAGGCAAATCTATATTCACCATTTTCCAACTTTTGATAAAGTAAACAGAGACTTGATTTTCTATTAAGACAGAGGAATAACAAATAACAAATGCACCACAAAAAAATTGAGTCTTTGATATAAAAGTGACCGAAGAATGGGCAGGTTGCTATAAGAGTCATGATGGAGACAGGACTAGTTTTTATTCTTAAATTAGCAATAAATTTAAATTTTAAGGAAGTAGGAAGGAAAGTAAATAATCGAACGAAACTACACAAATATGGAAATCATTAAGGGCAATATTGTCGATATAGTGAAAAGGGACAGATTTTTTTTTTTTTTGCCTCTTTAAATCGGCAAAAGGTAGAGATTTAGTCGGCGGATATAGTCACACCCTTTCTACAATCTACAGACTTCTATGCACCAACTATTTTCATTTGATTTTTTCCCTTTGTAAAAGAATCGTTGGAAGATGCAATCAAGGTAGATGGTGCCATCAGCAAAACCAAAGCAAATTTGCTGTTCTCATATCCGACAATCAACCTTGACAAGCTTCAGATCATACGGTCGACAAGGCCGTGCACAAAGTCAGGGGAGGACACTCGTCCCTTCTGTGTCCCACTTGAATTACAAGAACCGTGGACAAGCAACGACAGACCATAGAGTTGAAAGCACGAAACAGTGAATGGATCTTCGTCGATCACACGTGCTGTTTTTCGTAAAACTGGGACAAGGGCAATTTGGTGAACAGAAGCGCTTTTTATCCTTTTGGAATGAGAATTCCAAGTCTAGTAAACTTACTGAACCGGAATTTTACACCAGTGGTCTAGAAGTAGTGGAAGAAAGGCAAAAGAAAAGTTCCACATACCTTCAGATGTCGGAGAAAATATTTGGTGGAGCTCTAATTCCAGCGTGGCAGGATACGAGTCCACTCATTAGACGATACGTGTTGCTAGCATTACGTTGGAATCTGACTCCCTTTGCAAAATATTCCACTCTCTCTTTTATTGGGTCCCACCAGAAACCTTTCCCGCTCGGTCAATTTGAAAAGTTCGGCTCTCTCTCTGTCCAAGAAAATATTAGTTGGGCCCCACAACAGATCCTTCTCTCTCACAATTTTTTTTTTTGGTCGGAAAGAAATATTATATTAGCTAAAAACGACCATTACAACCCGCTTGAAAGGCATCGAAAGCTAGAATGTCTAACAAGGGAGTAGGAGGTAAAAAAGCCCAAGTGGGCAGTAAAAGGCCATTGTTATGGGCCTTAGCAGCCCAATCCGCAGCAGAATTGGCATCTCTACGACAAAACCTAACGCTCGATTTAGTGAGACGAGGGAGCAGGGCAGCAGCTTCGGCGAGCAGAGGGCGAACCTCCCATGGCGACGCTTCAAGATCGTGCACCGCTTCAACCATCACCAGGTAGTCGGACTTGATGATAATAGGAGCCATGTTCTTATTGGCGTTGATCAAGTGATGAAGGGTGATACAAAGAGCCTGAACCTCCACCTCCAAAGCCGACGATGCAGGTACGGTCTTCGTGAATCCTTCAATCAACTTGCCATTCGATCACGACAAAGGTAGGCGATCGATCCATTGATGCTTCCTGGCTGGAAAGCCCCATCAATATTTATTTTCAGAGCTCCGGTATCTAGGGGCCTCCAAAGGTTATCGAGATGTGGCCATCTTCGACCTAGTCCGACCCCATTGCCGAGAACGGGAACGATATCAGCCATGCGAGCTTGGCTAAATGCTTCAGCAACAACGTGAGACGGAGCAAGAGGCTTTTGGCAGAAAATAGACCGATTGCGTGCCTTCCAGATCTGCCATAACAGTATGGCGAACAGCTCCACACCAGGTAAGATTTGCTTTTTAACAAATAGAGTATCTAGCCAGTCCTCAATGCGATGAATATCTGTCGGAATTATAGGAATACTAACGGGGGTGAGACCAAACCGGGAAGTCCATGGGCATAATAAAAATAGGTGTTCCGCAGTCTCTGGTTGCTGGGTTGAGCAGAGTGTACATATAGGATTATCACAGATTTTCTTGCGGTATAGGTTGTTCTTAGTGGGTAAGGCGTTCTGACATAAAGACCAAAGGAACATTTTAACTTTAGGAGGGCTATGGAGTTTCCAAATGCTTCCCCAGAGGTGCTGTGGTGGTTGGTATGATGAGGAAGCTGTGTTGACAGTACTGGTGGAAGTTGCAGTCCAAATAACAGTATACGCACTTTTCACAGTATATGCACCTTGAGCCGTGCATGGCCAAATTAACTTATCTGACACATAATGAGGTCTAATATGGATCTTAGTGAATTCTGCAATAGTATCACCATCAAAGAAACGTTCCAGTAAATTCATATTCCATCGATTAGTTGCTGTGTCAATGAAGGCAGCCACCTTCTCAGGTTCATGTTCAGCTGCTATTCCTCCTATTTTTCCTTTAGGAAGCCAACGGTCCTCTCTAATGTCACGCCCCGAACCTCGAGCGTGCGCGCAACCCTTGGTGGTCGATAGAATTTCGCGACGTTCCCAGGACTCGTCGCCGACCCTTTTTTCTCTTTATTGCACATGCGGAAGCGAATTAACTAATCCCCTGACAACAACATACATGGGATAGAAAAGCAGGACAACCAGTTTCGAATCAAATACACTTTTATAAACACTTCAAGCTTATACGGAAGGTCTATGTCATAAAGAACTACCGAGCCACCTATGCTCCCGACCCTTCCGCTTCAAGCTCCCGGCTCTTCACACTAGGGACCGAAAATGGTTATTCAATAACCAAGTGAGATATAAATCTCAGCAAGTTCCACCCCTAAGCCCCGGTTAGTACACCAATTCAACTTAGGGTATCTATCCGAACTACCCCACCACAAGCAACAACCAATGTCGATTCGCATACAACCTTACCGTTATGCCATACCCCGCACGTTATAATTCAACACGATACACGCAATGCACATGGCCATTAGATGATACATTTCATCAATCACATACGAGTCGCATCGCAAGCGATCTCACCGGCCATTGCCACACCCCGCACGTTATCGAGTCATGCGTGCGTGCCATAAACAATGTGCTTAACTCCTGCATGACTGAAATCACAAATGCCATGATTCTCATGCATTCTTGCACATTATCACAGTTCATAAACACAATGCATATATTCAATGCATACAACAATTGAAACGCCTTACTCATCTCAGTCAATCACATGGGTCCTGATTATAAGACCAAATCGTTATGACACGTCCCATTCCGTGCCACACAATTTCGTCCCATAATCCGGCGCATCAATAACACTCAGCATGCGTTCCAATTGTTAATCACGCCACACATGGGCATAGCCTACTCGCAGATTCGGCTATCTATCGGGCGTTTAACCAGGCATCGTCTCCCCCATGGAGCACGGCTTCGTCACTATGTCGACGGCATTCCCGAAGGAGCATTGCCTCCAACCCTTGGAGCACGGCTTCGTCACTACGTCGACGGCATTCCCGAAGGAGCATCGGTCCAGTCGGCCCAGCCTCTATTGCGACCGGCATCCATTGCGCGGGCATCCCATATAGGGGCACGTCTAGCTCAACAGCTCAGACGGTTCCTCATTAGCCAACACACGACAATTCATTATCGGCCCAGGATACTTTGCATTTCACTCAAATGCCTCGATTAAAATAGTAATCCCGGCCTCTTTTTTTCGTATTAAAAACATCCGCGAAAGTAGTCGTGCGTGGGTACACGTCAATTCGAATCAGAAAATTGATACTTTCCTTTTTCAAACCCCACTGTTTGATATAATACTTAAAATCCATTTTTGGTGTCCAAACCCGACACCCGGGATTTTCTGAATAAAATCCAATTTTCCAATCACCACACAATTGCACAAATCATCATTCAATTCATGCAGATGTTTATGCAATAACACATCCAATCACTTCATAAGATTAAACCCACATGAAATTAGAAACTTTTCGTTTCGGGTGAACAAGTGTGTTTTGTGAAATGAACGCGTGAACATTGCCTCGTGAACGAGAATCGTGAATAGTGTCGAGTGAACAGTAAATTTCCAGAATTTATAAATGATAATTTAAACTCAGAAATCATTGAAAACATTAATTAAAACAATCAAACAATTAATTAAGCAAAACAAGCTTAATTAAACACATAGGCACAATTAAGCAAATAAAGCAAGATTAAGCTAAACTAATTTAATCCATCCATCTAACCACCTATCTTAGAGCTAATACAACTTAATTAAATCACCTAAACTATAATTAAATCTAACTAAACCAACCCTAAGCAAGTTTAGGCACTAAACGAAGGATTAGGGGCTAAACTCACCCGTTAAGCGGGTCGGAGGCACCGACGCGGCGGCGACGACGGTGGCTACGCACCGAGACCTCTACAACGATGATCCAAGGTGGTCTTAAGCTCAACACAGCAACCACAGCTCAGACTCCCAGTGAAAACACTGAAAAACTGGACTGCTGGAGGAGAGACAGAGCTGAACGGGCTTGGCCGGAGCTCCGGCGAGGGGTTGGCCGGAAACCGGCAGCACTCGGGGGTTGAGGGGGACCTGCTGGTGGTTGGTATGGGTGGAGGTAGGGTTGGAATGGAAGAAAAACGGAAGAAAACGCTGAAATGGCGAAACCGGGCAAACTGCCAGGCGGACCGACGGACCGGCGACCGGTAACTTCACGACGGCGTACTGGACGGACGGCGGATCCGTTCAGGGTGAGGTTGGGCTTGTTGGAACGGTCTGGATGTCCTCTTCGTAGCAATGGGTGGCTTGTTCACTGGTTCAACCGGAAAGTTAACTTTTTATACGGATCTTTGGCTAAAGGTCGGCTGGAGCAGAAACTGGAACGAGGGGAAAACAAAGGAGAAAAGAGGTCCGGTGGCTTGGGCGCTGGTGCGACCGGCAAGGGGGGCTGCTGCTCTGAGTTCTCTGGTTTCTCAAGCTCTCTCTACACCTCATCAATGGAGAAAGCCATGCTTCAAGGAGGAAGAAGGCTCAGCTGAAGAGAGGGGACCCCAAGAGCTCCCCAGCCAACACTGTCTTGTTCTCCTCTCTCTTGACCCCACCAGCCTTGGCCCTCACCCTCAGCCATTTTCCTCACCTTAGCTTCCTCAAGAAGCTTGCCAAATGGTCTAAAATGTCATGCACCCCATGGCATACGAATTTGTTACATTCCCACTTCAATCTCATTCAATTTCATTCGATTCTCAAACAAACAAATCCAATTGAAGCCCAAATAAATCCATCAAGGCGTCCTCGTCTGTCTCATGACTTTTCCCCGTCAATTGATCCAACTTGCATCTCAAAGATGCGATCAAAACCCCCTCCGACTTTCCCGAACAAAAACGGCCTTACTTTGCTTTTCTCGCCAAAAATCTCGATTTGTAGAAAAATCTTCCGAGGATGAGTCGACATTCCTAAAATGAATTGTGACATAAGAACCTTCAATTTCTCGAAATCGAGTTCAATTTCTCGGTTAATTTCAATCTGGCGCGACTTTAGCGCGTCCTAACCTACCGGGTAGCTTTTAGGAATTTTTTGCGCAATTGACTCGTGGTTGATTATTCTCAAGCCACAAAGTGCATCTTCGACACATTGGCGACTCTCGGTTGTCGTAGAAATCTCAAGGTTTCAAATATGGACACAGGGTACCAAAACGATAGAGAAATCGGTCTAGTGTCGATCGACAAGATTTGTGCAATCAGGTGGAATCACCCACACTTAATCACATGCCTTTGTCGAGTCGACCTATCTCCGGTCTCTAATCGGTTCGTGCCGTAATGACCCTTGCATATTAGCACGGTCGAAAGCAATCGGTTCTCGGTCGAATTCTCAAGTCTATTGCATTTAGATTCCTTAACGGCTTCACTCGATAGACTATTTATCTCGTGAGTGGCCAACTCGCAGAGAAGAGAGCTATAGGCGCGCAGATGAAAGGCCCGACTTATTCAATTGAAACCAGAATTGTAAAATCGGGATGTCACATCTAATGTTAATGCTAGTTCCATCCCCAACCGACCATTGAAGCATCGGTAAAATAGAATCTCGCCCAACTAATATGCTCTGCCAACCCCAGGAAGATCGAGTACCTTTTGAGGCATGTAAGAAATCCCGAGAGTGAAAATACAAACCTTTGAACAGCTGGGCCCATAAAGAAGTAGGCTGTTGCAGAAGTCGCCAGGCCTGTTTACCCAACATAGCTTTATTGAAAGCCACTAGGTCTCGAAACCCGAGTCCTCCCAATTCCTTTCCAGTCTTTAATACTTCCCAGTTTTTCCAATGGATGCCAGACCTTCGGCTATCATTTTGCCACCAGAAACGTGCTATCTTCTTTTCGATGGACTTGCAAAGTGAAACCGGGATTTTAAAAATTGACATAGCGTATTGTGGGATTGCTCGTACAACACTTTTAATAAGAATCTCCTTACCACCCTTTGAAATAAGACTCTCCTTCCAACCATCTAGTTTGGCATTGACTTTCCCGAGTATCCAAGCAAACATTTCTCGTTTAGATCTTCCCCAGTCCGACGGGATACCAAGGTATTTTCCAATTTTTGTTAATACCGGGATTCTAAGTTCCCGTGCTAAATTATCCCGAAGTCGGGTAGGGCAGTCTTTATTGAAAAAAATACCCGACTTATTCCGGTTGATAGCCTGCCCCGTAGCAAGACAATACCGACTTAGTAAATTGGCTAGTTCGTGGCATTCCCGTATTGACCCATCTAGGAAGAATATAGCGTCATCGGCAAAAAACAAATGAGTCGAGTTGGACACCACCCGTTTAGCCTGGATGCCCTTAAGGTTGCCCATCCGGAGAGCTTGATGGATGAGAGTAGTCAGCATATTCGCCACTAGAATGAAAAGATAGAGTGATAAAGGATCTCTTTGTCGAATCCCTCGCGTCGGTTGGAAGTATTTCAGCTGTTCACCATTGAATTTGACACTGATAGAGACGGTAGTGATGCACTGCATGATCCACTGAACCCAAGTAGGATGGAAGTCTAACCTGAGTAGATAGTCTTTTAGAAAATCCCATCTACGCGGTCGTACGCCTTTTTCATGTCCATCTTGACAACAGCCTGGAATTTTCTCTTTCTAGTTCTCGTCTTCAGCTGATGTAAAATCTCCTGCACGATTAAGATATTGTCTTGTATCTGACGGCCGCTTACAAATGCACTATGTTCCATAGAAATGATGTCAGGAAGGAATGGTTTAAGTCAGTTAGCGAGCACCTTGGAAATTATTTTGTAGGCATAATTACAAAGACTAATGGGTCGGTATTGATCTAGACATTCTGGGTTAGGGACTTTCGGTATGAGTGTGATAATGGTTTTGTTTAGTTCTGAGGGCATCAAACCAGATTGAAATAACTACTGCACCGAGGAAAAAACTTTTGTTCTAAGATGTCCCAGTGATGTTGGTAAAATAGGCCATTAAATCCATCGGGACCTGGAGCTCGAGTTTTCCCCATCTGGAAGACAGCTAGTCGAACTTCCTCTCGGGTCACAGCTGAAATAAGTTTCTGGTTCATGTCATTAGTCACAACACACTCACATCTATCAAGAAGTGGCCCGTAATCGCGATAGCCTTCTGATTTGTAGAGCCTAGAGAAAAATTCCAGCGTCATGTCCTTGAGGAGTTGATCATCTCGAACCCAGCTTTGGTTATCATCTAGCAAAGATCCCGATTCATTTTTCGTTTCTGCGTTGAATAGTTGTGGCATGAAAAAATTTAGTATTTTTATCTCCCCACCGAAGCCAATTGATCCTAGATCGCACGCCCAATATCGTTCCTCCCGCCGCAAGCAAAGTGTGTAGCCGACCTTTCAAATGACCGACTAGCTGTTTATCGTATGAATTTTTGGTCTGATTGGTCAACAATTGGAGTTGCTGCTGTAAAGTTGCTATCTTCGCATTTGCTTGAGAGAAAGTGGCTTTACTCCACTTCAAAAGAGCCCAACTTACCTGTTGTAATGTGTTTGTCACGTTATAGCCCTTAGCTCGAGCCGAAGACCAAGCTACTTGGATGACGTCCCTACAAGCCTCATGCTGCAACTAGTAAGCTTCAAAGTGGAAGGTCTTCCCACCGCGTGCGTGACCGGCATCGCATAAAGCACCAAAGGACGTGGTCCGAACCCACCGCCTGGTAAGGCGTATACTTCAGCCGCAGGATAGGTGATCCTCCAGTTCCAGTTGCAAAAGACCCGGTCCAAACGCTCTTTAACCAAGTCATCCCCCTCGCGGTTATTCATCCAGGTAAACGCGCATCCCTTACTATCAATATCCATCAGTGCACAATCGTGTAGGACTTCTCTAAAGGATTGCATTCGATAAAAATCAGGGGGTCTCTTACCTACTTTCTCCCATTGATAGGCAATTTCGTTGAAGTCCCCTGCACAAATCCAAGGTAAAGAGTTGTAGGATGCAATTCGACGGAGTGATGTCCATAAGGGCCGACGTGATTGAAGAGTTGCTGGTGCATGTACATAGGTCAGTCGCATAGGGGTGCCTCTCCCTGTCTCTGTACATATTGTATCTATAAAGTCAGATGTAGTAATTTCCACTGTAATATTTACATGAGAATGCCAAAACATAGCCAATCCTCCAGCGATCCCTATTGGATTAATAATATGGGAGTTAGTGAACTGAAGTCGTCGCTGGATTCTGGAAAGAACCGCCTCTTTATTTTTCGTTTCCATCAAAAAAAGTACATCCGGCCTCTCTTTGGCCGCTAGGGCCTTTAGGGCTTGAACCGTCAGGGGAGAGCCAAGTCCCTGACAGTTCCAGCATAGGAGCTTCATTTTGCAACCGATGGCTTTTTCGGGCAAGCCATCTCAGCCCAGTTACTGACTTCATCAACCATTAGGATAGGAGCATCCAGTAGTTGAGTATTTTCAAAATAGTCCGAGTTATTAGAGCATAAATCATATGGATTGTACCTCTTGAGTTTCTTCGCTGCCCCTGTCTTAGTAGCAAGTCGAGAAGGTTTTGCTTTCTTAGCATTCACAGCTTGTTGAACCTTTTCCGGTTCCTTTTGTGCAGATCAGGGACTGGAACTAGTGCACCTCCTGCAGTAGCAGTCAAAGGAGGAGACAAAGCAGTAAAATGGTGCTGCGGAAGTACATCAGCCCCTGTTTCTACTATAGGTAATTGTTGTTGCATGAGTACACCTGTATCCATTGCTTTAATCGAAATACTAGATGCCTTTGCCGAGAAATCTGTTGAACTCCTTTCATTTTCAAGGAGACATGGATCTTGTCAATAGTCATTACATCCCTCTGTGCTGTTACTGCATGATGACTTGCATTTTCAGGGGTTGCTTAGGGGGGGGGCAGGGCAGGAACTTTAGATATTACGTAAGGAGGAGTTTCTGGGATAACGTCATCTGCTTCGTCAGAGAGAGGCCTTCCTTCATAGAAAGTCCGCTAGTACGGACTGTGTTCCTTAACTTCAGCGCGCAACCATTGACCGAAGGCCATCTTCTCCTTTCCTTCCATCTTAGCATCAGCAAAAGGTATAATATGACAATACATTGCATAATGTCCCATTCTGCCACATAAATAACAGAAATGGGGAAACCGTTCATAGCGGAAGTCTAGCCATAATGCTTTGCCTTCGATACGAATCAGTTGCCCTGTTTTTAAGGGGTCACTGATGTTAATTTCCACTCTTACACGACCCACTTTCGACGTTGTTCCCTCTTTGGTATCAACTTTTACTTCGAGCATCCTCCCAATGCTTCTAACGGCTCTGCTTAACATCTGAGTTGTGCACCACTCTAAGGGAAGACCAAATACTTGAACCCATAGTGCACATTTTGAAAAGTCATAACAATGGAGTGGAGTATCAGGATTGAAAGATCACCAAATTACTAGAGAACAGCCACGGACCTCCCTCTTCAACTCTCTGTTTATCACTGTCTAACTTGAATTTAGCCACATAGATATCCATTTCCTGTTGAGTGATTTCTACTTGATCTGTATGCCAAGCACGCTTCATTGTATTCTGGAATGCTTGAAAATTAATAGAGGAGTTGGTTACAACCTTACCAATTAATATCCTCCGACATTCTTCAATTTTTTCCAGGGATGGCGACTCTTCCTAGATATCGATTTTTTGCTCGGACCATAATCGGCCCAATTTGTTACAGAGGGCAGCAAGGCGTGTTGTCTCTTCCTGGACGTGAGAGTCCATGACAAAATTCCAATTCAAAAGGTAGAGAAGTTAGGGACTGGAGCCGACATGCAAAGAGTGAACTAAACTGATATAGTGTTTCGGGAAATTCGACAAACAGGTGAAGGAGGTAACCGAATTGATGGCTGAGAAACTGGGTTTGACAGAGAGGATTTCTTAAGAGAAATTACAGGAAAGCTCAAATCAATGGACGAGAAGTCATCACAGACAGTGGAAAGGAAGCTTGTTGGTGAAGAAACTCACAAGGGGACACAGCGACACAGAGAAAAGAAGTGCACAGGGGTGAGACCACAAGAGAACTATCGAAGATCTCGACATGCAAGGAAAAAAGAAATCGGGACTGCGAGTGAAGGTGGGAATTGCGGGTGAATCGCCATTTCGATACAGTAGAGAGATGGGTTTCGATGGGTTAATTAGGGTTTAAAACCAGATGTGATGAAAACTACCATTGTTGGTAGAGGAGAGCTCTGCATGTGAACGAAGCTTGGACTTTCTCTCCATTTTTTTCATTCGAATCTCGCGTGGCCGCTTTGCCCTTCGCTCTCTCCGACGTACGACGGAGCTCGCGTCCGAGGAACCACGCTGCCGACACCGCCCCGCAATGTCACAATAGACCAAGAAATGAAAGAATGGACTATATTTTGAATTGTCTATCTTTTTAAGTTGTGTCTAAGTACAATTTATGCCACGAGCTTTTGAATTGTCTATGTTTTTCTCTTTTTTCTTTTTTAAGATTTTGGGAGTTTCGTGTGAAAGAAGCCACCCATCTAACATTTAAAGAAACTAGTAAAAAGCCACGTGTCATAATTATAGAAACAATGTTGTTTGAATTGTCGTCCCGTAAATCTTGTCCATTCTACACTTTCCGTGCACTTGCACGCCACGACTCCATCGAGAAGTCTTGTATAACTTCATGGTGGATGTGGAGTTTGTAGACCACTCGTGTTTTAGTTAATTAATTAAATAATTAAATAAATAGAAACCAAAAAATCTAAAACCACTTGTCCCGCGGAGGATCGGTCCCACCGGCTCCCGACTGAAACTCCTGTACGAGTGGAACTTATTGTTTTCGACTGCCCATCGCTCACTCAGCTGCGACCGTTGACTCCCGAATTTTAATTGATAAATCTGTAACACGCAATTAGATGGTTAGAATTAAGAAAGAGAGACCAACTTGCTTAGCTCAAATCCTCGTCTCAGAAATTGCAAATTTCAACCCATTCGGTGCGTCAAAGAGAGCTACATAAAATTCATGGATTTCAGAGCGTAGCTGTTCCTATGCCCATCCAATTGACATATAATTACTTCATTGTAGAGTAGCTCCCAGTTATTTACGATTATTTTCTAAGTATGGAGTAATTCTTAGACCAAGGTGGCAATGAGAACAGTAATGTAATATAGGTGAATGACCCAGTACAGTGAAGACTATTCCCAGGGGAGAGCGTTAAATTATAACTGAGAAAAGAGAAGGTTGCAACCGAGTTGCGCATTTCAAAAGGCCTGGGTCATTCTAATATATAGACATAATTCGGATTCCCTAGTGAAACGGCAAAGAAAACATGAAGACGCAGAGAGAAGCGAATATGGCTTCTTTTCAGAGAATGTTGGCTACCGTTATTGGTCTTCATTGCATCTGCCAGATTGCAAGAGGCATGCCAGACGAGACAGTGGTGCAGCAAATATGCAGCGCAGACAAATACAACGAGGGAGATGGTTATTGTAGGGAGATGGTTATTGTTTCTGTTTATACGGAATTCTGAGAGATTTTCGCATTAATGTCGCCGGATCTGTGTATAACGATTATGGACATAATACGGCTTTCTATATCCAGTGCTATGGTCTTGCAGCTTGCATGGTGCCCTTGCAGATATGATTGTACCAGGTGCTGGGAGCATCATGCTCACGACGTACTCCTAACGGAATGCTCAGGAATCAGGGCTCAGCTCTATCTCGAAGATTGTACAATGAGATAAGAGGTGTGCTTATTTACCGTATAAATCTTCCCTCTCTGAAAAATTGCTCTTTGTGCGTGGTTATTACCATATGAGAATCCTCCAATCTTCATGGTGTTACTGTTAGAATCTTTGCGAAGACTTAAAGCGAAATATGATAATGTTAAGTGTCATAGGCCATCGGCTATTGTCGGTGAAGATTTTTTGAAAACCGTCAACAAAAATTTTAGGGACGGCTCAATTGCCTGTCCCCAAAGGATAACAAAGATACGCTCATCGCGTCAAGTCCATGATGAGAAGATTGATAGAGTTAATAATTTTAATACCGTGACAACTAATTGAAAAGATACACCGATCAATCAAAGAAATAAGAAGACAAACAGATTTGTAAGTACTAGAATAATGGAAAATATATAGATGTCTCCACAATCATCTAAGTAGCGACCCAATGCTGAATGTTGAATGAGTAGTATCGAAAGAAGTAGATGGTCTGTAATCAACACCATCAAAGGAATTCCCAACGTTAAGATCAGCAACTTCTTTAACTTTGGAAAGAAAATTAGACGTCTTAAATGGAGAATAAAAGTTGTTTGAAGCAGTGACGAAGCCACCATAGCGACCTCTTTGAAATTGTCAGATTGATGAGAAACAATGAAAACTACATATAATGTTTGGAAGACAAGGGCTGTAACATTTGGGTAAATGTTAGGTCTAAATGATTTCTTTATAAAATTAAGAAGGGTCTTTTGGAAATGAAAAGTGGAGATACACTTTACTCTTTCTAATAGTAATGTATTTTTCAGAAGAGCAAAAAAGGCGTAATTCTGAGCACAAAATAATAGAATTATGCTAGATTTGAGAATTCTTTTGTGCCAAGATATCAGACATGACTGCAACAAATGTATTCATGATTTCACAAGAGAAATTACATTGACAATACAAATGGATAATCTTTGTCTGGAGCTATACTACTAACAAAGAATATAAAGACTCAAAATACTTGGATTTATAAACAACACCAAAACCCAACTAGTTTTAATAGTAAAGAAATGAGTAGTCTACTAGGTCAGCTAACCAACACTTGAATTTGATTATTTAGTCTACACAAGAGAAGTAACTGGATTGAGTCGTATAGAAGCACAATAATGTACAAATGTAGGATCGACTTATGATTTAACCTCAAATAGTAACAAAGTCTTAGACGAACCATACTGACATGTATATACTCTTCTTTTAGCACTTCACCGCCCAAAGCAATTAATAGCTTATTCTCCAATTACATAGATGTTTGCTTATTATTAATAAATAATCTCAGTGGGAAGCCAAGCAATCTCACTATGAGACCACCCATAAGGAAATATTTCACTTCCACCGCCATTCACCGGGGGTACAATTCCGTAACCGACATGCCATTAGTCGACAAAGGCATAGCCCTCCTAGGGGATTGGTCCAATTCAAGCTCTTTCATTGGAATGCTCAATCTCTGCATTCTACTTCGAACGAAGAAGGCTGGATGTTGAGGTGATGGTGGAGTAATGGAATTGCTACGAGCATGAGAACTACAGTGGCCATGGTGGGTCTAATAGCCGGATCTTCTTGAATGCATAGTAAGCAAATGTGCAAGCATCGAAGTGCTTCATCTCTTGAATATGAATCCATGATAGCCGGGTCCAACACTTCTAAGGGCTTGCCATCTCTCCATTGATTCCATGCCTGTAAGAATAATTCCGGAAAATTTTCATAGAATTGCAGCATTAATTCGATTACTCATCACGCAAGACATGTGAATCTTGCAAAAAACCATGTTATGACCAAGGAACAGAATAATAATTATAAGTGTTTCTATAGGTTAAAGGACTAAATTTTTTACCGTGGAATTAGAATTTGAATTTACAAAGCTACAAAGAGTGCGGTGTAAATATTTGTTGAAGTAGCATATTGAAACTTACATAACTAGCAAGATATTCACCCCCATCCAATTGGTGGTAATAGTTATTTCTCTTGCCGCAAATGATTTCTAGAAGTAGTATGCCAAAGCTATAAACATCGGATTTCATTGAGAACTCTCCATGCATTGCATATTCTGGAGACATGTAACCACTGCAAAAACAAACATTGATCACATGTAAATTGCAGATTTAGATTCATATAAAGTAGCATCCTTAAATAGATAAAATGAGCAAGTCCGAAATCCAATGACAAAGTCATCTATTCAAAAACTAAGACTTACAAAGTCCCCACAATTTTATTTGTGTTAGCTTGAGTTTGATTTACTCCAAAAATTCTTGCCATGCCAAAATCCGAAATCTTTGGGATCATTTCACCATCTAACAAGATATTGCTACATTTTAAGTCACGATGAATGATCCGGAGACGAGAATCTTCGTGTAAATAGAGCAATCCTCGAGCGATCCCAAATATTATTTTGTATCGTAATGGCCAATTCAATTGACCACTTTTTTGAGGATCTGCATCTTTGCACCAAAACTCATTATGTGCAAGCATGTGGTAAAAAAATGAAGGCGAATATATTTATTGTCATCAATCAAAGGTAGCTTAACAAAAAAAAAAAAAAAAAAAAACTACAATCATTTGAAAGAACGAAAAACGTTTTAATTTCAAGGTTTCCATAGCTAGTGAAAGCTCGAATAGTTGATTTCGAGCATTATACATTCTCCATATAAGAAGGTTAATTGCAACATACCAAATAAGAAGTAATCAAGGCTTTTATTTGGCACAAACTCATAGGCCAGTAGCTTTTCGTATCCCTCCAAGCAAAATCCGAGCAGTCGTACAAGGTTTCTGTGTTGGAGTTTCGCAACTAACATAACTTCATTCTTAAATTCTTCATCACCTTGTCTTGAGGTTTGAGATAACCTCTTCACCGCAATTTGTTGTCCATCGGGAAGTCTACCCTAAAGATTTTGAATATATTGTATCACAACTTCTTGAAACTAACATATAAATGCTTTACATGTTTCTATTTTTCTTTTTTGGCACCATTATGTTCAATTCATGTGTAAAGCATTCTTGATTATTTCTATTATGTAATACGTGCCTGAAAAACCTCGCCAAATCCACCTTCACCCAACTTATTTGCAGGAGAGAAATAATTTGTCGCGGATTGTATTATAGCCAAGTCAAATTGCAAGGACTCCATAGTGATAAGTTCATTTGCACCTGCATTACCAAAAAAAATGCAATTTGATTATCAAATTAGATCAACATTGGCTCATAGTAGCGTTTATACTATTTCTAGTGTTTGGGAATATTATCACAATGAAGAGCCCCATAGTAGATTGGCAGGGTTGTCCCTTTAACTTTCCCCTCTTGATTGGTCATGAAAGAAAAAAATACACAATATCGTTAATACTGTCGGTAACAAAGCAACGAGATAAATCTCATGTCATGATCACTTCGTCATGTTGAATGTAGTGCTAATATGTTAATTACGGTGCATATGCTATCTATGCTTGGAGGGAATTGCTAAACGATGGGAGCATTTTGAGACCTCGTCACGAGGTGTTGGGGTTTATTTCACACATGTGTGGAAAGGCTAGTAATCGGTTTATAAGTGTGAGGGAAAACTTCACCATTTGAGCTAATTTTTGGGCATAAGAGAAACCCAAGACCACTTAACATTGGTATCAAAACCGATGGTTGGTCACCCATTCCCAATAAATATTGATGTTTAATGAATATTTCAAAGAATGAATTTGGTGACCAACTCGGTTTCCAAACAGATAGGGATTGTGGTGTAGAAACATGGGCTTCGTGGCAAACTTCATGGTTCGGTTTGGAAATAGAGACCAAGTGTGAAGTTAGGCGTTAGAGATTCAAATTAAGATAAGTTGATGCTGAAGGATACCTAAATTGAGGGAGAGCAAACCTAACATTGGAGCTCACATGTCAATGAGAGATTATTAAGATACACATGTGAGTTGTGTTAGAGAAGTCCCACATTAGATAATTGATGTGGTGTTGAGAGTTAATATATCCTAGTTGGCTTATAACTCATTGACTCAAGCTTTTGAGTGAAGGTGGGTACAACTGAATATGTTGATGGGCTTGGACTTGGGCTATCTCTTGGAGATATCCTCAGGTGAAGGTATCGAACTTCTACTGTACATTTCCAAAATGTCGTTGGTCATGTCGAATCTTTATCCTTCTAGCACGACTCATGGCATCCTAATGGGATCTCGTTGGATGTATACCCAAGGCGAGTAGTTTATGATTCTCTTCTTTGAACTGCAAAAGTAGCTGGTATGATTTGTGCTCTAAATGGAAAAGGCCCAATGCAAGGTTTGAAGACTTGGTATCAATCCGGGCAGCTGTTTGTGGTTTAATTTTTTCAAAGTCTTCTTTGGCAGACCAAGATACTTGCACTGCTGCTCCTTGCGATATTCTTAACTCTACTTCAGCTTGGGAGATTGTGAGGAAAAGAGGCACAATAGTTGAATGGAATCGGCTGATTTGACTTTCATCTAATTTGCTGAGGTTTGGATGCATATTTTGGTTGGTGATACAAGATAAGCTTGTTGAGTGATCTTGGGCCCTTCTCACTCCAAAAGGGAGAGATTTTCTTTGGTGTTTGGTAAAATTTAATAGAATTGTTGCATCTACTTATCTAGAAGCCCAAAAATGAGCTGTTTCATTTCCAAAGTATTCCTCTTACAGATGGAATTATAATTGCTTGTGTAGTCAAGTATAGTTGTGAAGGTTGAAAGAGCATGAAGAATCGGATCTTTGTCCTTGATCTTTTCCATTAAATATGCCACATTAATATCAAACGAACTCTTAATTTGTGTGATTAATATATCTGATTTCTTACTAAAAATAAAGAAATTTCATTATATGCTCATTTATATGATGTAGATAATTTACGAAAAAATAAAGGCAGACAATTGATTTACCGCTTTTTCCTTTGAGGGCTTCATATGTCTTCATTCCCTTTCTTCGAAGCAGACAACAAGCGAGAAAGAGAAGTACCATAACACTTCCAACAGAAACGGTAATGGCGATGGTCGTCACGGTCGACTTGTTGCTTTTTCCTGCACACATACCACTACATATGTGAGACAACTAATTTAAAAAACATTTTAGATGAAAGTGTCCTTAATATTTAAACATTCTAGGACTCTACTTCACTAGATTGGAATTAGACCTAAGACTGACTCGTGGAGGTTGACAATTTGACACGCAATAAGGGGCCTTGAGAGATCTGAATGGAGAGGTTAAACGAAAAAAAAAAAAAATCTACGGTGAAGAACCCCTATTTCATCACCTATTAATGGGGAAATTAAATTCCAAGGAGGAGCAGACTTAACAAAAACATGTAAACTGTTTGATCACCGGAACTATTATATGTTATAACAACTACATTACCATCACCTGCAAACTCCACCGTAGCTCATTTACTCTGGTACTTGAGATGGTCTCTCTGTAGTGGCTTACCTCATCATTACATCGACCATTCCGGATATCGGACCTCTATATAGAATGACTCTTACATATGTTATTTTCAGACTTTATATTTTTCTCTATCTTAGATAACCAAACCTTGCATCATATGATGTGCCAAATCATATTTTTCGCGGCTTCTTTTGTCACTCCCTAGAAACAAGGAAATCGTAGTGCGCCCCCTTCTATCAGTGAAATTTTGGCAGAGATGTCGATAACTTCTTGCCTTGTTGCTCATCAGAAAGGGCTTCATTTTTATTCTTCAAGACCATCATGAATTTGTTAAACTCATCTAGATGAGCTTTGATTGACGTGCCTTCGGCCACCCATAATCGAAACATCCTTTTTAGCATATCCAAAAGACTATTCAAACCTTTCATAAGATAAAGTGACCCGAATTTTACTAATAATGTTGCCACATCCTTCTCTTTCCACTTCAATCAACACCTCATCTGACACATTCAATAGGATTATGCTCTTCTACTTCTCCATCAACTCTCGACCACTTTCATCACTTCTGGTAACTTAACCTTGCCATCCAACAGATTTACCAAACTTTGGATTGTTAACATGGCACACATCTTAATGCTCCACAACCCAAAATTATTCTTTCTAATGAGCTTCTCAATCTCACGTCTTGCTCAGACATAATTATAAATAAAGTATTCCAAACAATGATCATGCAAAAGCCCTAAATCGATCGTAGAAATCCTAACTTTAATACCAATTGACGTGAAATGACACAGTGGTTAATGGATCTTGCAGTTTAATATCAACCTGAGATAACGAATTGTTTGAAAAGCTCCCCGTGTATTTTGATGATTCGGAAACTATCCTTAGTTTAATATCTACTAGATAAATGAAAATATTTAATGTGGTTAAGTCGTGATAATTTTTGGAAGGCTTTGACAGTATCGCTGGTCTCCTTGCAGTTCAATTAAAGACGTTTACAAGGATGACGACCTTGACAAAAGCCAAAAATAAAAAAAATAATAAGTGGTTATTACCATGATAGAATCCAGAAAAAATTGATCATGAACGACTTTTTTTAACACTGTCAAATGTTCACAAATTTTTATTTTTGTGGTGATATCACCGTTAAACTATTTCTTATAATTTTTTTTTTTCTATATACTAGCAATGGGGTAACCACATGAAACCCATAAAAAAGTAGAAAAAACTTATTAAAGATTTGCAAAAACAAAATCACAATTACATTTCTCAATGGAAAAATTAAAAAAAGATGAAATTTAATTAAATCAAACTACTGAGTACAATATGATTTTTTTAAATGATAGTTATTTTATTTATTTTAGATTGATAAAAATTAATATCATTCATGAAGTGTCTGCGGAAAAAATAACAACATGCCTCAATGTGCATACATTTTTTATGTCACTTTTTTTTTTAATTGTACTTTTAGATATTCCTATAGCATTAAACACAAACTTGGTGGATAGGTAACGTTGTTATTTCCTAAGTCAAGATCTTGCTTCATGATAAAGAGAAAAGAGTTAGGAAAAGAAAACATACGTTAACTTGAAAAGCAATTATGCTAAGACAAACAAGAACATAAGTAAGACTATTCTTCGGTGCAACATGGAAAATTCGTTTAGATTCTATGCGCCAAATATATCACAATTTGAGTTATAACGCGCTTATTGAAGTCACAATGCGACATATGTGGGATCATCATTATCAATGGATCAGAACAAGTTCATAGGTTGTTATTGTTGGAGAAATTTAAGTGAATCTAAAGAATAAGTGTAAAAGAAAATATATACAAGTGGTTTGATCCACTCTTAATTTAAGGATTATAATTACTGGCTATCTCAAATCAATGTTGTGTATAGCCACTTGTGCAAAATATTTTTTATATAGAGTTTGAGTAATTATTTTGGCCCACTGGATTCGATCTAATAAAAAGGAGAGTTGGCGCAGAGGAAGACAAGCAGTACAAACGCAAATGTACCTGTAGGTCCGGTCATCGGAGCGGGAGGCGGAGGCGCCAGAGCAGGAGGTGGAGGAGGAGGCGCCGGAGCAGGAGGCGGAGGCGGAGGCGCCCGAAGGGCTGAGACGTCATAAAAGGAGTAGAACTCGTACCTCACGCGGCAGCTCGGAGTGAACACCCCCCCGCCTTGGTTTCCCGAAGGCAATCCAGCAATCCCGTACTGGAGACACGTGTCACAGTCTGAAGCCGTCAAGTCCGGAGTGCATTGGGCGAGTGAGTACAACTTCAGCGAGCCCGTGAGGTCCCCCTGTGCCGCCGCGACCTTCTTCCCTGACCCGCCAGTTGAAGCCCTCGTGGCGACGTCATTCAGGGTTGAATTCAGGAGCTCCATGAACCGGGTCACGTCGGTGACGTTCCTGGGGATGTTCGCTAGGTTGTAATAAGTGAAAGTCGGTCGTAGCTCCATGACCGAGAAGATATACTCGTTCGAGTACCTCAGCATGCACTCATTGTACCATATCCCAGAGACTCGCTTGTTGGGGCATCTTTCAAGGATCTCCCGTTTTCCAGTGGCCACGCAGTAACTGCACATGACGGCGCCAAGGTCACCGCGGCAGAGGAAGAGCCCGTAGACCTGGTCGGGAGGGTTTTGGCCTGCGGTGGCGTTGGCGAAGCCGTTGGTGCTGTTGGAGGCGGCGAAGGCGAGGGAAGAGAGGAGGGCGTCGAGGTTGGACTGGTAGGTGGAGTTGGGAGTGAAGAGGGTGGTGTTTGGGCAATAATGAGACCCAGGTTCTTCCAGTCCAGTACTGAAAGTTTTGAAGAAGAAGAAGAAAAAGTAGGGAGAGAGGGAGACGGCGAAGCAAGATTTCATGGTTGGATCGATGAGTGTATGGGCCACAGCTAGATCGGAATGGAATTATAGGAACAACAATGTTTGAATTGTCAATTCTACACGTTAGTGCATCGCCACGTCTCCATCGACAAGTCTTGTATCACTTTACGATGGATGTGAAGTTGGGAGACCCTTCGTATTTTAATTAATTAGATAAATAGAAAGCAAAAAATCTAAGACCACTCGTGGTGCGAAGGATCGGTCCCACACCGTCCCGACTGAAATCTCTGCGCTGCCAATGGGACAGGGCGATGAGCCAACCATGGAGGATCAAGGTGGGATTTTACTTTTGGGGGCGACTTCGCAAATAGTCTAATCTCGGCAATTCTGGATTTTGCAAGCTCTTGTTCTATACGCTATTTGGTTCCTTTTTGAGTTTATAACATATTAGATTGGCGAAATATAAAAAATAAATGAGATTAATAAAATGAGAATTGTGATGTGAGTTTTTATTGAGAAAACAATCCGATTTGAATCCACGGAAAATTTCAAGCAAAAAACAAAATAGAGAGAGAAAATCTGTTGATAATTTTCTCCTTTGTTCCAACTAGGCTCTTTCTCTAAATATATGGAGAGATCATCAAGAAAGTGGTGAAATCCAATCCCATCAATGACATATTTACTTAGATTCACATTCACTTGTAAGTTTAAGTCAATAAGTTGTGAAGTCTGTAAATTAATTAAGATAATATAAATTTTGTTGAGGAAACAAATGATCAAATGGTAAATAAGAAAATAAACTGAATATCAGATTATATGAGTGTAATAAAAAATTTCACTATATATCAAGTGATACAATGAAAATTACAACTATACTTAAGTCACTTAAATACTGTCAGTATTTCCCAAGTTTTAATTATATCCAATAGCTCAGACAATGTTTAAAACTTGTGAGAGATTTCCCCAAAAGTCAAAATAAAATATTATAGTGCATTCCACAAAGTTAAAGCGATATCAAAAGTCAAAATAAAACATTAAAGTCCATTCCACAACTTTAAATCGACAGGAGAGAGATTTCCCCAAAAGTCAAAATGAAACATTAAGGAAATTGCGCGAGTTGCATTCTTCTTTGGCTCCAACGTGAAGACTGGAAGAAAGACAAGTCGAAACATGTATGATGTATCCAAGTGATGTCGTTGTAGAGAGAGAGAGAGAGAGTGGCTCTTATAGCTTTGAATTTTCCATCAAAATGATGGTAATGATAGTGATAAATTTGCAATATTAAAATTGACTCGTACAATTCGATGCAACCGTCAATCGGTGTGAAGAAAGATCAAACCCCCTCGAAACGTTTAACCCTAACCTAATTTGCTTGAGATATTGCCCTCTTTAATCGATCATACACGAACTCTCGCTGTTTCATCTCTAGAAGGCCACCCAAGTTGATGTTTCTCAATCATACGTGCTTGACATTGGGATTCTATCAGAAACCAAAAAAACGAAAAAAAACAAAAAAACAAAAAAGGATTCCGGCACCGAATTGTTCTTATGGTCAAAGTTCTTAACATGCAGAATTATTTCAATTAAAACTCTTTACTAATCAATTTTTGGTGAGTTGATTGGATATCCAAGTAAAGTAATGAGTGAATTACTTTATTCCTATGAACCGCAGATTAAGGATTCAAGGACTTGATCAAGCCCTGAAATCACAACAACCGGTGCTCATATGATTCCTCCCTGACATCCCTATCCTTATCAAGTGTTGAGCGTTGGGCAACCACCATGCCGGGATCACCAAGTGACACTATGTGGTTGTCATTGGCCTTAGCCAGCCATGCCATAGTGGTCCGATCGCAAGTGGCTTCGATTAATAGTGAGATTCTTTTTATAATTTTCTTTTCCTCTTAATTTGATCTTGAATTACCAATTAATTTGCCCTGTCTTATTCGAGATTTACCAAATACAAAATACACCATTTCAAGCAAACGTATCCTCCTTCTCCTCCTGGCGAAGGAAGCATGAGCCTTGGGATCAATGGTCCCGTCATTGAAGCGAGTCAATTACGTTATCTTACGTTTTTCCAGAGCAGAATAATGCCCACTGAGTTGGACTCTTTGGTCCTCATCCCAAGCGGGGACTTGGGAAAGAAAAGTCTGAGGATGGAGACTCAACTGGAAGAGAGAGAGAGAGAGAGGAATCTTCGTTCTAATCTTCGTACAAAAAAAATGTAGGGACTCTTGTTTCCGATTCCTTTTTCCAACGAAGGACGTGCCTTTTCTAAGGAAAAGTTGTTAGGTGCCCGGGAATTTACGGATCAAGATCCTTTGATTGCCCGGGCATCTTGCTAATTTTTATTTATGAATAAACTTCACGTGCAACTAAATTTTATTACGAATTAAGATTCTCTGAAATTAAAGTAAATTGACATTATTTTTTCTTTCCAGATGAGTGTAATTCAACGTTTTGAGTTTACTACATTGAAAAGATGACATATTAACACAAAAAAGAAAGGTCTAAACTTAATCTTTCCATTTATATCTTTTTTTCTTCATTTCCTTTTCTTTCTCGTTTATGTTTTTCTTCGCTTCTTCCTCAGTTCCACGGGTAATATCACCGCCCTCCTCCTTTTGTGATAGAGAGGCAAGCTCGGCGAAAGATAGGCCGATCCAATGGGAAGCGATTGCCGCTAGTGGCAAGGCACGACAATAAGGTGAGGGCCGTGTGACCCACGGTTTCACCGAAATTTTGTGAATACTTTGTTATTGGTTAGGCCATCAATACTCAGGTGGGAAAAAGAGAAAAGAAGATGAACGGTGAGGATGGTCAGCTTTTTGGGCTCCTACAGGGCTCACTGACAAGGTCAATTGCGTGATTTGCATTCTCTTGTTGCCGGGGGAGGGGGTGGGGGGGAGAGAGACTTGACCAACGAAAGTCGAGATAACATGCAACTCCAATATCTCAGTTTCAAGTGATGGCGATGGCAACGGAGAGCGCTTTGGACTAGGTTCATATGTACTCGTTGCCATGGAAACTATTCGAACTTTCCTTGATCTTACATGAGGAAAAGTATTGATCCAATTGGACAAGTTTGTTGACCTGGTACAGCTCCTTGTAGGCCACGTCTAAAATCTCCGACGGAGGTACACATTACTGCTGCTTCACGTAATGCATTTGCGTGTGTATAAGTGATTTGCATGAAAAATTGCCGAACAACTTTTACAGGTAGTCACTTCCTGATGCCAATGGAAATACTTGCAACATCAATTGAGTTAAGGACGTCTATTAGCTTGTTCGGCTCGGAAAAAGACTTATGAAAAATTACAATGAAATGTGACCATGTTTTTACCCTACAATTAGCATGAAATGACAGAACACTTGTATGCAGGTTTCGGATCATCCGCTCTGAGGGACATAGAATTACTTCAGAGTAGAGTAGCTCCCAGTCATTTACAATCATTTTCTAAGTATGTAGTAATTCGTAGACTAGTGTAGTGTAGACGATCCCCAGGGACATGAAGTTCTTTTATGAGTGACGGGAAAAAGTGACGGAAAAGTGCTCTAATAATTTGATTTTCAAATGGTTTCGTATAAGAGAAATTTCTTTTGGAAAAGTTATGCAAAGTTGACAAAATACGATAATAATCAAGCTACTGATTGACAAATTACAAAAGCCAGGCATCGCAGCAAAAGTCAAACTACGATGCGAAGGCCACGTCGGCATTGAGAGCAGGTGAGAAGAGAGTGCTCGTTAAGCATTAATTCTTTTGCTCTAGTCAATAGTCATGATCACCTAATGCCCAGTTCGCAAACGTGTGCTATTTATTTGAGACCTTGGTGAGACTAGTAACCGAAACCTAAATTAAATGTGAAAACCTAGGTTTACATTGATTTTTTGTTCCCTATAGGTTTTTAATACTGAGCTAAATGATAAGATTCTGTTTTTTGTTATTCTTTTAAAGGGTTTGGCTTTTGTGGTTTTACAGCAATAGATGCCAATTTTGGCAATTAACTTTGGAAGCTTTATATTCCGATTGCAAAAGATGAGTCCCACAAGTGCCCCGTTACAAATATAGCATAACAGTGCCACTAGGTTAATAGGCTCTTATTACAAAGAGTTCTCTTTTCTAATTTTCATCTTTTAAGGCAAAATCTCAATGCAAAGTAAAATAGCTTTCAATTTTCGTTTACAACAAGGAAATAGAAATGTCAGTATTAATGATGGCTCAAAATAAAAAGGAAACAAAATTATCTAATGAAGGTTCTTGACAGGAACGTCTTGCTAACTTGCTATGTCAATTGAAAATATAATACTTGAATCCATAGTGCCACAATGAAAAAAAAATTTCCAACAATTGTCCGTATTGACCAAATAAAATCAAAAGTTGAAAAGTAATATGTGTCGACTAGTTAAAACCTCAAGCCACAGAGTTAGATTTATTAAAATTAGGTTACAAAAATTCGACAAAAAAAAAAAAAAAGCTTACAAAACTGTTTTTCTAGGAGACATGTACGATTGTGAGTGATCCTCTAAATAATCTGTTGTATACAAGAATCAATAATGGCCCGATACCTCATTTAAAAAATTAATTGTATAAACTAATCTTATTAAGTCTAATATTTTCCTAAAACAAAACCATATAATGTTGGCTCAGTGGGCCAACTTGGTTCCCACAAGGGTTTTTGATTTGCAAAATCAAAAGGGAGCTTCTTGTCGTTAAAAAGGAAAATCTCAAAACCAAAGAATTAAAGATTCTACAAGGCTTACATCAGTGTCACCAACTCTATATAAAATTGAATTCATATTTAAAATAAAATACTTGGCTAACTGTATCGTTAGCTAGGAAAAAGGACGGTCAATCCTGAGCTCACACATTTTCCACGAGAGGGAGAGTCTATGTTTACCTTGGAAACTTCCCCGTGCTTGTGTTTGAGAAAGGAAACTGTTGTGGGTGTAAAGGGAAAGAGAAGGTAACATAAGACATCATCTCACTCCTGCATTCGTTTTGTCTAGGAGACACCGTGCGTGACCCGTTGCCTAGAAATGCAAAGCCGGCAATAAGGAGCAATTTGACTTAATATGTAATTTGACTTTTAGGACCACCTTCTTGGCCCTAAAAGTCCTTGGGGCTTTTCGGCTTCAGGCTGCCCAAAAAACCGACTGTCATCACCAGTTGGTATAATCATACCACGTGACTTTTAATGTTTGAATACTTGAACGTTTTGTCAGGTGGGTGCTAGGAAGTTCAGAAACAGATAGCTTATTAAATTAATGGATACCAGGAGAAGATAACTTTATCTGTTGTAAATTGATTCCCAATAATCTTATTCTTGAACAAGTTATGTACCGACACTCGAACACAGCATGTCCACAACATGAGCCGACTTGCTTCACCATCTTCCTTTCAGAGTCTTTCTAAAAAAAGGTATTGTTGTAGTTACGTAACTGAGCTAACACTACAAGAAGAAATCGATAGGCGATGGGCAAAACTATACAAAAAAAGAGAGCCAAAATCGGTTTGAATTTCTCATTATAGATGGCCTGTAGATTAGTAGCCATTGTTGGTGAGGGTTTTGCAAAACCCATCAGCCAAAATTCGTTGGAGAAAGATAACAATCAAACGCTTATCCTAGTCAACTCCATGATAAGATATTGATAAAGCTAATATAATTTAAATACCGTGACAATTAACTAAAAAGTTACATCAATTGATCAAAGAACTCAGAAGACACAATTGCAATAAATTTATTCTTGATTTCATTAGAGAAAGTGCATTCACAAAGCAAATATATAATATTTGTCTTCGTCTTGAACTATAAACGCGGGCAAAGAACACAAAGACTTTCGATGGCTTTTTTTTTTTTTTTTTTTTTTTTTTTTTTTTTTTGTTCAGGGGATTGGGGGATGGATCGCTTTCATTTCTTCAACTAAGGATTTCCAAACAACAAAGAAGGCGAAGGAAGACTTGCGGGTGTGGCTTCAGTAATGAAAATTCTGATGATGAAGAAGGAGAGAGATAGGGAGACAGCGAAGGAAGACTTCATGGTTGGATTGATGATTGTATTGGCCTAGCGAGATCGGCCCGGAATTGTAGGAACGATGATGTTTGAATTGTCGTCCCATAAATTTGGTCCCATGCAACTTGCGCGACACGACTCCATCGAAAAGTCTCGGGCAACTTTATGATGGATGTGTAGTTTCTGGACTAGTGATATTTGAATCGTCGTCCCATTGATTTGGTGCGCCCGTCCTGCAAGTTCCACGCGCTTGCACTACATTTTTCCATCGAAAAGTCTCGTACAACTTCACGATGGACGTGTAGTTTCTGGACCCCTCATATTCGTTAAATTAATTAACTAAATAGAGAGCAACAGTCTGAGATGATTTGTGGTGCGAAGGATCAGTCCCACCCCACTCCTTACTAAAATCCCAGCCATTGCTCACTCAATTGCGACGGTCCGGTTCAATTTGATTTGGTTAGTTCCTAAAATGAGAAATCAAAGATCACCCTTTGAAAACCGAGAGTGGCCTTTGAAGCCTGTAGATGGACTTTCTGGCGACGACCAAACCATGGAGGACCAAGCTCTGTTCTAAATGATGTTTTGATTTCTTTTTGAGTTTATAACATATCAGACTGGTGAAAAGTAAAGAATAAATCAGACTAACGAAATGAGGAGTTTGGTGTGAATTCTTGTAAAGAAAACAATCAACTTGAATTCGTGGAAAATTTCGGGCAAAAAACAAAACTAAAAGAGAAAGTCAGTTGATAAGTTTTTCCTTTGCTCCGATTAGGCTCTTTCTCTAAATATACAGAGATCGTTGAGAGAGAGGGGAGATCCGAGCCCATCAATCACATGTCTACTCATCCATTTGGATCCACATTCACTCAAAGTTTAAACCAATGATCTGTGAAGCCCGTAGGCCAACTAATAAAATATCAATTGCTCCACGCTTTCGAGAATAGAAACAATGTTAGAATAGGCTTAGAAATAATTCGTTACCCAGCTAAAATAATCCTAGGACATAAGTATTTTTCAGCCGTTGTTCTACCAGTACAGATTTTAAATTTTCCACAAAATTGGAATTTACCCAAATTAATGCTAGCATACCCCAAAGTCACGCTGGTCTAGGAATTTATGCTCATGCGAAGCGGAGATCACGGCCATGAATAATCATGTTTTTACATGAATAATCTTTGTCCTCATGTCCTCGCCGTCGTATTTTCTCGTCATGGCCAAACGGAAATAAAGGATACACTTGACTTTACTATGGCTAGATAGCAGTGCATTACTAGACTGTTCACGAATAAGTGTCACATGCGGCGGAATTCGGTTTCAAAACCAACTCCTGTAATCGTTTTACTCATCTAGCGGAAAGTGCAAATATCCTTTACACAAGTGAGGAACTTGAAAATTCGGTATAGTTGTGTTTGTTCCTTGATAGGAGAAGCCACTATGTACCATGCGCATGATCCCATGGCAACTAGCAGCCTATTTTCAAAAAGCATAGGTGCTTGTTGATTGTTCAGTAATGATCCCTGTGGAAGGCCAAGGATGTCAAGGTCTCTGTGAGACTAGCATGAAGAGAGACTTTCACTCATGTCACGATTCACCGAGGGTGCACTTCACTAACCGACATTTCATTGATCGACCACGGCATAGACCCGCTGGTGGATTCGTCCGACTTGAGCTCTTTCAGCTGTCTTTCCGTGCTCCTTCGAAGGAAGAAGGCCGGTCTTCGAGGCTGTGGAAGATTAACAGAGTGGCTGCTGAACATAAGGACTATGCTTGCCTGTTGACGCCTAAATTTCGTTTTTTTTAAATTAGGTTTTTTTTAATTATCAATTTTTGCCGTTTTCGGATAATAAATAATAAAAAAAAAACAAAAAAAAAACAGAAGAAAAACATAAAAGAAACGAAAAAAGGACACAAAAGGGGGAGAAGCAGCCTTCGCATGGGCCCTCGGCCCATTTCCGCCTCGGCCCGGCCCAGCCGAGTCTTCTTCTTCCTCGCGCCTCTGCAACACACGCGCAGAGGGCGCGACGCCGGAGGAGCAGATGGACAGCGACGTGGGGAAGTAGCGGCGTCGGATGGGACACCGGTCCGGCCGTCAAGGGCCGCTCGGCACGCGAGGGGGGCCGGCGGTCGAAGTTCCGTCGACCGGCCACCCCCTCGCCTATAAATACCGAAGCACCGCCTCCATTGAGCGACACACCCAGCCAGCAAGCTCCGAGAGATCCCTTGAGAGACTTCGGGGAACTCAAAGAGCGAGCAAGGGCGAAGCGATCGGGTCGCGAGCTCAACGACCTCCCTCCGAGAGACTTCGGGGAGATCGGCGGCGAGCGAACCCCGATCCGAGAGCTCGCGGCCGGAGGGAGAGAGGGTTGAGATCCGGGCGCAGATCCGGAAATCCGCCGTGCCTAGTCGCCCCGAGCGGACCGCCGCCGTTTGCCGTGTCCGCAGCCCCGGTCCCGACGCCGTCAAACCGTATCGTCACCCTCGCGCCTTGACGATCCCTGTTTTTCCCGACGCTGGCCGCTACTTCCCCAACTCGGACACCGCAACTGTTCGAAGACTCGGCCAAATCAAAGCCCTTCATCGCGAAATCGACGGGTGCAGCTCGGCCGAGATAGGTACGAGTTCGCCGCCGTCGGCCGCCGTACGCCATCGTCACCCCCGCCGCCGCCGAACGGAAGCTCCTCCCTCTCGAACCCTAATCGTTGTTTCGCCGCGTCTTAACCCGCAGCCGCCTCCGTCGCCGCCGTTCGGAGGCTTGCCCCCTCTTTTAGTCGAAACCCTAGCCTCCGTCGCCGCCGAACGCCGGACCGCCGCCGTTCGACCTCCTAGCCCCTCCATCGGCGCCGCGGATAGATGAGGAGGGAGGAAGAATTGCGTCGGACCTAGCCCGGGTCGGATCCGGGCCACTGTTCGGGTAGGGTTTCGCAAATTGGGGGGCGGATGAAAGCCGGGTCGCCGGGTCGGGTATGGGTCGGGTCCGGGTAGGGTTTCGCCAGGAGTCGGGTCGAGGAGCCGGTTTTTGGGTCGGGCCGGGTGTCCCTAAACACCGGCGACGACGTCGTTTCATAATAATAAAAAAATCCGAGTCGGGCCCGCAACGCAGTCCGTCCGCGTGCGGGTCGTCGGCCGGGAGTCGGACCCAACCCGCGTATCCAACCGGGGCAGTTTTTAATAATATTTTTAATAATAAATAATAAATAATATTTCAAAAAAAAATCAAATCAAAAATAATTTATTTTCAAAAAAATATTTAAAAATGTTTTAATTTCCAGAAAATCGAAAAATATTTAAAAAAATGTTGAAAAATGTTTATTTTCTAAAAAAAAAAATCGAGAAAAGTCAAAAATAATTTATTTTCCAAAAATATTAAAAAAAATTTCCAAAAAATAAAAAAAATCAAAAATATTCCATATTTTCCAAAAAATGCCAAAAATAAAAAAAAATCCAAAAATTCATGAAAAAGCCAAAAAATTCAGAAAAAGCCAAAAAGACTTGTATTTTCCAAAAAATACCAAAAAAATCAAAAAATCCCTTTTATGTCAAAAAAAAAATAGAAAAAGACTAAAAAAACGTTTTTCCTCCCAAAAATGCATGGAAAATCCCTCGAGCATCCAAAAACCTCAAGGTTTAAACAAGATTAGGTACCGAAAGGGCATTAGTGATTAACTAGTGTAATCAAGTCCCCGATCCTAATTTCTCTGGTTGCGCAGAGTGAGTATTTCTCCCAATACTTCGCTTGGGTTTCTAATCAACCCACCCCAAATCGATTAGTGGCGACTCCATTTTAAAAATTGATTTACAGGTTAAAAACTTGAACTATTAAGTCGTGAATTGGTGGACTTGGGAGAGTCCAGGCTTAATAAATTCAGCCGAGCCATTAGCCTTCCTTAGGCGCCCGTTCATTATTGCGGGTGCAGAAAAAAGAGGTCGCGACAGCTTGGCGACTCCGCTGGGGACTTGAAGACTTAGGCCATTTTTGTCTTGTTTAAATTCTTTACTGACTTAGGTTTTTTTTCTTTATGCAGGTCAAAAGCTTAGAAATTTATTTTAAGTTTGCTTAAAATAGATTATCTTGTGATTATAAACTGTTGTGCATGCTTTACTGTTTTAAACACTACACATGGCACACACAACCCGGCCGCCGGACCTGGGCCGCCATAGGATTTCTAGGATGGTGTTAAGAAAGATACGACCTCGAACGCGAGACTGCGATGTAGAGGTTGCCTTTCTTTTCCCGAATTTCTTAGCCGAGGTTAGGAGGATATGCTAACGCGAGACTGCGACGGGCGGATATCCTTTTAATCTCACCAAGCCTTCATAGTTAGAAATCGAGCCGCACGTTCCATGTGCATGTCTTTGTGCTTGCCATTTTCTTTAAAAGCAGAAGTAATTTATTTACTTTTACTCAATCTTTTATTGGCCCATGGCAATTTAGGGTAGGTTTTTCGAGTCCCGGTTTATATGCAATGGGAGAAGATGATATCCAGTTCATTCCCGCTCCCAAAGCAGAACTCTTCAAATGGTGGGGTCATTTGGACCAGTATGCCCAAGACCATGTGAAAGCCAAAGTCGGTCATCTTCTATCGTTGATCCAAATCCGTGTTCACCGAAGTCATACAGGCCATGACACATTTCGGTGCCCGAAGACGACTACTTTTATGTTCGGTAAGTTCGAGCTAACCCCGACTACGGAAGAATACAGCATCATCACCTTGGAATGCCTCTCGAGAAAAAGCTTGTTAGGCCATCAACAGGCATTATCCCGTTGCGTGGGTTAGCACGAATTTTAAGAACTCGAAGTCCATGTCATGAGGCAAATTCTTGAAAACAACCATAATACTTGCCCACTAGCATTTTTGATCGCTTGTTTTGAAAACCAACCCATGACCCAAAAAAGTGAGATTTTTCTCCTGGCCTTTTTCGGGTTCATCATTTTCCCCACCAAAGAAACGTCATAAGTCCAAAAATGGCATGGATAGTTGATCAAATCTCAAGGGGCAAAATTATGTCAACATGATTTTAACCGAAACATTCTTGTCCCTCAATCGTTTTAAAGGAAACACGAAAAAGTCATGCGGGTCTCCCGGAAATTTTACAAGTCTGGTTCTTTTCTCACCTAAGTGAATATCGACGCTTCATGCAATCATCGAAGCAAATAATTTTGAAAATCCATTGCAGAAATTTATGGTTTTAGGACCATACATTCCTAACCAAAGCTGTTTAAATTGGATAAACTTCCTAAGAGACCCGACTCCGAGGTATTCCAATGGTGTGCTGGTTGGTTCCATGAAAAGAGAGCTCACTTTGCTTATAGACGCTGCCATCCAATTCCGTTGCTCGGCCTCACCGGCGCCGTTTCCTATTTCCCATATCGGGTGGCACGACAATATGAAGCCCTTCAGGAGATCCCGCCACTTTTCAAGAGGAAGACCCCTCCACTCTTTTTCACCCATCAAAGCCGTGAATACACATTCGAGATTGACATTATCGAGGAAACATGGAACAAGTGCCATCGCAAAAGGATTGTGGTACCGAAGGGCTTGAGGGAGAAGAAAAAGCCCACCACGCCTCTACGTCCTACATCCACAACCATCGTATCCCGACAAAATGGAAGCCATTGGTCCCTCACTCAATCAGTGAGAGCACCCAGCACGAGCAAGCAGAGCTTATGGAAAGGGATTTGGGAATGGACTGGATACATATCTCAGAGCCAGTTCAAGGAAGCAGGCATCCTCGCAAGAACAAGGCTCCTCGTCGCATATAAATTGGCAATCATGTGCCCCTTAGTGTTAATCTTGTGAAAGTTTTGTCCCATTGTTTAGGGACTTTTGTTTAATGTCTAGTATTTCCTTCTGTCATTTCAATTTCAAGTTTTAGATGTCAGAAGTCTGCGGCCTATAAAATCCTCTTTTGATAAATAAAAAGCAGTTAGACCATTGCCATGGGTCAATCTTTGTTTACTTTCGTGCTCATTCATTATTTTCGCGACAACAGGTAATTATGAATCACCAGCTATCATCCACTTGCGAATGGTCCCACGTGATAGGGCCTGATCAGAATGATGTACAAAATCGCCTCGCCCACATTGAAGACGGCGTAGGACAGATGTCTATTGTCCTTCGACAACTCTCGAGGCAAATGGAATCCACTCAAGCCGAGCCCAACTCCGTAGCTGCTTTAAGCACCGTCATGACACCCGCGAATTCACCGGAGAATAACCAACACCATAGACAGTTTGAAAAGATCATGAAAAAGTTAAACCGGTGCAGGGGCGTAATCCCATGGACTGTCCAATTACGCCGGCATTGAGATCCCCGAAAAACTCAAAGCACCCGAATGCGAAAGGTATGCTAATACCTCCCGCCCGTAAACCTACTTACGAGTGCCTACGGTTCGAAGGATGATTCAATCATACCAATCAAGCTTGACCGGCCCCGCCTTGCGATGGTACATTGTCGGGAAGATTAGTCCCCTTAAAACACGGAGGGAACTAATTCATGTTTTCCACCAAGAATATGATATTGATGTCGGCCCTGACATCGCCTTGCCCTACAAAGAGCCGATGATCGCGGAACACGAGGAGCCGTTAGTCGCCAAGATAAGAGAGGAGCATGTCAATCAAGCCTTGCATGATAAATGGCCAGCTGAGCAACATCTTGTTGCTGGAAAATTTCCCACTAGGAAAGGCAAGGAGCCTTTGTACGAGATCAAAGACACAGAGCCTGTTCAAGAGTGGAGCACGGCTGGACGACTCCCCAAGCTTACTCTAAGAGCTAGGGTCGAGAGAATACCGACCCCTATCAACCTAGAAAGTGAATCAGAGAGTGAAACTCTAATATCTCTCACTTCCCTTGACAAACTCGAGCTGGCGAAACGCAGGGCCTTACTCAAAAGGTCGGAGCGAGAGGCCAAGAAAAGAAAGCCTAAACAGATCAATTCGGCGTCCGCCAACGAGCTACCGCACCGAGCTTCGAGCATTCCCAAGAATACAGCTTTGAAGGCTACCACCCCTAGAGTACAACCCCGAGGACTTCCGGCTCCGAATACAATCTCAAGGACTTCCAACGTTATTTCAACAATGAAACCGACGATTCATCGTATAAGCTGTTTCCTACTCTCATCCGGGGATGAAGGCCCGTCGAAGAGGAAGCATACGTCTTTATCCGCTACGATCCTAACGAAGTACTAAGCTTGTCCTCGACCATGAGGATAGCTTCAATACTTTATCCTCATTCGGAAATTTCGACCAAGAAGAAAGCAATGGGGTAATCTCGGTAGAATCCAACTTCCCGAAGCAGAAAAATTCACCACCACAACAGATATGCGGTGGGAAAACCAGCCTAACCAAGATACATCAAGCTCGTCCTGCGCTCATAGGATCATGACCCCTGAAGAGATGTGGATACCTAATCTCCGCAAGTATAATGGCACGACTTGCCCCGTGGCCCATTTGCAATATCTTCATGCTGAAATAAGTCGTACTACATGCCCGATGTTATTTACAACTCGGGCGTTCCAAGAAACTCTTACGGGGTCTGCATTACAATGGTTCTTCACAGCAAATATTTACCTCATAAAGGATTGGAGCAAGTTGACTTCCACATTCTTGCATCGGTACTCCAAAACCAAATTGGAACCTGAAGCGCCTTGCGAGAATTTGGCCCACTTGAGAAGAAGACCGATGGAGGATTTCCGAACATATGCGGGGAGGTGGAGGGCTTTCATGATGCAAATCCACCCCGAAGCGGCTGAAGAGGAGTTAATGAAGTGGTTCATAGAAGCTTTGTCCGCAAGCATCGCTGTTGGCTGCATGGGTTACACTTTCGTAGCTTCAACGAGGTAGTCATCGCATGCGAAGACTTCGAATCTACGAAGGCGAGGAATTCAAAGATGTTTAGCTTCAAGACCAAGACTATCAAAGCGTTCCTTTACACAGGAGTTTTCATGGGTTTTACTTGTTTTTATGATTTCATGTTTTTTATCTTGTCTAGTGTGCTACTGTTGTATTTTCCATTCCAAGTACTCTAATGTATAATTCTAGTATTTTGAAGGCATGAGGTGGTATTCCAAACCAGCCCGGTGATGCTATCCAACCATGAAAAGAAAATATTATCCGAGGAGAATGCGAGGGTGGGCTTCCTCATGCTTTTTCCCCAAAGACATACTTTGAAAATAAGAAGTATCTCATCACCAAAAGCTTTTGTCAAAACAAAATGTTAATTTTAATCATGTTTGTCTTTTTTTGACCCTCTCACTTTATGTTTCAGAACATCATCCCTTTTGACTTAGTATGACAGGAAGCATTTGAAGCTGGCACATCGTGTGAACTCGCCGAATTCAAAGACATCCTTTCAAGAAAGCGGGGGCAAACAAAAAGGATCATCCTGTTTCAAAAAGGGTAAGTTTTATTCCCTAAACAAAATTTTGAAAATAACGTCCCCTCTCTTCTATGTACAGGAAACAAAAATAGGAGGTAATAGGCATAGGCATGCGGTTAAACTCGAAGCATGCACACCATGATAGCTCGAGGCAGGATAACCTCCCCCATGCTGCTTTTGCAAGCCGTCCTCAGGAGCTCTGTGCACTCCACCTCACTCGTATCCAACTCCTTCTCAAGACGGAGCATTATCTTCTCCCCCGACATGCCCGAACAATTAGACGGTGCAGTTTCATTGAAGGGATTTCCAGCTTCGACAAGCCAAGAAGCACAAGGAAGAAATTTCTTCTCTTCCTTTGAATTCATTATCATCACATGGGGAGAAAATCCAGACAGTCAAGGCGATCTATAGCCCCCACTCCCGACAACGACTTTAGAATCCGGAGGCTTCACTCCGTGTTCCCACGCATATTCTTCCAAGAAATAATTGCCTTCGGGAGACTCGGAGATTTTTGATTGTCCATCTCGATTTCATAAAAGCTTGAGGTACATGATTTTTGCTCAATGATGCTATAGTCAAAGACGAAGGAGAAATTCCACGAAGGAAGGCGTTGAAGATGAATCAACGACCAGCAATCATGCATACGGGGCCACAAATGGGAAAGGCCAATCGAAACGTTGAATTGTGTTGAGACAAAGAGGCCGTCATCGACATTCAAATATCCCTAGGAGCCAGCACATACAAACTATGGGGGAGAGTAATTTGGTATCGTTTCCAATACTCCCAATACGGACTCGCTTGTGACATTTTTCTCCTATTGACAGGAAGCATAGGATTCAAGAAACAAGCTTAAGGGTTAATTTGGGCAAATCAAGTGACCCATATCGATTTACCTAACTTGGTATGAAAGGACGTGTCGTCCAAGAGCCGGTTTGGTTAAATAAAAAAGAAGCGCCCTACGGACACCGTCGGCGCCTCTAGCCGAGTGGTACCCGGGAAGAAGCAAAACGGTCCGAAGTCGGGGGTTCGAATCCCCGACGCGGCAGTTAGCCGCTTGGTAAAAAAATATAATAAAAAAATTTTTGCTTCTCTTGCGCCTGCAAATTACGAGAGAGCGGAGTGACCTAACGAAGCAAAAGACATAGGACTTCGTGTCCCACTCGCACTTCAGTCCATCCAATCATCTGCAAATCGGTGAAGGGTAATGTTGTATCGCTCCCAGTTGTTTAAACTCCTAAAAAAAAAATCGTGACTGACACGTTCTTTCCTATCTTTTGTAGGATCATCTGACTGTCAAAAACAAGGATAACAAATCAAGAAAAGATATGTCAAACTTTGATAAGCTCTCCCAAACAAAGCATCATCAAAGTAAATGATAGAGACCCTTCAGGCCTCAAGTCACTTGTGATCTTGGCCCTATTGGTTGAGCTACTTCCACAGCTTCTCTTCTGCAAGAGGCAAGAGCAGAAATTCCTGATCAGATTCCCAATCCCTGGCTGATCTTTCGTATGTCATGTCCCTAACCAATAGAAGCAATCTAGTGACACCCATTTGTAAATAACCTTTTGTAAATAACTCTTTTTGATGTTCAAATTTCAACACATTTGTGAATACTTTGTTCTACCAAGTAAACACCCCTACGAGTTGTTAATAGGGTTTCTTGAGTAAAAGCCATTCATTTATTTTGAGAGTACAACCTCTATCACATCATACACGCATGCTTTTTTCCGGTGAATTTTGCATGATGATTTTGATTCTATTAAGGATTATTAGAATAGACAGCTAAGTGAAGAATACAAGATTAATTGAGCATGCTGGATGAGGCGCGTCGGAATGATGACAGCAAGCCATATCCTACACACACGAGTCCCTATCTATACACTTGTGAGATGAGTGCAGAAGATTCCATGGCTGCAGGGTAAAGAGTTCTCTCACGAATGGTACGATAACCACAATAGTGAGAGGCATTCCATCGCTCACCCCATTAAGCCCCATACACTGGTGAAGCTTCTCTCATATCCCCGTCAAAAAACCACCCCCTTTGGGGCAAGTCGAAGGCAAGTCAACATCACGAGGTGAGAAAAGGGATAGTATTTCTCTTGCTTGCACTCGCATCAATCTTCGAGTGTCTTTATTGCATATAAACACTCGCGTTAATTTAAGTGCCATAGAGTCATGAAGAGCAATTCTTTCTTTACGCACTTGTATCCATTGTACAACTCAATTGAGTCTGTAAATTTACCCTCACATGGAGGCAAAGTAGAAGTTACGCCATTCGAGCGAAGCATAATCGGGGAGCGCCGACAAAAGATGAACAACGGCGTTTGCTTGAGCTTGTCTAGATTAGTTCCTCAAGCAATAAAAAAACTAGGGGCATAAAAAAGCAGTGTACCTGGTAAAAGCAAGGTCAATGCCCATAAATGAAGAACTGGAATAAAAATAGGGGCATAAAAAAAAGCAGTGTGCCTGGTAAAAGCAAGGCCAATGCCCCCCAACTAAAGAATACAGTCATTGTATTCTCAAGAAAAGTTGATGTTGTGATTCAATTGATAGAGCCTCTATCGACGGTGAGAAGGAAAACCGAGTGACAAATGCCAAGGTAACCACCGGCTCTCACCTTTTTACACATCGATCAAGCCTACATTGCGTCCCATTGTAAAAGTCTCTTCAGACTAGGGCACTTCAATTAACGTAGGATTTCATATGTTTATAAACATCGCTCGAAGAAGTACGAGCAAGACTATTCTATCTCTTTTCGCAGGATTCCTAAGCTTGCAAACCCAGAGATGATCGTGCAGTGTTCTATTCATAAGCCTTGACCGTGATGGTCCCCATTGACGAGCCAACAACCAAGCCTACATTACGGTCTCAACAAAAACCTCTCACTTTGGTAAAATCGTACCACTTGCGAGAATACTTGGACCCCGCGACATGATGACGGTGAGATGTGTGGTCCTTATAAATCCTGCATCAATGGTCGGGATAGCCTTTTCCATGAGAGTGAGTGAAAAGTCCTTTCAAGCTGAAAGTCCTCATCGGCATGCTCAAGACATCTATATTCCGAATAAAGGTTGTCTTTCAAAATTTTCCCCAGTGGAACTCAAATGATGTAAACTGACAAAATTGTCATGCATAAATCACATTTAAACTCATAAATTTACAGCATATACAATCATGTGTGCGTATTGTGCAAATAATAGACATACTCTCAGAAATAAGAGATATTACCGGGTAAACATATCCCTATCCCATTTGTCTTAAAGTACCTACCCTTTGTCTAGGTACTCTTCTTGACACTCGACCTATTCGAGTCGTCCCTTGAGTTTGGGTGCTTGCAATTGTCTCAGTATCCCTTTGTCTGTGAGTACCCACCACTTGCCGGGTACTCCCTCTTATTGACACTCGACCTATTCGAGTTGTCCCCAGAATATTGATACTTGTGACTGACCAAGTATCCCTTTATCGTTGAATACCTCTTTCTTTGTCTAGGTATCCCCATTGTCTTTGAGTATCGGCCAGCGTTCGGATACTCCCTTCCCCTGACACTCGACCTATTCGAGTTGTCCCCAGAGTATTGATACTTGTGACTGACCAAGTATCCCTTTATCGTTGAATACCTACTGCTATCTAGGTATCCCCATTGTCTTTGAGTATCGGCCAACGTTCGGATACTCCCTTTTTTTGACACTCAACTTGTTCGAGTTGTCTTCATAGCTAGGATGCCTGCAACTGACCAAGTATCCCACTACCTTTGAGTGCCTTTCATTGTCTAGGTACTCCCTTTCCGTGACACTTGACCTCTCCAAATTGTCCTCAAAATTATACCTTTGAATACTAGCAGCCATTCAAGTATTCCATCGCTTTGTGCACCTGTGGTTACCCAGGTGTTCCAGCCCTTTTAAAGTGCCTGCGGCCTTCCAGGAGGTGAGAGACCTTCACGAATATCCAAGGTACGTCCTCGATATTCTCGACTGCCAGGAGGTGAGAGACCTTCACGAATATCCAAGGTATGTCCTCGATATTCTCGCGCCAGGAGGTGAGAGACCTTCACGAATATCCAAGGTACGTCCTCGATATTCCCAACTCCCAGGAGGTGAGAGACCTTCACAAATATCCCAGAACGTCCTCGATATTCCCATTGACCAGGAGGTGAGAGACCTTCACGAATATCCAAGGTACGTCCTCGATATTCCCATTTACCAGGAGGTGAGAGACCTTCACGAATATGCGGGGCACGTCCTCGATATTCCCATTTACCAGGAGGTGAGAGACCTTCACGAATATCCCAGGTACGTCCTCGATATTCCCATTTACCAGGAGGTGAGAGACCTTCACGAATATCCAAGGTACGTCCTCGATATTCCCATTTACCAGGAGGTGAGAGACCTTCACGAATATGCGGGGCACGTCCTCGATATTCCCATTTACCAGGAGGTGAGAGACCTTCACGAATATCCAGTGCACGTCCTCGATATTCCCAACTACCAGGAGGTGAGAGACTTTCACGACTATCCAAGGTACGTCCTCGATATTCTCGACTGCCAGGAGGTGAGAGACCTTCACGAATATCCAAGGTATGTCCTCGATATTCTCGACTGCCAGGAGGTGAGAGACCTTCACGAATATCCAAGGTACGTCCTCGATATTCCCAACTCCCAGGAGGTGAGAGACCTTCACAAATATCCCAGGAACGTCCTCGATATTCCCATTGACCAGGAGGTGAGAGACCTTCACGAATATCCAAGGTACGTCCTCGTTATTCCCATTTACCGGGAGGTGAGAGACCTTCACGAATATGCGGGGCACGTCCTCGATATTCCCATTTACCAGGAGGTGAGAGACCTTCACGAATATCCAGGTGCACGTCCTCGATATTCCCATTTACCAGGAGGTGAGAGACCTTCACGAATATCCAAGGTACGTCCTCGATATTCCCATTTACCAGGAGGTGAGAGACCTTCACGAATATGCGGGGCACGTCCTCGATATTCCCATTTACCAGGAGGTGAGAGACCTTCACGAATATCCCAGGTACGTCCTCGATATTCCCAACTACCAGGAGGTGAGAGACCTTCCCGAGAATCCTGTACGTCCTCGATATTCCTCAATTGCCGGGAGGTGGGAGGCCTTCACGAATACGCGAGGTACGTCCTCGATATTCCAAATTTCCAGGAGGTGGGAGACCTTCATGAATATGCGGGGCACGTCCTTGATATTCCCATTTACCAGGAGGTGAGAGACCTTCACGAATATCCCAGGTACGTCCTCAATATTCCAACTACCAGGAGGCGAGAGACCTTCAAGAATATCTCAGGTACGTCCTCGATATTCCATCTACCGAGAGACCTTCGAAAACGACCAGGTATTTTTCAAGAATTTGTACTTGTCATCATCCAAGTACCCCTTGGATACCCGCAAATGTCCGGGTTTCCTCCAAGAATTTATACTTGTGATCATCCAAGTACTCTTTCAACACCCGTAAGCAATCATGTATTTTCCAAAGCATCTAGTACTTGTGATCATCCAAGTACCCTTTCAACGCCTGCGAATGTCCAGGCACCCTCCAGAATTCGCACTTGTGATTATCCAAGTACGCCTTCGACGCCTGCAAAAGCCCAAATATCCCCCAGGTTAGTACTTGTGAATATCCAGGTACTCTTTGATATGCCTGTGAATTTCCAGGTATCTTCCAAAACCGATGCCCTGAGAAAAGTCGGTGCATCTCCCGAGAAAGGTCGGGTACCAATCGGTGTCCTCGACTGAGGTCAGACACCCCAAAACCGATGCCCTGAGAAAGGTCGGTGCATCTCCCGAGAAAGGTCGGGTACCAACCAGTGTCCATGACAGAGGTCAGGCACCCCACAAATCGATGCCCTGAGAAAGGTCGGCGCATCCCCCGAGAAAGGTCGGGTACCAATCAGTGTCCATGACAGAGGTCAGGCACCCCACAAATTGATGCTCTGAGAAAGGTCGGCGCATCTCCCGAGAAAGGTCGGGTACCAATTAGTGTCCTTGATAGAGATCAGGCACCCACAAACAGATGCCCTGAGAAAGGTCGGCGCATCTCCCGTTAAGGCGACCGAAGAAAGGTTCGAGTCCTCGACAAACCACTTATTGCTAACAACAGCGACCGAAGAATGGTTCGGGTCTGGAAAGGCAATTTCCGTCAAGGCGACCGAAGAGAGGTTTGAGTCCTAGACAAATTATTAATTGTTTTAACGGGCGACCGAAGAATGGTTCGAGTCCTGGAAAAGCAACCTCCTCATATCACCAGGTAAGATGACGCCTTGATACTTACCAAACTCGGGGTTCACACCCTATCTCACTCACTCCCGGTAAGTAACTACATGTATCTTCTTATCTGTCTTAGTATATGTGAAGTTATATTGCTCTTTTTCTGCATAGAATGATAGGTCCCCAAATAAAATCTGCTACGCATGCATAGATAAAATTTAGGTATCAGTTTGTCTTTGAACGCAACCTCTGCGAACTCACCTTCAAAGAGGGGTAGCGTTGACGCCTAAATTTCGTTTTTTTTTTTTTAAATTAGGTTTTTTTTTTTAATTATCAATTTTTGCCGTTTTCGGATAATAAATAATAAAAACAAAACAAAAAAAAAAACAGAAGAAAAACATAAAAGAAACGAAAAAGGACACAAAAGGGGAGAAGCAGCCGCATGGGCCCTCGGCCCATTTCCGCCTCCGCCCGGCCCGGCCGAGTCTTCTTCTTCCTCGCGCCTCGCAACACACGCGCAGAGGGCGCGACGGAGGAGCAGATGGACAGCGACGTGGGGGAAGCGGCTGGCGTCGGATGGGACACCGGTCCGGCCGTCAAGGGCCGCTCGGCACGCGAGGGGGCCGGCGGTCGAAGTTCCGTCGACCGGCCACCCTCGCCTATAAATACCGAAGCACCGCCTCCATTGAGCGACACACCCAGCCAACAAGCTCCGAGAGATCCCCGAGAGACTTCGGGGAACTCAAAGAGCGAGCAAGGGCGAAGCGATCGGGTCGCGAGCTCAACGACCTCCCTCCGAGAGACTTCGGGGGGGGAGATCGGCGGCAGCGAACCCCGATCCGAGAGCTCGCGGCCGGAGGGAGAGAGGGTTGAGATCCGGGCGCAGATCGGAAATCCGCCGTGCCTAGTCGCCCGAGCCGGACCGCCGTTCGTTGTGTGACCGAGCACCGGCCCCGACGCCATCAAACCGTCTTGTCACCCTCGCGCCTTGACGATCCTGTTTTTCCTTACGCTGGCCGCTACTTCCCCGACTCGGACCCGCAACCGTTCGAAGACTCGGCCAAATCAAAGCCCTTCATCGCGAAATCGGACCGGGTGCGGCTCGGCGAGATAGGTACGAGTTCGTCGCCGTCGGCCGCCGTACGCCATCGTCACCTCCGCCGCCGCCGAATGGAAGCTCCTCCCTCTCGAACCCTAATCGTCGTTTCGCCCTACGTCTCAACCCGCGCAGCCGCCTCCGTCGCCGCCGTTCGGAGGCTTGCCCCTTTTTAGTCGAAACCCTAGCCTCGTCGCCCGAACGCCGGACCGCCGCCGTTCGACCTCCTAGCCCCTCCATCGGCGCCGCGGATAGACGAGGAGGGAGGAAGAATTGCGTCGGACCCGGCCGGGTCGGATCCGGCCACTTGTTTGGGTAGGGTTTCGCGGGTGGGGGCGGATGAAAGCCGGGTCGCCGGGTCGGGTATGGGTCGGGTCCGGGTAGGGTTTCGCCAGGAGTCGGGTCGAGAGCCGGTTTTTGGGTCGGGCCGGGTGTCCCTAAACACCCGGCGACGACGTCGTTTCATAATAATAAAAAAATCGAGTCGGGCCGCAACGCGGCCCGTCCCGCGGGTCGTCGGCCGGGGTCGGACTCCAACCCGCGTATCCGGCCGGGCAGTTTTTAATAATATTTTTAATAATAAATAATAAATAATATTTCAAAAAAAAAATCAAATCAAAAATAATTTATTTTCAAAAAAATATTAAAAAATGTTTTAATTTCCAGAAAATCGAAAAATATTTAAAAAAATGTTGAAAAATGTTTATTTTCTAAAAAAATCGAGAAAAGTCAAAAATAATTTATTTTCCAAAAATATTAAAAAAAAATTTCCAAAAAATAAAAAAAATCAAAAATATTCCATATTTTCCAAAAAATGCCAAAAATCAAAAAAATTCCAAAAATTCATGAAAAAGCCAAAAAATTCAGAAAAAGCCAAAAAGACTTGTATTTTCCAAAAAATACCAAAAAAATCAAAAAAAATCCCTTTTATGTCAAAAAAAAAAATTAGAAAAAGACTAAAAAAAACGTTTTTCCTCCCAAAAATGCATGGAAAATCCTCGAGCATCCAAAAACCTCAAGGTTTAAACAAGATTAGGTACCGAAAGGGCATTAGTGATTAACTAGTGTAATCAAGTCCCCGATCCTAATTTCTGCAGTTGCGCAGGAGTGAGTATTTCTCCCAATACTTCGCTTGGGTTTCTAATCAACCCACCCCAAATCGATTAGTGGCGACTCCATTTTAAAAATTGATTTACAGGTTAAAAACTTGAACTATTAAGTCGTGAATTGGTGGACTTGGGAGAGTCCAGGCTTTATAAATTCAGCCGAGCCATTAGCCTTCCTTAGGCGCCCGTTCATTATGCGGGTGTAGAAAAAAGAGGTCGCGACATTGCCATTGTAGGTCTATCAGCTGGATCTTCTTGAACACCCAGTAAACCAATGTGGAGGCATCTAAGCACTTCATCGATTGAATATGAGTCGCCAATGAACGGATCTAACACTTCGAGCGGTGTACCGGCTCTCCAATGCTTCCACGCCTGTAAAAATTATTCAGCGGAGGATATTCCACTTAATTAGATGGGTGCAACACAATAAGTGTCGTAATAGCACGGATGCAACTTACATAGCTGGCAAGATTTTCACCCCCGTCTGATTGGGAGAAGCCACTATTCTTCTTGCCGCTAACGATTTCTAGGATTAGGACACCAAAACTATAGACATCGGACTTCACTGAGATTTGCCCACAAATTGCATACTCAGGAGACAAGTAACCACTGCAAACCAAATACAAGGGCTATAGCATCCATTATGTTATTGTAAATTGCTAAAATAAGCAAGTCGCGAATGACCCGCATTCAAGGACTAGCATGTATATGAGCATGGTGTTGTTTCTAATTTACAGATCAACCACAAGATAGTATCATACAAACAAGAAATTATCAGTCATCTAAGAAAGAATTTGAGACTTACAAGGTCCCCACGATTCTATTAGTTTTTGCCCGAGTTTGATCAACTCCGAAAATCCTAGCCATGCCAAAATCTGAAATCTTCGGGTTCATATCATTGTCTAACAGAATATTGCTTGGTTTTAGGTCACGATGAATGATACGTAGCCTAGAATCTTCGTGCAGATAGAGCATTCCTCGAGCAATTCCAGATATTATCTTATAACGTCTTGACCAATTTAATTGCCTTCTCTTATCAGGATCTGCATATTTACACAATTAGAGACCAATAATTATGAGTTGGTAAATTCTCAAAGAACTTTCAGCATGTTCCCCAGAAGCTAGTGAGAGTTTAAACTCTAAGTTTCTGCTAATCACACGCACAGTTTCTTTAACATGGAAAATTGACAACTTAAGAGTCTATTAAAGGGTGTGATGTACCAAATAAAAAGTAGTCAAGACTTTTGTTTGGAACGAGCTCATAGACAAGTATCTTCTCTTCTCCCTCTAAGCAAAACCCGAGTAGCCGCGCAAGGTTTCGATGTTGCAGCTTTGCTACCAAAACAACCTCATTCTTGAATTCTCCAACACCTTGTCCTGAGCTTTTAGATAGCCTCTTCACAGCTATTTCTTGTCCATTCGGAAGCCTACCCTGAAATTTAATGTGGTTCTTTGAGTAGAAATGAATAGCTTCTAACCTCAACATCACATAACAAACATACACGACATTCAAAGATTTTCATAAAGCACTATCACTGTTCTAACTGACAATACCCGAAAAACTTCACCAAATCCACCCTGTCCCAACTTGTTTTGATGAGAGAAATTGTTTGTGGCAGCTTGTATAGTAGCTAAATGGTATTGCAAGGACTCTGCAGTTGTAATTTCACTTGCACCTACATGACGAAACAACAGGAGATGGTCATTCACTAAAAGCACAGTAAATTCTCTCCGAGAATAAGGCAGAAACATGCGAGTATTTAAGTACCGCCATCTGCATGGACGACTTCATACGTCTTTGTTGTTTTACTCCGGGGCAAATAACAAGCAACAAAGAGAACTATTATAGCAACGCCAACCGGAATGGCCACGGCAAGAATTATCCTGGTAGATTTACTGCTTTTGCCTGCATATGTGCAACCATATCATAGGGGTGCACGATATTTTAGGAATTTGCTACTACAGCCAGAAGCAAATTTTAAAAAACAGATACTACAGACTCGTTTAAATAAATGATTCTACTATTTTTCCCACTCTAATCACGTTCTTTAAGCTCTTCATGCATGAGATTTATTTCGTTAAGATTGTCCGGCTTAAAATGTCTAAAAGAAACATGTTCTGCCCCATAATATGTCCATCTCACTATATCTTTTTCCTCTTCTAATTCTTATATTGTAGGAGTGCAACCATTATTAATTTTATATTAGCGACTAATTAGACTAAAAATAAGCTTCAAAGGCTAAACCCCTGAGTCCAAAGTCTACTATCATTGGCTTTCGTGGGAAAGTTCTCTAGATAATCGAATCTCAGGAGTGGCGTTAGAAATTACCATGTTTAGCCGGTATGACATTGAGACAATTGCCTGATCCACTTAGGAAAATTTGCACCTAAATTGTACCTCATCTTGACTTTATGGGACGGAAGACTTTAATGAAGCATTAAAGGTTGAAAAACATAAACAAGAAATCAATTTTTGAGAAGAAAAAATAGGAAAAAGAAGAGAGAATGCAAACATATACGTAACCATTTGATGAAGAACTCATTTGTTAGGCAAAAGCGACAAACCAACAAAAGTAAAATCTAGAAATCAAAGATGTGACACTAAAAGAATATGTGGCTCGTACCCGTGAATGAATTTTCATAAAGCTTGTTAACAAATGTGTTGAAAACAGTTGTTAAGCATACTTTATAACAAAAATATTTTGATTTCCAAAACACCGATTACATATAATATGAGATGAACCATGAAGAACTAAATGTTATTTGATTGCTTAGAAAGTTCCCGGGGCATTTTTTTTTTTTAAAATAAAATCCAGCACATGAATCAATAAGGAAAACTCTCTCAAAGTTCCTAACCACCAAATACACCCTCATTCATCCTAAAAGATATTACAAAAAGCATACATGGACAGAAATTCATAGGCTGGGACACTAAAAATACAAGTGAAGATGGACAAAATACATGACCAGAATCTATGAACAAAGATCAACAGATGAAATTACAAAAGTTGTAAAAAGAAAACTAGTAATCCATCATCCTTCTCCTTAATTCAATTAAATACGTACCTTTGGCTCTATTCAGCGGAGCGGGAGGAGGAGAAGGAAGCTGGGGCAGAGGCGGCACTACCGAGGCATTATAAAAGAGGTACATCTCGAACCTCACCGTGCAGCTTGGAGTGAACGACCTTCCACCTTGCTCCCCCTGAGGTAGATCTGCGATCGCAGCCCGGAGGCATGTGTTACAGTCGGACACCGTCAAGTCCGGCGTGCACTGCGCAAGCGTGTACAGCTTCTGTGAGCTTGTGAAGTTCGCCTCTGCGACAGCAAACTTCTTCCCCGATTCACTCCCCGAAGCCCTCAGCGCCACGTCGTTCATGGTCTCTCCTAGCAGCTGCAAGAACCGATCTGGGCCGGTAACGTTCCCGGTGTCTGGTATCGTGGATCCAGGTATAATCTCCACCACCGAGTAAATGGACCGGTCTGAATACTTCAACATGCACTCGTCGTACCAGATCACAGAGATTCTCCTGTCGGGGCATCGGCGAAGGATGTCTTTTGATCCGGTAGCCACACACTCGCTGCACGTGGCAGTGCTGACATCGCCACGGCAGAGGAAGAGCCCATACGCACGGCCGGGAGCGTCCTTCCCAGCGGTGGTATTAGTGAAGCCCTCGCCGCTGTTGGTGGCGGAAGAGGAGAGGGAAGAGAGGAGGGTGTTGAGGTTGGATTGGTAGGTGGAGTTGGGAGCGTAGAGCGTGGTGTTCGAGCAGTCATACTGTAGATAAGTTGGTGCGGCTTCGGTAGTGTGGCAGTGATGATTGCTGAGAAAATTGATAAAGAAGAAGAGAGCGAGGGAGATGATGAAGCGAAAATTCATGGTCTGATGATCTTTATTTGCCTGCGGGACTGGGTATAGAATTTTCGAAAGAAGAAGAGTATGTCCAGTTCTCTGGAGAAAAAGAAAAATGTTACAGGTGAGAAAAAGTAATCGTACTAGTGTGATGAAGATTTTGTGGCCCAAAAGAATCGTGAGATGAGGGTTTCAATTGTGGAGTGAAAGAAGTGCCACCTGGAAATTGAATAACCGACTTTTTTTAATTACTTAATAGAAAATTATCACGTCATTTGATAAGTATAAGTTTTAATAAGATTTCTTAATATATGAATCTTTGCTCTACACACATAATTATATATTTATATATATGTTAAAAATGGAATGAGCTTGTGCAAGATTTAACTTTATAGCGCACATACTTGAGAGCTTTACCCGATAGTTTGCCTTTGATAATGACTTTAGCAGATGTCAAATTCTTAGCATGTAATAAAATGGTGAAGAGGAGAACATTTTACCCTCAAGAAAACTCTACACATGTATCTCGCTCACATTGCCCACACCAAGTCGACGAGACAGAGGTGAAGATTTCGGCAAATTGAGAAAACAAAAGAGGACAATTTATGTTCTCCTTTATGCTTTCATGCTTCTTATTTGTTCTTATTATTTTATTGCATGTATTTCTGTTGTGACTCCAAAATATTCTATAATTGTATGTCTTGTCCTTTCTTTTAATCCGAACTTATATAATGGGATTCGGATCCACTATAAGTAAAACTTCACATAAACTCTAGAGGAGAATTTGCTTGATGTAGATGTTTAACTTTTTATAATTTTTTTTTTTTTTTTTGTAAATATTCACTTTAGAACCTACATTTAAAATAATATAACAAATATAGCCTAAAAACTATGCGTGCACGGACATTTCGCTAATTTTTATATACGCATCTTCCTAGTTTATTTCGTTTATGTACTGAGATCATTTAAACTTGTGCATATCAACATTTTTACTTTGTTGCGTTGAGGAGATGACTTATAAACATATAGAATAGAATGGTCTGAAATTATTCTTCTTATTTATTTCACTTCTTTTTTCTTTCTTTTCTTTTTTCATGTTCTTGCGCATATTTTTCATTTTCTTTTCTCATTCTACGCTTTTTCCTCAATTCCATGGGTAATGTCACCACCCTCCTCACCATGCGATAGAGAGAGAGGTAAGCTTGTGCGATAGCCAATAGTGGCGAGACACGGCAATGAGGTGAGGCCCGTATGAGCCGCGATAGAGAGAGAGACGTGTTGGGATTATAAGTTTTTGTGTTGATTTTGCTTCCTTGATTGATCGAAAAACTTTAGAAGATAAGATGTCACTTGGGTTGACCCAAAAACTATGAATTAATGGCTGTTGGTGATGCCATTATGATTCAAGTGGGAAAAGATAATAAGATGAACGGTGAGGATGGTCGTCCTTTTTTCCTCGTACAAGGGTCAGTGTCGTGAGTTGCATTTTCTTGTTGACTGGGGAGACTTGACCAATTAAAGTCCATATACACGCAACTCATCTCAGTTTCAAGTGATGACGATGGCGACAGAGAGTGCTTTGTGCATCCTTGCTACATTAAGAAAATTTTCAAACTTTCCTTGATTTGATGTGACAAAACTTATTGGGTTCAATTGCACAAGATAATTGGGCTCTATATGAGACTCGCATAATCCAATTATATTCATATGAAATTATACAGTACTTTGTACAGCAACCCTTCATAGGCTATTAAAACATTGGCACATGTTCATTCATTTTTTGACTTGTTCGGTCATCGGTCTAATGCCTCGCACTCTCCCTCCCTCCCTCATCATCCCATCTCGCTACTTGACCCTAGAATGTTTGAGCACTTGCCGTCCGTACAGGAGCTCGTTGACTAGCTCCACTCCTTGGAGGCCATGGCTACGATTAAGATCTCGGATAGAGAGAGACATATGAGAGGATGGCGGTGGAAAGAGGTAATCAGTTATGGAGTTTGGCTCAAGTGCGGCCGGCAACGGTGAACTTGTGGCCGTGTATAGACCGGGAAGAGAGAGAGAGAGAGAGAGGTGCTTATTCCTGTGTAGAGATGAGGAAATAATTGAATGGAAGAATCCATGCTATGTTGCTTGGCTTTCCTTCATAAACAACCACCAACCATTATAATCGAGTAACTAGGCAGGGTCACGCTAAGGAATATATCTGGGGGTGAGGTTTATGACCAACATCTCTAATAAATGAGATGGAAATAAAGCGGTGTGGATTATGTACAAATGGATATATCTCTTTATACATCATGAAAAGTACTATAAAAAAAGACAACTAATAAAACTCTAGTCGTTTCAATTAATTAGTTCTTTAGAAAAGGAAGAACTTATATTCCTCAATCCAATAAAACCACACACACCTGTGAATAAATTTAAAATAGCCTCACGATAAAACATGAATTGGCCTAGAAGAGAAGACACTCCGTACCTTCAGATGTACAGTACAAAGGTGTTTGCTCATTGTTCTTTAGTGATCTCCGTGGAGTGCCAAGGATCTTACGTTCATGGTCTCTGTGAGACTATCGTGAAAAAAGGTTTCTACTCATATCACCGTTCACCGGAGGTAAACTTCGGTGATTGATATCTCATTGGTCGACAATGGCATAGACCTGCTGGTGGATTGGTCCGATTCAAGCTCTTTCATTGGCCTCTCGATCCTGCTCCGGAGGAAGAAGGCTGGTTGTTGGGGCAGTGCAAGAGTAACAGAGTAGCTGCTCAACATCAAGACTATGTTTGCCACTAACGGTCTATCAAATGGATCTTTCTGAACGCAAAGTAAACCAATGTGGAGGCATCTAAGGACTTCATTCCTTGGATATGAGTCTCCAATGGCTGGATCTAACACTTCCAACGACGTACCATCTCTCCAATTTTTCCATACCTAAAAACAGTATATGGATAAAACTTGCTTAGTACATCAGAGTTTCTGAGTTTAATAATTTTCATATCCATCAAAGAGTCAATTTGTGCAACTTACATAGCCAGTGAGATCTTCACCCCCGTCTGCTTGGTAGAAGACATTGTTCTTCTTACCGCTAATGAGCTCTAGAAGTAATACACCAAAACTATAGACATCAGACTTTGCGGAGAATTGCCCATGCATTGCGTACTCAGGTGACATGTAACCGCTACAAACAATAATACATCAGCATTATCAGCATACATAAGCATAAAATGTAGAGAACAAAGCATAACAATGCTTACAAAGTCCCAACAATTTTATTGGTGTTTGCCTGTGTTTGATTGACTCCGAAAATCCTTGCCATGCCGAAATCTGAAATCTTAGGGTTCATATCACTATACAACAAGATTTTGCTTGATTTTAGATCCCGATGAATGATCCTAAGTCGAGAGTCCTCGTGTAAACAGAGCATTCCTCGAGCAATTCCAAATACTATTTTGTAACGTCTCAACCAATCTAATTGCCTACTCTTTTCAAGATCTAGATGTATGCATATTTGAAACACGGGGTAATTTCAATTAATAAATCCTCTTGAATACATTTTATGCGAGCAACTAACTGTAGGTTCTAAAAGCTAGTGAAACATTCACCATAATTTGAGGCTAATCACATATTGGCCTCAACATGGAAAGCAATAGCTTAGGAATATTTTCAATGCAACATACAAAATAAAAAGTAGTCAAGACTTTTGTTCGGCACAAACTCATATTCAAGCAGTTTTTCTTTACCCTCCAAGCAGAACCCGAGCAGCCAAACGAGGTTTTGATGTTGAAGCTTCACTACCAATATCACTTCGTTCTTGAATTCTTCAGCGCCTTGTCCTAAGCTTCAAGATAGACTTCACCGCTATTTGTTGTCCATTGAGAAGCTTACCCTGAAAGGATAGCATGATGTTTAAGTACACATGAATTGCTTCTAATCACAACTTTTCAAAGTTATGAAATTGAAGATCTATTTTTAAACCATTTCTTATCTAATTTCTGATCAACCATACCTGAAAAACTTCACCGAATCCGCCCTTACCCAACTTGTTTTCATGCGAGAAATTGTTTGTGGCAGCTTGCACGGTGGCTAAATCATACTGTAAAGACTCGGCATTTGTAATTTTATTTACGCCTACACAAGGAAACAGTACCAGATGGTCATTTCACCCGTACCAGATGTTCGGCACAAACTCATACTGTAAAAAGTAGGACAGTACAACCTGCATATATGGTTTCATCATTGTATTCAACTATAAGGCACGGGTTCATATTTCCTACCGCTTTGATCTCCTTGGACGACTTCATACGTCTTGGTCGCTTTCCTCGGCTTGAAACAACAAGAGAGGAAGAGAAGCACCACGCCTACGCCAATGGGAACGGCGACAGCGACGATTATCACAGTAGTTTTATTGCTTTTGCTTACATATGTGTAATTATATCATGATAGCATCAGTTTATGTGTCTATGACTGTATTAGATTTTAGAAAATGAAATTGCTGCCAAAGGCCACAGCAAATTGGAAAATAATAGAGAAAAACAAAAAGAGTCCGTTTCCAGAAGAAATTAAGCTGTAATTCATAATCTATCAATCTTTCAAAATCCATTCTTTTCCTAATTCCCATGTGAGTGCACCAATTTTTTTTTATAGGGGATTGACCATTAATTGCTTTAAAGCCACCTTTGACCAATTGTTCTGTAAATAATCTAATCTCATATGTGGACGCAGAACCCACCATGTACAAAACTTGTCACCTAAAATGTACCTTATCATGACTTATGAAGCACTAAAGACTAAAAGTTCAGACCAACAAACGCACTAAGACCAGAAATATCACCTTATTGTCTTCAATAAACAATCACCTCTTTTTCTTTGAAAAAAATTGTATAGCTTATGATGGTTGATGCTCTATGACTAACTTGGTGGACAGGTACCTAAATCGAGATCTTGAAGCGAAAAGAGTTTGCGAAAAAACATAGGTTAACTCGTCCTGCTAGAAATAAAGAGTTAGGACGGACGAAGACAAGCAATACAATCACATACATACCTTTAGGTCCGGTCACCGGAGTGGGAGCAGGAGGTGGAGGCGCCGGCATTGGAAGGGCCGCGGTGTTGTAGAAGGGGTAGATCTCGCACCTCACGCAGCAGCTCGCAGTGAGCACCCTCTCGCCTTGGTTCCCCTGAACCAGCTTACCGATCCCGGACTGGAGGCATGTGCTACAGTCTGACGCGGTCAGGTCCGGTGTGCACTGCACAAGTGCGTACAGCTTCTGCGAGCTCGAGAAGTTCACCTCCGCCGCGGCGACTTCTTCCCTGACATGGCAGGTGAAGCCCTCGTGGTGAGGTCGGCCAGGGTTTCTCCCAGGAGCTGCATGAATTGGGTTGCATTGGCGATGTCCCCGATGTTGTACAAAATCTGATTTGGTGATTGCTCCATGGCCGAGAAGATGGACTGGCTCTTGTTGCGTCAACATGCACTGGTCGTACCAGATTACGGAGACTCGCTGGTTCGGGCATCTTTGGTGGATGCCCTGTTTTCCAGTGGCCACGCAGTCGCTGCACGTGGCGGCGTCGAGGTCGCCGTGGCAGAGGAAGAGGCCATAGACCCAGTTGGGAGGGTAATGGCAGGCGGTGACGTTGGCAAAGCCATCACTGCTGTTGGTGGCGGCGGCAGAGAGGGAAAAGAGGAGGGTGTTGAGGTTGGATTGGTAGGTGGAGTTGGAAGTGAAGAAGGTGGTGTTTGGGCAATCGTGATACAGATATTCGGGTGCAGCTTCAGTACTCAAAATTTGGATGAAGAAGAAGAAGGAGAGAGAGATGAAGAGAGTAAAGCAAGAATTCATGATTAGCTAGCTTGATGAATAGATTGAGCTTGCAGCACGGGCACGGAATTATAGGAAGAAGAAGAGCATGGTCTGCTCGAAATCAGAAGGTGAAATATAAGGCGCATCATTGCAAATAAAAATTCGAGGATCAAGTTTTGAACATTTAGACAAAATTAGAAATTTTAAATCCGTTTAGTAACGCAATTTGATTTCTCTATTTCTGAAATAGATTTCTATTCCGAAATAGAAAAGAAAATTAGAAATTTTTTTATTCGAAGCTGAAATCACGTGACAACATTCAAATTATTGCTAATTTTATTTTTCTTAAAGTTTTAAAACATATTAGAATTGATATGTTAAATCATGAAAAACTATATTGTTTTTTGTTTCTTCGAGAAGGTCAAAAGAGATTTTTGACAAATGCAGACAAATTGGTGAAAGAATTCTCATATATTCCTTTAACCATCAATTTTATTTTGTTGATAATCTTGAAGTCTTTGATAAAATGACAAGGCTGTATAGGCGCCATTGATGGCACCCATATTCAAAAAAAAAAAAAGGGAAACATTATAGTCCATTCCATTTTCAACTTTTGTAATGTTAAAGACTATTATTTTGATAGATGGACATTTTGTATTTAATGTTGTTATCTAATAAATCCTTAAATTGTTTTGTCCGAAGTTATTGTGGATTTCGGCAACCTTGGGACGTTAAATAAAAAACTACTACATTGTTTTTGTTTCTCCGAGAAGGTCAAAAGAGTTTTCTGACAAGTGAAGACTAACTGGTGTAAGGACCATGCTGAAGTCCAAAAAAAAAACATTATAGTCCATTCCACATTGTTAAAGCGACGGGAGTTGGGGCTAGTTAGGCCATCAATAATATTCAGGCGCACAGAGGAATAAAATGAACAGTGAGGATGGAAGAGAGCATCTGGCCTCGTACGAGGTCATTGACTGAATTTAATTACGTGAGTTGCATTCTCTCGTTTGGTTGAGGTTCATGTCGGACGTGCATTGATCTAATGACCAGATGAGATGGACTCGCAAGCTTCAAATGTGTAAAAAATTCGCTCGTGGTAATGAGATAAAGAAATGAGAACTGATAAAGTATTGGCTTGGGCGCAAGCATAACAACTATTTCTGTTCCAGAAATAGTTTTCGAACGGAAATAGATTTTTCTATTTCTATTTCTAAAAGAGTTTTAAAGCAAAAATAACCATTTGATAACGACACAAAATTTCTTCCTTTTGGACGGACGGTGGATGTGACGACCGGCGACCTTTAATATAAAAAATAAAAATAAAAATGATTTATTAACAAAAAAATAAAGATAAAATAAAATAAAATAAATTAAATCTTAAAAAAATAAAATAAAAATATCATTTTATTTTAAAATAAAAATATCCTTAAAAATAAATTTATTTTATTTATTCTATTTTATTTTATTTTACGAATAAATTTATTCTAAAATGACTAAAAATTAAAAATAAAAATAAATTTATTTGGCAAAACACTCAAGACAAATAAAAATAAATTTATTAAATTTATTTTTAATAAAATAAATTATTTTTATTTATCATAAATAAATTATTTTTTAATAAATTTAATAAATTTATTTTTAATAAACTAAAAATAAAATGATCAATAAAAATAATTTATTTATTTTTAATAATTTATTTATTTTTAATATTTTTTTATTTTTATAATAATTTTTATTTTTAAAATGATATTTATTTATTTTTAAAAATAAAAAATTATTCATTTTATTTTTAAAAATATTTTATTTTTAAGGACTTTTTTTAATTTATTCGAAAAAATAAAAATAAATATCATTTTATTTATTCGAATAAGTTTCATTTTAAAATGATATTTATAAAAATAATTTATTTTGGCGGCCCGTGGCAAAGCGGAGGCCAACGGGTGGCCGGCAACTAACGGACGGTGGTCGGCGACAACGGATGAAGAACCGATTGACGAACGATAAGAAAAATTTTAATTTCTCATTTCTATTGAGAAATAGAGAAGTAGAAAATATCTACTTCGATTTCTATTCCAAACCAATTTCGGAATAGAAATCTATTCCGTAAATAGAAAAACGGAATAAGTTTATCAAACGGATTTTTATTCCGGAAACAAGGTTTGGAATAGAAAAATTGTTTCGGAACGAAATTCTGATTTGTCATGCACCCCCTTAGATTTCAAGAGGATCTGCTTTATCTTTTTATGATTTTGAATTCAAGTCTTGTCGAAAGCTCTCTAAAGATAAGATCCACAATGTCTTGTCAAGGGAATACAGTCTTAAAAGATCATTTGAGGAGGTGGACCAATCAAGATGTGTGAAAGGTTCCGCAAACAATACCTTAATGCTAAAATAGAGGGAAAAAAGAGGGGGATGCGGTTGAGAGTGATACCGGTGATGCTGATAGCTTTGAATTTTGCATCGAACAACTGCACCGGAAAGTGAAATGATTCATTACATTGGTTTATAAAGTAAGATGGTATACTTTTTTAAGGTATTGAATATACTTTGTCTGTTAATCAAATGAAACACCCTTAGTAACTAAAGTATGTAAATGGCTATTTTGAAAATTCCTAGTCAATTTTGTAAATTAATATGAATTCGCACGTCAAATATTAATAAATAGTTGAGGTTTTGACTAGAAAAAACACAAAATATACCATCACATCTGCCATTGTACCTTTAAAATGGTGCAAATATCTCACCGAAAGAAAGATGGAAATGTTCCAAACAAGACTTCAAAAAGAGAAATCAAAATTGTTAACATATAAAATATAAAATACGTTCGGCGCCATACTCAAATAATTCAAGTTTTTAGAGTAAAGGACTGCGCACTCAAAAACAAACTTCAGCCACATATATATTGTAGATTTAGCTTCAGATCATGTAGCATCCTTAAATAGATAAAATGAGCAAGTTCAGCATTCAAAAATTAGACTGACAAAGTCCTCACAATTTTATTTGTGCTAGTATGCATTTGATCAACTCCAAAAGTCATTACCATGCCAAAGTCTGAAATCTTCGGGTTCATTTCATTGTCTAATAAAATATTGTTACATTTTAAGTCACGATGAATGATCCAGAGATGAAAATCCTCGTGTAGATAGAGCATTCCTTGAGCAACCCTAGATACTTTTTTCCAATGTAATGGCCAATTCAATTGATCTTTTTTTTTGGGATCTGCACCATTTAACCAAAACTATTATGTGCTATCATGTGGCACTTATTCAAAAACTCAAGGTGAATATATTTACTCTCATCAATCAAAAAAGGTAGCTTAACAAAAAACTATAATCCGTTGAAAGAACAAAAAACCTCTGAATTTCAAGGTTTCCATGGATAGTGAAAGCTCGAACATTTGATTTTAAGCAAATTATACATTCTCCACATGCAACATACCTTACAAAAAGTAATCAAGGCTTTTATTTGGCACAAACTCGTAGAGCATTTGTACAAGATTTCTGTGTTGAAGCTTTGCAACTAATAGAACTTCATTCTAGAATTCTTCATCACCCTATCTTTAGCTTTGAAATAGCCTCTTCGACACAATTTATTGTTCATTGGGAAGTCTACCATAAATTTTTTTGCATTTATCTTTTAATTCCTTGTCACAACTTCTTAAAAATGAACATAAATAGTGTTAGATGTTTCTTTCTTGGGGTTTAACTAGACTGCTGACATTATCTGCATTATCAACTGCTTCATGTCATTTGAAATCCCGATTTATGGGAGGTCAAATGGACTGCAATTGCATCGCTCTGTCCACGATCCATGGTTCAACCCAATCTTGCGTTGGCTCAATTTATTATTTCTACTTAGACTGGCTTCAAGCACTAACCTTTGGCAGATCCAAGTACAATGATATTACAAAGTGCTAAAGCACGTTGCTTTAAGTGAATTTCTATGAGATCCTGTGGCGAAAGGGGAAAAAGAAAACAGAGCAAAGCTTCGAGATCACATGACCACTTGATGTTGCATCTAAGAAGGATGAATTAGCGTCGCGTGATATCTATGCTTTTAGAAGTACAGGCAGGAAAAAGACGACGGACTTATTCTGCATCAACTCATTATTGCTGGTTTTATTCGAATCTGCCGTACAGAATAGAAGACAGAAAAACTGATGGGGAGCTAAAGTCAAGAGGGAATTCCTCTAGTGACCACTAAGGTTTCTCCTGTTATATAAGAAGTGCCGTCAGAAGCCAAGAAGGCGGATGCTACAGCCATGTCGTCTGTGGTCCCAGGCCGGTTGAGTAGCGTCCTCTCCTCAGTAGAACTCCTCTACAATGCATTCCAGATCAAAATAAGCCTATGACCAGTCGTTTTTTAAGTATCTTTTGGGTGAGAGAACAGGAAGACATATACTTACAATGGTATTGCTTTTTACTAGAAAGTCAGCAAAGTTCGTGGGCACGAAACCGGGAGCAACACAGTTTACACGGGTATTTGGTGCCATCTCAGCTATAAGGGCCTATGAAGAACATGAAAGAGCAAGCAGATAAGCAAGTTCACAGTTCACCATGTTTTAAAATTATTTTTAGGAGAAGGCTGCTTGAGATGCGATAGAAAAGCAATTGATAACGAAGTTATTGTGCCAACCAACCAAAATTGCCTTCTTTTAAGAAAAATATCAGCTTCCTATGAATTAGAAGTGTGCAACCAGCCCAGATTTACTCGGCAATTGGATCGGACCACCCAAAAAAACAAGTCCATGAACCGGTTCCCAGTTAAACCAATCCAAGAACCGGTTCTAGTTTTGGGATCCGGTTGGAACCGGTCGGAACCAGTCTAGTTCCGGTCCCAAGTAAAGATCCACCCGGAACAAGACCGGTTTTGGAACCGGAGCCATTATTAAAAAAGGAAAACCTATGCGCTAGTCGTCTCTCTGTCTTTGACCTTGCCCCTCTCTCTCTCTCTCCATCGCAGGAACCTTCTCTCTCTCAATCGCATCTGAGCTTACTCAACTGTTGCAGTAAATGAGTGGTCAGAGGACTCGTAATGGAGACTCATATTGGTCATGATGATTTCGGGTGAGAAGCAACAGACATTCAAACGTTCATTGAACGTGGCTTTGACTCCAGTGAAAGGTGAAATTAGGTGAGCGACAATGGAAGAGAATGAATGGGAGTAAGTAAAACAATTTTATTCTTAAAAGACATCCTCCATTTATTTCTAGAAAAATAAATGATATTATTTCTCAAAAAATCAAATGACCCGGGCGGGTGGTAAGAAATGATCTTTTGTATCGCTTACAAAAATGAATAATAGAACCAAGTTAGGATTTTTTAGTTTGCCTTATGATGCTTAGTTTTTCATTTAGTCAAAAAGTTCATGTACTTGTTGATTACATTTGCTTAATGTTTCTATATAAATTAGGAAAATTACATTTTTTACTCGCATATTAATGTAAAAGTCAAAACCATATAGGATATTGGACGATTACAAAATAGGTTCTAGTGAAAACGGGATAGACATTGGAATTGGATCCGGACTAAAAAAACATGATAGGTTCCAAAACATGGCTCAATCCAAACAAGATAGAGTACAGGGTCTAATAAAGAGAATCGGTTATAAAAGGGTTGGGTACAGGGTCGAGGTCTAGAATCTACCCATCCTGAATCCGATCACCCCTACTGTGAATTCAGTTGCTTGTAATAAGATGCTAGTTCCTTCTATGTTGAGCAAACTTCTATTTTAGTCCCAAGTTTTGCATAAGAGCACAGGGCGAGTTACTTCCAGAAATGCAGCACATACACAAAATTCTTAAAGCTAGCTATAGGAAAAAAAAGAACAAGATCAACATGCCATTGAACCCACCACGGTCAGTCCAAGCAGAGATGTCCAGTCACTCCATACTTAGCCATGGAAGGTTGTGGCTGGTATCCTACAATTGAAGAGATAAAAACTATGGACGAACCTTCTGAACAAGGTGCCGCCTCCTGTTTCAATACGAACTTATTATTAAATTTGCAGATACAGAGCCGCACGAGTAATAGAAATGCCTACTGAGACCAGTTAGTAGGTTCACTGATTGGATAATTCGTTAATCCATGTACAGACATCCAGAGACGGTCTTCTATAAATTATAAACGACTAATAAAAATGACTAAAGACATTGTCAGCGGGCTGACTTAGGTCAGGTCACAGTATCTTAGACTGGCTACCAGGCTGACACTATACCATCACAAAAATGCTACTTGTCGGTGCACTGCTCTGAAGTGATCATATAATCAAATTGTCTCTTTAGCAGCAGTATAGATGTTGGGCGCAACATTGTCACCTTCAGGAGTAGTGCAGATGCTTTTACGTTTATTCCCTACAAGTCGTCAAGAACGAAAGTTTAGGTTTCTAAGTTGGGATCAACAGATAGATTAGCAGCAGCATTCAATACCTCCACATCAAATAGCATTATAAATTTGACCAATTACGTTTATTTTTCGTTTTTCTGATTGCCAATTAACCAATCACTTCCAGTCTACTGAACAAGTAATGAATACGAAAAAGAAAGATGATTCCCGAGTTATTTCGAGATAAAATCGAAGCCTAAAATAGGAGAAGCACACTAGCAGTAAAAGGACAGTGCGAAAGAGGTGTCCGTTTCACTTCAGTGAATTTAAATGGAGATAAAACTCATTTTTTTAAATACCAGTTGAAACAGAGTCTCATTTGCTCAAGAAATCTAAAGAAAAATCTTAAGCTTAGCTCATCGGGCTGAGGACCGAATTCCATCGATAAGAAACTTGTTATGAACCGAACCTAATGCAATGATCTACAAAACCAAATCTAATGCAATGATCTAAGCAGTATCCCTAGTTACCCTGCACCTTGTAAGCGCAGGTATTCCTTGGATCCTTGATGTCTGGTTACAGGATAACCTCACCAAACTGCACAAAACTTTTGCTTCCGTGTTGGGCCTGCCCCGCTTGCCTAGCAACCAAGGTGAACTGACAGGATTACATTCCTTATCTTAACATGCCAGTGTCTACACGCCCAACACTCCCCAATTTGGCCTCGATATATTTGTCTTCCAGAACGAGGGAATACCATTTTGTTGCTTTACATCTTGAAAATCTCAAGGTCCAGATTGAGCTAGGATAAAGTCTTTTAAGGATATACTTAGGTCCAAAAACCGTAATTTAATGTGACACTGAGAAAGTTACCAGCTAAATAGTAACACATATGGGAAATTATCATCAGCTGGATCCTTTTCCTCGGGAAAAATGAAAATAAAAATTTACCACATTTTAAGCACATCTGCTAAAAAAAGCTAACTAAAAATCAATTCACTCGGGCGTATCACTATAATCAACTCAGGTTAGATCACTTAGGGGTATCACTATGATCAACTCAGCTCATTCTGGCGTATCTCTACCCTCAGATATCAGAGACGCCAAATTTGCTAAAAACATCATAGAATCGTCGCATTTTAAACTCGCACACCACGTATTCATTGAAACTACTTTGAGAGAAGTGAAACAGTTAAGGCGTATGAGGAAATTGGAAAAAGAAACCTGCTTGCGAGAGGGCATGATGACGGAGGCGGCTCCGAGGCCAAGATGGTTAAGCGATGGCGAAGCCGATGAAATCGAGACTTTGCTCATTTTGTTTATATCAATCGATTGGAGTATTTGCTAGTTCGGTCAATGGGCCAGAAGGCAGATGGTGGCCCGTAATGAATGAAAGAAAATATTAAGTAGGCATGTTTTGCCATGTAGACAGTGCGTCACTCTACTCATTGCTCACCCAGTCTTCGAGTGGGCTCACCGTTTAGATTTTTTTCTCTTGAAAGGATGAGGACGATTGGACGTCCTTACTATAAAGATTGAGAGACGGATAAAATGGAATGCCAAAAAAAGGTCAAATGTCAAGACAATGATGAGGGAACTGTCATGAACTTTTTTGCTGCCTTTATTTGCTGTGCAGTCGTGTTTGTTCCTTAATAGGAGAAGCCACGGTGTAATTCATGCGCATGATCCCATGGCAACTAGCAGCCTATTTTCGAGAAACATAGGTGCTTATTGATTGTTCATTAAGAATCCCTGTGGAAGGCCAAGGATCTCAAGGTCTCTGTGAGACTATCATAAAAAAAGACTCCACTCATATCACGATTCATCGAGGGTACACCTCAGTAACTGACATTTCATTGGTCGACCATGGCATAGACCTACTGGTGGATTCGTCCGATTCAGGCTCTTTCAACTGTCTCTCCGTGCTCCTTTGGAGGAAGAAGGCCGGTTGTCGAGGCTGTGAAAGCTTAACAGAGTGGCTGGTCAACATAAGGACTATGCTTGCCATGGAAGGCCTATCAGCTGGATCTTCCTGAACACTTAGTAAACCAATGTGGAGGCATCTAACCACTTCATCTATTGAACATTCGTTGCTAATGAATGGATCAAACACTTCGAGCGGTGTACCGGCTCTCCAATGCTTCCACGCCTGTAAAAATTATTTCAGTGAAGGAATTTCGACTTAATTAGATTGGTAGAGCACAATATTTGCCCTAATAGGACAGATGCAACTTACATAGCTGGCTAGATTTTCATCCCCATCTGATTGGAAGAAGCAACTATTCTTTTTGCCACTAATGATCTCTAGGATTAGAACACCAAAACTATAGACATCGGATTTCACTGAGATTTGCCCACGCATTGCATACTCAGGAGATAGGTAACCACTGCAAACCAAACACATGGGTTGTGGCATCCATTATGTTATTATAAGTTGATAAAATAAACAAGTCGTTAATGACCCACATTCCAATGAATATGTATAAGAATTAGCATGTACATGAGCATGGTGTTGTTTCTGATTCTTAGTTTAACCATAAGATAGATCATATAAACAAGAAATTATAAGTCATCTAAGAAAGAATTTGAGACTTACAAGGTCCCCATGATGTGATTAGTCTTTGCCCGAGTTTGATCTGCTCCAAAAATCCTAGCCATGCCGAAATCTGAAATCTTGGGTTCATATCACTATCTAACAGGATATTGCTTGGTTTTAGATCACGATGAATGATCCGGAATCTAGAATCTTCGTGCAAATAGAGCATTCCTCGAGCAATTCCAGATATTATCTTGTAACGTCTTGACCAATCCAACTGCCTTCTCTTATCAGGATCTGCATATTTACACGATTAGAATCCAATTATTCTAAGTTGATAAATTCTCGAAGAACTTTCATCATGTTCCCCAGAAATTAGTGAGAGTTTCAACTTTTAAGTTTATGTTAATCACATACGGTTTCTTCCACATAGAAAATGACAACTTAAGAGTCTATTGAAGTGTGGAATGTACCAAATAGAAAGTAGTCAAGACTTTTGTTCGGCACAAACTCATAGACAAGTAACTTTTCTTCTCCCTCTAAGCAAAACCCAAGCAGCCGCACAAGATTTCGATGTTGAAGCTTTGCTACCAAAGCAACCTCATTCTTGAATTCTCCAACACCTTGTCCTGAGCTTTTAGATAGCTTCTTCACAGCTATTTCTTGTCCATTCGGAAGCCTACCCTGAAAATTTTTCATTTGATTGTTTGAGTACACATGAATAGCTTCCGACCACAACTTCACATTGAAAACGTCAAAGATATTGAGATAATTTTATGAAACATTATAGGAATCTAACGGATGACACCTGGAAAACTGCACCAAATCCCCCCTCACCCAACTTGTTTCGATGAGAGAAATTGTTTGTGGCAGCTTGTATAGTAGCTAAATGGTACAGCAAGGACTCAGTAGTTGTAAGTTCACTTGTCCCTACACCACGAAACAACGGGAGATAGTCATTCACCGATACCATAGAACAGTGTATCGTGTAGACAGTTTGGAAATTCTATCCGAGTATGAGGCGTGTGCACGCCCGTCTTTACGTACCCCCTTCTGCTTGGACAACTTCATACGTCTTTGCTGTTTTACTCCGATGCCAAAAGCAAGCGACAAAGAGAAGTATGACAGCAATGCCAACCGGAATGGCCGCGGCAATGATTATCGTGGTCGATTTATTGCTTTTGCCTGCATACGTGCAACCATCTCGTAGGAGTACATTATATTTTAGAAAAAACAGATTCAAAAACAGTACAGACTAAATAATTCTGCTATCTTCAGGCATGGGATTTTATCTTGTTAAAAAATGTCCTGCTTCCAGAGCAAATGTCTAAAAGAGTATTGTGGTACTTCACTATCTGTCCATCTCACATTATGTTTTTCCTGTTCTGATTCTTATATCTTAGGATAGCACCAATCATAAATTTCGTATAAGCGACTAACTTGACTAAAAGTCCACTAGAAATGTCTTTCGTGTAGCAACCCTGGGGAAGGTAGTCACAGCTAAGTAAATATGGATTCCGGCAATGGGGTTCTGGATATTTTTCATGGCCAGAACCAAGCCATTACGCCAGCTCGACAAGGGACTCTTACCCTAGGGAGGTTATCCCTCCGTTTCTGGCTTAAGCCTTTTAGGGACCTGATCAGGTCCTAAGGTAGTCTAAGTAATCTATTCTCAAAAGTGATACCAGAATCTACCCTGTTTAACTGGCATGAGATTGAGACAGTTGCCTGATCCACTTGGGAAAGTTTCCACCTAAAATGTACCTCATCTTGACTTTATGGGACAGAAGACTTGAATGAAGCATTAAAGTTATAAAAAAAAAATGGAAAACAAAAGAGAGAAAAGAATGGAAAATATTTAAGTAATTATTTGAGAAAGACATAATTTGCCAGGCAAAAGCGACAAACCAACAAAAGTAAAATCTTAAAAATCCAAAGGTACGACACCAAAAGAATATGTGGCCAATTTCCATGGCTGAATTTGTATAAGCGTCATGTTAGCAAATGTCCAGATTGTTAAGTACACATTATAAACAACTAACAACATACAACGAAGCATATAACACAAGAAAAACAGTTCATTTAAAATTATGAACTTTCTTTATCTGATTACTTAACCAGTTCTCAGGAACGTATCTTAATAAAATCTTTTATATTATTTAATAACGAAAACTCTAATCTCAACCTGCAAACACACCCACATTCGTCCCAAAAAATATTACAATAAGAATAACTGGAAAGAATTTATCTACTGGATACAGGATGGACATAAATCATCACCACAATCTATGAACAAATTATGTCTAAATCCATCTCCTCGATTCAATCAAACACGTACCTTTGGGTCCGTTCACCGGAGCAGGAGGAGAAGAAGGAAGCAAGGGCGCCGCCTCCACGGCCGAGGTATTATAAAAGGGGAACAGCTCGAACCTCACCGTGCAGGTCGGAGTGAACGACCTCCCTCCTCGCTTCCCCTGAGGTAGATTTGCGATCACCGCCCGGAGGCACGTGTTACAGTCGGAGCCCTTCAGGTCCGATGAGCACTGCGCAAGTGTGTACAGCTTCTGCGAGCTCGTGAAGTTCCCCTCCACGACCTCAAACTTCTTCCCCGATTCGCTGCCGGAAGCCCTCACTGCCACATCGTTCATGGCCTGTCCTAGCAGCTGCATAAACCGATCTGGTTCGGCGACGTCCCCGGTGTCCGGCACCGTGTATATAGGTACCGTCTCCATCACCGAGTAAATGGACTCGTCCGAGTACCTCAACATGCACTCGTCGTACCAGACCACGGAGGATCTCATGTCGGGGCACCATCGGAGGATGTCTCTTGTTCCCGCAGTCACGCACTCGCTGCACGTGGCGGTGCCGACGTCACCGCGGCAGAGGAAGAACCCGTAGGCACGGTCGGGGCGTCCTTCCCAGAGGTGACGTTGGCGAAACCGTCGGAGTTGTTGGCGGCGGCGGAGGAGAGGGAAGAGAGGAGGGCGTTGAGGTTGGATCGGTAGGTGGAGTTGGGAGCGAAGAGCGTGGTGTTCGGGCAGTCGTGCTCTAGATAAGTAGGTGCGGCTCCTGCAGTACGACTGGAATTGCTGAGAAAATTGAGGAAGAGGAAGAGGGCGAGGGAGATGATGAAGCGAAAATTCATGGTCTGATGATCTTACTTTTCTTGCGGAATTGAGCAAAGAAAAATCGTCGAAAGAAGAAGGGTGTGTTGCTCTGTTTTCTCGGAAGAATGGTTGGAAAAATGTTTAGAGATACTAAACGCAGCCTAAGGAGTCGTTTTAGTGACGTGATCATAATTCAGGCTAAATTCACTCGAAATTGTACCGAGACTTACGTACGACCCCAGAAGAGAGGTGAGACGACGGTCTCATTTGGGCAACGAAAGAAAGTGATGCATTCCTTTCGAAGAAAAATAAGTGATTTGAAAAAAAAAATTTGATAAATAATTACTTGTGTTGTTTATAAAAATAAATGAATGGACAATTTTTATAATTGCCCACAAAAATAGAAAATATTTTCTGTTGACTAATTTTTTTAAACGATATATGCAATCATTTTTTCAAAAAATGTTCTTTAATCTATCATTTTTAACGTGGATATACAGTAGATTTTTTTATCACGACATTAAGTAAGTATAAAGTTTTCATCATTTTTCTTAACATTTGAAGCTTGGCCGCTTTACTCACACACTTGAAATATTTATATTCAAGTTGTTTTTTAAATCACTTTAGCAAATATTTAATCCTAACAAATTTTTAATTCTGCATTTGTCATTGTTTAGCATATTTTAATCTTAATAATTATAGAATAACGATACCACAAGTGATATAATTTTCGTACAACTCAAATTTCGTTTCATAACTTTTTTTTTTACCACTAGAGTATTATAACTTTTGAAAAGATGTACACTTGAGTGCCATATCATTCTAAAATCATTCGTTGAAGTGCCAAGAATCTGATGTAGTGTAGTAGTTGTAGTAAATATTTAAAAAAAAAATTAAAACAATTCAGAAAAGGAATGCAAAACAACATCATTTGCTTAAATTCTTCCTAGTCAAATGCCGATCATACCACGTATAACAATCGGCGAAGATTGAATCATCACATTATTATTTTTCAAATAAAATTCACCGGATGACTACATGAGAAATTTAGGTAAATGTTTAGAAATAAATTTGTTAAATCGAAAAATTTAGAATTGAATTGGGTTTAGGACTAATCGAGTAATTTTTCAAAAAAATGCTTTACAAATAAATAAATATAACAAAGGTATCCATCACTACATGTTGAAGGAAACAAGTATTTGTTCAAAGGGTTCTGTCACATGACTGTATATTTAAAAAATAAGCACAATGAAGGATACAACATGCGATGACTTATTTTTACCAAAAAAAAAAAACATGTGATGACTTATGTTTAAACAATTTATGGATATACATTATGACCAAATATTTAAGCGTATATTATGCGAAATTTATCAACAAATCATTAATAAGATTGAATGACATAATAGCCTATGTTTAACGAACAAATGATATAAATAAGTACCTTGACGATATTCAACAAATGAATAAGATGCTAAGAGCTGAACACTGTAGAAATATCAATTTTAACATTGTAGTATATATCTTCTTCTTTTTTTTATATTTCATGAGTAGATTATGTTAACAAATCGATGAAAAAACCACATAACATGATAGACCATAATCAATAAATAAATTTTATGAATAAGTACTAAATATGTGCTGAGTAAAATGCTTACTAAGAGTTGAATAATGTATCAATATCTCTTACAAAATGATAGTCTATATTTGACAATTAGAGGTTTAATTTAAAAAAAAAAATGTATGTTTCATCACAGAACAGATTATATCGAATAAATGAGTCCTAACAGTAAAAGAAAATGACTATTAGCAAATCAAAGGAAAAACTCGTTCATTGACATTAATATTATAATATAATGAAAATAATACACATTTAAAGGGTTGAATTACACAGTTACACATATATAACAAATAAATACGACTTAGTGCATAACTGTTGATAAATCTTATTATTAAAGGCTAATGTCATAAAAAATCACAAACTAGTATACCGTGCCATATTTACTCTAAATTTATTTTTGTATCACAAAAACTTCCAAATTAATACAACCGCATGACATTTAACCTAATTTAATTTTCGTATCACAAGAAATTTATAATTGGCATACGCGTATTATATTTACCCCAAACTAGCACCGCATATCACATTTACCTCAAATTGTGATAAATTTGAGATTTTTTTGTAATAAATGTGATATGGGTGCATCTTGGGTAAATGTGGTCCAAATATAATGATTTGGAATTGTTACGACATAAAAATCAATTCGAGATAAATGAAGTATGAATATATTAATTTAAGAATTTTTGTGATACAAAATTAATTTAGATTAAATGTGACTCCACTGCGGCCACATCGAGGCATTATAAAAGGGGCATAGCTTGAACCTCAGTCCACAGCTCGGAGTGAATGCCCTGCCGCCTCCTTCTCCCTAAGGTAGACTAACGATCATTGCCTAGAGGCATGCATTACAGTCCAACCCCATCAAGTGCAGCATGCACTGCGCAAGGGCGTACAGCTTCTACAAGCTTGTGGAGTTCACCTCTGCGACCGCAAACTTCTTCCCCAATTCGCTTCCCGAAGCCCTCTCCGCCACATCATTCGTGATCACTCCTAGCAGCTGCATGAACCGATCTAATTCAGCGACTTTCCCGGTCTCTAGCATCAAATATCCAGGTAGAATCTCCAATACCGAGTAAATGGACCGGTACAAGTACTTCAACATGCACTCGTCCTATCGAATCACGGACGGAGGATGTCTTTTATTCCAATAGCCACGTACTCGCCACACATGACTATGCTGACATTAGGGGTGAGCTCGCCAAATCGCACAAACTAAAAATTGTCTGAACAGGATTGGACCAATCGGAACGGTCCGGTTCCCAATTCCGAGGGGAACGGAGCGAACCAAAATCAAACTAGACCAGATCTATATTTAATTTCTTAAAAATAGCAATAAAACTTAAAAATAGTAACAATTCTTATGTTTTTTTTATTTATAAGTAATCGGTTTCATGGGACCGAACTGGACTAGACTGGACCGGTCTGGTTACGGTCCTAGGTTGGTCCGATCAATCCAATCCAGTTCTCGGTCCTAGGTCTATCCGGTCTCGATTCCCGATCCCAAAAATTGGGAATCAATTCCGGTTCTTGGTTCCTAGATGGAACCGGATCAAATCGGGAACCGATCACCCCAAGCTGACATCACCGCGATAGGGGAAGAGCTTGAAGGCACAATCAAGAGCGTCCTTCCTAGCAATGGCATTGGTGAAGTCGTCACCGTTGTTAGTTGTTGCATGTTTGTTTATAAAACAAACAAGATAGTATTTTTTTTCTTTGTTCCACATAGAAAAGTTATATGTCAACAATTATAAGTGTAGATGTCTTCTAATTTATTCAAATGAAGATGATCAGATGTGAGCTAGATCCTACAATACCCGCTTGTGGGTGTGTGATTATTAGGTGCACTTAGCACTTGCCGCGCTCGCAAATCATAATTAGCATTAATCCTTGTTTATTATTTTTTTTCATGCAGTTATTTTGCTAATCTTTATTAGGCATCAAGGTTATATTGTTCAATCAGTATGTTTCAAAAGTTATGAAATTTGAAATTAAAAAGAAATATATTATTGTTGTTGTTGTTGTTGCTGCTGTTATTGTTTATTCAAACGTTTTCAATATGTTTATCCAAGGTGTCTTTTAATAACGTATTTGTTCACTTTGCAACATTTTCGAAGGGTTGCTTTTGCTCAGAAAATTAAGATAAATACATTGGTTTTCAGTCTCAATAATTATCAGGTCTAGTCGAATTTTCTTTTCAAAAATACAGCATTCTTTCTAATTATTTCCCTTTGAGAGTTTTTGGAAATATACTGAATTGTTATTTGGAATTCTTCTTTGAGATTTTGTTGTATCTCAAAAGACTTTTGCCGGTAACTTTTAGTAATGTTGTGAGATAAATAATTTTTTTAAAAGAGTGTTATCACACTTTAAAGTATGATTCTTTTTCTTCTCAATCCGAAGCATTTTTTCCAACGGGGTGGCAGGGGAGGAGAAGAAAGGGAGGAGGGTGTTAAGGTTGGACTGGTAGGAGGAGTTGGGAGCAAAGAAAGTTGTGCTCGGCAGTAATGCTGTAGATAAGCAGGTGTAACTCTAGTAATGTGACGGTGATTGATGAGACAAGGAGATAATCGAGCGAAAATTCATGGTCCGATGATCTTATTCTGCTTGCGGGACTGAGCATAGAATTATCGAAAGAAGAAGAGTATGTTCTACTCTTTTGGGAAAGAAAATTGTTACCGGTAGCTTTACCCGATAATTTGCCTTTAATAATTATTTTTGCAAATCTCGAAGTCTTGTGCATATCTCTGTAATAGAATGATGAAAAGGAGAAAATTTTACTCTCATGAAAATTCTACACAAATATCGGCCCTGTTTGGTTCAGCATTTGGATTGCTCATTTGGACTCTAAAGTCCAATGGCCAAATGCAAACGCGTTTTGTTCGTATTTTTGCGCGACTTTGGCAAGATGCAATTGCATCTCCAAATGAGTCTAAAGGCCTTTAGCCCAATGGAGCTCTTGAGGTGCATTGGCAAGTTGCATCCTGGGAATGCAAGTCGGTACTGTTCATCTTCTTCAAGCCACCACCGATTGGAGGCCGACAACCGCCGGCCAAGGGGTCGCGCGCGCTGGCAACCGCTGCCTGAGGGTCGCCCGACCCCAGCGACCATCGCCATACCTCGGGCGACGCTTGGGTCACGCGATTCGGGCCCGCGATGGCCCGAATCACGCGACCCAGCGGCGGTCGTCGAGGTCGTGCGACTCGGCAACGGTCATCGTGGTCGGGCAACCCCGGGTGACGGTCGCCTGAGGTCAAGCGACCCCAAGCGACGGCCGCCGAGGTCGTGTGAACCCGGGCGACGCCTGGGTCGCGCGAACCCAGGCGGCCCTCGCCTGAGGCCGCGCAACTCAGGCAACGGCTGCCTAGATCGGGCGAACCCGGGCGACACGGGCGGCGTCGTCGCGGGGGTCGCTCGACCCGACGATCGTCCGATGGCCGGACTTCAAAAAAAATATATAAGTGTATTTTTGCTTTTTTAATTTAATAAAAATTAATTGCAAATGCAAATTTTACCAAACGGTATTTTGGCCAAAGTTGTTTTTCAATGCAAATTTTACCAAACGATATTTGTATTTCAGAAAACCCCCTTCACCCAAAAGTATTTGCATTACTGCAAATACATTCCCCAAAAGCCGGACCAAACGGGCCCATCTTGCTCACATTTCCTGCACCAAGTTGATGAGACAAAGGCAAAGATTTCGACAAATTGATAAAACAAAAGAGGACAATTTATGTTCATAATTTATGCTTTCATGCTTCTTATTTGTTCTTATTATTATATTGCATGTATTTACATTGTGATTCCACAAAATTCTACAATTGTACGTCTCATATTTTCTTTTAATCAGAGCTTGTATGATGGGATTCGGATCCACTTTAAATGAAACTCCACATAAGCTCTAAGTTTGCTTGATGTAGATGTTCATATTTTTATAATTTTTTTGGTAAAGATGCACTTCAAAACCTACATTGAAAATAATATAACAAATATAATCTTAAATCTATGCATGACAAATATCTTGCTAGTTTTTATATATGCATTTACCTAGTTTATTTTGTTACATATATAGATCCTCTGAGCTTGAGCTAATTGACATGTTTTCTCCTTATGAGTGTAAATTGACCTTCTCAATTTGCTGCATTGAGAAGATGACTCATTAACATAAAGAATAGAATCGTCTGAATTTATTCTTCCTATTTATCTCTTTCTTTTTCATTTTCTTTCGCATATTTCTCTTTTCTTTTTCTCATTTTACAATTTTTTTTCCTCAATTCCAGTGGGAGCGTCACCACTCTACCCCCCATGTGATAGAGAGGCGAGCTCGTGCAATAGCCAATAGTGGCGACATTGGACGGCAATGAGGTGAGGGCCATGTGAGCCGCGTTGGAGAGGGAGAGATGTGTTGGGATCTTAAGTTTTTGTGTTGATTTTGCTTCCTTGACTGATCGAAAAACTTTGGGAGATAAAATGTCACTTGGGTTGACCAAAAAACTATGAATGAATGGCTGTTGGTGGTGCCATTATGATTCAGGTGGGGAAAGATAATAGGATGAACGGTGAGGACGGTCGCCCTTTTGTCCTCGCGGAGGTGTCATTTGTCAAGGTCAGTTGCGTGAGTTGCATTCTCTTGTTGAGTGTGGAGACTTGACCAACCAGGTTCCAGATATATGCATCTCTAATAATCTCAGTTTCAATTGATGACGGTGGTGACAGAGACCGTCGATGGACTGGGATCATGTCACTTTCTATAAAATTTTTCAGACTTCCCTCGATTTGACACGAGAAAACTTATCGGGTCTAATTGCACAAGTTAAGCGGGCTCTACCTGAGAAGAAAGTAACAAGTGGTTACAAAGTGCCACTTCAGCTGATGTGGCAAGCACTTATGTACTGTACACCAATCACGAACTGACATGTGTCACGGACTAGCTCCACTCCTTGGAGGGCATGGCTAAGATCTCGGATAGAGAGAGACAGGTGAGAGGATGGCGGTGGAAACAGATCATCAACTATGGAGTTTGTCTGAAGTGGGGCCGGCATCGGCTCGCCATGTATGGATCGGGAAGAGAGGGAGTGAGGGAGATGTTTACTCGTGTATAGATGAGGAGATGTACGAGCGGATGGATCCGTGCTTAGTTGCTTCCCTTTCCATCAGTGATCAACAACCAATTATTATAATCAAGTAACCATGCAAGTCACGCAAAGAATATATCTAAAAGTGAGGTCTATGACCTCGATTTCTAATACATGCGACGGAAATAAAGCGTTGCAAATTATGCACAAATTGGACATATCTCCTCATACATCATGAAATTTATGTAAAAGATGACGATAAATGAAACTCTGGCCATTTCTGTTGATTATTTCTTTAGACAAGGAAGAACTTATATTCATCAACTGAACAAGACCACGCAGACATGTATAAAAATAAAAACAGCCTCCCGTGCCAAAGGTGTTTACTCATTGTTCATTAATGATCTCGCTGTAATGTTGAGGAGCTTGTGATCAAGGTCTCTAGGAGACTATCGCGAGGAAAGATTTCCGCTCACATCACCGCTCAACGGGGGTAAACTTCGGTGACTGACATCTCATTGATCGACACTGGTGTAGACCTGCTGGCGGATTGGTCCGATTCGAGCTCTTTCATCGATGTCTCCGTCCTACTCCGGAAAAACAAGGCCGGTTGCTGGGGCAGTGCAAGGCTAACAGAGTAGCTGTTCAACATCAAGACTATGTTTGCCATTGTGGGTCTATCCATTGGATCTTCCTGAACACATAGTAAACCAATGTGGAGGCATCTAAGCACTTCATCTCTTGAATACGAGTCTCCAACAGCTGGATCTAACACTTCCAATGGCGTACCGTCTCTCCAATTTTTCCAGACCTAAAAACAGTTGATTGAGAGAAAAATTTTCAATACGTCAAATCTACTTTGTTTAACAATTTCTTTTTAGTTATAGTCAATCTTTGAAACTTACATAGCTAGCGAGATCTTCGCTGCCGTCTAACTGGTAGAAGAAACTATTCTTCTTACCACTAAGGAGCTCAAGAAGTAGAACACCAAAACTATATACATCGGACTTCACGGAGAACTGTCCATGCATTGCATACTCAGGTGACATGTAACCACTGCAAAACATAATGCATTAGCAATATAAGTACACATAAGCATAAAAAGTAGAGAACAAATTTTAATAATACTTACAAAGTCCCCACAATTTTATTGGTATTTGCCTGTGTTTGATCGACTACAACAATTCTTGCCATGCCAAAATCTGAAATCTTTGCAATCATTTCACCATCCAACAAGATATTGCTTGCTTTTAGATCCCGATGAATGATCCGAAGTCGAGAGTCCTCATGTAAATAGAGCATTCCTCGGGCAATCCCACATACTATCTTGTAACGTCTCGACCAATTCAATTGCTTGCTCTTTTCAGGATCTGCATGTATGCACAATTCAAATTTGGGTATCTTTACTTAATCAATCCTCTTAAATAGATTTTATGCAAACTAACTTTAGGTTCCCAAAGCTATGGAAACATTCAACGTAACTGGTGGCTACTCAAAAGCTCCCTCAACAGGAAAAGCAATAGCTTTGGAATAAATTGAACGTAACATACCAAATAAAAAGTAGTCGAGACTTTTGTTTGGCACAAACTCATAGACAAGTAGTTTTTCTTCACCCTCCAAGCAGAACCCAAGCATCCGCACAAGGTTCCGATGTTGAAGCTTCGCTACCAGTAGGACTTCATTCTTAAATTCTACAGCACCTTGTCCTGAGCCTTGAGATAGTCTCTTCACAGCTATTTGTTGTCCATTAGGAAGCCTACCCTGAAAAATTAGCATTTTGATGTCTAAATACACATGAATAGCTCCTGATGACAACTTTTCAAAATTACCAAATAAAAAATCTTCAAATCTTTTCACACTAAAGATCTTTCAGGTACATTTAAGCCATTCTCAATCTGCTTTCTGACTAACCATACCTGGAAAACTTCCCCGAATCCTCCCTCACCCAACTTGTTTTGGTGAGAGAAATTGTCTGTGGCGGTCTGGATGGTGGCAAAATCATACTGCAAGGACTCGGCGTTTGCAATGTCATTGACGCCTACATGACAAAACAACATAAGATGGTCATTTCACCAAAAGCATTGAACAGTATATCCTGTGTCTACGGTTTCGTCATTCTATCCCACTATACAGTATAGGTACGTATTTCATACTGCTTTGATCTTCTTGAACGACTTCGTACGGCTTGGTCACTTTCCTCTGCCTCAAACAGCAAGCGAGGAAGAGAAGCACCACGCCCACGCCAACAGGAACAGCGATGGCAATGATTATCACAGTAGTTTTATTGCTTTTGCCTGCATATGCACAGCCATATCTTAATAGCATTAATGTGTTTATGACTGAGATTTTTTAAACTGGAACTGCTAACATAGGCCAGAGGAAACGTAAACGACATAGAAAAACAAAAAGAGTGCGCTTAAAGAACAAATGTCCAGAAGAAACCAAGCTGTAATCCATAATCTGTCCAGCTCACAAAATCCATTATTTTCGTAATTCCCATGTGAGTGCACCAATTGTTTATGGGGGATTAACCATTAATTGATTAAAAGCCACCTTTAACCAATTGTTATATAAACAATCTAATCCCATAAGTGGATGTAAAACCCACCATGTTCAACCGGTAAGAGTGATTTGAGATAATTGCTCTACTTAAGAAAAACTTCTCACCTGAAATGTAACTTGCCTTTACTTTGTAGCCTACGTTTTTTTTTTTTTTTTTTTAACAAAAAGTTGCAGCATAAGCACTCGAGTCACCACTCAAATTAAAAGCCCACTCAAATTAAAAGCCAGCAACAACAAACGCACTAAGACAGAAAAATATCAACTCATGTCTTCAATCAGCCAATTACGTTAACTCGAAAAGTCATTATGCTAGAAATAAAGAGCAGAAGCTAAAGACAAACACGAAAAGAAGTAAGACCATTTTTTGGAGCATTTTTTGGGAGCAGCCTTACCTTGAGGCTTGTAATCACCCACTCTCTCAAAACAATTATGCATAAAGCTGCTTGTGTAAATATATTATAATTTAATTAACATTTAATCCAAAAAAGGAGAGTTAGGACAAGAGGAAGACAAGCAATCCGATCGCACATTTACCTTTAGGTCCGGTCACAGGAGCGGGAGGCGGAGGTGCCGCAGCAGGAGGCGGAGAAGCTGGTGCCTGCAGAACCGTGGTGTTATAAAAGGGGTAGAACTCATACCTCACGTTGCAGCTCGGAGCGAGCACCCTCCCGCCTTGCTGCCCCTGAGGTAGCTGAGGGATCCCAAACTGGAGGCACGTGCCACAGTCTGACGCCGTCAAGTCGGGCGTGCATTGCGCTAATGCGTACAGCTTCTGCAAGCTCGTGAAGTTCGCCTCGGCCACCGCAACCTTCTTCTCCGACCCGCCAGCTGCAGCCCTCGTGGCAGCGTCGTTCAGGGTTTTTCCCAGGAGATCCAGGAACCGGGTTGTGTCGGTGACATTCGCGGTGTTGTACAAGATGAGAGACGGCGAACTCTCCATGACCGAGAAGATGGACTTGTTCGAGTACCGCAACATGCACTCATCATACCAGATCGCAGAGACTCGCTGGTTGGGGCACCTTTGGAGGATTTCCACTTTTCCAGTGGCCACGCAGTCGCCGCACGTTGCAGTGCTGACGTCGCCACGGCATAGGAAGAGGCCGTAGGGCCGGTCGGGAGGGTTTTGGCCGGCGGTGGCGTTGGCGAAGCCACTGGTGCTGTTGGTGGCGGCGGAGGAGAGGGAAGAGAGGAGGGTGTCGAGGTTCGACTGGTAGGTGGAATTGGGAATGAAGAGGGTGGTGTTTGGGCAAGCATGAAATAGATAAGTGGGTGCAGCTTCTGTACTGAAAATTTTGATGAAGAAGAAGAAGAAGGAGAGAGAGAGGGAGATTGTGAACCAAGAATTCATGATTAGCTAGCTTGATGAACTGACTGGACTTGCAGCACGAGACAGGGCACGAATTATAGGAAGAAGAAGAGCATGGTCTGCTCTCCAAAGATACTTTTGTGGTGATAACTCCGCAGAGTCTCGGATTTGATGAACATATATTCTTAGAACAGATCTGGACCGTCCCGTTTGACCAATAATTGCAGCATGAACGGTAACAGGTGCACAAGAAACTGTAATTGTGAAAACCATTTTTAAATATGGGGTTAGGCTTTCATGCTTTTAAATTATGCTGCTGTTGGGTTGCCAATATTTTATCCTAGTTATTGATCTTCAAATGATGGTGGGGATCCAATGGCTATAAATGCAAGAAAGGCCCAGGTCAAGTGGAATTCTAGTATCTGAGGTAATCACTTGGACATTGTCATATACCAAATTCTGTTTGTCACAACGCACTGCTAATAATACCTTAGAAAAGTATCAGAGATATAGGCTCGTTCTATTAATGGCTTGTGGTAGGAAATTGCGGTTTTTAATGTAGGATTAGTTCTTCTCACTATTTCTTAATATATAATTGATATAGTTAATTATAAAAAGCATCATGTAGTCTACACAATGACATTTAATTTTTGAGTAATATGTAATCTGACCAATTTACCCTTTTTGGGGGAAGAATGTAATTGAGATTATTAGATTCAACAGCAAAATTGAAAGTTGGGAAGGTGAAATATTATCTTGTTTTTAAAAATTTAATGCAAACCGCACCATTGCAAATTGAATTTATGGGATCACGTTTTGGACGCTTAAAATTTTAAATTTCATTCCTCATGACATATCTAAAAGTTTTGAAACATATAAAAATTGGTATGTTAAATCATGAAAAGCTATTATATAGTTTGAAAGGTCAAAAGCGATTTTTTCGACAAGTCAAGATAAACCGGTGTGGGATTTTTCCTTAAAGTCCATGCCGTGAGGTTAAAGAGACAGGAGGTGGGGGTAGTTGGGCCATCAATATTTCTTCAGGGGGGACGGAGGAGTAAGACGGACGGTAAGGATGGAAGATAGAATTTGCCTTCGGTTGAGGGCGTTGACCGAAGTCGACTGCGTTCTAATTTGGCTCCAAGTGGAGACTCGAAGAAGAAAAGTCAAAACATGTGTCTCAGTGATGTCGCTGTAGAGAGAGAGAGAAAGAGAGAGATGGGATGAAGGGGACTTTGGTGGTGCTTATTGCTTTGAATTATCCATCAAAATTACGGTAATAAAAGTAATAATTTCGAAATTTGAAATTTGATTAGTACAATTTGATTCAACGGCGTAAGGAGGAACCAAATCCCTCCGAAACATTTCACTTGAGTTACGCTTACTTATTCGGGAGAGGAAATGCAAATGATTTTTTTCTTTTTAGGTCATTGCGTAATGCTCTAATTCAATTTACTCAAAATGTTGCCTTGATTAATTTATCGTACACTGACTCTAACGATAATGTCTTTAGAAGGCCACCAAATTTGATAGTATTTTCAAATGGGCACGTTCCATATTATAGTTCCTGACGCCAAATTGTATCATTTCTTCATAAGACACCTTTTATAAATTATATTTGAATCCACACGCATTATCTAGAGAACTGTCAAGTTTTTAGTGGGCGAGTTCATTTATTCCTACCTCCATTGCAATTCCAGAAGTCTCATGAATAAATTATTACGTAAACATAATTTATATACTGAATTGAATTGCAAGGTGTGAACTATCGAATTTGATGGTCCGACTTTATTTTAATATATTTCTACTAAATTAACTTAATAACTTTGTTCACGTTTGCGCTGGCATTAATGTTCACGTCACTTTGCGTCATGAATTGAATTGGACGAAATTCTAGAAACGTTGGGCTCTTTCGTCCTCAACCTCAAGCGGAGACTTCACCACCTCTTGTTATGATAGACATGTTATGTCATGAAGCTCTTGTAAATGGATGTGCTTATTTCCCTCAGTGAATAGAAGATCTATCGTTTCCGACAAAAAAAAAAAAAAAACCTCAAGCGGAGACTTGGGAAGATAAGGATAAGGATGTAGACGTAACTGGATGCGAGAGAGAGAGAGAGAGGGAGAGAGAGAGATAGAAGACATTCATGCTACTTGCAAACGTCATTGTCAATTTGCATAAGTTTTCATCGAGGAAAGTGGCTTCTCTCAATTGACTTCCATGTAACCAGAAATTACTACATTAAAAGTGATTTGCAAACGATGACTAATTGGACTTCAATACACTTAAAATATTTTGTGGAGCTGTTGGATATTTGACTACCAATTTTGTTAGTAATTTAGTATTTTTGTCCTTCTCCTTCATATCCAAGTTCTTCAATTGAGAATATTTTTAATCAACATTGACATAAGTAAAGGCCAATATATAGTTAGTTTTTCTTTGTCTAGTCAAAAGTAGGAACCTCAATTTTTATGACATAATCGATAAACAGATGCATACGCCCCCTTATCATCTAATGACCTCGGTTATTTGTCAATAAATCTATAAAAAATTATTTATTTATAAAGAGATCAGCAACTTTTGTACTGAAAAAATCCCTAACATTGTTGGATTTAATATCTGTACTTAGAATGAAAGGCAAATATTTGTTAAACTCTAATACACCAGTTATCAAATGAGATCTCCCTAAAGTTTTATAAGATAATGACAGATAATTATTAAAGCCTTAAATCGAGAACCTACTTTTGCCAGGCGGATGATTGTTCACACTAGCTTTTTGCAGGCGCGTGTATGTACTTCTTGGGAGGGCTAGATCTAGAGATGGACTGACCGTACAAGCTAACAATACTTAAAGTTGATCTTTCCATGTGAACGGTGTTTATACGATGTTGAAGTTGCCAGGCCAAGGGAGTCATCAACCTGAAAATGAGTTCTTGCTTCTCCCTCTCCCTCTCCCTCCTCTTCTTTTTCATCAAAACTTGTCTTGCGGCAGGGGGCAGGAAATTATGGGAAGGAGAAGAGGGCAGTCTGCCCTCCCACCGTGTGACCTCCGCCTCAGAGAGAGCGTCGGCCGAGAGAGAGAACGTGCAGGGGAGAGGAGAGAGAGAGAGAGAGCGCGCGCAGACCGGAGCCAGGAGAGAGCGTGCAGCAAGGGGAGAGAGAGAGGAGAGCAGAGAGAGAAATTTGGTCCCACATGCGATACGGATCGCGTTTCAAGATCTTTCTTGTTAGCTACGCTGGCACAGAAGACAAGGCGTACCTTAATGTTTTTTCAGAAAGTATTAGGAGAATTAGGCATGTTCATTAAAATGAATCTAGACTGTCTGATCTGGTAAATAATTATAATAAGAATAATGCTAGGTGCATCGGCGAAAATAATCTAAAATATGGGATTAGGCTCTGTCGCACGTTTAAGGTTTACACGCCTCGGATTTCCAATCTTTTGTCTTTGTTATTGATGTTCAAATGGTGGGATTTAGTGGCTACAAATGCAAGCAAGGTCCTGCTTGTGTTGGAATCATAACGATATTAAGCTAACCACCTGGACAATGTCGTATCACAAATTTTGTTGACAATATCAAAAAATTATCGAAATATATAGGGTTATTCTAATTAATGGCATATGGTGAGAACTCGCGTTTTTTTCCATGGAGGACTTGTCGTTTCATTGTTTCTTAGTATGTGATCAATTTAAACTATCAATCAGGCCAAGTCTTTACAATAATTTTCTCATGTATCATGCCATTTATACAGCAACATGCAAATGATGGATGTTTGGTCATATGGATGGTTTATTAGACTATGGTCACCAGAGTCAAATCTAAGCAATTTCATGATCACATACCTTTTTTTAATACGAAAAACGCAATCGAGATTAGGTTCAACAACACCATTGAAAGCTTGGGAGGCGAAACATCAAATTTTCTTTTTGGAAAATTCAATACAAGTCGGATTATTGCATGTTGAAATTCAAGGTCCGAGTTATGAACGTCTACAATTTGGAATCGTCTCCCACGCGACATATTTTATGGTTCTAAAACATATAATATTCATACCTTAGTTTTCGTAGGTCCAATTTTTGACCAAGTCAAGGAAAAACGGTGCGAGATTTTCCTTAAAGTCAAAAGAGCACTAAAGTCCATTCCTTTGTGTTAAAGCGACAGGAGTTGGGGTGACTTGGGTGGGCAGAGGCGTAAGATGGACGGTGAGGATGGAAGACAGCATTTCCCCTCGTACGAGGTCGTTGACCAAAGACAATTGCGTGAGTTGCGCTCTAGTTGGGTCCACGTGGAGACTGGAAGGAAGAAAAGTCAAAACACGTATCCCAGTGACGTCATTGTAGAGAGAGAGAGAGAGAGAGAGAGATGGGATGGAAGTGATTTTGGTGGTCCTCATTTTCTCTGGCGGTCATAGCTTTGAATTTTCCACCAAAATTACGGTAATAATAGCTATACTTTTGCAATATCAAAATTGATTCGTGCAATTCGATGCAACGGTCAATCGGTGTAAGGAAGGATCAAACCCTCTCAAACGTTTTGCTCGAATTACGCCTATTTATTTCGGAGATACAATGCGATTAATCTTTTTTGTTTTTTAGATCGTTGTATAACGTTATAATCTAATTCATTTTAGATATTACTCTCTTTAATCCATCATATACTAGCCTTACATTGACAAGTATTCTCACTCAGGCATATTTAGTATTTGAAAACCAAATTGTATCATTTATTCAGAATGCGCCTCTCACAAATTAGATAAAATCCACATGTATTATCTAGAGACACTATCACCTTCTCGGTGGATAAGTCCATTTATTCCTACTCCATTGTCATTCTAGAAGCCTAACGAAGGGTTGAATTTGCAAGGGGGTAAGTTCTCGAATCTGATATTGACTTTATCGAGTAATCTTGTTCACGTGAGTGTCAATATTAATGGTCACGTGACTCACATCATGGATTGAATTGGAAGCAATTTTAGTTAAGTGGCCATGGGTTCTTGAAAGCTGAATTACGTAAAAGTGAGTTTGAACTGTTTCGTCCTCAACCTCAGGCGGAGACTAGGAAAGATAAGTCGAGGATAAGGATGCAGGCATTAGTAATTTGCAAACAAAGACAGATTGGACTTTAGTCCACTTAAAATATTTTGTTGAGTTGTTGGGTATTTGACTACCAATTCTGTTGATAATTTAGTATTTTCGTCCTTCTCCATCTTATACAAGTTCTTCAATTGATAATATATTTCATCAAAATTGACATAATTAAAGTGCTATATGTAGATAGTTTTTTTGTTGATAAAAAAAATTCAGAAGGAGCAACCCCCTTTTTCCATGACATAATAGATATATAGCTACATAAGCCCCGCTGTCATCTCATGACCTCGGTTATTTGTCGATAAATCCATAAATAATTAGTTATTCATAAGGAGATCAATGACTTTTGTTTTGAAAAAAAAAAAAAATTCCTGACATTATTGGATTTAATCTATGTACTTAGAATGGAAGGCATATATTTGTTAAATGTAGGAACTTACATAGATAGCTAGATAAAAGACATCTCTAATACACTAATACTTAAATGGAATCTACCTAAAGTTTTATAAGATAATGACATATAATAACTAAAGACTTAAATTGAGAACCTAATTTGCCAGGAGGATGATGGTCCACATTCGCTCTTTGCAGGTGCGTGTGTGTATTTCTGGGGACGGCTAGATCTAAAAATGGACTGACTGTACAAGCAAACAATAATTAAAGTTTATCTTTCCATGTGAACGGAGTTTATAAGAAGTTGAAGCTGTCTGGCCAAATTAAGGTTTTCTAGGAAAAAGTTGTGAGAAATTTTCTGGCTATTATTGTGGGGCCAGCATTAGTTGTAGTTGTCGTTTGATAAAACTTGATGGTTGATCATACACATGGTGAATTATTTTCTATATCCATTATTTAACTTAGGTACAGTGATAGGACGTCCCAGAAAGCCATAAGGCCCATGACCATGTCGTCGAGGAATCCATGTAAGCTTACGCTAGGCTTAACACTCCCCTGATAACGACCATGGCAAGTCAAACTTTCGCAATTTGTAAGTGACAAAATGTGACAAGTAAGCTTACGCCAAGGTTATTGCGATAAAGTCCACCACCAAGCTACTAGAGTTAGTTCTAGAGATAATAAAAGAGTGAAAACCAGCGGAGTGGACCTTGCTGGATGTAGGTGGTAAGCCGCAAAGGCGGCAACATAAGGAGGTGATTGGGAGATACTGATAAAGCAAGCAAAAACAATGCAAAAATATGTCCAAACTGAGTCTCTTAGTTTTGGCGTAGTGAAAACAGATCAACACAAGTATAAAGAAGCGCAATGGAGAAGATCCTCTCAAAAGTCTGTAACTCTTTTTGCAGAAAGGGGATTGCATGTCATACTGAACAAAACAAATTAAAAGTCACGAGCGGCCAAAAGTAGACAAACTTTGAACCCTAAAAAAGGGGGGATTGAAGCATCGGGACAGTTTTGAACAAAAAAGAGAAGAGGAGGGGTAGTTTTAATTTCAAGACACAAGTGGAGGGATTGGCAATGACATTTCACCGGTAAAGAAATAACACAATCTTCAAGATCGTGATAAAATTGTCTTCGCGGGTAGTATAAATGTTTCATTTATATTCACAGTCACTGGTCATTCCAAATAGGCTTTTGCCATATCCATCCTTCAGAATACTCTACTGATATTCAGCTTACGTGTGCATATGCTAATATTATACTATGAATATTTCCATATTCTCTAGTTGTATAATAAGTTTAAAACTGATTAGACAATTTTTTCTAATGACATGTAAATGATGAATAATATATATTATATTAGATGATGATTATCAAACTAGGAGCATCGTACTGAAATCTAAGCAATTTTATGATGACATGCTTTTTATAGGAAAAATGGAATCGAGATTAGGACAGCTTGGAAAGTGAATATCAATCTTATTTTTGAAATTTTAATTCCCAATTGGAATTCGTGGACAAGTTTTTTACATTTAAAATTTGGAATTTCCAACATAGCATAGCTAAAAGTTTTAAAACGTATAGAGTTGATAAAGGAAAAGGCTACCAAAAACTCCAAACTATGCCTATCGTGACAAATTTATCTTGATTTTTTTTTTTTTTGATATCATCAAAAACCCTAATTTATACCCACTCTAACACATTTACTTAAAAATTTTCTTGTGACATAAGAAATCTAAATTTATACTTATGTGACATATTTAGTTTCCATCAAAGTTCCGTCAGATGAGTTTTCAATTAAAATGTCATTTTTATTTCACCTAAATCACATGGACGTAATGGTGTCTGACTTTTATGTGGGCAGATGTTATAGAACCTTAGCATAAGATAAATGTAGAAGTTTGTGTATTATAATGTGCATAACTTGAAATTTTAATGGGTTTTTCCTATCTTGAATAGTGAAAAAGACTGGTATAAAGGTTTTGTTAGGTCTAAAGAGACTTTGGACAAGTCAAGACAAACCGGTGTGAGATTTTCCTTAAAGTCCATTCCGTGAGGTTAAAGCGATGGGAGTCGGCGTCGGGTGGGCTACCAATATTAAGACGGACGGTGAGGATGGAAGATAGTATTTGCCCCTCGTACGAGGCAGTTGACCGAAGTCAATTGCGTGGGATGAATTCTACTTTGGCCCCCGGTGGAGGCTGGAAGAAAGAAAAGTCAAAACATTTATCTCAGTCATGTCGTTGCAGAGACATTTATCTCAGTCATGTCGTTGCACAGAGAGAGAGAGAGAGAGAGAGAGAGATAGAGATAGAGAGAGGGAGGGAGATGGGATAAGAGTATTTTGGTGGCGCTTGTATCTTTGAATTTTCCATCGAAACTACGGTAATAATAGTAATACTTTTGAAATATCAATATTGATTAGTACAATTCGATGCAACCATCGATCAAGGAAGAATCAAACCCAAATTCCTTCGAAACAATTCGCTCGAGTCATGCCTATTTATTTGTGAGATGCACTACAATTGATTTCTTTTTCTAGATCGCTATGTAACAGAATGTTGTAATTCGCTTGAGATATTGTCATCTTTTATCCATCATATACTGTCTTAAAATTAATAACGTTAATCAATCATGCATGTTTATTACTAAATTGTATCACTTCTTCAAAAGGCACATCTTATAAGTTAGATTCAAATCCACATACGTCATTCAAAGGCACTCTTACACCCTTGATAGGTGAGTCCATTTACTCCTATCTCCATCCCCATTCTAGAAGTTGAGCAAATATATATATATATATATATATATATATATATATATTTGCTTTTTTTTTTTTGCTCATGAGAACCATCACACCCTCCGTAGATGAGTCCATTTATTCCTACTTCTATCGCCATTTTAGAAGTCTGGCGAAGAAATTGTTACGTAAACGTGTCACTAAGGTTGAATCCACATACATTATCTAGAGACACTAAGGTTGAATTTGCAAGGGGTGAACTCATGAAAAAGTTGTCGGATCTAAAGATATCAATTTATATATATATATATATATACTAAATTACTTAATAATTTTGTTCACACTAGCGTCGACATTAATGGTCACGTGACTCGGGTCATGGATTGAATTGGACGCAATTCTAGTTGAGTGGCCGTGGGTTCTCGAAAGCTGAACGATGTGGAGTGAGTTTACTCTTTCGGCCTCAACCTCAAGCGGAGACTTGGAAAGATGAGTCAAGGAATAAGGATGTAGACGTAACTGGATGCTAGAGAGAGAGATGGAAGACATTCATACTGCTTGCAAACATCATAGTCCATTTACATTAGTTTTCAAAGAAGAAAATGAATTCTCTACATTGAGTTCCATGTCATCAGAAATTACTACATTAAACTATTTAGAATTGATTTGCAAAGGAGGACAAATTGGACTTCACTCTACTTAAAATATTTTGTTGAGTTGCTGGTTGTTTGACTATCAATTTTTGTTAGTAATTTAGTATTTTCGTTCTTCTCCTCCATATACAAGTTTTTCATTTGATAGTATATTTAACCAACATTGACAAAATCAAAGTGCAATATGTGGATAGTTTTTTTCTTTTTTGGTCTAATCAAAAGTAGGAAGCACTTTTTTTTTTTCATGACATAATAGATAAATAGATACATAAGCCATATTATTATCTCTTGACCTTGGTTAATTGTCGATAAATTCATAAATAATTAGTCATTTATAAGGAGATCAGAGATTTTTTTTATTTATTGAAAACTCCCAACACTATTGGATTTAATCTTATGTACTTAGAATGAAAGGAAAAAAAAATTGTTAAATGTAGAAACTTACATAGATAGCTAGATAAAAGACATCTCTAAAAGCCTAAAGTTTTATAAGATAATGACAAATAATTACTAAGAACTTAAATTGAGAAACCTAATTTGCCAGGAGGATGATGGTCCACACTTGCCTTTTGCAAGTGCACGCGTATGTATTTCTGGGGAAGACTAAGGGTGCGTTTGGTTCAAGATTTGCGATGGGCTTTGAGTCCAATGTAAATGCTGAAAGCCCAAAGCTATTTGGGGAAATGCAATTGTGTTTGGTAAAATTTTTTTGCAAATGGACTTTGAGTTGAACGTGCGTTTGGTAATGAAAACTTTCACAATGGGCTTTGAAGGGTATAATATATATATATTTTTATATTTTTTATATTTTTTTATTTGTAAATTGAACTAAACCCTTTGCCGGACCGACGAAGGGCTACGGCCGCTGACAAGCCAGATCTGGCGCCGGCGGCCGCCCGGCGGAGGTCGCCCGAGGTCGGGCGACCTTCGGCGAGGGTCGCGCGACCCGGCCGAGGGCCACCGGAGGTCGCCCGACCTCGGCGACCCTCGGCGAGGGTCGCGTGACCCGGGCGACCGCCGCCGCGGGTCTCGTGGCCGCAGCGGCCCTCGCGAGACCCAAGCGAGGGCCGCTGCGGCCGCGAGACCCAAGCGGTGGTCGCCGGGTCGCGAGGGCCGCCTACGGCCGCGAGACCCGGGCGGTGGTCGCCCGGGTCGCGCGGCCCCCGGGTCGCACGACCCTCGCCGAGGGTTGCCGGAGATCGGGCGACCTCCGGCGGCCCTCGGCCGAGTCGCGCGACCCTTGCCGGAGGTCGCCCGAGGTCGCCGGGTCTCGCGACCGCAGCGGCCCTCGCTTGGGTCTCGCGAGGGTTGCGCGAGATCAGGCGACCTCCGGCGGCCCTCGGCTGGGTCGCGCGACCCTTGCCGGAGGTCGCCCGACCTCGGGCGACCTCCGCCGACGGCCACCGACGCCAGATCTGGCTCGCCGGCAGCCTTAGCCCTTCGCCGGACCGGCGAAGGGCTGCCTCTTTTTTCAATTAAAAAAATAAATAAATAGGGGCAAAATCGGAAATATGAAAAATTAGTGAGAGTAGTTTTGGAAGAGAAAAAATAATTTTAGCATTCGCTGAATCTTGAAAGCCCAAAGCTAGTCCCTACTAGCTTTGGGCTTTCAAAGCATTTTGAAGGCAAGTTGAAAGCCGAAAGCCACCAAAAAAATTGAACCAAACGGTCCAAGATTTCCCCAGGGGCTTTCAGTGGCCGAAAGCCCCTGGGAACTTTGAACCAAACGCACCCTAAATCAAAAGATGGACCAGCCATACGAGCAGCAATAATTAAAGTTGGTCTTTGAATGTGAATGGTATTTATACATTGTTGAAGCTGCCTGGTCAAATTAAGGTTTTCTAGAAAAAGGCAGTGAGAAATTTTCTGGTTATATATTGCGGGTTGGGCTGGTATTAATTGAGAAAAATTACCAAAAGAGTTCTAAATATTTTTATTTACTAATTTAGTTCTAAAACTTTTATAATTATGTCTATTTAGTCCGTCCGGCCAAATTTGACCAGTCGGTGCTAACATGAATGTCGGCCAATGCCAACGGATAATTTTTTAATAATTTTTTATTTTCCGAATTTGTTAATAATTTTTTTCTTATTTTTTATATTTTTTTCCTCCTCCCTCCTTACTCTTGCTTTGACGATTGGCCAAAGGGGAGAGTCAGTTATGGGACTGACATGGCCAACTAGTGGCGAGCTAGCCCAGCCACTAGCGAGGTGAGCCCTTGTTGCATCTGGCAAGGGCAAGCCTCACCCAATGGATCAATGAGCTCGACCTTGCTGTTACCAGGCGAGGCAAGCTCGCCTAGCCACTAGTGAGGTGAGCCCTTACTAGATTTGGCGAGAGCTCGACCTTGCCGTTGTTGGACGAGGGCTCTCCTCACTGTTGCTAGGTGAGGCCGATTTTGCCCAAATCCAATGAGGGCTCACCTCGCCCTCGCTTGGCAAGGTTGGCCTCACCCAAATCCAACAATGATCACCTTGCCTTGCCATCGGGGAGGTGAACACTCACCAAATCCAACAAGGGCTCATCTCGCCAATGGTTGGGCAAGCTCATCCTTGCCCAGTGACGGCCCATGTTAGTCCGATGATTGGTGCTCCCCTTTGGCTAGTCATTGGAGCAAGAGGAAGGAGGGAGGAGGGGAAAAAAAAGAGAGAAAAAAAAGGAATAGAAAAAAAATTTAATAAAAAAATTGTGGAAAAATAAAATATTATTAACAAATTTTTTAGTGGTGTTACCTTACGTCCACGTTAGCGTCCGTCGGCTAAATTTGGCCGGATAGACTGAATTGACACGATAGCAAAATATTTATGACTAAATTGAAAAAAAAAATGATTAATTTGGAAAAATTGTAATAAGTTTATGGTTTTTTTGGTAATTTTAGTTATGATTACTGCCTTGTAAGACAAGACTTGATGGTTTATCATATCCATGGGGAATTATTTGCCATGTTAACTTAGCTGAAGTGATAGGATGACCTAAAAAGCCACAAGGCCCATGACCATGGCGTCGAGGAATCCAAGCATGAGACCTTAGCTTGCCACTTCCCCAGCGGCGACCACGGTGGCTCAAGCTTCAACGAGCTCGATGAGTGATGAGATGCAACAAATAAGCTTAGGTTAGGGTTATCGCGATGAAATCCACAATCTAGCTATATCCAAAGATGATAACGATCTTAAATTGGCAGTGGACCTTGCCGAACGTCGGTGGTAAGCCGCAGAGGCCGCAACCATCAGGACGTGATAGGGAGATACCAAAAAAACAAGCGAACCCAATGCAAAAATAATGTCCAAACTCGTTCTACTAGTTTCGACACGGTGAACACTCGTTAACACAAGTAAAAAATCGAAATCATGCACACATCACAAAGAAGTGCAATGGAGAAGATCCCCTCAAAAGTCCGTAACTCTTTTGCAACAAGGGGATTGCTTGTCAGACTGAACAAAACAAACTAAGACTCCTGAGCGGCTACACATGGACATGTTTTGAACCCTGAAAAATGGGAGATCAAGGTACCGGGACGATTTGAAACAAAATCAACCCCCCTCCCCCCAACCTTCCCTCCCAACAAAATAAAAAAATAAAAAAAAGGAGGGGCGATTTTGATTTCAGGACAAAAGCAGAGGGATTGGTGTTGACATTTCACCAGAAAATAAATACTAAAAAAGGAGAAAAAATTGTCTGAAAAGGCCCAACAGAAACCCCAAAAACGTATCCAATTAAATTTTAATGAGATTTAGGACGAGTCTGACTGAACTCAAAATACTTTTTTAACACATGCTATTAGCAACGTTAGGAATACTAAAAGCTGCTTGCTAAATTCACTTGTTAAGTGATGTGCTAAATTTTGCATATCTAAATTAATTCGCTCATATAAGCACACATAAATCTGCACATTATTTAAAAATAATTGATGAATCTCGGCATATTTCCAGCATACTCTCCTAACATGGAGGATCGCATCTGCTCATCTTGTCCTCAAACGAGTCACATTCAAGAACTGTAGGTACTCACAAACTTTTTCTCATTATTTCGTCCTCAGTTATTACACTGAACGGAAAATAACTCTACTTTAACAACCCCAGCTTATTGTCACCCTCAAAATGGAAAAAGGAAAAACACTACGCTGGTGGTACAAAGAACCCCGGAAGACATAACTCTGACTCCTTTAGATCTCACTGTTGAAGGAGCAGCTAGAACTGCCGCAGGTGGTGGAGCAAGTATTGGCGCCTGTGCCGGTGCTTCGTGGAAGACAGTCTCATTATAGAACTGGTAAAGCTCAAACCTAACTTTAGAAAAAGTACAAAAAAAGTCCTAAACCTTTCAATTGGACCAATTTAGTCCTAAACCTTTTGATATTTGTACCAACTCAGTCTATCCGGCCAATTTTGGCCGGCCGGCACTGACGTGGACATCGACCGGACGCGGACGTGGCAATTTTTATGATTTTATTATTATTTTTTCGAATTTTTTTATGATTTTTTAATGATTTTTTCGAATTTTTTATTCTTTTTATTCTTTTTTTTTCCTTTTTCATTTTCTTTTCTGGCGGTGGCCGGCAAGTCTCCGGTGAGGCTCACCGGCCACCGGGCAAGGGCCGCGAAGCCCTCGCCTGCCGCCGGCGAGGGTCGCGGCCCTCGCCCGGCCTCTCCCAGGGCTGCCGACGAGGGTCGCGGCCCTCGCTCGACCTCGCCCAAACCGGGTGAGGCTGCCTTCGCCCATGGCAAGGCCAAGGCGAGGCTGGCCTCGCCAGATCCGGCGAGCGAGGCGAGCGAGGGCCGCGAAGCCCTCACTAGCCGCCGGCGAGGGTCACGGCCCTCGCTCGCCGGGATCCGGCGAGCCCGGCCTCGCCCGGGCAAGGCGGCCTCGCCCGCCGCCCGGCCGGCATGGCGGCAATCGCCAGGGCGGAGGCAAGGGCCGCAACCCTCGCCGCCGGCGGCGAGGGCTTCGCGGCCCTCGCCTCCGCCCCGGCAATGGCCGCCATGGCCTCGCCGATGGCCCGGGAGAGGCCGGACGAGGGCCGCGACCCTCATCGGTGGCGGGGAGAGGGCTTCACGCCCCGGGCGAGCCTCACCGGAGGCTCGCCGGTCATTGCCGAAAAATAAAAGGAAAAAGCAAAAAAAAGAAAAAAAATAATAAAAAATAATAAAAAATTCGAAAAAATCATAAAAAAAATCATAAAAATTGCCACGTCAGCGTCCGGCCAGCGGCCGACATCCACGTTAGTGCCGACCGGCCAAAATTGGCCGGATGGACTGAATTGGTACCAATATTAAAATGTTTAGGACTAAATTAGTCCAATTGAAAAGTTTGGACTGAATTGGTACCAATGCAATAGGTTTAAGACTTTTTTGGTACTTTTCCCACCTAACGTTGCAGCTCGGGGCCAAGACTCTCCCTCCTTCCTTATCTTTGGGCAGATTCTTGATGGCCCCTTGTAAGCACGCCTTGCACTCCGCCGACATCAAGTCCGGCGTGCACTGAGCGAGCGTGTATAGCCGCTTCGAGCTCGAGATGTCAGCGTCCTTGACAGCAAACCTCTTCCCAGACCCATCGCTCGCCGCACTCTCCACCAATTCATCGGTCGTGTCCTTTAGTAACTGGGGGAAGCTTCTAGGGCTTGAACTATTGACCACGTTCATCAATACGAAGTTTGGCAAATCTTGCTTGACGGAGAAAATGGAGTGGTTCGAGTAACGCAGCATGCACTCATTGTACCAAATGATGGAGTCTTTCTCTTTAGGGCAGTCTCTGAGTATTTCCTTGCTCACGTTGGACACGCAGTCGCCACAAGTGGCGGCAACGATGTCACCAAGGCGAGGAATAGCCCGTAGGTGCAGTCAAGTGGGTTATTCCTAGCAGTGGCATTTGTTGGGAAAATATGACTTTGAATTGGGTAGAACAATGAAATCGGATCTTTAGAGTAATCAAGTCGAACTTTGAGGCGTGATATCACTTTTTTTAAGATTTATTTGCCCCACAAAGTTGCTAATGGTCTCTGGCAAATTTCCTCTAGGATACAACAATGTCTCAAATGAGAATATTAGATAGCAATTCTAGTATTTCTCTAGGGTCTTTCATGGGAAACAATTAGAAATAATGGCTGTAGTTTCTTTTGAAAAAAAACGAAAAAAATGAAAGAAGATATGTGTTTGATCTCAAAACAAACGTACTTTTCTTTGTCTTTTGAATAGAAACGACTCTTCAAAAGGTTGCAAAAGAACAAAGGCAACCTTTCGGAAAAATGTTGTAAAATGAACAAGTACGTCTCAAAAGTTACATTGAAAAGACATAGAAAATTCGAAATTAAATAAATAATAAATAAAAATTAACCGTAACTTTTCGTGAACAGTCGCACTGTTTCAACAAGATTTATAATTAATTTTTTTTATAGAAATAAATCCGAATTTTCAATAAATAAAAATAATGATCGTCGGTCAATGCTAAATCTCGTCCACGTGCGCACTCACATCTTTTCGATGTGGGATAAGGCACCTCTTCATTTGTTTTATAAACAAACTACCAACAATCCCTCACTTTTGTTTATAAAACAAAAATAGAAAATAAAACGTTAGAAATATACAGCCAAAATTTTCGTGAGATTAATATACATACATAAAGGTCTATTTCGAGTTAAACATTTACTTAGTGCAAGTATCTCAAAGCTCTATCAAAGTGACAAATAGCTTGACTTCAAACTTGTACTTTTATATAATAGAATCAGACATACTGCACATACATTAACCTCTTGTTTCAGTGAGAAGTTCTATATAACTCCGCACTATTATGGCCTTGTGCTTGATCCTGTTTCATGAGCTCTCTAGAAAGTAACCCTAACTTTCGTAAGAAGCGGCACCACTTCTAAGCTTATATAGATGAAGTATCTACTATGTGTTTCTATTACTGTCAACACATTATAAGTTTGTACTATACTTCATTAAGAATTCAATCCAACCTATAAAACGTAACAGACAATACCGACTTCTTATATCAGGGCTACATCAGTATCAAACAATCACATTCAGTAACTTGTTTTTACCCATTAAACCTTGTAACTAGTGATGTTCTAGAAAAAAGTCGGTTTACCATTACTGGTGATTTTAATTAAAAGGTTTCAGCCCCATTTCTTATGAGGTCATTTTTACCATGTCTCTTGGTAAAGCCTTTGTCAAGGGATCAACTAAATTATTACTTGACCTCACGTAGACAATTGTTATGGTACCATATTTAATCAATTGTCTCACATATTCATATCTTAGACTAATATATCTAGACTTACAATTATAAGTGCTACTATAGGCTTTTACTAAAGTAGCCTGACTATCACAGTGGATAGAAATATGAGGTATAGGACTAAGCCATAATTTGATATTCAACAACAAACTCATAGTCCATTTAACATCTTTCCCAAATTTTGCTAAAGCAATAATTCAAATTTCATAGATGAGTGAATTATGCACATTTGTTTCTTGCTCGCCTAAGAAACAACACATTCACGTTATATGAAAATCCATCCAAAAGTTTCATCTCCCATACTTGTAGAACAATCACAAATTTTAAGTTCTCTTAAAATAACAATAAAAATTCTAATAATAGCCTTTCAATGTTCTATATTTGGATTACTAGTATATCTACTCAACTTGCATATAAAAAAAGTAATATCAGGTCTAGTATAATGTATCTCATACATTAAAGATCTTATAGCACTAGCATATTTAAATTGTGCTATTGCTATACCAGTATTATAATTTAATTTAATACTGAATCAAATGGAGTACACATTTCTTTGAAGCCAAGATGTTTAAATTTATACAACATCTTCTCCATGTAATCACTTTAGCTCAAAGAATAACCCCCACTATTTTTTAATTTTAATACTTAAGATAGTATCTGCTTCTCTTAAATCTTTCATTTTGAAAATGAAAGCTAGATACTTCTTAGTCTCAATGATTCCAATCATATTATTTCCAAAGTCCCCTTGTGATCGAGAATATTAGAACTGAGTCCATGTTGATTGATCCTCTAACAAAAGGCTTACGACCCATTTTGTTTAAAGAACATGTGAAGAATATAAGTATTTTAGATTCTTTTGATTTTTTTTTTGTTAGTGGGAGCTATATAATTTATATTTTCGGATATTATAGTTATATGCAAAATGATAATACTTTCATGATATCTATTAAACCATTTATTTTCAATAATCATTATTCTTGATTCTATTGTTATATTTTCTCCTGTTGATTGAGAAATGGAAGTATAAAATAGTATCTTTAAACAAATTTCAGTTTAAAAATAACTGGATGTCACTAATTATGAGATCTCATGTTGAATTGTGACATAATCGTGCAATTTCATGTTGTTTAGAAATTGCGTAATGCAGTTTCATGTCGTTGAGAAATTTTATTGAGGACCGATAAGAAATAGTGCATATTTTGATCACATCTTAATACTATTTCTTACTACACTACTAGGTCCATGATCTATTAAAATATAATACTTATTATATGTGATTATAGAATGTCATGTGTTGCATAACACATTGATCTCCGTAATCCTATACTGAGGTTATATAGGATTGGATTGGTTTTGAGATGCTGTTATTGGAATATTATTTTTTTTTAAGTTGTGGCCATATAAAAGAAAATTTTCAGTTATTAACCCGATAATGTCATTTTCAATATAAAATCTTTTTCAAAATTAAAATAAGTTAATTAATGTAGCCCAAGGAGGAGTATGTTGGAAATTTCATATAATATGGGCTTTACATTAATTAATTTTCTATTTTAAATAATCAAGTTAATGGATATTCCAATATTGTTAAACCCTTAGTGATCTTATTAAATTGGGTATTTGCATCTATTAATAACGGACCTAGTTGAGCAATAAAGTGTATGCAATTGTGTTTAATTGAAACCCGTAATAGGAGGGGTCTAGTTGACACACTATTGATTAGGGTTTGTTAGGTCCATTCTCTAGTCTATAAAATAGTAGGTTATACCTATCAGTTGTTTAATCCTATTGAAAGCTGCTGTACTAAAATAGGTCATAGAGAGGAAGATCTGGTATTCCAATAGATCTCTAATTATTAGGTGGATCTATTTTTCTTTAAGTGAAGCAATGGCTCAAACAGGTATGTTTTAATTCCGTTATACTTATTTATCTCGGTGTTTTACAGTCATATATGGATCAATTGTTTTTTATTAATAAATTATTTATGGGAATAAGTTTCTACGGATAAACTTGCTGGTGACGCAGGTTCCTCTTTTTTCCCACCTGAGACAGAGCTTTAGCTTCATTCCCAGTGATGATGGCTTCAATCTCATGTAGTATCCACCACCTGCCCTTCACCTCAAGACCTCCTCCTCCTTCTCCTCCTCCTCCTTCGCCATCTTCTTGTCTGATCTTAAATTTGCAGTTTCTGGGTACAAGAAGCGAGCTGAGTTGGGTAAGATCCGTTAGGATTGGACCATGCAACGGGTCGAGAGCCAGGTGATGGTTCAAGCTCGGGAAGAGCGGGGTTGATACTGAAGATGCCGGCATTTATGGCAGCCAATTCCGCGATGATTTTGACAGAGATGATGTTGAACAGGTTGGATTATGAGTTCTTATACGCAAATTCTTTCTCTTTTTCCGTGAGGTCGTCATGTAATTTAGTCCGACTGAAGTATGGCTTGGAGTTTTTCTTTTATTTTGTTTGGTTGGAATTGTTATTTTGAGGATGAATTGTGGGATTCAATGATGATGTGAAGACGGTGGAAAGTTTTGGTACTTTAGACTGCTTGGCTCATCACATGCTCTGTACTCATCGAGATTGGACGGTTTTTGAGGATGCACGTAGCATAAAGAGCGAAAAAAGCAAGTATATGTGAAGATTGCATAAGGCCCATGACCCTATCGTCGAGCAATTTAAATAAGCTTACGTTAGGCTTAACACTTCCCTAGCAGCAAGCTTCGGCGATTTCGATGAGCGACAAGATGTGACTAATAAACTTATGCTAGGGTTATCGCGACGAAATCCACCCCCAAGGAGAGTTAGTTTTATAGATGATAAAGATTGAAAGCTGGGGGAGTGGACCTTGCTGGATGTTTGTGGTAAGCCGCAAAGGCAGCAAACATAGGGAGGTGATAGAGAGATACTGACAAAAAAAAAAAAAAAAAAAAAAAAAAAAAAAGCGAAACTAATTCAATAATAATGTCGTAACGGAGTCTCCTAGTTTTGACATGGTGAAAACAGATTAACTCAAGTAAAAAGAAGTGCAACGGAGAAGATCCTCTCAAAAGTCTGTAACTCTTTTTTGCAAAAAGCGGATTGCATGTCATACAAATTACAATCACGAGCGGCCAAAAGTAGACATGTTTTGAACCCTAAAAAGGAGAGAAGGGAGGTTGTGGGGGCGGCGAGTGAGGGAATTGAAGCGTCGGGGCAGTTTTGAAAAAAGAAAAGCTAAGAGGGGGGTAGTTTTAAGTTCGAGAGAGAAGTGTACAGATCGACGATGACATTTCACCATAAAGAAATGGCATAATCTTGAAGATCATGTGTCGCGACCAAATTTTTCGGGGGATGAACCACCTAAAATCTGGCTAATGGATTGTTAAGCCTAGACTTAACTCGGGCTCTCCCAAGCCCATACCAATTCGTGACTTATGTTCAAATTCTTAACATGTAATTGGATTTTTATCTAGGAGTCGCCACTAATCTATTTTTTGGTGGGTCGATTAGAAACCCAAGTAAAGTAACGGGAGATTTACTTTACTCCTACGAACCGAGACTTATGGGTACGGGACTTGGTTACACTAGATTTCTCTAATGCCCTTTCGGTATCATTTCTTTTTATTTTCAAAAATGTTTTTGCAAGCAGTTTGGATTGATTTTAAATCTAATTGCCTAACATATGAGGCGATCATGCAGGTGCGCAAACCACCAATTTAACACCCAAGTAAAGTAGTAAATAAATTGCAGGACTTACCTCATAGCAAAGAAAGCATCTGCGTTGTTAGATTAAAATCCACATCAACAACCCTAGATATGATTTCTAATTAACACGCAATTTCTTTTTTTTACTTGATTAATGAAAATAATGCAAAATTAACTAAATGGCCTCATTCTAATGACATGCAATTTATAATTAAATTGACCTAGCAAAAATACTAAATGGCATGCATTTCATGAATCTAATCCTAATGACATGCACATGACATTTTTTATTTTCTTTTTCCTTAAAAGAATGCAATCTATCCTAGAGATTCAAACTAATTTATTCTAAGACATTTTTTTAATATTTTTTTATGAAATTTGAAATTAGAAAAATGTGAAAATTATCTAATTAGATTAAGATCCTATTCAATTTGTATTAGGAATTAGGTTGAGCTAAATCCTAATTTAAACTAAAATATTATCTTAACCCAAATAATCCTAAAATGCAATCTATTTAAGAAAATGCCTAAACTTATAATAAATTAAGAAAAATATTATCTAAAATTAAACTAAGTGCAATTTAACCCTAATATGCCATAACGTGCAAAATATGCCCCCTAATTTTACATGACATATGCATGATGATTTTTTTGTGGCTTTTCCTTTTTTTCCAAAATTAAAATTTAACATGCAATTCAAGTTAAAAAAAAAAAAACTAGCAACCTAAATTAATTGATTTGATTTTTTTATTTCGAAAATTCATGATAAATAGAATATTTAGCCTAAATATGCAAATAACCCTAAAACATGCAATATTCTAACTCGGACATATCTCAAGATAAATAAAGCAATCAAGTCCATTCAAAATTACCAAAAAAAAAAAAAAAAAGATATCACATATCATTCAGATCAAGGGATAACATTTCGCTAGTAAAATCGATAAATTGATCTTAAGCCTTAAAGATCAAAATATCAATTTTATTCCCACTTGATTAATTATTTCATCTAAAGCCTTATAGATGAAATAAAAAACCCGGCGCGGTTGCGAATCATGTAATATATTAGGATTTTCAATTATGCATAGATATGTATTTCAACAAAAAAAAAAACAACAATGAAAGAGATAATAAAAAAAAAAAAAAAAAAACCTTAAACTTGCATAATAAAGTAAAGCAAAAATACCTAATAAAATTTTTCTTTTTTTTTGAAAAAAAAAAGAAAAAAGGGAAATCTTGGCCGTTGGTTTTGGGGCTCCGGCGAGGGGGGAATCGCCGGCTAGGGTTTCGGCGAGGGCACCGGGAGCGGCACATCGGCGGCGAGGCAGCAAGGAGCGTCGCGCGAGCGTGAGGTGTGCTGCTCGGACTGCTGCGAGAGACGGGCCGTGCGACCGCCGGATCGATGGCGTCGGGCATCGGGTCGCGAGCAGCGGCGTGTCGCGACGGTGGATCGAAGCGGAGAGCGGGAGCGGGCGAGTCGCGGCGTCAGTCGTCGCGCAGAGGCCACCGGTGAGGGTTTCGCGCTTGCGCGGGCGAGCGACGCAGGAGGGAAGCAACGGCGGTTTCAGCTCTAGTGGCGTTGGTCGCGGCCGGAGCGGGGTGGCGTCAGATCTGGGTCTTCAACAAGGCTCAGCACCGGCGAAAGGGAAGCGTCGAGCTAGGTCCGGGCCTTCTGTCGTCGGGGACCTCGAATTTGGAGGCTGAGGGACTCCGGTGGCTGGATCTCCGCTCGGCTGCGGCTCCGGGTCACCGATGGCTTGGGATCTGACGGCGAAGACAGATCTGCAGAGGTGGGTCGCAACGGCAGGGATTGGCGCGGCATCCGGGGCTTCCTGTTGTTGAGCGCGGGCGCAGACGAGGCGGAGGCGGCGGGGCGCGGTGGCGCGGGGCTCGCGTCGGGCAAGCGTCGCGGCTCGGATCGCCGATGATTCGGCCCCCGGATCGTCGGTGATTCGGCAGCCGGCGCGGCACCGGCGGGGGCAGGGGCCCCTCGGGGAAGACGAACAGTCCCCGATTAGGGTTTCGCCACTATTTTTTTTTTGTCTCTTTCACCTCACTCACTTTTCAATTTTTTCTTTTTCGTGTACTATTTCACCTGAGACAAAAAAGAACCGCCTATTCTATTGTACGCGAGGTATTATATAGGTCTAAAAAATATATCTTTGCGGTATATATTTTTTCCTTTTTGTTCGCGCATGATATCCCTAAATATATCGTTGAAATATACCTACCTCGCGCAATATTCCTTTTTTATTTTTCACATATTCTATCCAAAAAATTCCCTTTTCGCGCAAAATAGTATATGTGAAAAATCTTAATGGAATATGTGAAAAATCTTCCCTTCACCGATAGTCTAAAATAAAATAAAACAAAATGAAAATAAAATGTTTCTAAACTAAATGCCATGTGTGTTTTTTTTTTTTATATATCAACCCAAAAATTTAGGTGTCAACAGCTGCCCCTCTTTGAAGGTGAGTTCGCAGAGGTTGCCTTCAAAGATAAATTGAGACCTAAATTTTGATCATGCACATGCAATGAATGATTTTTTTGTTTGGAAAATGAATTTCATTTTTTAATGCAATTTATCTGATGCATGGAATTACTAATGCAAATGATAGATGAACCTACCTGGAATAACTTACCTTCGAGGAGGATAGAGTAATTCGGGGTAGTGGGTGTTACCTGTCCAAGACCCGTACCATTCTACGGTCGCCTAGAATAGTAACATGACTTTGTGAAGATGCTGCTTTCCTAGGACTCGTACCATTCTACGGTCGCCGCAAGACGGCGAAAGGTTTTGTCGAGGACCTATACCATTCTACGGTCGCCTAAACGGGGATTCATTTTCCAGGACCCGTACCATTCTACGGTCGCGCCTAAACGGGGGATTCGAATGAGGAAATATGTGTTGTCTAGGACCCATACCATTCTACGGTCGCCTAAACGAGGATTCACTTTCCAGGACCCGTACCATTCTACGGTCGCCTTGACGGAAAATTGATTTTTCAGGACCCGTACCATTCTACGGTCGCCTGTTAGAGCAATAAATGTTGTTTAGGACCCGTACCATTCTACGGTCGCCTAAACGGGAATTCATTTTCCAGAACCCGTACAATTCTACGGTAGTCTAAATGAGGAAATAGGTATTGTCTAGGACCCGTACCATTCTACGGTCGCCTTGATGGAAAATTGAATTTTCAGGACCCGTACCATTCTACAGTCGCCTGTTAGAGTAATAAATGTTGTTTTGGACTCGTACCATTCTATGGTCGCCTAAACGGGGATTCTGCTTGGCTAGGACCCGAACCATTCTTCGGTCGCCAAAGCGTTGCAACTGGAGAAAAATCTTTAGGGACAACTCAATCGAGTGTCAGTGTATTCAAAATGGGAATACTTGTGCAACGACAAATATTTAAGGTATGAATAGAGATATACTTACCCGGTGACATCTCAGTTCCTTGGGGATGTGTCTCCTACAAAACATAATCGTAGGAGAGGCAACATGCATTTATAATCACAGACACGCATTAATTCAAGTAAGGTTCATGTGTAATGACTTCTATCAACCATGCATCATCCTAATTTCAATAGGAATGATCTCAAATGATGAGCGTCATGGATGTGTCAAATGAGGGATCCTTCAGTCTGAAAGGACTTTTCATTCATCCTCTTTAAAATGGGTTGTTTTATCCTGACCTTTGATGTAGGGTCTTGACAATTACTCTATCTCACCGTCATCATGCCAAATAAGGTTTTGTGCAATGTCGCAAGTGGTACGACCTTACCAATCTGAGAGGTCTTTAACAGGGACCGTAATGTGGGCCTGGTCAACGGCTTAACAAAAGGGACTCTTTGAGTCGAGGCTTTTGAAAGAATGAGCGATCGTAATCATCTCCGGGTTTACAAGTCAAGAACCCTACAAAATGAGAAAGGAATAATCTTGCTCGCACTTCTTCGAGCGATACTTAAAACATGTGAACCCCTAGGTTAATTCAAGTGCCTTAATCAGAAGAGACTTTACAAGGGACGTAACATAGGCTTGGTTCATGGGTTGAGAAATGAAATGATCATTAGGCTCAAAAAGTGTTTAGGGGGGGTCAAAGTTGGTGATCATCTTGACATTTCCACCACTTTCCTTCTCCACTGTCGAAGATTTTTTTATCACAACTTCATTGATTGTAACAGCATTTGAGAGTTTTTTTTTTTTTGGGTACCACCTTGTTAGGGATACGACTCAAGTGTTTGATTTTTCTTTTTGGGCATTGGCCTTGCTTTTATCGGCACACGCTTTTTCATGCCCCTATTTTGCACTTCTTCTCTTTGGACTTACACAGTCTTCTTTTATGAGCATTTTAGACCATGCTACTTGAATGATTGTCTTTCATCTTGCCCCAGTGTGGTGGATGATCATCAACCGGGTTTGATATGAAATGAAATTATAGGCTCAAGTGGGCTATGCAATAGTCAGAAGTGTGTAGGATAAAGAAATAACTGCTCTTCGTCATCCTAAGGCACTTGAATTACCGCGTAAGTTACACTGCAAAAGCGATGCTCGAAGATTGATGCAAGTGTGAGCAAAAAGATTCCTATCATTCATTTTAAATTTGCCCTAGTATGGGATGATCCTTGACAGGGGTAATTTTAAAAGAATCTCCATAAGTGTGTGGGCCTCAAAGAGGTTGAGCAATGGATCACCTGTAGTGTTTAGGATAGAGAAAAGAATGCCTCTCATTACATTGGTTGACGTACCCTTTGCGAGATAGCCCTCTTCCTTGCGGGCATGGAATTTTTCACACAACTCATTAGGGGTTAGTGTATGAAGCAGTGTATGGAACAAGACTTGCCTTTCGTCATTCCAAAGTACTCTATTTGACACATTCAATTTTTCTCACACAATTCATTAGGAAAAGTATGCAAAATTTGCAACAAATTTGAACAATTCAACTCATTGAAGCAATTTACTTATCATAAAAATGCTTGCAGTTCAAAACATGACATGACATGACAAATTCTATCATAGACTATACTTCGTGACAACATCAAAATTAACCGGAATGGAAAACTCATGACCATGCATTTCCGCCAAGATCAAGGCACCTTCAGGAAGTATCTTCTTTACCACATACGAGCCACGTAATTCGAACGAACTCGCCTCTAGGATCCAGAATTGGATTGGACCATTTCCACACCTTTACATGCTATAAGACCTTTCTCGAAACAAAAAGTTGATGGGTCAAAAAGACACACAGAGTAAATCAAGTTTTATTATTTTGAATTTTTTTTGAATTTTTTATCGAAAAGCATTTTTTTGAAACATTTCGACACGAGAAAGCATGATGAAGCCCTGTGCCTCGAATTCTCCTTAGATTTTTCTTTTCTTTTATCGGTTGGATAGCATCACCGGGCTAGTTTGGTGTACCTCATCATGCCCTCAAAATAAAATTTGTAATTTCATTGAAATTCATCAATCAATTACATTTATTGAATGGAAAAAATACAACACTCAATCAGAAACTGAAAACATCATTCAGAAAATAAAAATTCCCACGCAGGGGAATGTGCAAAAGCAGTAAAAGAGTTACTCTTGTGGGCCAAGGCCCATCTCTTCAGGGGGTCTTTTATCAATGGCTCCTATGATGAGGTTGTCGAATAAGCTTGCAACTCCTTCAAGCTCATTATCAGGGTTCTCTGTCTTCGGGGGTGTCGGATCATCCATGCCACCCCATCCATCTGGGACTATCTCACTCGGATCAATGTAGTAGCTGGGAGGAGCCGAATACTTCACTAGGTAATCGAACTTCCCACTAGGTTGGCCTAGAGTGTCTATCACTTCTGCTTCATCCTGCATCATTCTTGGAGGACCGGGGAATGTCTCGTGAATGCTCGGGGGTAGTGGGTTTTGCCTTCCTCGCCCTTGGTCAGGTGGCGAGCTCCGCCTTTCTTGTCTTCGTCCTTCAAAACTTGCCCCACCTCTTCCATGGTACCCTAAACCAGCAGAACGGGACCTCTGAGGGGCTTTAATGGGGCTTCGAATGCCCTGACTATTTCTCCCGAGACCATTGACAGGGACAAAGCCATTCCCGACCATTACTCTTCCCATCATGAGGCCAGCATCTGATACTTCAGAGGTAGGCGGTGATGAACCCCGAGAGGCATGTATGGTGGATACCAACTCAAATGAGTGGTAACTTGATTCAAACTGGGAATTCGGCTCTACATAGGGGATAGCCGTCTCATGATAGATCCGGTGGTCTTCTTCGCCATACACAGTGACCAGCTTCCTTTTGATCACGAACTTCATAGCTTGATGTAGATTTGAAGGCACCGCTCCAGTAGTATGTATCCAAGGACGACCTAGCAAGAAATTAAATGCGGTTGGGATGTCCAGTATTTGAAAGGGAATGTTGAAGACGATCGGCCCTATTTGCACATCGAGATGGATTTCCCTGATCACCTCCTTCATTGTTTCATCAAAAGCTCGCACGAATGTCTTTGCAGCATGTATCCTAGATGGGTCTATCTTGAGGCGATGAAGGGTGACCAACGGACATATGTTCATAGCGGACCCATTATCAACAAGCACTTGGGATACATGGGAAGCCTTGTGTTTAACAGATATGTAGAGTGTATTGTTATGCCCCCTTCCTTCAAGACCATATGACATCATCTTGAACGGTACGACGGTTTTCCCTAAGGAAAGGGATATAAGATAAGACTAAGGATGAAACATTGTCATGGATCATCAAAAATTGCAACAAAGTAAGTAAATTGCGGAGTGAGAATTAGACAACTTACTTTCACCGGAAATGGATGACAATCACATAGACACGCGCATGAAACGTGAGGCTCGATTTCTATCTAGATGGCTTAGCAAAATGGAGTTAAAAGGGTGGGATGACTTAGTTGCAGCCTCGCATGCCAAGTCAAGTCCTCCTAACTTCGGCTCAGTCAAGAATGATACCCCAATGCGACGCAGCCTCGCGGGCAGAGGTAAAAATTCTTGACACCAAGAAAAACTTTCGGGATTGAGTTGGGCAACCTCTACTACGCGGCCTCGCGGTCGAAGTCGTATCCAACTCAACACCATCCTAAATATCCTAGTGCAGTCCAGGTCCGCACGGGTTGTGTGTGCAATAGTGTAGTGCTAAATGCAGGGCATGCACAACAATTTAAATCAAACAACACTTCAATAGCTTGAATTTAAAACGTTCATTCATAACTCCAACCTGCAAGACAAGGGTTAGCAAAGACTACTCCCCTTATACCTCCCATCTGCAAGAACATTTAACACCTTAGAAATGTTAGGGACATACATGGGATCCTCGCTGCCAAACAAAAACATTTTTTCAAAAATGAAAATTGGCCTAAATCCACTAAGAGTTTCAACTCAAGTCCCCAGCGGAGTCGCCAAGCTGTCGCGACCAAATTTTTCGGGGGGTGAACCACCTAGAATCTGGCTAATGGATTGTTAAGCCTAGACTTAACTCGGGCTCTCCCAAGCCCATACCAATTCGCGACTTAGGTTCAAATTCTTAACATGTAATTTGATTTTTATCTAAGAGTCGCCACTAATCTATTTTTTGATGGGTCGATTAGAAACCCAAGTAAAGTAAAGGGAGATTTACTTTACTCCTACGAACCAGAGACTATGGGTACGGGGACTTGGTTACACTAGATTTCTCTAATGCCCTTTCGGTACCATTTCTTTTTATTTTCAAAAATGTTTTTGCAAACAGTTTGGATTGATTTTAAATCTAATTCCCTAACATGTGAGACGATCATGCAGGTGCGCAAACCACCAATTTAGCACCCAAGTAAAGCAGTAAATAAATTGGGACTTACCTCATAGCAACAAAAGCATCTGCGTTGTTAGATTAAAATCCACATCAACAACCCTAGATATGATTTCTAATTAACACGCAATTTCTTTTTTTTTTTACTTGATTAATGAAAATAATGCAAAATTAACTAAATGGCCTCATTCTAATGACATGCAATTTATAATTAAATTGACCTAGCAAAAATACTAAATGGCATGCATTTCATGAATCTAATCCTAATGACATGCACATGACATTTTTTATTTTCTTTTTCCTTAAAAGAATGCAATCTATCCTAGAGATTCAAACTAATTTATTCTAAGACATTTTTTAATATTTTTTTATGAAATTTGAAATTAGAAAAATGTGAAAATTATCTAATTAGATTAAGATCCTATTCAATTTGTATTAGGAATTAGGTTGAGCTAAATCCTAATTTAAACTAAAATATTATCTTAACCCAAATAATCCTAAAATGCAATCTATTTAAGAAAATGCCTAAACTTATAATAAATTAAGAAAAAAATTATCTAAAATTAAACTAAGTGCAATTTAACCCTAATATGCCATGACGTGTAAAATATGCCCCCTAATTTTACATGACATATGCATGATGATTTTTTTGTGGCTTTTCCTTTTTTCCAAAATTAAAATTTAACATGCAATTCAAGTTAAAAAAAAACTAGCAACCTAAATTAATTGATTTGATTTTTTTTTTTTTTTATTTTGAAAATTCATGATAAATAGAATATTTAGCCTAAATATGCAAATAACCCTAAAACATACAATATTCTAACTCGGACATATCTTAAGATAAATAAAGCAATCAAGTCCATTCAAATCTACCCAAAAAAAAAAAAGAAAAGATATCACATATCATTCAGATCAAGGGATAACATTTCGCTAGTAAAATCGATAAATTGATCTTAAGCCTTAAAGATCAAAATATCAATTTTATTCCCACTTGATTAATTATTTCATCTAAAGCCTTATAGATGAAATAAAAAACCTCGGCGCGGTTGCGAATCATGTAATATATTGGGATTTTCAATTATGCATAGATAGGTATTTCAAAAAAAAAAAAAACAACAACATATAAAGAGATAATAAAAAAAAAAAAAAAAAAACTTAAACTTGCCTAATAAAGTAAAGCAAAAATACCTAATAAAATTTTTCTTGTTTTTTTAAAAAAAAAAAAAAAAAAAGAAAAGGGAAATCTTGGCCGCCGGGTTTTGGGGCTCCGGCGAGGGGGAATCGCCGGCTAGGGTTCCGGCGAGGCACCGGAGCGGCACGTCGGCGGCGAGGCGCAGGAGCGTCGCTCGGCGTGAGGTGTGCCGCTCGGGACCGCCGCAGCGACGAGGCCTGTGCAGACCGCCGGATCTGATGGCGTCGGCTTACTGGGTCGCGAGCAGCGGCGTCGCGACGGTGACTGGCGGAGCTGCGGGAGCGGGTGAGTCGCGGCGTCAGGTCGTCGCGGCAGAGGCCACCGGTGAGGGGTTTCGGCACCCGCCGAGCGAGCGACGCAGGAGGGAAGCAACGGCGGTTTCAGTGCTCTAGTGGCGTCGGTCGTGGCCGGAGGTGGCGGCGTCGATCGGGTCTTCAACGAGGCTCGGCACCGGCGAAAGGGAAGCATCGAGCCGGGTCCCGGCCTTCGTCGTCGGGGACCTCGGATTTGCAGGCGGAGGGACTCCGGCGGCTGGATCTCGGCTCGGCTGCGGCTCCGGGTCACTGGTGGCTTGGGATCTGACGGCGGAGACAGATCTGCAGAGGTGGGTCGCAACGGTAGGGATTGGTGCGGCGTCCGGGCTTCTTGCCCGGGCGCGGGCGCGGCGAGACGAGGCGGAGGCGGCGGGTCGCGGGGCTCGCGGGCGAGCGTCGCGGCTTTGGATCGCCGGTGATTCGGCCCTGGATCGTCGGTGGTTCGGGCCGCCGCGCGGCATCGGCGAGGGCGGGGGCGGGGTCCCCTCGGGGAAGACGAACGAGTCCCCGATTAGGGTTTCGCCCCTTTTTTTTTTTCCGGTTTTTGTCTCTTTCACCTCACTCACTTTTCACTTTTTTTCTTTTTCGTGTACTATTTCACCCGAGACAAAAAAGAACCGCCTATTCTATTTACGCGAGGTATTATATAGGTCTAAAAAATATATCTTTGCGGTATATATTTTTTCCTTTTTGTTCGCGCATGATACCCCTAAATATATCGTTGAAATATACCCACCTCGCGCAATATTCCCTTTTTTATTTTTCACATATTCTATCCAAAAAATTCCCTTTTCGCGCAAAATAGTATATGTGAAAAATCTTAATGGAATATGTGAAAAATCTTCCCTTCACCTACAGTCTAAAATAAAATAAAACAAAATGAAAATAAAATGTTTCTAAACTAAATGCCATGTGTGTTTTTTTATTTTTTTTTATATATCAACCCAAAAATTTTGGTGTCAACATCATGATAAAATTATTGCTGCATGTGGTATAAATGTTCCACTTATGTTCAGTCATTGGTTATATCCAACATTTCATTTATTGATGATATCACATTCTAGACATGCTTCTGCTTATATCCATCCTTCGCGGTACTTTGCTGATATTCAGCTTAAGTGTGCATCTGTTCAGATCATACTCTGGATTCAACTATTCATCTGAAGGCACTTCAATTACGTTAGTAGTGAAGGTCCTAAAAACTTAAAATGAACTCCATATTCTTCTAAACTTGTTAAAGTAGGTTTTCCTTGTCACTTAGAATCTTTCCACCGATTATATCAAAGATCCTCTTGAAGCGGATACTTGAAACACAAACAACTCTTGCATTTATCAAGATCAATATAAATCATTGATAGTTTTGCCAATTCCAAAATATATTATGAGGTTTTCTCAACAAAAAATTGATGGATTGGGATATTATTTGCCGTCGCACAATAAATTATTCCAACCCTCCTCAATTTTATGTGCAGAAAATTATTGGATCTGATGGCACGTGTTAACTGAGTTCCATGTGAGACTTTTATAATCTAATTATATTCATATGAAATAGGTTTCCACAATCCGAGTTCATCAAATTATATATCACTACTTTGTATGTCAACGTTTCATAGGCTATTAGAACACTCACGCATTCTCATTTAACTACTAGTCCGGTCATCCGCTTAACATCTCCCTTCCTCCCTCATCATCACATCATCAACGCTAGAAGTTTGAGCGCTTGTCGTCCATAGAGGAGCTCATCGGATAGAGAGAGACATACGAGAGAACAGTGGCGGAAGTAGCTAATCAGCTATAGAGTGTGGCTAAACAGGGTGCGGCCGGTATTGGTGGGGGGTTGTGTGTGTGAAGGTGTTTATTCTTGCATAAACATAGGTAGACATATCAAAATGTGTTATAAACCCATTTTTCAACTCATAGTTGATGAGTTGTGTTATTATATGGATTAGTTAAATTCAATAAATGGGTCATAAATTGATTCAGAAATGCAAAGCCTAAAAAAATGTGGATTTTATATGGGTTCACAACTTGCTTAGACACAATCCAATTTCTATGATTTGTTCTTCACTATCGCTCTAACTTAATCTCGTGCTCATTCACTTTGCGGTCTAAATATGAGTTTTTCTAAGTTGGGTTAAAAAAAGAAGTGTTTTAATTAATATAAATAGAATCGAGTATGAATTGGGAATGAGTCACCAAATTTGTATTATATAAAAATAGGTGAAAATAAATTAAATAGGTCAATTTAAATAAAATCTTTTTCAATCCGATCCACTCGTTTGACAGGTCTAGACATAAGAAATTTGCATATGAATTTGCTTGCCTTTCCATCGTAATCAACCACTAACCAATATGATCGAGTAAAAATGCAAGTGCATGTATCTGGAGGTCAGGTCTCTGACCCAGATTCCCAGTAAAGTGATGGAATGAATGCGGAACGTGTACGAACGGATATATCTTATCATATATCATGAGAAGTACTGTAAGCAGATCATGCCACTCTAGTGGATCAAATCATGATTTGCATCGAGGAGAAGACACTTTGTCGCTTTAGATATATATGACGTACGTGTTTGCTTGTTGTTCATCTATGATCGAACTGGAACGCCAAGAATATTAAGATAAGGTCTTGTTGATGTCTAAATTTTGAGCAACTCATTTAGTTATTTATTGCATAAAAAATTAGGGATTAATTTTTAACCCCTAAGAAAAAATATTATAATTCAATTGCATAGCATATAATTTTAGGTGCATTTGTTTTTAATTTACATGTTTTGCATTTTCATTTTATAGGATCGGTGGTGGATGGGTTAGAATTAATATTTCTGAGCTCTAGCTTGGCAGGCCGGACTAAGCCCATGAAACGAGCAAAATTGGCCCGAGCCCGTTTTCTTTTAATGACAAAAATTACCTAAATTGAGATTTGAAATGAGGATTTTTGAAATTTAAGAAAATCGAGTTGTAATCTTATCTTTAAAAATCAGTAGAAAATATTTGGGAGATAAGAAAAATAAGAGGATTTTTGTGATCAGGAGATTATAGGAAAATTTTCGTATATATTGAAAAGTGAATGAAATATTTGACGAAGATTAGATCTTCATTTGCCTGGAGCCTTGTACGATGGAGAGGGGGGCTTTTTCTAGGTTTCTCTTCGTCGAAAGAAAAGAAGAGAAAAGGAGAAAAGAAATCGCAAAAGGCGACCGAGAGAGAATTCGTGAAGAGTGAAAAGGAAGGCGTGAGAGAAAGAGTAAAAAAAAAAAAAAAAAAAAAAAGGAGACAACCCCTCTCCGTTCATTTCCAGCCGAAAAAGAAAAGAAACCATTCTTTTCTCCTCTGACAAGCTACAGAGGAAAGGTAAGAAGTCAGAGCAACAGAGGGGAAAAGTCTACTAAAAAGTGAGCAGAGAGAAAACAAAATTTTCAAAAAGGGGAGAGCGTCTTCTTCCTTGGGTGCTGTCCAGCGGTGCCTGTGCCACCGTCTCCTGCAGCGCTGCCCGTCGTTGCACCGAAGCTCGGCCCGTTGCCGCGCTTACTTCCGGCGAACCCACAGCAGCACCACCATCACTCGCTCGCAATAGCTGCCGACGCCCCCCTTTGCCTTTGCCTGTGACGCCCGACGACCGCACCCATCGTTGACGCCCGCGACTCGCCAGCCACCGTCTCCTGCAGCTCTGCCCGAACGACGACGCCGTTGCAGCCCGAGCCGATCCAGGACTCACCTGCTGCTCGCGACGCTCACCCTTGTTGCCGACGCCTCCACGCGGTTGCCGCGCACCGTCGCTTCGCAACTCTCAGCGGCCGCCTCACTCGTCCGAGATTCGCTTGCCCGGCCGTGCCGGCTCGCGACGACCTGAAGCTCCGCCCCTCGTCGCCGAGATCTCCTCCGCCGGTCTCGCTCCGATCGCCCGACGACCCCTCGTCTCTGTTTCGCTTTCCGCGCCCCATCGAATGCCGAGCCGACGCCCCTGCAGCAACCCGCGAAGCTGCTCCTGCCTCGACGTGTCTCGCCGCCCGATCCGCCCCCTACCAAGCCGCTCCATCCGTGTCGCCTTTCGCGAGCTCCGACGCCGGTAATCCTCTAGCCGGCGCCGACGAACTTGTCGCCCCCATTTTCCTTAGGTTGCTCATTTTTCTTTTATTTTTATTTCTCTTATTTTATGTTATTTTACTTTATTTTTTGTTAGTTTTGCTATTATTGTTTAAGTTTGAATATTGTGAGGTGACCTTTAGGTTATGGATATTGTAGACATTATCGGCAAGAGTTATCCCTAAAATTATTGTAATTATTAATTTGACCCGTAAGGTGTCGGGTCATTTTTTTTATCTATATTAATTATTGGGGTTTGTTGATAGTATTTTAATTGTTAAATCAATATAATTATTAATTTGATTCGTAAGACTTTGGATCAAATTTTTAATTATTTTGAACTTCTTGTCGTGATGTTCAGGGTTAGAGTAATCGTTAATTTGACCTGTGAGATAACATGTTATTTTTTCAATTATTTTAATCCTTTATTTGATTGAATGTCTTGATTAGTTTAAATACAATGTTTATTTGATAGTTGCTTGTTTTGGAAAATCACTAAAAAAATCCAAAAAATATTTGAATTAGGATTCAGTTTGTTTTGGAATATTTCTTGTTATCTTGCATATCTAGAATAGGGATTTTATTTCGAATTTAGAAAAATATAAAAAAAAAAGTGCATTCATTAACGTTGTTAGTTTTTTTTTTTAATTTGAATTGCATGTTTAATTATGTGTTAGTTTTAATTTCGAATTTCATAAAAAAAAACACAAAAAAAATCTTTGTGCATATTAGGTTAGAATTGCATGTTTCATTTAGATAATCTTTTTAGATAAATTGCATTTTAGATTAAGATAATGTCTTAGTTTAAGTTAGGATTTAATATGACTTAATCCTTAGTTTAAATTAGATGAAATCTTAATCTAGCTAGATCATTTTTACATTTTTTCTTAAATTTCGAATTTCATGAAAAAGTAAAAAAATAAATTTCGTCTCTGCATAAGTTAGATTCAATTTTTAGAATAGATTGCATTTTTTAAGAATAGAGATATCAAATGCACATCATTTAGTTGTTATTAGGTTCATTGAATTAGAAATTGCCGTCATTAGAATTAGGTCATTTTTTTGTTAATTTAGATTGCATATTTAATCATTGCATGTTCATTAAAAAATGATTAGTTTTTTTAATCATTCATATAGTTTAAGACGTGTTGCCATGCCATATTAGATTATTAGCATGCTTTGCATGATTTTCATTAAATAAAGTGAAAATAAAAATTGAAATTGCGTGTTGATTAGAAACCATATCTAGGATTGCTGATGTGAATTCTCATTTAACACTGTAGATGCTTTCATTGCCATGAGGTAAGTCCTGCATTATTATTTTTTATTTGTTTTCTTGGATGTTAAATTGGTGGTTTGCGCACCCGCATGATCACCTTACATGTTAAGGAAGTGAGTTAAAATTAATTCAAGCTGCCCGCAAAACATTTTTTCAAAATTAAAAGAGAAAGGTACCGAAAGGGCATTAGACAAGTCTAGTGTAATCAAGTCCCCGTACCCAAAGTCTCTGGTTCGTAGGAGTAAAATGATTCTCCCATTATTTTACTTAGGTGTCTAATCGACCTACCACAAATTGATTAGTGGCGACTCCTAGAAAATAATCATTTGCATATTTGAATCTCAAGTCGCGAATTGGTATGGGCTTGGGAGAGCCCGAGCTAAGTGTAAAGACTTAGTAGTCCATTAACCTACTTTTAGGTGGTGCACCCGAAAATTAGGTCGCGACAGATCTCCATGAGACAATCATGAAGAAAGACTTCCGACTCCCATTACCGTTCACCGGGGGTATACTTCGGTGACTGACATCTCATTGATCGACATGGCCATGGACCTACAGGTGGATTGGTCCGATTCGAGATTTTTCATTGGTCTCTCTGTCCTGCTTCGGCGGAAGAACGCCGGTTGTGGGGGCGGTGCAAGAGAAACAGAGTAGCTGCTCAACATGAGGACTACGTTTGCCATCGTGGGTCTATCCATTGGATCTTCCTGAACACAAAGTAGACCAATGTGGAGGCACCTAAGAACTTCATCCCTTGAATACAAGTCTCCAATGGCTGGATTTAACACTTCCAATGGCTTACCATCTCTCCAATTGTTCCAGGCCTAAAAACAATTCATTGGAAAAAAATATTCTTAGTACATGCAATTTGCTCAGTTTAACAATTTTCATACTAGATATAGCAAGTTTGCACAACTTACATAGCTAGCGAGATCTTTGCCTCCATCTTCTTCAAAAAAGAAACTATTCTTCTTACCACTAACGAGCTCAAGAAGTAGGACACCGAAAGTATAGACATCGGACTTTATAGAGAATTGCCTATGCATCACATACTCAGGTGACATGTAACCATTGGAATCCATAACACATCAGCAATATAAGCCTACATAGGCATAAAAAGTGGAGAACAAAGCATAACAATACTTACAAAGTCCCCACAATTTTATTGGTATTTGCCTGTGTTTGGTCGACTCCGACAATCCTTGCCATGCCGAAGTCTGAAATCTTTGGGTTCATTTCATTGTCCAACAAGATATTGCTTGCTTTTAGATCATGATGAATGATCCGAAGTCGAGAGTCCTCATGTAAATAGAGCATTCCTTGAGCAATCCCACATACTATCTTGTAACGTCTCGACCAATCCAACTCCTTGCTCTTTTCAAGATCTGCATGTATCCACAGTTGAAATTAAAGGTATTTTTGGTTGATAAATCCTCTTGAATAGATTTTATGCAAGGAACATATTTAGGTTCCAAAAGCTAGTGAAACATTAAACATAATTTGAGGCTAATCACATGATCGCCTCAACATAAAAAGCAATAAATTAGGAATCTATGAAAAGGCAACATACCAAATAGATAGTAGTCAAGACTTTTGTTCAGCACAAACTCATAAACAAGCAGTTTTTCTTCACCCTCCAAGCAGAACCCGAGCAGCCGCACAAGGTTCCGATGTTGAAGCTTCGCTACCAATAGGACTTCATTCTTAAATTCTTGGGCACCTTGTCCTGAGCTTTGAGATAGTCTCTTCACAGCTATTTGTTGTACATTGGGAAGCCTACCCTGGAAGGTTAATATTTCGATGTTTTAATAGACATGAATAGCTTCTGATCACAGCTTTTGGATATTACCAAACCAAAGATCTTCAAATTTTTTTATCCTAAAGATCCCTCAAATATATTTAAACCATTCTCAATCTAGTTTCTGGCTGACCATACCCGGAAAACTTCACTGAATCCGCCCTCACCCAACTTGTTTTGATGAGAGAAATTGTCTGTGGCGGCTTGTATAGTGGCTAAAACATACTGCAAGGGCTCGGCATTTGAAATTTCACTCGCGCCTACACGACGAAACAAGAGTAAATGGTCATTTTGCCAAAACCATAGACATAATACATCCCCATTTGTACGGTTTCATCATTCTATTCACGGTAGTTTTATTGCTTTTCCCTACATATGTGCAACCACATCTTAGTAACATCAGTATACGTGGTCATGACTGTTTAGGATTCTAGAAACTGGAATTGCCACCATAGGCCAGAGCAAATGTAAAATACAGAGTAAAACAAAAAGGGTACGCTTAAAGAGCAAATGTCCAGAAGAAATGAAGCTGTAATCCATGATCTGTACTCACAACTCTATTCTTTCTCCTAAATCACATGCGAGTGCACCAATTGTTTATAGGGGATTAACCATTAATTTGATTAAAGCGACCTTTGACCAATCGTTACGTAAATAATCTAATCTCGTAAGTGGATGTAGAACCCACCATGTTCAACTGGTATGAGTGATTGAGATAATCGATCCACCTAGGAAAAAGTATTCACCTAAAAGATACTTCTCATCACGACTTTGTAGCATTAAGACTTGAAAGAACTGACAATACCTTTCAAATTGTCTTTTCTGTCAATACTTATAATACCTTTAATCCAGACAACAGTTTTCTTAAAGAAAAAGTCGCAGCATAATCACCGGAGTCACCACTCAAGCTAAAAGCCAAGGACCAACAAACGCACTAAACACCAGAAAGTTTTATATGTGATCCTCGATCACCTAGCGTCTTTTTCTTTGGGCATTATAGTTACTCACTCTCTCAGATCAATATGCATACAACCGCTTGTGCTATGATTTTTTTTTTTAACAGATGGCGAATACTATGATTAATCAAAATTGAATCCAAGAGCCTAGTAGGAGAGATTAGCTAAATCTGAGTAAATATTTTTGGCCCGCTGGACTAAATCCAGTCTTCGATAACAAAAGAAGACAAGCAATACAAACACATATGTACCTTTAGGACTGGTAACCGGAGTGGGAGCAGGAGGCGGAGGCACCGGTGCTGGGAGGGCTGAGGCGTTATAAAAAGGGTAGAGCTCGTACCTCACGTTGCAGCTCGGAGTGAGCGTCCTCCCGCCTTGCTTCCCCTGAACCAGATTACCGATCGCGTACCGGAGACACGTGTCACAGTCTGACGCTGTCAAGTCCGGAGTGCATTGCGCGAGTGCGTACAACTTCTGCAAGCTCGTGTTGTTCGCCTGTGCCGCCGTGACCTTCTTCTCTGACCCGCCAGTTGAAACCCTCGTGACGATGTCGTTCAGCGTTCCTCGCAGGAGCTGCATGAACTGGTTGAGTCGATAACGTTCCCGATATTGTACAAAGTGAGAGACGGCTCTTGCTCCATGACCGAGAAGATGAACTGGTTTGAGTACCGCAACATGCACTCAGCGTACCAGATTACCGAGACTCGCTGGTTGGGGCATTTTTGGAGGATATCATGTTTTCCGGCAGCCACGCAGTCGCTGCACGCGGCGGTGTCAAGGTCACCGCGGCAGAGGAAGAGCCCGTAGGCCCGGTCTGGAGGGTTTTGGCCGGCGGTGGCATTGGCGAACCCATTGGTGCTGTTGGTGGCAGCGGAGGAGAGGGTAGAGAGGAGGATATTGAGGTTGGATTTGTAGGTGGAGTTGGAAGTGAAGAAGGTGGCGTTTGGGCAATCATGATATAGATATTCCGGTGCAGCCTCAGTACTGAAAATCTGGTTGAAGAAGAAGAAGAAGAAGAAGGGGAGAGAGATGGAGATGGTGAAGCAAAAATTCATGATGGATAGGGTGGGCTTGCGGCACAGGCAGGGGCACGGAGTTATAGGAAGAGAGGATGGTCTGCTCTCCAAGATATTTTTGTTGTGAGAACTATTCGAAAAATCTAGTACAAGTATGAAAACAAATCCGGGCAGCCACATGGTCTACACATGAAAAGCAAAATTGAGATTATTAGATTCGATATCAAAATTGAAAGTTTAGAAGGTGAAATATTATTTTGTTTTAAAAAATTTAATGTGAACGCGCCATTGCAAATTGTAACTCGAGGATCATGTTTTTGGACACTTAAAATTTTAAATTTCAATCCTCATGACATATCTAAAAGTTTTGAAACATATAAAAATTGGTATGTTAAATCATGAAAAGCTATTATATAGTTTGAAAGGTCAAAAGCGATTTTTTTGACAAGTCAAGACAAATCGGTGTGAAATTTTTCCTCAAAGTCCATTCCGCGAGGTTAAAGAGACAGGAGGTGGTGGTGGTTGGGCCATCAATACTTCAGGGGGACAGAGGAGTAAAACGGACGGTGAGGATGGAAGATAGTATTTGCCTTCGTACGAGGGCGTTGACCAAAGTCAACTGCGTGGGTTGCGTTCTAATTTGGCTCCAAGTGGAGATTAGAAGAAGAAAAGTCAAAACATGTATCTCAGTGATGTCGTTGTAGAGAGAGAGATATGGGACGAAAGGGATTTTGGTGGTGCTTATAGCTTTGAATTTTCCATCAAAAGTAATAATTTCGAAATTTGAAATTTGATTCGTGCAATTTGATTCCAAGGTGAGAGAATTACCAAAAAAGTCATAAATTTATTGCAATTGTGCCAATTCAGTCATAAACTTTTTTTTCGCCAATTTAGTCTAAATCTTTTTATAATTGTGCCGATTCAGTCCATCCGGTCAAAATTAGCCGGCCGACGCTAACATGGATGCTGGCCTGAGACAGCTGGCCGGCGAACACTGATGTGGCAATTTTTTAATAATTTTTTTTGAATTTTTGATTTTTTTTTCTTTTTTTCCCCACCTTCTCCTTCCTCTGGCCGGCCGGCGAGAGGCGAGGGCCGGTGAGGTCAGCCTCGCAGGCCATTGGCGAGGCTCATCCCCGCCGCCACTAGTGAAGGTGAGCCTTGCAAACATCAAACGCGGAATATGATAAATTTTATTCCGACTACTAAATGTAGCCTATAAGAAAACGGCATTCAAAAAACCATATAATAAAACCCCAAATACTTATTCAATTGTGATTCTAATTTTCATTAAAAGATTTTCACATTTTTTTATGCTAAACTAATTATAAACTATAATTAATACTAAAATAAAGTAAAACTACTCAAAATCTAATTTCTAATTTTTTCCTAAATTTCTGAATATTTATTTATTTATTATTTTTTAATTCCCAAAAAGGGAATTTGAATTGGATCAGGAGACCATAATTTGTGTTGTTTGTGTAAAGATGAGTATTAGGTTTCTAAAATGATCTTATTTCTCTTTTTGTTTCTCGAAATAAAGAAGTAATTTTTTTTTTCTTGTTTCTATTCCAAATTTATTCCCTAGCCATTAATATATTCTAAAGAATAAAAAAATTAACTGACGTTATCAAATGAATTTTTATTTTTTTATTTTGGATTTTGGGGAGCAAAATAATAGAAAAATAGCGAAATAGTGTTACCAAACATGGTCTTATAATTTGAAATTTTATTCCCACAAGGCATAGCTAAAAGTTTTAAAACATATAGAGTTGATAAAATAAAAATAAAAAATGATCAAAAACCCCAAACTATAGTCTGGCAAATTTATCTCGAATTTTCTTTTGTGACAAAAAAATCTTAAATTATGCATACTTTGACACATTTACTCTAGACTTAATTTATATTTATGTGACACATTTTAATCTTTATAAAGTTTTAGCTGGATGATTTTTCAATTAAAATAATATTATTAGTCACTCGAGCGTCATGCTGATATCATTTGCATTCCAGTATTTATATAGATAGATTTTTAATCAGTATTTAATGACAAAATCTCAACGAATAATAAATATATAAATTGAAAATATCTCGTTACTTTTCCACGGTCTTGAACGGTGAAGAAGACTAGTATACAGCCTTTGTCAGGTCAAAAAAGACTTTTGACAAGCCAAGACAAACCGTGTGGAATTTTCCCTGAAGTGACTGGAGTTGTGGTTAGGTGGCAGACAGAAGAGTAAGACGGACGGTGAGGATGGAAGACAGCATTTGGCATTTGCCCATCGTACGGGGTTGTTGACCGAAGTCAATTGCGTGGCTTGCTTTCTAATTTGGTTCCCCCTGGAGACTGGAAGAAAGAAAAGTCGAAATATGTATCTTTTCTCAATCAAGTATTGTCTAATATTGCAATTTCTGACATTAAATTGTATCACTCTTTTGAAAGGCGCATCTTGTAAGTTAGATTCAAATCCACATACATTATTTAATGACACCATCATACCCTCGCTAGGTGAGTCCATTTACTTCTACATTCATCATCATTCTAGAAGTCTAGCAAAGAAATTATTACGTAAACGTGATATATAGAAAGTTGAATTTGCAAGGGATGAGCTCAGAAAAAATTATCGAATTTGATGGTACGAATTTATTTTATATATATAAATATACTAAATAAACATAACAATTATATTCACATCAACGTTAGTGGTCATGAGACTCACGGCATGGATTGAATTCGACTAACGTGGCCGTGGGTTCTCGAAAGCTGAATGATGTGGAGTGAGCTTGGACTGTTTCGTCGTCAAAGTCGAGCGGAGACTTGGAAAGATTAGTCAAGGATAGGGATGCAGGCCCAAGTGATTTGCAAACGACGACAGATTCGACTTCACCCCACTTAGTATTTTTCGTCCTTCCCCTTAGTTTCTCATTTGATAATATGTTTAATCAACGTTGACATGATCAAAGTGCAATATATAGATATTTTTTTTTTTTTGGTCTAATCATAAGTAGGAACCACTTTTTTTCATGACATAATAGATAAATAGATACATAAGCACCATTATTATCTCAACACCTCGGTTATTTGTCGATAAATTCATAATTAATTAGTTATTTGTAAAGAAATCAGCGACTTTTGTGCTGAAAAAGAATCCTAATATTATTGGATTTGATCTCTGTAGTTGGAATGAGAGGCAAATATTTGTTAAATGTAGAAACTTAAGATATTTGGTAGATAGATAAAATAAAAGACGTCTCCAATAGATTAACTGTTAAATGGAATCTACCTAACGTCTCAGAAGATAATGGCAAATAATTACCAAAACCTTAAATTGAGAAACTTAATTTGCCAGGAGGATGACGGGCCCCACTCGCCTTTTGCAAGTGCGTATATGTTTTTCTGGGGAAGACTAGATCAAAAGATGAACCGACCGTACAAGCAACAATAATTAAAGTTGATCTTTCAATGGGAATGGTCTTTATATAATGTTGAAGCTGCCGGGTCAAATTAAGGTTTTCTAGAAAAAGGTTGTGAGAAATTCTCTGGTTATATATCGTGGGCTAGCTTTAGCTGTAATTACTACTTGTAAACACTTGACGGTTTATCATACACATGGTAAACAATTTGCTAGACTAACTTAGTTGCAGTGATAGGATGGCCTAGAAAGACGTAAGGCCCATGACCATGGCGTCGAGGAATCCAAGCATGAGACCTTAGCTTGCCACTCCCCCAGCGGCGACCATGGTGGCTCAAGCTTCGGCAGGCTCGATGAGTGACGAGATGCAACAAATAAGCTTTGGCTAGGGTTATCGCGATGAAATCCACAATCTAGCTATATCCAGAGATGATAAAGATCGAAAATTGGCAGAGTGGACCTCGCCGAACGTCGGTGGTAAGCTGCAAAGGCCGCAACCATCACGAGGTGATAGGGAGATACCAAAAAAAACAAGCGAACCAATGCAAAAATAATGTCCAAACTCGTTCTACTAGTTTCGACACGGTGAACACTGATTAACACAAGTAAAAAATCGAAATCATGTCTATAGGCGCACATCACAAAGAAGTGCAATGGAGAAGATCCCCTCAAAAGTCTGTAACTCTTCTGCAACAAGGGGATTGCTTGTCATACTGAACAAAACGAACTAGGACTCCTGAGCGGCTATAGGTGGACATGTTTTGAACCCTGAAAAATGAGAGATCGAGGTACCGGGACGATTTTGAAACAAAACACCCAGCCCCCCAACCTTCCCTCCCAACCAAAAAAAGAAAAAGAAAAAAAGGAGGGGCGATATTGATTTCAGGACAAAAGTAGAGGGATTGGTGTTGACATTTCACCAGTAAAGAAATAATAAAATAGGAGAAAAAATTGTCTAAAAAGGCCCAACAGAAACCCCAAAAATTTATCCAGTTAAAGTTAAATGAGGCTTAAGATGAGTCTGATTGAACTCAACATACTTTTTCAACACATGCTATTAGCAACGTTAGGAATACTAAAAGTTGCTTGCTAAATTCACTTGTTAAGTGATGTGGTAAATTTTGCATATCTAAATTAATTCGCTCGTATAAGCACACATAGATCTGCACATTATTTAAATTTAATAGATGAGTCTTGGTATATTTCCAGCATACTCTCCTACCATGGAGGATCGCATCTGCTCATCTTGTCCTCAAACGAGTCACATTCAAGAACTGTGGGTACTCACGAACTTTTTCTCATTATTCCGTCCTCAGTTATTACACTGAACGGAAAGTAACTCTACTTCAACAACCCCAGCTTATGGTCACCCTCAAAAAGGAAAAAGGAAAAACACTACGCCGGCAGTACAAAGAACCCCGGAAGACATAACTCTGACTCCTTTAGATCTCACTGTTGAAGAAGGAGGAGGAGCAGCTACAACCGCCGCAGGAGGCGGAGCAAGTGTTGGTGCCGGTGCCGGTGCTTCATGGAAGACAGTCTCATTATAGAACTGGTAAAACTCAAACCTAACATTGCAGCTCGGGGCCAAGACTCTCCCTCCTTCCTTATCTTTGGGCAGATTCTTGATGGCTCCTTGCAAGCACGCCTTGCACTCCGCCGACGTCAAGCCCGGCGTGCACTGAGCGAGCGTGCATAGCCGCTTCGAGCTCGAGATGTCGGCGTCCTTGACAGCGAACCTCTTCCCAGACCCATCGCTCGCCGCACTCTCCACCAATTCATTGGTCGTGTCCTTTAGCAACTGGGCAAAGCTGCTAGGGCTTGAAATGTTGACCTCGTTCATCAATACGAAGGCTGGCCCATCTTGCTCAACGGAGAAAATGGAGTGGTTCGAGTAACGCAGCATTCACTCATCGTACCAAATGATGGAGTCTTTCTCTTTAGGGCAGTTGCTGAGTATTTGCTTGCTCGTGTCGGACACGCAGTCGCCACAAGTGGCGGCAGCGATGCCGCCATGGCAGAGGAATAGCCCGTAGGTGCGGTCAAGTGGGTTTTTTCCGGCAGTGGCATTGGCAAAGCCATCGGCATCAGTGGCGGCGGCAGAGGAGAGGAAGGAGAGGAGGCTGTTGAGATTTGTTTGTGAAGAAAAACAGAAAATCACACAAAGACACAAAAGGTTACGAGATTCGGCAATGTGCCTACGTCCTCAGACAAAGCTATCGTTCTCTTTTTTGTTATTTTTGTTGTGTTGAGCATCTGCCATTGTTCAACCATATGTACAAAAAAGGTTGCTACAACTAAGGAAACAAGCAACTAGAATAAAATCAAAAAAAAGGAAGAGATCCCAGAATTATAGGAATACAATATTAACAAATCTCCTTTCTTAAGATGGGAGAGAAAATCACGCGAACACTCCCTCTCAAGTTGGGCTGAAGATCTCGTCAGAGGTCAACTTGCTTATCATTTCTTGAAATACTCCTTTGGGTAACGCTTTGGTAAAAACATCAGCCAGTTGACCCTCACTCCGAATGTACGAGGTCTCAATTGTCTTGTCTTGCACCTTTTCTCTCACAAAGTAGCAATCCACCTCTATATGTTTGGTCCTCTCATGAAACACTGGATTTGAAGCTATATGAGTTGCAGCTTGATTATCACAAAACAACTTCATAGGCTTGGTCATGCAATTGCGACCCAATTCCGGAAGTAGTAGTTTCAACCACACAATTTCACTAGTAGTAGTAGCCATGGCCCGATATTTTGCCTCTGCGCTCGAACGAGCAACCGCCGTTTGTCTTTTGCTTTTCCAAGTGACAATATTTCCTCCTACAAAAGTACAAAACCCTATAGTAGCTTTCCTGTCTATAGGTTTTCCAGCCCAATCTGCATCAGTGTAGCCAACAAGTTCTATATGACCATTATTTTTCATTAAAATTCCCTTCCCAGGTGTGGCCTTCAAATACCGTAGCAGATGATTTATTAGCTCCATATGCCCTAGAGTTGGTTTCTGCATAAATTGACTTATGTAACTAACAGTATATGCTATGTCAGGTCTAGTGATAGTTAGATAAATACACCGTCCAACAAGTCGCTGAAACTGTCTAACATCATGTAATGGAGTGTCATTGGAAATGAACTTACTATTATACTCCATAGGAATATTGGCGGGTCTAACTCCCAACTTCCCAGTCTCTTTCAGCAAATCTATGACATATTTTCTTTGAGATAAAAATAATCCTTTATGAGATCTCGCCACCTCAATACCCAAAAAATACCTCAATTTGCCAATGTCTTTGATATCAAATTCCTTGCTCAAATGCTGCTTAAGTGCTTCGATTCCAAATTGATTGCTGCCTGTAATCACAATATCATCAACATAAACAAGTACAACAACTATACCTTTGTCGTTAGCCTTGGTGAACATTGAAGAGTTTGATGTCCCTCTTTTGAATCCAACCTTGATGAGTGTAGCACTTAGTTTACCATACCAAGCTCTAGGTGATTACTTGAGACCATATATGGCCCTTTTCAACCTACAAACAATTCCATCTTTATTATGCAAGGGGTGACCAGGAGGAAGATCCATATAAACCTCCTCCTCCAAATCTCCATGAAGGAATGCGTTCTTTACATCCATTTGGAACAAGGACCATCCATAATTAACAGCTACTAACATAAGAACATGCATAGTGTTCATTTTAACCACAGGTGCAAAGGTTTCTTTGTAGTCTATACCATATGTTTGAGTGTATCATTTTGCAACCAGCCTCGCTTTATATCTTTCAACTGATCCATCACTATTATATTTGATCTTATAGATCCATCGGCAACCAACTGTCTTCTTCCCTCTTGGAAGTTGTACAAGTTTCCAAGTATGATTTCGATCTAAAACCTGAAGTTCATCCTTCATTGCATCAACCCACATAACTTTTTCCCTTGCTTCCTCATAGTTGTGAGGTTCCTATTGTTCTTCAATAATAGATATGAAACTCAAAAAATTGTGATATATTTTGTCATATCCAACAAATTCTTGAATGTGATATTGAACTGAATAATAAGTAATAAAATCTTGAAGTCGAGTTGAGGGTCTAGTGACACAAGATGATCTTCGTAACGGGATTACATCCGCTGCCCTTTCATCTATAAACCCGTCAGTGACAATTCTAGGTTCAGCTTCTGGAACAACAGTTGCCTCAATTTCTCGATCCACTTCTGAATTTTCTTGATTTGCAGATTCATGACCTAAAGCACTTTGTTCTACAGATTCATGACTTGAAGCACAGCTCCCATTGTTGGCTTCGACACCCCCATTGTTGACTTTGGCTTCACCAGTCCCATTAACATCCATAGGAACAAGAGCAAATTCATAGGAAAATTCTTATAATAATCTGTGCACCCCCCCCGAATGTGGCTCTTGTTAGGAAAAAACATATGAGTTTCATCAAATACAACATCCCAAGAAATGTAGATACGCTTTGTGTAAGGGTCATAACACTTGTAGCCTTTCTTGATAGATGAATAACCAACAAACACACATTTCCTGGCACGAGGATCTAGCTTTCCACTAGTTTGAGAGTGAACATAGCAGACACACCCAAAAATCCTCAAGTGAGATATATCAAATTTTCGCCCATACAACACTTCCATAGGAGTTATATACCATAACACTCAACTAGGGAGTCTATTAATTAAATAACAGCTAGTCAGAACTGCATCTGCCCAATAGGATTTAGACAAATTCGCAGAGAATAACAAGGCCTGGGTGACCTCCAGTAGGTGACGATTTTTTCTTTCAGCTATCTCATTCTGTTGTGGAGTACCCACACATGTTGTCTTGTGGATAATACCCTTGCTTCGTAAAAATACCTGAAATATCTGATTGGTGTATTCGGTACCATTGTCAGTACGAAGAACCTTCACAGAAGTATTAAATTGATTACTCACCATATTGCAAAAATCCTAGAAAACTGTAAGCACTTCACTTTTGTACTTAAGAAGATAAAGCCAGGTAACTCTCAATTTATCATCAATAAAGGTAACAAAATACCAAAAACCTTCTCTAGAATCAACAAGAGAGTATCCCTAAATGTTTGAATGTACCGAAGCAAACAATGCAGTTAATTTATGCAAATGTTTAGGGAAAGACAACCTATGTTGCTTAGCAAAGTGACATGGATCACAACTACTAGAATCATGAGTCAAAGACATGTTTAAGGACTGCAACACCCGATCTGAAGGATTACCCATGCGCCAATGCCATAGACGAGAGGTATCCACATTCCCTTACCTAGCCACCAACGCTTCACCATGCAAATCTAAGGTGTACAGCCCATCCCGAAGTTGTCCTTCACCAATCATCCTCTTGGTATTCGCGATCCTGGAACAACACCTTCTGTGGAGTAAAAATGACATTACAATTCCACTGTTTAGTACATTTGCTCACAGATATTAAATTAGAAGATAATCCTGGAACAAATAAAGCCTCAGTTTTTTTCGAAAGCACATTCAGTTACCCAACACCTTGGGTTGGCACTTGCACTCCGTTAGCTACTGTGATCGGTGGATACAAAGAGCTAGAAGTAGTGTTAGATAGAATAAGTGGGGAACTACACATATGGTCCGTGGCACCAGATTCAACAGTAAATCGATTTCTAGACTCAACAGAAAGTGCACTAATATTACCAGAAGTCTTGGCCAAATTTACGGATTCAGTGCTAAAGAGACCCAAACCATGTGTCTGAAGTAGTTGCTAAACCTTCAGTGCTAGAGACTCCAACTTGGATTGGAAGTCTATGGTATTCCCTTGAATTCCTATCTTAGTGTCTGAACCTTTGTCCTTATTTGGACGCAGCTGAGGGTGTAGAATCCAACATCGTTCCTTGGAATGCCCATCTCGATCACAATGATTGCAATGGAAATGAAAGGGCTTCTTTCCTTTCCCTTTGACAAACCGAGTAATACCATCACTTTGCCTGGCATTGGAACTAACAACATTTGTAGAGTGTTCTGATGAGCCTGTTGATGGTGCCACAATCAAGTCAAAATGCATGACTCTCCTCCTTGTTTCTTCACTTTGTATTATGGAGCAAACGGTATTAAAGGACAGCAACTACGGCCTCATAAGAATGTCACGTTTGGTGTCTTCAAACTCCAGCCTTAGGCTTGCCAAGAGATAAAAAATTCTATCTTGTTCTTCCCTTTGCACATAGTCACGCACATTCTGGGTTGCAGGTCTGTATTGACGAAGTTCATTCCACCGTTTTTTTATGTTCCCTAGATGTTCTATGAATGATTGATTTGCACCTTGCCTAGAGGTAGCAAGACCTTGTTGAAGCTCAAAGATTCGAGATGCATTATTGGCTTGACCATACATCTCAGACAACGAATCCCACAATGTTTTGGCCGAATCTGAGTAAGCAAAAATCTCATAGATTTTAGGCTCCATTGAGTTGAAGATCCAAGTCATAATGCTGTGATTGCTTGCTTGCCATTCTTCAAAATTTGGATGACTTTCATCAGGGGCTTTAGTTTGCCCAGTATTATGTCCAAGCCTTGATTGGCCTCCAAGTGCAATGGTAACTACTCGTGACCATGGGAGAAAATTCCTTCCATTTAGCAAAATAGATGTAAGACGTTGGTTATTTCCCTCATGCACCACGGCCTTCGCTGATGCTAATTCAGAGCTCGCACCTTTGTTGGGAAGTTTTCCAGATTCCAATTCTGAAATTGTCATGGTGCTCACCCAAAAAACGACACAAAAAGGATGAGGCAAGTTCTTCAAATAATCAGGGTCATAACCCGCTCTGATACCACGAAGAAAAGCAGAAAATCACACAAAGACACAAAAGGTTACGAGGTTCGGCAATGTGCCTATGTCCTCAGACAAAGCTGTCATTCTCTTTTTTTGTTATTTTTGTTGTGTTGAGCATCTGCCATTGTTCAACCATATGTACAAGAAAGGTTGCTACAACTAAGGAAACAAGCAACTAGAATAAAATTAGAAAAAGGAAGAGATCCCAGAATTATAAGAATACAATATTAACAAATCTCCTTTCTTAAGATGGGAGAGAAAATCATGCCAACAGTTTGGTAGATGGATTTGGGAGTGAAGAGGGTGGTGTTTGGGCAGCAATGCCCTATATAAGTTGGTGCAGCTTCAGTAATGTGAGTGCAAATACTGAGAAATTAACGAAGAAGAAGAAGAAGAAGAAGAAGATGAGAGAGAGGCGAATGGTGCTGCAAGAATTCATTTTTTGATGATTGGCTAGCTGAGAAGAGACATTCAGAAGATATTTATATAGGGGTGTGTCAAATCAGAACTTTGGCTATGTATTGACCACAAGTCAATGCGCAATTCAACTAAATTTATGAAAGACTTTGATTATGTAGGCCACTTGGGTTGCCCGTACCGTAAGTCAATTAAGTCAACTTTTGCTGGAGTCTTCCCTTCTTTTGTACGCAAGCGAAGACTTGTAGAGAGCATTAAAGTCAAGGGCACTTTGGATCTCGTTCAACGTATGCATAGTGATGGGCTAGGTCTGACTTGTAGGCCCCGCACGTCTTTAATAAGGAAAAAGTCAGAAAAGAAAAGAAAAAGAGGGCCGAACGTTTCGCAACAGTAGAGAAGTGAGAGTAGTGGCATTTTCTTGCTGAAAAAGAAAAGAGAGAAAGAGGCTGAGAGCGCGCGCAGCTTCAAAGAGGAGCAGATAAGGTGAAACTATGTCGGGATTGGCGGTGATTTTGCTATGTTGATCCAGTTTGTTCGTTGAAATCCTTTCCCAAATTGTCTCTTAACTTCCCGGATTGTGATTAAAGTTTTTATACTCTTTTGTTAATCTACCTTTATTGTGATGATATATTATTGTATTAGATGTATTGAGCCTCTGGCTGCTGGCTAGAGATGAATTCTTTTGAGTGGCCTTGTGTTTTTTCCCGAATTGGCTATTTCACATAAAATTTTGGGTCTCATTTTTTTACTTTGTATTTAATTTTTGGCACTATATTTACTTGTTTAGGGTTAATAGTACTGAAATATTGTAATTAGTTGCCGTTGAGATTGATTTGATATTAGTTCATTGAGTTTGGGGGGAAGGTATCGATCCTAGACAGGCTTAAGTCCTCAACAATTGATGTCATCTTTCCCCAACAAAGTGGAATCAAAGCTAGCATTGATGGAGGAAACCATTGGCACCATGCTTAAGTTAAATGCCTCATATTATTTTATTTGGACATCTCAGATTAAAGACATATTGTCTTGTCAAAATTTATATGATCCCATCACTGGGGATAGAGGTAAAGAAGACAAAGAAGATAAAGAACAGGAGCAAATCAATCAAAAAACAGTTGGTTTCATTCACAATATATTGATCATAATTTTTTATATCATGCTCCTCAAGAAACAAATGTTAACACATTGTGGAGGAAATTGTAAAATGTGTGTAAGAGGGGTTCTCACAAAATAAAGCATTTTTAATTAATAGATTTGTAAATTTAAGATACAAGGAATAGACTAGCATGTCTGAGCAATCGACTCAACTTTATGATGTTGTACATTAGTTGAAAATCTAGAAATTGATCTCGGTGATGAGTCGTTGACATGGCATTTTTAACTTAATTTTTTTCTCTTACGAAGCTTTTTTTTTTAAATTATTTTCTTCTTCAAAATCTTATTTAAATTACATTAAAAAACTAAAAAGCTAAAATTTTAATTTAAAAAATTGAAAAAAATAATGGTAAGGTGCAAGCTAGGTAGCACGGACACGGCGACATAAACACGCGACACGACACGACACGACACGCGACACGTTATTTCTCAAAAGTAGAGAATTCCGACACGTTTCGACACATTATATATTAAATGAATATTTTTATTTTTAATTAATTTAATTCAAATTTAGTATTTTTATTTTTCGAAATTATATTTTAATCTCATTTATTTATTTTTCCATTAAAAAAAAAATCTCTACCACACCCCACCCTCTTCTAGTTCTTTCCCTCGTCCATTTTCCCCCTCCCCCCAAAATTTATTTTTCTTTCCCTCCCAACCATCGTTCGTTCCCCCCCCGCCCCCACCCCAAATTTATTTTCTTTTCCCTCCCCTTCACCGACGACAGGCTGTCCCTGTCTCTTCCTCCCCCAATACCCGATGGCCCATCAAAAACCCGTCCGTCTCTTCCCCTCCCCCAATACGCGATTGCCCATCAAAAAACCCTAGCTCCGCACGACCCTTCCTCTTCTCGTTCCTCGCCGCTCGCCGCTCGCCGCACAAACCCCTTTCCTCGCCGCTCACCGCTCGCCGCACGACCCCCTTCCTCGCCGCTCGCCGCCTCTTGCCGCTCGCCGCACGACCGCCTTCCTCTCCTCTTCCTCTCGCCTTTGGCCCTTTCTCCCTTGCAGCTACAACCTCGTCGGATCTGTCGCAGCATCACAGTGGCAGCCATCTCTCGCCGTCGCGGCCTCGTCTCTACTCCCTGGCCGTCGCTTCCACCCTCCATTATCTTCCGGACACGCGTGTCGAAACGTGTCGGGCACGCGTTGACCGCGTGTCGGATTTTCGACACGCGTTGACCGCGTGTCCGACCGTGTTGACGTTGATATAGCTAGTATAAACACCTAGAGGGGGGGTGAATAGGTGTAAAAACAATTTATCAAGATACGAAAGCAATACTAGGCAAACAATAAAAAGAAGGTCCTCTAAAACAGATTATGATCAAAATAAGAGAGTAGGGAAGAGAAAAATTGAACATAGGATTTATAGTGGTTCGGCTTATTCCAAGCCTACGTCCACTCTTTCGCACCGACACCCACCGATCGGATTTCACTATGAACAAAAGAGAAGTTACAGCAATGCTTTCCCTTGATTCCACAAAGTGTAGATATTTTACCACACTTCCTCAAGGTATCTCAAAATATAGACTCTCTTTTGCGTACAAGATTTAGCTCAGTAAATGAATTGACTAAGAATAAGGAGCTTCAGACTTTGGAATTCTTCTATCGTGCACACCCGCTTCGAACAACTGGAACGTCTTCCTTATATACTCCTTTATGCCATCATACCCGTTGGCACTTACAAAAGGAATTCTTCCAATCTTCCCATTGGACAGAATCAATTAGGAAGATCATTCGAGCCATTAAAGGAACATGTCGATAGCCCATCAATCCTGCTCGCCCATACAATCAGGATCTCGGTTTCCATAAGTAGAACCTTCCAAGTATGCTTAGCCAATCATCGGATCTTCAATCAATCTTGATTCGAATAAAGAAATCCGTTATGTCATATCCAGCCAAGAGATCTTCGTCAGTCGATAAGATCAAATCCTTAACGAAACACACAGTCCTGGATAGACCTTCTTCGACAAACTACAGGTGTCAATGGGAATAGACTTTGAGTCTTGAGTCCGCGAGTCGCGCAGTCCAAAGGTCTTCGACTTTAAATAGTAGAGTCTCGTAAATCTTCGACTAGATCGATGGAAATGTTTTGTCGCTTCAAAATATTCCGAAAGATTTCTCCAACAATCTCCCCTTTTTGATGGTGACAAAACTTTCCCCGCAGATTTGAATATCTTTGACCCGCAAAACATTACTTAAGCAAATATGGATATCTCATAAAGATTAATGATAACACTAGAATCTGCAACCTTAGAAAATAGGTTAGTGAGAGTAAAGCCATTTATAAGACAATACTTAATATAAGTAGTTAAATCCAAATCCCAAATTCAGTCCACAACCAGATAGACACACAAGTCAAACATCAAAACAAACAAACTAAAAAATTAAGTTCAAAGTTTTCAAATCTTGCATCTCTCCCCCTTTTTGTCATCATAAAAAAAGTTGAGATAAAGTCAAGATTGCTTGGGAATACGAACAAGCTGGAAATCTCCCAATGACTAGACGATGCCTTCAAGTTTTCAAATCTTCCTTCGTTGAGCTACCTCTTCACTTTTAGCATTGGCTTGAATCAAGAGTAAGAGCTTGGATCGATCATTCAAAGAAACCGAAGAAGCTTGTCCAAAGATTCTCGCAAGTTCTGAACTTCGTATCCCAGAGCATATATCTGACCCCGCATTTCCAAGAGAACATCAAGAATTCTGTGGAAGTCTGCTGAATTATCATCATAGTCACGCAGATTTGGCGATGAAGCTTCATGTTCCTCCTCAGGAAATTGAGAGGCATAAATGTCCTCGGATCCGCTGGAGAGCGGCTGACTCCTTCACTGGTAGCAGGATATGAGGACATTCCTCTTTTCTCACCATCTCCCCCTGTTTCCATGCCTTCAGGTGGAGAAGAGTGTTCTTCATGCTCTCCTTCCTCTGGATTTCCTCTTTCTTCTTCTTCTTTTTCAAACCTTTCTTCCTCTGCTTCTTTTTCTTCAGCTTCTCTCTCCTCTGATTCTTTTTCCTCCGCTTCTTTTTCTTCTGTTTCTTTTTCTTCTACTTCTCTTTCCTGTCGTTCCATTGATTTTGGAACAGAACGACTCAGGTTCTTCAATGCCATAGCAGAAATGGTGATGTCATCCTCATCATCTTCATCCTCAATGATGAGAGCTCTTCTCTTTTTGGATGAAGTGACCATAGGCTCCTTTCCTTTTCTTTTTGCTGCCAAAGAGATTTGATGAGGCTTGGCAGGGGTTGTCTCCTTGAATTTCTCCAAAGCCCTGTTGAGTTCTTTCAGATGCATTTTGGACACCATTTTCAGTCCTACCACCATTTTATCACACGGTTGAACACAAAGAAATTGTGGAGGCTGAATATTCAAATGTCTGAATAACTTAGACACAAGACTTGGATAAGGAAGCTGACCATTGTCCTTCACCACTGCTCTATACATGTGGAACAAAATAGTGTGAGGAAGAGAAAACCTTTTTCCAAAGCATTGATGGCGTACATCGTTTTGCCTCCGAGTTTGAGACATCGTCTTTGAAGTAGATTTCGGTCCGAGGCAATTTATCACAATCTTGTGAAGCGAGAATGTTAAATGCACGCATTCTTGAGTAGGAAATTCTTCCCTCTCGTCCTTTCGTCCTTAACAAGTTCCAATGTAGCACGAGCAATAGAGACATTAATTGATTGATATTTTCCTCTCTCAACCCCAATAACATCAGCTAGCATATCTACATCCACCACAAAGTCCTGATCTCGGACACTAAAAGAAATTTTATTCGCATCCAAGAAGCTGAGATTCGAATAAAAATATGCAGTTAGTTTAGCATAGGCTTCTGTAGTGTCAGAACAGAATTGTTCAAGTTGAAGAGAACGAAACTTTTCCCTCAAATTAACATGCACAGCATCAAGGAAATCAAAATCCACACTCCTAGGGTTTATCACCCCACGCTTCAACAATTTGGAGTATAGATCCTTCTGTTCCTTCGATCAAAACAAGTCTGTCCTTTTTCCTCGAATTTTTGCCGCAATACCCATTCTCGGTTGAAATTGACTGTAAAATTTATCATCATCATTCCCATCTATCGGATTCAGTCCTCCAACACGCGGATCACTTGGGATATTTGCAAGGGATTCTTCTGCCATCCCCTTAGGAGCAATTCCCAAACGCTCCATAGTTCGCAAAAAGATGAACTCATTTCCATATCCCTTGTCCTTAAGAAACTCGTCGATGTAGTTCAATGGAGTACCGCTCCTCTTTAAAGCATGGTAAAGCTTATAAATAAAAGAGGGCTTTTGAGTTCTTACAGAACTGGCTCCTTCAACGATTTCTTCTTCTTCGGGATGACCAAACCACCCCGTGAACTAGTTGGTGAAGAATGACGCGCGAGAATGTTGTGGGCTCTGTTCTTGATGGGTGACTCCTCTTCCTCAGTGAGATCAAAGTGAGTAGGCCCCTCACTCATTTGCCGTGGTCCCCTGCTTGCAATCCTCGAAGACTTCCTTGACGACGACATCTTTCACAGTCTTGAAAGATTCCGAACTTGACTTTTCCCAAGAAGATGATAACTTTTTCGAAGATTAAACAAGCGAAGAAGACAGTAGTGAAAGATCGATGCTTTTTAGGGTTTTTGAACGAAGAGGAACTGACTGTATATAGGTCAGTCGAAGAGAGGTATACCAAGCGTCGTAAAGGAAAGTAAAAGATGCCCCTTTTTAAAAAAATAACTGCCTTTTTCAAAACAGATACCTGCCATTTTTAAAATATTAACTCCTTTTTGAAAAAGAAAAGATTGCATTTATCACGGAAATTGAAGATAGCAAAAATCAATTATAGATAGATGATCGTACCTTTCCGAGATTTAATAATTAGAGAAAATAACTTACAGTCAAGAACCTTGTTTGTATGAGTCCGAAAGTCTCTAGACTTTAACTTCTTCAAGCTTCGGGATGTTGAGTCCGGAACGGATGATTTCAAATTGATTTTTCTCCAAAGGCTTTGTAAATATATCCGCCGAGTTGGTTCTTTGAGTCAACAAACTAAATCAAAATCTCTCCATTTTGAACATGATCTCTAATGAAGTGATGTCGAATCTCTATATGCTTCACTCTTGAGTGAAGGATTGGATTTTTGGTAAGATTGATTGCACTAGTGTTGTCACAGTTAATCTCCGTGCATGAATCTTCAATTCCAAAGTCTCTTAGCTGTTGTTTTATCCACATAATTTGTGAACAACAACTTCCGAGAGCTACATACTCTGCTTCTGCTTTAGAAAGAGCTACTGTATTTTGTTTCCTTGAAAACCAAGACACCGTCCCGTTTCCAAGTAGTTGACAAGTGCCCAAAGTGCTCTTTCTATCAACTCGCAACCAGCTAGATGCGTCTCGAGTATCCAAGAAGTGTAAAGTCTCCTTTTTAGGATACCAAAGACCGATGCTTGAAGTTGAAGCAATGTATTTGATAATACGCTTTGTAGCATTTAGATGAGATTCTTTAGGGTCTCGCTTGAAATCTAGCACAAATGCAAACACTAAACAAAATGTCGGTCTAGAAGCAATAAGATAAAGAAGTGAACCAATGATACTCCCGTATAGCTTCCGGTCAACTTTCTTTCCTCCTTCATCTTTGTCTATCTTCAAAGAGCTTGACATTGGTATTTCAGTCTTTTTGCAATTTTCCAGTCCAAACTTTTTGACAAGATCATTAGCATATTTTTCTTGATGAATAAAGGTCCCTTCCTTCAATTGTTTCACTTGAAGTCCAAGAAAGAAGGTTAGTTCACCCATCATGCTCATTTCAAATTCATTCCGCATAGACTTAGAGAAATTCTTGCACAAACTTTCATTAGAGGATCCAAAAATAATATCATCAACATATATTTGAACAAGCAGAAAACTTTTGCTTTCTCTTTTGATAAATAGAGTAGTGTCTACTTTACCTTTAACAAAGCCATTTTGAATTAAAAACTTACTCGGCTGTCGTACCAAGCTCGAGGTGCTTGCTTTAAACCATACAAGGCCTTTTTCGATCCCGAATCGAGTCGGTTTCTTTGGGTCTTCAAACCCAGGTGGTTGTTCCACATAGACTTCCTCATGGATAAATCCATTCGGAAAGCACTTTTGACGTCCATTTGGAATAACCTGAAATTCTTATAACAAGCAAAAGCAAGTAATAATCGAATTGCTTCTAACCTTGCTGCGGTGCGTAAGTCTCGTCATAGTCTATCCCTTCTTCTTGCGTATATCCCTTGGCCACGAGTCTTGCTTTGTTTCTTATGACTTTTCCTTTTTCGTTCATCTTGTTCCTAAAAACCAATTTAGCTCCAATAATAGATTTACCTTTTGGTTTAGGAGTCAACTCCCAGACATCATTAATGCTGAATTGTATGAGTTCTTCTTGCATAGCTTCAATCCAGCTTTCATCGATAAAGCTTCTTCTATGCTTTTGGGTTCTATTTCGAAATAAGAGCCACAAAGCACTAGACTCTTCGCGCCTTTTGGATCTTGTGCGAATTCCTTCATTAATGTCGCCAATAATGAGATCTTTGGGATGATTTGGACTTATGCTTCCGATTCTTGATTGATTTTTCAGGTTGATGATCACTTCCTTCATTTGAATCTTTAGTAACCACTTGTTCTGGTCTTTCGAGTCCGAGTTGCTTCTTTAGACTTCATAGAGTCCAAGCGAGGTTCGCATTCTTCAAGATGAGTCTCGAATCGATTCATTTTGCATAGAATCTTGGAATTTGACATTCATTGATTCTTCCACAGATTGAGTTTTCTTGTTATAGACTCTGTAGGCTTTGCTCGAGGTAGAATATCCAAGGAAGATGCCTTCGTTTGATTTTTCTTCAAACTTGCCAACTCGATCATTTGCGTTTTTCAAAATAAAGCATTTACATCCAAACACATGAAAGTATGAAACAATGGGTTTCTTTCCTTTGAATAACTCATAGGGGGTTTTTTCCGAGAATTGGTCTTAGAAAAACTCTATTAATGATATAACATCTTTGTAGAAACCTGCCTTTCAGCCCAAAAACGCGAGGAAATGTTGCTTTCAATTAAAAGAGTTCTAGCCATTTCTTGAAGCGACCTATTCTTTCTTTCCACAACTCCGTTTTGCTCGGAGTATATGGAGAGGAGAATAAATGCTGAAAACCAGATTCATCACAAAATTTTGTAAAATCTTGATTTTCAAATTCACCTCCATGGTCTGTTCTTATACTTGAAATAACATATCCTTTTTCATTTTGAACCTTTTTAGCAAAATTTTAAAAGTAAGAGAATGTTTCAGACTTACTTGCCAGGAAATATACCCAGGTAAATCGTGAGTAATCATCCACAATTACTAGGCAATATTTCTTACCTCCAATGCTTTGTGTTTGGTTGGTCCAAAGAGATCCATATGCGAAGCCGCAATACACGATTAGTTGAAACTTGATTTATTGGTTTAAAGGAATTTCTTACCCGCTTTCCCAATACGCATGGAGTGCATAGATCAGACTTTTGGTATGATAAATTGGGTAAACCACGAACAAGCTTCTTTGATGAAATTTTAGCTATCTGCTTCATATTGATGTGCCCAAGCTTTCTGTGCCATAAGTTCGCTTCGTCTTGAATTGAGATCAGACATTTCGTTTCATCTGGTTTCACGTCCAAGAGGTAGATATTTCCATGTCTTCGACCCATAAATGACTCGAGTAGAATCTTTTTTGGTTCCCGAACATATTCCCTCTTGAAAGTTTATTTTGAAACCGGTATCACACGGTTGATCGATATCGAGCGGATTGTAGTTGAGTCCTTCCACTAGGGAAACATTGCTTATTGTGAGGTTTCCAATCTTTACAGATTCCAAACCCCACAATTCTTCCTTTCTTGTTTCCTCCAAATGAGACTTTTCCACCATTTACTTGAACGAGCTTTATGAAGCAATTTGAATCTCCCGTCATATGTCTTGAGCATCCACTATCCAGATACCATTTTACCTTTTTCTTGACAAGTGACTCGCATTTAAAAAGGAGACTCAAGCTTTCTTTGGTACCCATATTTTCTTGGGTCCATTGGTGTTAGTATGATATGCGGTTTTTGCCCATACCTTTTTAACAGGTTTCCAAACCATAGAACATTCCTTTTCAAAATGATCTGTACTATTGCACTTTGAGCATCTGAGAGCATTTCGTCCTACTGGTTTTACAAAAACCTTTTCGAAATGATTTTTGTAAGCATTTCTTGTGAGTCTTTGCTTAATTCTTTCCTTCACTTTAGGAAAATCAATTAGAGGAATGGTTTCCACAGTCATTCCCGGACAGCATTTATTGAAATAAGGTCTTTGTCTTTGAAAGAATTTTCTCAAGTTTCTCGATCCTATTGAAAATCTTTTTGAAATATTCGATATGTCAATTTTTAAAAATTCATTTTCTTTTAAAAGATTTTCTTTACTTTCTTTGAGAGTAGAAACATTCATGTCGAACATTTCAACTTTTCTTTCAAAGCATTTTCCCGTTGTTTTAGTGTAGAGTTTTCCTTTTTGAGTTCGGAAATCCTTTTAAGAGAAGTCTTAAGACTAGAACACAGCTCATCAATGTATTTAGAAACTTTAATAGGGATTTTAAAGTTACTTACCTCAAACTCACCGTCCGAGTCCGAGTCCGAGTCTGTCTCGGAGTTTGAATCGAGTCCGATTGTGCCATCGACATATATTGGCATAATTATCATCACTTTCTTCACACTCGTATCACTCCAGGTTTCGCTTTAAGAGCCTTTCGATACTTTTCAGCTTTTCCTTTCTTCTTCCTCGAAGAGGACGGTTGGGTCCGATGTGTCCTTTTTCTTATATTCAAAGCAGACTATATCTTTGTTTGATTCATCATCCTCAACGAGACTTAGTCTCGTTGCTTTTGAAAACTTTATTTCTTTGGATTGAATCTTCTTCCTTTTCTGTTCAGCTTTTCGAATCTTCTTATCATAAGTGCAAGCTCCTCATCATCCATATCGCCTTCGGAACCGTAACATCGAATCATCATTGGATTTTAATGCAATGGATTTCTTACCTTTAGGAAATTCGTCTTCATTGATTCATTCCACTTCATAAGACTGAAGAGTTCCAACCAACTCATCGACAGATAGTGGCATGATTCTTTGTGTCTCTCTTATTGAGGTCTTTATGTGATTCCAATCCTTGGAGAGTCCACGCAATAGCTTGTTTACTTTCATGGAATCAGAAATTGGTTGACCTTGATTTTCAAGACCATTCACGATTTCTGTAAAACGACTAAACATGTCAGTTATAAATTCTCCTGAATTCATTTTGAAGGCTTCGTATTGATCGAGGAGAATGTTGATTCTGGTCTCTTTCACTCGATCAGTTCCTTCATAGGTAATATGTAATCTATCCCAGACTTCTTTTGCTGTAATACAAGAAGATATTCGGTTATATTCAGTAGGTGACAAGGCACAATATAAAGAATAAATTGCTTTTGCGTCAAGAGCTTGTCTCTTGATTATCTCTTCCTAAGTCATTTCACAAGACTCAATAGTATCTTTTCCTCTCTCTGAGACAGATGCAGCTTTAGGAGTGATTCCTTTTTCTACAACGTTCCATTCCAGAGGATCCTTTGATCTTAAGAACACTTTCATCTTGTTTTTCCAGATGTTGTAATCCTTTCCGTCAAAGTAAGGAGGTCTTGTATTGCTTTGCCCTTCCACCAGCCCTGGAGCTAACATACTAGCCATGGATCTTTAACTCTGAAGTAAAACACTTCAAACAAAATGAGTACACAGACTCTGATACCAATTGATATAGCTAGTATAAACACCTAAAGGGGGGGTGAATAGGTGTAAAAATAATTTATCAAGATACGAAAGCAATACTAGGCAAACAATAGAAAGAAGGTCCTCTAAAACAGATTATGATCAAAATAAACAGAGAGTAGGGAAGAGAAAAATTGAACACAGGATTTATAGTGGTTCGGCTTATTCCAAGCCTACGTCCACTCTTTCGCACTGACAGCCCACCGACCGGATTTCACTATGAACAAAAGAGAAGTTACAGCAATGCTTTCCCTTGATTCCACAGTGTAGATATTTTACCACACTTCCTCAAGGTATCTCAAAATATAGACTCTCTTTTGCGTACAAGATTTAGCTCAATAAATGAATTGACTAAGAATAAGGAGCTTCAGACTTTGGAATTCTTCTATCGTGCACACCCGCTTCGAACAACTGGAACGTCTTCCTTATATACTCCTTTATGCCATCATACCCGTTGGCACTTACAAAAGGAATTCTTCCAATCTTCCCGTTGGACAGAATCAATTAGGAAGATCATTGGAGCCATTAAAGGAACATGTCGATAGCCCATCAATCCTGCTCGCCCATACAATCAGGATCTCGGTTTCCATAAGTAGAACCTTCCAAGTATGCTTCGCCAATCATCGGATCTTCAATCAATCTTGATTCGAATAAAGAAATCTGTTATGTCATATCCAGCCAATAGATCTTCGTCGATCGATAAGATCAAATCCTTAACGAAACACACGATCCTGGATAGACCTTCTTCGACAAACTACAGATCGTCAATGGGAATAGACTTTGAGTCTTGAGTCTGGCAGAGTCTGGCAGTCCAAAGGTCTTCAGACTTTAAATAGTAGAGTCTGCAAATCTTCAGACTAGACTGATGGAAATGTTTTGTCAGCTTCAAAATATTCCAGAAAGATTTCTCCAACAGACGTGTTCGACACGCTCCGACACGTGTCGGACACGCTCCGACACGTGTCGGACACGACACGGAAGCACGGACAACGTGTCCGTGCTTCATAGGGTGCAAGAGGCACCATCACTAGCCTTAGGGTAGGGCCCATGTCACCTAAAATGTGGCGCCCTCACCCTTGTTAGGCCTGAGCACCCTCTTTTGGACTTGCAAGGGTCAGCCACCCTTGCCCATGGTCGACGACCCTCGTTGGCCCCTCTAGCAGTTGGTGGCGGTGCCCCACTAGCGAGCCCTACTCTTTTTTTTTTTAATATAAAATTTTAGCATTTTTATTTTTAATCTAATCTAAGTAAGATTCGAAGAAGAAATAACAAAAAAAGCCATATGAGAGAGATAAATTAATTTAAAGATGCTATATATGCATTTTTTGTTGGATAAATTGACAGTGTCAACGAAGAATTTGATTACGCTTTTTGAAAGTTTTAGGACTCAATTGCACTTTTGTGACAAGTTTAAGACTTCTGGTGCACTTTAGCGACAAGTTTTATGTGAATTAAATTTAATAGCCATTGGAAATGGAATATATGGAACTAAACTAAGTCAAATTGATCTAACAAAATTGTCGTGAAATGAACTGATTGGATGTTTATGATCTTGTGATTTATATCATGCATAACGTTACTAAAGCCATGACCTTTCTTGCTTCTTGTTTGATGCCTCTGTTATGGGAGACTTGTTGCGACCCTCCGAACAAATTACCCCTAAGATGGTTAATGGATTAACAAGGAAGCGCAGACAATTCCTCTTGCGAGGTGGTGCTAGTAATTGGCCCAAGTTCTCCAAAATCCTAACAAGTGCAGCTTGATTTCCTTGGTTAATTATGTAATGCTATTTTTAATTTAAGAACGGCCACCAAACTATTAAAGGTTGCTTAGAGGCCAAGTAAAACGTGAGAGGTCATTTTACTTTTTCAAATTAGAGACTCGAGCCTAGGGCCTCAATAGCGCTAGATGTCTATCTAATGCCTAATTTGGTATCTTTTCCTCTTTCTTGAAAACATTTAATCATGCGATCTTTCCAACTTTTAAAATCCAAAGCAAACACATCTACATGACCACACATAATCAAAGTTGTATAACACAAGAACATTAACCATCAAAATAACATCATACCAAGTAAAATACTATCATATCAAAAGCAATTGAGGTGCAACAAGAAAACCTAATATGAGTCGGGCAAAAAATATTCATTCTCTTGTTATTGAACCTTGGAATAGGACTCTTGAGGCTGCTAATAATTAAATTTGCAAATGGCCTAGATTAAGGAGTGCATGTCTCCTAAAAGCTAAATGATGATAATAATGATAACATGATTAGATATCTAAACTATACCAACAACGTGTTGGTTAAATTTAAATTAATAACCATAATGAAATTCTATAAATATGAGGCGAGCATGCGAAGGTGACTCGGGAATGATGCAATAATGCAATGGGTTGTCCAAAACCGACCCTCCAGCCCATTAGGTTTGCTGGACAGTCAGCTAAATGTGCTCATTTGCCCACTAAACAGTTTCAAATAAACATGGAATCTTGGTGACAGGTGAATGATAATGTGTGATTCAACTAAAATATGATATTAAACATCGTAAGTTGCAAAAGAAATAAGGTTAATCACATCCAAGGACCGATCCTTGGAACCGATTGATGCCAGGTCTCAAACTTCGCAAGAATGACATTCAACAAAGGAATCGACATTACATCTTAATCTATCATAGAATATGATATTGACATGAGCAAATAACGAAGAAAAGTGAGCTTGACACCCTAGGGCCCTCGGCCAAAGCATGGGGCGAGACACATCTGCAAGATTTTTCAACAAAAAATCAAGGGAAATGGCTAGACAAAGCTAGTAGGGGTGTGACATCTTGAATTTTCGACTTTGTCTCGAATATATGAAATGGGCTTTTTGTCAATGCACCTATGGTCCTTTCTCTCTGAGCTGATCACTCACGAGTTAACTAACCTATTAGGTGAAGCCGTTAAGGGATATAAACGCGGCAGACTTGAGAATTCGATCAGAAATTGAATGCTCGATCGTGATAATCGGCAAGGGTCAATACGACGCCGTTATAATTGAAAAATGATCGGATATAGGTCGATTCGATGTAATGACGTTATTGAATTGCGGGTGATTCCGCATGATTGCAAAATTCACGTCGAATGGCACTAACTCGATTTTCTGTCAATTCTGTACTCGGTACTCGTAACTGAAATATTGAGATTTTTACGACAATCAAGAGTTGCCGACGAGTCGGAGATGCACAAACGTGGATCGAAAATTATCAACCACGAGTCAAACGCAATAAAATCCCTAAAAGTTACCTGGTAGGTTAGGTCACGTTAAAATCGCATTCGGTTGATTTTAATCCCGAAATTGAACTCGGTTTCGGGAATTGAACGTTCGAGTGTTTCTCGAATTTTTTTTTAGCACCTCGTCCCATCTTTTCGGAAAATTCCGTCGAGCCTGAAATTGTGCAGAAAAATCAAATATGGCAAATTAAAATAAGAAGAATTCGTATGGGCAGCTTGTTGTGGTAAGTAGGCCACCAAAAAGGTTTTGTTTGTGAAGGATATGAGGGAAAATTGGCCATTGGTTGATGCTTGGACTTTGTGGGCTGAATTAGAGGAATTTTGGATACCAATTTGGTTTATTTGGTGAAGAAAATGGAAGAAATTCGTAGGGGCTGCGGCATGGGCATTTTTGGGCTGCCAATTGGTTTAATTTGTGGAGAAAAAAAGAGAAATTCGTATGGCAGCTCTAGCTGGATTTTTAGGACACCAAAATGCATTGTTTTGTGAAGACTAGAAGGGAATTTTGGCATTGGATGGAGCCTTGACAAAAATGGGTATGAAGACTTTGGCACGAGTCATGAGTGCAAGATATTTCCTCTTGGATGGCCATTGGCTGCATGGTGGACTTTCATGGCCTTTGTCTCCCATCTCTTCCTTCTCTCCTCTCTCTCCCCCCTTGGTGCGAGAACCCCTAGCCGACCCTTGCTTATGCTTTCCTCCTCTTCTTTCTTATTTTCTTCCTTCCTTCCTTTGGTTTTTGCTTCTCTTCATTCTGTGTAATGACCCAGGTCCCACTGTGTAATACTGTCCGCTTTGGACACTGAGTCCTCACGGTTTTAAAATGTGTTATGTAGGGGCAGAGGCACTCCTCTTCTAAGCCATAATATTGTCCTTATTGGGCCCCGCACTGGTGCGGACGCACCACCATCCTAGTCGGGTCACCCCTCAAGGTTTGTTCTTAGCACAGCGGAAGCATGTGTGAAATGCGTTTTAAAGCCATGAGGGCCGAAGGCCCAAAGCAGACAATATTACACAGTGGAAGGCTCGGGTCCTTATAAATGGTATCAGAGCCGACTCCCGACCGCGTGTGGGGCTGTAGCGAGGACGCTGTGCTCCTAAGGGCTGGAGAGTGTGACAGCCCAAGCGACGGTGAGCGGGGAGGAGGGATGGTGGTGCGTCCGCGCCTCGGTCCCCGGACGTGCGCAGGGAAGGGGAAAGGGTCCCTCTCTAGTCCCACATCATTTAGGAGGGAATCCTGCGCTAGTTTATAAAGGCTTGGGTTCTCTAACCTGTGTAATAAGTTTAAAGCCGTGAGGACTTATTGTCCAAAGCAAACAATATTATACAGTGGGGCCCGGGTCATTACATTCTGTTCTTGCCAGCACGTCTGACGCCCATCTTTAGCATCAACCCTTCCCCAAAAGCCTTGTCGCTGCCACTCCTGCCAGCTCCCACTTGTCTACACATCAACCGTCCTCCATCGTTCCTTTGGCCATGACATAGCTGCCTAGTTCACACCGCCAACCTGCCCGCCCGCTTGTCCAGTGCCCGAAGCCAACAGCTTCGTTCTAGTTCACCCCGCCAGCCACCGTCCGAGACTAGCCGCCGCACCACCCCGAGCCTAGCAACGTTGCCTCAGCCGAGCCCAACCGCAAGCCACTGAAGCCAACAAGCGACAGAACCATTTTCCCCTCCCTTTAGCCGTGACTTGTAAGGTTGTTTTTAACCTCTTCCGACCCTCCATTAGAGTCATCGTGGGCATGAGATCTCACCGTCTTTGCATCGCCGTCGCCGTGAACCTTTCGCCTTGCTAATCCGGTGAGTTAACGCTCTAATCTTGGATTAGGAAGTTAATTGCACTTAGGGAGATTAGTTTAGTCTTAATTAGGATTAAGGTTAATTAAGTTAGTGTAACTAGTAGTTAGTTAGTTTAGTTAGTTGATCTAGATAGTTAAATTAGTTAGGTAATTAGTTAGGTTATTTAGTTAGCCTAATTAGATTAATTAGTTAGCCTAGTTAGATTAGTTAGTTAGTTCAATTAGGTTAGTCCGATTAGTTTATTTAAATTAATTAAGTGACTTAATTTAAATAATTTGCAATTTATTTAATTAAATGTAATTTATTGAATTAATTACAATTAGTGTAAATTATGTTGGGATAGTCGGTTAGTGAAATTTTACGCTGATCGTCGTGGATGCGTTGGTATGTGAAATTAATTGCTAAATTATGCAATTGAGTGCTTTGTGATGATTTTTGGATTATTATTGTAAAAATTGAATTTATGGGTATTTAAATAGAAAAATACCGAGTGTCGGGTTTTGACGCCAAAAATATTTTATGTACTAAATAAAATCGTGGAATTATTAAATGGGAGAGTACTTCATTTATTGGTACAATTTGAATGTGTGACCACGCACAATTATTTTACCGGGTATTTTTAATACGAAGAAAATTGGTCAAGTCCATTATTTGAAATGGAAGTATTTGAGTGCAAAGCACAATGTTCTTGGCCAAGCATGGATGTGTGTGTGGTTATTATCGGAACCCATCCTGATGCGTTTACGCGGGATGATGCCTGATTAAGTTCAAATGCCCTTGACAATGGATGCCAGTCATAGTGGAGGCTGGGCCGATACTCCTTCGGCAATGCTGTCTAGATGTAAACATTGCCGTACCTAACGAAGCGGGATGACGCCCGGTTATGCCAGATGACCGCTGACTGATGAGTTGGCCATGGCCATTGGGTCGTAAATAATTAGAACACGCTTGAGTGATTAAGATAGTTGCGCTTAATTATTGGATGAAATTGTGTGGCATGGAATGTGATGTGTCATAACAATTTGCTCTTATAATCGGGACCCCTGTAAATATTTGATAAATGATATGAGGTGTTCCAGTTTTTAAATACATTTACTGTATACATATGATATAATGTGCAGGGAGGTGCTGAGGCAAGGTAAGTCTTATATGGTGCATGTTTAGTCTGCTTCTAGGTGAATTCTTATCCTAATCGGGGTTTAGGGTATGGACTTGTTGATATTTTATCCCACCCTATCGTGGTTCAAATATTTTCAAGTCCCTAGTGTGGAGGATCCCGTAAACGAGGCTGAAGGGTCCGGAGTATAGGTGGCCTGATAGTTTCATTTTGAAACAGGACTGACGTGTATAGACTGGTAGGACCAACTTGATATGTGTATAAAGTATGGTTTGTGAAAATTGGTCGTCCTGCTTTTACTATCCTAGTGTTTGATGGTTGTCAGGGTATTTGTTTAATTCGCTTCCGGATGAGCATAAAACAAATGGGTCGGCGATACGTCTTGGGAGGAGGAAATGGACCGGTTTAACAACAAACTCAAGTCTAACATAACCCAAAAAGGTCAAATCATATGTACTAGATGCCATAATTGTGTCAATCGATCGGTAGACCAAGGTAGTGGATTCGTAATCCATGCAACGACTATGCGAGCTGCCATACCTCGGCTTTAACCGTGATCCGAAGCTTCTTTATCTTTGGAGAACGAGTTACAACTTAAAATGATAGAGGGACGAAAGTGTTTTACCTTGAATTCGTGAGGCAAGGGGTCCTAGTCTCTCACTCAACTCATAATATTTAGCAAAACTGACACGCTCTAGTTCCCTCAACCTTCACTTGTTACTTAATGATTTTGGGTTCCTCAAATCATAGTTTTTAAGGTTTTTCAAGCCTAGAGAGAGTACTACGAAATGAAGACTAGAGAATGAGCGAGAGAAATGAAGGTGGAAATGAGAGGGATGAGTTTAGAGAGAGAGAGAGAGAGAGAGAGAGAGAGAGAGAGAGAGAGAGAGAGAGAGAGAAGTATCATGAATCTCTTAGGATAATTATCCAAAAAGTCATGAATTTATTGTTCGGCAACAAATTTTGTTATAAACTTTTCAATTGTGTTAATTCAATCCTAAACTTATTGTAAGGCAACTGGTTTAGTTATAAACCTTTTAACTGTACTAATTTTGTTCTAAACTTTTGGATAGTTTGTCAATTTATTCATAAATCTTTTAGCAATTTGCCAATGTAATCCTTCCGGATAAGTTTGTTGGAAATTGCCTAAGGACTACACTAACAAATCATTAAAAATGTTTAGGACTAAATTGACAAATTGTCAAAATATTTAAGACTAAATTGGCATAAGTAAATGATTTAGGATTGAATTGGTCGTTCTACAATAAATTTAAGAATTTTTGGATAATTTTTTCTGAATCCATTTATATGGTCGCTGGCCAAGCCCATCCTTACCCAATGGTTTCTAACCAATATCCACTGGTTCAAAGCCCTAAAGTGCATTGGTTTTTGTCCAACATTTCAAGCTTGATCCATCGAGTCTTTGTCACTAAAATCAGTCAACTCGGGTCATGGGTCAGGCTTGGGCACACTATGCAGTCGAATGGAAACGACGAGTATGTAGTCATCGTTCGTTCGTTTTGACAGAAATTTGTAGTGGAGTGAGCTAATATGTAGATTACAGTTTGTGGACTGCCTGCCTCGTGTAAGGATCAATCGATACCTTCGATTAATGCGAATTTGGGAAACTGTAACTTTTTGGAGTAAGCCATGGGCCATATACCATTAGAAGAAGGGCTCATGCCACAAGAAGTAGGTACACCAATGCCACATTTACCCAAAATTAATTTTTGTATAATAAAAACTTTCAAACTGGTAAATCCATGTTACATTCATTATAAACTGATTTTTTATATGATAAAAAATTCCAAACTAATATACACGTGTCATATTTATCTTAAATTGATGCACCCATGCCCCATTTACAAAAATAAAATAAAATCCATATCTACCACAATTAGGAGTAAATATGGTGCATGTATACCAGTTTGGGACGTGACATGACTGTATCAATTTAGAGGATTTTTTTTTTTAAAGATACAAAATTAGTTTGGGAGTTTCTTGTGAAACAAAAAATTAGTTTAGGGTAAATGTGTTATGGGTATACTGGTTTAGAGTTTTTGATGGCATTAGCCAATAAAAAGTTAAGAGTCAAAGATGTTCATTGTGATGCTTAAGCTTGCAAATTTCCAAGTTTGTTTAAGCCTTGAACCAAGCAGGAGAAGCTGCAACAAATTAAAAAAGAAAAAAGGTTGAGTCCTGGTGTGGGTTCGATCTGCCCGTGAGCTCTAGCACCTTTGTTGATCAAAGTTTTTGCTGCCGAGTATAATATGATAAATTAGAATGCTCTATTACTGTGTGCAAAAGAAATGCAATGAGAAATGTGAATGCATGATGAAGCTATGTCAGTGTTTTTAGTTGGGGGTCGAATATTGCCATTATTAACGTATTTGATACTTCATCTTTATGAAATGCATATGTGAAGCCTATCTCTTGACGTAGGGGCCAAGATACTAAGACTACAATGTCCCTAGTTTCTAATTGTAGAGATGTGCTGATAAAAATGTCAATGCAAAATGGCGCGCGATCGCAGTATTTCCTTGGGGTCAAATTTTGTCGTTTGATAGAGAATTTGATCCTTGAAAATTTCAAATGCATGAATAATCTTTTAGGTGAAAATTTAACTATCAAATCCTCTTTAAAAAGAAGTTCTAACACTTCTGCTTACAGATGTTCTGAACTTTTCTGCATCCTTGCCCACATAACACTGTTCTACTAGGGTGCTAGCAACTCAGATTCCCTCACAATCTCTATGTTTACATCATATATCCACATAAAAGTGCAACAAAATATTGCATATCCAAGCTGCTTAATTTGGTGAACACTGAAACCCCGGAATGATGAATTATAGTGAAAATGCATTTGAGAATTTTATCTTCCTTCAACCGTAGTAATGGTGATGGTATTCATGGACCGGATGCTTTCTTCTTGTGATGGGACTTCGTGGGCCAGCGAGCTTGAAAATGTATATGTCGGTTGCTTTGGCTGTGAAAGATCGGACTCCCCATTCAGCATTAGAACCACGGCCAACATGTTGGGTCTATCTGTGGCATGGTCTTGCGTACAGAGAAGCCCCAACTGAATGCATCTCATCACTTCTAACTCCGAAAATGCATCGGCAATGCCTTCATCTATTAGATCCAATCCTCTGCCTTCACACCACAAGTGCCAAGCCTGTAACAACTAGTCGATTGTCAGAGTGTTTCAAGGACTATCAATGGTTGGAAACTGAAATGGAGGTGTAATAGTTTCAAGATAGATCTTGCTCTTACATAAGCGAGGACATTGAGATGCTGCCCTGGGTAATCTAAACTTCTGTTCTTCTTGCCGCTGATAATCTCCAATAGCAGTACTCCAAAGCTATAAACATCAGATTTCTCAGAAAATATCCCACCCATGGCATACTCTGGAGACATGTAGCCACTGTAGACAAAATAATATAGGTGGAGCATTCTTGAAGTACAGTTCAAACAAAAAAAATCATAGGCTAAAGGATGATGACACGAGAGATGGGAAAATTGGAGGGTCATAAACATCCAACTTGACGAGCACTGTATTTCTCATATCTTTTAGTATTTGCATTGCGACGCTGGTCTATAATTACCTCGGAGTGAACTGACATATTGGAACCATTGGATGTACATGGAAGAGTTTTCTCGGTAATAGTAAAGCAACAGTTGGGACATGTATGAAGGGAAAGCTGAGCGCATTATATTGCTAATCTACTTTTTAAGGTGATATATCGCCTCATGAGTAAGTACTCCTAATAGTGATGATAGAAAGCTTACAGTGTCCCCACAACTTTGTGAGTATTTACCAAAACTTGAGTGCCTTCAAACATCCGTGACAGCCCAAAATCTGAAATCTTGGGATTCATCTTTTCATCCAAGAGAATGTTGCTCACTTTCAAATCCCGATGTATGACTCTAAGGCAAGAATCGTGGTGGAGGTAAAGCAGCCCTCTGGCGACCCCCTGAATAATGTGGAAGCGTACACTCCAGCTAAGTTTTGCCTTCTCTTTTGAATCTGAACAAGGTCGCAAACAGAAGAAATATCTAGTTTCAATGCCGGATAATGTTGAAAGTAGGAATAAGTTCTTCAATGAGTGAGACTAACCAAAGAGGAAGGTGTCCAAGCTCTTGTTGGGCAAGTACTCATACACTAGAATCTTTTCCTCTCCTTCAATGCAGCAACCAAGGAGCCTCACCAGATTTCGGTGTTGAAGTTTGGATATTAGAAGGATCTCATTCTTGAACTCTGCTATGCCTTGGCCTGAGCTGCTTGAAAGTCTCTTTGCTGCTATCTCCTTACCATCGTTCAGTTTTCCCTGTTTCAAAATGAACAGCACTATCAGATCTTGGATAATCTCCTTATTTCCCTCAGAGAAGGCTTTTCTTTTACCTTATAAACTGGGCCAAACCCTCCCTGCCCAAGTTTGTTTTTCACGTTGAAGTTGTCTGTCGCGAGGCGTATGCTATCAAAGTCATAAAAGACCAAATTTGATGTATCATCTTCCTTCATTTGGTCTTTCCAAGCAGTGTCCCCTAGCAGTTCTTCTGACGTAAAGAGCCTTGGGATTGTCATTTTCCTAAACTTCCCTGCATTTTACAGATAGAACGAAATCAACTCAAGATAAGCATGAGAACATCAGTAGCAGAGCAGGCTTCTGAAGCCCTGGTTCCACCAATAATTCAAGATTCTTATATTGCAGTTAGCGCAAAATCACCCTTAAAACAGCAACAAACTGTACATCTTTTTTTACCTCTCCACTTTGAAAGACCACAGACTGAAATACCAGCTCCAAATAAGATGATGCCGGAAATAGTACTTAGGCTGATGATAAGTTTTGTCCGCGTAGGTACACCTGAACCATAGAAAATATATTATAAGAAGCACAGGAAGTGCAAAACCAAAAGCGTATTGATTCAACCATTTCAACCTGTATCCACACCCGCACTCGCATCCACAAGTCGAATAAATAGATCTTCGCCACCCATGGAGAATTGCTGAGTATCTAGAAGGTCTTTACTCCAAGCCATACATCCTATAGCACTCACATAAGAAAAGGCCAAGCACGAGCAGTTTTCTAGGCACCAACTTTGACATCCTTCCGCATTATCTATCAACAAATGATCAGCGGAATCAGGCAATTTTATTTGTCTCATTTGCCAGAACATATCTTTTTCCACAGTTGTTGAAGCTGCTGCGCTTGCAGATTTCTGACAATTCAATTCCATTTTCCTAAGGCACCCTCTGGTCCAGTTTCCTCTGTTCCATTCTTCATCCGATCTAGGTTTAAAACCTTTTAAGCATCTGCACATGGGTGAACTAAACGGGTTGCAAACTCCAAAGGGGCCACATATTCCATAAATTTCACAAGGGTTAGTTGGTGTCGGTGCCTTCCAGTATGTTAACCAGCCATTGAACCAACAAACTGACTTTACAGATCCTTCCGAAGAGATGAAAGTATATCCAAAGATGGAATTGTTGTAATTATTGAGGTAATAATATGAGGTTCCCTGGACATTATCTTGTTGGAGATTGTAGTATGTGTTGGTCATGTTCGGTAATCCAATGAACTTGGTTTTATCCCACTGTCCACTTCTCCAGTAAGGACTTGATCCATTCCAAGTGAAAAGCTGAGGTGGTGTCTCCGATGTCACTCCCATGACAAAGCTTCCGAGTGAGGGATCATCTTCGCCTTTCCAGGAAGTCAAGTTTAGTTTCTCTCCTTTTTTCACATTTACTCCAATCTTCATGTTTGGCAAGAGAGTGTCGGTTGGCTCATCAAAGCTTTCCCACATTATATTCGCGTTCCTGTCTTGAAGGACAAAGTTTCCAAAGTCTGAAAGCAGTGCTTCAGAATAATTCGACTTTGCCATGACATTAGTAGACCACACAGTGTTTTGTCGCCCATCAAGAAGCTTCAGATTTCCATCTTCGCCAATTATTAAACTTGCAGATTGATCTGTATGTCCAAGTGGCTTGTCCCTGTTGGCCACCCAGACGACTTTGGAGGGAGTCATCTTCTTGTACCATATTCCTACGTACTGCTTTGCTGATCCTTTAGGCGTGAAGAACCCGAGCTCAAAGATTTGACTACTAGAGACAAGGGTTTGGTTCTGAACCAGTGGACTTGATGCAGTTATTCTGTCAATTGTGCTGCTTTGAAGTGCTTGAGGCAGGGAGAAGACAAGCAAAGAACACAAGTGCAGAGTCATTGGAATTATTTGGAACAGATTCAACAAAGTATATGTGAAAAATGCCTCGGGAAACTTCACCTCTTATAAGCATATCAAAATGGATAGAGACGGAATCGTGAAAATGACATGATCGGTACTATAATTTTTGTACCACGCTTACCTTGACATCGTAAATTTTAAGTTGATCGCTTGAGAATGTCAAGTTTATATGAGTATTGCCAAAACATCTAACATGACTTCAATTTAATATAAAACCATTTGACGTGGCACACTAGGGAAATAATATGTTCTAGAGTGTTCATAAACAGTATCATTTAGCCATTCCTTGACCCAAATTGACAAAATTAAGGCTAAATTCAACTTAAACCCTAAACGCAAATTAGGTCCAATGGTGGTGAGTCTTTATCCTGCGGGTGCCACCAAAAGATACCCTCGGAGCGAAGGCGCTAGAGGTGGCACTGCTGCTGATTCTGAAGCGCCACTTCAATGGCAATCCTTCCAATTTGTGGTAATGTAGCTTTCTTCCCATGGGCACTGGAATTTCGGATGTGATATCAGAGATTTTTTCTTTGAGGCCAGTAGCACTCAGGGCCATGGGTAATACCATGTCAAATTTGTTATTCTCTTGAATTGGTTCTGCCATATTCAAGATGCTTAGATTTGGGATGGGGTTGATAATTTACAAATTTCGCTGGTTGGTTTTTAATCAAAGTAAGGTTCTTGTGGAATTATATTTTCAATTTAGTAACTTTAATAGCTACGCTTCTCTCTTTCTCTCTCTCTGTTTTTTTTAATCGTTTAACTTGAAAATGACCTATAGATTGTCATAGGCTCATCTCAGCAAGAGGTATCATTAGAAAGAGGGAAAATGATATTACACATATCATAACTTTTCAATCAATCATTTGAATGTCATAATATTTTAAAAGATATTCATTTAAGTGATTCCGGTAATTCCTTTTGTCGAAAAATTTGACATAGGATTAATTTGATATAAAATCATGTGACGTGACTTGCTGGATAAGTAATATCATCAAAAGTGTGTAGAAAGGATGTCATTTAACCTTTTCTATGCACCAAATTGACAAGCTACTGATTGCTCAAGAAATTGAGAAGAAAGACATCGACACGAGCTCATTGCATACCCTATCACACATGGCCGCTGTTGGACCTAACTTGGGGATAGGGTTAGGATTTGAGTTCAATAAGCCCCACTTCATCAATTTGGGGTACGAAAGGACTACCGACTCATTTCTGCACGCTTTTGGTAACATCATTTTCCTGGCCAGCTGTATCCGATAATTTTATATTAAATTATTGACATGTCATAATTTTGATTGATGAAATCGTTGCTGTCACTTAAGTAAATTTCCTTCAAATTTATGATACTTAAGTGATCAATTAAATATTTATAGCACCGTGTACAAGGATTATGGCACTCATGATGTTTTCTACCCTTTTCATTAAAAGGTTCACTCCACTTATTCGAACTATAAAGTAGGACAAGCAGCTCGCTGGAAAGAAATAAAATAAAAAATTGGACATATCTTCTGTCTTAACAGAGGACAAATATCAAAAACAACATGTACCTTTACGTCTGGTCACGGGAGCAGGAGGAGAACGAAGGAAGGACGGGGGAGGCACCAGCACCGCCATGGTCGAGGCATTGTAAAATGGGTACAGCTCGAACCTCATGCTGCAGCTCGGAGTGAACAACCTCCCACCTTGCTTCCCCCGTGGAAGACCCGCGATTGTTGCCCGGAGGCACGTGTTGCACTCCAACACCGTCAAGTCCGGTGTGCACTGTGCGAGCGTGTAAAGCTTCTGCAAACTCGTAAAGCTTGCCTCCGCAACGGCAACTTTCTTCCCCGACTTGCCGACTGAAGCCCTCGTAGTGATGTCATCCACGGTCTCTCTCAGGACTTGCATGAACTGGGTTGGATTGGTGATTTTCCTGGTGTGGTACATCGTGATAGAAGGCATTTGTTCCATGACTGAGTAGATGGAGCCATCGGAGTACCTCAACATACACTCATCATACCAGATCACGGAGACTCGCCGGTTGGGGCATCTTTGGAGGATATCCTGTTTTCCAGTGGCCACGCAGTTGCTGCACGTGGCGGCGTCGACATCGCCGCGGCACAGGAAGAGCCCGTAGACCTGGTCGGGAGGGTTTTGGCCGACGACAGCATTGGCAAAGCCGTCAGCGCTGTCGGTGGCGGCAGAGGAGAGAGAAGAGAGGAGGGTGTTGAGGTTGGATTGGTAGGTGGAGTTGGGAGTGAAGAGTGTGGCATTTGGGCAGTAATGCCGTAGAAACGTAGGTGCTGATTCAGTACCTACAAAATTTATGAAGAAGAAGAGAGAGAGAGGGAGATGGTGAAGCAAGAACTCATTTCTACGTCGATGAATCCCTTGGTCTTGCTGCACAGGCATGGAATTAGAGGAAGAAGAAGGAAAAGCCATGGTCTGCTCTCCTATATATTTTTGTCGTGGGAACTATTCGGAAAATTTATTACGTGCATTAAATGGAACCTAACCCAGACCGCCAAAACTGGTAAATAGTTACAAGACAAGAAGCAAAAAGAACCGTATTAGTGCAAACGATCTAAATTATGGAGTTAGGCTATCACACCCCTAATATTTATACCCGTTGGATTGCTGTTGTGTCATTGTTACCGGTTTTCAAATGGTTGTTATCCAATGGCTGCAAATGTAAGCCTTCAAAACTGCATGTGAGGTCTGCATAGCTAAAATCTGGGGTAAGTATATTACGAGTATTATAACTTTAGTACGAAATTCACTTGAGTGCCATAACTTTTTTTTTTTTTTGCACTTGGGTGCCATAAATTGTAAAAATTGATTAATTAGGTGCCATTGGCAAACTATCTCACTAGAAAATCTAACGTGGATGCTGGTTATCCTACGTGGCATCATTGGCATTGATGTAGACACTTAATAAAAAATTCAAGAATAAAAAAATCCACATCAAAATGGAAAATTAAAAAAAAAAATCAACGTAGGATGATTTGTTGGGAATGACACTCAAATAATCGATTTACTCCAATGTGGCACTTAAGTGAGCGAAAAAAATCGTGATGGTACTTAAGTGAGCTCCATACAAAAGTAATAGCACTCTTGTTGTCCTTGTTCTAGCATTTTTATTTATTAATGAAAAGGTTGGGGAGAGTCAGTGTAGTTATTGCTATGAACTATACATAAGGGTCCTACGTAGACAAATGCCTTGCATTAATTAATTATTTCTAAAATATATTAATAGAAGGTGGCACCATATATAAAGTTAGGTACTTCTCATGATTAAGGTCCATTGCATATAAAGTCTAAAATATTTTAAATTCAATTTTCAACAATGATCAAAATTAAAGTATCATCAAAACAATTATTATGTATTAACATATAAGTAGTGTTAATTATAAATTACCTTCTTCGCCTCTCCTTTTTCCCGACCACCATACGGCCCATGACTCTAGAAATCCATCATACACTCTCCTTATTTTAATCGCATCAACTCAAATATAAATAAGTAGGTTGGGTTTAGCATTTAAATGAACATTCATGTGGAAAATGATAAACGCATAAAAGTTTACGCTTTTTCCACCCATTTTTTGACTTCCGATGTCCCATTTTACTTTAAATTGACCACAATATCTTTTACAGATCCAGATTTTAATTTATGTCATACCTTTTTTTCTTCTCTTTCTTCGGAAATTCTAATGCATTTAGAATTGACAAAAAATATGTATTTGCCAAAGGCTTGATTGGATTATCTTATAATGTAATTACAATTGTCATAATTTTCTTGTCAATGACTAATTATTCCACTTAATTAGTCATACTTTTAAGTTTTGTCAATATGATCCTAAACTTTTGGGCCATATTTCAAGGTAGTATTTCTTGCCAATTGCCACAAAAAATCGTTAATGTGGTGTCTAATTATTGCCGACCGTCCTAAATGGCATTCTGGCATGGGCAATTGGTTGATTTTCACATCACAATTTGTGACGACAATTAGTAGGAAAGACTATATTTAAATATTGTGCAAATGTGTAGAACTATATTGACAAAATTGGAAAATTAAAACTAAATTAATATATGTACTATAGGTATAAGACTAAATTGATAATTTTCCTAAATATTTAAATAACCACTCCTTCAATGCACAAGTACAAGTAGTTTTTGGATAAGTACACTACAAGTGTCATAACTTTCGTGCTGCTCACTCGAGGGGCATAGATTTGAAAAACTGATTACTTAAGTGCCATTGGCACTTTGCCTTGATATGGACGTCAGTCGTTGTATATGACATTGCTAACGCTAATGTGGACAATTTATTAAAAAAAAATTCAAAATTAAAAAATCCACATTGGAATGGAAATTAATAAAAAAAATTACGTAGGATGGTTTGCTAAAAGTGAAATTCAAATTATCGATTTTACTCCAATGTGGTATTTAAGTGAGTGAAAAAAAGTTATGGTACTCAAGTGAATGCTGTACGAAAATTATAATGCTTTTGCTATTCTTATCCCCTAAAATTTAGAGCACAATAATGGAGGAAAAAAGATTTGCGCTCCTAATTTGGAATCTTTTTTAATAAGGCATATTGCCAATCCAAATATCAAGTGCTTCTCATTTATTGTCCTCTATATCACCGATTCAATGAGACCGTCTCTTAGTTTTAGCATTCAGTAAACGCTCCTTACGTGAGGTTATTTGTACATTATAATTATAAGAAAGACTTGAATACTATTCGTAAAGTTCTAAGTAATAAGTCCTCTCATCACAGGCTGGGCTTTATTCAACCCATATTAGCCAGCCGAATATCAGACTCATTAAGAATCTTTAAATCTCACATTAATAGATCAACCCTATAAAACACTGAATTACAATTTTAATTGATGTAGCCCACATTAGAAAAACTATTACAACAAATGCAAGCATGGTCGTGCCTACTAGAATCACAGTATTAAGCTAATCAATTGGGAATTGACATATAGCAAAATATATATATCATGGTGCATTGTTAATAATATCATAGAAAAGTATTGGAATATAGACTCGTTCTACTAATGGTATGTGGTAAGAATTTCTATTTGTTATGCGGGACTCGTTATTCTTACTATTCTTTAATATATGATTGATATAATTTATTGGATTAAGTCTACGCAATAACTTGTTGTGTATCATGTAGTCAGAACTATATGTAAATTATTATGGAAAACGAGCGATTGAATAATAAAATAGAAAGAACAAGAAAATAAATCGGACACTAGATTTATGTTGTTTAGTTGTTGTGACCTGTGTCTGCGGGGAGAGTAGCAATGAATTTTACTATAAATCAAGCGTATAACAAAAATTACATACTCGAATCATTCAAAAACTCTCAATGTTTCTCAAACCCTAATTACACCTAATAATGCATGCATCGATTAGCCCTGCAATTTCTCGCTAAATAATCTTTCAATCTCATGACGAAATTACATACACATCTTGACCTCACAAGATTTTAATTGAATTGAACACTTGTATGTTCTTGGATGTAATTCACAAATAAAACCAACGCCAAGCACCCGCTTGAATAAGCGCGCTTCAAGATCAACAACGGCGGCTTGCGTTTGTAACCGTTTCTTTTCTCGACCAAGCCCCTCTTAAGTCAATAATCCTTTTGAAATATACATATCCATCGCCTGAAGGAAGTCCCATGTATTGGTCGGTCAAGGTCGAAGTCCACACCGAGTTGGAGAAGGAATCAGAATCCAATTTGGATTCGGTCAACGAAGTCCAACTTGGACTTTTCCAATTTTGAGCCATGATTTCCACCGCTTGGATTTTATTTCCTTCTCTTTTTAACTCGTCAAAGGACGTTACCGAATTCTGATTTGCTCGATTTTGAATGCTCGTAGTAAATCCAATTCGGAATATTTAAACTTTCACAGATTGTCTCAAATTTGAGATATATTTTAATATAAATAGTAGATAGGATTTTATATAGTTGATTACTAGACTAAGGGCACCAAAGCGAAATCTGAGCAATTACATGGCCAAATATTTTTTTATAGGAAAAATGCAATTGAAATTAGCTTCGACAGCACAACTGAACACTTGAAAGCTGAAATATCACCTTTTTGAAAATTTTATACAAAGCACATTATTGCAAATTGATATTTGAGGGTCGAGTTTTGAATTTTGTGATAGTTAAAGAATCTTGTGATTCAAGTCAAATGCAATATAGCAAAATTATCAAAGAAATTAATGATGAATTTTAATGACACTGAATATTTACGTGGTTTAGTTTGAGCGTGAATATTTATTCCACTAAGAGAGCTCGCCACTTTTACTATGAATTTGCATAATACTTAGTGTGCAATAGCTTGATACCTAAATTATTTCTCACCAATAATTACTTCCAAAGTAAATATACAAGAACTATCTCATAATCCCTTACGAAGAAGTCATTAGAAAACTCACAAACATAAAACTTAGCAATCTTCTTGTTTTATCTAATATGCGTGTCCACCAAATATAATTCCATCTTCTATATATATACATGATATTTATATAAAAAAGGAGAAACTCCTTTTCAAAAACCTACTCAAACTAGAAAATCACTCAAACAAAAAGACCGATTCAAAGTAGGAAATTTACTTATATTGGTTCCTTGATAACCTCAAATAATATTCTAAAATTCTCCTCCTTGGATCAATATTTGTAGCCAAGTCGTAGTGCTCGTGATTTATGCCAACTCTCTTAGTGCCCCGATGAGTTCTCATTCTCTACACATCCTGATTGAGCTCCAATTGCCAAAGCAATGAGCTTCGTCATCATGTTTGTTGGGTTCTCCACTGTCACGATCCTTTTCACAACCACCTTGCCATTTGCCATGAAATCTTGGATGAAATAGTACTTGATATCAATATACTTTGTTTGTACGGGATAAATTGAGTCAAAAGTGAGATTATTCCACTTTTTTTTTGTCATAGTGTATAGCAACACTTTTTCTTCCACACAAAGTTCAAGTGCAAGCTTCTTAGTCATATCGCCTCCTTTGCTATGAAGGTCAATGCATACACTTTTCATCATTCAAAGACCTACCAACATTATCCTATAAGAGCACTTTCCAACTTGCTGCACCGCCTACTGGTGCATATATGTACCCCACTTAAGACCTTCGCTCATCCAAGTCACCGGTATGACCCAAATCCGCGTTACCCCTAGCCACACTGTTATTGTTGTCCCTCCTAAACACTATACCAATGTTTGTTGTCTCCTCTAAACTTCTGAGGATCTACTTCACAGCTTCTCTAGCACCTTTGTTGATCAAAGTTCTTGCCGCCAAGTCTAATATTATAAATTAGAATGCTCTTGTTACTACGTGCAAAAACTGCAATGAGAAATGTAATTGCATGATCATGCAATGCAGGTGAATTTCGCCCTTACCAGTAGTCAATCCCTAACATTTATGAAATGCATAATTGATACATAACTCTTGACATAGGATCCAAGATACTAAGACCGCAATGTCCCTAGTTTCTAATTGCAGAGATGTGCCTATTGAAGTGTCAATGCAAGTTGGTACGGGATCGCAGAATTTGCTTAGGGTCAAATTTTGTTGTTTGACAACGAATTTGATCCCAAAAAGTTTCACATACATGAATTATCTTTTAGGCAAAAATTTAACTATCGGCAGCCATCCCACTTTAAAGGGAAGCTCGTAGAGGTTCCCTTTTCAAATACAAGTGAAACTTAAATTCCACTAAAAGACTCTGCAATGGATGCAAATGGAAATGTTGAGAGGCAAAACACTTCTATATGCAGAAGGGGTAGAAATCTCCATGCATACAAATGTTGTGAACTTTTGTGCGACCTTGCCCGCATAAAACTATCCTACTAGAGAGCTAGCAATTCAGTTTTCCTCACAATCTCTATGTTTACATCATATATCCACATAAAATTGCCACAAAACATTGCATATTCAAGCCGTTTAATTTGGTGAACATTGAATCCTTGAAAAGATTAATTGATAGTGAAAATGCATTTGAGAATTTTATCTTCCTTCAACTGTAGTAATGGTGATGGTATTCATGGACCGGATGCTTCCTTCTTGTGATTGAACTTGGTGAGGCAGCAGCCTTTGAAATGTATATGCCGGCTGCTTCGGTTGTGAAAGTTCGGACTCCCCATTCAGCATTAGAACTACGGCTGACATGTTGGGTCTATCTATGGCGTGGTCTTGCGTACAGAGAAGCCCTACCTGAATGCATCTCATTACTTCTAACGCCGAAAATGCATTAGCAATGGCTGCATCCATCAGGTCCAAACCTCTCCCTTCACACCACAAGTGCCAAGCCTGTAACAACTGGTCGATTGTTAGATATTTCAAGGACTACCCATGGTTGAAAACTGAAATGGAGGCATGATAGTTTGAAGTTAGATCTCGCACTTACATAAGCAAGGAGATTGGGATGCTGCCCAGGGTAATCTAAACTTGTGTTCTTCTTGCTGCTGATAATCTCCAATAGCAGTACTCCAAAGCTATAAACATCAGATTTCTCAGAAAATGTCCCACCCATAGCATACTCAGGAGACATGTAGCCGCTGTAGACTAAATAATATAAGTGGAGGTTTTCCAAAGTACAGTTCAAACAAAAAATCATAGACTTAAGAACGATGACGTGAGAGGTGAGAAAATTAGAGGATGATAAACTTCCAACTCAACGAGTACTGTATATATCATAACTACAGCGCTGGTCTATAATTACCTCGAAGCGAACTCACATATTGGAACCATTGGATGTACATGGAAGAGTTTTGTCGGTAATGGTAAAGCAACAGTAGGAACGTGTAAGAAGGGAAAGGTGAGCTCATTATACTGCTAATCTGCTTTCAAGGTGATATATTGCCTCATGAAATCAGTACTCCTAAGAATGATGATAGAAAGCTTACAGTGTCCCCACAACTTTGTGAGTATTGACCAAAACTTGACTGCTTTCAAACATCCGCGCCAACCCAAAATCAGAAATCTTTGGATTCATCTTTTCATCCAAGAGAATGTTGCTCACTTTCAAATCTCGATGTATGACCCTAAGGCAAGAATCGCGGTGGAGGTAGAGCAGCCCTCTCGCGACCCCCTCGATAATGCGGAATCGTACGGCCCAACTAAGTTTCGCCTTCTTTTCTGAATCTAAACAAGGTAGCAAACAGAAAAGCAACTAAGTTTCAGTACTGAATTCTGTTGAAAGCAGAAATAAATTCTTCAAAGAGTGAGACAAACCAAAAAGGAAGGCGTCCAAGCTCTTGTTCGGCAAGTACTCATACACTAGAATCTTTTCTTCTCTTTCGGTGCAGCAACCGAGGAGTCTCACCAGATTTCGGTGTTGAAGTTTAGATATTAGAAGGATCTCATTCTTGAACTCTGTTATGCCTTGGCCTGAGCTGCTCGAAAGTCTCTTTGCTGCTATCTCCTTACCATCGCTCAGTTTTCCCTGTTTCAAAACGAACAGAACTATGAGATCTTGCATGATCTCTTTATTCCCCTTGGAGAAGGCTTTTCTCTTACCTTATAAACTGGGCCAAACCCTCCCTCCCCGAGTTTGTTTTTTGCGTCGAAGTTGTCTGTTGCTAGGCGTATGCTATCAAAATCATAAACCACCAGTTTCGATGCATCATCTTCCTTCATTTGCTCTTTCCATGCAGTTTCCCTTAGCAGTTTTTCTGATCTGATGGCTGCAGCCACTGACCTAAAGAGCCTTGGGATTGTCATTTTCCTAAGCTTTCCTGCATTTTATGGGTGGAATGAAATCAACTAAAGATAAGCATGAGAACATCGGAAGCACAGAAGTGTTTCTATAATAGTAACTGCTTAGCTTCTGAAGCCACGTTTTACCAATAATTCAAGATTCATATATTGCGATTAGAGCAAAATCACCCTTAAAAAGCAACAAATTGTACATCTTTTATTACCTCTCCACTTTGAAAGACCACAGACTGAAATACCAGCTCCAAATAAGATGATTCCAGATATAGTACTGAGACTGATGATAAGTTTTGTCCGTGTAGGTACACCTGAACATGGAAAAATATTTAATATGAGCCACAGGCAGTGCAGAACCAAATACATATTAATTCAACCATTTCAACCTGTATCCGCAACCACACCCGCATCCGCACCCGCACTTGTGTCCACCAGTCGAATAAACAGATCTTCGCCACCTGTGGAGAGTTGCAGAGTATCTAGGAGGTCTTTACTCCAAGTCATACATCCTATAGCATTCACATAAGAATAGGCCAAGCATGTGCAGTTTTCTAGGCACCAACTTTGACATCTTTCTGCATCATCTATTAAAGAATAATCAGCGGAATCAGGTAACTTCATCAGTCTCATTTTCAAGAACATATCTTTTTTGACAGTCGTTGAAGCAGCTGTGCTTGCAGATTTCTGACAATTCAATTCCAATTCCCTAAGGCATCCTCTGGTCCAGTTTCCTCTGTTCCATTCTTCGTCTGATACTGGTTTGAAACCTTCTAAGCATCTGCAAATAGGTGAACTAATTTGGTTGCAAACTCCAAAGGGCCCACATTTTCCATAAATTTCACAGGGCTTAGTTGGTGCCGGTGCCTTCCAGTATGTTAACCAGTCATTATTGGCCCATAAAACCCCCTTTAAATTTCCTTCAGAAGAGATGAAAGTATATCCAAAGATGGAGTTGTTGTGATTATTGTTGGTATAATATGATGTTCCCTGGACAATATCTTGCTGGACATCAAAGTATGTGCTGTCCATGGCGGGTATTCCGATGAACCTGGTTTTATCCCACTGTCCACTTCTCCAGTAAGGACTCAATCCATTCCAAGTGAAAAGCTGAGGTGGTGTCTCCGATGTCAATCCTACAACAAAGCTTCCGAACGAGGGATCATCTTCACCTTTCCAGGAAATCAAGTTTAGTTTCTTTCCTGTTTTCACGTTTACTCCGATCTTCATGTTTGGCAGGAGAGTGTCAGTTGGCTCATCAAAGCTTTCCCACAATATATTCGCATTCCTGTCTTGAAGAACAAAGTTTCCATAGTCTGAAAGGTGGGCTGCAGAATAATTTGACTTTGCCTTGACATTAGTCGACCACACAGTGTTTTGTTGCCCATCTAGAAGCTTCAGATTTCCATCGTTGCCAATTATTAAACTCGCAGATTTATCTGTGTGTCCAATTGGCTTGTCCCTGTTGGCCACCCAGACTTTTTTGGAGGGAGTCATGTTCTTGTACCATATTCCTACGTACTGCTTTGCTGATCCATTAGGCGTGAAGAACCCGAGCTCAAAGATTTGACTACGAGAGACAAGGGTTTGGTTCTGAACCAGTGGACTTGATGCAGTTATGCTGTAAATTGCGCTGCTTTGAAGTGCTTGAAGAAGGGAGATGACAAGCAAAGAGCACAAGTGCAGAGTCATTGGAATAATGTGGAACAGATTCGAGAAGTATTTGTGAAAAAATGCCTTGCGAAACTTCACCTCTCATAAGAGATCAAAATGGATAAACAGGGAATGGTGAAAATGACATGACTAGTACCATAACTTTTGGACCATGCTCATATTGGTATCTTAAGTTTTAGGTCGATCGCTTGAATGCCATTACTTTAAAAAACATCAAGTTTATTTGAGTATTGCCGACATGACTTTAATATAAAATAATCTGACGTGGCAGAGAAGAGAAATGAGTCATCTAAAGTGTTCAGAAACAACATTGTTTAGCCATTCCTTGACCCAAATTGACGAGTTAAGGCTAAATCCAACTCAAATCCTAATCCCAAATTAGGTCCAATGGTGGTGAGTCTTTATCCTGGGGTGCTCCAAGGGCTTTAGAGGTGGCATTGCTGCTGATTCTGAAGGGTTGCCACAATGGCCAATTTTCCAATTTGTGGTAATATAGCTTTCTTACCTTGGGCATTAGACTGGAATTTGGATCTGATATCGGAAATTGTCCCTTTGAGGCCAACAGCACTACTCTGGGTCATTGATAGGCCCTGTTTGGTTCAGCATTTGAAATGCTCTTTGGGGCTCGGTTTGGCCAAATGCTGTGGTGTTTGGTTCAAGTTTTTGGGGACTTTGGGGAGATGCAATTGCATCTCCAAGGGGCTTCAAAGGGCTTTGGGGGAATGGAGGGGTAGAGGTCCATTGGGAAGTTGCATTTTCGGAATGCAACTTCCGGTATTGTTCATGTCTCCGGTGGAGAAGCCGATCGGAGGCCGACAACCGCCGGCCAAGGGGTTGTTTTTATATAAATATATATATATATATAACTATATATATATATTTATATATATTTATATATATTTATATATTTGTATATTTTTTTAAATAAATATAAACATATCTATTTTTTTCTCCGATTGTTTTTATATAAATATATATATAAACATATCTATTTTTTTATATATTTTATGTTTATATATATTTTATATAAAAATATGTTGATATAAAAATATAAACATATTTTTTATTCGTGGTGGTTCGGCGGCGAGATCCGGCGGTCCGATGGTCGGACTTCAAAAAAAAAATATAAACATATTTTTGCTTTTTTAATTTAATAAAAGTTAATTACAAATGCAAATTTTACCAAACGGTATTTTAGCCAAAGTTGTTTCTCAATGCAAATTTTACCAAACGACATTTGCATTTCGGAAAACCCCCTTCACCCAAAGGTATTTGCATTTCTGCAAATGCATTCCCCAAAAGCCGAACCAAACGGGCCCGTAATAGGGTTTGCAATTATGACCAAAAAGAAAAAGGGGTGTGCAGCAGGCTTGTGGCGATGCCCTTCCTCTCGTTTTCCGAGAAACCACATTGGCCATCAATTTTGGGCAAGTAAACAACATTTCTTCAAGCTTTTAATGATATCATTTTTCTAATAATCCACAATGAACAATTTATATTAGTTAATACCACGTCGAATTTTTTGGTAAAAGAAATTATTGAAGTCATTCAAGTGAACATTTTCTATATATATATATATATATGATAATAAAGTTATGGATTAAAAAGTTATTGTATCAAAGTGAATAGTGTACCGAAAAAAGGCATCTGTAATGTCATTTTCTCCACAAGATTACTACGTAGCAAGGCATATGAACCAAGCCTACTGTGTGTCTATTCTCTTTGTGTTTGCTTTGAATAGGTTCATTTTATAGAATAAATTACTTTCCAGTTGGGCCAAGATACATAGTGGCTTTTCTCAGTTCAAGTGCATCACAGAATGCCGGCATTCCATTGGGATAAAGATTTTTAATGACCAGAAGTGTTTCCTTTGTCAATAGTAAAATAGTTTCGCAGGCAACATTTGGATCCTCCTAACCAACAGAAGCATTTGCAGCCTTTTTCCTTATAGAAAATGCGGACATGGAGACACTAAGGAGTTAGGAAATTAAAGTCACCTACTGAAAGTGAATGTGTCCACTCTTACTGTTGTATACAAGAATAGGGTGATGACTGGCTATATGGGCCTTAATATTCGTCCTAAGCCAACAAAGCTAAAACCCATGATATTATGTTGTAAGTGTGTGTCCCTATACACGCACAAGTTTGTGATATTGTAGATTTGGCTACATAAAATTGCTAAGGACTTACGGGGAGGAAAGCAATCATCTGTATCATTCAACTTATTTATTCTTCTGAATTGGTTTGTCCATATTCAAAATGCTTAGATTTGGGATTGGATTGATAATTCACAAATTTTGCTGATTGTGTTTGACTAAAAGTAAAGTTATTTCGGAATTATATTATCATTTTAATTACTTTTTTTTTTTGGGTCGAATCATTTTAGTTAGTATGACAACTGCCTTTCTTTCTTTCTTTCTTTTTATTGTTTAACTTGAAAATGACTTGTAGATTATTGCAGGCTCATCTCAACGAGAGGCATCATCTGAAATAGGGAAAATTGTATAAGTGCCATGAATTTTCAATCGACCATTGAGTGTCATAATATTTTTAAAAGATGTTTGTTTATGACTTTGGTGATTTATTCTGTCAAAAAATCTGATTTGGCATTAATTTAATATAAAATCATTTGATGTGGCTTGCCGGGTAATTAATATCATTAAAAGCGTGCAGAAAAAAGAACATCGTTTAACCCTTTCCTTGCAATCGACAGAAAAGAAGGAAAAATAAAAACTTTCCTTGCGCCAAATTCACAAGCAACTGATTGCTCGAGATATTGAAATGAAAGACATTGCCACGAGCGCACTGCACACCCTATTCCGGATGGCCCTGAGTGCTGCTACTCGAGCTCGCAGCCTCAAGGGGAAAATCTCCAATGTCACTACACATGACACCGGTCCATCCCACGAAGAGAAAGCTATGTTACCACAAATCAAAATGATTTCCATCGTAGGGAGCCTTGAGGACCCATAACGGCGCCTTCGCCCCACGGGTGTCCTTTGGCGCGACTTGCAGGACAAAGACTGGTTGCCATTGGACCTAATTTAGGAATAGGGTTCGGGTTTGAGTTGGACTTGGTCCCAATTCATCAATTTGGGGCAAGAAAGGGCTTAATGACTAGTTTCTACATCCTTTTGATAACATCATCTCACCGGCGAGCCATATCAGATAGGTTTTTTATGAAATTATTGACATGTTAGATTTTTCGACTAGTATAATCGTTGATGTCACTCAAGTGAAATTCCTTTAAAGTTATGATATTTAAGTGACCAATTAAACATTTATGGCACCGTATACAAGGATTATGGCGCTTATGATGTTTTCTTCCCTTTTTTTTAAAAGGTTCACTCCACTTATTCGAACTATAAAGTAGGATAAGTAGTTCAACCAAAAAAAGAAATGGACAGATCTTTCTGTTATAGCGGAAGAAAAATAACAAAAACAAACACATACCTTTACGTCTGGTCACGGGAGCAGGAGGAGAATGAAGGTAGGACGGTGGAGGCACCAGGGCTGCCATGGCCGAGGCATTATAAAATGGGTACAGCTCGAACCTCATGCTGCAGCTCGGAGTGAACAACCTCCCACCTTGCTTCCCCTGTGGGAGACCCGCGATCGTTGCCCGGAGGCACGTGTTGCACTCCAACACCGTCAAGTCTGGCGTGCACTGTGCGAGCGTGTACAGCTTCTGCAAACCCATAAAGTTTGCCTCTGCGACTGCGACTTTCTTCCCCGACTTGCCAACTGAAGCCCTCGCGGTGATGTCGTCCATGGTCTCTCCCACGACTTGCATGAACTGGGTTGGATTGGTGATGTTCCTGGTGTGGTACATCGTGAAAGAAGGCACTTGTTCCATGACCGAGTAGATGGACCCATCGGAGTACCTCAACATACACTCATCGTACCAGATCACGGAGACTCGCCGATTGGGGCATCTTTGGAGTATATCCTGTTTTCCAGTGGCCACGCAGTCGCTGCACGTGGCAGTGTCGACGTCCCCACGGCAGAGGAAGAGCCCATAGACCTGGTCGGGAGGGTTTTGGCCGACAGTAGCATTGGCGAAGCCGTCGGCGCCATCGGCGGCGGCAGAGGAGAGGGAAGAGAGGAGAGTGTTGAGGTTGGATTGGTAGGCGGAGTTGGGAGTAAAGAGGGTGGTGTTTGGGCAGTAATGCCGCAGAAACGTGGGTGCTGATTCAGTACCTACAAAATTGATGAAGAAGAAGAGAAGAGAGAGGGAGATGGTGAAGCAAGAACTCATTTCTATGTTGATGAATCCCTTGGTCTTGCTGCACAGGCACGGAATTATGGGAAGAAGAAGAGACACGGTCTGCTCTCCTATATATCTTCGTCGTGGGAACTATTTGGAAAACTTCGTACGTGCATTAAACGGAACCTAACCCAGACCGCCAAATCTGTTAAATAATTATGGGGTTAGACATTCATGCCCTGAATGTTTACACCCGTTGGATTGTCAATATATCTTTGTGTGATGTTGAAATGGTTGTAATCCAATGGCTACAAAGGCAAGCAAAGTCCAGCCTCGTGGTATCCCAGTGGGAAAGATAATTAATGGGAAATTGACATGTAACAAATTCTATTTATCATAGTACATTCTTAATAATATCGTAGAGAAGTATCAGAATATAGACTCATTCTACTAATGGCATGTGGTAAGAATTTTTTTTTTCTACGTGGGACTTGCTGTTCTTGCTGTTTTTTAATATATGATTGATACAATTAATTAGATTAAGTCTACGCAATAACTTATTGTGTATCATGGAGATGATTACTAGACTAGGGGCACCAAATGATAGAGCAAAATTATCAAAGAAATGTTGTTTAGTTTGAGTGTCAATATCTATTCCACTGGGAAAGTGCGCCACTTCCATTATGAATTCGCATAGTACCGAGTATACAATTGCTCAATAGCTCAAGAATTTCTTAGCCCCCAACTACTCCCAAAGTAAATGTACAAGTATTATCTCATACTCTCATATAGAGATCTCATTTGAAAATCTCTCAAACATAAAATTTTAACAATTTTCTTGTTAACTCTAATGTGTGCTCTATATATACATTATATTTATGTCCAAAACAAGAAACTCATTTTATGGAACCTACTCAAACTAGGAAATCACTCAAACTAAAAAAACCTATTCGTAGTAGGAAACTTACTTAAATTGGGTTTGTTGAGACACTCAAAATATTCTAATAAATCTCCACCTTGGATCAATTTTTATAGCTCAATTGTAGTGTTCATCATCTATGCCGGCTCTCCTAATGCCCTAACGAGCAGTCATTCTCTACAAACCCTATGTCACGCACCAACCCTCAAGTGCGCGCACATCCCACTGCGGTCGATACAATTGCGACTTCCCAAGACTAGTCGCCGACCTTTTTAAATTTTAATGCACATGCAAAAGCGAATAATAACCCCTGACAACAAACAACATGGGATAGGAAAGCAGGGCAACATTTCACAAAGCACACTTTTATAACCAAATGGGTTCATATACAAAAAGAGTCTAGGTAGAAGCCTACAAAATAATCAACTCTCAAAAGAAGCTATCCTACAACATACTAGTAGGACACAGACGCCGATCTCTCGGACTTCACCTCCACCAACTCCAAAGCCTCAATTCTCCACCAACACCATCTATGGACCTAAAAATGGTTATACAATAACCATTGAGACAATGTCTCAGCAAGTCCACCTACTAAACCCCTATTAGGAAGGAAATATGCCAATGGTGGCCTAGACACACAATGACACAATTAGAATATGGAACTTACCTCGCCTCAGTTCCTTCCTGCAAGTCAGCACAATTCACATCTTAATTACATATCATTATTGCACACAACAATTGAAACGTCTCATCAATTCAATCAATCACAAACGTCTCAATTATAAGGTCAAACCGTTATGACACGTCCCATACCATGTCACATAGTTTTATCTCATAATCAAGGACATCTAACTCAATCACCCATGTGTTCCAATTGTTAATATTTTCCCCTTAAGGACCACCTACTCATAGGTTCAATGTCTACTGGCACAGCCAGGTATCGCCTTACCGCCATTGAGCACGATCACGTCTATATCTTAATAGACGGCTTTCCCGAAGGGGCGTAGGTCCAGAATCTACTGCGACCCGAGTCACCTACTCATAAGTTCGGTGTCCTTCTGGCGTAACTAGGCGTTGTCTCACTACCATTGAGCACGGCGACGTCTATATCTTAATAGACAGCTTCCCCCAAGGGGCGTAGGTCCAGAGTCTACTGCGACACGCGATCCAAAGAATGGATATCCCATACAAGGTAATGTCTGGCTTAAAAGCACAAGACGGGTTCTCATTAACCAGTACACGAACCAATCAATCTCGGCCCAGGACATCGTGCATTGCACAAAAAGTGATCTTGGCCTATTTTCTTAATATTAAAAATACTTGGTAAAAATAGTCGTGTGTGGATACACAGTCAGATCGAACCCGAAAAATTGATATTCTCCAATTTAAAATCCTACTGTTTTATATAGTATATAAAACTATTTTCGATGTTAAAACCCAACACTCGGGAATTTCTGAATAAATATTGAAATTCACAATTTTAAAATCCAATTAACACTCAATTTACACAAATTAACATTCAATTGCATAAACGAAACACACCATTGAAATCAGCACAAAATTCCAATCACCGGCTATCTCGGCTTAATTTCCGGAAAATATTTAATAATTAAATAATTGTCAAAATTAATTAAATAAATCAATTTAAATACAAAAATTACCAACCTAGGCCAAAATTGCTAAATTAAATACCGAGACGGGCCCGGAAAATTCCCGAACCAATCTAGATAATTAATACAACCTGTCTAGGCCTAGTTAATCCAACATAACAACCTAACATGCAAAATTGGATATTTAAATAACTAATCTAATCTAACTAACTACCTAAACCTTAATTAACTTAATCTAATTACCCTCTAAGCATAATTAACTTACTAATCAAGGTTTAGTGAGAGAACTCACTTGATTTGCGATCCAGTCGGACCAAAACGATGGGGATGCGATGAGGATCGACAAGTCCCAAAACGGCGACGCCAACGGGGCACGGATCGGGCCCGAAAATTGGCCCACAACTTTTTGCTCGAGCTAAAGAATTACTGCTCGGTTCGGTTACGCACGGCTGAATTCTGCTCGGAAGATTTTTGGGCTTGATCTCGTGAGGGTGATGGGCTGTTGAAGACGGCACGAGATGGACTGGGCCGTTGCGCTTGCTTCGCTGGATCGAAGTTGCTGCGCGAAGGAGTCGTGGAGCAAGCCGAGAAGATGGGCATGGAAAATTGCTAGCAAAGGTGGGATGGTTGCTACTGGGTGTTGACCAAGGGGAGACAAGCGAAGGTGGCTTGCAGGCGGCGATGGGGGGAAAGTGTACGGGGCTTCGGCGGAACCCGGAAATAGCTGCATTGAAGAAATCTCGTTGATGGAGTCAACACGAGGCTTCGGTGGGTTGCTAATGTTGACCGAAGAAGCTCGGCTCCCGGACAAGTGGCGTGAAGAGAGGAAATGGGCAGAGATTGAGCGGTTTGCTTCGGTTTTGAGGGATAATTGAAAGAAAACAAAGTTGCAGGCGTGAAGGGAGAGAACAGATGATTGAATCACAAGGCAGAAAAAGGAGCCGCGAAGGAGATGAACAGCTTGAAGACTTGCTCGAGAAGCTTAAGGGGGAAAGGTCAATAAACTTATTGAAATAATTGAAGGCTTGGTTCCCTTAAAGCATTCAATCTTATCCCTTGGTCTTTAATACTTTCTTGCAATGAAAATCCACCAAATTATCCAAATTGAAGCCAAAATAATGCTGCCCTCCCAAGGTTCCGAATTTAACAAGTTTGGACTTTAATTTCTTCGCAATTCTCTCCAATTGGTATCCAAATTTGATGTAGAAAAACCCACAAAATTTCTACAAGTCCCTTTCGCCAAGTAGCCCTCGGTTTGCAAGTCAAAAATCCCTTCAATCGGCCAATCCAAATTTCCGTTCGTTTTCCGAAATGTCCGAATCTATTTTCTGTAAAAATCCCAGAATTTTCGAAAATTCTTTGAATGATGAGTAGACGTTTCTAAAATAGATCGTGACATAACTGAACTTTCAATTTGTGAAATCGGGTTCAAATTCACGATTAATTTCAATCTGATCTGACGCGATTTTAGCATGACCTGACCTACCGGGTAGTTTTTAGGCATTTTTAGTGCAATTAACCCGTTGTCGGTTATTTTCAAGTCACAATGTATATCTTCGATACATTAGCGACTCTCAGTTGTCGTGAAAAAGTCGAGATTTCAATTACGGAAACAGGGTACCCAAAACGACAGAAAATCGGTTTAGTGCCGATCGACGAGAATTTTGCAATCAGGTGGAGTCGCCTACACTCAATCACACACCTCAGTCGAATTGACTATCTCCGATCTTTGATCGATTTTTAATTGTGTCGTAATGACCCTTGCAAATTAGCACGGTCGAGCAGTCGATTTCTAGTCGAATTCTCAAGTCTATTGCGTTAAAATCCCTCAATGACTTTCCCAGATAATCTAGTTATCTCATGAGTGAACGGCTCAAAGAATAGCACTATAGGCGCGTCAATGAAAGGCCCGATTTATTCAATTGAAAACAGGATTGAAAATTCAGGATGTCACAACTCTTCCCCTCTTATAAAAATTTCATTCTCGAAATTTAAACCATACAAATCTTAAAAAAAAAAAAGGTGGGGGTACAGTCGTCTCATCGAATCTTCACTTTCCTAAGTTGCTCCTTCAGTGTCGTGGTGTTACCAGACCACTTTGACCAATGGGATGGTCTTGGTGCGTAGAACCTGCTTCTTGCAATCCACAATCTGAACCGGGCTTTCAACGTACAACACTTGTCGTCCACGTCCAATTCCTCAAAATTAACTACGTGGGTTGGGTCAGGCTCATACTTCCTCAATATCAACACGGGAAAGACATCCGCTAGATAAGGCCTCGTTGATCCTTGCCCTCAAGGTGAGAGGTTCGAAACCCAATGGAGGCGCTTGGTGCCTTAATTGCTTGCACGGGGTGGTGGTTCCCTCGTGCGGCCCCAGGGTTTGCCCGCCGACTGCCGGCTGTACGGGGTTCCCTGGGTCATCCAAAAAAAAAAAAAAAAAGACATCATGCACTTGCGCCAATCTTGGCAGTAATGCAAGACGATACGCTAGGATCTCGATTCTTTCAAGAATCTCAAATGGACCTGCATACCTCGTACTCAGCTTTCCTTTCTTGCCAAAGCGTGAAGTACCCCTCATTGGTGACACCTTCAGAAAAACGTGATCACCAACTTGGAATTCCAATGGCCTTCGACGCTTATCGCCGTAGCTTTTCTAGCGACTCTGAGCGGTCTTTAATTTGTCTCTGATAACGGCAACTGCATCCACTGACTGCTAGACTAACTTTGTGCTTGTGATCTTTCTTTCCCTGACTTCATCCCAACAAACTAGCGTTCTACACGCCCTGCCATACATCTGAATACTCTGCTGATAGCTATTATTGTAGGCGAACTCGACAAGGTTAGGCTGTTCCTCCCAGCTTCCCTTGAAATCCAACATGAAAGCTCATAGTATGTCATCAAGGGTTTGACTAGTCCTCTCAGACTGGTCATCTGTCTGAGGATGATAGGCCGTACTGTACTGCAACTTCGTTCCCAAAGCACTCTGCAAACTTTTCCAAAAGGTAGCCATGAATCTCGGGTCTTGATCTGAAGTAATCGTCACTGGTACTCCATGCAGACGAACTATCTAACGCATGTACAACTCTGCGTGCCTATCCAAATCAAGGTCCTTTTGTACTGCGATGAAGTGAGCCGACTTCGTCAGTCTGTCGACCACTACCCAAATGGAATCATTTCCCTTCTAACTTCTTGGTAAGCTCGTCACAAGGTGCATTGTGACGTGTTCCTATTTCCACTCGGGAATCTCGAGAGGTTGCAGAAATCCTCTCGGCTTATAATGCTGTGCCTTCACTTGCTGACACGTCAGACATTTGGCGACATGCTTGGTGATGTCCGCCTTCATATCAGACTACCAATAGTGTTGACACAGATTCTGATACATCTTTGTGCTATCAGGATGAATGATGTAACTGCTACGATGAGCTTCTAACAAAATCTCTTCCTTAAGCGCTGCATCGTCAGGTACACACAATCGTCCTCGGAACCTCAGTGTTCCATCATCAGAAATCTGAAAGTCAGTCTTCCTCTTCTCGGTATCCTCTTGCAGGATTTTCTGAACATCTGGATTCGTCGGTTGAAGTGCCTTGATTATGATCAAAACATTCGGCTCAATTTTGAGGGTGGCCATAAGATTCGAAAGGTGGCCTACCTCAAACAAGAAAACCGAATCTCGAGCCTTCTCAATCAAAGTCCATTCTTTGAGTACCATCTGCGCTACTAAAGACTTCTGACTCAGCGCATCAGTGACCTTGTTCGCCTTCCCTGGGTGATACAAAATATCATAATCATAGTCCTTCAGGAGTTCCATCCAGTAACGTTGTCTCATATTCAACTCCTTTCGAGAGAATAGAAACTGGAGACTTTGATGGTCAATGAAGATTTGGAACCTTTCTCTACACAAATAATGTCTCCAAATCTTCAGAGCGAAAATGATTGCCGCGAGTTCTAAGTCATGCGTCGAGTAGTTCTGTTCATGCGGTCTCAGCTGACAGGACGCATATGCAACGACTCGCCATGCTACATCAACACGCAACCCAGTCCTCTGAATGACGCATCATTGTAGATCTCATATCCTCTAGGACCAGATGGTATGGTCAATACAGGTGCGGTAGTCAGCTTTTGCTTAAGCTCTTGGAAATTACACTCGCATTTATCTGTCCATACGAACTTCTCTTCCTTCTTCAACAGTCAAGTCAAAGGTGAAGCTAATGCAGAAAACCCTTCTACAAACCGTCCATAATACCCTACTAAACCAAGAAAACTTCTGATCTCTGTCACGGTTGTCGATCTTGGCCAGTTGATTACTGCTTCAATCTTGACGGGGTTCACAGAGATTCCTTCTCCTGAAATCACGTGACCTAGAAAAGTAACACGAGTCAACCAAAACTCGCACTTGCTAAACTTGGTGTACTACTCATGAGTCCTTAGAGTTTGGAGTACCAATCTCAAATGTCCTTCATGCTCTTCTGGACTTCTAGAGTACACTAGGATATCATCGATGAACACGATCACGAACTGATCCAAATACTCCTTGAAAACTCGGTTCATCAGATCCATGAAAGTAGCTGGATGTTAGTCAATCTAAATGGCAAAACCGTGAATTCATAATGGCCGTACCGAGTGCGAAACGCTGACTTCGGTATATCCTCTTTTCTAATCCTAAAACTGACGATATCTCGTTCTCAAGTCGATTTTAGAAAATATCTGTGGCATCCAAAAAATTCATAGTGATCCCTAGATACACTGTGACCCATGAGAAGGTATCGGAAGCACCATTGGATTATATTATAGTCATTAGATCGACGAATTTCAATTAAACAAGGCCGAGCATTGAATGGACTGTTGTTTTGATTGGGAATATAGCATATGCTCATGAATGATCTAGGTTGTGCTAAAAGATGAATTGATGAGAAAAATTTCTATTCATGGCCATGTACTCTATAAGTTGGATTACTATCAATTATTATTGCAGAATTTTATGGCCATGTGAATAATTGTAATTAAGTAAATATAAGTGGGGATTAAGGTGGATTATTAGGAGAAGGTGTGGGCTGATTTCTTAAGGCCCAAAACCAGCCCACAACCCCCCCCACCGTTCGGTCGACCAAGGCCTAGCCCAAGCCCGGCCCATTAAGGCCACCTCTTTGCATGAAAATTTACAAGTGGCAAGAGAGATCAACCAACTGTCCAATGCCATGCAAAGCTAATCATGAGGGTGAAAGAAAGAAAATTAGAGAGAGAGGGGCGGAATGGACGAGGCAGCAACCGAGAGAGAGAGAGAGAGAGAGAGAGAGAGAGAGAGAGAGAGAGAGACCGAGAGGAGAGTTCGAGCGAGAGAGAGGAAGGCGAGCGTGAGCCGCGAAGGGGAAGAGGAAGACCGTCGATGCCGTCTAGCTCCGCCGTCGATCAAGCTCGCCGAAAGCCTCGTGTTGCCGGTAGCTTGCTGTGGACTTAAGGCAAGTGAAGTCCCTTGTTCTACATGGTGCATGCTGTGGTTGTGTGTGAAGTAGATTTCGGATTGAGCTAAGTGTTAGAATCTTCGAAATTTGGGAGTTATATCTTAGGCTAGTAAGCTGTTCTATGGAAAACAGCTTGACCTCTAGTGATTCCGCAAATTTTAGGTGAATATCTAGTCGAAATCTCACTTCATTCCCTGGATGAAAGTTGTAGAGGACTTCTTTTAGAGTAACATATCAAAATTTGAGAGGAAATGAACAAGTATTTGTTGGTGAAACCATTTTTCTTCAAAGATACTAGATCTGGAAACTGTTATGTTGACCTATTGTGACTCTGTGAATTTTGTCCTAATATCCAGTCCGAATTTGATCTTGTGTCCTTGACAAGAGTTGTAGGAAACATCTTTAGGAGTAACATACAAAAATTTGAGAATAAATGGACAAGTATTGATCGAGGAAAACGATTTTCTTTGAAGAGGATGAATCTGGACAGTGAACCGAGAATTAAGGAGATTTATAAAAAACATTATAGCTTTTAGTCCAGAAGGAATTAGACTTCTATTTCTGCATAGAAATTTGACCTCTAGGTCTTAGTTATAACATGATAAAATCTCATAATTTTTGAAGTTCATTTAATGGCCTAATCGAAATTATTTCCAAAACTGTGCAATGGTGATATTGAAATTTTAAGACTGTGATGCATGAACCGTAGTGACTCGTATAAAGCTCTTTTGACATGGTGTTCTTCATGAAATATTTTTCTCTAGATCTCGTTTATGACATGTTAAATTTTCAGAATTTATTAAGATCGTTTACTAATTTTTCCAGAATTTTAATTGAAGAAGTGCATTCTGTTTTATCCGAAAATTTGTTTTATTTTCAAGAATAAAAGAATTGCTCTATAAGATGTGATATCTTGGGTCGTTATTTATACAGCATATGTGGTGACATTTAGCATATCATGTGATATCAAAAAGTTGATTTAAATCTTTGACATTATTGCATCAAATGCTATGTTGAAAGTGAGATATATGTGTGTGTGTGTGTGTGTGTGTGTGTGTGTGAATATACATTGAGATGTTGATGATACCGTCGGACCCTTGAGTCAACGATGCCCCGGGAGTGTCGGGATGCCCGGAGGTGTGTGCCAGATGCCCGAAGGTGTGTGCCAGATGTCCTCGGGAGTTTCGAGATGCCCGGAAGTGTGTGCCGGATGCCCGGAGGTATGTGCCGGAGGTTCCTCGCGATGCTAGATTGGGTGCAAGCGATATGAGGGATGCAAACACTGGTCCCTAGAAGAAAAATGAGATCCTTTTGAAAATAAATCAACATGGAAATTGAATCATGCGCATGTGTGTGCATATGGCCTAGTGTATAAATTATCTATGAACTAGAATTGGTATTGTTTGATTTTCGAGAGTGTGATCACCAAGGCATTGAATGGATCTCACGGTGATATATGCACAATTGCATGGTGATATATGCACGACTACATGGTGATATATGCATGACTGCATGGTGATGTATGCACGACTGCATGGAGATATATGCACGACTGCATGGTGATGTATGCTCGATTGCATGGATGATATGTGCCTTATTCGGGATACCTTGATTGTCTTGTCTGATGCACTGTGTAGTTTGATAGATCTTTACTGCTGAGTGGTTGTACTCACCCCTTTGGGGACTAACATTTCAGATTGAGAGATGCCTCTGTCACCGGTCACGTGTGGCACTTTTTATGGCTTACCGTCCAATGTTGAGGTCGAGTGCTCGGAGCACCCCTGTGTTGGTGTTCGTGGACTGTTTATCCGAGTTCGAGTTTTAGTTATGTATGATGTGGGTCTATCTGATGGCCCTGTAGTCCAGGATTTCCTGTCCGTGCATGTTCGACGCGACGGGATGATGATAGGGATGTTGCCGCCGCCACCGGCACCGGGCTGGGTGTGATTGTGCGTGTGACTGGTAGAGGATGACACTTTTTGGATAGCCGACACTGGATGATGGATTGATGTACATGTTTGACGTGGGGTCGGGTACTTTTGGGCTATAGCCGAGCTTAGTTAAAGCCTTGGCCTTTTGTTGTACCGACTCGAGATGTCCATCATAGTTATGTAAATAAAAGTGGCTCGTCTCTATCTTTTATATGATGCGTAGTTGGTGTGCATTGCATTATTTTGTTGGAGTATGGGATAGGGATATTTGATTATGCTTCCGTTATATGAACTGCGCTGGGACCAATTCGAATAATTTAACCCCAGGATTTATGGACCCGCTATAATTAAATGGTATCAGAGTGTTATGTTAATAGGATAAGTGAAAGGTACGTGTTGTGACCCTAACGGATCGGGGGCCGTCAAGGGGTGCCACAATATCGATGCTCCTTGCAACTAATCAAACAAGTCATCAATCCTCGGCAATGGATACTTGTTCTTGATCGTCACCTGATTGAGTTGACGATAGTTGATGAATAGGCGCAACAAACCATCCTTCTTCTTTACAAATAGAGCTAGTGCTTCCCAAGGTGATGCACTGGGACGTATGAATCCCCTATCCAATAATTCCTACATCTGCACCTTCAGTTCTTTCAATTTTGACAATGCCATCCGGTAAGGAGTCTTAGATTGGCTCTGTTCCGAGGGCTAACTCAATCACGAATTCAATTTCTCTTTCTAGCGGCAGACTTGGCAATTCTTTCAGGAATACATCTGGAAATTCTTGGACCACTGCAATATCTTCTATCTTCAGCTCCTCAACTGTCGTATCCATGACAGTCACCAGGTAGCTTGGCAACCCTCGTTTAACAAACGAGTTGCCTTGAGCGACGAGATTAAGGTAATCGAGGGTCCTCCTTGACTTCCAACAAACTCAAAGCTCTCACCCTCTATCGGGTTAAACTGAATCGCCTTGCAAAAACAGTCCAACTTAGTTCATTGCTTGGTGAGGCAGTCCATGCTAATAATCAGGTTAAAGTCATACATGGTTAGGACTATCAAGTCTATCTTCCATTCTCGCTCACCAATCGCTAACGTGCAACCAGGACAACCCACTATAACTAACACCTTGTCCTTTAACGGTGTCAATATATTGACCACTGACTCCAACAACTCAGGAATCAATCATACCAACTTAACATACTACTCAATTATAAATGAATGAGTAGCTCCAGTGTCAAATAAAGTAAAAGCAGCGTGGTCGTTCAATGAGAACGTACCTGTGATCACATTAGGCGCATCCTCCGCATATCCTCTCGTGATAGCATAGGTCCTTCCTTGAGCTGGAGGTTGGAGTAGTCCACCTTGCTGTGCATTTGGTGGTGGAAGTCCTTGATTTTGATTCGTTGGTGGTGGTGGCGGCAGCTGCGGCAATCCCATCTGTCTTCTATGACAGTTCCTAGCTATGTGACCCTATTGGCTACATACAAAGCAAGCACCCGTCCTAGCTAGAGACGGGCTGTTCCATGTTGTCCTACACAGGAACGACACACTCTGAACCAGTTCTACGACTTTCCTATTCCACCCTTCCTGTTGAGTGAAATAATCTGTCTCTTTCCAAACCGATTGCTATCTCTATTAGAACTAAACCGCAACCTAGATGCGGTGGCTTGTTCGTTCAGATTCTTCTCTATTAGGTGGGCTCGACCGTACAGCTCATTATAATTGTTTATATCAAATGGCACTAGCGGATTTTTCAGCTCCGGTCGGAGGCCATCTATAAACCTCATCGCTTTCTCCTCGGGATCCTCGATCAACATGGAGCATACTGCAATAATTCGGCAAAATTCGCCTCGTACTGGTCCACCGTCATTGGACCTTGACGAAGGCGTAGAAACTCTGTCATCTTCAGTTGTTTGGAACAGCTGGAGAAGTACTTGCCATTGAACGCTCTAACGAAGGTGTTCCACACCGAATCCACACCTTCTGGGAATACCTCTTCTCTGGTGGCCCTCCACCAAGTATTTGTAATCCCCTATAGCTGATGACTGCAAGGGTAACCTTCTCCTCTTCAGTGCACCTCAGCAGTGCAAACACTTCCTCCAATTCGTGGATCCAGAGGGTTGCAGCCTCGCGATCTCCTATTTCTGTGAACTTCGGCGGTTGCAATTCCAAGAACTACTTAACGAGCTTGTGAATGGGTCTCTCGACAACCACGTTCCCCTGTGGAACTTTAGCGGAGTGTGGCAGCGGCTGCGGCTTGATTCCGAGCCTATTGCCCCATCAGATCTCCAATAGTCTGAAGTGCCTGCATGATCCCTTTAAACCTGGGATCACCAGGGGCTGCTTTTCCATAACCAACTGGCGGAACCGGCTGTGGTGCTACTCCACTTACGCTGGCCTCAGCTTGCGCTCTACCCCGAGCACCCCGGGCACCGACTCTGGTTGGCGTCCTAGCCCGAGTAACGAGTCCAATCGACCTCTATCTAGGTGTTCTCTGCTCTTGCTCACTCATGATGCAGATTCTTTATAGACACCTACTTTCCAATTCCATAACCGGGTTAGAATTTGAGTGACTCCACAAACAAGCTATCAATTAGCTATCACTCACATATATTAGCAAATTAAAAGTGGTTTTTCCTACTAACTATCCCATGACTCATCGCACCTTATCACTCCAAACACTAACTTCACTCTGATACCACTAAATGGGGATGTCACGCCTCGACCCTCGAGTGCGCACACATCCCACTGCAGTAGATACAATTGTGACTTCCCAAGACTAGTTGCCGACCCTTTTAAATTTTAATGCACACGCGGAAGCGGATAATAACCCTTAACAACAAATAAAATGGGATGGGAAAGCAGGGCAACATTTCACAAAGCACACTTTTATAACCAATTGGGTTCATATACAAAAAGAGTCTAGGTAGAAGCCTACAAAATGATCGACTCTCAAAAGAAGCTATCCTACAACATACTAGTAGGACACAAACGTCGATCTCTCAGACTTCACCTCCATCGACTCCAGGGCCTTAGTCCTCCATCAACAATAACCAGTGAGACAATGTCTCAGTAAGTCCACCCACTAAACCCCTATTAGGAAGGAAATACGCCAAGGGTGGCCTAGACACACAATCACACAATTAGAATAGGGAACTTACCTCGCCTCAGTTCTTTCTTTCACGTTATCACAGTTCATATCTCAATTGCATATCATTATTGCACACAACAATTGAAACATCTCATCAATTCAATCAATCACAAGCGTCCCGATTATAAGGCCAAATCGTTATGACACGTCCCATAACATGTCACATAGTTTTCTCTCATAATCAAGGACATCTAACTCAATCACCCATGCATTCCAATTGTTAATATTTTCCCCTTAAGGGTACCACCTACTCACATGTTAAGTGTCTACTGGCACAGCCAGGTATCGCCTCATCACCATTGAGCACGATCACATCTATATCTTAATAGACGGCTTCCCTAAAGGGGCGTAGGTCTAGAATCTACTGCAACCCGAGTCACCTACTCATAAGTTCGGTGTCCTTCTAGCATAACCAGGCGTTGTCTCACTACCATTGAGCACAACGACGTCTACATCTTAATAGACGGCTTCCCCGAAGGGCCGTAGGTCTAGAGTCTACTGCGACACGCGATCCAAAGAATGGATATCCCATATAGGGTAATGTCTAGCTTAAAAGCACAAGACGGGTTCTCATTAACCAACACACGACTAATCAATCTCGCCTAGGACACCATGCATTGCACTCAAACATCTCCATTAAAAAAGTGATCTTGGCCTATTTTCTTCATATTAAAAACACCTGGTGAAAATAGTCGTGTGTGGATACACGGTTAGATCGAACCCGAAAAATTGATATCCTCCAATTTAAAATCCTACTGTTTTATATAGTATATAAAACTATTTTCGATGTTAAAACCCAACACCCGGGAATTTCTGAATAAATATTGAAATTCACAATTTTTGGAATAAATTACCAAAAATCCAATCAGCACTCAATTTACACAAATTAACATCCAATTGCATAAACGAAACACACCATTGAAATCAGCACAAAATTCCGGTCACCGACTATCCCGGTCTAATTTCCGGAAAATATTTAATAATTAAATAATTATCAAAATTAATTAAATAAATCAATTTAATTACTAAAATTACCAACCTAGGCCAAAATGGCTAAATTAAATACCAAGAAGGGCTCGGAAAATTCTCGAACCAATCTAGATAATTAATACAATCCATCTAGGCCTTAATGAGTCCAACATAACAACCTAATATGCAAAATTAGATATTTAAATAACTAATCTAATCTAACTAACCACATAAACCTTAATTAACTTAATCTAATTACCCTCTAAGCATAATTAACTTACTAATCATGGTTTAGTGAGAGAACTCACTTGATTTGCGATCCGCTCGGACCAAAACGACGGGGACGCGACGAGGATCGACAAGTCCCAAAATGACGACGCCAATGGGGCACGGATCGGGCCCGAAAATTGGCCCGCAACTTTCTGCTCAAGCAGAAGAATTGCTACTCGGTTCGGCTTCGCAAGGCTGAATTCGGCTCGGAAGATTTGTGGGCTTGATCTCATGAGGGTGATGGGCTGTTGAAGATGGCACAAGATGGACTGGGCCACTGCGATTGCTTCGCTGGATCGAAGTTGCTGCGTGGAGGAGTCGTGGAGCAGGCCAAGAAGATGGGCAGGGGAAATTGCTAGCAAACTAAAGTGGAGGAGAGATATCTTCTTCGATGGTCAGGTTGCTGCTGGGTGTTGACCAAGGGGAGACAAGCGAAGGTGGCTTGCAGGCGGCGATGGGAGGAAAGTGTGCGGGGCTTCGGTAGAACCAAGAAGAAGCAGAATTGAAGAAATCTCGTTGATGGAGTCAACACGAGGCTTCGGTGGGTTGCTAACGTTGACCGAAGAAGCTTGGCCCTTGACAAGTGGCGAGGAGAGAGGAAATGGGCAGAGATTGAGCGGTTTGCTTCGATTTTGAGGGATAATTGAAAGAAAACAAAGTTGCATGCGTGAAGGGAGAGAAAAGATGATCGGCTTGAAGACTTGCTCGAGAAGCTTAAGGGGGAAAGGTCAATAAACTTATCGAAATAATTGAAGGCTTGGTTCCCTTAAAGCATTCAATCTTATCCCTTGGTCTTTAATACTTTCTTGCAATGAAAATCCACCAAATTATCCAAATTGAAGCCAAATAATGCTGCCCTCCCAAGGTTCCGAATTTAACAAGTTTGGACTTCAATTTCTTCGCAATTCTCTCCAATTGGTATCCAAATTTGATGTAGAAAAACCCATATAATTTCTACAAGTCCCTTTCGCAAAGTAGCTTGGTTTGCAAGTCAAAAATCTCTTCAATTGGCCAATCCGAATTTCCGATCATTTTTCGAAATGTCCAAATCGATTTTTCGTAAAAATCCCAGAATCTCCGAAAATTCTTTGAATGATGAGTAAACGTTTCTAAAATAGATCGTGACATAACAGAACTTTCAATTTATGAAATTGGGTTCGAATTCGCGGTTAATTTTAATCTGATCTGACGCGATTTTAGCGTGACCTAACTTAGCGGGTAATTTTTAGGCATTTTTAGTACAATTGACCCTTTGTCGATTATTTTCAAGCCACAATGTATATCTTCAACACATTGGTGACTTTCGGTTGCCATGAAAATCTCGAGATTTCAGTTGCGGACACAAGGTACCAAAAACGACAGAAAATCGGTTTAGTGTCGATCAACGAGAATTTTGCAATCAAGTGGAATCACCCACTCTCAATCACACACCTCAGTCGAATTGACTTATCTCCTGTCTCTGATCGCTTTTTAATTGTGCCGTAATGACCCTTACAAATTAGCACGGTCAAGCAGTCGATTCCTGGTCGAATTCTCAAGTCTATTGTGTTAAAATCTCTCAATGACTTTCCTAGATAATCTAGTTATCTCATGAGTGATCGGCTCAGAGAATAGTACTATAGGCGCGTCGATGAAAGACCTGATTTATTCAATTGAAAAGAGGATTGAAAATTCAAGATGTCACACCCTAATTGAGCTCCAACAAAGCTTGAGCTTTGCTAGAGGAATGAGCTTCATCATTGTGACATCCTGATTTTCGACCCTGTTTCGATTAAATGAAATGGTTTTTTCATCGACGTGCTTAGAGTCTTTTTCTGAGTTGGCCACTTACGAGATAACTAATCTATTAGGTGAAACCATTAAGGAATATAAATGCGACTGACTTGAGAATTCGATCAGAAACCGACTACTCGACCGTGCTAATATACAAAGATCAATATGGCACCGTTATAATTGATTAGAGACCGGAGATTGGTTGATTTGACAGAGGCACGTAATTAAAGTGTTGGTGATTCCACCTAATTGCAAAATTTGTGTCGAACGGTACTAAATCGATTTTTTTTGTCGATTCTGTATCCAGTGCCCATAATTGAAACCTTGAGATTTTTACGACAACCAAGAGTCGCCAATGAGTCGAAGATGCACAATGTGGATCGAAAATAATCGACCACGGGTCAAACGGATTAAAAATTCCTAAAAACTATCCAGTAGGTTAGGTCACGCTAAAATCGCGTCCGATCGAAATTAACCACAAAATTGAACTCGGTTTCAGGTTTCGCAAATTCCAGCATGCCATGATTTATTTTTAGGACATTGTCTGATCATTTGAAGAATTTTTGGCGAGCCCGAATTTTTGGCGAAAATTCAAAATTGGGCATTTTAAATTCAAGAAATTCATATGGCTATTCTTGGATGGATTTTTGGCCTTCAAGTTGGATCAAATGGTGAGAGAAATTGTGGAAATTTGTGTGGGTTGCTACCTTGGCACTTTGGCCACCAAATTGGATTGAGTTAGTGAAGATTTGTGAAGAAATTGAAGATGGAACTCAGCAAATTCGTAGGGCTGTGGGGGCTGCAACATTTGGACCTCAAAAGTGGCTTGTTTGAGAAGTTTTGGGAGGGAAATTGGCAGCTGGTCATGGCTGAAGACTTATGGGGTTGCTTTCAAGTGTTTTAGATATTTAATCTTGACTTCTAAGGCCCCTTGTCCCCCTTCCAACATCAGCTTCTTCTTCTTCTTCAGCTTCTCCTTCATTGTCATGCCTTGAACCTCGAGCGCACACATATCCCTCGGTGGTCGATCGAATTGCGACGTTCCTAGGTGCATCGCCGACCCATTCATTTTATTGCACATGCAGAAGCGAAATAAACAATCTTTAGACAACAAACAAACATGTGATAGAAAAGCAGGACAACCAATTTAATCAAAACGCACTTTAGAAACACATTTGGTTTATACATAGGAGGTCTAACTCAAAAAGAAACCTCTAGGCCATCTACACTCTGGACCCTTCAGCCTTAGGCTCTGGATCCTCCACGCTACAGTACATAAATTGGTAACCCACGACGGGGTGAGATAAGAATCTCAAAGAGTCTACACCCTAAATCCTGATTAGGAGGACAATACACCTAGAGGCGGCCTAATTTTAATTTTGTTAATTTAAGAAGATTATCATTTGAGAAAAATAAATTTCCTATTATAGATATTATAAATCCTATACATATTTATCTCACCTCCTCTATGTGATAATTTTATTGGTTTATATTGTCTTTATATCCAACTTTATCCTATCTTAAACAAACACCAAATGCAAGATATGATAAATTTTATCATGATTGCTAAACGTAGCCAAAAAAAAACAGCATTCAAAAAATCATATAATAAAACCCTAAATACTTATTCAATTTTGAATCCAATTTTCATTAAAATATTTTCACATTTTTTATGCTAAACTAATTATAAACTAGAATTAATACTAAAATCACATAAAACTACTCAAAATCTATATTCTAATGTTTTCCTAAATTTATGAATATTTATTTATTATTATTATTCCAAAAAAGGGGACTCGGATCGAATCAGGAGAACGGACTTTGTGTTGTTCGTGTAAAGATGAGTATTAGGTTTCTAAAATGATCTTACTTCTCTTTTTGTTTCTCGAAATAAAGAAGTAATTTTTTTTTATTTCTGGTTTTTGTTCCAAAATTATTCCCTAACCATTAATATATTCTAAAAAATTAAAAAATTAATTGACGTTACCAAACGGATTTTTATTTTTTTATTCCAGAAAGCAAAATAACAAAAAAATAGCGAAACAGTGTTACCAAACATGGCCTTAGAATTTGAAATTTTATTTCCATAAAGCATAGGTAAAAGTTTTAAAACATATAGAGTTGATAAAAGAAAAATTATCAAAAATCCCAAATTATACTCAAACAAATTTATCTTAATTTTTTTTGTGACATAAAAAATCTTAAATTATGCGTATTTTGACACATTTACTCTAAACTTAATTTTTATTTATGTGACATTTTTAATCTTTACGAAAATTTTGCTGGATGATTTTTCAATTAAAATTATATTATTAGTCACTTGGGCATCATGTCGATATCATTTGCATTTCAATACTCATATAGATAGATTTTTAATTAGTATTTAATGATAAAGTCTTAACGAATAATAAATATATCGTATCAATACAAATTGAAAATTTCTTGGTACTTTTCCACGGTCTTGAACAGTGAAAAAGACTACTATACAGCTTTTGTCAGGTCAAAAAAGACTTTTGACAAGCCAAGACTAACCGTTTGGAATTTTCCATGAAGTGACTGGAGCTGTGGTTAGGTGGCAGACAGAAGAGTAAAGACGAACGGTGAGGGTGGAAGACAGCATTTGGCATTTTCCCATCGTACGAGGTCGTTGACCGAAGTCAATTGCGTGGCTTGCGCTCTAATTTGGCTCCACGTGGAGACTAGAAGAAAGAAAAGTCGAAAAATGTATCTCAATGATGTCGTTGTAGAGAGAGAGAGAGGGATGATATGAAAGCGATTATGGTGGCAACCATGAATCATCGTAAGGAATGATCAAACCTAAACCCCTCCGAAACGTTTGTTAGAGTCACGCTTATTTTATTTGGGAGATACATCGTGACTAATTTCTTTTTCAAGACAATTATATAACATAATAACCTAATTCGTTTAAGATATTACTGTTTTGTCTATCATATATTGACTTAAAATTGATAATATTTCTCGATCAAACATTGTTTAATATTACAATTTTTGACATTAAATCGTATCACTCTTTCGAAAGACGCATCTTGTAAGTTAGATTCAAATCCACACACATTATCTAAAGACACTATCATACCCTCGCGAGTCCATTTACATTTACCTCTATCATCATTCTAAAAGTCTAGCGAGAAAATCATTACGTAAACATGATATATATATATATATTTATATTTATTTATTTATTTATTTATTTATATATAATTATTATCGTAAGGAATGATCAAACCATTGACACTCCTACCCATAGCAAGGTTAGTCGAATTCAATCCATGCCGCTAGTCTTGTGACCACTAACGTCAACGCTCATGTGAATATAATTATTATGTTAATTTAGTATATATATTAAAATAAATTCGCACCATCAAATTTGGTAGTTTTTTTCTGAGCTCACCCCTTGCATAGAAATCAATCAACGACTTAGGCAGGAGATTCTCACCCCCACTACCCTGCTTCAATAACCAACCATGAAGTTGCTCACCAAGATCCTTAGTCGCACAATGTACACAAGCCTTCAATATACACACAACTGTCCACAAAGGAACTTCAATCACATTGATACAACAAAGCATCCTCACAAACAGCCTCATAGCTTCCTCATACTCACCCTCGTCCATATAACCGACAATCAAGATAGCCCAAGAACTAACGTCCCTCTGGAGCATACCCTCAAACACTTTGCGGGCACTAACCAAGCAACCACAGGACACGAACATTAGCAAGAAGCGGTTAAGCAAATGTAAACCGGGTCTCAACCCGCTACGCCTGATGTGTTTATGGAGCTCCAATGCGATGACGGCGATGCCATCTTCGATTTCGTGTTGAAATTTCTCTTTACTCTTTCATTTTCTTCTTTCTGCGCATGGGTAGGGTGGTGTGGAGGATTGCTTTGGATTCTAGCATGTCTGAAAGAGGAGGGATTGAAGCGTGGGATGGGAACTGATTCTAGGTTTTGTCCCTGCCGTGTGGAGGCGGGGGAATGAGGATGGTTTGCCGGCATTGCTCGAGGACTAACCTGCTCCCGTGAAGCAGAAAGATCCGAACCCACACCGTCCAGAACCAGCTCGAGCGCCAGCTACATTCAGAGCATTCGGAGGAAACAGATCCGGAACGACAACGAGAGACCTTCCTCATTTGAGAGCGAGATCAGATCGAGAGGAACCCCGGGGGCTGAAACTCCCCGCGCGCGATTCTCGCAGCTGCGCAAGAGAGAAGAACGCTTGACTAGCCCAACTCCGATCCTTCACCGCCAAGATCAGATCGAGAGGAACCCTATAATGCGAGGAGCAAAGAAGAGGGCGGCGAAGGAATTGACGAGACGGTGTAGTCGGCGGCGGCGGCAGAGGCGGCAGCGAGGGCAGTGGCAATGGTGGCGGCGGAGGAGTTGACGACCGGAGAAGTGAAGAGTGAAGAGTGTTTGGGTTTGGGAAAATGTGTTTGTTTCAAACACATGAAGCAATAATGTGTTTGGGCCGAACAATATTTTGACCATAACCCGACCCAAAACATGTTTGTTTTCTAATTCCCTAAACTGATCTATGCTTGATTTACACTAATATGGAAGAGCCCGATACATAAATATCACAAGAACGGAGCTCGAATCGACTGTTTCAAGATTGAAGCTTAGTTTGGGCATTTTGTTGAACACTTGGTGTGCATTAAACTAGCCCAAACAGCTTCCTCGAGCCATGTTCGTGGCCTTCAATCTCGACCCATAAGCAATCTCATGTGGAACTAAAATATCAAGGTTACACTGCCACATGTAAAGAGCAAGATTAGATAGAAATCATAGCTTAAAACACACAAGAACCAAGCTGAAATCGTCCTCAAATATGCGGGTTTGAGATGATTTTGCAAATCTGGGTTTGAACCCAAGTCAAGCAAACAAGTTGCATGCTCGTATTTAAGCCCCGACACTCATCACATGTAAGATGTATGGGACACATTACTTGATTCGAGTGAAAGTAGGTAGCATGGGCTTTCAAATGCAATAAACATCGTAGAGAATGACCAATTGAACACATCAAAATGACCTCTCTAAGAAGCACAAATGCATAGTCCACACTAACCAGCCATGAATCAATGTGGATATGCTTGGTTTTTAGCTCAAGTTGTGGATGATTTCATGATTTATCCAGAGATTTAAAGACCAAACCAAGCTAACCTTAGCATCACTTGTACTCCTATATGATATTCATCAAGCTCGTGAAGATAGAAAACACATGCAAAGGGGAGTAACAAGTCAAACATGTATGGCTCTTGAAGAGGTTTCAAACACCTAGAAAAATTTCAGCCTCAGAAATTAGTTTTCCGGGCTAGTTTTCCTATTAGTTTTCCATGGTTAAAACATATTCAAAATTGATCAAAAATACATCTAAGACTCTTAACTTGCTTCCTAGTTTATTTTTCAAGTGGTTCTTGACGGAGGAAACCAATAAATTATCCTCGGGGGGCACGTGGAAGTTGGCTCCTTCAAATTGGAAGTGAGATCTGCAGAGAAAAAACACTGACAATGAAGGTTTTCGTTGACCTCCCAAATTAGACTTTAAGACCTCTGTTGTTGGCCAAATTAACATAAAATCAAACTATATGTATTCTAGTTTTTTTTACAAGTCATGGATTTCCTCATTTATCTTTCACTTTTCTAAAAAACACTATCTTTCCCTCACTCGTGACCAACTGTGCTCAACACTTAGAAACATGTTCGGACTTTCTTGGCCCACTAGGAGGGTACTGTTTCGGGGGGCTTTAGGAGGCCTTCCCGATCTCCATTTGGGATGTGCAATCTGTGGTTGGAAAGATCTTTGAATGAAGTTTCATTCTCTAGTTGAAGGTTTTGGCTAATTTTGGCCACAAGTTTGTGAAAATTTCACTTTTCTCTCCCAAGGTCGGTTTGGAATTTTTGGGTTTTTGCTTTTCTTAAGTTGCTTCTGAGGGCCTCTTTGGGGGACGACCGTGAGCTCTCTCCTCTCCTCCTTGTCTCCTACCTTTCATGCCTTGAAAGAGCTTGCTTCAGTGATCTTATTCCCTCAATTAAGGGATTTTTGGTCGGTCTTTTGTCCACCTACCAAGCCTGTCAACAATGCTACTTTAACAACTTTCTGACTTAGCCAAATTTTCAACTTTTGCAGCTGTTGAGTGTGCAGATTTTGCTACGATTTTCCCGTACTTTCAGCAGTTTATCCCTAACCAATTTTTTTCCACTTGCACTACCAATAATGGTTTTCCATCACGTGCAGAGATCATGTTGGTTGGGCAGCTGAGGAGGATATGGTGGGGCCACCAAGTTGCTTACTCAGTAGCTCCGAATTGAGACCAACTTGTGGACTGAGATTTGGCAGCTGGTTTGGGTGGTTTAATCCATCAATTTGGTTGCATTTTTTGATCAATTAGCAAGCTCATGTATAGTAGTTTAAGATCTTGACTATTTTTCGCAATTGTCTCCACCCAATTTTGCAAGAGAGCCCCTCAAAGTCGGCCATTCTCTTGCCCGAAAATGCCCAATTCAATGTAATTTGGTTCTTTTTACCCAATTTGATTAATTAGACCTGACCCAAGTTCAATTTCAACTCAATTGGGGGCCAAGATGATGATTTAAGGGCTTGTGTGAAATTTTGCAAAATTTGCGAATTGGTCCCTCAGCTTTTGGAAATCGCATTTTGGCCTCAATTTACCATTTTAATTCCAATATGACCTCCTGGGCTTGGCTAGTCACATTTAGATCATTGGCCCCAACTTTTTTTTCTTTCTCTCTCTTTTTTTTTTTATTTTTTAAAATTTAAATTTTTTAAATTTTAAATCTTTTTTTAGGAGAAAATCTTCCATTTAAGAAAAACTATACTAAACACCTAGATAAACTATATGCAAGAATTTGACATGAAATATTTTTGCAGAAAAACAAGTTCCCATATTTTAGAAATAATTTTTGGGCAAAAATTTAGGTGTCAACATCAGGTTTTTCAGCGATGGTGGCCTAACGGCGTCGAGGATGTGATGCTTGAGGCTCGAACGGCAGCAGTGACACCACTTGAGGCTCACGGTCACCAAGGGTGGTTCGGTGGAGATGGTGGTGGTGGCTTGAGGTGAGGACGGCGTGACAGCGCAAACGGATGGGCAGTGAGGGACGCGGATGGGTGGCGGCAGTGGCGCGAGCAACAGCGACTAAAGTGGCGGTGGTGGTTTGTGGTGGCAGTGATGGTGATGCGGGTGGGGGATGAAGATGATGGCGGTGTGGGCGGTGATGGTGGTGAAGATGGTGAGTGAGATGGGGATGGTGATAGTGGCGTGGTGGTGGTGGACGATGAAGTGGTGAGATGATGACGATGAGGGTGGGCGCAAGGAGGATGAGAAGGAAGAAGTTTAAGGGAAAAGGAAGAAGCAAAGGAGGAGGAGGAATCGGCAGGGAAGGGGGAGGAAAAGGTGTGAGGGAGAAGAGAAAAGAGAGGGGGTGAGAGAGAGAGGGGAGAGAAGAAATAAACAAAAGAAACAAAAGATTTTCTAGGATTTTTATCTAAAAATCCATGAAAATCCCATCAATCACTCCCCCTAAAACCCTCCAAACCAAGTCTCTTGTCCCTTCTTTTTTTCTTTTTGTATCCTTTTTCTTTAAAACCAAAATTTTGGCCAACAATTGACAATTTTTTCACCAGTTCCAGTTTTTCCCTTTCTAGTTTTCAATTTTCGTCCAATAATTCATTTTTTCGAAAATTTTGAATTGCCGATAATTCAATGAACAATGAGGCGACGTCCAATAAATTAGTCTTGAAACTCTCGAAAGTTTGATATCCAAAATCGAATTAAATTTAATGGTTGAAAATCGATCGAACGCGACTTTAGTATGATCTAAATTATTAGGTGACTTTTAAGGGTTCTCGCGCAGCTGACCTATGATAGATAATTTTCGATCCACGTTGTGCCTCTTCGAATCATGGACGACTATCGATTGTCATGTAATTGCGAAGATTCAATTACGTACCATGAATATAACATCAATAGAAAAATCATTTCATCGTTATTCGACATGAATATTGTAATCATGCGGAATCACTTGCGAACCAACTACATACTTCCGTTAAATCGATTTATATCCGTTCGCTAATTGACTTATAATAGTGTAGTATTGATCATTGCCGATCCTTGTGGTTGAGTGGTCGATCCCTAATAGGATTCTTTATTGTCCCAAGTGATTGAGTCTTTCTCATCACGGCATGCACAAGTATTTCCTTGCTCACAAGTGCCACGCAACCGGCCGAGGAATAGCCTGTAGATGAGGTCAAGTGGATTTTTGCTAGCGGTGGCATTGGCGAAGCCATGGGCATTGGCGGCAGCGGCGGAGGAGAGGGAAAAAAGGAGGGTGTTGAGATTTGTTTCTTAGGTGGTGTTGGGAGTGAAGATGGTGGTGTTTGTGCACCAGTGCCATAAATAAGTTGTGCAGCTTCAGAGTGGGATGTAAATGCTGAGAAATTTGGAAGAAAACGAGGATGAGAGAGAGGCATATGGTAAAGCAAGAATTCATGTTTTGATTATTGGATGGCTAAGAAGATACATTCAGAAGATGTTTATATAGGGTAGTATCAGATTAAAGTTTGGCTATGTATGGAACACAAGTCTACATGCAAATCAACTAGATATTCATGATGCAGTTATTATTGGAGGAAGGGGAAAATTATAACCGGATAAAATCAAATGGTATAACAAGATATGGTGAGACTTTGCAGGACTTTGATTATACAAGCCATTTGGGTTGCTCGTGACTTGTTTGACCAAGAGATTTTTGTTGAGCAAAAATTAATCCTATAGTGTTTTGAGCCCATTTGTCTCGACTTCAAAAAACAAAAAACTTTCTTTGAAAAATTTGAAAGATTGTGCATATGCCATCTTATTGTAAGGTGTTCATCTTACGACCATGCCTATACACATGAAGGCGGCTGCTCATCTAGTTACGACCATCATCATTCTTTCTGGGACCCAATTAATTTAATGAACAAAATGTTAATGTCTATGTACAGAAAATTCACAAAGACTGGAGTTGTCATTTACATGGTTGCCATAAAAATCTATGAATGCTCTACTTAGTATTTACCTATTATCAGACAGCTAAGACAGATCATGAATTTCAATTTCCGCATGAATTAGCAGTACTTGTTATACCTAGTTCCCATTGTACATGAGAGTCGTGGCAATGTCAAATGTTTGGGTGTCGATAGCCACCGTTCACCGTGGCAACATTGTAGAAGCAGTAATATTGTTGGTACAAGAACTTTCTGGCATCGAAAGGCTATCCAAGGGGATGTTTCGCCCGACTGAAAATGCAGGTTGTTTCGGCTGCAAGAGGACGGCAGGTCCACTTTCGAGAAGAACCACCACATCCGTCATGAGAGGCCGGTCTGCTGGATCTTCTTGCACACATAAAAGCCCTATTTGAATGGTTCTACGCACATCAGCTGGTGGAAACGATTTCAGTAGGAAAGGGTCCACGAATTCAAGCTCTCCCCCTTCGTTCCACAAAATCCATGCCTGCATATAGTTTATGTTTGTTACTGTGATATGTCGTCTAAGTGATTTCACAACTCTTGCTCAATTTAGTTAAAATCGTGATGCAAGTATACTAGGAGAAAGAACTTTACATATTTCAGCAGCGATGATGCGCGCTTGGTGAGTTGGAAACCACTATTTTTCTTTCCACTGATGATTTCGAGCAGGATGACTCCAAAGCTGAACACATCAGACTTCGCAGAGAATTGTCCCTCCATCGCATACTCTGGGGCCATGTAACCGCTGCTTTGTGCATGGGCAAAAACAAGTCCAATGGAATTTCAAATAAGTGATTTTCTTTCATACATTCACAGAGATTCATTTTCCATTTTGATTTTTGTTTTTCTTTTTTAGAATACAAACCACACTATGGATTAAAAAAATTAACAAGAGGTGCTTTTCTAGTGTCTTTTTAATCTAAATCGGAAGGCAAGTAATATTTTACGAAGTCTTTTTGGTCCTGCACTGATTCCGAGCTAAATGAAAACTGAAACATATAGACCACAGTTAGGCAGACTGAAGATATCACATACCTCTTTTTGAAAAATTGAATTCAGAAAACTATTCTCAAAATATTTTTAGTGATAAGAACTAAAAGGAAAGAAGAAAACTCAACAGAGATGCAAATGACAACAACTGAATGGAAAAATATTAGAAATTGTACAAGGCAGGGGAGGCATAACTTACAAAGTCCCGACAACTCTTCTGGTGTTTGCTACATTCTGTTTCTCTGAGAAAATCCTCGCCATACCGAAATCCGATATCTTGGCAACCATGTCAATGTCCAGCAACACGTTGCTCGGCTTTAGATCTCTATGGATGATCTTGGCACGGAATCCTCATGAAGATAAAGCAGTCCTCTGGCAATCCCATTAATTATGCTGTAGCGTGCTCCCCAATCGAGCTGCGAACTCTTCATTGGGTCTGAAAAGCAGTAGCTGACACAATTTTCATTGAATGTGTAAAGACAATAGGAGTGTGGTCTACTTGTAGAGAAAACAGACTATACTGGGACAAACCAGAGAGGAAGACGTCGAGGCTTTTGTTGGCCATGTATTCATATATAAGTAGCTTCTCATGTCCATCTATGCCCCAACCCAAAAGCCTCACCAGATTTTTGTGTTTGAGTTTTGCAATGAGCGTGATTTCGTTTTTAAACTCTTCTACGCCCTGCCATGACTTCATCGACAGCCTCTTGACTGCTATTTCGTTTCCATCTGGTAGAATTCCCTGGAACAACTTAAAGAATAGTCATCAGTTTATGCTTTTCTGGGAAACTCTTCTGACCAAATTGAATATGATCCCATTGAATATTTAACCTTGTAAACAATGCCGAACCCGCCTTGTCCGAGCTTGTTTGTAAGGCTAAAGTTAGCTGTGGCAGCCCTCAGAGATACCAAATCCATGACAAACATATCATCAGAATATTCTAGATCCCCTCTTGAAATGGATAGTTCAGTGGGCTTGGGCAATTCCTGGAGCAAAACATTTTCGTCTCTCTCTTCATCTGGGAAACCAAAAAAGAAAACGAAAATCCGAATTCTTGTCATCAACACTGTCCAAGATATCAGTTGGCAACTGAAACTAACTTGTTTGACATACCTCTGGTCATTCTCCTTTTCCGTCTTCGATGGGCAACACAAACCCCAAGGGAAGCTAGCAATGCCCCAGCCAGAATACATATGACCAACAAAATTATTTTTTCCTTCCCCAAGCCTACAATGTCACCATCAAATAATTAAGAAATGTTAAAAATCCAATTTCCAACTCCCACAGAGAGAACACTAGCAGTCAGCAAGGAAATTTTACTGACTACAAAAATAATAGAAACAGTTAGGATCAGCTCAAGAATCAAGATTTCCAACAGGACTTTTCATCAAGCCGGCTAATAAAGAATTACCAAATGTTTTGGAATCTAATCAGGTCAGTAAAATGCTTTACGACAGCTGGACAATCATCGGGCCAATCCAATCCCTCTGTTGTGATAGAAACTCTGTTGTAAAAAAATTTTGCGCTGAAAAATTTATATCTTGCGTATTTTGTACTTAATCTACTATAAGTAGGTGAATTCTGATACATCCCTTATATTTAATAAAAACTCAATACGAGAACTTTCATCTGAAAAGTTGTTTATTTAGAATGAATCACATGGAAACAAAGGATTTCCTCGTGCATAGTTGATTTCACTATCCTCACTTGGATGACTGAGCTTGAGTACTGCTCAGTCCTCGTGAACAGTTCTGTTTCTCCCCGAATAGTAAACTCATGGTTAGTTGACAACTTTTAACTAGACTTTGTTACTATGATATGTGCAATTCTTCATCTGGCTGTTTCCATAAAACTCTCAAACCAGGAAACATACAGAAGATACCTTCAATGGTAGTTTTCCAGATCTAATTTCTATTTCAACAGGCATTGGTACTCCGCTACCAACAACACAGTCTAAGAAAAGAATCCGAATTAATTACCTTAGAATGCTGATTATAGAAGCGGTAAAGCTCGAACCTCACGTTGCAATATCTGCTGACAACGGTTCCACCTTGATGAGGAGAGCAACATGTTTTCAGATCCCCCCAAGCTGACCGCAAACAGTTATTACAACCACTGCCAGAGATTCCTCTTGTACACTGCACGAGGCTGTAAACATGTCCCTGGCTCGAGAAATTTGAACTGTCCACCGCAAACATGGACGAAGCCCATGTGGCCTCACTTATAAGACCATCCATCAACTTTATCAGGGCACTGCTCAGCTCTTCCGGATTAGATACGTTCTTCTTCTGATTATTACTATCTGGGTACTGTCCCAGGTAATTCATCGCGGAAAAGAAATTACTATAAGAATAAGATATCTGGCAATATTCATACCAAATATCAGCATCTTTGTTATTGCACTTATTCATGATCTCTTGGCTTGCAATCCTGACGCAATCCCCACAAGCACTCCTATTCACATCACGCCTGCAAAGTGCTTGACCAAATACTTCATCAGTGCCATCCCCAAAAGAACTGCTGTGGAAGCCTTTCTTTGCAGTGTTAGAAGCCAAATTGCCCAGAAGCTGTTCGAGGTTATTCCTGAATGGACTGCCAAAAGTGTAATTGCCATTTTCAGGTCGGCAAAGCAAATGCAGAGGATTGTTTCCATAAATGGGTGTGACAAAAACAAAATCGATGCTACGAACAGGAAAAAGGTGACAAGGTTCGAATCTCTTGCCATCTTCTTGGGTCGAAACAGCAATTCTAGACCCATGAGAAGGCACTAACTGGGAATGATTTCCATAAACAACGAGGGAAGAAATTTCCTCTGAAGTTGAAAGGTCCATCACATGGTGAAAATTTAAAATAGTGAAAGTGGGCAGAGAATCTTCAAGCTGGTCAATGAGTGGAATTATTATAAATTTGCAGCGAAATAGAGTTCTTTGTTTTACTTTTCCTGGCAAGAAAGCAAAGAGAAGCTTCACCGTTGCATCTTGAAGTTGACATAAGATGAAAGACTTAAGAGACCAGGAATATTTCATTTTTCTGAAATGGAATTAGACCAACAGGATTTTAGCTTTCCTTCTAAAGTAAAAGAACATTATCCAAATTCATCTTAATACATGTCAAAGTTAAATTAATTAAAAAAAAAAACTTAGGATTATCCAAAGACCCATCGTTATTTTTTAATTTATGTGAGTCCCACGTCTGGGTTTAGCGTGCAAAGCCAGCGAGAAAAGGCAATAGTCCTTTAACATGGTCTTTAGTGGAGATGCTTTTCAAAAGTGACGGCTAGGATTTTTAACTCGCTTGACTTCATTCCCGCTCGAAGGAGTCATTAAATATCCCGAAACCACGTGTGCCTCGACCCCTGTTTTTGGCCGTAGTCTTTTCTCCTGTCTGATCTACCAACGGATGCTACTGGGAGAGGTTATTCTATTTGAATTTGTCTGTTTGGAATGAGTCATAACCTTCGCGCGAATGACATTTTTATTCGAGCATGACGGATCAAGTGCATAGATGGAAGTGCTTCAATGCTCAACTTGGAAATGTGTGCCAACCATGGGAAGGACACAAGCCGGGATGGTAAAAACCGGGATGGGCTTTTGTCAACTTTGGTTTAATTACTTGGAGTTCACCTGACTTATCGTTGTTCTGAACTTTCGATGGAAGTATATTGTTGATTCCGCCAAGAGTAAAAAAGCGTCGGATGGTAAAAACACAGCGAAGTGAAGCGTTGTGCGCGGCTCTTTTGTCAACTTTGGTTTAATTACTTGGAGTTCACCTGACTTATCGTTGTTCTGTACGATGTCTTCTACGAAGTTTGGTTATAAATATTATTGCTTATATAGTATATAATGACCTCCTCTTTATGTGGAGTTTGAGAGGTCGCATTATTAAACTTGATGCATAAGTCTGGTTGGCCCTCAGTATGTTAGTAATGGAGCTCGAGCGCCTTGGAGAGAGCAAATTCACAGCAAGGTAGCATCATATTGAGTAATTCACAACCAAACAGCCTCTGAATCTTAATCAGTAAAAGTATCCCTCTTCACCCTTTTATCAGAACTCAAATGTCATACCTGTAATGGAATTTATATCACGAACATTTTGCTAGTGCAAAGCCAAATTCCAAGCTTCTCGCAAATACTCCAGCACAAGATTTTGAACCTAGCTTTAATGCCAACATATCCAAGCAAATGTCCCACGTGTGATTAGCTTTAGCTTTACTTATGGTTTACCACAGAGAATGAGTTGTCAAGAGACTGCTATCTCAACCAACGTCTTTTTTTTTTGGTTCCATTTTCTTTTGTTGAGAAAGAGAACGAGTTATTCTTTCGAATTCAAGAAGAATGACAAGAAATGATGCGATGTTTGCGTTGATTGCATATATAACAAAAGACAGAATGACTCTACAAATAGAGAGGATAGATAAACCGCACAAAGATTGGACATAGTTCAGTGAGAACTCATAGTACAATGAGATAACCTTATCTAGGGCATAGACTAACTTTTTTTTTTTTTTTTTTCGTCTTATGCTAGGAGAACATGGATTCACATAAGGAGCTTTAATTTCCAGCTCAAGAGCCACGAAAATCAACGAGGAAGGTTGGAGAATGATAAGGTCCTCGACGTGAAGTCTTCCAAGCCAAGATAGACAACACCACATGATTAAACAGCTTATGGTTAAGAATCGGTTCTTTAATGAGTAACTAGTGTAGACGTTACCATGTCCAAGCAGTATACTTGGGCAAAGAACCGTGCTTACCTCCTAGGGTAGACTTTTCTCACCGAGGTGCCACAGCGGAAACTGTCAAGCTATTAACGGAACAATTATCGTCTTCAACGCGTCCATTGGAATGATGAGTGAATCTGCCGACCGAGAAGGCGGGTTTGAAAGGTTGACGGAGAATTACAGCATCCCTTTTGAGCATCACATTGACAGCCGACATGGTTGGCCTGTCAAACGCGTCTTCTTGAACACACAAAAGTCCGACTTGGACACATTTCAGGAATTCTTCTGGACAACACTCATTGTGCAGCAATGGATCCATCAACTCCATTGCTCTTCCTTCATTCCATAGTTGCCAAGCCTGCAAGTTTTGTCATCCGATCATTTCTAATGCTAAACACCAACTGGGAATTACAAAGAAGAAAGATGTAACGGACCAACATTGCACAATGCAACTAGTAATATTCGTCAATATGCACAAAAGGAGCCACTGATTCCATGACCGAGGTCCGAGAGAACAAGCGTAAGCAAAAATTGGAGATTTACAAGTCCAATGCCATAGCACATTTGTTGTATTTTACTGACTGATCTTCCCAATTGTGTTGTTGTGACCTCAAACATTTGTCACTTAGGATTCTTTTCGAATTTATTAAGTCTTTATTGGGCAAATAAAATGAAACTGGATTTGTAATCAAGTCATAACTTACATAGGCTAGGAGACTCGAGGCATGTCTCGACTGCCAAAAGCCGGCATTTCTCTCCCCTGTTATTATTTCAAGCAAGAGAACTCCAAAGCTGTAGACATCTGATTTTATGGAATATAACCCCTCCATTGCATACTCTGGCGCCATGTAACCACTAGGTAGAGAATAAAATGTGAGCTTGTGGCAAAATGAAGCAGCATAGAGTCTGAACTAAAAGTGCTGAGATTTATCACTTAAAAGAATTCTCAAACATCATCTGAGTCCTGTGAAGGAAACTGAAATGCCTTAGAAATTTACTTACTAGGTTCCAACTAATGTAGCAGTATTTGCTTCATTTTCTGTTCCTGCAAAGATCCTTGCCAGTCCAAAGTCTGAGATTTTTGGGTTCATGTTGCAATCCAATAACACATTGCTTGCTTTGAGGTCTCTGTGGATGATTCTTTGACGAGAATCCTCATGAAGATATAGCACCCCTCGAGCGATGCCAATGATAATGTTCAGACGTCTGCTCCAACTCAGCTTGATCCTTCTCTGTGCATCTATACCAAAAAAAAAGAAGTCATCAAATGTAGGATAAATATGTTGAGCATGTTATCCAAGAGACACAGCAGGACTGTACATACCAAAGAGAACGACATCAAGACTTCTATTTGGCATATACTCATAGACAAGCAACTTCTCCTCTCGTTCTGCACAAAATCCCAGAAGCTTGACAAGATTCTTATGTTGAAGTTTCATTATTAGTAGGACTTCATTTCTGAATTCTTCGGAACCCTTCTCTGACCAGCTCTCTAGCCTCTTCACCGCAACTTCTCTCCCATCCCATAAAATGCCCTTTCAATAAAAAACGAGAAACTACTTTAACAAAAACCAGAAAAGCAAGAGTATCTTTTTTAAATTTGCCAACCAACATTGGCTTTTGTTCAAACTATTGCCACCTTGTAAACTGGACCGAATCCACCTTGTCCTAGTTTTAGCGTATCTGAGAAGTTGTTGGTAGCTGCGAGTATGCATCTCATATCAAAGTACGGATGATCTTGAATTTTAGTAAGAGTGTTTCCTGGGGTGTGTTGGAATGGAAGAATACCATGAGCAGAATCGCCGGTAAGCAGAGGTCGACCTTGTCTACCTGCAAGGTCTTTCTTCCCTGGAATCAAACATGATGAGTCTCAAATATGTTGGAATTTGGGGATGGCAAACAAATCACCATTAGGATAAAGATTGTTACTTTTGATGATGATGAAGAAAATCCAAGAGCACAAACTGATTGCCACCAAGCAGAGCGATGAAATTGTGAAAGCTTTGATCCACCACTTTTTCCCTGCTTTTGAGAAGAAAAAGTTGCAGCCTCTTCACAGATTAAATCAATTCTGATATTAACTACAGACTTAGTGAGGAGAAGAACAATAACAGGTAAAAGTTTAGGCATAACCTTACCAGACTTCTTCACAGGCTCGGATGGTTCATAAAAATCATATAACTCATATCTCAAGTAGCAACTTTGACTTAGAACTCTTGCTCCGAGTGAAAAATAGCAGCAATCCCTCACATAACTTATTGCTTCTTGGAGGCACTTGTGACAATCATGTGCTGTTAAGTCCGCAGTGCACTGAACAAGAGCACGTAAAGTCTCGTTCGAGTCCAATTCAAAATCCTTTTCCTTGGTAGCATAGTGAGTCGGTGGAGACTCGAGAACTGCTTTCTGGGCAAGAAAGCTTAAAGTTTCATTCACCACCAACCCGAATTTGCCAGGGTCGGATGTATTTTTCGGATTGAATTGATGCTTGTATCCTTCAGTCAGACGGCCAAAAAATTCTTGGCTGGATATGCGCAACTGGCAATCTTCCTCCCAAACAGCTGCTTCCATCTTGTTTGGACAAAGCTTCTGGATGTCTTCCGTTATCAAAATATCATGCCACTTGTTGATTGTTATTCAAAGAAAATTATTTTTCGACCTCCAAATCAACCAGAATTTTCTTTTTGGGAAGTTATAAAGGCACTTTTCCAACGTTGATTTCAGCTATGCAAGCAAGAAAGCTTTTGAGAAAGGGTTGTTACGGTTATTTGGCTTGTGTGAGCCGGTAAAGCTAGAAAATGTTCATGTTGGAGAATTTCCTGATGTATTTCCCTGAAGATTTACTCCGGCTTGCCTCCTGATAGAGAGATAGAGTTTTGTATCGATTTAATGGTACGACACCTATCTCTAAGACCCCATATCGGATGGCACCTTCGAATTGATCCCTTGACTATGAATTCTTGGGTCATGTAATATCAAAGGATGGTATCTTAGTTGATCCAAAGAAAGTTGAAGCAGTCGTTCAATGGAATCGCCCTACCAATGTCACGGAGGTAAGAAGTTTTCTTGGGAAGGTTATTACAATTTTGGCATTGCGGAGTTGGCGGCGGTTGTGTTTGCCTTGAAAATATGGCGGCACTACTTGTATGGTGAAAATGTGAAGTCTTTACCGATCACAAGAGTTTGAAATATATTTTTACTCGAAAGAACTTAACATGAGGCGAGGGAGATGGTTAGAACTTCGAAGGATTATGACTTATCCATCAATTACCATCCGAGGTAAAGCTAACGTGGTAGTGATGCCTTGAGTCGCAAAATCCTGCGGAAATATGGCAGCATTGCTTACTTCTCAAAAGCTTATTCTTGAGGATATGAGAAAGCTAGACACGGAGGTTTTGATCCATCGGCTTGGTGCTCAATTAGCTAATCTTCGAGTACAACCGACCTTGATTGATAGAATCACGGCTAAACAAAATGAAGATCCTCAATTGGAAAAGATCAGAGAAGGTGTAGAAGCTAGGAAACAAGATGACTTTAGTATCCACATAGATGGGTCATTGAGGTTTCGTAGTCGATTATGTGTTCCCGATGATTCAGAATTGAAAAGAAGATATTACAAGAAGCTCATAGCACTAGATTCTCGATTCATCCGGGGAGCACCAAGATGTATAGGGATTTGAGAGGAAATTTTGGTGGATTAATATGAAGAAAGATATTGTGAAATTTGTTAACCAATGTCTAATTTGCCAGCAAGTGAAAATTGAGCATCAGAAACCAAGTGGCCAACTGCACCCACTTGAAGTACCTAAATGGAAGTGGGAGCATATTACCATGGATTTCATCGTCGGCTTACCGAGGACGCCTAGTGGTAAGAATGCCATATGGGTGATTGTTGATCGATTGACTAAATCTGCACACTTTTTGTCTTATCGATTCGGTCTTTCACTTGAAAACATGGCGAAGCGATACGTTAATGAGATAGTGAGACTTCATGGAGTTCCAGTGAGTATTGTTTCCGATAGAGATCCCAGGTTTGTGTCCAACTTTTGGAAGAGTTTACAAGGGGCGTTAGGTACTCAACTCAACTTTAGCATGACTTTTCACCTGTAGACGGATGGTCGTCGGAGAGAACTATTCGGACGTTAGAGGATATGCTACGATCTTGCGTTATTGATTTTGGTGGTTCGTGGGATGAACATTTACGGATTGGTAGAGTTTTCTTATAATACGAGTTATCATTCCAGCATTAAGATGGCTCCTTTTGAAGCTTTGTATGGGCGTAAGTGTAGGACTCTTTGTTTGTTGGGACGATGTTGGTGAGAAAAGATTAACCGGCCCCGAATTCATACAACAATCGAAGAGAAAATCAGACTCATTCGAGAGCGTTAGAAAACAGCACAAAGCCGTCGGAAAAGTTACATGTTGAACTGGGGACATAGTTGAGGCACATGTATTGACCATAAACTTTACCTGGGTAGTTCCCGGACGAGTCCTGGAAAAACTTGGAGGAAGAAGCTTTCTTTTGCATAGAAGAAGTGAGCTCAATGAGGTTGTCCTGATATGCACTGTTTGTGGCATATGAACTGTTGTTGGGGCAGAGCTTTTCAGGGATATCAGCCAGAACCAGGTTGCGAAATCCATGAAGAAGACAACTAAAAAAAAGCAGTAGGACGGTGCTCAAGACCACCCGAGAACGAAATAAGGTGATCATTTCTTAAGTGTACTCCAATTCTGAGTTATCACCTCTCTACAGAGTCATTGATTCAAGCGATCAGCAGGATTCCGGAAGAAAGCACAACCTTCACGCTTCATGGTTTGTTTGGTAATTGAGACTGGCATTTGTAGGCAATGGCACAAACCCTCCCCACAAGGTAGTGGTTAAGAAACAGATTTGCGTTGGAATTAGGCGCACAATCAAGATTTGATACCCTCCCCACAAAGTACAACAAATTCATAAGTAGGCCACTGATGAACTCGGTCCATTGCAAATCGGGTCAATGCAAGTATTTTACAATGAAGCCTGATAGAAGACCAAGACTTCCGTTCTGGTCTTGAGTGGGAATGGTATGGAAATGCGTCGAAGCATCCTATCGGTTGAGTAACTTTGACTCTGACCAATGAAATGGGTCTTGTAAAATTAGCGAATCCAACCCTTCCCTAAATCACGTCGTTTCTGTGTCTATAGGCGTAAAAAGTAAAAACCACAGGAATTAGAGAGATGGGTTCCAAAACAGTTTGCATGGGATTGACGCTAGACTTGGTTCTCATGTGTGACCCTTGACTGCATGATCTGGTGGTTAGTTAGGATTAGAAAGTTGCCACATGAGAAGACTCAAAAGAAAATGTAATATATGGGCTTAAAAAAAAAAAGGAAAAGAAAGGGTTGAAAAGTCAAAAAAGGAAGCTGAAGCAGAACTGTTTTAGAGAGAGAGAGAGAGAGGAGCACGGGCAGAAGTGGGGGAAAGAACGAAACAGGGGAGGAGAGAAAGAAGAGAAAGGAAAAAGAGAAAAAGGGAAAAATTTTGGTGTGCTCATGATCCGGATGCCTTATCAAGCCAACTCATTTTGCAACGCCGATAAGAAATCGAAGCCTTTAATCACCTACTTGAAGCAATCGCCGCAATTAGGGCTCGAAATTCGGATTTATTGGATATTCGTGTGGCGAAGCCCGATTTTCGAGTCGTTGAGCTGTATATTTTTGTAGAAATGGTACTTTGGGATGTTGTGAAGCTATAGCATCTTACGGATCGTGATTTGAGCTTGCGGTTTGTCCGGAACGAAATTTTGAAGTTGGGGGCGCATTCTGGTACTGTAACGAACAGCAGCTTCCAGCCTTTTTTTTTTTTTTTTTTTTTTTTTCGGTACCGTTTTGGGACCACTGAGTTGGGGTTGTTGTTGTACGTTAATAGAGCTTTCTAAAAACTGTAAAATGGCTTGAAACGGAATTTTGTGGAGGAAGTTATGGCGCGACGAAGTTGGCGAATGGGCTGCACCTAGCTGAAAATGATGGGTTTCTACTAAATTGTGAGCTTTCATGGCGCATAGTTGTCGTTTTATTGACTAATAGACCTAGTATAGGCGAGTCGTTATAAGAATATCCCTTTTTACTCGGCCTTTTGATATTGCTTTTTCGTTAATTGTTAGGGATCCGAGTGCGTGGTTCGAGTGAGCGTCGTAATTGATTTTTGGCTTTTCCCAGGTGAGTGACACTATTTCTTCTTTGTATTTTAAACTCATGTTTTGAGAAACGTGGTGGATTATATAATCCGTGAGTTGATAAAAAGCATATCTTGTTGCATAAAACAGGATCGAGCTATTATTGCTATTTTTCTTGTTTGAAATGAGTTATATTTCGATTTCGATTGGAATGGTTGTTTGAAATAGTTTGTGAAATTCTTTACGAAAGAATCGAAGAATGCTTTGATATTTATATATCAATTTTTGAGTTGTGATATGATTTTCCTTCGGATGTTGGATTACTGAATATTGTGATTCGTGGTTGGTGCTCAATGTCTTTGTGAACCCTGAGGGGTGTGTGGGTATGCGCATACTAGTCTAGGATATCCTTGTGGGCCGAGCCACCGGCTAATAATAGGTGGAGACCTTGCCAAGGGGGAATCTTGGTCGTCTTGTCACGGGCATTACACGTGACCATGGTTAGACATTTGAGCATAAATTGGTCAATGGAGTGGACCATTGACGTGTGATTTGAGTTTGGTCGATGGAATGGACCATCGATGTGATTTGATGAGATTAATCAATTGAATAGACCATTGATACATGTTTCATGAGATTGACTAATGGACTGGACCATTGGACTTTCGGTATTTGAGTTATGATTTTGTATTATGATAAAGTGAGTTATGATTGTGTTTTAAATGTGCATAGTGATTTCTCGATCCGCTTAGAAGAAATGTGTTACTCACTGAGCCATGGTAGCTCACTCCTCTCATCTACTTGTTTTTCAGGTTCTTCAGCGAGTCGCGAATAAGTGTGAGCGTTTGTTCGGGGAGGACTTTTGTGGTGAAAATTTTTGGGTATGACTTGTGCATAGTTGATAAATTTATAAGTTAGTCTTTGTAGTAGGTGTATGTTTTGATTTGGTGAATTATAGATATACTATGATATTGTAACCAAATACCCTTTTTGTCATATATATATATATATATATATATATATATATATATATATATATATATATACACACGTTGATATCGGGTTGAATCTTCGTTATGTTGAGGCTGCGTCCTTTGCTGAAAGGACGGCCGTGTCATGCCCTTGTTCTTATGGATTGGCGTGTGACAGAAAACACAAGTACAGGGGTATAATAAAGAATACATTTAGGAATTCAAAGTGAAGTAGCATACGTAAATTATTAGGACGTAGCCAACCCCAAGGAAATTTCATCTTCATACTGCCAATACAAGACCTGTCTTCTTCTCTTTAGTCTACTAATAGAAGGTTCTGTCAAGGAAAAACTGCGTTAGTTGAGGGATTTTTAAATGGCAACTCAATCCAAGGAACAAGTTGAGCTAATTGGTGAAAGTGATGATTCAGACTTGGCAACCCGGACCTAGCGATTTGCGAATCAAGATGTCTCGTATTCGACTCCAGCTTGGCATAACCTCTTGGTGCCATGTCGAGAATCCCGTAAGTTGGGACTGTCGATGACAGGGCTATCAGTGATCTTGCTCGTCTATCTTTGTCTTATGATTAATCATATCAGGAAGAGAAAGGCCCCAAAAAGAAAAAAGAGGAGGATTCAATTGCCAATGACCATTAGTAAGGGAACAAATTTTCCCTCCTGCACTGGACTCTATAAGTCCAGTGACCATTATCCACATCCAAAACTTGGAATGAACTGGAGTTCTATTAGAGAAAAGCCCAATTGCACGGACGCTGCTTCAGTTCAAGAAAATGTATGGAGCCTCTGATTTACAGAATTTTCATTGATCCACCTATGGTTACATGGGTCCCCACAATTTATGCAATTTCTTTTTGTCACCAAATCGACATTCTCCATGTGCAATTATCTTGATTGTTTATACAATGATTTTCATGAGCATAGTAATATTTCCAAAACATGACAAGTTCCTCTATTCAGTGCAAAATCTTACAACCGTGGGCAAATTAAACCTTACTTAACTTAATATACGTGCTTGTTCACCTAGGCAAGATACTAGAAACAGTCATCTGATTGACAGAAAGATTAGCTGCTGATGATTGATTGAGTTCTTGAACTAATCTACCAACTGAAAATGCCGGCTTTTTTGGTTCCAGAGGAGTTCCTTTTTGACCTCCCAAAAGTGTCACTATTTCCGACATTGTTGGTCTATCTCCAGGATCTTCCTGTACACACAAGAGCCCAATGTGAATGCACCTGACTATTTCAGCTGTTGAGCCTGATTTTGCTAGAGAAGGATCCACGAGTTCCAACTCTCTTCCTTGAGTCCATAGTTTCCACGCCTGCAAGATAAAATTGATTTTGGTGCAAAATGAATGATTGGCAGACACTGAGTATTTTCAGCTCAAACGTGATTAAAAGGCAAGATTTTGACTCCCGTGAAATGTTGAACATACATATGCAAGAAGTGTCTGAGCATGTTCTGTAAGATAAAATCCGCTAGTTCGTTTTCCGCTGATGATCTCAAGCAAAATGACACCAAAGCTGAACACATCCGATTTTACAGAGAATAGTCCCCCCATTGCATACTCTGGGGCCATATAACCACTGTCACAAGTATCAAAGTTGGCATTAGTCTTTTCTATTTAGTACCTTCTTAATGAAGAACCAAGTAGAGTGTTTTCCTTGGAAAGAACAAGAAACTCCTAGATTTTCTAGCTGAACAAAATCAGAAGAAGCAGACTCACTATGTTCCCACGACTCTTCTTGTATTAGCTGAACTTTGATTTTCACAAAATATTCTGGCCATCCCGAAATCCGATATCTTGGCAACCATTTCATGATCCAGCAGAACATTGCTAGGTTTAAGATCCCTATGAATAATCCTAAGTCTTGAGTCCTCGTGCAGGTAAACTAGTCCTCTAGCAATTCCATCAATAATAGAAACGTATGTGCACCAATCAAGCTGTGCACGTTTGTCCGAATCTGGAGATAAGGGCATCATGCGAAAAAGGTTAATAATGAGGACAATTTACAACATGCGCAAATTCTAAGTAAATGAGTTCTAAGTTGGAGGACACAAGAATTTACCGAAGATGTAGATATCGAGGCTTTTGTTAGGCATGAACTCGTATACAAGCAGCTTCTCATCTCCCTCTATGCTGCATCCTAGAAGCCTCACTAGATTTCTGTGCTGGAGCTTTGCAATCAAGATGACCTCATTCTTGAACTCCTCGAGACCTTGCCAAGACTTCCTTGACAACCTTTTAACTGCTACTTCTTTTCCATCAGAAAGCAAACCCTGAAAGCTAATTTAGTTAAGCCCTCCACATACTGGACTTCAACAGAAAACAATCACAAACTGACAGCAATGGATAAATTACCTTGTAGACAGTACCGAACCCCCCTTGCCCGAGCTTCTTTGAACTTGAGAAGTCATCTGTAGCAGCCTTTAGTGTGGCTAGATCCATGAAAGGAAGTTCTTCAGAGCTAACCAGGTTGCCTTCTTCAGTAATTTCCACTCCGACTGGATTTGTTAAATCATTAAGTAAAGCACGCGGGCTTCTTTCCAGGTCTGAAGGTACCCGAGTCTGGATTAGCTCTCAAAAAAATATGAATTAAAACATCCATTTTCTCATATATATACCTTGTTTTGCTTTTCTCCGGTTGAAGTAGAGGGCGCAAGATCCGGCAAGAACAGCTAATAGGAGTCCCAGGACGCCAATGACTAGGCCAATCATCCCTTTCTTCCATTTATCCCCTGTTTTCCTCATAAGTTGAATATATATCTTAATATATGGATAACATCCTGAAGTATCAATAGGCTATGGAGAGAGGTTTAATGTATATGCCAATTGTAAAGTGCATCCAACAATAATAAAGAGGCTAATTAGAACTTTTCAGCTTAAGTAGATTGCCTCAGTAATTTTCCTGCATATTTGGCTTTTGCCATCGTGAAGGCTATATAAGCTAAGTCTCTTCAGATTCTCTGTGATATAAGTTTCACTAGAGACTGCACTCACTGAACGAAAGCAACTTAAGCTACTAACAGAAATACTGAGAAAACAGAGCCAGACCAGGAAAATGAGTTGCTAAAAGTTGGCCTCTTCGTAGGGGACTGAAATAAAAATAATGGTGTAAACAATTTTCTAGGATCTTGGACCCTTGTAGAAATCTCCTCTGTCAACATTCAAAGCTAAAGAATCCATCATGCCAATGAACTTAATCGTTATTTTTCAATTTTGTTCTAACCATATATAAGCATAGAAGTTAAGTTTGCAGCGATAACTATAGCTTTCTTTTCCTACTAATTTCCGATAGATTTCATTTTCTTACCTGTGGAGGCTGGGTAAGATAACGTAGAAGTTGTCGAGCCATTGAAAAAGCGGTACAGCTCATACCTCACATTGCAAGTTCTGCTAACGACAATTCCACCTTCCCGGGTATAGCAGCATGCTCTTAGATCCGCCAAGGCAGAGTCCAAGCAACTGTTACAGTCCTTGTCAGACATATCCCTAGTACACTGCACTAGCCCATATATTGTCTGGCTCACGGATTTATTTATTTTCCCCGTCGCGAACATTTGAGTAGTGTTAACATACGCAGCCTCATTGGATATATTCTTCATTAGATACATCAAGTAGGTATAGAAACGGGCTGGGTCAGATGCAAGTTTCTCCTGATAATCTGAATCCGGGTATTTTCCAGCATAAACCATCTTCGAAAAGAAATCTTGGAAGGAATAGCGTACTTGGCATAATTCATACCAAATTAGTGCATCTTCAGCAGTGCACAGCTTCATGATCTCTTGGCTTGCATTGCTGACACAGCCCTCACACGCTGCGGAACTGGCGTCTCCTCGGCAAAGAGCTTGTCCATAAATTCGGTTAAGGCCTTCTCCGACAGTAGTGTTGTAGAATCCCGTTGTTGCAGTGTTGTACGACAGTGAATCAAGAAGGAGCTTCAGGTTTGATTTGAACGTGCTGTTGGTTGAGTAATTTCCATACTCATGCTGACAAGAAAGTTCAAGATAATCTGCTTCTACCCTAATGTGAAGGCCAAACATTGACAGTAGTATGAATGAGAACTGGAAGTAAAAATGCGGACCTCTCTCCATTTTCTTACTTCTGGTACATCGAATCTTTAACATTTATCCATTGCATAAAGCACCGAAGTCACGAGCAACAAATAGAAGTTTCTGGAAAGCGATTAAAACAGTTATGGCAGATATTAGCATTGCATAAAGACTAGAGAACAAATGAACCTGGCCAAGAAACATCGTAATGAACCTGGAAAGTCTCAGGAAAATGCTATAACAGTCATATGTGCCATCCGCTGATGGAGACTGGCAAGAATCTACGTGGCCACCAAACTTCAGAGAACCCGATAAATAAAGCCTTTCAAGTGAAAATGAGATGCTACTTGTACCCTATAAGTTAAAGATCCACATGAGACCAGTTCATGATTGATGACTGACGAATTTGAAGTGAAATTACTGGTATAAAGACCAAGAGCTTGAAATAACACAGGATATTTTTTCTGGTTGGCATTCCATCAAACAGTTGAATCATTCCGGAGTTCTTCTTGTGGAAATAAGTGGTTTTTTGAAAAATTTAATTTGCCCTTTGAATCTCTCAATGGCTGTGCTCATAAGCACGTGGCCAGCAAGAAAAGTAAAGCTTCTTTGTTTCTTTGTTTGACCATGAATTCTTGAGGAAAAAAAAAAAATGGGTTTCTTGAGAAACAATGAATATGTTCAGAACTTTACCAAAAAAAAAAAAAATGAATATGTTGAGAAAATAAATGGCCAGAATCGTTTGTTTGACCAACTATTTGAAAGTCAACAAAATTAAAAGACTTTTGGATACTAGATCTGAGAGAGAAGAAGACAGTTTCTTATTGTCGTTACAATGTGCTTGTGATGACAAGTCACAGGATAAGATCATATCCTAATGTCCCTTTCTACCTCATAAAAGAAAGAAAGAAAAAATCACGTTCAAGAAATAATTTATTCCAGCTGCCTCTCTCTTTTATAAAGATAATAGATAGGTAACAAAAAGAACATTTAGTTAGTCAGGTTGCCGATAAAGCTGTTGAATGGCATTATTCTGCCATTAGCAATAAGATTCTCTCAGCATCTTTCTTAATTAAAGAGACAGACCCAATGGATGGACCTTCAACAGCGGCTCACATTTTGTTTGCTTCATTGGTGAACCCACTATGAGAACACCATTGACTCTTGACCTAAACAAATCTTCAATCTTTTATGTCAGTCGACTCTTCTCGGTCAAACCCTTCTACACCCAGTTACAGATGACGGATACCAGACAGTCTGTTATTTCTATGTGTATGAGATATTAAAATAGTGAATGGGAAAGTTGTCTACTTGCAGTTCTGCTACTAGTATTTACTAAGAAAGTAACAACCATACTAATGTACTTTCTCTTTAAAAAATTTATTGGCCACATGTAATTGTTTTCAATGAAAATACTATGCTTTTTCTTAGATCAGTTCCATTGCTTGTTCAAAGAAGCTAGAGAAGAACAATATTGCCAAAGTCAATTAACTCGCCCAAAGTTCCTGTAAAACCTTGCGAGTGTGGTAGAGTTAAATTGTATGCGAGCGTCCAAACTAGCGATCAATGGCAAGAAAGACTCATTTGGTTATGTTCTTTCTGTTGTGCAGCGCCTGCAATTGATCGGCTCAATACCAGTATGTTCAAACTGCAGAAGATGATAGAATTCTAATTCAACAAAATGCTGTTGTCATCGGTACAATTTGACAATTACACACGGCATACAAATTTGACTCGGACAAATATATATAGAAAGACTTTTCGCCATGCTACATGAACACTTAAACCTGTTATACTAAATGAACAGACTATTGTCAGGAATTTTCTAAAGCAGGAGTAACCGATTGAGACGTGTGAACTTGCAAAGTCCCGATATCTCCTTTCTTGGGCCTATCACCTTGCTTCGATATCCGAAATAGTTACGCCATTGACAGAAGAGCCGTTATCTGTGACTGGTTGGTGATATTCGGTGAACCTTCCTGCTGAGAAAGCCGGTCTTTGAGGATTTGTAAGAATTGTGCTCTCGCTTTTCATCATAACAACCACAGACGACATTGTAGGCCTGTCATATGCATCTTCTTGAACACACAACAGTCCGATTTGCATTAATCGTCTAAATTCTTCCATGCAGCACAAGTCAATTATCAATGGATCCACCAGCTCCAATTCCCTTTCATCCTGCCACAGATGCCATGCCTGCAAATTCACGATCTTATCAGTAACCTCACTTTCCTAGTAATTAAGACAAATGCTGATCATAATTAGTGAAGATATCACACATATGCAGCGAGGGTTGGTGCTCGTCTCGATAGATGGAAGCTAGCATTTCTTTCTCCTGTTATTATCTCAAGCACAAGAACTCCAAAGCTGAAAACATCGGACTTAGTCGAATATAGTCCCTCCATAGCATACTCCGGTGCCATGTATCCACTACTCCACATAATTAGAAAAGGAAACGTGAGATCAATTGAGACATTCAACAAACATTGTCAGCTGAAGTGGTGTATAGGGCTATAATGTTGTTTCGATAGCAATTTTATCTTTGAATTTGCATCTGCAAAGTTCATTTGCAAATTATCAAACAGTAGATTAAGAAAATAAACAGATAAAACCCAAACACTGGACTCACTATGTTCCTACTATGGTTGCAGTGTTGGCCCCGCCATCATTTCCAGAAAAAATTCGAGCCATTCCAAAATCGGATATTTTTGGGTCCATCTCAGAATCTAATAATAAATTGCTCGCCTTCAAGTCTCTGTGAATGATTCTTAGGCGGGAATCCTCATGAAGGTAAAGAACCCCACGTGCTATACCACTTATGATGCTGATGCGTTTTCTCCAGTCAAGTTTTGCCCGTCTCTCACGATCTGGCAGCAAAAAGAAGAACGCAAATTTTAGAATACCAAGTTAGATAATTGATTGATCGCTTGAAATATCATGCTGTTGACAAACCGAAAAGGATGACATCCAGGCTGCCATTGGGCATGTACTCGTAGACGAGGATCTTCTCTTCATTATCGACACAAAATCCCAAAAGCTTAACGAGATTTTTATGCTGGAGCTTCATTATGAGCAAGACTTCATTTGTAAATTCATCAGTACCCTGCTCAGTGCTTGAGAGCCTCTTGATAGCTACCTCTCTTCCATCTCCTAAAATTCCCTGAAAAAGATGACGCCAATTTTTCTTCTTAGGATCATAATCTAAATTGCAGCAAATTTAGCCAGTAATCCTTAGTCATTTCCCCTGTATTGTATGTCCTCGCTACCTTGTAAACAGGGCCAAAACCTCCTTGTCCCAGCTTGTTTGAAGCAGAGAAATAGTTAGTAGCAGTTAGTATGGTCGCGAAGTGGAAAAATGGGGAATCCGGAACATTCTTGTCGAATCTTCGTTGAAAAGTCCAGTTCATGAAACTAGTACTATCACTAGCATAGCCTGAATTGTGGAGCACGCCAAGCTGGATAGCTGATTTATTCCCTGAAAAAATTGAAGACGAAACCAGAAATATGAAAACGAGAAAACAGGCGTGGTAATTAGGAGAACAATACCCAAGAAATCAACAAGCACTATCTGGGGGCAAATTACCTCTTCTCTCTCTTCTGTGGATTCGAAGATAGTAAATACAGGACACCAGGAGAAGTACTGCTAGTCCGACAGCTATGATCGCAAGAATCACAATCAACCACACTTTCTTTCTGCTACCTGCACCGTGCAGAACTTAATTGCGATTGTCGCTCATCCTGAATCTGATGTACACAACTGTACCAAAGGATAAGTACAAAAAGTGAGAACTACCTATATAAACTTACCTCCTTGTGTGGTTTGATTAGGCTCCGGTACAGTTTTGCCTTCATAGAACGCGTACTGCTCATATCTCAAATAGCAGCTACGGCTAAGAATCCTCGCACCAACTGAGAAGGAACAGTTCGCCAACACATCTTTTATAGCTTGTTGAAGACAGATGTTGCAGTCGCTTACAGATATGTCTCTTCCACACTGCACCAATGCGTATAGCATCGATGCACTTGCATCTTTAAACTCAACTGCGCCAGTTGCATACATGTGCGACAAAGGATCAAAAGCTGCCACTTTCGTGAGATTCTGCAGAGTGGTGTTGACAACTAATTTGAATCGGTCGGGTTGCAAAACATTCATCACGTTATCCTTCCAAATGTTGCCCGTAATGTTCAAATGGCCAATGAAATCCTGTCCCGAGTACCGCAACTGGCATACTTCCTCCCAGACGATGGCCTCGGCATCATTAGGACAGAGCCTCAATATGTCCTGTGAGGCCAAATCAATGCATTTTCGGCAATCTTGATTACTAACATAATTCAAACACATGTACTGACCATAGACTCTGTATGTGCCATTGCCATAAGAGGTACTATAGAAGTTTGAGAGGGAAGCATTCGAGGACAAATTCGCAACGAGATTGTCAAAATTATTCTGGAACGTGCTGTTGACAGCATAATACCCAGGTTCCGAACAGAGCTGGTAAGGAGGATCGGCGTGCGAAAGGCGGACTAAACTGGGCAGAATCAAACAAGCAAGAAGGAAGGAGATGATCAATGAAACACTTTGGTGGTGAGCCATTTCTTAGTCTATCCGGGTTTGTATTCTAGTTCGAGTTGAAGTTTGAGCTGAGATTTATGAGCTGGAGAATTCATGGTCCCGTGTTAGCCTCTGACTTTGCAGCTAAGGGTAATTTCCAGGAGATTGCTTTCGCTTGTTTTGAGTCAATTTTTTAGAATTTCAGGTTTGGTAACGTGATCGAGGAGAATGACTTGCGGATTTCTAAATTTGGGAGAAGAACCATGTGAAGGTTTTTCAATTTCAAAACTCGAAATAAAATATTTCATTCAAGCTACACTGCAATTTAATCCTCAAGTGTGATGCAACTAAGAAATGGTCAACTCATTAATTCCTTCCCCCAGTTGCTAATAAAAAAATTTCTATTTAGCTGCCTCACATCACATGGTATTCTCTACCTCGTTTTCTCTCCTACGAACTCGGTTTAACACTAACCATTTTTCCAGGATAGAGCAGAATTCTAATATACAGTGCCAAAAAATTAGAATTTTTTTGTCGTATTGATTTGTTTCATTAAGTGTTGGTAAATAATGAGAACGTCAGGTAGCTTCGAATAATGTTTTCTAGTTTAAATTTATTTGGTGTTGTTTTTTGTAATTTTAATTAGTTCGAAATCTCAACGTGTAGCTTCCCATACTCAGTCATTCCTTTCAAACTTGATTTTCTAATGCACTTTCACTCTCTTTGCAACTGAGAAGGTAAGAGACATCAAATCGTATTTGTGCTGTTTCTTTGTATCAGATCCTATCATCTTGACCTGGCAACATGCCAATCTTGCTTTGCCTATAAGCTTCCATATTTTGTTTTTTCAGATTCCTTACTGTTATTAATTTCATATCTTAACCTATCCATTATTTGGTATGAACAACATATCAATATAAATGAATTTGAAAATACACAAATAGAGATTATAAGAATCTCCTTAGTTTCACTGCTAAAGAAACTACAAATTCATAAACAAAGATGATCTTCATCAATCAATGCATGATTGTTGTACATTCTTTTAAACAACAAAGGAGATCATTGAAGCGCTCCAGAACTATGGGTTTGACTATGACAAGAAATTGGATGGGCCACACAGCATTACCAACGAGGTAGATCAGCTAGCGTTAGCCAAATCTAGTGAGAGAAAGAAAAAAATGATCATTCATCTTCGCAATTTTGAAAAGTATAGTGCTTTAATTCTCTCGCCACTTTCGTGAAACTTTTCAGTGAACCATAGAGCTACAAAGGAGACGAATTATAGAAAAGTCATGAAGTTTTAACATGAACTAAAAATAGGAAGGAGAATGAGACGGAGAGGGTAGGTTTTTCTAGATATCCTCGTTCTTCGAGAATTAGAAAAGTCATTTTCAATTTTGATTTTATTAATTTGAAATATGGGTTCTTCTACTTCATTCTTAAATCCTTACTTTTTATTATTTTTTATCTCTTTTTTATTATTTTATATTCCCTTCCATCATTTCTTAATAAAAAATTTATTAAATAATAAATTGCAGTAATATACCTAAAATATATATAATGAATGGAGGTATTATATATATATATATATATATATATAGAATAAATATTTTAGATTAGATAGAAAGTCAATATATAAATAAAAATAGGAATAAGTAAAAAAAAATCATTTGGTAAGGAAGAAAATCATTGTTATTTTTTGTTATATTGATTTTTTTTATTAGACTTCAAATATTATTTATATTTAATTATTATATTAATTTTATTAACTTAAGAGGTTTGTTATTCGAAAAAAAAAATAACTTTTATACCAAAGTATAAGAAATTCTATCTACATTTATCTCACTTCTTATATTTGACTTTTATCTTATCATGAGTAGAAACTAAATATATGATATATCATATCCTGACTTTTATCTTGGATACCAAAGTAAGTAACTTTGGTGTCTTGTACCACCACGGGCAAATTAGAATGTTATTGGTAGCACCATGGCACTATCGACAAGTATAGAGCTGGACTAGTGCAAAGGTTACAGTCATGAAACCCGTGTAGATTCCAATTGTCAAGCCTACAACAATTCGAAATGTTCTCAGGCGTGAAGACTTAAAAAAACAAAAGCAGATGGGTATATATAAAGAATGGTTTTATGAATTCCGAGCCAAGTAGCATATGTGAATTACTAGGATGTATTCCCTAAAGGAAATTTACAATGTCAATCGAAGACCTGTCTTCTTCTCTATAGTCTACTAATATAAGGTTCTGTCAAGGACATAACAGCAATAGTTGGGGGAAATATTGATGACAACTCGATCCAAGGACCTAGTTCAGCTAATTCGTGAATGTGATTCGAGACGGACTTGGCAACATGGACCTAGTGATTTGAGAAGCAAGACGTCTCGTATTCGGTTCCAGATTGGCATGACCTTGTAAGCTGAAACGGATGATATCAGTTTCTAGCTTTGTTCCTGCTCATTTATCTCTTTTCCTATTCCTATGATTAATCATATCGGGCATAGATTGGCCAAGAAAAAACAAAGAGCATTCAAGTGCGCAAGGAACAGAGCTTTCCCTCCTGCACCAGACTCGGTAAGTCCCCACCTGTAGTAACCATCATAACTATCCAGAACTTGGAATGAACTAAAGTTCTACTCGAGGAAAGGCAAATTGCACTAACACTGCTTTAGTTCAATAAAATGTATGGGGCCTCTGGTTTATAGAATTTGCATATTTATCCACCTATGTTCACTCGGGTCACCGAAAATTTTTGCATCTTCCTTTCGCTTACCAAATCAACCTTCTCCATATGCCATAATCTTGATTGTTTATACAGTGATTTTCATGAGCAGAGTAATTCTTCCAAACATGACAAGTTCCTCTTTTCAACATGAAGTTTTACAACCATGGGCAAATGGAACCTTAATTAGCTGGAATACGTGCTTGTTCACCTAGGTGAGATACTGGAAACAGTTATGTCAATGGCAGAAAGATTAGGTGCCAAGGATTGATCGAGTTCTTGGGCAGCTCTACCAACCCAAAAAGCTGGTTTTTTCGGTTCCGGAGGAGTTCCTTTTTGACCTCCTAAAAGTGTCACTACTTCTGACATTGTCGGTCTATCTTCAGGATCTTCCTGGACGCACAAAAGGCCGACGTGAATGCACCTGACTATTTCAGCTACTTGGCCTGATTCTGCTAAAGAAGGATCCACGAGTTCCAACTCTTTTCCTTCAGTCCATAGTTTCCACGCCTGCAAGATTAAATTAATTGTGATGCAAAATGAATGACATAAGGCAAGATTTTGATTCCCATGAACCGTGGAACATACATATGCAAGAAGTGTCTGAGCCTGTTCTGTAAGATAAAATCCGCTATTCCGTTTTCCACTGATGATCTCAAGCAAAATTACGCCAAAGCTGAACACATCTGATTTCACAGAGAACAGTCCCCCCATTGCATACTCCGGGGCCATATAACCACTGTCACAAGTATTAAAGTTCACATTAGTCTTTCCTATGTAGTACCTTCTTATTGACAAACCAAATAGAGAGTTTTCCTTGGCAAGAGCAAGAAACTCCTAGATTTTTCAGCTGACCAAAATCAGAAGATGCAAGGACCTACTATGTTCCTACAACTCTTCTTGTATTAGCTGAACTTTGGTTTTCGCAAAATATTCTGGCCATCCCAAAATCTGATATTTTGGCAACCATTTCATGATCCAGCAGAACATTGCTAGGCTTCAGATCCCTGTGAATAATCCTCAGTCTCGAGTCCTCATGCAGGTAAACTAATCCTCTAGCAATTCCATCAATAATATAATTGCATGTGTACCATTCAAGCTGTGCACGTTTGTCTGAATCTGAAGATAAAGGCATCATGCAAAAACCTTCGTGATGAGGACAATTTAACACATGCAATTTCTAAGTAAATAAATTATTTCTTAAAGTTGGAGAACACGAGAAAATGAACCGAAGATGTAGATATCGAGGCTTTTGTTAGGCATGAACTCGTATACAAGCAGCTTCTCATCTCCCTCTATGCCGCATCCTAGAAGTCTTACTAGATTTCTGTGCTGGAGCTTTGCAATCAAGATGACCTCATTCTTGAACTCCTCGAGACCTTGCCAAGACTTCCTTGACAACCTTTTAACTGCCACTTCTTTTCCATCAGAAAGCAAACCCTGAAAGCAAATTCGGTTAAGCCCTCCACTTACTGGACTTCAACCATCAACAATCGCAAACTGACAGCAAAAGATAAACTACCTTGTAGACAGTACCAAACCCCCCTTGCCCGAGCTTGTTTGAACTTGAGAAGTCATCTGTAGCGGCCTTTATTGTGGCTAGATCCATGAAAGGAAGTTCCTCAGAGCTAACTAGGTTGCCTTCTTCAGTAATTTCCACACTGACCGGATTTACTAAATCAGGGAGGACAGCATGCGGGCTTCTTTCCAGGTCTAAAGGTACCCAAGTTTGGATTAGCTCTCCTATAAATATAAATTAAGTGGGACATTTTCTCATATATATACCTTGTTTTGCTTGTCTCCGGTTGAAGTAGACAGCGCAAGATCCAGCAAGAACAGCTAATAGCAGTCCCAGGATACCAACAATTAAGACAATCCTTCCTTTCTTCCATTTATCCCCCGTTCCTTTTATGAGTCAAATAAACATCTTGATTAATGGAATACTCTGGAATATCAATAGGCTATGAAGAGAGATGTAATGTCTACACTAATGGTGAACTGCATCCCATAATAATAAAGAGGCTTATTAGAAATGTTCAGCTTGAGCTGATTACCTTAGTAATTTTTCTGCATATTTGGCTATTTCCATAATCAAGGATATGTAAGCTAAGTCTCTTTAGATTCTCTATGTTACAAGTTTCGCTATAGGCTATCCCTGACTGAATAAAAGCGATGTAGGCAACTAACAGTATTTCTGAGAAAACGGGGCCAGACTAGAAAAATGAATTTGCTAAAAGTTGAATTCTTCATTGGAGGTGAATGAAATAATGGTGTACACAAATTTCTAAGATCTTGACCCTTGTAGATATCTCCTCTGTCATTTGAAAGAGAACTTTAACTATAAAAGTCTAAGAACACCCATTATGCAGATTAACTTTCTCCACAATTTTCTATTTTGTTCGGACCATAGCTCAAATTGTATAAGCATAGAAGTTAAGTTAATGGCAGGAACTATAGCTTTCTTCTCCTACTAACCGTAACTTCAAATAGATTGCATGTTCTTACCTGTGGAAGCAGGGTAAGATAACACAGAGGTTATCGAGCCATTGAAAAAGCGGTATGGCTCATACCTCGCATTGCAATTTCTGCTAACAACCGTTCCACCTTCCCGCAAATAGCAGCATGCTTTTAGATCCCCCAAGGCAGAGTCCAAGCAATTGTAACAGTCATTGCCTGACATATCCCTAGTACACTGCACTAGCCCATATATTGTCTGGCTCAAAGAATAATTTATTTGCCCCGTTGCGAACATTTGAGTAGAGTTAACATACGCAGCCTCAGTGGATATGTTCTTCATTAGATACATCAAGTAGGTGTAGTAATCAGCTGGGTCCGATGCAAGTTTGTCCTTACTATTTGAATCTGGGTATTTACCGGTATAAGCCGTGTTTGAAAAGAAATCTCGGAAGGAATATCGCACTTGGCATAATTCATACCAAATTAGTGCATCTTCAGCATTGCACAGCTTCATGATCCCTTGGCTTGCATTGCTGACACAACTCTCACACGCTGTGGAACTGGCATCTCCTCGGCAAAGAGCTTGTCCATTAATTCGGTTAAGGCCTTCTCCGACAGTAGTGTTGTAGAATCCCGTTGTTGCGGTGTTGTACGACAGTGAATCAAGAAGGAGCTTGAGGTTTGATTCGAAGGTGCTGTTGGTCGAGTAATTTCCATACTCATACTGACAAGAATTTGTAAGATAATCTGCTTCAACACTCATGTGAAAGCCAAGTGTTGACAGTAATATGAACGTGAACAGCAAATAAAAATGTGGACCTCTCTCCATTTTCTCCTTCTGGCACATCAAAGCTTCACATTCTCCCAGATAACTCATTGTGTAAAGCACCAAACTCACGACGAACAAACACAAGTTTCTGGAAAGTAATTTAAACATTTATCACAGATATTAGCATTGCGTAAAGACCAGAGATCAAATGAAGCCGTATAAGAAACATCGTAATGAACCTGGAAATTCTCAGGAAAATGTTAGACCGTCATATATGCTGTCTGCTGATGGAGACTGGCAAGAACTTATGCTGCCACCAAACTTCAGAGAACCTGAAAAGTAGAGCCTTTTCATGGAAAATGAGATGCTACTAGTCCCCAAGAAATTTAAAACCCACATAAGACCAGTTCATACTTGATGATGACAAATGAAGAAGAAGCGAGATTGTTGATAAGTACCTACTGCATGAAATAACACAGATTTTTCCGTTAGGCGTTCTATCAAACCGTTGAATCATTCCGGGGGTTTTACTGGGGGGGAAAGTGGTTTTTTGTCATAAATTTGACTTGTTCTTTGATCATTTCAAGGGCTATGCACATTAGCCAATGCAAGAAAAGTAAACTTCTTGCTTGAGCTTGGATTCTTGAGCAAACAATGGGTTTCTTGAGAAAAAAGGAATTTCTTGAAAAAATAAAAAGGGCCAAACTTTGTTGTTTGACCAAATCATCCGAAAGTCAACAAGGCTACAAACATTTTTGAACACTAAATTGAAGAGAGATAAGACGGTTTATTCCGATGGTTACAGTGGCTGCCTGTGACAACAAGTCACAAGATAAGATTGTATTTAATATCCCTTTCTACTTCATTAAAAAAAAAATCATATTCAAGAAATAATATAATCCAACTTCCCTGTTCCCTTTTATTAAAACTATAGATAAATAATATATAATTAGTCATTTTCTGGAGAAAGCTGTTAAATGGCATTATTCTGCACTTAAGTAGTAATATTTTCTGTACCTTAATTAGCGAGTCTAACTCAGTGGATGGTAAATCACTGGGGCAAATTCCCAGTGACCATCCTTCCAACATGGAAATGGGAGGTGGGGGGTTCGAATCCCCACCTTCTCAGGAGGTTGGAGTAGAGACGATTTAATTTCAAGTGTTGGTTTTAACCCCCCACGTCCTATAAGGAGGTAGGGCAAAAGTCTAAAAGTGAAAGTTAGAATAGAAGTAAAGTAAGATTAACAAAAAAAAAAAAAAATTGTTTTCATCACTGGTGAACTCATTGTAAGTGGAATTCACGGTCTGTGGACTGTGACAACATTTTAACGCTTTTATGTCAGTTTCATTTACTCTGTCAAACCCTTTTGCACACGGTAGCAGATCTAGACAGTTTGAGATATTAAAAAAGTAAATTGGAAAGTTGTCTACTTGCAGTTCTTCCACTAGAATTTACTTGGGAAATAACAAACGTACAAATGTGCTTTCTCTATAAAAAAAAATTATTTGCGAACTGTAATTTCACTGAAAATTATAATACTTAACTTTTTCTTAGATCAATTACATTGCTTGTTCAAAGAAGTAAGAGAAGAATTATATTGCCAAAGTTACGTCAGTCGCCAGAATTTTTTTGTAAAACCTTGCAACTATGGAAGAGTCAAATCCTGTACGGGGCTCCGAACTAGTGGTCATAGACCAGAAAGACTCATTTAATTATGTCCCTTCAGTTGCACGGTGATGCGAGTGCATTTGATCAGCTCAATTCCGATATGTTCAAACTGCAGAAGCTGATTATAATCTACGACAAAATGCATTTGTCATCAAAACAATTTGACAATTACGCGAACCTACACGGGATACAAATTTCACTCAGAAAAATATATACGGAGACTTTCTGCCATACTAAATGATCACTTGTCATCATATATGAACAGACTATCGTCAAAAGTTCTTAAGCACGAGTGACTAATTGAGATTCGTAAACTCGCAAAGTCCCAGTATCTCCTTTCTTGGGTCAATCATCTTGCATCAATATTTGAAATAGTTACGCCATTGACAGAACAGGAATTATCCGTGACTTGTCGGCGATATTGGGCGAATCTTTCCACTGAGAAAGCTGGTCGTCAAGGATTTGCAAGAGTTCTGCTCTCGTTTTTCATCATAACAACCACGGATAACATTGTAGGCCTGTCATATGCATCTTCTTGAACACGTAACAGTCTGATTTGCATGCATCGCCTAAATTCTTCTGCACAGCACGAGTCAATTATCAATGGATCCAGCAGCTCCAATTCTCTTTCATCCTGCCACAGATGCCACGTCTGCAAATTCAAGATCTAATCAGTATCCTCACTCTCCTAATAATTAAGACAAATGCTAATTATAATGAGTCAAAGTTCATACATATGCAGCGAGGGTCAGTGCTTGTCTCGATACATGAAAGCTAGCGTTTCTTTCTCCTGTTATTATCTCAAGCACAAGAATTCCGAAGTTGAAAACATCAGACTTAGTCGAATATAATCCCTCCATACATGTTCTGGGGCCATGTATCCACTGTTCCAGATAATCAGAAAAGAAATGTGAGATAAATTGAGACATTCAACGAGCATTGTCAACTGAAGTGGCCTATAGGGCTATAACATCGTTTCAATGGCAAATTTGTCTTTAAATTTGCATGTACAGAGTAAATATTAATATCATCAGCCAGTAGATTAAGGAAATAAACACAAAAAACCCAAAACACTGGACTCACTATGTTCCTACTATGGTTGCAGTGTTGGCTCCCCCGTCATTTCCAGAAAAAATTCGAGCCATTCCAAAGTCCGAGATTTTTGGGTTCATTTCAGAGTACAATAATATATTGCTTGCCTTCAGGTCAATGTAAATCATTCTTAGGCGGGAATCCTCATGTAGGTAAAGAACCCCACGTGCTATTCCATTTATGATGTCGATGCGTTTTCTCCAGTCAAGTTTTGCCCGTCTCTCTCGATCTGGCAGTAAAAACAAGAACGAACATTTTAGAAAGATAAGTTAGATATTGATGGCCCAAAATTTCGTGCTGTTTCATTCAACAAACCGAAAAGGATGACATCCAGGCTGCCATTGGACACGTATTCATAGACGAGAATCTTCTTTTCATTATCGGCACAAAATCCCAAAAGCTTAACGACATTTTTATGCTGGAGCTTCATTATGAGCAAGACTTCATTTGTAAATTCCTCGGTACCCTGCTCGGTGCTTGAGAGCCTCTTGATAGCTATCACTCTTCTCCTAAATATTATAAGATGACTCAAACGCAATCTCCTGGAAATAACCCGTTAATTACAACGTCAGAGACTAAGATGGGACCATGAATTGATGCACATTTCATGGTCCCATCTTAGTTTCTGGAGAGAATGACCTGTGGATTAATAAATAGTTAGGAGACGAACCATGTAAAGGTTTTTCAAAGACTAAAAATATAATATTTCATTCAATCTGCACTGCGTTTTAATCGTTATGTGTGATGTAATTAAGGAACGGTCAAATTATGAATTGCCTATCCCTATTTGCTAAAGAAATAAATTCTGATTAGCTGCCCCCTATCACTTGGTTTTTCGCTTCCTCATCTTCTCTCTTACAAACCTGGTACGGCGCTAACCATATTTATCAGGATATAAGCAGAATTCTATTATTTCGTGCCAAAAACTAGAATGTTTTTTTTCTCCTATTGATGTATATCAATTAAATAATGATAATATTAGCTAGTTTCAAGTAAGATTTTTTAGTGTAATCTAAATTGATCTTTAATTATTTCAAGATCTGAGCTTGTGACGTCAATACTCAGATCTTATTCCTTTCCAACTTTGATTTTCTGCGACACTTTCACTCGCTTTACAATTGTGAAAGCAAGATACATTCAAACATATTTGTGCCGTTTTGTGGTAATTATTTATCACCAGTAGTAGTAATAACAACAACAATAATAATAATTTCCATAAAATAAAAATTTGTTGCTACTCATTTTGTTTCACCAAAAATAAGTGATTTAGAAAGCATTTTCCAAAAAATAATTGCTTCTATTGTTTAAAAAAATTAGTCAATAGAGAATATTTTCTTCATCGATAATAATCTAAACCTAACTATTTTTGTGGGCAATAAAAAAAATTTCCATTCATTTTTTTTCTAGACGATATAAGCAATCATTTTTTGAAAAATATTTTTCAAATTACTCATTTTCCACGAAACAAACGCCGCTTAATCTCATGGTCACTTTTTTTCTTCATTAGCAAAGCTAATCAAGCATTTACCAAAAGAGAAACCACCACGTACATAGAAAATGATAGAAAATAGTTTAGTTGTTGCTCTGCCTCTATCCATCATCTCACATATGCGAGACTATAATCTCATATTAAGCATCTTTATTACTTGCAGTTTTGTTAATTGATATATCACAAAAATCATTTTCAACTGCGGTTTTGTGTAATCAACCGTGGGATTTTATACCCATGCAAACAATTTAAGAAAAAATTCTAGATATTTTAATTGAACTGCAAAAGGGAAGAGCGACATAGAAATCGAAAAGTCTAGATCTGGTTAGCTGCCTTTCTAATTTCTGATTGGGACATCATGGCAAATAGCAAACGACTAAACCAAATCCAACTCTTCCGTTGTCCCCTCCTCTTTCGAACAAAATTGATGTCAGGACCACCATCATGTTCATGCCCTTGTCTTGTCATTTTTATGGAAGGATCAATCACATTTCCCAGAAAGTTCCTGAGCCGCCTACGCATCACTTTGAGAGGACCATTCATTTAGAGGACCACTCGCGTGAGCCTGTATAGCCACTCAATTTAAGCATGTTCATTTAGGGTGGAGTGGGACTTTTTGGAAGCCTATCTTCGTCAAATGGGATTTCAAGATCGATGGGTGCTTTGGCTAATGCAATGTGTAACCACGACTTCTCTAAGTGTAAAGCTCAACGGCGAATCTCTACCTTATTTTCAACCATCACGGGGACTCAGACAGGGCGACCCTCTCTCCCCCTACTTATTCATCCTTTTGGCAAATATGATATCCACCCTCATCCAGCAAGCTGTCGACATGGGCAATCTACGGGGAATCAAACTCAACAAGTGGTGTCCTACTTTATCCCATTTATTTTTTGCCGATGATGCTATCTTTTTCCTAGATGGTAGAACCCAAGAATGCCAAAATTTAGCAAACATCCTAAGCCAGTATCGTCTAGCTACAGGTCAAGAGATTAATAGGAACAAATCTGGTATGTTCCTGAGTAAAAACTACCCTTAGCCTCTTAAGATAAACATGGCTAGAGAATTAAGGGTGCCAGTACCGGACAAAACGGGCAAATATCTAGGCATACCTTCTGATTGAGGATCATCTAAAAAAGACATGTTTGCTTCGATTCTAGGACGAGTAAATGCTAAATTGGAAGGGTTGAAAGAAAATCTAATTTCCAAAGGAGGGAAGAAGATTCTGTTAAAATCAGTGGTTCAGGCATTACCGCAGTATGCAATGTCGATATTTAAAGTTCCTATATCTATATGCAAGTTTGTTGAATAAAAAATAGCTAGGTTCTGGTGACAAAACAACAGCAACAGATTTGGAATTCATTGGAAAAGCTGGGACCTACTTAAAGAGAGACAAGACAACGGAGGGATAGGATTTAGAGACTTACTCACTTTTAATAATGCTCTTCTGGGAAAGCAAGCTTGGCAACTCTTTCAAAATCCATCATCTTTGTGGAGTAGAGTTTTCAAAGCCTTATATTTTCATTCTACAAATTTCTGGCATGCTGACAAGGGGACTAGACCTTCCTGGGGTTGGCAGAGTCTTCTATTAGACAGAGATTCTATTTTTAAGAAGCTTCAATGGTCAGTAGGTAATGGCCAAATGATACGAGTCAGAGAGGACAAATGGTTACCTATGGGAATTCTAGGCGGGCCAGCAACTAGAGAGGAACCTGAAACAGTAGTAGGTTTCATTATCCCAGAACAGAACGAGTGAAATGTCGAGCTTCTTAACCACACTTTTGATGAACACACTGTTAAGGAGATACTAACTATTAAGCTTTGGCCAGCATTAACCGAAGATAAACTTCTATGGACAAGGACACAAGATGGACATTATACCGTGAAGAGTGGCTACAATTTCATTAAGCAGACAGAATCCGGAAAGGTAAGCTCTCACGCATCCTCTTCCTATCATACACCCAGCCAGCTATGGAAGCAGATATGGAAAACAAAAATAGCCCAAAAAATACGCATCTTTCTCTGGTCTATATGCCAAAACGCGTTACCTACAAAGGATAATCTATTCCGACGATGCATCACCCCCGACCCAGTATGTAAACTCTGCTCATCTCACTCCCCCGAAACCACATAACATTTATTTCTGTTTTTCCCTTGGACACAATATATCTGGAGCCATCCCCAAGTGCATATCAACATATTAGATTACAAAACACACCGCATAGATGCTTGGCTAGCTGATCTAATAGAACAGAAGGCGCATGTACCAGCTTTTGAGAGCATCGCAGCCCTATTATAGCAAATTTGGAAAGCACGGAATCACTTTGTCCTTTGCCATCAACGCACCCATCCGGACCAGCTTGTTGATTCAGCTCTCACTCTAGCTCAACTCAATCTCAGAACCCAGCAGTAGGAATCGAGTAAAGGTACCACTTGGCTGAACCCTAATCGAATATGGATCCCACCAGAGCAGGGCATCATAAAGGTAAATCTTGACAGAGCCTTTCCTATTGCAAATCACATGGGAGCGATCGCAAGTATTGCTCGAGATCACACCGGCAGAATGATCGGAGGCTTCACCCGAAGCGTTCAAGCAACATCTGCACTCGAGACGGAGATCCAAGCACTATTATATACTCTCAAGGACCTATCACAGTAAGGAAAAACTGAATCTCACCTTTTGTTGGAAACCGACAATCTCATTCTTGTTGAAACCATCAACCAGTGCCGTCCACCGCCGTGGGAATGCCGTGCCCTGTTTGCCGAAAGCAAAGCTTTGATGCTCTGTTTCCCAAACCTAAAGGTGCAGCACTGTCGATGTCACGCCCCGATCCTCGGGCATGCGCCCATCCCTCACCTTAGTCGATTAATAGTGACGTCCTAGGACGCATCGCCGACCCTTTCGTTTTTATTACGCATGCGGAAGCATATAATAAGAATCCCTAGACAATAAAGCAATGGGATAGAACAGTATGACTGAATTTCAAACCTTTAAAAACATTCACTCTTATATACATTGCAAACCAGTGCACATATATATACAAGGCGAACTATTAAGTCAAATTCAACTTAAGCCAGTTTAAAAACAAGGTCTACAAGCAAGAGTGGGGTTCTACAAACTACGGGTCCCCGTTCTCCTCTTCATCATCCTCCACACTCCAACCGAAGTCTTCAGCAGACTGCCTCGGATTTTTGAGATCTTCAAAATCCAAGTCTGCTGCTATCTAGGGACCTGAAATGGTTATACAATAACCAATGAGACAACGTCTCAGCAAGTTCTACCCCTTAAGACTCGATTAGTAAACCAATACACATTAGGGCTGCCTATGCACAACACGAGTCAGAGGACTTACCTTGGCCTCAGTTCCCTCCTACAAATCAGTATATATATATATCAAATATACACTATCACATCACATCACATCACCCAATCAGATCGAATCATCAATCAATTGACCTAGTCGATTACATGTCATCCAGACTATTTCTTAGTCGGCCCCTTCTATACTATCTATAAGTCTGATCAACATCCAAGACTACTCACCCTAGGTGATATATAGATAGTATGTTATCCTATCTCCAGATGACATATAGAGTCATCGAGCTGTCAAATTATACAGTACTGTCTCAAGATGATAAAGAGAGTCATCGAGTCGGTGTATCAATATCATACCGTATTGTCTCAAGATGACCTATAGAATTATCGAGTCGGTATATCATACCATATTGTCTCAAGATAATCTGTAGAATCATCGAGCTGATAGATCATACCGTCCTGTCTCAAGATGCTCCGTAGAGTCATCGAGCCGGTATACACACAATTTATCATACCGTACTGTCTCAAGATGCTCCGTAGAGTCATCGAGTCGGTAGATCATACCGTCCTGTCTCAAGATGCTCTATAGAGTCATTGAGCCGATATACATGCTATTCCAAGTAAACAATCAAATAACCATTTTTATCATTTCTGATAAAATGTCGTGTGTGGGTACACAGTCGGCCCTAGCCAAAATATAATAATTTTCTTTCCATAAATCCCACCATTTTTTGTAGTCTACCAAAAATACTTTTGGCACTTTCGACCGATGCCCGGTTATTTTTCAATTAATAACCAAAATTATTTGATTTAGGAAATAATCATAAAATCCTCAATAAATCAATTCAGCACAAACTAATGCTCAAATAAATAAACAAACTACACCACGATAATCAGCATAAATTTCCGGCCACCGGCCATCCCGGTTGAATTTCCGGAAAAATAAATAATTTATTAATTAATTTCGAAAATTAATTATTAAATACTAAAAATCCAATTTAGGCCCGTATCGCCTGATTGAAGCCCGAGAGGGGTCGGGAAAAATCCTGAGATGCATTCAATAAATATTAGAAGCTCTTTACTTTCTAATGACTAAGTCTAACCACCTAACATGCATCATTAAGTCATTAATTTACTTGTTCTAAACTAATCTAACCACCTAATTACACTTAATTACATCTAACCAACCCCTAAGCATAATTAGCATACTAAGAAAGCATTAGTGAGCAAAACTCACTTGATTAAAAGCAGGAACCAGGACACCGTGACGATGGCCGAAATCGGGCTTTCGACAACATCGGCGAGCTTGGATCGAGCCTTGAACTTGGCCCAACAAATCTCAGCCCAACTAAGATTTGTTCTTGATTTTGGGCTGGACCCAAGTTGAGTTGGTCCTGCTGAAGATGGGCCGAAGATTGTTGGGCTTCACGGGCTGAAACTCTGCTGGACTTTTGGGCTTCAAGGTGGGCTGACTTCGCGGGCTTCAAAATCTGGCTGAACTCTTGGGCTGAAATTTGATTTCAAATGGGCTTCAAGTGAGCTGGAAATTGCAAGCTGATGGGCCAAAGAACAATCACGTGGGCTGCTTGCTTCAGTGATGTTGGGCCCGTGAATTTCGCTGGATGTGGACTGAATGAGAAAACACGGACGTGCGGGCAGAGATGGGTCGGTGGGGTTGCTGCGCTGGCGTGTGCTGCTTCGGTCAGCTTCACGCGGCAAGTTGGAGAAGGAAACAACGAAGGAACCGAAGGAGCTGTAGGTGTTGAACTCGTGGCAGCCGAGAAGAAGTAGCCTCGACGCTACTGAGGTCAACAAATCGAACAGGAGATCAGCCGGTGTTGACCATGGACACACATGGAGCAGCTGCAGGAGAAATCAGCCTCGTGGCAGAGGAGGGTGGCTCGTTGGCGTCCACGAAGTCAACGCCTACAGCTCGTTGGCGATGGGGATTCGGTGAGTGGAGAGAGATGAGGAGGGCAGCAAAGGATGAAGACTTCGGTGGTGATACAAAAATGAAAATGCAGAGGGAAAATGAAGGCTGAGCTTCGTCGAGTCAAGAGGAAATGAGAAGCAAAAGTAACGAAGAAGGGAGAGAGGAAGTGGATGGGGGAGTCGGCCAGCTTGCAAGAGAGGATAAGGGGAATAAAGTCCACAAAGATTATCCACCCACTTAAATGCATTGTCCCCCATTGGCCTTCAAGCTTATCTTAATGTTCCCTATTTCTTTCTAGCTTGGAATTCCACAAATTAAACCAAATTGATGCCAAAATGCAGCCCTTCTCTTTGGATCCGAAATTCACTTAATTTAGCTTCAATGTCTTCATGAAATTTCCCAAATCAACGTCCAATTTCATCGAAGAAAAATCCCATACAATCATCAGTAAGTCCCCGACTCAAAGGTTCGATAAGGAGGCCAAAATCCAATCAATTTGGCCGATCCAAATTTCCGCTAATTTCCGCGACGTCCGAATCGATTTTCCGTAAAAATCTCGAAATCTCTGAAAAATCTTTTGAGACTGAGTTGACACTCCTAGAATTTATTGTGACATGACAGAATCTTCAATTTCTGAAATCAGACTTGAATTCACGGTTAATTTCCATTCGACGCGTTTTTAGTGTAACCTAAACTATCGAGTAACTTTCATAAAATTTTAGTGCAAATGACCCGTGTTCGATTTTCTTCGAGCCATAATGAACCCACTCGACGCATTAGCGACTCTCGGTTGTCGTGAAAATCTCGAGGATTCAAATACGGATATAGGGTACCAAAACGATAGAAAAATCAATCTAGTGCCAGTCGACGAGAATTTTCCAATTTAGTGGTGTCACCCACGATTAGCCACACATCTCAGTTGAACCGACCTATCTCTGATCTCAAATCGATTTATATATATGTCGTAATGACCTCTAAAGATAGACACGGTCGAGAAGCCAATTCCTGGTCGAATTCTCAAGTCTATTGCCTTAAAATTCTTAATGGCTTTCCCAGATGGTCTAGTTATCTCGAGAGTGATCAGCTCTGAGAACAGCCCTATAGCCGCATCAATGAAATGCCCGGTTTATTTAGTAGAAGACAGGACTGAAAATCTGGGATGTCACAACTCTTCCCCTCTTATAAAAATTTTGTCCTCGAAATTTAAACCTTTACCAATCCTGACAAAAGGTGGGGGTATCGTCATCTCATCTAGTCTCACTTTCCCTGGTCGCTTCTTTAGTTCCGTGGCGTTGTCAAACCACTTTGACCAAGGGGACTATCTTGGTTCATCGAATCTGATCTTTTTGATCCACAAGCTGAACCAGGCTTTCCACGTACGACACTCTGTCGTTCACGTCTGATTCTTCACGATTTAGCACGTGCGTCGGGCCAGGCTCATATTTCCGCAGCCTCGACACGTGAAAGACGTCACGCACTTGCGCCTACTTTGGCGACAATGCAAGATAATACGTTAGGATCTTGATTCTTTCTCTAGAATCCCTAAGGAACCTACGTACCTTGGTCTCAGCTTTCCCTCCTTGCTAAAGTGCAAGGTATTCCTCTTTGGTGACACCTTCAGAAAGATGTACTCACCAATTTAGAACTCTCAGGGCCTTCAATGCCCAACGGTACAACTTTTCTGGTGGCTCTGAGCGATCTATACTCTGGCACTGATCACAGCAACTGCAATTGCTGACTGCTGAACTAACTCTGGGTCTGTTATCTTTCTTTCTCTGATCTCATCTCAACAAACTGAAGTTCTGCACACTCTGCTTTGTTTTGCCTCAAAAGGAATTATCTGACTATTCTGCTAAAATTGGGAACCTCTATTCTAGATCTGATATAAGTTTGTCACTGGTACTTCACGCAGACGAACTGTCTGACATACATACACTTCTGCATGCCCATTCCAATCAAGAGCCTTCCATACGGCGACAAAGTGGGCCGACTTCATCAGTCTGTCGACCACTACCCCAACTGGAGTCATTATTCCTCTAACTTCTTGGTAAACCTATCACAACATTCCATCGTGATATACTTCCGTTCCCACTCGGGACTCTCGAGTGATTGTAAAAGTCTTCCCGGTTTGCTTTACTGAACTTCCACTTACTAGCACATCTGACACTTGCAACCTATCCGTATCCGGCAATATTTATCTTTATGTTGGTGTACCAATCGGACCGACGTCGATTCAGACCTACTTTGTACTGTTTGGTCAAGTACTGCAATATTATAGTGAATTTCCTAACAATGTCTTCTTCTCAAGTTCCGTACTGTTTGACACCTATCATCACTCATGATACTTCGACGTTCTATCTTCCGAATTCTGAAAGTCAACTTTTCCCTTACCGGTATCCTCTTGCAGGATTTTCTGAACCTCCCGGTCTGTCAACTAAGCGTCTGATTCTGACTTGAATATCCGGTTCAATTTTGGGGGCGGCTATAGAATTTTAAAAGGTAGCCTACCTCAAATTTGAAAACCAAATTTTGAGCTCTCTCGAGTAAATTCTACTCCCTGATCACCATCTGTGCAACTGCAAACTTCCGCCTCAGTGCACCTGCGACTTAATGCGTCTTTCCAGGTTGACACAAGACATTTCAATCAGAGTTCTTCTAAAAGTCTAACTCATACCACTGTCTTTCTTTTTCTTACGAACAAAACTAATGTTTCTCCATAGTAATGCACTGATATGCATGAATTCCTTATTCAACAATCCTCACCTCTGCACCCTCGGTTCTATCAACTCAGATAGCGACATCTGATAAGAAACCTTAGAGAGTGGCTCCGTCTCGAGTGTTAATTCCATCACAAGTTCTATCTCTTTTTCCGACGACAGGTCTGACAATTCATGTGACAACACATCTATAAATTCTTCACTACTAAGATGTCCTCAACCTTCAGTTCTCCAATCTGACTTATCTATGACAATCGCTACGTAACCTTGGCAACCTTTGTCTAACAAACGGGTTGCCTCTTGCGATGAAATTAGGGAAATCGACCGTCCTCCTCGACTTCTGATAATTCAAAATTTTCCTCCGTCAACCGATTAAACTGTATCACATTGTAACAACAATTCATTACAACAAAAGCTCCTCGAGCCAAACTTTTTTATATACGATATCAAAGTTATACATAGGCGAAGGATTCAAGTACAACTATAACCCATAATTCTGCTTTATATGACTTCATTACAACAACTGAAGTTCTATAAATTTAACCAAAATTCTGCTGCGCCACTCTGATAAAATTGTTTTGAGGACATTGCCCTTCTTGCTCAGTGCATAACTTGATTCATCTCTAAGCTGACGGCCCATTCAACGGGACCATTCCTGCGATCACGTCAGGCGCAGCTCCGGCCTGACCCTGTGTAATTGCATACATGGTGCGCTGAGCTAGAGGTCTCAGCTGTCCTCCTTGTGGCACGTTCTGAGGGGCATACCCTCTAATCTGTCTCATCTGTGGCGGTGGCGGTAATTGTGGTTGTCCTCTTGGCCTTCTAAGACAATCTCTGGCCATGTGACCTTGTTGGCCACATTCAAAACAGGCGCATGTCCTTCGGGGGCAGTGGTTCGGTCCATGTCGACTTCCACAAGCGCGAAATAATATCCTATAAGAATATTTTAGAAGCAGATTACACAAATCATTCCTACTTGTCCCAAACTTGCCAACTCCACCCTGCCTGTTGGGCGGAATATGAAATCTACCTCCAGGCATGGGCCTCTTTCCCTGGCGAATTGCATCTCTGTTTGTATTGAATCTCGACCCAGAGGTGGCGGCTCTCTCATTCTGATCTCTCTCGATCATCTGTGCTCTCTGGTATAGTTCATTGTAATTCCTCATATTTAGCAAAATCAATACACTCCTCAAGTCCGGCCTGAATCCGTCCCTGAACCTTCTCACTCGGTTCGCTGGATTCTCAATTAACTCAGAAGCATATTGTGATAGTTCAACGAACTTCGCCTCAACTGGGTCAATTCTCCTCCTCAAATTATGTTAGACATGCTTTGTACTGAAGCCCTTGTTAAGAGTTGTTCTTTTTTCCCTACTTGAATAGAAATCTATCCTCTTTTTCGACCAAAAAAAAAAAAGAATCTTGCTATTGAACACAAGAGAATGAAATTATCAGGGAAAACAATGAGGAAAAATGAATAATATGATGACTTTTCGCGGTTTGGTTTTAGCATTGATATCAAATAAGCAAATCAGCCACGAAGGATCCACTAATTATAGAGTTGCACTCAAATATTTCTTAATACCTGCAGTTTTGAGCTTTATGTAATTACTGGAATGTCGTGGCAACAAGCCACAAGTCATGACAAAAAGAACTAGCCTCAAGGGATCGCTAATTAATCGAAGAATTATAGAATTATAATCACTTACTCAAAGTGTTTCTCAACTCTAGATTACACTCATACCCACAGTGTTTAGCTTCATCTAATTGATCTGATGTCGCACACCACAAGCTAGAAACACAGCACACACCTCCGCACGAAAGACCCTTCAAGGAGAAAATATGGCAATGAAAGATTGCATACATATGTGTTAACAAAACGAACGGAAAAGGAAACAAATTCATTCATGTTTCCTTGCACGACATTCCGACGTCCACACAACATGGAAATTCAGTCAAACACCAGGGCGACCATAAAAGTCCAAAGTTGACTTTTCCTTTTCAATTTACATCCACTTCAGCTTAGGAATCGGATTCCAAATAGGACTTAGAGACCAAGTAACACGCATCTGGGTTTTTCATTTTCACGCGGTCTGCATATTTCATTTCGAGTCGCGTTCCATTTGACGGGTTCAAACTTGGGACATAAATTTAACAAGCTCTATAGCAAACAAACTTATAAGTTTTAAGCCAAGTCCCAAACAAAGTTGAAGCAGATGCTGAAATTGTCACAACTCACGGCACACACCATTACATTGGCGAGGAAAGTATTAAAGTAGGAGACGAAAGAATAATTTAAAAACCAAAACCATATTTCTATCCAATAATGGAGGACCTTGATAAAAATAAAAAAAATAAAAAAACATACTAGGAATACATTATAATAAATTAAAGAATTTGGATAGACATCTTGTTAATACCCAAATTTTGATTATTCCACCTAGTCATTTATCGCATGAAAAATTAGGGATCAAATTCAAATCACTTGCATCAGCATTTTTACTTAAGTCATCACATGTAAGATTGCTGCTTATCTGATGACGCCTCCACGAATAAGCATACATCAAATCACCTCTCCACAAGGTTGGAATTGAGTTGATGTAGACTCGAGATTTGGCAGATAAGGAAATAACAAACTTACCCATCTAAGCAAGAGCTTTCAAGATAAACCGAAGCTGATTATGGAAAAGATGGAGGCTAGGTCGTGAGGATGGAAGAGGAAATAAGGAAGGCCAACTAAGTGATGAGAATAAAAAGGAAACGATAGTGGAGATTGGTAAGGGCCACCCGTCTGAGTCGAAGAGGAAAGAATAAGAAGCTGGGAAATCAATGGAATATCAGCAAGAGATTGACGGAATGGGCTGGCTGATGGCAAGTGATGATGGCAAGTGAATGAGTCACATTCAAAAGTCTGGTTTTTCATAAATCTAGTTCTATTCAGACCTTACCTACCTTATTTTGGAGCAAGTTGTCAAAATTTCTTTGAACACCTACTTACCTTTATCAGAGAGCCATTCGAGTGCTTTTTTCCAAGACTTTGTAGAGCCTTAAGGGTCATCTAGTATGTTTTTTATCATTCTTAATTAGCATCAACATTTACACGACATATGAAAATGGGATTCCTTGAAGTCCATTCCTGAACAAAAGATCATTGCATTGCGCGGTTTAAATCATTAGCATTTACATTACATTCTTTATTACACATCATTACATTTTGAAAATGGGATCATATTCTTTGAAGTCCATTCCCAACAAGAAAAGATTGTTGCAATGCATTTGCATGGCTTAAATTTAAGTATCATCTATTTTTTAAGGAAACCTCTATGAGCTTCCCTTTAAAGAGGAATAGCTATTGACACTTAAATTTTTATTATTCCACCTAGTCATTTATCACATGAAAAATTAGAGATCAAATTAGAATTACTTGCATTTGCATTTTTACTCAAGTCATCCCATGTAAGATCACTCCTTATCGTATGACCCCTCCACAGACGATCATTCATCAGATCACCTCTCCACTAGGTCGGAATTGAGTTGATGTTGACTGGAGATTTGGTGGATAAGGAAATAACAAACTTACCCATCTAAGTAAGAGTTCTCAAGATAAATTGATTCTAATTATGGAAAAGATGGAGGGCAGGCTGTGAGAATGGAAGAGAAAATAAGGAAGGCCGACTAAGTGATGAGGATAAAAAGGAAACGATAGTAGAGACTGATAAAAGCCATCCATCAGAGTGGAAGAGGAAAGAATAAGAAGTTAGGGAAGAAATGGCATCGGGGAGAGGTTGATGGATTGGGTTGGCCGATGGCGAGTGAATGGGACACATTAAAGGCAATATGAGTAGAAGCATAAAAGGAAACCAAAAGATTTTTTTTTTTGGGTCTAAAACGATGCCTTTCATTCAAGTACGACTAGAATTACAATCCATAGAAAGGGCATCGATACATAGCAAATCCATTAACATTTGTGGAGGTGAGGAAGCCCAATTAATAGAAAGGGTGCCGCGGCCATGGGCCTTAGCGGCCCAATCAGCTGTGGCGTTTGCTTCTCTTCTGCAATGCCGGATTCGCAGATGGGGAAAACGGAGACTCAAAGCTGCAGCATCGGTGACCAATGCTCGGCATTCCCACGGCGGAAGACTTCGATCGTTGAAGATCTCCACAAGCTTTATGCAATCAGACTCGATAATGAGGTGAGTATCATCCTGTCCTCGTTCTAGCAAATAAGTAAGAGTGGAGATGAGGGCTTGGATCTCACTTTGCAGCGGGGAAGACGCGCGAACTGTGCTGGTGAATCCGGCTATTAAAGTACCGGTGTGATCCCTGCAAACGCAGGTGATGGGCCCCGTATGGTTCGTCGTGAGAAAAGCCCCATCTATATAGACCTTGATGCTGCCCCGATCCGGAGGAATTCACGCTTGATTAGGGTTTAGAAGATCTTGTCATGCATTTGTCTCTGGCTGCACCGTGCTATTGTTCAGCTTTGCATCAGCGAGCGCCAAATCTACCAGCTGTTCGGGATTGGTACCTTGATGCCGAAAAGTGAAGTGATTCCGCGCCTTCCATATCTACCAAAGGATGGATGCGATGATCTCCATTGAAGGTAAGTCTGACTGATTTTCAAGTATATCCTCTAGCCATGCATCCATACGATGTCTTCTGAAAGCTGAGTGATCAATCTCTAGACTAGAATGAGACCAGATGTACTTCATCACACACACCGGAAACCAAAAGATTGCGAGCGCTAATTTGGAAGTGAATTAGAGAGATTCATAGTCAATTCTCGGTGACAAATCAAGCCAAAAATTCAGCAATTCTCTGAGAATCATCAATTGGCTCCGGATCTAGACTTTCCAAGCCCAGACTTTCCAATGATACATAAGAAATTTTTTTTTTTTTTTTTTTTTTTTTTTTTTTTGGCGCTATGAAGGGAGACGGACGCACACTTTGGGGGAAGGTACACTCACGAGATTTCCCCAAACATGCACGAAAATCTCATTATCATCACGGGCACATAATTTCTCTAGGACACCTCTTCCGCTTCATCCATCATGCATAGTCTGTCTCCATGCCATGCCTTCTTAATTGGTCAGTGTCATATACGACAAGAATCGGTAGAATATGAAGAGGTAGAGAGGGCGCGCAACTCTCCGCAGCACGCACAGCCATCCCCATTGTCTCCACCATCACTTTCCTCGATATTCTCACCATTACCCACTCTCCATGTAATGCCCATCATCAAGAGCACATTTACTCTTTAAATTGCCGTGAACAGAAGGTAACATGGAGCCGAGTGGAAGTCTTCAAAGGAAGAAGCGATCTTGAGCAAAATTAGGAAAAAGTCGAGCGGTGGCCAGGTGGTAAAAGCGACTCACGATGGAAACATACGTACGTGAGACGCCGAAGAGGACGAAGTGCTCTCCTCATGCCGTCGCCTCCGCATCTCTCACTGCCTCCGCGTCTCTCAGGATCTTGCTGCCGTGGACCCAATCCTCCAGCCATCGATCAGGAAGCTTCTAGCGGGCCTGGCAAGTGCCGTCTCTTCGTGCCGCCACTGTGTCCGAAGTTCTTCCAACGAGCACCAACATCCTTGGTGTTCAGCTTGGACCATCCCCAGGCGTACTAGCAAGTCTTTGTGTTCACGACATACTCTTCCCGGTGGCTGTGGTCACCTCCCAGTAACCGGTCGGACATCAGTCTGCACTCACGCACCGGTAGTGTCTCGGTCCAGCAAACAAGCTTCTCGGTGGCTTTCCAGTAAGCTACCCAGTTCGACTTTCTCCAGCGCCGTCCGTGATAGCTTAATTTTGGCTAAATATTTAGAGATAAATTGCATAGAAAATCAGGATTAATTTGGCATGGAGAGAAGGGCCGAGAGAGAGAGAGAGAGAGAGAGAGAGAGAGAGAGAGCAACGAGCAACTGAGAACGCGACTGAGAGAGCCACCGCCGGTCACTATACTCGAACCACAGCTGACGACCGCTGCCACTTCTTTTGCGTGAAAGCTAGTAGATTTCGTCCCTGGTTTATTCCCCTTCTTCTTTTTTCCTTTTTTTTTTAAAATTATTTGCGGTTGGTCTCCCAAGGATCCTGGCTCGGGATCTGCGAGGCAAGCTGACGTGTCCGACGCCGCCAAGCCGGGTAGGGAACATTGCTGACCGCCCCTCTTCGGCTCCCTTTGGTGCTCTGTTCCGGGCTCGCCGGACTGGGTTGTTTTGTTTGGTAAGAGCGAGTTTCGGCCTCATTCGAGTGCGTGACTCGGTCGCGGGATCTTGGGTGTTGATGGCTGTGAATCCCGGCTCGAGTCCGGGCTCGGTCGTCCCCCTTTCTCACCCCTCAGTCTGCATATATGAAGTGTTCGATAAAATGCCTAAGCTAGAGGCCCGTTCTCGGTTTTCATTGTGCCCGAGACTTGCTGTCCTTTTGTTCATACTAAGCATTATCGAGCTGTCCCTTTACCGAAGATGAACCTTGCTCGTTCATTGCTTGCTGATTTTGGTCTAAGCTCGTGTCTTGGACAAGCTCAAAGCTTCCTTTTAGCCGACGCCCTCCGCGTGTTCGAAGAAATGTCTGACTAAAGTGCGCGCGTTTATTCTTGGTCCTCCGTTCGTTTTTTGTGTTCGTGGTTTGTCAAATGCGTTCCGGTAGACCTCCACCGCTACCCTTTGCTTTGAATGCCCTAGTGTCACGGTTTCTTTCGGGGTGCATCATGTTCCCACAGGCAACCGGTTCTCGGTCGGTGAAGACAAGGGGCGGCGGTGGTTGTGGCCGCCCATGACAGCTGTGTGGTGGCTGGCCGCGGCTTGTATTGCGCCTGAACAACTCTGATTCAAACTTGGAGCGCTTTCGTTGTTCGCATCAGCCAATGTTCTTGGTCCTTGGGGAAGGGCGTAGCGTGTGTTCGGGCGTGGGAGTGTGCTTCTGTGAAGCCGCGAGGGAGAAGACGTAGATTTGGCTAAGGTGGGCTTGGTGTTGCTTTTGGAAGAGTGGGCCGTAGAATCAGGCCTGAGCCTTTGCGAGTCCAGTCCTACATCCAGACTGGGCCCAGAAGGCCCGTTTTTGTTTCACGGTGGGGGCTCAATTTCGAGCTGGACTGGTTTCGTGCATCCGGCCCAGTCCAGCCGAGGACTCAGCCCGGGCTACAAAAAGGTCGCGACACTCAGCATAAGCCATCTCGTAGTTAGACGGTGGCTTTTGTCGCGTCAGTCTCCGCCTCCTCAGACCAATTCCCAACGTCCTCGCAGCAAAAGAACCAGCACACTGCGGACACATCTCGCCACCGCTCGACCACACCCCATCGTGTCGTCTCGGTCCCCACTGCCTTAGACTAATTCTAGTCTAGGTGAGGATGAGTTTTGTTTCGGTTAATGATAGACGGTCCCAATATGGGATTTAAGCGCATGTTTTTAGTTGATAAATTCTTAGGTCACCGTATTTCAATTGTTTCCGTGCATCAACAAAGACATATTCGGCTTTCGAACCTTTGGACACTAAGATGGAACCCCAATATTGTCTTGCGTAGATTATTATGGTTGAATATGTTATCAATGATGTGAATAATTCGTACATCGTCATTGCACGTGTTGTATCACGCATATTTAGAGTTTAGAGTACATTCATAATTTACATTATAAGGTTTTCATATTTAGAGCCATGCATGATTAATCTCATCATGCTTATAAGTTTAGGATATGCTAGTTTTAGAATGCACGTAGATTAAGGTTAGTCTGTAGATTTCATTATAAAAAAAAAAAATCATTAGAAAATGTTATTTAGTTTTCATTTAGAATGCATGTAGACCTAGGGCAAATTAGACCGATGTCATACAATGCATGTCATTCAGAACTAGGTTTTAATAATAGTGGATAGTTGACTAAGCCACATTACAGTCTAAGCTTTTAATCTTGCTATTTTTATAAAATAAAATAAAATTATATAGCTTGCGTTATAGAATAAATTCGTGGTTTCTCTTAAGTCATTCATGCATGTTAACTAACTTAGAATATCATGCATGCATTATCTTAGAATTAAAACTATGTCATCTCAAACTAAGATTTAGATTGCATTTTCACTAATAATGTAGATGTAGGATTAGGAATCATTTCATGAACAATCGTGCATAACATTTATGCATACTGCATATTTTTCCAAATTAACACTTTGCAAAATTTCCATGGTGATTGATAGTGACACGCTTTGCTTAGCGCATCCAGGTTCTTCAAATTTTCTGCAATTTATTTATCATTTTCATTATTGAGTGTTACTTTCTTGAATACACATCTGCATGATAACTCCTTACATGTTAGTGGTATCAGGTAAAAAGATATAAAAACTGTAAGTAAAACATTTTCAGAATAGAGAGAAAATGTACTGAAATGGCATTAAATTAATCTATCGTAACCAAGTCCTAAATCCATTGAATCTCTACCTCACAAAGGTATCTAATTGACCCATAACTGGTTTGGGGCGGTGACAAAAGGTAAGATTAATTACATATTGGATTGAGTACCAAATTGCGATTGGTAGAACTCGGGAGAGCCTGCGCTAAACACGAGCAATGACTTTGTGAGAGGAATCTTTGTTACCGTTTAGTAATCTATTAGCCTTGGCTCTAGTGGTTCACCTTCAAGATGGCCGCGACACATTTTTTCAAAGCTTGTAAGAAAGGAAATGTTTTGCTTAATTAAGAAAGAAATGAGAAGTCGAGATCGTGACTTTCATTAGGAATGAATTTCCGGAGAAAAAAAATTCTCGGATTTATAATTGTATAACCTGAAGAGACCAACTGAGGAGAGGAAATTAGAAAATTACAAAGAGCTTTAGTAAATACACTTGATGGTCACTATTAAGGGCAAAAACCCAACGTATATATAACAGATAAAGCATAGGTTTTTCAGCTATGTGGGTTGATTAGTCTAAACTATTGTTAACTTATTTTTGCTTGCATTAGCATAACACATCAAATAAGTCAGGTTAACTTAATGAAATGCAACCAACCCATGACTAAACTGATTTAACACACTTTGATAATTTAAATTCTCAGTAATGAAAAAGTCAACTTGGGATGGCCAGAAGAAAGATATAATTGCAAGTATTATATAATTTACGACTCAATGTGCTTTTGTTTCATGCATGATGAAATAAGAGAATCGGCACGCAATTTTCCATCGGTACTTCATATGATCGGCTCATTTATTTTGTACTATGACCATGAAAGTTTCAGGCGAGAAACGCACAAACCACCATCGTGTCAATGAAGCAACATTCGTAAAAGCCTTGAGGCCATTGTGTTTCAGAGAAATTGCAGATGGATTTTCGTACGACAATTGATTTTTCCTAGACTCAGCGATGACAAATCGAATTTGTACTGCAATTAAGCTCCCGCTTTCATCTCCGTAGGCCATGGCAAGTGTGCCATCATTCGAATGAATCGTCATCTTTCGTTTTCTTCCCTAGAGAGAGAGCGAGAAATTTAAGTATATGCTAATCACCAGGGGTTATTCCTACACGTTGTAAGATCCAGCAAAGAATAAGAGCCGCTCTTGACTTTAAGGTTTGAAGTAATTCAAGCACATGACGAGGTCGAATTTCCACATGCTATGGATAACTACGGGGAGCTCTGACTTCTTGAACATCGGACACCTCATTTTGATGAGATCTCGTTCTTTTGTTATTGGTCAATCAGTGATTTAAAACATTTCTTATGTTGGGTACTCAACTTTTTTTACTCATTTTTAAGGCATCTAATTCTTTATGCTATGTCAGATGTATGCAAACGCTTCATTACTTCTGCCAGAAAAATAAGCAATAAAAGATGACTATTAAACCTATTAAACAAGTGGGTCGGATTTGGGTTTGGGTCGAATCAAACGTGATCCGAGCCAAATAGATCATTTAACCTATTTTTATGCAATGCAAATCTAATGATTCATACTCAACTCGACCCATGCTCAACACATATTCAACCCAACTCATACTGCTAAAATACTTATATATTCAATATAATTTACAAAAACTCAAACCCAGATTGAGATGAGAGTGTGGAGTGATGAGTGCAATATCGAATGAGGGTGAGAGAAAATAAGAAGAGAATTATAAAGGTAGGTTGGATCTAAGTAAATTGTTAATCTATTTATGATCTACTTCAACGACTTAGTCCATTATATATGGGTTAATAAATGGGCCTATGACCCATTTTAACAGGTCTATTGATGTCATTCAGCTGGATAAATGATCATCGACATATTGGAGAAAGTAAGATCGATGGCGTAGTTCATTAGCGCACACAAGATTAACCGGGCGAGTGGCTTAGGTTTGATTACCATAATAACGCTGATATGAAGTGCTCCTAATCGGAATGGTCGTCTCCAATTGATGGTCTACCGATTTTATAATTCCGACCACGTGCAATATGTACTGGCAATGTCTCATGTTCTTCCCGTCGTGGCACCGAACTTCTTTGCTTTTCCATTGAATTCTAATTTATTTTATCATTAGTTGATTTCTTTTTTCTTTTTCAAAATTGCCAAGTTGTAATTTCGATGGGAATGGCCACCTAATGCGCTTGACTGTTCTAGCTAGTCGATAGTCAAGTGAAAGGGCCTAAGAATTGTAATGTCTCATTGCATAGTGAATCACCACAGCACATGTCTCATTAAAAACAATTATGTCCAAACGAGTTTCATGTATTGAGATGCACATGTCAATCACATTAAAATAGCTTTACATTGGAGAATTGATATAAGTGGAGTAGTTAATATATCATAATTGGTCTATAACTCATTAATTTAAGTTTTTTGAGAAAAATGTGAATTGAACTAAATATGTTGACGAGTTCAAACTTAGAATCTCTCTTGGCGATATCTCCGAATGAAGCTATCAAATTTCCACTGCGTGTTTTTAAAAAATGGTATCAAAGCCAATGCCGATTGGTAATCTACTCCTCATGTGTATTAGTGTTTGATGAATATATCAAGGAAGGAATCTTGTGATCAATGCAGTTTTCGAGCAGCCCCTCCCATGTCTATCAGTGTCTAGGGAATATCTAAAGTAAGAAATTTTGTGACCGACACGGTTTCTGATAGTATTCATGCATTGGTCAGGCAAAAGACACTTGGGGTGAAGGTGGGCATTGTGTAGATTCAAGTTGAGACATGTAGATGTATAATGATACCTGAATCAAGATGGAGCAGATCTAACATTGTGCTCACATGTGATGGGGTTATGGTTAAGATGCACGTGTAAATCATGTTAGAAAAGTCTCATACAGAGAATTGTTGTTGAGTGAAATAGTTAATATATAGTAATTTGGTCATAACTTACTGATTTAAACTTTTGAGTAAAGACAAATTCAACAGATGCATTGATAGACTCGGACTTGGAGTCAATCTCCTCGAATAAAGTTATTGGATATCTACTTGTGCTCCCAACACGCTAATGAGGCATTTAAGATGTATATTAAGGGTCTTGTAGGACAGATGGCATGTTCCAAAAAGTCAATAAATATCTGTTGCGGAAGGTGGACGATACAATCGATCACAATAGCGAGATAAACGGAGAAATAAGCAAGAAATAGAGGAAAACACGCACCACTATCTATGTGATTCTATTTGAGATTCGAAACCAACTCAACGGGGAGAATAGCGGCAATGAATCCACCATGAACGATGGATAAACGAGCTTAGAACAAAAGCTCTCTCACACCCAAACCCCAAATCATACCCAATCAATTCTCACCTGGTGTTAACTGAATCTCTCAAGTGCTTTCCTCACAAAACTCTCAAAGAAAACCCCTAGAAATACTCTCAAGAGGCTATGATGTGTAGTAAACTTTTCTCTCATGAAAAACTCGCTAAAGTTGGGTCTCAAACACATGCTAGGCAGACTGCCTTCTCGCGTCCTTCAGTCGTCGGTCTCTAAGTTTCAATTCTCGCTCGAGACGTTTGCCAAAACTCAAGACATGCTCAACAATATTAAACAAACTAGCACTTCCTCGATGTTTCTGTTCACATTTCTAGAACGTCATAATATATTCTTCAAACAAATCTATATTACACAATGGGTGTATTCGGCGCTTATTAGTAAATGGTTCAAACAACCGATTAGCTGTTATCACAGCTTATTGTTCAATTATTGAGGTTTCACGTGGAGTGGGCAATGATGCAACCTCTACGAGCTCGTTCAACCGGCCAAAAAATGACTCAAGACCCGACTCGAGCTGACCCCAAAAGTCAATATGCCTATATTCCAATCCAATCCCAATTTGAAAGAATTTCGTTAGGTCTGGGCAAGGTCCCGACCCCCACCCAAAGTCCCGCCGGGCAGGCAAAACGAGTTAGATATTTTGATTGTGCATAAAAAGTTTTATAGGATGAAAGGGTATATCTTACGAGTTAGAAGATTGATATTAGGCTTAATCCATCGAGTTTAGAAGAATGTAACACTATGAGTTGATTTTATCGAGATATGATGAAGATAAATCATAATATAAGGACTGTCTTAATGTGTACACTTATAAATCTCGTTGAAGCTGGAAATGGGAATCACGAACTTGATCTGCAAATGCGCAGGAAGATTGGTTTGCATCCCAACAGCACTGATCAAGGTGTCCGGATTTTGTACCCTGATTGGCCCTCGGATGCTTATGTTAGCATTGAAATTGAGGAAAATTTAGAGGAGGAGAGAAAGAGGATATGAACTTTTAACGTTGAGAAGAGAGGTGTACTCTCATAGAGAAAAGTGGAAGAAAAAGTACCTAGTCTCATATTGCTATTTATATGTTACTGTTGAGGTGTCATCGGAATATATCTGGACAAGTTTCGGGGGATGAATGACAAGTAGTAAAAAGGCATGACAAATGCATAGAAATGTTTAAATTTTGACACTCTCGAGGAAGAACACCTCGAAGCTTTAGCCCTTGTGAAATAATTTGGGAAAATTATCAAAAAAGTCCTAAACCTATTATAATTGTACAAATTCAGTCCTAAATATTCTTCTTCTTCTTTTTTTAATTTATTTATTGCTAATTAAGTAATAAACCTTTAGCATGTGTACTAATTCAGTATATCCAACCTACATTGATTGGAAATCGTTGACATGGACATTGCCCATCCTATATGGTGCATTTGGCACTGACGTGGACAATTTCATAATATATTTTAAAATTATTTATTTATTTATTTCTTTTTTCCTCCTCCTTTTGTTTCTCGTTGGGGACGACAAAGGTCACTAGAGCTTACCAACCACTAATCGAGGGCCACAAAGCCCTTTCCAGCTGGCGGTGAGGGTTGTGGCCCTCGCCTAAGCTAGCCTAGATCTAGGTGAGCCATAGTGGCCATAAGCGAGTTTGCCTCGCCCAAATCTAGGCAAAGGCAGCTTTGCCATGGCCTCACCAACTGCATCTAGGCAAAGGCGCCGAGACAAACTTGCTTGCGACTGCTATAGCCTCGCCTACTATCTAGCAAGCTCCAATGACTCTTGTTGGCCACAATGGGAAACAAAAGAAGGAAGAAAAAATATAAAGAATTAATAAAAATTCGAAAAAGATAGATAAAAATTGAAAAACTTGTCCATGTCGGCACCATTCGCACCACGTAGAACAGCCAGCATCCATATTAGCGAATTCCTGCCAAAATTGGTTGAATTGACTAAATTGGCATAAATGCAAAACATTTATGACTCAATTGATAAAAAAAAAGTATGACTAAATTGGCACAATTGCAATTGATTTAGAGCTCTTTTGATAATCCTCCCAAAAGAACTCCCACGACAATTTTTCTATCTTAACAATTTCGTAGGTTCTCTAGATGAGAAATCCTTGGATTCTTTGCCTGGTTGGAAGAACTTCGAAGGCGCTATCTCGAAGTGTGACGGTCATCAGGCATTAATGAACTCATCGTGGTTGCGTAAGGAGCTTATTGTTGTCCACTGTCATGATAAAATTTTTTGTCTCGCACTTCATTGTAAGTTGGCAAAGATATAATGGAATTTTCATCCTCCCATGTGTAGATCATGATCATGTTTCTTCAATATCGATTCGCTGGAGTAAATCCAGCAAGCTTAAATTAAACCAAAGTCAAAGTCTCACCGCCATGTTCTAATTAAGAAAGTGGATCCGTACAAAATCATGGAGGAGTTGGCTCCCAAGTTGGCTCATACGAAGATGCAAATCGCATATAACAAAAGCATGCTAAACAGTCGTGCGAATGACAGCCCATAAATCATAGCTTAAGAAGCTGGTGCGTAGTATATAAAAGGCCAAAGCGGTTTGTTGATGGAAACATCCACACCAAAACACTAAGATCAAGTGATAGTAGTCATCGTTCTTCTTGGCAGAAAGCAATGGCTTGTCCGAAGCTCTTCTTGTCTTGTTTGTTGCTTCAGTTGATGTTCTTGTTCCTTGTCCCTGAGGTCGCTCATGGTCAGGGTCTCAAAGTAGGGTTTTACCAGAAGACATGCCCAAATGCAGAGGCCATCGTGAAGACGGTCATGGGTCAAGTCATGTCCGTTGCTCCGAGTCTCTCTGGCCCTCTCTTGAGGATGCATTTTCATGACTGTTTCGTCAGGGTAAGTGAATGAATGAGCGCACGTACTTCTCTTCCTACTTGTGCTTAGGAAGAGTACTATCTTATGAGCACCTGTATAATGACTGAAAAGAATGGTCTTTACTTTCGTCGAACCATCTGCTAAACATCAATTAGAACAATTTATGATCTAACAAATGGTGTTTAGCCCCTCAACATACTTTTCTAGATTCATCCGTGGATACGAACTGTTTTCTGCATGAACTCAGTCGAGTAGTGTTTCTTTCTGGGTTTTTCCACAGGGTTGCGAAGGTTCAATACTCTTGAACTCTTCGACCAATCAAGCCGAGAAGGACTCGCCACCGAATCTCAGCCTTCGCGGTTACCAGGTGATCGATAGAGTCAAAACGGCGTTGGAGAAGGCATGTCCCGGCACCGTTTCGTGTGCTGACGTTTTGGCCATCGTCGCAAGAGATGTCGTTGTCGCGGTGCGCATATGCATATATCACTTGCATTATTTATTCATTCTAATTTTAATGTTCCTCATTTGCATATGACATCAGTAGAAATCTCGATTTCCACAAACAATCCATGCTCTCTCATTGGAAAAAAAAATTCCGCCCATACATATCTTCGGATCTAATCACTGCTTGTCAAAACCGAGATTATTTTCTCACTGTGCATCATAAAACTCAATAATTTTTCCATAAGAGAAAAACATATTTATATAGGAATTGGGTTTCTTTTTGTTGTCACTTTAGACCGGAGGATTTTCCTATGATGTGGAAACTGGACGAAGAGATGGGAATGTCTCTAGTTTAAACGAGACACTTACCAACTTAGTACCACCTAATGCCAACATTACAACTCTAAAAGCAGATTTTGCAAGGAAAGGCCTCAGTGTGAAGGACCTTGTCGTCCTATCAGGTAACACTTAATCTTCAATCATTGCTTCATATGCTTTATCAATTATTTTGTGGAAATTGACATAAATTATTAGGAAGAAACTATAATTTGAGCGCGAGATTCATAAACAGTCTGCACTGCAAGGAGAAACGTAATTTGTAAAGTCAGATCATGCTAATTCTGATTTCTATTGACCAGGTGGCCACACCCTTGGAACTTCACACTGCTCTTCATTCTCCGACCGCCTCTACAACTTCACCGGAAAGGGCGATGCTGACCCTAAGCTCGACTCTAACTACATAGCAAGACTAAAGCTCAAGTGCAAGCCGAATGACCAAACCACCCTCGTTGAGATGGACCCAGGAAGCGTGAAGACGTTCGACATCAAGTACTTCGATCTGATCCCGAAGAGAAGAGGCCTCTTCACTTCGGACGCCGCACTTCTTGATGATAGCGAAACCAAGGCGTACATTGACCTCCAGATCAAGACCGGTGGATCCACCTTCTTTAAGGACTTTGGAGTGTCGATGGTGAACATGGGTCGGATCGGCGTGCTCACCGGAGCGGCTGGTGAAGTCAGGAAAGTGTGTTCAAAGGTTAACTAAAAGTCTACGAGGAGGACGCATGATAGAGCATGGAATAACTGGAAATAGTCCATTATTGGTGTTTACTTTTTTGTTGGTCCATCATTTGTTCTTTTTGTATTACTTGTTTGTTGCACGTTCTATGTTAGGTTCCTCTCGTTGTTTTCGCACAGCAACTATTTACTCATTTGGTTTTGTTAAATTTAGAGCTAGGCAGATTCTTGATTTTGAACAATAAAAGAGGATATCTGTTGAAATATGTCACACGTCTGACTATATGGTTTACATACTATTTTGCTTGTAATCTCCCTGCACCTATTATCTTAAGTTTTTTAGTTGGATTTTCTAACAATAACCTATTCACAAGCTTGTGTACCTTCAAGAATATGAACGTGTTCTCTACTACTACTGCTTGCATGCATGTTTGATTTGTTATAGCTCCAGAGAGCTTGAATTACCAAGGGAAATACAATGTTGGAGTCATTTGATGCTCGTATTTCGAGAATCTAATTAACTACTAGCAATTTTGCTACGAGAAAAAGACTTAAAGTACTTTAGAGTGATTGTCATATCGCGTGATAAACTAACTTGTACTCAACTGATCGATCTCTTTTTACAGGATGATAAAAGTATCATAACAAATAATAACACTAGTGAACTTATTAAAATGAAGGGAATTCTTGATTTTCCACGAGAATGACACTAATATATACACCAAAAGTGACAATCTATGAAGCACCGACACTTTTTGGAAGCTTTCTTGTTGTGTCGAAATGTCCGACACTCCTCGATACTTAGTCAACATATGTCAAAAAATTTGATACTTGATCAACTCTCCCAATACTTTTCGACACTCGAGTCCGAAATTCTAATATGTAAGTTCGAAATTCCAACATGTAATTCTGAATGCAAGGTCAATTTTAAAAATTTTGAATAAATAAGGAGTCAAAATGTAAATATGTACAGAAATAATAATATAATAAAATAATAAATGGTGAAAGAAAAAAATGTAATATTCTCTTCTATTCTGATTCTCACTTTCTGCGGTACACAATTCATCCCCAATTTTTTTTTCCCTCTTCTCTTCCGATATACTCTGACACGAGAGTTCAAAATATGGATTGCTTGCTTTTTGGTCCTCCAAATTTTATGGATTATTGAACTGTAATTGAATTTATCAAATTGAAACAATAAATGATATAAACAAATGGTGGATTAATTTTTTAGTGTAAATTCATTCTAAACTCCTATTTATTTATTTTTTCATTTGTGGATTTGAATCAAATTAATTTGATTAAAATAATCATAAAAATGATAATTTGTCATGCATGTATATGTGTCCTAATGTGTCGAAATTCTTTATTTTTTGAGAAACGACATATCAACGTGTCATGCCATGTCGTGTTACATGTAACATGTCGATATCGGTGCTACTTAGACGACAATTAGTAAAAAAAGGTGACATATGTCATGTTAAAAAGGAACTTACATCACTCTTCAATAAATTTCTACTGAAGAGAGTTGCTTCTATTATAACGTGTGGCGTTAGTTCAAGGTTGCATGACAAATAACATAGATAAGAAAGACAGTATTGCATTTGTTGACATCCAAATTTTACTAGGAAACTCATCATGTGTTTCTAGAAAAGAAAATGCCGGGATCCAACACGCCAATGATAGTGCAATTCCATCTTTAATCGAAAATGCCGTCGTTTCATCATCTAGCATTTATTTTTCCTGTCAAACTTATTCTGCACTTTTAAACTACAGACATCATGGTTTCCTCACTCGGGCCCGGGCAACCAAAATTTCGCCTGACAGAGGCTCAGGGGTCAACCAAATGTCGCCGCTCCGATCCGTTTCTTGCACTAGGGCCCATTAAGCCCAATTCGGACCCATTAAGCCCAGTTGCTTGACCCATCAAGCTCACCACCAAGCCTAGGCCCAATTACAATAGAATGCAAAGCACCAAGAGTGGTCGGACCGGACTAGGCCGGCCCTCGTTGGGCCCACTAAGAGAAATTCCAATACGTCCCCATAGACACCTACGGTGGGTTCTAACTTCTTGAACATGGGACAACTCATTTTGACGAGATCTTCCAACCGTCTTACTTTTACTTTGGACTTTGGTCTATTAGCGGAATCAAACATTTGACTATAATTTGTAATTAATCCGAGCAATTTATAAAAGTTTGTCTGGCCTTTTCCTACTAATTTGACTCTACATGTGACCCCTGGCATATCAATGTGAATCCACTTTTCCTTGTAATCGTCTTGCTGTGTCAGGTGTAAATTCAAATGCTTCATTACTTCTGCTAGAAAATTAAGCAATAAAACGATAACGTAAGTGCTTAATTACGGTCGACGACATTCAACTGGATTGGTGATCATTAGCATGTTGCACGAGATAAATACCCTTTGATTTTCCTTAAAAGGGTAACGCACGAAATAGCACCCCAAAATTCTCTCCAATTAGCAGTTGATACTGCCTAGACCAATGAAAACAAGTGGCCAGTTAATTAACCGCTCCTAAACGGCATCGTTGTCTCGAATTGGTGGTATGCCCATTTTATAATTTCAACCACATGCAACGTGTACTGACAATGTCAGGTGTTCTTTCGGTCGTGGCACGAAGCTTCCTTTTTATTTGATCGAATTCTAATTGATTTGTTTTTTCGTTGAAAATGGCCATCTAATGTGCTTGACTGGATTGTTCTAGCTAGTTGTTATAGTCAAATGAAAGCGGGTAAAAACTTATTTAACTACTAGAATTGATTGATTTTGTTTGACATACTTATAATGATAACAGTGCGGAACAATTACAATTCATTCTTTGGAAACTCTCTAAGGGTGTATTTGGTAATTTTTCTATTCTTGGGAACAATATATGTTCAAAAATAATTTTTTTCATATTTATTCTCGGGAATAAAAAAAATATTTTTTTATTTCTTGTTTATATTCCAAATTTATTCCCTAACCATTTTTTTTTCTATTTTTGAAAATAGGAAAAATTAGTTGATATTATCAAATAATTTTCTATTCTTTTTCTACTCTAGAGGACAAAAGAATAAAAAAAAAGAAAAAATAGGATGTTATCAAATAGGTTCCAATTATCCTTAAAAAATTTGTTATTGCATAGTGGAGTTACCACGGCACGCCTCATTGGATAAATTTCTCTCAAAAGTGAGTTCATTGGTGAGGCTTTTAGGATGGATATTAATGATCTATTCATTGATAGCGAGATAAAATGGAGATATAAGCTAAAAACAGAGATAACAATTCATAATGATTTACATAGTCCAATTTGAGTGTTGAACATACTCCATGGAGAAGTAGGTTTCCTATAAAGTAGGTTTCCTCTTATATTATTCAATACCCTAAGAGGAACCAAACCAAGAAGAACCAACATACGATAGACCAACAAACAAAGTAAACAACAACAATTGATTTTCCCAATCATTCCATTCTTCATCCTGTGTCCTCCTCGTCGACCCTTAGTTAATTAATCTTTGAACACACTTTCCTGACTTCGCCGGCCATTCCGGTGAGCACGTCGATCTAACCCATCTTCACCATCGACACTCCAAAGTCCTTCATGAATGTGGATCTGCTGGTCTTGATCTGGATGTCATTGTACGCTTTGGTCCGGCTGTTGTCAAGAATTGTGATGTCCAAAGTAAAGAGGCCTCTTCTATTGGGATGAGCTTGAAGTACTTGATGTCGAATGTCCTAGCGCTTCCCAGGTCCATCTCGACGCGAGTGGTATTGTCATTTGGCTTGCACTGGAACTTCAGTCTCGTTACGTAGTTGGAGTCGAGCTTGGGGTTGGCGTCGCCCTTTCCAGTTAAGTTGTAGAGGCAAAGGGAAAAGGCAGAGTAGACCGAAGTTGCAATGGTGTGCCCACCCGGGCAATAGGAACTCAAAATTAGCACGATCTAACTCTACACATCATGTTTTCTCGATCTAACTCTACAGATTAGTCAATCACTTAGTAGTAAAATAACTCCTAAAATACAGTTTGGTCCTGACCAGCTCATGTCAATAATTGACAAAGTCCTTAACGCTGAGGCCTGTCTTTGCAAATCCTGATTTCCGAATTATAATGTTGGCAGTTGGTGGTATTAAATTGTTGAGTGCCTCATTCGCTCTAGAAACGTTCCCATCTCTTCGTCCGATTTCCACATTATTGGACAATCCTCCAATCCCAAGTAACAATACATCAAAACATAGTTTCCATATTAATATGTTTTTCTCGTAAAGAAAAATCATCGAGTTTTATCATGCACTCTGTCGATGAGGCAATATAGATTGTTTGTGAAATCAAGATTTTATTGGTTTCACATACAATCTATGTAACGAACATTCAAACTAAAAGCAGATAATTGACATGAACATGTGCACAACGCGACGACGTCGTCTCTAGTGACAAGGACCAAACTGTCAGCGCACGAGACGATGCCAGAGCATGCATTTTCCAACACCGTTTTGACTCTTTCGATCGTTTGGCAACCTCGGAGGCTATGATTCAGGAATGCTTCCTTCTCGGCTTGATTGGTCGGAGAGTTCAATAGTATTGAATCTTCACAACCCTGCGGAAATGTATGTTGAGGAGCCAAATACCACCTACTAGTGTATAACTAGTTCTAACGGATGTTAAGCGGGGAATTCACGAAAATAAAAGCCATTCTTTTTCATCATTGGATATGTACTCATAAAATAAAGGCCAAACAGATGAAATGAAAATAAAATGGCGTTCTGCAAAGTGAATACTGTGCCGTCATGCGCATACTACACATATCATGTAGTATCCACACCAATTAGTTAGATGACATTTCGATTTTATCTACACTGTTATAATCACTAATTTGGAGATCAAGTAGCTCTCTCTCTCCCCTCCATGCTTGTTGATGCCTAAATTTCGGTTTTTAATTAATTAGGTTTTTTTTATTATTTATTTTGCCTTTTTCGGATAATAAAAAAACAAAACAAAACAAAACAAAACAAAAACAAAAATAAAACAAAAAGCAGTCCCTTTTCCTTCCCCTTCTCCCTCCCGCACGGGCCAAAGGCCCAATCCTCCTTTTCTTCACCCCCAGCCCGGCCCCCTCTTCTTCTTCTTCCTTCTTCCTTCTTCTTCCCTTACGCCTCTGCAACTCACGCGCGCAGAAGGTGCCGACGCGTGAAGGACAAGCTAGGGCAGAGAGAGGAGCATAGGCCGGTGGCTGAGAGGACGGGGCATTGATGGCGAGCGAGCCTCCGTGGAGGGGGAGGAACTGACGCCGGTTCGGCTGGCGAAGGAAGGCCGGTCGGCGCACCAAGGACCGCCGGCCTAGCCTCCGTCGATCGGCACCCCCGCGCCTATAAATAGGGTGTCGGGGGGAAGGCCAAAGGGCACGGCGAACTCAGAGACTTTCCCTTGAGAGACTTCAGGGGAGATTCAAAGAGCGAGCGCGCGAGAGAAATCCGGTCGCAAACTCGAACGACCTCCCTCCGAGAGACTTCGGAGGAGGCCAATGACAAGCGAACTCGGAGAGAGAGGGTCGAGCTGGGTAAGGAGCCGGGGTCGAGGTCCAGATCTGAAGATCCAGGGGCGAGAAGGCCAGATCTGGGAGTCGAGTGCCCTCCGCCGCAGCGCTCGGCCATCGTCGTCGCCATCCGCTTCCCCCTGCACCATCGCCATTCGATCGTTGCTACTCGCCATCCACCGCAGCCCCGACGTTGTCGCCACCACGTCACGTCTTTTGCCGTAGCCGGGTATCGACCACCGCTCGCCACCACTTGCCGTCCCTATCTACCGCGTCACTGCCGTCGCCCCCATCCGTGAAACCCTAATCCCCCAGTCACGACCGGCCAAATAGATCCCGGCTGCCGTTGTTAAGTCGTGCTCTCTAGTCCGATGAACGACCGACCATCGCCGTCCTCTGCGTAGCTGTCGTCGTCGATGCGAGCCGCCACCCCAGCCCCTCCATCGACGCTGCGAATAGAGAGAGGTGAGAGAGAGAGCCGCGAAGCTGGGTGGAATCGGGTCGGGCGCATGACCCGGTTCCCCTAGGGTTTGCCTCGAACGGGTTGGGTCTTCGGGCCGGTTTAAGAACTTGGGCCGGGCATCCCATTTTTAATTAAATTAGGCCCAATTCCGGCATATGGGCCGAGTCCCTTTTTAAAAGAAAAACAATCAAAAAATCTGAGTCGGGCCCGCAGGATCTTGGGTCGACAATCGGGTCGGACCCAACCCGAGGATCCGACCCGGTTTGGTTTTTTATAATACAAAATAATATAAAATAATAATATTAAAAAAAAAAAACGAGTAAATACCCGTCTGTGTTTCGGGTAAATGACTTGGGTCGGACCCAACCCGCGGACCCGACCCGGGTCAGCTTTTCTTTTATTTTATTTTAAATAATATTTTAATAAATAAATAAAAATAAATAATTTATTTTCAAAAAAATAAAAAAAAAATCAAAAATACTTTATTTTCCGAAAAATATTAAAAAATAGTAAAAAATATTTTATATTCCGAAAAATCAAAAAATCAAAAACATTTCATATTTTCCGAAAAATATTTAAAAAAATATTAAAAAATATTTTATTTTCCGAAAAATCAAAAAAATTTCATATTTTCCAAAAAATACCAAAAATCCAAAAAAAGTCAAAATTAATGAAAAAGCCAAAAAATAAAATGCCAAAAATTTTCATAAAATGCCAAAAAGACTTGTATTTTCTAAAAATACCCAAAAATCCAAAAATCACTTTTATGTCAAAAAAAAAATGAGAAAAAGACTCAAAAAATGTTTTTCCTCCCCAAAATGCATGGAAAATCCCTCAAACATCGAAAAAGCCTTAGGGTTTAAACAAGATTAGGTACCGAAAGGGCATTAGTGATTAACTAATGTAATCAAGTCCCGATCCTAATTTCTCACGGTTGCGCGGGGCGTGTATTTCTCCCGCTACTTCGCTTGGGTTTCTAATCGACCCACCCCAAATCGATTAGTGGCGACTCCATTTTAAAAATTGACTTACGGGTTCCAAAACTTAGACTATTAAAGTCGTGAATTGGTGGACTTGGGAGAGTCCGGGCATAATAAATTCAGCCGAGCCATTAACCTCCGCTAGGCGCTCGCCCCCCGAGGCAAGCGTCGAAAAAAAGAGGTCGCGACAGCTTGGTGACTCCACTGGGGACTTGAAGACTTAGGCCTTCTTTATCTTATTTAAATGCTTTACTGACTTTGGTTTTTTTCTTTTGTGCAGGTTAGTATCTTAGTTTTTCTTAAAATATCTTGTGATTATAAACTGTTATGCATGCTTTACTGTTTTAACACTACACATCCGTGTTCATCCTGAAATCATACAGGCCATGACACATTTCTGGTGCCCGAAGACGACTACTTTTATGTTCGGTAAGTTCGAGCTAACCCCAACTCTGGAAGAATACAGCATCATCACTGGAATGCCTCTCGAGAAAAAGCTTGTTAGGCCATCAACAGGCATTATCCCGTTGCGTGGGTTAGCACGACTTTTAAGAACTGAAGTCCATGTCATGAGACAAATTCTTGAAAACAACCATAATACACCGCCCACTAGCATTTTTGATCGCTGTTTTGAAAATCAACCCATGACCCAAAAAAGTGAGATTTTTCTCCCGGCCTTTTTCGGGTTCATCATTTTCCCCCATCAAAGAAACGTCATAAGTCCAAAGATGGCATGGATAGTTGATCAAATCTCAAGGGGGCAAAATTATGTCAACATGATTTTAACCGAAACATTCTTGTCCCTCAACCGTTTTAAAGGAAACACGGAAAAAGTCATGCGGGTCTCCCGGAAATTTTACAAGTCTGGTTCTTTTCTCACCTAAGTGAATATCGATGCTTCATGCAATCGTCTCGAAACAAATAATTTTGAAAATCCGTTGCAGAAATTTATGGTTTTAGGACCATACATTCCTAACCAAAGCTGTTTAAATTGGATAAACTTCCTAAGAGACCCGACTCCCGAGGTATTCCAATGGTGTGCTTGGTTGGTTCCATGAAAAGAGAGCTCACTTTGCCTATAGACGCTGCCATCCAATTCCGTTGCTCGGCCTCACCGGCGCCGTTTCCTATTTCCCATATCGGGTGGCACGACAATATGGAGCCCTTCAGGAGATCCCGCCGCCTTTCAAGAGGAAGGCCCCTCCACTCTTTTTCACCCATCAAAGCCGTGAATACACATTCGAGATTGACATTATCGAGGAAACATGGAACAAGTGCCATCGCAAAAGGATAGTGGTACCTGAAGGGCTTGAGGGAGAAGAAAAAGCCCACCACGCCTCTACGTCCTACATACACAACCATCGTATCCCGACAAAATGGAAGCCATTGGTCCCTCACTCAATCAGCGAGAGCAACCAGCATGAGCAAGCGAGTTTATGCAAAGGGATTTGGGAATAGACTGGATGCATATCTCGAGCCGGTCCCAAGGAAGCGAGGCATCCACGCAGAACAAGGCTCCCGTCACATATAAATTGGCAGTCATGTGCCCCTTAGTGTTAATATCATGAAAGTCTTGTCCCATTGTTTAGGGACTTTTGTTTAATATCTAGTATTTCATTCTGTCATTTTAATTTCAAATTTTAGATGTCAGAAGTCTGCAGTCTATAAAATCCTCTCTTGATAAATAAAAAGCAGTTAGACCATTGCCATGGGTCAATCTTTGTTTACTTTCGCGCTCATTCATTATTTTCGCGACGACAGGTAATTATGAATCATCAGCTACCAGCCACCCGCGAATGGCCTCACGTAATAGGGCCCGATCATAATGATGTACAAAATCGTCTCGCCAACATTGAAGACGGCGTAGGACAGATGTCCATTACCCTTCGACAACTCTCGAGGCAAATGGAATCCACTCAAACCAAGCCCAACTCCGTAGCTGCTTTAAACATCGTCATGACACCCACGAATTTGCTAGAGGATAACCAACAGGATAGACAGCTTGAAAAGATCATGAAAAAACTAAGCCAGCTGTAGGAGCAAGATCCCATGGACTTGTCTGACTACGCCCGCATTAAAATCCCTGAAGAGCTCAAAGCATTTGAATGCGAAAGGTATGCTGATACCTCTCGCCCAGAGACCTACTTGCAGGCCTACTTGGTCCGGAAGATGATTCAGTCATACCAATCAAACCTGACTGGCCCCGCCTTGCGGTGGTATATTGTAAGGAAAATTAATCTCCTTAAAACCTGGGGGGAACTAATCGATGTTTTTCGTCAAGAGTATAATGTTGACATCATCCCCAACATCGCCCCGCCCTACAAAGAACCGATGGACACGGAGCACGAGGAGCCGATAGTCGCAGAGACCGGAGAAGAAAATGAAGCCTTGCACGATAAATGGAAGGTCGAGCCGCATCCTATTATTGAGAAGCTTCCCTCTAAGAAAGGCAAGGAGTCCACAGACGAAGTTAACACTACTCAGAGCCGAAACATGATGGGACGACTTCTCAAGCTTACCGCAAGAACTAGGGTCCAAAGAAGGCCGACCCCCATCAATCTAGGGAGTGAAACTCCACCATCTCCCACTCCTTTTGACAAAGTCCAACTAGCAAAACGAAGAGCCTTACTCAAAAAGTCCGGACCAGGAGTTAAGAAAAGAAAGCCTAAGCAGCTCGAATCAACGCCTACCATTGAGCGTGGGCGAAACCTGACAATCAATGAGTCGCCACACCAAGACTTTGAACATCCCCTAGGGTACAACCCTGAAGACTTCCAGTCCCTAGGATACAATCCCAAGGACTACTAGTGTTATACAGATGAAATCGGCCATTCATCGTATAACTGCTTTCTACCCACACACAGGGTCGAAAGCCTGTCGGAAGAGGGAACATTCGTCCTTATCCGCTGTGACCCTAATGAACTACTAAGTTTGTCACCTGACCATGAAGATGGCTTAAATGCCTCATCCTCGTTTGGTGACTTTGACCCAGAAGAAAGCAATGTGATAACCTCGGCGAGTCCAATTTCCCGGCGAAAAACTCACCACTACAACGAATATGCAATGGGAAAACCAGTGGCCTAACCAAGATACATCAAGCCCGTCTTGCACTCATAGTAGCATGACCCCTGAAGAGATGTGGATACCTAATCTCCGCAAGTATAACGGCACGACTTGCCCCGTGGCTCATTTGCAATATCTCCCACCGAAATGAGTCGGTACTATAGCCCAATGTCATTCACAACTCGGGCCTTCCAAGAAAGTCTTATAGGGCCTGCATTGCAATGGTTTGTCACAGCAGATATCTACCTCATGAGAGATTGGAATGAGCTATCTTCTGCATTCATGCTTCAATATCAAAGCCAGATTGGAACTGAACTGCCTTACGAGAACTTGGTTCACTTTAGAAGAAGACCAATGGAGGATGTCCGAGCATATGCAAGGAGGTGGAAGACTTTTATGATGCAAGCCTACCCTCAACTAGCCGAAGAAGAAATGATAAAGCTGTTCATAGGAGCTTTACCTCGCGAGCATCGTTGTTGGTTGCATGGGTTGCACTTCCGTAGCTTCAATGAAGTGGTCCTCTCATGCGAGTACTTTGAGTCTACTGGAGGCGAGGAACTCAAAGGCGCTTGACTTCAGGACCAACACTATCTAAGCGCTCCTTCTCATAGGAGTTTTCATGGGTTTTGTTTGTTTTTATAATTTCATGTTTCTTATCCTGTCTAGTGTGCTACTGTTGTATTTTCCATCTAATAATCTAATGTACAGTTCTAATATTTTGTTTTGAGAGCATGAGGCGGTATTCCAAACTAGCCCAGTGATGTTATCCAACCATGAAAAGAAAATATCATCCAAGGAGAATACTGAGAGCTGGGCGTCCTCATACTTTTTCTCCCCCAAAGACATATTTTGAAAATAAAAAATATTTCTTCACCCAAAAGCTTTTGTCAAAACAAGATGATAAATTTAAGCACATTTGTCTTTCTAACCCTCTCACTTTATGTTTCAGAACATCATCCCCTTTGATTTAGTGTAACAAAAGGCATTTGAAACTGGCACATCGTGTGAACTCGCCGAGTTCAAGAACACTGTTTCAAGAAAGCAGGGGCAAATAGAAAGGAGCATCCCGTTTCAAAAAAAGGTAAGTCTTATTCCCTTAACATAATATTGAGAATGACAACCCCTCTCTTCTATTTACAGGATACAAATGGTGAGACGTAATAGGTACAGGCATACAGTTGAAATCAAAGCATCCATGACATGCCTCACTCCCGCCTTGACTCCATCCTAAGCCAAAGGACTATCTTGTCGCACGACGCGCCCAAACAGACTAGATGTTACGGTTTCAATTTCGACGAGCCCAAAAGCATAAGGAAGAAGTTCCTTCTCTTCCTTTAAAGTGATTACTTGTCAACGGGGAGAAAATCCAGACAGTCAAGGCGATCTATAGCCCCACACCTTGGACAATGACTTTGGAATCTAGAAGCTTCACTCCAGATGCATATTCTTCCAAGGAGTAATTGCCATCAGAAAGCTTGAGATTTTTTATCTCAGATTCCATAGAAGCTTGAGGTACATGACTTTTGCCCAATGATGCTATAGTTAAAGACAGAAGGAGAAATTCCACAGAAGGAAGGCGTTGAAGATGAATCGACGACCAGCAATCACGCATACATAAGGAAGGCTGATTGAAGGAAACATTGAACTATGCCAAGATAAAGAGGCCATCATCGACATTCAAATATCCTTAGGAGCTAGCACAGACAAACTCTGGGGAAGGGTAATTTGGTATCGTTTCCAATACCCCCACTATCTGAACCCGCTTTTGACGTATTTTCCCCTATTTGACAGGGAGCATCACAACTCAAGAACCAAACTCAATGGTTAGGTTTGACAAATCAATACTGGCCAAGCTAGTATACGGAAATGACCTGCATCGAATTCACTTGACTTCGTGTAAAGGGACGTGCCATCCATAAGCCAATTAAGGAGAATAATTGACCTGACGAAGTGGAAGACACGAGACTTCATGTCCTCCTTGTACTTCAGGTCCACTTAATCTTTTGCAAACCAGTGAAGGGTAATGTTGTATCGCTTCCAGTTATTTGACTTCTAAAAAATTTCGCGACTAACACGCTCTCTCTTGTCTTTTACAGGATCACCTAACTGTCAAAGATGCGGAAAACAAATCAATGAAAGGCATGTCAGACTTTGATAAGCTTTCCCAAACAAAGTATCATCACAGCAAATGATAAAGACCCTTCAGGCCTCAAGTCACTTATGATCTTGGCCCTACTGGTTGAGCTATTTCCACAGTTTCTCTTCTGCAAGAGGCAAGAATAGAAATTCCTGATCAGATTCCCAATTCCTGGCTAATCTTTCGTATGTCATGTCCTTAACCAATAGGAGCAATCTAGCGACACCCATTTGTGAATAACCTTTTGTAAATAACTCTTTTGATGTTCAAAATTTGACACAGTTGTAAATACCGTTCCACTAAGTAAACACCCCTAAAGCTGTTAATAAGTTTTTCTTGAGTAATAAGCCATTTATTTTGAGAGTACAAACTCTATCACATCATACATTGCATGCCTTTTTCCAGGTGAATTTCGCATGATGATTTTGTCTGTCTAAATCTTTGATTCTATTAAGGATTATTAGAATAGACAGCTAAGTGAAGAATACAAGATTAATTGAGCATGTTGGATGAGGCGCGTCAGAATGATGACATGCAAGCCATATCCTACGCACAGTCCCCCATTTATACACTTGTGAGATGAGTGCAGAAGATTCCATGAGTGCAGGGTAAAGAGTTCTCTCGCGAATGGTACGATAACCAAAACAGTGAGAGGCATTTCATTGCTCACCCCCTTTGAGCCCAATACACTGATGAAATTTCTGTCCTATCCCCGTCAAAAACCACCCCACACTGGGGCAAGTCGAAGGCAAGTCAACATCACGAGGTGAGAAAAGGGATAGTATTTCTCTTGCTTGCACTTGCATCAATCTTCGAGTGTCTTTATTGCATATGAACACTCGCGTTAATTTAAGTGCCATAGAGTCATGAAGAGCAATTCTTTCTCTACGTAATTGTATTCATTGTACAACCCAATTGAGTCTCGTAATTTCACCCTCACATGGAGGCAAAACAGAAGTTACCGCCATTCGAGAAAGCATAATCAGGAGCGCCGGCAAAAGATGAAGACTCAACAGTCTAACAACGGCGTTTGCTTGAACTTGCCTAGATTAGTTCCTCAATAAAAAAAAAAAAAACTAGGGGCATGAAAAAGCAGTGTGCCTGGTAAAAGCAAGGCCAATGCCCCCCAACTAAAGAATATAGTCAATTATATTCTCAAGAAAAGTTGATGTTGTGGTTCAATTGATAGAGCCTCTATCTGACAAACCGGCGACAAATGCCAAGGCAAACACGAGCTCTCATCCTTTTGCACATGAGTCAAGCCTACATTGCGTCCCATTGTAAAAGTCTCTTCAAACTAGGGCACTTCAATTAACGTAGGATTTCATATGTTTATAAACAACGCTTGAAGAAGTACGAGCAAGACTATTCTATCTCTTTTCGCAGGATTCCTAAACTTGCAAACCCGAGATGATCGTGCAGCGTTCTATTCATAAGCCTTGACCGTGATGGTCCCCATTGATGAGCCAACAACCAAGCCTACATTACGGTCTCAACAAAGACCTCTCACACTGGTAAAATCGTACCACTTGCGAGAATACTCGGACCCCTGCTGACATGATGACAGTGAGATGTGTGGTCCTTATAAATCCTGTATCAATGGTCATGATAGCCTTTTCCATAAGAGTGAGTGGAAAGTCCTTTCAGACTGAAAGTCCCTCATCTGGCATGCTCAAGACATCTATATTCCGAATAAAGGTTGTCTTTCAAAATCTTCCCCAGTGGAACTCAGACGATGCAAAACTGACAAAATTGTCATGCATAAATCACATTTAAACTCATAAATTTACAGCATATATAACTATGTGTGCATTCTGTGCAAATAGTAGACATACTTCTTGAAATCAGAGATATTGCCAGGTAAGCATATCCCTATCCCTTTGCCTTTGAGTACCCACCATTTGCCAGGTACTCCCTCTTATCGACATTCAACCAGTTCGAGTCATTCCCAGAGTATTGGATGCTTGTGACTGTCCAAGTGTCCCATTGTCTTTGAGTACCGGCCACTGTTCGGATACTCCCTTTTCTTGACACTCGACTTGTTCAAGTTGTCTTCGTAACTAGAATGCCTGCAACTGACCAAGTATCCCACTACCTTTGAGTGCCTTTCATTGTCTAGGTACTCCCTTTCCGTGACACTCGACCCCTCCGAGTTGTCCTCAAAATTATACCATTGAATACTAGCAGCCATTCAAGTATTCCACCACATTGTGCTCATTTAATTACCCAGGTATGCTTTCTTACACTTGGACCAGCTGAGTGGTCCCTGATCGTATCGGTAAATATTTGTGTTCATCCAAATATTCCACTACTTTGTACAACTGTGTGCCTGCGACCATCCAGGTAAGCCTTGTGCTACATTCAAATTTATGTTACCAGGAGGTGAGAAACCTTCATGAATATGCGAGGCAGGCCCTCGATATTCCCCTTTACCATAAGGTGAGAGACCTTCCTGAATATCCGAGATATGTCCTCGATATTCCAAATCACCAGGAGGTGGGAGACCTTCAAGAATATCTCAGGTACGTCCTCGATATCCCCAATTACTAGAAGGTGAGAGACCTTCACGAATATCTCAGGTACGCTCTCGATATTCCCAATTACCAGAAGGTGAGAGACCTTCATGAATATCCCAGGTACGTCCTCAATATTCCCAGTACCAGAAAGTGAGAGGCCTTCACGAATATCTCAGGTACGCCCTTGATTCTTCCTTAAGAGTTTGTACTTGTGATTATCCGGGTACCCCTTCGATACCTGTGTTCATCCAGGTATCCTCCAAGAGTTTGTACTTGTGATCACCCAAGTACCCTTCCAATGCCTGCAAGCAATCAGGTATTCTTCAAAATTCATACTTGTGATCATCCAAGTACTCTTTCGATACCTGCAAGCAATCAGGTATTTTCCAGCATCTAGTACTTGTGAGCATCCAGGTACTCCTTCAACGCTTGCGAATATCCAGACACCCTCCAGAATTCGCACTTATGACCATCCAAGTACGCCTTCGACGCCTGCAAAAGCCTGAATATCCTCCAGGTTAGTATTTGTGAATATCCATGCACTCTTTCAATGCCTGTGAATGTCCAGGTATCTTCCAGAACAGATGCCCTGAGAAGAGTCGGCGCATCTCTCGAGAAAGGTCGGGTATCAACCGGAGTCCTCGACTAAGGTCAGACACCCCAACAAATCGATGCCCTGAGAAAGGTCGGCGCATCTCCCGAGAAAGGTTGGGTGCCAACTGGTGTCCTTGATTGAGGTCAGACACCTTAACAAATCGATGCCCTGAGAAAGGTCGGCGCATCTCCCGAGAAAGGTCGGGTATCAACCGGTGTCCTCGACTAAGGTCAGACACCCCAACAAATCGATGCCCTGAGAAAGGTCGGCGCATCTCCGAGAAAGGTCGGGTGCCAACCGGTGTCCTTGATTGAGGTCGACACCTTAACAAATCGATGCCCCGAGAAAGGTCGGCGCATCTCCCGAGAAAGGTCGGGTACCAACCGGTGTCCTCGGCGAGGTCGACACCTTAACAAATCGATGCCCTGAGAAAGGTCGGCGCATCTCCCGAGAAAGGTCGGGTATCAACCGGTGTCCTCAACCGGTGTCCCGAGAAAGGTCGGCGCATCTCCCGAGAAAGGTCGGGTGCCAACTGGTGTTCTAGATTGAGGTCAGACACCTTAACAAATCGATGCCCTGAGAAAAGTCGGCGCATCTCCCGAGAAAGGTCGGGTACCAACCGGTGTCCTCGACTGAGGTCAGGCACCCCACAAGCAGGTGCCCTGAGAAAGGTCAGCGCATACCTCGAGAAAGGTCGGGTAATATCCGATGTCCTTGACAATGATCAGACACCCCACAAACAGATGTCCCGAGAAAGGTCGGCGTATTCCCCGAGAAAGGTCGGGTAAACAGCTGATTGCTCTAACAGGCGACCGAAGAATGGTTCGGGTCCTGAGAAAGCAATTCCCCATCAAGGCGACCGAAGAAAGGTTCGGGTCCTCGACAAATCACTGATTGCTCTAACAGGCGACCGGAAAATGGTTCGGGTCCTGGAGAAGCAACCTCCTCATGTCACCAGGTAAGATGACGCCTTGATACTTGCCAAACTCGGGGTTCACACCCTATCTCACTCACTCCCGGTAAGTAACTACAGGTATCTTCTTATCTGCCTTAGTATATATAAAGTTATATTGCTCTTTTTCTGCATAGAATAATAGGTCCCAAATAAAATATAATCTGCTATGCATGCATAGATAAAATTTAGGCATCGGTTTGTCTTTGAATGCAACCTCTGCGAACTCACCTTCAAAGAGGGGCAGCTGTTGACGCCTAAATTTCGATTTTTAATTAATTAGGTTTTTTTTATTATTTATTTTGCCTTTTTCGGATAATAAAAAAACAAAACAAAACAAAACAAAAAAAAAACAAAAATAAAACAAAAAGCAGTCCCTTTTCCTTCCCCTTCTCCCTCCCGCACGGCCAAAGGCCCAATCCTCCTTTTCTTCACCCCTGACCCGGCCCCTCTTCTTCTCCTTCCTTCTTCCCTCTTCTTCCCCTACGCCCGCAACTCACGCGAGCGAGAAGGTGCCGACGCGCGAAGGACAAGCTAGGGCAGAGAGAGGAGCATAGGCCGGTGGCTGAGAGGACGGGGCATTGATGGCGAGCGAGCCTCCGTGGAGGGGGAGGAACTGACGCCGGTTCGGTCGGTGAAGGAAGGCCGGTCGGCGCACCAAGGACCGCCGGCCTAGCCTCCGTCGATCGACACCCCCGCGCCTATAAATAAGGTGTCGGGGGGAAGGCCAGAGGGCATGGCGAACTCAGAGACTTTCCCTTGAGAGACTTCAGGGGAGATTCAAAGAGCGAGCGCGCGAGAGAAATCCGGTCGCGAACTCGAACGACCTCCCTCCGAGAGACTTCGGGGGAGGCCGACGACAAGCGAACCCGGAGAGAGGGTCGAGCTAGGTAAGAAACGGGGGTCGAGGTCCGGATCCGAAGATCCAGGGGCGAGAAGGCCAGATCTGGGAGTCGAGTGCCCTCCGCCGCAGAGCTCGGCCATCGTCGTCGCCATCCGTTTCCCCTTGCACCATCGCCATTCGATCGTTGTTGCTCGCCATCCACTGCAGCCCCGACGTTGTCGCCACCACGTCACGTCTTTGCTGTAGCCAGGTATCAGCCACCGCTCGCCACCACTTGCTGTCCCTATCTACCGCGTCCTTTGCCGTCGCCCCCGTCCGTGAAACCCTAATCCCCCGATCCACGACCGGCCAAATAGAACCCGGCTGCCGTTGTTAAGTCGTGCTCTCTAGTCCGACGAACGACCGACCACCGCCATCCTCGCGTAGGCTGTCGTCGTCGATGCGAGCCGCCGCTGAGCCCCCTCCATCGACCCCGCGAATAGAGAGGTGAGAGAGAGAGCCGTGAAGCTGGGTGGAATCGGGTCAGGCGCATGACTCGGTTCCCCTAGGGTTTGCCTCGAACGGGTTGGGTCGTCGGGCCGATTTAAGAACTTGGGCCGGGCATCCCATTTTTAATTAAATTAGGCCCAATTCCGGCATATGGGCCGAGTCCCTTTTTAAAAGAAAAACAATAAAAAAATCCGAGTCGGGCCCGTAGGATCTTGAGTCGACAACCGGGTCGGACCCAACTCGAGGATCCGACCCGGTTTGGTTTTTTTATAATACAAAATAATATAAAATAATAATATTTTAAAAAAAAAAAACGAGTACGTGTTTCGGGTAAATGACCGGGTCGGACCAACCGCGGACCCGGCGGGTCGGCTTTTTATTTTCTTTTATTTTAAATAATATTTTAATAAATAAATAAAATAAATAATTTATTTTCAAAAAATAAATCAAAAAATAAATAAAAAATAAAAAATACTTTATTTTCCGAAAAATATTTAAAAATAGTAAAAAATATTTTATTTTCCGAAAAATCAAAAAAATAAAAACATTTCATATTTTCCAAAAAAATGCCAAAAATCCAAAAAAAGTCAAAATTCATGAAAAAGGCAAAAAATAAAATGCCAAAAGACTTGTATTTTCTAAAAATACCCAAAAATCCAAAAATCCCTTTTATGTCAAAAAAATGAGAAAAAGACTCAAAAAATGTTTTTCCTCCCCAAAATGCATGGAAAATCCCTCAAACATCCAAAAAGCCTTAGGGTTTAAACAAGATTAGGTACCGAAAGGGCATTAGTGATTAACTAATGTAATCAAGTCCCCGATCCTAATTCCTCTGGTTGCGCAGGGGCGAGTATTTCTCCCGATACTTCGCTTGGGTTTCTAATCGACCCACCCCAAATCGATTAGTGGCGACTCCATTTTAAAAATTGACTTACAGGTTCCAAAACTTAGACTATTAAAGTCGTGAATTGGTGGACTTGGGAGAGTCCGGGCATAATAAATTCAGCCGAGCCATTAACTGTGGCACCCCTCGACGGCCCCCAAACCATTAGGGTCGCCACAGTTTGCTTACCTTTCACTTTCCCTAATAACATGTCACTCTGATACCATTTCAATTGCAGCGGGTCCATACAACCTGGGGGTTTACATTTTTTTTTTTAGATCGGTCCCTTGCGCAATTCATATAACGGAAGCATATCCAACAACTCCCTTCCCTATATTCAGAAAACGATGCACACCAACTAAACATTTATAGGTAAAAGCCAAACACTTTTATTTACTTAAACCAGATGGACATCATTCATCGGTACATCAAAATGCCATAGTTTTCTATACTTGGCTACACTTCAAAAGATGACCGACATCTCCTCCAACAGTCGTATACTTAATGTCCATCGATCAGTGTCAGCGTCCAAAAGTTCCTTCCTTTGCTATCCTCCTCCTCGCGGTCATATCCAACCACTTGATCCATCTACTGGTGGCAGTGGCAACGGAGGTATCTTATCTATTCTGAAATGTTAATCCCCAAAAGGGGTGAGTATAACCACTCAGCAGTAAAGATCCACCAAACTACTCAATGCATCAAACAGAACAGTCAAGGCATCATACAAAGCACATATCGTCCATGCATTCAAGCATAACTTACCTTGCAGCCATGCTTATATCATCATGCCATATGTGCATATACCACCATGCACTCATCATCAAACATTCATGCATATATCACCATGCCATACGTGCATATACCACTACGCACTCATCATCAAGCATTTATGCATATCCATGCCATATGTGCATATACCACAATGATTCATATGATCCATGCTATCAAGCATACATCACCATGAGATCCATTCATGCCTTCATGATCGCATTTTCAATATCAAATAGCATCAATTTATTTTCATAAGCCGATCATGCATCATGCCATATGCATACACCCATGCACATGATTCATTTTCAATTCTTATCTTTCACAAGGATCTCATCAGTTTTTCTTTCCAGGGACCAATGTTTGCATCCCACAATTCATCGCTCGCACCCAACCAGGCATCGCGAGGAACCTCCGGAATTACGCCACTAGGCCACCGGGCATCCGGCCCCCCACATTCCGGGCATCTCGCATCCCAACTAGCATCACGAGGCATCCCCCCGGGCACAAACCTCCGGGGCTTCCGGAATTACGTACCGACATACCACCAGGATTCCCCCTCTGGAATTACGTACCGTATACCACCGGGCATCTCGAAACTCCCGAGGACCCTCCGGAATTACGCCACTAGGCCACCGGGCATCCGGCACCCCCACATTCCGGGCATCCCGACACTCCCGGGGCATCGTCGACTCACACCTCCGACGGCCTTCTCATCACCACAATGCATATTCCCATACATCTCATTTTTAATTTCACATTTGATGCAACAATGCCAATGATTTGACAACAGCCCCTTTAAAATCATATAATATGCCTTGGGAAAAAATATTATTTGATGCAATGGTTTTTGAGAAACTTCATTGAATTCATGAAAATTCATAAATCTTTTGATGTCATATGATAGGCATGAATGTCACCACATCATTGCACAAATGAGAATCCAAGGTATCACAATTTATATAGCAAATCAATAGCCTGTAAATAGAACAGTTTTTCAGCTTAAACAGAATGCGTGCTGTTTATGAACAATTCTGGAAAATTAGTAAACGATGGAAATTAATTCTGACAATTTAACACATTGTAGATAAGATCTAAGAAAACACATTTCGTGAAGAACACCATATCAAAAAAGGCTTCACTGAATACGTACAGATCCGTATATATCACTAAAAAGGGTTTTTAACATGACCCATGCACAGTTTCGAAAACAACTTCGATTGAACCCTCAAATGGACTCAGAAAATTATGAAATTTGGACACGTTGTAGTTAAGATCTATAGATACAAGTTTCATGAAGAAGCCGAAGTCAAATTCGTTCCGGATTAAAAGTTAAAATCAGTTTACTTTCCTGTTTTCGGGTTTATCTTTTCCAGACTATCATCATTCAAAGAAACTCGATTCTTCGACTTATATATGTTCATTTCTTCTAATGTTTCAGTATGTTATTCCTCAGAATATTAACTACAACTTTCATTGAGAACATATGATCAAATTTTGACCAGATGATTTTATAAAAATCACGGAGTCTTACTGGGTCGAAGTAATATTTTCCAGATCCGGTTTTCTCAAAGAAAAACGAAACCAGATTACGCAGTTATTGAAATATTTCGATTAAAATACCCGAATGACCTCCAAAAATTATGAAATTTTACCAGGTTATAGTTGAGACCATAAGGTAGTTTTTTCATGAAGACATCTAGGCCAGATTCGTCCTAGATAATTTACTATATGCGTTCGAAGTTCCTGTTTCTAGTACCGAACTGTCCAGTTTAGCTATCTCCGAAATATCGAGGTTTCGCCTACTTATATTTCTTCATTTATTCTGAAATTTTGATATGTTTTGCTTCAAGAGGTCCACTACAACTTTAATTAGGGGATCCAGGTGATATTCTCAAAGGATAGTCACCATTTAGTCCACGAAGTCTCGGGAGTTCAGTACCATACTTCCAGATCTACCGTCTTCAAAAGAAAATCATTTCACCAGGATAAACTTACTAGTTTTACCTCAAATTTGAGTATGTAAATCATCAGGATGTTATCTACAACTTTAGTGAAGAAGTCGAAGTGAAATTATTAGTAAAAAGTGACATGCAACACACAAAACCACCAAGAGGTCGACGAAACAGTTTCAGATCTAGCCTTTTCGTAGAGGGAGGGTTTCACCCCTCAAAACTCAACCATTTTATCTCAAATTTTAGTATGTTATACTTTGAGATGTTCTATATAACTTTCATGAAGAGGTCGAAGTGGAATTTCAACTAAAAAGTCACATGCAACACACAAACTCGCGGACGGTCGGACTGGTCTTTCCGAAATCAGCATGCATGACCAACGAATCTCTCTTCAAAGCTCCGAAATCTCATCCCATCTACCACAACCAAGACTTACCATCTACTACACCTACACACAGCAATGCAAAGAGTAGGTTTTAGGACTTCACTTTCCTTAAACTTAAGCACAAACAGCCACAAAATAACGGGCAAAGCAGCGAACGAACGGCGGTGAACGGACCTCCTCTTCCTCTCTCTCTCTCTCGGCTTCACTCTCTCGCTCGCACGAACACTCTCTCTCGGATTCTCTCTCTCAATCTGCCCACTCTCCCTCTCTTTCTTACTTTTTGTTTAATCAATTAACTCTATTTTTGCATGAAAGAAAATGATTAAGTGGATGTAGGATGGACAAGTGTCTAATGGCAAGGGACAAGTGTAATTGTGGAGGAAGACAAGTGTGGGAGGGCATGCAAATTTCCCTCCCCCTCCCCTTGCTTCGTGCGACGCCCATGGGGTGTCCTTGGGCCTACTTGGGCCCGAATCCTTGGGCCCAAGAGTCCATAAAATAAGGCCCTAATCCCCTTTTCTCTTTTATATATATATATATATATATATATATATAACTTAGCATTTTATTTTTATCAAATTTACCTAAATAACAAAAGTTTAAATTGTTTTATATACAAGTATACACACACACACACACACACACACACACACACACACACACACATATATATATATATATATATATATTTCAAATTCTTGCGGCCCGCTCAATATCCTCAAGTTCTAATTCTTTAAATTTTAGCGCATATAATCCTTATGCAAGATCAAATCCCATCCTTTTGGTTCTAAGGATAAAATTGAAATACTATACCAAATGAACAAATACAATTTAATGCCTGTAAAATAAAAACAAAGTCACAGTTCGGTGACTGTCACCTATCCGAGGGTTGTCTAAAATTTTGGATGCCACATTAACCTCCGCTAGGCGCTCGCCCCCGAGGCAGGCGCCGAAAAAAAGAGGTCGCGACAATGCTGTGGTAAGTGTGACAAGAAATGAAAATGGGGATTAGATTCCAATGAGAGTAATGCTAGAAACTGGAAAGAACAATCTGGGAAACAGAATAAACAAGTCAAGCTATGAACTCATGTTGAATGTTTCAATGTGAGTCTCTTTTTAAAATACACATTTTCTATTTGTCATATTGTTTTCCAATAAATTAATTTTATAAATCTGTATGCATCCATAGTATGCATTATCCTCAGAGTAAAGAGCAAGATTTGACTTCTCACTCTCCTTTTAATAACGTTAATAATATTATTGGTGAACAATCGAAAATTAATTAGAGTAGGACATATGATTTGATGATGATTATTCTAATTGCAGGAGATATGATTTGATTCTGATTATTCTAATTGCAGGTTAATTACTCCAGTCAATCCGTAAGATTAGATATTTGGAATATAGAATAGGAAACGTTATTTTTTTCATCTGGTTGTCTTCTTAATATAAATAGTGGTATGTACTGTAGAAGCAAAGGGTGCATATTATGGCTTTCAATCAAGAACATTCTTCTCCTGGGAAATTTTCCTTTGAATCATTGTTTTCTTAATTCCTATGATTTCCTTCATGGTATCAGAGCTTGATATTGAGAGCTGGTTTTACCATATTTGTTTTCATCATTTTCCTTGAGTTAATCTCTTCTTCATCTACACAATTATGGCAGAAAACCCAAATCTGAGATACCAATGCCTATACACATAACCTTTCAAACTTTGTGATTATCAAACTTTCTGAAGGAAATTTCCTCCTATTACAGACGAAATTTCCTCGCTTCGCTAGAAGCCAAGATCTGTTGAGTTTCATCAATGATCAAATTCAATCTCCACCACTCGGAATCTCACGCACAGAAGGGGAAAACTTTTGAAGATGTCCTTAATTCGGAGTATCAGCAATGGTATCGTACAAACCAATTTGTGTCGTAGTAGATCACTGGATATGTGTTTGAAAATGCGCTAGGACTCATAATCGGTCTTGAATCAGATTCTAAGGTATGGAAGACATTGCGTAATTGTTTTACTTATTGACTACAGCCAAAGAATTCGAATTACAAGGTAAGCGTCAATCTTGTCAAAAGTGTAATAAGTCCTTAACCGAGTATTTGTGTGAGTTCAAATTGATTTGTGACCAGTTAAATGCGATCAAGAAACCAATCGATGAAATCACAACGGTCTTCAATGTTTTAGAGGGTGCCAGAAATGATCATGAGACGTTTAAGATAACCATGTATTGTCTCAAATCTGAGGCAAGCTATGAAAATGTTATTGCTCAGCTTGAGAGATATGAAATGCGACATTGAAATTATTTGTCGAATCAAATAAACCCTAATTCGGCATTTACTGGTGTAAGGATTGATCAGTCTAACCTGAGCAGTGAGGATGATTTGGGTTCATTTAATTCAACATTTCTTTTTGTTGGCCAAAGAAATTTTAACAGAGGTTTTGAAAGAAGGAATGATAGTTCCGAAAATAGAGGAAGAGGCTATGGTTTTCATGGGAGGAGGTTCAGAAATTATCCTATATTCCAAAACTATGGATCCTCAGGAACTTTTGGTGATTCTTCTAGTGGTTATCAGTCTAGTGATTATCAATCTGGTGGAAATTATAGACCAAATTCACTTTCTCAAGGTCAAGGCTTCTAACTCTATACAAACACTTCGACTAAGGTTGTTGATTCAAAGGAATATCGCCTATGGGTGATAATTCTACTTCGGACAGACAGTTTTATATAGATAATATGAAGTTTCCATGTCATATATCTAAGAAGCTAGGACATGACGCTTTACGTTGCTGGTACCACTTTGATAATTCTTATCAAAGTGAGGTGATACAAAATGCCTTAGCTACTCTTCACTTAGAGGATGATCAAGGAGGACATTGGCTCCCGGATTCTAGGGCAATAACCCATATCACATCATCGGCTAGTAACCTCAATTGTTTCTCTCCTTACTATGTTCAAACATGGTAATGGTGGGGGAATGGAGCTTGCTTGCCCATTACCCATATTCACTCAACATCTTTATCTACTAAGCTACATTCATTTCCTTTAAATGAGGTTTTGGTAGTCTCGGAGATTAAGAAAAACTTGATTTCGGTGTCTAAATTGACTGATGATTATGTTTGCTCACTAATCTTCGATAAACTTGGTTTATCTATTATAAACCATTTGATGAATTCCAATAATCAATTTGGGAAAGAAATGCGGGGGTCTTTACAAGGTAAATCGAGTAAAATAGAGACTCTTAAAGATAGTGGGCTGCTAGCACTGAAGTTTGGCAGCTTCAACTTGGGCACTCAAACTTTCAAATAATAAAGTTTCCGGAGAACAATAATAAGATCAATCTACAAAGGTGACAAAGAGAATATGTGGAAGCTGCTAGGTTGGAAAAACTAGCAAGCTACCTCTCAATATCTCGGAGTCCCTTACTAGTAAACCACTTGAAAAAAATCTACCATGATGTGTGGGGGCCTACCCAATAGAATCTTTTCAATGGTTTAAATTCTATGTAGTCTTCATAGACAGTTTTTTCACGGTTCTCATGAGTTTATCTAATGAAGAGAGAGTTTGAGTTCTTTTTCATCTTTGTCATGTTCCAAAATCTTATTGAGAACCAATTTGAAAGTCGAATTAAATTTTTCCAATGTGACGATGGAGGGGAATTTAATAGCAGCCAGTTTGTTAATCATTTGAATGAGAAAGGAATTAGAATGCCGGTCTCCTGCCTATATACGCTAAAACAGAATGGAAATGCCAAAAAAAAAAAAAAAACATCGGCTCATCGTGGAGTTGGGTCTTTCTATGTTCTACCATGCACAAGTACCATTGATTTATTGGCTTGACGCTTTTCTAACTGTCACATTTCTCATCAATTTACTACAATCACCAGTGTTAGGAATGAGTATTCCATTTGATAAGCTCTTTGGAAAAGAGCTTGACTATAGGTTTCTTCGAGTCTTCGGGTGTAAGTGCTATCCACACCTTAGATTGTATGATGCAACAAAGTTTGAACCACACTCATTACCCTGTGTTTTTCATGTAGGAAGGGTGTATATAAGTTGTCACATGATATTTGATGAGACAAGATTCCCATTTTCTGATAAACTAGGGAATGTTTTTCTTGGGTATTCACAATTATATCAGACTTGGTTTCAAGGAGTAGAATTCTTTACTAGACAATATGAAACAATAGTGAGTGAAGGGAAAACATCACAAAATGTGAGCATGGGATTTTCATTTGAGGATAACAACTCTGGACAATAAAATTATGAACTACCTAATGAGACAAATGTGCAACAACCCCAATTAGGTTTACAAGTACCATGCATAGACTGTGAAACACATGAAAAAGCAACATTCTCTGCCTCAAGTGATTTACCAATTCCGTCTACTCAACAACAATCTACTCACCCAATGCAGACAAGGTTGAAATTGGAAATAAGGAAGCCCAATCCGAAGTATGTTCTCTCTAATGCCTTTGAGGTCCCAAAGGAGCCGAAAACTGTTAAAGAAGCACTAAGTCATCCAGACTTTCCTGGGAATTCTTCCACAAGAGCTAAAGCTTCGAGTGTTAGAATTAGACGCTCAAACACAATGAAATGGAGAATAAAATTAAGAGAAATCGACATACAAGGTTTATTAGGGTCCACCTTTAAACTAGAGCCACATACAATAGAGGATTACTATAAGTAGACCCCATACCTCTCAGTTAAAATCCTTAATTACATGAGAAAGATATTACATAAACCCAATAGCTATTCATGAGTTTAAGTTCAATCTACCAATAAAATATTGACTCAAATTATAAAAGCCATCTAGCAACTCAAAGGCATTGCCCCTGCGATCCCTACGGGGACAGCCTCTAAACCCCTACTCGCTCACTAGAGAGTGAGACCCTTGTGCCTTTATATTGACGAGAAGTATGAATCAGACCCTAACACCAAAAAGATCTTCTCCAGAGTGTAATATAAATACTCTTTGGAGCTCTTCCCACTAGATGGAAAGATTGATATTGAAAAATAGCAAAGTAACTTCTTCAAGAGAACTTACCAGGAGAAGTGATATTGGATTATCATTGCTAATCACTAGACAACATGGGTCTTGCACCACTGAACCTTTTATCACTTAGGAACTTGACTGGGATTTAAACTAAGGCAAAATGAGCCGTTAGAAAACCAATTCGATCCAAACATATCAAGCGTACAGAAGCCCGACATGGAAATTTCCTTTTCTTGAAGGATCCATGGAGTTCATCAAAAGTTTTTTCAAATCTTAAATGCATGTTGTGCAAGAAATGCCACCATTTGAGGATTTGTTGCGACCAAACAACATATGTAATCATTCTCTAGTGTCATCAAAATATCATCATTTCGACTATCTCTATAGTCATTAAGCTTGTCTTTGATGTAGACTTGATTATTAGAAGTTCAACGCACCTCTTTGATACCCTCATCAAGCATTAGCATAATATTGCAAAAGGTACGCTTCCATCGATATGAGAGGTCCTTACATAGGACTGTAATGCAAATACGGTCATGACCTTAAATCATGACCTTAAATAAACCGTAGTCATTTGTGTTCGTGTAAGAAATCAAGTCACTTTCATAATGAAGTGGGTGACATCTTGACCAAGAAAGGGAAGTGAGTTTGGAAGACTTCGCAAGAGTTAAGTAGATATTTGATAATTTATCTTGATGTTTTGCATTAACTAAGGTTAAAAACAATGATGAAATTGAGATTAAGGCTTGTGGTGAAAAATGAAGAAGTTGTGGCCAAATAAATATGTTGATAAGTGGCATGTTTGGGTGATTTAAGTAGATATTTGATAATTTATCATGATATTTGGCGTTTCAATAAATAAACATTAAAATCGATATCCGTTCTAAGAACCGATGAATCTGAAATATATTTTAAACCCATTAAAATTATCAGTAATAGCTATAGGATTTTAGGCACATATCAGCTCAGTAAATTTGAAAATTTCATATTATATCGATCCACATTGATAATTACTATAGTGATAAATTTTTATCTACTACTCCAAATAATCAATATATATGTCAATATCTATTAATTTAAATAAATTGAAATTAGTAAACAATAAACATGCATTTTTAATTTGTTTCCTTGAATTATAATTCCTTGTATTAAAAAATATAGCAAGAAATGATGTGGTAAAAGTTTATGAGAAGGAGAAGAGAAATTTCAAATAAAATGTAGTGTCATTTTCTATAAGAATATGCTTAATTTCTAACTTGTGGACTTCTGTGACAACTAATCATTATATAACCGCCACTACCCATTACATTGATGAAATTGAGAATTACATGCAAGGGTTTTGTGCTTCTCCTTTATGTCGCCTCCATACAATGGCTCCATTTTATTAAAAACTTGCTGATTTTGTTGAGAGAGTAAGGCATTGAGAGGAATTTTTTTAGTATTACATTAGATAATGCATCATATAATGACAATATGGTTGATATCTAGAAAAATACACCTTCTATGGGATCCTCTTTGTTGTGCAATGGGCAGTTTTTTCGTATGTGTTGTAGTGCGCATATTCTGAATCTCATTGTACAAGAAGGTCTAAAGGTGATTGATGGATCATTACAAAATATTAGGGAATCTATCAAATATGTGAGAGCTACACATGGAAGGAGAGCAAAATTTGTTGAGTTTATATGATAGTCTTGCTTGAAGAAGGGTAAAAAGGTACATCAAGATATAGCTACTAAATGGAACTCTACATACCTAATGCTTGAAAGTGCTTTGGTCTTTGAGCATACATTTTCCCCTTTGAAGTTAATTAATTGTAACTTTCTTACATGTCCATCGCCTGAAGATTTGGTCAGAGCCAAGATAATTACATTCTTGTTACAACCTTTCTATGATATTTCTACTCTCCTCTCCGAAGTTAGATATCCCACGATGAATTTATATTTTTATGGAGTATGGAAGATTCGGCTTTGTTTGATAAAGGCGAGGAATAATGAGTATGTAGCTAGTAGATCTATGGCTATGGCAATGCTAAAGAAGTTTGAAAAATATTGAAAGTGTTACAATGTTGTCTTATCTTTTGCTACTATATTAGATCCTTGTTATAGGCTAGACTTGTTAGAATTTGGCTATTCAAAGTTGGAGATGGAAGATAATGTGAAATTTGTATGGAGCATTCGAGAAAAGCTTTATATGTTTTTTGATGAATTTGTGACCTCTACATCGAGAGATGATCGCTTTACATCTTTAATTAGTCAAGGTAACATTTCAGTTGAGGACACTATCAAAAACATTGGGGACAATAATGATGAGTATGACATATTTAAGAGTGAACACTTTGGCTCGCAATCTACTAAGTCACAATTGGATTTATATTTAGAGGAGAATAGGGATGATAGAAAAAAAATACTCGGATCTCAATGTCCTTGATTATTGGAAGGCTCACTCACATTGGTATCCCAAGTTATCTCTCACGGCACATATATTGAGCATTCCTATCACCACCTTGCCTTAGAGTCGGTCTTTAGCATTAGAGGACACATCCGTAATAAATATCGTAGTTCTCTTTCGCTTGAAAAAGTAGAGGATGAGCTATACACTAGAGATTGGTTATTTGGAGTTCCACCAAAGGAAGATTTCGATGACAAGTCTCTTATTGTCAACTTCCAACACTATTTGCATTAAGTACTTTCTTTTATCTGTAAACTTCATGACTAAAGTATCATGTGCATTATTCTTTGTTGATACTACCATTTTCTTGACAATGATAGTTGATCACTTGTTGAATTTTGTATCAGGCCTTGGCACATCCAAATTGTTTACTACATGGACTAATTGATATGAATTAGGGACCTCATTATGTTTTCTAGGTGCTATCAATTGTAAATCTGTTTTTACCCGAAACTCTAGCTTAGTCACTAAAATCTTGTAAAGGTCAATAGTCCTTGGACTCTCAAATAGATTATTTCTCAAAGTTGGGAATTTATTTGTGCTTTGGATAATGATTGGCAAGAAGCACTGGTGACATCCTTGAGGATAATCCAGTGGAAAATTGAAAGTGTATGTTTACGAGCAATGCAAGGGAGGTAGTGAAAGTTTAGAAAATTTAGTTTCATATGTTGCTGATGGGTGAAAGATTTTGGCAAATGGAAGAGGATAGTGAAGCGAAAGAAAGGAAGCTCTACGTCATCATGAGGGTGTACATCTCCATGCTTCTTTGTTGGCATAAGTACTCTTGAGTTCATGTTTTGCAAGCCCCTTGAAGGCTAAGGGCGTGTAATTTTCTCTCTTTTATTTGCAAATCAATCATCTTGTCTAGGAGTATAATAGTTGCCTTGTATTTCTCACTAACTTATTTTGGTGAATGTCCTGCATAAGTTTATGACATTGTATTTCTATAGAAATATATTCTCTTTAAGTCTAGCAAATGTCAAACAGGCCAAGTTACTGCTAAAATCACTTGTAATTATTGATACAATATGTGGATTGGTAATTGGAAAAATGGGGACTAGTATTCCTTGGTTCTCTCCCACTATCTTTACACCTAATCAAAGTGTCATCCAAGAGGGTTAGTCATGACATTTGAAAACTGGGAGTATGCTTCATTGTTAGTTGGTTCCTAATAGAACCGCGCTTATTTGCTCAGTTCCCAACTATATGAGATGATACAAAATGCTTTCCTCAGCAGCGGGTACGAATAGGAGATATAAAACAGGTTTTATAAATATATATTCAATTGGATATGACTTTTCCAAAATATATGAGATGATGCAAAGGAGGTTTTATAAATATATAATTTAATTGGTCAAATTCTTTACAAATATTTCAATTTATAGGTTTTTTTTACTTTTTAATTTTATTTATTATTTTTGTCTGTTTAATTTTCTTTTTTAATTTAATTTGAAGTTTTTATCCAATTAGCATATAGCTTAAAGTAGACTTGGGTTTTCCTAGAATATTATTAGGTTTTAGCAATATGGGTTGGGTCGAGTATGGGTTAGGTATTGTATAGATCACTAAATCTACACTACATAAATATGGGTCGAGACAGGTCAAATGAGTTAAATATGAGTCAAACCATTTTTGACGCAATCCAAACCTAACCCGATCCACCCATTTGACGGATCTAGTATATATGCATTTTTAATTCGCTTCTGTGAATTATAGGTCCTCATAATTTTATAGCTCCTAACAAAATCACATTTCGAACACCACATATGCCAAAAATTATCTCCAAAATTTACCACACATCACAAAATTTGTGACCCAATTGAAATTTCACAAATACCATCTAAAAATCAAGGTGAACTAACCTTTATTCTAATATCCTTACCTTTCTCACTTTTCAGCTTAAGGCAATCCTTTCTAAGATGCCCTCTCTTGCCACAATTACAATAAACAAAACCACCAATCATAGATTGACTTTGTCTGGTATGGTTCACACTACTCTTGCTAATATGAGTACTAGTTCGTTCTCAAGTTTTACCTACTAAAGCAGTACGCACAGATTTACTAGATCCTCTTTTATGGATGTTTTACCTAGAATCAAATTGGAAACCTATCAAGTATCAATCTTGTTGACCAGAGGAATTACAAATAGCATAATCAATAACATTCCAATTATCAATTAGGATAATAGAATCAAAGCACGTAACTTATCATCAAAGCCAATCTTAACCAAATTCAATTGACTAACAATCACATTGAATTGATTGATACGCTTAACAATCAATGTACATTCATTCATTTTAAGTGAAACTGAAGTTATATCTTGTAGACTTTGTTGATCGCAAAGGGTTTTAGTACATATTCGACGGGGCCCAAACTAGTCCCCTAGTTATCTTCTCTTTTACAATGTTAAACATGATATTGTGAGTTAATATCAGCTAAACAAAAACACCTAACGATTATCTAATTAGCAAATCCCAACTAGTTTCCTTCAACTACCATAACTTCTTTCCATATAAAAAAAAATGTGTAGATTACTTTGATACGAAAGGGCCAATTCCATAAAAAAGCACGAACTTTAGGTGTTGTCCCAAATCTGGCCCGAACTTTATTTTGTCTAAAAAAAAAAAGCACGAACTTTAGGTGTTGTCCCAAATCTGGCCCAAACTTTATTTGAGACAAAATAAAGTAAGTCTATTACAAATAGGCTTCACATCTCTATTTAACTACAAGATGCACATGCTTTTAATATCTCGCATTAAGGCAATGTAATCTTCTGCTTCCAACCCAGCTTTTGACATTGCAAACAGCTTGCCAATTGTTAATTGATCTGATGGCCCTAGCTATATGCCTTGTCCCCTGTAACTAAAGTTGCTGAATTATTTTTCTCATGAGAATCATCTGTAAAGTTCACCTCATTGGAGGGCAGACTTAAATTTAACACTTCCTCCAAACACTCGAATGCAGCATTGTTTTGCTGTGTTGGATATTATTGCTGACGTGGAAATGCCACATCGGATGACTATGGAATGAGTGTTAACGGAGGGCCAGATTTGGGACACAAGTGAAAGTTCGTGCTTTTTTTTTTTGGACAAAATAAAATCCGGGCCAGATTTCGAACAACACCTAAAGTTCGTTTTTTTTTTTTAGACAAAATAAAGTTCGGGTCAGATTTGGGACGACACCTAAAGTTCGTGTTTTTTTTTTTTTAATGGAATTGGCCCTGATATGAAATCCTTCCCATCAAGTCTATCAATTTTCACTTTTCCTTCTTCTCTAGTCAATTCACTCCAACTCAACCAAGCTTGGCTCTAATACCAATTGTTGTTGAAAACAAGCGATCAAACCAACCAAAAACTAAATTGAATGCAAAATTTACGTAGTTTGGTCAATGCCTACTTTATGAGGAGAGCAGCACGAGATTCCACTATAGATCAAGCGATACAATGACAATTACAATAACACTCAAATCACTCAAACATTCTTAGTGTTTTCGAACCCTTAATTACATTTAATAACTCAAAAAGTGGTTAGCCTCACAATTTTTCACGAAATAATCACTTAATCTCACAAATGAATTCACAATTTAAAGCCACAATATCTAATTGACTTCAACACTCTCAAATTGCTTTAGAGTGTAATTCATAAACAAGTAGCCTCTTGAATACTCTTCAAAAAGAAAACTCACTTTTTATATCTAGACAATGAACCGAGTCCAAAACAAGAACCTACTCAAATTAGGAAATTTACTTAGATTGAGGTTCCTTTACAGGCTCAACTTAGGACTTCTTTTTATCATAATCTCTAATTGTTAATTTGATTTTTAAAATACTATCATCACACTTTAACAACACTTCATTTTCCTTGATAATACAAGATCTCTGAAGTTGAAACAATGAAATATGCATGCAAGAATTAGTAGAGAACAAATTCATATTTCCGAAAGAACACAGGCTTGTAAATAGATTATATCCTCTTATTTATTCAAAGTCAAGAATCTGCTATGACTTTAATTTCCTCTTATTAAGCATTATATCCAATAAAACCAAATCAACATACACTTCTTGTATCAAAACTCTAAGAGGAACCTAATAGAGAACAAACAGAAAACAAAGAACACAAAAAGAACAGATGATATACCAACAAACCAAGTAAACAACAATAATGGGCTATTGCAATCATTACATGCTCAATCCTGTGTCTTCCTCGTCAATTCTCAATTAATTGACCTTTGAACACACTTTTCTGACTTCACCCGCCGTTCCGGTGAGCACGCCAATCCGACCCATTTTCACCATCGACTCTCCAAAGTCCTTGAAGAAGGTGGATCCACCGGTCTTGATCTGGAAGTCAATGTACGCCTTGGTTTCGCTGTCATCAAGAAGTGCGGAGTCCGAAGTGAAAAGGCCTCTTCTCTTCGGGATGAGGTCGAAGTATTTGACGTCGAACGTCCTCACACTTCCCGGGTCCATCTCGACAAGGGTGTTTTGATCATTCGGCTTGCACCTGAGCTTCAATCTCGCTATGTAGTTGGAGTCAAGGGTGGGGTCGGCATCGCCCTTTCCAGTAAAGTTGTAGAGACGGTCGGAGAAGGAAGAGCAGTGTGAAGTTCCAATAGTGTGCCCACCTGGTCAATTGGAAATCAGAATTAGCATGATCTAACTATACAAATTATGTTCTCTCGTTGTAGTGCTGACGATGTTTATGAATCTCGCGCTCAAATTACAATTTCTCCCCGATTAATTTATGTCAATCCCCACAAAATAATTGACAAAGCATATGGAGCAATAATTGGAGATTAGGTGTTACCTGACAAGACGACAAGGTCCTTCACACTGAGGCCTCGCTTTGCAAAATCTGCTTTCAGAGTTGTAATGTTGGTCGTAGGTGGTATTAAATCGTTGAGTGCCTCGTTCATGATAGACACGTTCCCGTCTCTTCGTCCGGTTTCCACATCATAGGAAAAAGCTCCAGTCTTAAAGAGAACACCAAAAAAAAAATTCTATATAAGAATGTTTTTCTCATTAAAATATAATATAGTCGTGTTTTATCAAGAGCGCTATAAAAATAATCTTAATATCAACAAGCGATACTTGGATCCCATAATATGAATGACTAGAATTCGTTTTCCAATGAGATAACGCAGATAGTTTGTGAAATCAAGAATTCTACTAACGTCCTAATTATATAACAAACATTCAAATTTAAAAGAAAAAAAATAAAGGAGGTAATGTATGCATATGCTCACCGCGACGACCATGTCTCTAGCGACGAGAGCCAAAATGTCAGCACATGAGACGATGCCCGGGCATGCCTTCTCCAATGCCGTTTTGACTCTATCGATCGTTTGGAAACCTCGAAGACTGAGATTGGGAATTGCATTCTTTTCGGCTTGATTGGTCGGAGAGTTCAATAGTACTGAACCTTCGCAGCCCTGTGGAGAGGCCCAGAACAAAAAGATGATTCAACCGTGAGTTCATGAAGACAGTAGTTCGTAACCAAGGACGAATCTAGAGAAGTATGTTGAGGAGCCAAACACCATTTACTAGTACATAACTAGTTCTAATACACATTTTACATTTTATATATTGTTATCCAGTAAATCAATTTTGTAAATCTCTATGCATTGCTTCCATGCATTACCCCTTCAGATGAAAGCCCAAGATCTAAATTTTCACGCTTGTTTTTCGCCAGTAAGTTTTCACCTTAGAATCCGAACATTAGTTACATGCAAAGAATCACGTAATTAGAAAATGGTAAACTCTACACTCGTAGTAGGACGAGTTACACTTGTGGTAGGACGAGAATCATGTGAGCTTGCTCTCTTACTTACCCTAACGAAACAATCATGAAAATGCATCCTCAAGAGAGGGCCAGAGAGACTCGGAGCGACGGACATGACTTCACGGATGACCCCCTTCACGATGGCCTCTGCGTTTGGGCATGCCTTCTGGTAAAACCCTACTTTGAGACCTTGACCATGAGCGACCTCAGGAACAAGAAACAAGAATGTCAACTGAACCAACAAGCAAGACAAGAAGAGCTTTGAACAAGCCATTGCTTTGTGCCAAGAAGAACGTTGATTGTTATCGCCCAATCTTAGTGTTTTGCTGTGGACGTTTCATGAGCAAACCGCTTTGGCTTTTATATATACTTCGCACCAACTACTTGAGCCTTAAGTTATAGGCTGTCATTAACTTGACAGCTTAGCATACTTTAGTTATTTGCAATATGAATTTTCTTATGAGTCGACTGGGGTGCTAACTTCTCCCTGATTTTGTACCGATCTAACTTCTTGATTAGAACACGGCTTTGAGCCTTTGACTTTTTATTTATTTTAGGGGCTTGATGTACTTACACCACCGGATCGAGATTCAATAAAACTCACGAACAGCGCACAGGATCAGCATGAGGTTTGCACGATATGTCTTTGCCAACTTACAATCTAGAGTGAGACAAAAAGGTTCATCACGAAAGTGGATAAAAAATGAACCATTACACAACCACCGTGAGCTCATTGGTCTAATACTGGAGAGTTGACCTCTCTCGTAATGTGGCAGGATCATGTGTTAGCTCAACTGAACTATTAAACTAACATGATTTGAAACGATATTGTAAGATCAATGTGGCCCACGACATGGTACAAAACACTCGGCATGTTACTTTGGCCAATTCAGGCCGAATATAACGTTCCACCAACAACAGATAATGTCCTAGTGAAGGTTGGGAACAAATGCACAACTGCACAGGCTTGAAGCTTTAGTCAAATGGAGAGATTGGAGAAGAGAGATTCCTCGACTCATTCATGCCTTACCAAGCACAGTGCTAATATAATGAGCAAGGGAGTCTATTCATTGTATAAAAGGACCATTTGAATCGTTCCTGTATATCATTGGTGCATGTTAGAACAACTGGGATATATATTGCTGCTTTTTATAGCTATGACGCAAGCGTATATGTAGACCTTTTAAGCCCACACGATCAATCGTTGTCCTCTTGTCGCCACAATCGGGTGATCCGGTCACTGAATGGGGGAGGCTTCTTTCCACGAGGCTCGAACCAGTGGTCGCTCTTCTAAAGGCGTGCAGTTTGGCGATAAGTAGAGTTAAATAACCCGAGAAGGTCTTCGAGTTTGAATTCCCTGTGATTTAGATAAATTGGGAGTGTCAATTTACCTTCTAAACTCAAAAACACATTAGCAAAGTCCGGTCGAAAAGCTAGGATGCTAATCATCGCAAATTAGTTGATCTGTTTCTTACACTTAAATTCATCATCAAGAGAATTGTTACTTTCAATTTATCCTTATATCAATAGGATCCAAATCGCTGAAAATGAAGAAAACATTTTACTACTAGAAGAACTTCACGAGAGTCAACCAAGTAACTCACCTAATTTTCGCTAAAGAGAAAGCCTTAATTTGCCAGGTTCATTAGGTTATAGAGAGTATTTTCATTTTGGGTGTATATTTTCAGGTTTTTTTTTTCCTTATTTAATAAGTTAAGCAGACCTGATTTAAAAATGAAAATTGTGATAAGATATCTATAATCCATCGAGGTTCCTCTTTTGTGAATCTGCTAGACACATGATTTGAAATAAAAACCACTTGGTCAACCAAACCAAAAGGTTTTTTTTTTTTTTTCATCTTGGATCTTCAATATCTTCGAAAATTCATTTATTTCAGTTTGAATTTCGTTTCAAACTATTTCCCAAATCAATTTTCGAATATTCTAAAGAACCAAAAGGAGCCATTGTGATTCGATCTTGGATCCTCCCCAATTCGTGTCTTTTTTTCTTTTATATGTAGTCGTGTGGACATCTTGGAATTTTTTAATCACCCTTATGACATTAGTATCCGCACGAAGTTGTCGGATGATTTGCTCCTAGTTTTGTTCAAAAAGTCTGCACTTTGATGAAGATCGAGAAGGGTTTCCTTGCTTAAGCTTATTCACAAAATTTTATGTATATATACAGGCACACACATTAAAAATAATAGAAATCAAGAGTATTGAAGATTTGGGGAATCTAGATCTAATTTGTCGTGGATTATATCAATTGGCTTTGTTAAGTTCGAAATTGGCAAATCCACAACTAAATAGATTAATAAATAAAATAAAAAAGCCAAAAGGAAGCCACACCACACCACACCACCTAAAGTATCGTAACTTCACCAAAATGCCCTCGTATCTTGTATGAAATAACGCATACACATTAACCAAACACCTAGGCCACCTCATATTAGAGAGAGAGAGAGAGAGAGAGAGAGAGAGAGGGTCTCCATCAACATTGACTATTCAGTCAACTCGCTTTAGTCACTTACCCAGCAAGTACAACCTGCCATATATATGCTTACATTCTTTCACTTAAATAATTTAAGTTTTACAAATTCAATTTGTTAAGCTAGTATTACATCCACTTAATAGCGCTAATTCCTTTTTTTCACTCATTTCGGATAAATGGTTGGAAAAGCTAGTATTTAAACCTTTGATATGAATTGGCCATTTGCAAAGCTTGTATTGTGCTCTACAACTGAACTTAATAATCATACGCATACCCAATTGAGCTTTTGCCCTTTAATCTTACATATAATTGACTCGTGGTCATGATTATTAACACCGTTAAATGCTCATTTCATTAAAGAAGCATTATTGTAATCCACCCACAGTTGAATACCAACTTAAATGGAAATGAACAACTTAGAGCCAGAAATAACAATTTTAAAACTTTAGTGGGCTTAATAAATTTTGTGGAGTTCTCTTTGATAGTTTTCATCTGTTTAATAGTAGAGGAGCTCAAGTATATGTAGAGATGGATATCATCTTTGCTTGTTTAACCACCCTAAAGTAATAGTGATAACAACCACAAGAACCGTGATATACACGGTGTAGATTATATTTTAGTTTTATCTAGATAGATATAACGTAATAGCTCGTCGTCCATAAAGTTATATGGTGTAAAACGTTACATGCACTAACAGCTTAAGTTTTTTAAGTGAAGTAAATTTATCAAAACCAACAATTTTGAGTCCAGTGCTCCTCCATAATTTCCTATTCGGCTTTAATATGGTCACATATATGACTCTTCTGAGAAACAGAATATAAGTTAGAGCATAATGAAATGATCTTAGTCATTTAATCATAAAAAATTCCGTGCTCTCAGATTGATAAGTCTTGTCCATCTTTATATTAAATTATGTCGTATGTCATACGTACATAAGTTTGTTATATTTCAAAATGCCAAACCTAAAGTTGTAATATTCAAAGCCATGTGACCTTAGATAAAGCAAGTGAGTCCAATAGTGGGTTAGGTTAGAGATGGCTAGTGAATCTACACAACACAAAATGTCCAAACAACACTATACCGTTGCACAAGTATTAAATAAAAAGGAGAAGAACAAAAAGGAAAGTGTAGTCCACATGTGAGAGTATAGCTTTGTCGCCACCTCCCTTTCAGGCTCCCTTACGTGCAGGCACGGCGGAGGCTAATGGCTCGCTATGTATTAGGCTTAGTGCGGGCTCTCCCAAACCCACCAATTCACAATTTATGGTTCGAATTTTTAACCTACAAGTCAATTTCAGTTAGAAGTCGCCATTAATCGATTTGTGGTGGGCAATTAGAGACCCAAGTGAGACATCGGGAGAAATACTTCACTCGCATTTAGAGAAATTAGGATCGGGGACTTGATTATACTAACTAATCACTAATGCCCTTCTAGTACCTAATCTTGCTTAAATATCAAGTAAAGCATTTATGTAGCATTTTATACTAATCACTAAATCTAGGATTCAATTCCTCGCCAAATTAAGGAAATATAAATTCACGCATCATAATAGCGTAATTGGAATAAGTCAAGATTTGCTTCAAAGAACTTAAATATGATTTTTTTTCTTTTCTAGGTTTTTCAATGCATTTATGGATTAAACTAACCAAAAACTATTTTTTAGACCTTTTCTGATTTTTTTGGAAAACATAAATCATTTTCGGATTTTTTTTTTTAGAAAAAATAAACTTTTTTTGATTTTTAATTAAAATAACAATAAAACAAAAGCAAACCTGGGTCAGTGAGACCCGTGAGCCAACTCGATTGGGATTCGGCCCGACTGACTCGAGTCGCCCCTACAGGGGCTAGAGGTGAGAACCTCCTTTTATTTTAAGGGTTAATATCCTGAAAAACCCAAATTGGTATACTTATGACAAATTTACTCTAGACTAATTTTTTGACCAAGAAAAACTCCAAACTTGTACACTCATAATAAATTTACCCCGAATGATCATAAAAAACCCCTAAACTGGTATATTTGTGACAAGTTTATTTTTTCTAAAACTCGAGTTTGGTTGAAAAAGCTCTAGCAACAACATGGGCCGTATATAGTCGTCCCACGGCTACCGTGCATGGCCGTGGCTGCCACCACCTTTCCTCTTCGCCGGCTAAGAGTCGATCACTTCCGAAAACACGATGTGCACAAAAAATATCGAAACAAAAACATCCAAAGCGAAGGCTAGCGGTGGGGATCTATCAAGCCTCTCTTGACAAACCACGAGCACCAAAAATGGAAGGAGGATCAAGGACAAGTGCATACGCTAAAGTCGGGCATTTTGTCGAACAGCAAAGAGCGTCGGCTAAGATGCATTTACATGATTCATGATATCATAGAAGTATTTCGTACACTCAGCAAAGATAGCTATTGAAGATTAATTTTCCCGTTAACTAAAGATGCACTAGCAAAATTAATTTCTCAAATTGAGAGATATATAATATGAGTTAGCCTTTGTTAATTTGTAGGGGCACCACAGGCCCGCAGGTAACGTAATCAAACACATCAGATGGAATCTTAGAAACTAATAAATTTGACCGATTCACTAGCCTAACCGAAAGAAAATATATTTAATTCAATTGAATTCACCTACGTAATAGACACATCAGATGGAATCTTAGAAACTAATAAATTTGACCGATTCACTGGCCTAACCGAAAGAAAATATATTTAAATCAATTGAATTCACCTACGTAATAGAATAAATCTCTCTCTCTCTCTCTCTCTCTCTCTCTCTCCACGAACCAGAACCAGGATATATATAGCAGGCGCCATGTCCAACATCGTATATGTCACGCCCCGAACCTCGAGCGCGCGCGCAACCCTTGGTGGTCGATAGAATTTCGCGACGTTCCCAGGACTCGTCGCCGACCCCTTTTTATTTTTCTTTATTGCACATGCGGAAGCGAATTAACTAATCCCCTGACAACAACATACATGGGATAGAAAAGCAGGACAACCAGTTTCGAATCAAATACACTTTTATAAACACTTCAAGCTTATACAGAAGGTCTATGTCATAAAGAACTACTGAGCCACCTATGCTCCTGACCCTTCCGCTTCAAGTTCCTGACTCTTCACACTAGGGACCTGAAAATGGTTATTCAATAACCAGTGAGATATAAATCTCTCGAGTTCCACCCCTAAGCCCCGGTTAGTACACCAACTCAACTCAGGGTATCTATCCAGAACTACCCCACCACAAGCAACAACCAATGGTCGATTCGCATACAACCTTACTTGTTATGCCATACCCTGCACGTTATAATTCAACACGATACACGCAATGCACATGGCCATTAGATGATACATTTCATCAATCACATACGAGTCGCATCGCAAGCGATCTCACCTAGCCATTGCCACACCCTGCACGTTATCGAGTCATGCATGCGTGCCATAAACAATGTGCTTAACTCCTGCATGACTGAAATCATAAATGCCATGATTCTCATGCATTCTTGCACATTATCACAGTTCATAAACACAATGCATATATTCAATGCATACAACAATTGAAACGCCTTACTCATCTCAGTCAATCACATGGGTCCTGATTATAAGACCAAATTGTTATGACACGTCCCATTCCGTGCCACACAATTTCGTCCCATAATCCGGCGCATCAATAACACTCAGCATGCGTTCCAATTGTTAATCACTGCCACACATGGGCATAGCCTACTCGTAGTTCGGCTATCTACTGGCGTTTAACCAGGCATCGTCTCCCCCCCATGGAGCACGACTTCGTCACTACGTCGACGGCATTCCCGGAGGAGCATCGTCTCCCCCCCTTGGAGCACGGCTTCGTCACTACGTCGACGGCATTCCCGAAGGAGCATCGGTCGGTCGGCCCAGCCTCTACTGCGACCGGCATCCATTGCGCGGGCATCCCATATAGGGGCACGTCTAGCTCAACGGCTCGGGACGGTTCCTCATTAGCCAACACACGACAATTCATTATCGGCCCGGGATACTTTGCATTTCACTCAAATGCCTCGATTAAAATAGTAATCCCGGCCTCTTTTCTTCGTATTAAAAACATCCGCGAAAGTAGTCGTGCGTGGGTACACATCAATTCGAACCAGAAAACCGATACTTTCCTTTTTCAAACCCCACTGTTTGATATAATACTTAAAATCCATTTTCGGTGTCCAAACCCGACACCCGGGATTTTCTGAATAAAATCCAATTTTCCAATCACCACACAATTGCACAAATCATCATTCAATTCATGCAGATGTTTATGCAATAACACATCCAATCACTTCATAGGATTAAACCCACATGAAATTAGAAACTTTTCGTTCTCGGGTGAACAGTGTTTTGTGAACAGTAACTCGTGAATAGTGCCTCGTGAACAACAAATCGTGAATAGTGTCGAGTGAACAGTAAATTTCCAGAATTTATAAATGATAATTTAAACTCAGAAATTATTGAAAACATTAATTAAAACAATCAAACAATTAATTAAGCAAAACAAGCTTAATTAAACACATAGGCACAATTAAGCAAATAAAGCAAGATTAAGCTAAACTAATTTAATCCATCCATCTAACCACCTATCTTAGAGCTAATACAACTTAATTTAATCACCTAAACTAGAATTAAATCTAACTAAACCAACCCTAAGCAAGTTTAGGCACTAATCGAAGGATTAGGAGCTAAACTCACCCGTTAAGCGGGCCGGAGGCACCGATGCGGCGGCGACGACGGTGGCTACGCACCGGGACCTCTACAACGACGATCCAAGGCGGTCTCAAGCTCAACACAGCAACCACAGCTCGGACTCCCACTGAAAACACTGAAAAACTGGACTGCTGGAGGAGAGACAGAGCTGAACGGGCTTGGCTGGAGCTCCGGCGAGGGGTTGGCCGGCAACCGGCAGCACTTGGGGGTTGAGGGGGACCTGCTGGTGATTGGTATGGGTGGAGGTAGGGTTGGAATGGAAGAAAAACGGAAGAAAACGCTGAAATGGCGAAACCGGGCAAACTGCCAGGCGGACCGACGGACCGGCGACCGGTAACTTCACGACGTCGTACCGGACGGACGGCGAATCCGTTCAGGGCGAGGTTGGGCTTGTTGGAACGGCCTGGATGTCCTCTTCGTAGCGATGGGTGGCTCGTTCACTGGTTCAACCGGGAAGTTAACTTTTTATACGGATCTTTGGCAAAAGGTCGGCTGGAGCAGAAACTGGAACGAGGGGAAAACAAAGGAGAAAAGAGGTCCGGTGGCTTGGGCGCTGGTGCGACCGGCAAGGGGGCTGCTGCTCTGTGTTCTCTGGTTTCTCAAGCTCTCTCTACACCTCATCAATGGAGAAAGCCATGCTTCAAGGAGGAAGAAGGCTCAGCTGAAGAGAGGGGACCCCAAGAGCTCCCTAGGCTCAACACTTGTCTTGTTCTCCTCTCTCTTGCCCCCACCAGCCTTGGCCCTCACCCTCAGCCATTTTCCTCACCTTAGCTTCCTCAAGAAGCTTAACAAATGGTCTAAAATGTCATGCACCCCATGGCATACGAATTTGTTACATTCCCACTTCAATCTCATTCAATTTCATTCGATTCTCAAACAAACAAATCCAATTGAAGCCCAAATAAATCCATCAAGGTGTCCTCGTCCGTCTCATGACTTTTCCCTGTCAATTGATCCAACTTGCATCCCAAAGATGCGATCAAAACCGGTCCTCTGACTTTCCCGAACAAAAACGGCCTTACTTTGCTTTTCTGCCAAAAATCTCGGTTTGTAGAAAAATCGTCTAAGGACGAGTCGACATTCCTAAAATGAATTATGACATAACAGAACCTTCAATTTTTGAAATCGAGTTCAATTTCTCGGTTAATTTCAATCCGGCGCGACTTTAGCGCGTCCTAACCTACCGGGTAGCTTTTAGGAATTTTCTGCGCAATTGACCTGTGGTTGATTATTTTCAAGCCACAAAGTGCATCTTCGACACATTGGCGACTCTCGGTTGTCGTAGAAATCTCAAGGTTTCAAATACGACACGGGGTACCAAAACGATAGAGAAATCGGTCTAGTGTCGATCGACAAGATTTGTGCAATCAGGTGGAATCACCCACACTTAATCACATGCCTTTGTCGAGTCGACCTATCTCCGGTCTCTAATCGGTCTGTGCCGTAATGACCCTTGCAGATTAGCACGGTCGAGCAGTCGGTTCCTGGTCGAATTCTCAAGTCTATTGCATTTAGATTCCTTAACGGCTTCACTTGATAGACTAGTTATCTCGTGAGTGGCCAACTCAGAGAAGAGAGCTATAGGCGCGCAGATGAAAGGCCCGACTTATTCAATTGAAACCAGAATTGTAAAATCGGGATGTCACAGTATATACAATTTCACAGAGTTAATATAAAGCATAGGTACGCTGCAATAATGTGGTTATTGAATTGGATAATGTGATGTATCATGAAATACCGAACCATCGAATATTCTATTAGTGGATATAGAACTCAAGTAGTTAATGAGGTTAGTAAAAAGAAAAAAACATTGTTAATTAGGTTAGTTGAGCAACTAAATTTCATTAAGATGCATTCAATTATACAGACATTATCCTTAAACCATTGTTTGAGCTTAGGCTTCTACATATGTGATGGAACTTGTTCTGTACATTCTAACGACATATAGGGGTGAGCATGATTTCAAGATAGAATTGAATCAGTGAGAATGGGTCAAGTTCCAAAGTATATAGGGTAGGTTTCATATTTTCAAAATTTAGGAAATAGTCGAGCAACCTAAAACTCGGGACAACTCTTTGTTTTTTCTTGTTCTACATTTTTGCACGATCTTATGATATTCCATGGCGTCCAACAATCAGTGTGTAATTTGGAATTACTAATTTCATCTTTCATTTTTAGCATATCCATGACTAAGATTTTTACTTTATTAATATTTCATATTTTTCGTATGTCTAAATATGAGTTATAATTAGTAGATGTAGCAACCAAAAGTTGTCATTAGAGATAATAATTCACTATAATCGTTCAATTAAGAATACAAGTAAAACATAGGTTGACTCAAGAACCAATATCGGAACCTGCGACAAGGTGGGTTCCAAGTTCTAGAGTAAGTAATGTAGGTTTTATGTTCCAAGAATTTGGGAATCAATTCTGATGAGTAAATTCTAGGTTTGAAGTTTCAAGCAGAATCTGGACTAACTCTAAAACTGCTCATCCCTAATGCCATAGACGTGCACCCTAATTATTCAAATTATGGAATTTCATCTACTTTAGGTACAGTAGGCTCCAAATTAGCTACTGCTGAATATGTGTCAGCCTAATTAGTGAAATTATGGAATTTCATCTACTTTAGGTTTTGTAGGCTCCAAACTGGCTACTGCTGAAGATGCGTCGGTATTTAATTGAAATTAATAATAAGTGAGAATATTTTAGTTTACTTCATAAAAGGAATATGTGGGCAGGATTGCGTGCCTTGAATGGAAATAAGTGGATGAGACGACGAATTTTCTCCCTTTTCTCCGCCGGGACTTTGTTTCCCCATCCATGTGCCTTGCAAATGTATTCAATGCCACTTAAATAAGTACTACTGGAGAGAAAAGCTTATGCATAATTACTTCAATATTATCTGCACTTCATTATGGTATCCACTACACCTTTAGTTTTAGGGTTTAGTGACTTTAAACTAGCATGAGACTTGGGGCTAGGTTTTGACGTGCATTTTCTTGCCGGGACTTGGGTGCATTGTCAATCGGATGACTCTCAACCATTGATAACAAAGGTCTCATGTATATTATGAAGTCAAACAAAATCCATCGGCGAATTGGATCTGAATAAGGATTTCGTGGTCAACGACCCACGCATTGTTTCAAATTCTTCTCTACAAACATTCAACATGTCCTACCTCAACTTTCGTGGCCTCATGTATATGAACTTGGACTCACACTCGCTCCGGTACATGGCGAACCAGAGGAAACAAATAAGAGATACAAGAAAAATCAGCACCACAAGTAGGGCAAATGAGGTGAAGTCAAGCCTCCCTGGAATCCGGCGAGCTCCAGTTCACCGGGTTATGGCAAGATTCAAGGAGAGCTCCTACAATTGAGGTGAGGTCGAGTCGAGCTTAGGTCAAGGCAAGGTGAAGGAGCCTCTTGCTCGAGACTCAACAAATTCCAGGGAGCTCGAGCCACACCCAAGGCCGATGAGGTCGAGCTCGCCTATGGCCAGTCAGTGGCCGTTGCCATGGCCGGCGACCGGCCGAGGAAGAAGCAAAACAGAAAACAAAATAATAATAATAATTAAAATTTTGATTTTTTTTAGAAATATTTTTATAATTACTAACGTTTCATTAACCAAGGACCCAAGCAAAGCACTGAGGGCTCATGCACAGCCATTGTGGACCTAAGCCAGAGTGTCGGGGACCCAAGCACAGCCTTTGTGGATCCGACCTTGGGTGTTGGGGCATCGGGCATGGGCACAAGCACCAAGGTTCCAAACCCATCCTCGATGGACATGGGCCTGGCTGCCAAAAACTTGATCCTAAGTGCTTGGACCTAGGAACCAACATTGGGGTTTTCGTGCCCAAATGTAGAGTTTTCGAGTTCAAGAGATGATACTTAGTCATATATCTAAAAAATATTTTCTGACTTTATAAAGAGGAAAACATTTTTCTGAATTTAAGTTTTCGTATGAGAACATTTTTCATTGACTCATATTCCTAAATGAACCAAATACCAAAAATTAAGGTATATGTTTTCCTTGAAATAAATGAAACCTACAAATGATAATGTAGACATCGCTATAACAAATATTGAAACGCTATATACAATTGGCCTCATTTGCCAGTCAAACTCTGACAGGCTGACTCTCTTAGGTATGGGTTCCCCTTATAGTTAGTTCTAAGGAAGGCCTTCAAGTAATTCTTCTTATCTGATAGATAGAACACGGATGGGTACAGCCTTCTGCCTCATCTCATTAATATCTATCTAGTAAACATTTGACTCATTCATTTCAATTCTTTTAAGTGTCCACATCTTAATTAAAACCCAAATTATTATTTGCATGCTTGTTATAATGATACTTTTGAGCGGCCTCATCTCATTAGGCCTAAGAAGCACTTGACTTCCAAGCCTTCCACTTTACAATATTTAGGAAAAGAGTACCCAATTTCCCACTTTAATATATTTACAACGATAATAATATTGATAATCTTTGGAACATATTGATTGGTCTATGAAATGCAGCAGCGACAGTACACAGTAATTATTCGATTCTCCATATCATCGTGCGAATGGAATTTCATGTTTGGATCGCGCGCTAAAATCTTCATTCGGATATTAGAGAAGTATTTGGTGCACTTAGAAATATTGATTATTTTCCCGTGATTAAAAGATGTACTAGCAAAATTAATTTTCAAAATGAGAAATATATGATATGAGTTGACCTTCCTTAATATCTAGTGGCACCACAAGCCCGCGGGTAACGTAATCAAACACATCGGATGGAATCAGAAACTGAACTGCATGGTGATGAATCAAAGCATTTGACCAATTCGTTGGTCAATAATAAAAATAAAATATATTTAATTCACTTGAATTCACCTTAATTAACTGAATAATTAATTAAGATCTCTCTCTCTCTCTCAACTGATATAAGCGTGCAATAATAATGTGGTTATTGAATTGGATTATGTAATGTGCCATGAAATACTGAATCATTGAATATTCAACTCATGGATATAGAAGTCAAGTTGTTAATTAGGTTAATGAAAAAAATGATGTTAATTAGGTTTATCGAGCTACTAAATTCTCTCTAGAGACGTTCAATTACACGGATACTACGCTTAAATCATTGTTTGAGTTTAGGGTCCTATATATGCGATGGAACTTGTTCTATACATTCTAAACCCATACACGTGCATTTGCTCCTTGAAACCCTAATTAGTCAACTTCATGGAATTTCACCTACTTTAGGTACAGAAGGCTCCAAAGTAGCTCCTGCTGAAGATGCGTGAGTATTTAATTAAAATTAATATGAAATTATATTTTTTTACTAGATATCATAAAAAAAGAAAAGAAAAATGTGGGCAGGATTGCGTGCCTTGAAGGGAAAGAAGTGGATGAGATGGAGGAGGATTTCCTCCGTGTTCTCCGCCGGGATTCTGCTTCCTCTTCCATGTGCTTTGCAAATTTTTCCAACGTCACCCAAATCTCAACCGTTGATATTATGGATCTCGTGTGAATGTTGTCATACAAATTCCGACGGCAGATATCGCCCGGTCCACAACGGATCGGATCTAGATAAGAATTTCAGGGTCGACGGCACGCGTGTTTCTTTCGAATTCTCTTATGTAAACATTCACCAGGTTCTCCCCTCCTCTGTTGACTGGATCCGCACACGCCTAAATCCTTCAATTACTGATATAAAGAAAGCGCATTCTAGTTGGATAGGTGCACGATGCCTGCGCTCCAGTATTGGCAAAGAGGATAGAACTTCCCCATATGATCCTAGGACTAATCCTAGGTTATGATTTGCGCATGTAGCTGTCTTACAATGCAAATGAGGCACTAATGAAGAAGTCGTGATCACGATTAGTGAACTGTACATGTAGACTTTTATATCTCGAAAAATGTTACAGCTATGCACGTAGAAGTATGCTACTTTTTTTAAACAATTGCAGCATAGGCATATTGCCGGGGAAAATACAAAAAAAATAATCATAAATCTATTGCATTAATACCAATTCAATCTTAAACATTTTAATTAGACCAATTTAGTCCTAAACCTTTTGGATTTGTCCCAATTGAGTCCATCCAACAATTGCTGACATAGGCGTCGTCCTTCAATAACAATAGCCACCATGGCAAGGAGTGCCACCACAAAAGTCGCTATTCAAGATCTAGGTGGATGCAACCAAGCTATGTTGCAGCTCGGCATGGTGGTCACGGTTGTCGTCGTCGTGATCCACAAAAGGCTAATACCGTGGTGGATATAATATATCAATATCTCTATTATAGGAAAATTTTAAATAAGAGTCTAAAGTAGCATTGAATTCTTTAAAAAAGGACCTAGAGAAGACATCTTCGCCCAAAAAAAAAAAAAAAGAGACTTAAAATGTGTAACTTAATCTCAAATAAAGGCTTGAAATGAGGTTACTTTTTCCAAAAATGACCTATAGTGAATCTTGTTTTAAATATAAACTTGAAATGAATAAGTTGGTCTCAAATAAGGATTTAAATTGGGGTTGCTTTCTCAAAAGGCCTGAATGAGCTCATTTTCTCAAAGATGACTTAGAGTGAACCTTGCCTCAAACAAGGCATGAAGTAATTATCTTAGTCTAATAAGGATCTGAAATAAGGCCGATTTTTCAAAAGGGGTCACAATGTGGACCTTATTTAACTTGAAATAACAAACTTCTTCAAAAAATGGTTTGAGCTCATCGGCCGTTCAAATCTTCATTGACTGGTTTGCATGTGCAACTCACGTGCTTATTCTAGTAGTAAGGTATCGGCATCAAGGGCAATTTTGTCTGAGCAATTCTCCTCTGACATAATTTGAAAAAGGCCCAAATTGAAGCTAGGGTTTTTCTAGGGTTCTTTTGAGGGAAATTTTTCTCCTGATATCATCAACGTAACTACTCCACCGCATTTGTGTCTAGTGTTCTTGGCTCCTTGATGTTACTGCCAGGAATAAGTATGTGAATCACATGTGTAACTCAGTCAAGCGACAAAGATTGGGTTAGCCGGTAAACTCTAGCCTTATTTAGAGATAAGAAAACTAGGAATGTCATAACTTTCGTATGACGCTTATTATATATTGTAGACGGTTATAGGATTTCTTTTAGAAAGTGAAACTAGCAGCTTATTTTCTAAAAGTTGAGGAATCTAAGTGTCCACTTCGAACAAGTTCTGGCACTCAAATAATCATTCATAAACTTATTGGAACTTCTACTGTCTGTCAAGCCTATATGGAAAAATAGCCAAAACCACCCAAAAAATGCATGATCATCTCTTATTTTTATTGCAGAAGCTACATCACAAATTACAAAGCATCTAACTTTTCTGCAATAATCAACAATAATGCACAAATTACAACACAAAATGCCATTTCCACCAAATTGACCATATAATAGGTTACATTTTCAGAACAAAAACATGGCAATAAGTAACATACATTGCCCCAAATACAGCACTATTGTTCTTCGACTATAGTAGACTCAGCAGCTTCTTCTTATTACTTAGGTTAAAACTTACCATAAACCAAAATAAACCCAATAACAATAACACAAGAAACATTAGATAAAAGTCTTTTTCAATTTACATCTTTTTTAACTGGTTGGCTAAAGATTTCAGCATTTTTTGCTTACACTGAGTCTGCATCATCCAACTTGTTTGTCAATACATGTGGAGGTTGATGTAGTCCTTGAAGTAGCTCCAAGATCACCTATATTGCTTGATTCAAAAGTTTTGCATCGACCCACCTGAAATATCCACAATTGAAGTCTTGTTTATACTTAGGGCATCCATGGAATCTTCTCTCGGGATTATATCTCGTCCAAGCTATTCTTACTGGACTTTGCAATCCATAATAGCGAACCTATTAACATTAGTCTTGGCTTTATTGATGCAATCATGAAATATTTCTCCTGCTTCTTCTCTCCATTGCGAATATAATGAGGTGATTTGCCACAATTTGAAGCATTGGGTTCAATTAAATTTCCTGAAGAAAGAAGTTGAATTATGCCCCAATTTCTTTAAACTAGGTTAGGATTCTACAATCAGATGTCTAAACAACATTGTTTGCCTTCTCAATTGCTAACTTCATCTTACTAGTGAGCCACGTCGGATGATTGATTTTTAATTAATGCCACATCAGATTTTGAAATAAGGCAAATCGTCAATGGCACTCAAGTGATCAATTTTTAAATTTTTTTGCACTCTAGTAAGTAAAAAAAAAGTATGGCACATAAATGAGCATCATGCAAAAGTAATTGCACTCCTAGTGTTTTTATCTCATCTTATTTGAGACTAAGGTTGGTCACTTTGGGCCTTTATTTGAGATAAAGGCCACTTTAGTCTTTTTTTTTTTTTTTTTTTTTAATAAGATGGCCCAACTTCAAGCCCTTAATTGTAACAAAATCAACTTCAAGCCCTTTTTTTGATGAAAAGGCTTCACTTTAGGCTCTTATTAAAGAAAAAGCCTACTATGAACTATTTTTCAAGAAAATGGCTCCATTTTGTGCGCTTATTTGAAATTTTCCACACGTTATACAAACATATACAAATAGCATACAGAATATTATAAATCTCATCATATCTTCATCTAACATAGCCTTATCCTATCCAATAGAAAGTCTAGACAACCATATGCAGCCTAAAGGCGTGACTAGTTCTCCTTACTATTAAGTTCAAAAAAAGAAAGTGAAAAAAAAAAAAAAAAAAAAAAAGACAGCAACTTGCTATAGGAATAAATGTATTAGATATTTTAAAACTTGTCGTGAAAGTGCAAATAAATCTTGGAACTTGTTAAATTGGTACAATCATGTCTTTTTCATGACTCCATTTATTGGCTAATAGAAAATGATTACGTTAATTTTATTATATTTTTTCTCTCCTACATGATAATGATGTGACTAAAACACAAATCATAAGGTTAATACGACATCGTTTCGGTCAAAATCTAATTTTTTAAATATAATTTTATTTAAATTATATTAAAAATAAGTAAACTTAACAATTTATTTAATATAATTTAAATAAATTTGTTTCCTCGCCAAAGTTTAACCTTCTTTCTATTTTTTGTGTGTTTTTAAAATGTTCTTTTTTTTAATATAATTTAAATTAATTTGTAGTAAAAAATCATATTTACACTAAAATAACATCATTTTAGCCACATAAACGCCATGTAGGATAGAGAAAATAATATAAAAAATCACGTTAGCATTTTACATCAACCAAATTAGTCAGGGTTAACCTAAAGATTTGATTGTACCAATTTGATAAGTTTTAGGATATAATTTTAATTTTTGAAAGTTTTGGGACTCAACTACACTTTTATTATAAGTTATAGGACTTGCAATGCACTTATCCTGGAGACTTATATACACTTTGTTGAAGAAGAAAAGATGAAGATGCCCACTGTGGAAGCACAACAAACTGTCTCGGTCTTCACTCCTTCGTATAGAGTAAGGTTGTTTCCGCGTCTCTAGCTTTGATCAAACCCATTGTTGGTGGTGGCGGTGGAAGACAGAAGATCAACGTACGCATTGAACAAGTCGTCTAGCTTCAGTTTCAATGTCCCTCATCTTTTCGTAGTCATGAGGTGATATACTAGAAATTGCGCCGTTCGGCGCGCCATTTCTACAGCAGTTGTCCAGCTTCTCTCTCTACAAAATGATAATTTATCCGTGAATCTAGTCCAGTCTAATTGAGAGTTTCCGCGTTCTAAAAGCTGTCCTTTATTTTATTTCTATTTCACTGCTCTATTCAGCTTCCCTCCCTCTCTCTCTCTCTCTCTCTCTCTCTCTCTGACAACTTTCTCAAGACTTAGCAAGGCTTATGACTTAGTCCGCAAGATGGGAATCCAGAGAACTTCTGAGAATTTCGTTGTCAACATGGAAAGCTTGTCGAACATCGCCATGAAAGAGAGTGCTAAGAGCTCCTGGATCATGGTGAGTTTTTTCTTTTTCTTTTTCCTTTTTTTCATTTTGGGCTCTTCAATTACTCCAATACGTTGTGGTTTCTCATCTTGTTCCTTTTCCAGATATATCTTCTCGGAAAGAATAGTGTTTTTTCCAGTTCCCACATATTCTTCTCTCCAATTCTGGATTAATGTATGAATGACGATGAGCTCCAAAAGAACAGCAAATCGAAATGCCATTTCCAATATGTCAACAGCATAAAAATTTCACCAGACCCTCAAACGTTTCTATAGGCATGAAATTTGCTAAAAAAAATAACTCATTGTGTTCTTGCCTTCGTTTTCATATATGATATTCGTTACATAATGAAATGTTCCTACGCTCTTCATGGCAAGATAACACTTGAAAACTTGCAGACAGGGGCCACAAGGAAGAGCTTTAAGTGTGGAGCTGAGAAGAAGACTAATGCTAGTGCTAGTGCCAATGCTCATGATCATAAGACCGATGCAGAAAAAGCAGGTACAAGATATTTTTCCCTTCATAAAAACTTCACTTGAATTTAGGAAGAATTTGTTCTCATTCCTCATGATGTGCTTTTTAAAAAAAAATAAAATATATTGTCTATGCTTATTCCGAAAGGTAATTACCAGGACAAGCAAGCCATTTATCATGATAATTGATACACAATTTATTCAATTTTTCTTATCAAATTTATTGTTTTCATACCAGAGATAATGGCCTTCTTTAATGTTATGTCAAAAGAAGTAAAATAGGTAGGGGGTAAAGGGTTAGGTCACAAAATTAATGAATCGGGCACCCTCTATTTACGGGTGAGAAGAATCTGTCTTTTGGCTTTCCATCTTCTAAATGCTCTAGGAATTGAGAATAAAAAAATTTTGAAGAAACTTTCTAATGGGTGCTCTCCTACTTGGAGGTCTCTTGGCCAGGCTTCCTATATTAGAGAATTTTCAAATTAAGTGGGACATCCTACCAAAGATTTAGGAGTTTGATATAAGGATTTTGTTAGTTATAGTAGAACAAAAAAGTTACACTTCAATGTTAGATGAGTAGTGTGTATATTTGGAATGTAGTTCTCCAACCAAATTTTTCTACACGTCAATAATCGACCGGTGATGATATAAGTAATTTTTTCTACCGGCAATGGAACTAATAAAAATTGGGTTCTAACGTTAGCTTTCTTTGATCGACACATCAATAGATCTTGGGTAGGGTTCCTGTCTTTTTTACCCTCTTATTTGTAATTAATTATTTGACAAAGGAACATCATAATTTATTAATCGGCATTCTCAACAGAAGAGGCTTTCATTATTAGCACACCGGAAAGACCAAACATGGAGGCCGGAGGGATGACAGCCGAGCATTCTAACGACACACGAGCAAATCATCAGAATACTATCACCACCACCATCTCCGGTGTCGTCAATGACGGCAAATGCACCATAGCTGGTGGCAAATGCATCGTTCGGAGGAGTGGCTCAAGACGTACTTCTCTTTCATGGATTCTTGAACCCAAGAGGATTTTCGTATTCTTTGCTACCTTGTAAGCGCTCTTGAGTGTCCTCACCTGACCATCTTTCTACAGAACTTTTCAGTTCCGTTGCTGATCTTAAAGCATTTACACTACAATTGTATAATTGTTTAGTTGTATTGAACCAAAATTACAATATGTTTAGCTAGACATTGAAGTTACACATTGATGATCATTCCATTTCACTAAACATTTCCCTCTCTATATGGCAGATCAAGCATGGGAACAATCCTTCTCATATATTTCACTCTTTCTATCACCAAACCCCAACCCGATGGCAATTCCCCTTGATCTTGAACCATCAAGTTGCATTCATGTTCGGACATTGAAACACACCCAATTAGTCCTCCAAAATGCCAAAGAAAATCATTTCTTTGGGATCTAGAAACAGCTTTGTTGCATCGTCGTGTGTACATCTGATTCAGTGGGCACTATTTCTGAGGAATCTTCTCTGAGCATGGAATTTGCAAGGCGTGATGATTAAAGGTGAAGTCAATTCAAGAAAAAGAAGATAGTGGAAGGAGACGTGGTCACATAAGGGACAACTGAAAGCTCACATGCTTTTTGCTATTTAACAATCTCTCTCAGCCTCACTTGTCTTTTTCTTTATTGTTTTTAATCCTTCTTTTCCCTTTTAGAGGAATTTTTCAAATGAGGACAAGGCCATGTGCCACTGAGACAAATAGTGGGAATCTTGTATTTCTAAAGGCATGGTAATATTTTATCTTATAAATAGAGAGGATGAGATAATGTCTCTTTTTGCCTTTTTTGGCTCCATACCTCTAGCCTCTATTGCACTTTGGGCTGTAAGGCTTCATCAATCAAAACCTTTTTATTTCTTTATTCATTCATTTATTTTTATTTGGTTTCAATTGCCTCATTGAGTGTGGGGGGAAAGCTTTTTGAAGCCAATCAAATGTTTCAACTTTGAGCTTGCACGCACAAGCTTGCGCAAATTTACTTGCCCTTTTAACATTTCGTTCTAAAGAAATCCTTATTCTTCTATATAAATGAGGTAAGAATAAATTGTCAAAATTGTAACCATGAAGTAAGAACTATTGTGCTCCCCCTTAGAGATATGTCCTTAAGCACGTCATTCAAATTAAAGCAAGACCTGAATCAAGGGATCCATTCCAAGGTGGGCTGATTTACCACCAAGACCCGGAACCCAGTCAAATAAGGGTTGATTCTAATATTTTGGAACAAGAAACCGAATTGAGACCCTTTGTAACCAACCTAAAACTGACCTAAAATTTGTCAACTTGTTTTAGAAATTACCAACCTCTATTAGAGTTATTACTAGCTTTTCTTTAATTGAGTTACCATCTAATTTATGTTACCAACTCTACTTTGAGTTAGTTATTGATGTTTATTTAGTTTTTTATATATCAACTTTTTTTTATCACTAACAAAAGTAAATTCTATTATTTATTACTGACTTTTATTCTAATCTATTAGCAATTTATTCAAATCTATTACCACTGTCGCGATCTCTTTTTTCCGGCACCCGCCTCGGGGGCGAGCGCCTAGCGGAGGCTAATGGCTCGGCTGAATTTAGTTATGCCCGGACTCTCCCAAGTCCACCAATTCATGATTTTAATGGTTCAAATTTTTAATATGAGTTAATTTTAAAACGGAGTCGCCACTAATCGGTTTGGGGTGGGTCGATTAGAAACCCAAGCAAAGTATCGGGAGAAACACTTGCTCTGCGCAACTAGAGAAATTAGGATCGGGGACTTGATTACACTAGTTAATCACTAATGCCCTTTCGGTACCTAATCTTGTTTAAACCCTAAGGCCTTTTAGATGTTTGAGGGATTTTCCACGCATTTTGGGGAGGAAAAACATTTTTGAGTTTTTTCTCATTTTTTTGACATAAAAGGGATTTTTGGATTTTCGGGTATTTTTGGAAAATACAAGTCTTTTTGGCATTTTATGAAAATTTTTGGCATTTTATGAATTTTGACTTTTTTTTTTGGATTTTTTGGAAAATATGAAATATTTTTGATTTTTTTGATTTTTTCGGAAAATAAAATATTTTTTACTATTTTTTTAAATATTTTTCGAAAATAAATCATTTTTTGATTTTTTTTAAATAAATTATTTATTTTTATTTATTTATTAAAATATTATTTAAATAATAGAAAAGTCGACCCGGTCGGGTCCACGGGTTGGGTCCGACCCAGTCGACAACCCGAGACCTAGACGGGCCCGCAACGCGGGCTCGGCCCGGGAATTTTCTCTTTTTAAAAAAAAAAAAAAAAAAACTCCAGGCCCAAAACCAAAATAGGCCCACTTTTACAAAAACCTCGGCCGAAGGCTACCCGGCCACGCGCACAGCCCGTCTCGGGGAAACCCTACCCGGTTCAAACCCATGCCCGACCCGCTCTCCAACCCGGTTCACGGCCCGCGACCCGGCTCGTGGAACCCTACCCGGATGCCAACCCGGATCCGCCCGACTTCGACCCGTCTTCCCCTTCGCCGACCCGGTTCTCTGGAGTTCATGAGATTTGGCGATTCGCGGTGCTGATGAGGGATGGAGGGGGTCAAACGGACAGCAGCCCGGCGTCCGACGGCGGCGACGTCGCAGCCGGCAGCCGACCACTCGACTGGATCGACGGCGGGGCTCGTGGCGTGGCGGTAGGAGACGTGACGAAGGCCTCGATTCACTGAGGTCGAGATCCGGAGATGGATGGGTTTCGAGAGAAGGGGGGTGCGATGACAGCTACGCAACCGGACGCGGCGGATACCTGGTGGCGGCGGATGGTGGTGGTGACGACGACAGGCAGCGACGGCAGTCCCTCAACTCTCGAGATTCGGTGTGGCGTTGGCGGGTCGATCGCGGCACGACGTCGGGCGAGGAACGGAGAGCGGGCGGCGGTTGCAACGGTGGCGCGAGCTTCCGGCTTCCCGGATCCGGCACTCCCTCCTCCGGCCGACCTCGCTTAGTCCCCACCCTCGATCGACCCCTCACGCTCGATCTCTCCCCCTCGAGGCTCACTGCGCGTGGATCCGGGTTCGCTGTCGCCGGCCTCCCCGATGTCTCTCGGTGGGAGGTCGTTTAGCTGCGACCCGATCCTTCGCCCCCTTTTGCTCGCTCTTTGATTTCCCCCCTGAAGTCTCTCAAGGGAAAGATCTCGGAGTTCGCTGTCTTGTGTGTTGTTCGACGATGGTGGTGCCCTCGTATTTATAGGAGAGGAGGAGGCCGGTCGACGGAGGTTCGGGCCGGCCCTTGGCGCACCGACCGGACTCCGCGGTTGAACCGGCGTCAAATCTTCGAGGGTTCTAGCTAGGCCGCCTACCGCATTAAAGGCGTGTCTTCTCCACTTGCCATCGCCGTCTCCCTCCTTCCGTCCGGCATCGCGCGCGTCGGACTCCATCGCGCGTGCTTTGCAACTCCGGTTGGGGAAGAAGACAAAGAGGAGGGCGGGGAGGAAGAAGACGGAAGGGGAAAGGGGCCGGGCTGGTTTTTTCGAGAAAAGAGGGTTGGGCCCTAGGCCCGCGTGGAAAAAGAAGAAGAGGAGAGGGGCTGCTGGTTTTTGTTTTCTTTTGTTTTTACTATTTTTTATTGTTTTTATCCAAAGAAAGGAAAATAATAAAAATGTCTAATTAATTAAAAATCCTAATTAAAATTTAGGCGTCAGCTTTTGCCCCTCTTTGAAGGTGAGTTCGCAGAGATTGCATTCAAAGACAAACTGATGCCTAAATTTTATCCATGCATGTGCAGCAGATTTTATTTGGGACCTATTGTCCTATGCAGAAAAAGAGTAATATAACATTATACATACTAAGACAGATAAGAAGATACCGTAGTTACTTAGGGAGTGAGTGAGATAGGGTGTGAACCCGAGTTTGGCAAGTATCAAGGCATCATCTTACCTGGTGACATGAGGAGGTTGCTTCTCCAGGACCCGAACCATTCTTCGGTCGCTGTTAGAGCAATCGGTGGTTTGTCGAGGACCCGAACCTTTCTTCAGTCGCCTTGACGGGGAATTACCTTCCCAGGACCCGAACCATTCTTCGGTCGCCTGTTAGAGCAATAAGTTGTTTGTCTCGGACCCGAACCTTTCTTCGGTCGCCGTGACGGGAAATTGCTTTTCTAGGACCCGAACCATTCTTCGGTCGCCTGTTAGAGCAATAAGTGGTTTGTCGAGGACCGAATCTTTCTTCGGTCGCCTTGACGGGAGGTGCGCCGACCTTTCTCAGGGCATTTGTTTGTGGGTGCCTGACCTCTGTCAAGGACACCAGTTTGGTACTCGACCTTTCTCGGGAGATGCGCCGACCTTTCTCAGGGCATCGATTTGTTGGGGTGCTTGACCTCTGTCAAGGACACTAGTTTGTACCCGACCATTCTCGGGAGATGCGGCGACCTTTCTCAGGGCATCTGTTCTGGAAGATACTTGGACATTCATAGGCATTGAAAGAGTACCTGGATATTCACAAGTACTAACCTGGAGGATATTTGGGTTTTTGCAGGCGTTGAAGGCATACTTGGATGATCACAAGTGCGAATTCTGGAGGGTGCCTGGACATTCGCAGGCGTTGAAGGGGTACCTGGATGATCACAAGTACTAGATGCTGGAAAATACCTGATTGCTTACAGGTGTTGAAAGGGTACTTGGATGATCACAAGTACTAGATGCTGGAAAATACCTGATTGCTTACAGGTGTTGAAAGGGTACTTGGATGATCACAAGTACAAATTCTTGGAGGAAACCTGAACATTTGCAGGTATCCAAGGGGTACTTGGATGATGACAAGTACAAATTCTTGAAGAATACCTGGTCGTTTTCGAAGGTCTTTTGGTATATGGAATATCGAGGACGTACCTGAGATATTCTTGAAGGTCTCTCACCTCCTGGTAGTTGGAATATTGAGGACGCCCCTCGGCTATTCATGAAGGTCTCTCACCTCCTGGCAGTTGGAATATCGAGGACGTGCCCCGCATATTCATTAAGGTCTCTCACCTCCTGGTAATTGGGAATATCGAGGATGGGTCTCGCATATTCGTGAAGGTCTATCACCTTCTGGTAATTGGGAATATTGAGGACGTACCTTGGATATTCATGAAAGTTTCTCACCTCCTAGTAATTGGGAATATTGAGGACGTGCCTCGCATATTCGTGAAGGTCTCTCACCTCCTGGTAATTGGGAATATCGAGGACGTGCCTCGCATATTCATGAAGGTTTCTCACCTCCTGGTAATGGGAATATCGAGGACGTACTTGGGATATTCGTGAAGGTCTCTCACCTCCTGGTAGTTGGGAATATCGGGGACGTACCTGGGATATTCGTGAAGGTCTCTCACCTCCTGGTAGTTGGGAATATCTAGGACGTACCTGGGATATTCGTGAAGGTCTCTCACCTCCTGGTAATTGGGAATATCGAGGATGTGCCTCGCATATTCATGAAGGTTTCTCACCTTCTGGTAATGGGAATATCGAGGACGTACCTTGGATATTCGTGAAGGTCTCTCACCTCCTGGTAATTTGGGAATATCGAGGACGTACCTGGGATATTCATGAAGGTCTCTCACCTCCTGATAATGGGGAATATCGAGGACGTGCCCCGCATATTCATGAAGGTCTCTCACCTCCTGGTAATTGGGAATATCGAGGACGCACCTGGGATATTCATGAAGGTCTCTCACCTCCTGGTAAATGAGAATTTGAATGTAGCACGAGGCTTACCTAGATGGCCGCAGGCACAGAGGTGTACAAAGTAGTGGAATATTTGGATGGCTGCTAGTATTCAATGGTATAATTTTGAGGACAACTCGGAAAGGGAGTACCTAGACAATGAAAGGCACTCAAAGGCAGTGGGATACTTGGTCAGTTGCAGGCATCCTAGCTATGAAGACAACTCGAACAAGTCGAGTGTCAAGAAAAGGGAGTATCCGAACAGTGGCCGGTACTCGAAGACAAAGGGGACACTTGGACAGTCACAAGCATCCAAACTTTAAAGACAACTCGAACAGGTCGAGTATCAACAAAGGGAGCAATTGAGTAACAGCAGGCATTCAAAAACAGGGGGATACTTGGACAGTCGCAAATATCAATACTCTAGGGACGACTCGAATAGGTCGAGTGTCGATAAGAGGGAGTACCCGGCAAGTGGTGGGTACTCAAAGACAATGGGATAAGGATATGCTTACCTGGCAATATCTCTGATTTCAGGAAGTATGTCTGCTATTTGCACAGTATGCACACATGGTTATATATGCTATAAATTCATGAATTTAAATGTGATTCGTGCATGACAATTTTGTCAATCTTGCATCATCTGAATTCCACTGGAGAAGATTTTAAAAGACAACCTTCATTTAGAATGTAGATGTCTTGAGCATGCCAGATGAGGGACTTTCAGTCTGAAAGGACTTTCTACTCACTCTCATGGAAAAGGCTATCCTGACCATTGATGCAGGATTTATAAGGACCACACATCTCACTGTCATCATGTCAGCAGGGGTCCGAGTATTCTCGCAAGTGGTACGATTTTACCAAAGTGTGAGAGGTCTTTGTTGAGACCGTAATGTAGGCTTGGTTGTTGGCTCATCAATGGGGACCATCACGGTCAAGGCTTATGAATAGAACGTTGCACGATCATCTCTAGGTTTGCAAGTTTAGGAATCCTGCGAAAAGAGATAGAATAGTCTTGCTCGTACTTCTTCGAGCGTTGTTTATAAACATATGAAATCCTACGTTAATTGAAGTGCCCTAGTGCGAAGAGACTTTTACAATGGGACGCAATGTAGGCTTGACTCATGTGCAAAAGGATGAGAGCTCATGTTTGCCTTGGCATTTGTCGCCGGTCTTTCTTCTCACTGTCAGATAGAGGCTCTATTAATTGAACCACAACATCAACTTTTCTTGAGAATACAATTGACTATATTCTTTAGTTGGGGGCATTGGCCTTGCTTTTACCGGCACACGCTTTTTCATGCCCCTAGTTTTTATTCCAATTTTTCATTCATGGGCATTGACCTTGCTTTTACCGGGTACACTGCTTTTTTATGCCCCTAGTTTTTTCTTTTTTGTTGCTTGAGGAACTAATCTAGACAAGTTCAAGCAAATGCCATTATTAGACTGTTAAGTCTTCATCTTTTGTCGGCGCTCCTGATTTTGCTGCTCGAATGGCAGTAACTTCTGTTTTGCCTCCATGTGAGGGTGAATTTACAGACTCAATTGAGTTGTATAATGGATATAAGTGCGTAAAGAAAGAATTGCTCTTCATGACTCTATGTCACTTAAATTAACGCGAGTGTTCATATGCAATAAAGACACTCGAAGATTGATGCAAGTGCAAACAAGAGAAATGCTATCCCTTTTCTCACCTCGTGATGCTGACTTGCCTTCGACTTGCCCTAGTGTGGGGTGTTTTTTTTTTTTTTTTTTTTTTTTTTTTTTTTTTTTTTTTTTTTTGTTACGGGGGGTAAGACAGAAATTTGGCCAGTGTATGGGGCTCAAAGTGAGCAATGGAATGCCTCCCACTTTCTTGGTCATTGTACCATTCGCGAGAGAACTCTTTACCCTATAGTCATGGAATTTTCTGCACTCATCTCACAAGTGTATAGATAGGGGACTGTGTGTAGGATATGGCTTGCCTGTCATCATTCTGACGCGCCTCATCCAACATGCTCAATTAATATTGTATTCTTCACTTAGCTGTCTATTCTAATAATCCTTAATAGAATCAAAGATTTAGACAGACAAAATCATCATGCAAAATTCACCTGGAAAAATGCATGCAGTGTATGATGTGATAGAGTTTGTACTCTCAAAATAAATGAATGGCTTTTTACTCAAGAAAAACTTATTAACAGCTTTAGGGGTGTTTACTTGGTGGAACGGTATTCACAAATGTGTTGAAATTTGAACATCAAAAAGAGTTATTTACAAAGGGTTATTTACAAATGGGTGTCGCTAGATTGCTCCTATTGGTTAGGGACATGACATACGAAAGATCAGCTAGGGATTGGGAATCTGATAAGGAATTTCTGCTCTTGCCTCTTGCAGAAGAGAAGCTGTGGAAATAGCTCAACCAGTAGGGCCAAGATCATAAGTGACTTGAGGCCTGAAGGGTCTCTATCATTTACTTTGATGATACTTTGTTTGGGAGAGCTTATCAAAGTCTGACATGCCTTTCATTGATTTGTTTTCCGCATCTTAACGGTTAGGTGATCCTGTAAAAGACGAGAGAGCGTGTTAGTCGCGAAATTTTTTAGAAGTCAAACAACCGGAAGCGATACAACATTACCCTTCACTTTGGTTTGCAAATGATTAAGTGGACCTGGAGTACAAGGAGGACATGAAGTCTCGTGTCTTCCACTTCGTCAGGTCAATTATTCCCCTTAATTGGCTTGTGGATGGCACGTCCCTTTACTCGAAGTCAAGTGAATTCGATGCAGGTCATTTCCGTATACTAGCTTGGCCAGTATTAATTTGTCAAACCTAACCATTGAGTTTGGTTCTTGAGTTGTGATGCTCCCTGTCAAATAGGGAAAATACATCAAAAGCGGGTTCGGATAGTAGGAGTATTGGAAACGATACCAAATTACCCATTCCCCAAAGTTTGTCTGTGCTAGCTCCTAAGGATATTTGAATGTCGATGATGGCCTCTTTATCTTGGCATAGTTCAATGTTTCCTTCAATCGGCTTTCCTCATTTGTGACCATGTATGCATGATTGGCTGGTCGTCGATTCATCTTCAACGCCTTCCTTCTGTGAAATTTCTCCTTCTGTCTTTAACTATAGCATCATTGGGCAAAAGTTATGTACCTCAAGCTTTTATGGAATCTGAGATAAAAAATCTCAAGCTTTCTGATGGCAATTACTCCTTGGAAGAATATGCATCTGGAGTGAAGCTTCTAGATTCCAAAGTCATTGTCCAAGGTGTGGGGCTATAGATCACCTTGACTGTCTGGATTTTCTCCTGTTGTGAGTAATCACTTTAAAGGAAGAGAAGGAACTTCTTCCTTATGCTTCTGGGCTCGTCGAAGTTGAAACTGTAACATCTAGCTGTTTGGGCGCGTCGTGCAACAAGATAGTCCTTTGGCTTAGGATGGAGCTGGGTGGGAGTGAGGCATGTCATGGATGCTTTGATTTCAACTGTATGTCTGTACCTATTACGTCTCACCATTTGTATCCTGTAAATAGAAGAGAGGGGTTGTCATTCTCAATATTATGTTAAGGGAATAAGACTTACCCTTTTTTGAAAAGGGATGCTCCTTTCTGTTTGCCCCTGCTTTCTTGAAAATGTGTTCTCGAGTTTGGTCTGTTCACACGATGTGCTAGTTTCAAATGCCTTTTGTTACACTAAATCAAAGGGGATGATGTTCTGAAACATAAAGTGAGAGGGTTAGAAAGACAAACGTGCTTAAATTTATCATCTTGTTTTGACAAAAGCTTTTGGGTGATGAAATATTTTTTATTTTCAAAATATGTCTTTGGGGGAGGAAAAAGCATGAGGAAGCCCAACCCTCAGTATTATCCTTGGATGATATTTTCTTTTCATGGTTGGATAACATCACTGGGCTGGTTTGGAATACCGCCTCATGCTCTCAAAACAAAATATTAGAACTGTACATTAGATTATTAGATGGAAAATACAACAGTAGCACACTAGACAGGATAAGAAACATGAAATTATAAAAACGAACAAAACCCATGAAAACTCCTATGATAAGGAGCGCTTAGATAGTGCTGGTCCTGAAGTCAAGCGCCTTTGAGTTCCTCGCCTCCAGTAGACTCAAAGTACTCGCACGAGAGGACCACTTCATTGAAGCTACGGAAGTGCAACCCATGCAACCAACAACGATACTCGCGAGGTAAAGCTCCTATGAACAGCTTTATCATTTATTCTTCGGCTAGTTGAGGGTAGGTTTGCATCATAAAAGTCTTCCACCTCCTTGCATATGCTCGGACAGCCTCCATTGATCTTCTTCTAAAGTGAACCAAGTTCTCGTAAGGTAGTTCAGTTCCAATCTGGCTTTGATACTGAAGCATGAATGCAGAAGATAGCTCATTCCAATCTCTCATGAGGTAGATATCTGCTGTGACAAACCATTGCAATGTAGGCCCTATAAGACTTTCTTGGAAGGCCCGAGTTGTGAATGACATTGGGCTATAGTACCGACTCATTTCAGTGTGGAGATATTGCAAATGAGCCACGGGGCAAGTCGTGCCGTTATACTTGCGGAGATTAGGTATCCACATCTCTTTAGGGTTCATGCTCCTATGAGTGCAAGACAGGCTTGATGTATCCTGGTTAGGCCACTGGTTTTCCCATTGCATATTCGTTGTAGTGGTGAGTTTTTCTGTTTCAGGGAAACTGGACTCTGCCGAGGTTATCCCATTGCTTTCTTCGGGTCAAAGTCACCAAACGAGGATGAGGCATTTAAGCCCTCTTCATGGTCAGGTGACAAACTTAGTAGTTCATTAGGATCACAACGGATAAGGACGAATGTTCCCTCTTCTGACAGGCTTTCGACCCTGTGTGTGGGTAGAAAGCAGTTATACGTGTGGGTAGAAAGCAGTTATACAATGAATGACCGATTTCATCTGTATAACACTTTGGAAGTCCTTGGGACTGTATCCTAGGGACTGGAAGTCTTCAGGGTTGTACTCTAGGGGATGTCTGAAGTCCTGGTGTGGCGACTCAATGATTGTCAAGTTTTGCCCACGCTCAGTGGTAGGCGTTGACTCGAGCTGCTTAGGCTTTCTTTTCTTAACTCCTGGTCCAGACTTTTTGAGTAAGGCTCTTCGTTTTGCTAGTCGGACTTTGTCAAGAGGAGTGGGAGATGGTGGAGTTTCACTCCCTAGATTGATGGGGGTCGGCCTTCTTTGGACCCTAGCTCTTACGGTAAGATTGAGAAGTCGTCCCATCATGCTTCAGCTCTTAGTAGTGTTGACTTCGTCTGTGGGCTCCTTGCCTTTCCTAGAGGGAAGTTTCTTAATAATAGGATGCGGCTCGGCCTTCCATTTATCATGTAAGGCTTCATCTTCTTCTCCGGTCTTTGCGATTATCGGCTCCTCGTGCTCCGCAACCATCGGTTCTTAGTAGGGCGGGGCGATGTTGGGGCTGATGTCAACATTATACTCTTGACGAAAAATATCGATTAGTTCTCCCCAGGTTTTAAGGAGATTAATTTTCCTTACAATGTACCATCGTAAAGCGGGGCCAGTCAGGTTTGATTGGTATGATTGAATCATCCTCCGGACCAAATAGGCCTGCAAGTAGATCTCTGGGCGAGAGGTATCAGCATACCTTTCGCATTCAAGTGCTTTAAGCTCTTCAGGGATCTTAATGCCGGCGTAGTCAGACAAGTCCATGGGATCTTGCTCTTGCAGCTAGCTTAGTTTTTTCATGATCTTTTCAAGCTGTCTATCTTGTTGGTTATCCTCTAGCAAATTCGTGGGTGTCATGACGATGTTTAAAGCAGCTACGGAGTTGGGCTTGGCTTGAGTGGATTCCATTTGCCTCGAGAGTTGTCGAAGGGTAATGGACATCTGTCCTACGCCGTCTTCAATGTTGGCGAGACGATTTTGTACATCATTATGATTGGGCCCTATTATGTGAGGCCATTCACGGGTAGCTGGTAGCCGACGTTTCATAATTACCTGTCGTCGCGAAAATAATGAATGAGCGCGAAAGTAAACAAAGATTGACCCATGGCAATGGTCTAAACGCTTTTTATTTATCAAAAGAGGATTTTATAGACTGCAGACTTCGACATCTAAAACTTGAAATTAAAATGACAGAATGAAATACTAGATATTAAACAAAAGTCCCTAAACAATGGGACAAGACTTTCACAACATGATTGCCAATTTATATGCGACGGGGAGCCATGTTCCTGCGAGGATGCCTGCTTCCTTGGACTGGCTCTGAGATATGCATCCAGTCTATTCCCAAATCCCTTTGCATAAACTCGTTTGCTCATCTTGGTTGCTCTCGCGATTGAGTGAGGGACCAATGGCTTCCATTTTGTCGGGATACGATGGTTGTGGATGTAGGACGTAGAGGCGTGGTGGGCTTTTTCTTCTCCCTCAAGCCCTTCGGGTACCACGATCCTTTTGCGATGGCACTTGTTCCATGTTTCCTCTATAATGTCAATCTCGAATGTGTATTCATGGCTTTGATGGGTGAAAAAGAGTGGAGGGGCCTTCCTCTTGAAAGGCGGCGGGATCTCCTGAAGGGCTCCATATTGTCGTGCCACCCGATATAGGAAATAGGAAACGGCGCCGATGAGGCCGAGCAAAGGAATTGGATGGCAGCGTCTATAAGCAAAGTGAGCTCTCTTTTCATGGAACCAACCAGCACACCATTGGAATACCTCGAGAGTCGGGTCTCTTAGGAAGTTTATCCAGTTTAGACAGCTTTGGTTAGGAATATATGGTCCTAAAACCATAAATTTCTGTAATGGATTTTCAAAATTATTTGTTTCAGACGATTGCATGAAGCATCGATATTCACTTAGGTGAGAAAAGAACAGACTTGTAAAATTTCCGGGGGAGACTGCATGACTTTTTCCGTGTTTCCTTTAAAACGATTGAGGGACAAAAATGTTTCGGTTAATATCATGTTGACATAATTTTGCCCCCTTGAGATTTGATCAACTATCCATGCCATCTTTGGACTTATGACGTTTCTTTGATGGGGAAAATGATGAACCCGAAAAAGGCCGGGAGAAAAATCTCACTTTTTTGGGTCATGGGTTGATTTTCGAAACAGGCAGTCAAAAATGCTAATGGGCAGGTATTATGGTTGTTTTCAAGAATTTGCTTCATAATATGGACTTCAGTTCTTAAAAGTCGTGCTAACCCACGCAACGGGATAATGTCTGTTGATGGCCTAACAAGCTTTTTCTCGAGAGGCATTCTAGTGATGATGATGTATTCTTCCGAGTTGGGGTCGGCTCGAACTCACCAACCAAAAAAGTAGTCGTCTTCGGGCACCAGAAATGTGCAATGGCCTGTACGACTTCAGGATGAACACGGATTTGGATCAATGATAGAAGATGACCGACTTTGGCTGTCACGCACTCTTGGGCATACTGGTCTAATTGACCCCACCATCTGAAGAGTTCTGCTTTGGGAGTAGGAATGAGCTGGATATCATCTTCTCCCATTGCATATAAATTGAGACTCGAAAAAGCTACCCTAAATTGCCATGGGCCAGTAAAAAGATTGAGTAAAAGTAAATAGATTACTTTTGCTTTTAAAGGAAATGGCAAGCACAGAGACATGCACATGGAGAACGTGCGGCTCGATTTCTAACTATGAAGGCTTGTTGAAATTAAGAAGGTATCCACCCGTCGTAGTCTCGCGTTGGCAGCGTACCCTCTTAACCTCGACTAAGAAATTCGGGGAAAAGAAAGGCAACCTCTACATCGCAGTCTCACGTTCGAGGTCGTATCTTTCTTAACACCATCCTAGAAATCCTATGGCGGCCCAGGTCCAGCGGCCGGGTTGTGTGTGCCATGTGTAGTGTTAAAACAGTAAAGCATGCATAACAGTTTATAATCACATGATATTTTAAGAAAAACTAAGATACTAACCTGCACAAAAGAAAAAAAACCAAAGTCAGTAAAGCATTTAAATAAGACAAAAAAGGCCTAAGTCTTCACGTCCCCAGTGGAGTCGCCAAGCTGTCGCGACCTCTTTTTTCCGACGCCCGCCTCGGGGGCGAGCGCCTAGCGGAGGCTAATGGCTCAGCTGAATTTAGTTATGCCCGGACTCTCCCAAGTCCACCAATTAACGATTTTAATGGTTCAAGTTTTTAATCTGCGAGTTAATTTTAAAACGGAGTCGCCACTAATCGGTTTGGGGTGGGTCGATTAGAAACCCAAGCAAAGTATCGAGAGAAACACTTGCTCTGCGCAACCGAGAGAAATTAGGATCGGGGACTTGATTACACTAGTTAATCACTAATGCCCTTTCGGTACCTAATCTTGTTTAAACCCTAAGGCCTTTTGGATGTTTGAGGGATTTTCCATGCATTTTGGGGAGGAAAAACATTTTTGAGTTTTTTTCTCATTTTTTTTTTTACATAAAAGGGATTTTTGGATTTTCGGGTATTTTTGGAAAATACAGTCTTTTTGGCATTTTATGAAAATTTTTGGCATTTTATGAATTTTAACTTTTTTTTTTTTGGATTTTTTAGAAAATATGAAATATTATTGATTTTTTTGAATTTTTCGGAAAATAAAATATTTTTTACTATTTTTTAAATATTTTTCGAAAATAAATCATTTTTTGGTTTTTTTTTTAAATAAATTATTTATTTTTATTTATTTATTAAAATATTATTTAAATAATAGAAAAGTCGACTCGGGTCGGGTCCACGGGTTGGGTCCGACCCGGGTTGACGACCGAGACCTAGACGGGCCCGCGTTGCGGGCCGCCCACGGGACTTTTCTTTTTTTTTTTTTTTAAAAAACTCCGGGCCCAAAACCAAAATAGGCCCACTTTTATAAAAACCTCAGCCCGAAGGCTACCCGGCCCACGCGCACGGGCCCGTCTCGGCGGAAACCCTACCCGGTTCAAACCCACGCCCGACCCGCTCTCCAACCCGGTTCACAGCCGCGACCCGGCTCGTGGAACCCTACCTGGATGCCAACCCAGATCTGCCCGACTTCGACCCGTCTTCCCCTTCACTGACCCAGTTCTTTGGAGTTCACGAGATTTGGCGATTCGCGGCGCTGATGAGGGACGGAGGGGGTCAAACGGACAGCAGCCCGGCGTCCGACGGCGACGACGTTGCGGCGGCGGCGGCCGACCACTCGACTTGGATCGACGGCGGGGCTCGTGGCGCGGCGGTAGGAGACGCGACGAATGCCCCGATTCACCGAGGTCGAGATCCGGAGATGGATGGGTTTCGAGAGAAGGGGGTGCGACGACGACTACGCAACCGGACACGGCGGATACCTGGTGGCGGCGGATGGTGGTGGTGACGACGATAGGGCAGCGACGGCAATCCCTCAACTCTCAGATCTGGTGTGGCGTTGGCGGGTCAGTCGCGGCACGACGTTGGGGCGAGGAACAGCAGTAGCAGAGTAGCGGTTGCAACGGTGGCGCAGAGCTTCCAGCTTCCCAGATCCGGCACTCCCTCCTCCGGCTGACCTCGCTTAGTCCCCACCCTCAGATCTGACCCCTCACGCTCGGATCTCTCCCCCTTAGGCTCACCTGCTCGTGGATCTGAGTTCGCCTGCCACCGGCCTCCCCCGATGTCTCTCGGTGGGAGGTCGTTTAGCTTGTGACCCGATCCTTCGCCCCCTTTTGCTCGCTCTTTGATTTCCCCCCTGAAGTCTCTCAAGGGGAAGATCTCGGAGTTCGCTGTCTTGTGTGTTGTTCGACGATGGTGGTGCCCTCCTATTTATAGGCGAGGAGGAGGCCGGTCGACGGAGGTTCGGCCGCCGGCCCTTGGCGCGCCGACCGGACTCCCACGGCTGAACCGGTGTCAAATCTTCGAGGGCTCTAGCTAGGCCGCCTACCGCATTTAAGGCGTGTCTTCTCCACTTGCCATCGCCGTCTCCCTCCTTCCGTCCGGCATCGCGTCGGACTCCATCGCGCGTGCTGCAACTCCGGTTGGGGAAGAAGACAAAGAGGAGGGCGGGAGGAAGAAGACGAAGGGGAAAGGGGCCGGGCTGGTTTTTTCGAGAAAAAGAGGGCTGGACCCTAGGCCCGCGTGGAAAAGAAGAAGAGGGGAGGGGCTGCTGGTTTTTGTTTTCTTTTGTTTTTACTATTTTTTGTTGTTTTTATCCAAAGAAAGGAAAATAATAAAAAGGTCTAATTAATTAAACATCCTAATTAAAATTTAGGCGTCAACGGCTTAAATTTAGGCGTCAACAACCACTAACTTAATTTACCAATTTCATATGGAATCATCAACCTTTATTTTAGTACCTACTATTTTTTGTCTGATTAAGTTACCAACAAATTTTAAGTTATAGACTTTCATTTATGTTATTTTCAGATTTTTTTTAAGGTACAAACTTTTCTTATCGTTGAACAATTTTATTTGTCTTGCTTATCAACATTTTAAAACTCTTTTTAGAAATTACCAATGTCAATTAGAGTATCTACCGACTTTTCTTAGGTCCAATTAATAATGAATTTTGCATTGTCAATTCTTATTTGAGCTAATTACCAATGTTCTAATGTTTGCTCATAATCTCAAATGATGAAATTCCTAATGTTGCGTGAATTCAATATATACCTCTATGCTATCTTTTCAATTTATGAGATAATTTTGCACAAAAATTCATAATCTTTCAGTCACGTGTTACAAAAATGGAATCGGCTGTTCAATTACATGAACTCATAGGAAATTCTAAACGTATAAATATGCAAAATAGTTCATAGGATATCAAAAAAGAAATGAAAATAAATGAAAGGGATCAAATGTTATCTCTCAACTCTCTCTTGGCTAATTCCATCTAATGATCTCGTTGAGACTAGACTTTGCTTGGGTCTTTCGACGGAAAATAAGAAAAGTTAAAAAGGAAAAAAAAAATCATCTGTCCCATAATCCAACCAACTATGGTGGTTTTAGCAATTATAATGGATACGATTTCACTATAATTGTGTAAGTGATTGACCCATTTAAAAATTCCTTTAATTAGATCTTTAACTTAGCTAGATATCACATTTCCCCGTTAAATCTTTGCCTCAAGCAACTTTGGTATATACTTATTACTTGATATTGCTTTTTGATTCTACAAAACAGATTGTGTGATGGCATCGACTGTAAACTACTTTACTTGTAAAATAAAATATTTCCCATAACCATTGTAATGCGAGCAATAAATTTAGTGACTTTTGATATGGATTGCATACTCAAAATGGCCTTATGGAAAAATCTAGGGCTTAAGGGTAAGTTATGAATTTACACTCCATGTTTTGGATTTATCTGAATCCGTCATCATTACTTGACCTTATGCAGCATAAATCTTGGACCCAAAATAGTAAATTTAGGTTTTAAGCTATCGAAAATTGCATGTTGTTGCCATTTAAGGTTCGAATCAAAGGATTTAAATGACCTAGATGGCATTTTGTTTGTCAGTTAGAAAATCTCGCTGGCTGTTATCTTCAAAACAAATTTGTGGCTCCCCACTTAATTAGAAACCCTAGTGCTTTGGGCATTGTCGAGAATCACTATTTTTCTTTTTGTTTTCCATGGATGTGATCTTCGAGCCTCAAAGAGGAAGACCCTTCTCAATCGAAGTTGGTTACTTCGACCCAGTTCAAGAGATTAAAGAGAAGATCCAGAAATACGAAGGGATCCCCATGACGACACAAACCCTAATCTTCAATGACCGAGTCCTTCAAGACGAGCGTGATGTCGAGAACTGCGAGATCCTACAGAACTCTCACGTCCAGCTCATCGTGGTCGACGCCACCTCGCCCCAAAACCCTAATAAGGACGAAGAGCCCTTGCCATCTTCAAGCACAAAACTCCAGCTCAATGTGAAGAGTGCTTCCTTGAAAGTGCACGTCCTGTTGGAAATTAATCCAGAGAAAACAAACTGTTTGTTGTAATCAGAACATCAATATAAAGAAGATGATAACAACTTTATAATATCTTTCCTTTTACAAATCTTGGAGAAGAAGAAAATAAGATATCACTGAAAAATAACATAAAATTGGAGGTGAGGTATGGAAAACCGAATCTCCTTAAGGCGATTAGTTACTGCCAATGGTACTCCATAGATTCACGAACTATGCCTCCCAAGATACAGCATCTCAAACCTCTTTGGATTAGCACTATGCAAACAGGACTCAGTCGAACCGTTCAATTGAACCAGCATACTCAGAAAAAATAGGAGAGTAGAAAAGTATATCAAAGCCTTTTGGAATCGAGTCGGGAAAATAAAACCAAAAAACCTAATGAAGCTCTATGCTCCTATCTATTTATAGAAATTTTTAGTTCATGTACAGAAGAGATACGTGAATTAAATAGATGCATGTATCCACAAAATTCATGAATCAAGAGATACATGAATTCAAGAGATTCATGAATCCAGAGATACGTGAATCCAGAGATTCGTGAATCCAGAGATTCGTGAACTCTATAAATACATGAACTAAAAGATACATAAATCTAGGAAATTCATGAATTCAATAGATACGTGAACATAAAAGTTGAGGAAATTCACGAATCCAAAAGAGATACATGAATAGAAAAACGTATCTTAATTTATTGGCTTTCATTGATCCATTGACCATAATTATAACCATAATTACAACAATCCCCCACATTAATGGATCAACAAAACATTTTTGACTCGAAGGAATCTGAGCATGCCTGTTGAAATACACCGCATCAAGATAGGTAGCTTTCGCTTTGAACCTTCTTTAGTGAAAGCCTATCGGACTTACTTAACTAGTTGATGGACTAAGCCTTGAATCGCCGAGTTGTTTGTGTAAGCCTAGACAATAAACTTCACACAGAGTATTTCCAATTCAAAATTGGTTCTCGGTTGTGTTCGTTCTTTCGGCCTTGAACCTCTCAGGATTCGTGCGTGCTTTAGAAAATCTAGCCTTTAAAGATTTTCATAGAGTCGGCGAGCTCCACACATATAGGTGCATTCCTATTAAAGATATCCTACCATATCTCACTTAGATGTTACATTCCAAGTTATAGGAATCATTAAACTCATAGCGTACCCTTCATAACGCTGTAGGAAAGCACTGTTGCATCATAGGAATGGGAGACAGTGCTTACACTAGAGTTTCCAAAATTTGCGTTGTCCTATTAAACCTAGTCCATGGGATCTCTAATCGCATAGGTTAGGTTTCTACCCTGGAATCTCTTTATTGGGTTAAGGCTTTTAAACCCATTCCCCTCGATGCGCAGTTTATCTGCTCTTTTGACAAACCTTTTGTCAGCGGAACCGCAATATTTTCCTTTGACTTTACAAAGTCTAAAGAAATAATTTCATTTGAGAGCAACTGCCTTACGGTATTGTGTCTACAACGAATGTGTCTAGACTTACCGTTATAAATCACATTATACACCCCCACACTTTTAGAGAATTGTAGGATAGCAACTTTCTATCCCATAACTCGTATGGAGTTTTACTTGGCATTTTGTGGAGTTTATTATTAAGAATATAATTTGTAGTTAAAACTGCCCCCCACAAGTTTTGAGGTAAACCTGAACTCAGAAGCATGGCGTTAGCCATCTCCTTTAATGTCCTGTTCAATCATTCAACAACTCCATTTTGTTGTGGAGTATAAGGTGCAGTCGTTTGGAGAATTATTCCAAAACTAGCACAAAACTCTTTGAAATTGATTGAACTGTATTCTCCTCCTCTATCAGACCTAAGCACTTTAATTCGTTTATCAAGTTGGTTTTCAACTTCATTTTTATACTTGACAAACAAGCTTATAGTCTCATCTTTGCTAGTTAGTAAATAAACATAGGAAAATCTAGTACACTCATCCACAAATGTGATGAAGTACTTCTTTCTGCATTTACTTTCTACAAACTTTAAATCACATAGATCATTATGGATTAATTGTAGAGATTTACTTGTTCTTTCAATGAATTTGAAAGGTTTCTTGGCAAACTTGGCATCAACACAAGTCTCACACTTGTAATGGGCATCCAACTCAAATCTTGGAATTAACCCCAAGTTTGCTATTCTCTTCATTGTACCATAGTTTACATGTCCTAATCTACCATGCCATAGATAAGGAGACACAATAGTGTAAACTGAAGACTTTTCTTTATTAATAGTCTTTGGGTACACATAATACGAGTTTACATCAATGACAACCACATTGGCTTTAAACAGGTCATTACATTGTGACATCCCAGATTTTCAACTCTGTTTTCTACTGAATAAATCGGGCATTTCATTGACGCGCCTATAGGGCTGTTCTTAGAGCTGATCACTCTTGAGATAACTAGCTTAGCTGGGGAAACAAATAAGGATTTTAAGGCAAATAGACTTGAGAATTCAACTAGGAATCGGCTTCTCGACCGTGTCTATCTTTAGAGACCATTGCAGCACAGTATAAAATCGATTTGAAATCAAAAATAGGCTAGTTCGACAGAGATGTGTGGCCAATCGTGGGCGACACCACTAAATTGGAAAATTCTCGTCGACCGGCACTAGACTGATTTTCTTATTGTTTTGGTACCCTGTGTCCATATTTGGATTCTCGGAATTTTCACGACAATCGAGAGTCGCCAATGGGTTCATTCTGGCTCGAAGAAAATCGATCACGAGTCATTTGCACTAAAAATGCCTGAAAGTTACCCAATAGCCTAGGTCACGCTAAAAACGCGTCGAATAGAAATTAATTGTGAATTCAAGTCCGATTTCAGAAATCGAAGATTCTGTCATGTCACAATAAATTCTAGGAGTGTCGACTCAGTCTCAGAAGATTTTTCAGAGATTCTGAGATTTTTTCGGAAAATCGTTCGAACGTTGCGGAGAATTAGCGGAAATTCGTACGGGCAAAATTAAGGGAAGTTTTGACTTCCAAGCCAAGCCCTCGAGTGTCGGGGACTTGCAGAAAATGGAATGGGATTTTTCTACATCAAAATTTGGACTTCAGTTTTGGGAATTTGTGGAAGAGATTGATGACAAAAAATTATGAAATTCGGAGTAAGGAAAATGGGTGCATTTTTGGCTTCAAAAAAATTGGATTGTTTGGTGATTTTACTTTGCAAGAAAGTATTATGGACAAGTAGGATAAGATTGGATTGCTTTTGGGGGACCAAGCATTCAATGGAGAGGATAGACCTTGTGGACTTCTTCCTTCGGCAGCCTCTCCTCACGTTCAGCCAGCTTGCCGACCTCATCTTCTCCATTTCACTTCCGATTTTGGACCGTGAAGCTCCCTCGCCGGCTGAGCCCAAACGCTAGCTCCTTGCTTGCTGTTCCACCATCGATCATCTCTCTCTGCCGTCCAAACTTCCACGCGTCCCCAGCAGCTTCTTTCGGGTCAACCAGTTGCGGTGAAGCTCCTTTCGTTGACCGTTGCACGCATCCGCATGCCCCTGCTCCACCTTCATCCGTTCTCCTTCAACGCCAGCAAAGCCCACGTTTCACCGAGTCTTCGTTTCGTCTGCAACGCCAGCACACCTCACGCCCAGTCAACACCAAGCTGGTTATTTGACTCCAATTCAAGCGGCCATCTCCACGGTTCTTCGTCCGCCAGCAGCTGCTTCCTTGAAGTGCGAACAATCCACGATCCAGCCCTGCAGCAACGTGCGAAGCCAGCAGCTGCCTCGCCCGTTTCTTCTCCCGCCCTTGTGTCTTCGGCCCAGCTTGCAATTTGCTCGGCCCAACAGTCCAGCGAATTCTCCTCGGTCCAATCGAAGTCTTCAAGCCCAGACCGGCCCATTTGAAGTCTAGCAAAGCCCACGAAATCAATTCAGAAAACCCAGCCCAAGTCTTAAGCTTGAAGCCCACGGAACCTTCTTGCCCAGCCCACTTTTAGTTCAGTTGCTCAGCCCAGTTTTTGTGGCCCAATTTCCAGTAAATAAATTGAAGCCCAGCAAGTTGTCAATTTCAGTGAGGCCCAGCAAATTCAGCCCATAGTCCAGTGACGTCCAACAAGTTCCTTTGAAGCCCAAGCCGCGAGGCAAGATCTTTGGGCCCGGCCTGAGGGTTCGTCGACGCCGTCGAAATTTTGGGATTCGGCCACCGTCGCGTCGCCGTCGCAGTGTTCCGCTCTTCGCTTTGGCAAGTGAGTTTTACTCATTAATGCTTTCTTAGTTTGCTAATTATGTTTAGGGGCTGTTTAGATTTATTTAATTAGGAATTAGGTGGTTAGTTAGATTAAATTAGAAATTTAATTATTCAATTATGCATGTTAGGTGGTTAGTTTGGATTAAGCGAGGCCTAAAGAATTTTTGCTATTTGTGTAGAAGGGTTTGGGAATTTTCCGAGTCCGTATTGGTATTTAATTTAATGATTTTGGCCTAGGTTAGTATTTTTAGAAATTATATTGAATTAATTAATTGATTTTCGAAATTAATTAATTATTATTTATTTTTTCGGAAATTCAACTGGGATGGCCAGTGACCGGGATTTTATGCTGATGATCGTGGCACTGTCCATTTATTTAATTGAGCTTTATATTGTGCTAAATTGGAACTATTGTGTTTATTTATTTAATTTTCGAAATTAATTATTTAATTAATTATTTTTCCGGAAATTCAACCGGGATGGTCGGTGATCGAAATTTCATCTTGATTGTCGTGGTGCAGTCCGTTTATTTATTTGAGCTTTGAATTGTGCTGAATTAAATTAAATGTGAAATTTTAGGATATATTCCTAAATGGTTGTTTTTGATTATTTGACTGGAAAATGATTGGATATCGATGGTCAGTACCAATAGTAAAGTGGTGATTAAGTATTGGCATCTAAAAGGGGCACGTGAGCTCGGTGATTGATCGTCACTTTGTGAACTAGTCCTAAAAGAATGCACATGTGCCCAACGTTTCGGTACGGCATCTAAAAGGACACGTGGGCTCGGTGATTTGATGCATCACTTTGGCTGACTTGGCGCCTAAGAGAAGGCACGTGGGCCCGGCATCGTAAAATAGGCACGTGGGCTCGGTGAATTGATGCATTACTTTGGTGAACTAGTACTAAGAGAATGCACGTGGGCCAGGCATCGTAAAAAGAGACACGTGGGCTCGGTGATTTGATCATCACTTTGTGAACTAGTGCCCAAGAGAATGCACGTGTGCTCGACAACTAGATATACGTTGTAGGGAATGTATGGTCTGTTTGATATGTAATCAACTAGGTCGATTGAACATTGCTTTAATATGATGTTGTGAATTGCTTGATTGAATGGAAATGACCGGTGAGTGGTCTTGTTTACTTGTAATCGACTAAGTCGATTGACCGAGATATCGGTCTTTGATGTGATTGCTAGGGTGCCTATTGAACTATGCTAATATGCAGGTGGAATTTGAGGCCAAGGTAAGTCCTCTGACTCATGTTGTGCATAGGCAACCCTAAGGTGTATTATTTTACTAATCGGGTCTTAAGGGGTAGAACTTATTGAGACGTTGTCTCATTGGTTATTGAATTTTCATTTCAGGTCCATAGATGCAGTAGACTTGGATTTTGAAGATCTCGAAAGTTCGGTGCAGTCTGCGAAAGGCTCCAATTGGAGTATGGAGGATGATGAAGAGGATGACGGGGACCGTAGTTCGTAGAACCACACTTCTACTTGTAGACCTTATTTTTAAGCTGGTTTAATGTGAATTAAAATTAATAGTTCACCTTGTATATAAGAGTGAAGGTTTTTAAGAGTTTGAAATTTAGTCCTACTGTTCTATCCCAATGTTTTATTATCTAGGGATTTTTAATTGCTTCCGCATGTGCATATGAAAATGAAAGGGTCGGCGATACGTTATGGGATATCGCAAATTTTTTATTGACCAAGGTGAGGGATGGGCGCATGCCGAGGATCGGGCGTGACAAGTACTCTTTCCCCACATACATCCCTCCTTTCGAAAGTACAAATTTGTCAGATTCAAATACAACTTTGAAACCCTTCTTGACAAGTATGGGGCCAGAAATTAGGTTTTTCCGAATCTCTGGTACGTGCAGCACATTCAGCATGGCAACCTCCTTGCCAGATGTAAACTTCAGGATCACCTTTCCTATTCCGGCAATCTTTGCTGACGCTGAGTTAGCCATATAAAGCTTCTCATCTTCTTCAGCCTTCTCATGAGATGAGAACATGTGTTTATCTGCACATATGTGATTTGTGGCTCCTATATCTAGCCACCAGCCATTAGTGTTCGACACTAGAGATGCTTCAGACATTACCATAGCAGACAATCTCTCAATATTGTCATGTTCTATCAAATTTAGTTGCTGGGCTGCACCATCGTTCTTGACTTTTTGGGCGCTTCTTGCAATCCTTAGCACGATGGCCGGGCTTGTTGCATATAAAACACGTCCCTTGGAATATCTGGAATTGTTCCTTCTGCTTGCCTTTTCTTGAAAATGCATCTTCCTTTTTCTATCTTGCTTGGATTTGGAAGAATCCACAACGTTTGCCTTTGGCTCAGAAGAAGGGTTTGCACTCCTTCTATTGTCCTCCTCGATTTTGAGGCGCAGAATGAGATCTTCAAGGCTCATCTCCTTCCATTTGTGCTTCAAATAATTTTTGAAGTCTGACCAACCTGGAGGCAGTTTCTCAATCATAGCCACCACTTGGAATGATTCACTAAGTATCATTCCCTCAGCAGAGATGTCACTCAGAATTAATTGCAATTCTTGAACCTGACTCATGACAGATTTAGAATCCACCATCTTGTAGTCCAAGAATTTGGCAACTACAAATTTCTTGGTGCCAGCGTCCTCAGTCTTGTATTTCTTCTCTAAGGACTCCCATAACTGTTTAGCAGATTCAATATTACAATAAACATTATAAAGAGAATTCACTAAACAATTTAGGATATAATTTCGGCATAAGAAGTCCCCATGCTTTCAAGCCTCCAACGCACTGAGCGTCATGACATCTTGCTCATCTGAACTAATTATCGGGCACACCTCTGATAAATATTTCGTCAGATTGAGCATGGTCAGATAGAAGAACATCTTCTGCTACCACTGTTTAAAGCCCACTCCGGTGAATTTCTTCGGTTTCTCATTAGCTGTAACTGGAGGTGTTGCCATCACAGTAGGCATAGTTCGTTGAACTACCCCTCTAGAAACGGAGCCAAAAGCCATTTGGCCTATCTTGTTATGAAAAATAGTCCTGGGCATACCAGTCGTATGACTTGTACCTGTACCATCAAAATTGGTGTTGGCCCAAGGGCCCATAGCATTGGCTGCTACAAATTCAGACCTCGAGGGTTGAACATCTTCCATAGCAACAATCGAATCGACCATAGGAACATCTCCCGAAACATTCGGGACATTGAAAGGCACTTGATTGTTGCCAGCCATCTCAATAATCTGACAATAACAACAAACAGTGAGTGAGATAATTGCCTTAAGATTGTTGGAAATTAATCTAGAGAAAACAAACTGTTTGTTGTAATCAGAACATCAATGTAAAGAAGATGATAACAACTTTATAATATCCTTCCTTTTACAAATCTCGGAGAAGAAGAAAATAAGATATCACTAAAAAATAACATAAAATTGGAGGTGAGGTACGGATAACCGAATCTCCTCAAGGCGATTAGTTCTGCCAATCTTTGCTCCGCGATTCACGAACTATGACTCCCAAGATACAGCACCTCGAACTTGTTTGGATTAGTACTATGCAAACAGGACTTAGTCGAACCGTTCAATTGAACCAGCACACTCAGAAAAAACAGGAGAGTAGAAAAGTATATCAAAGCCTTTTGGAATCGAGTTGGGAAAACCAAAACCAAAAAACCTAATGAAGCTCTATGCTCCTATCTATTTATAGAGATTTTTAGTTCATGTACAGAAGAGATACATGAATTAAATAGACGCATGTATCCACGAAATTCATGAATCAAGAGATATATGAATTCAAGAGATTCATGAATCCGGAGATACGTGAATTCAAGAGATTCGTGAACTCTATAAATACATGAACTAAAAGATACATGAATCTAGGAAATTCATGAATTCAATAGATACGTGATTATAAAAACGTATCTTAATTTATTGGCTTTCATTGATCCATTAACCATAATTATAACCATAATTACAACACGTCCCAGTCGAGATCGACGTGAATGACATGGTAGCGCGGTTGAAGGAGAAGATCCACAAGATCGAGGGCGTGCCTGTGGGCCACTTGGCACTCCAGGTGAATGGCGCGGAGTTGCAAGACCACTAGTCAGTCAGGGAGTGCGAGCTCTTGGACAATTCCAAGGTCGAGGTCTCCGTGAAACAATGTTCCCCGACTGCATTGGCCGCACCCGGCTCCTTCAAGAAGTTGAAGGTGATGGCGTCACCAAAGTGCAGGGCGAAGAGGATTGCGGTTGAGGTTAGCACATCAGACAATGTTGGGGAGCTGAGGAAGGAACTCCATAAGCTACAAAAGTCGGACCAATTACATCTGCCACAAGAAGGCTATTTCTTCCTATACAAGCAGAACTTGAGGGATGAAGGTAGGTCGTTTAGGTGGCACCATGTTAGCCAAGTAACACCATTGAGATCTTCAATGGAAGCGTTGCGGATGAATCATAGCTTCGTTTTTATTTGCCCCATTTTTAACGTCTATTCTAGTTATGTTCTCCCAATCTCTAGGATGTACACTTAAATTTTAGAAAATCCAAAACCTCAGCCACCATAATACACCGAGGCACCATCACCGTATTCGACCACAAACGACCTCAAATCCTAGTTTTAAAACCATTGATCTAAGCCTCTTCTCTCTCTCTCTCTCTCTCTCTCTCTCTCTCTCTCTCTCTCTCTCTCTCCCTCCCTCCCTCTCCCAACCCCTCCCCCACGGGTCCGTACCAATGAAAAGTCTAGAACACCGTCAATCATTCCCCTTTACCCTATCACATCTTCAGTAGAATGTGGGCCTTTAAAGGGCTTACATCCAAACGTCTGACCGGGGAACGGGGCAATGCTCGTCGATCTCCGGTGAAGAGGGTAGGCATGCCACGCTGTATGCATAGGGTTGCAATAACAAAGTGTGGCATCCAAAAATTTCATGACAACCCTTGGATACGCTATGAACCATCAATAGGTGATGGAAGTGCCATTGGGTTATGAATCAGCCATTGAATCAATGAAGTTAAACTAATTTAAGACCGGGCATTGTAATGGACAATTGTTTGGATGGAGATGTGTCTACAAGTGACCCAAGGATTTTATTAAGGTGCAAATTGATATAGAAATCTTATTCATGGGGGTGCACTTTATAAGTAGAATTTTATTGATTTAAATTACAAAGTTTTGTGACCTTATAAGCTGAAATTATGTGTTTATTTAATTGGGGATTAAATGGAATAGGAATAGGAGAGGGTGGGCTGATTTTTAGGCCCAAAGCCCGTCCAACCAGCCCACGCAGCCCCCATTCGACCGGCCCATGAAGGCCCAAGACCGGCCCAAAAACTGAAGCCCATTAACCTTGCATGAGAGAATTGACAAGTGGCTTAGGAGACTTACCAAGTGTCATCTTGCATGGGAAAAATGCCAAGTGGCTAAGGGGTTTGGCCAAGTGGCATTTGCATGCAATCTAATGATTTCAAATCATTGCAAGAGGAAAGAAAAGAGAGGGAGAGTGGGCGGAGTGAGCGAGAGAAAGAGAAAGGGAGAGAGAGTGGTCGTCGAGAGAAACAAAGGAAGAGGGAAAGAGAGGAAGCGGGCGTGCGAGAGGAAGGAGGAGGATCGTCCGCCTAACTCGCCGCCGTCCGTTCGTCGCCTTGCCCGCCGTCCTTGTTGCTGTTTGTGCTTAAGTTTAAGGCAAGTGAAGTCCTAAAACCTACTCTTTGTGTTGCTGTGTGTATGTGTAGTAGATGGGATGAGATTTCGGAGCTTTGAAGAGAGATTCGTTGGTCATGCATGCTGATTTCGGAAAGACCAGTCCGACCGTCCGCGAGTTTGTGTGTTGCATGTGACTTTTTAGTAGGAATGTTGCTTCGATTTCTTCATGAAAGTTGTAGATAACATCTTGAAGTATAACATAATAAAATTTGAGACAAAATGGACAAGTATTGAGGGGTAAAACCCTTTTTCTACGAAAACATTAGATCTGGAAACTGTTTTGTTGACCTTTTGGTGATTTCGTGTGTTGTATGTGACATTTTATTTGGAATTTCACTTCGACCCCTGCATGAAAGTTGTATAGAACATCTTTAAGAATAACATACTGAAATTTGAGATAAAAAGAACAAGTATTTCTTGGTGAAATGATTTTCCTTTGGAGAGACTAGATCTGGAATTCGTCGTGATGACCTTCAGTGGTTTCGTGGTCTGTAAAGTAACTTTTTGTTGAAATCACACTTTGATCTCTAACAAAAGTTGTAGTATACTTCTTGAGGTAGAACATATCAAAAATTTAGAGGAAATGAACGAAAATGGGTCGGTGAAACCGTTGTCTTTTGAAGAAACTGGATCTGGGAAAAAACGCTGCTTCGACCTAGTATGTTTTCGGGATTTTTATAGAATCATACAGTTAATATTTTATCGTGTGTCCTTAATTAAAGTTGTAGGTAATATTCTGAGGAACAACATACTGAAATTTCAGAGTAAATAGACCAGTAATGACCAAGGAAAGGATTTTTTCTTCAAGACGGGTAGATCTGGAAAACGATACCGAGAATAGGAAAAGTAAATCGATTTGATATTTTAATCCATAACGAATTAGACTACGATTTCTTCATGAAACTTGTACCTCTAGGTCTTAAATACAGCGTGTCCAAATTTCAGAATTTTCTGAGTTTATTTAACGGATTAATCGAAATTGTTTTCAAAAATATGCATGGATGATGTTAAAATCCTTTTTTCGGTGAATCATGGACCTGTACGTATTCTGTGAAGCCTTGTTTGATATGGTGTTCTTCACAAAATGTGTTTTCTTAGATCTTATCTACATTGTGGTAAATTTTCAAAATTTATTTCCATCGTTTGCTAATTTTCTAGCATTTTTCATTAATAGTACGCATTCTGTTTAAGCTGGAAATTGTTTTATTTACTGTTTATTGGATTTATTATGTAAATCATGATATCCTGGATTATTACTCGTGCAATGACATGATGACATCCATACATTTCGTATGACATCAAAGGATTGATGGATTTTCATGAATTCAATGAAGTTTTCAAAACTATTGCATCAAATGATACTTTTCCCAAGGCATATTATATGATTTTAAAAGGGGCTGTTGTCAAATCATTGGCATTGTTGCATCCAATGTGAAATTGAAAATGAGATGTATGGGAATATGCATTGTGGTGATGAGAAGGCCGTCAGAGGTGTGAGCCCACGATGCCCCGGGAGTGTCGGGATGCCCGGAATGTGGGGGTGCCGGATGCCCGGTGGCCTAGTGGCGTAATTCCGGAGGGTCCTCGGGAGTTTCGAGATGCCCGGTGGTATACGGTACGTAATTCCAGAGGGGGGGAATCCTGGTGGTATGTCGGTACGTAATTCCAAAAGCCCCAGAGGTTTGTGCCCGGGGGGATTCCTCGTGATGCTAGTTGGGATGCGAGATGCCCGGAATGTGGGGGGGCCGGATGCCCGGTTGTATTTTGAATACATGCCCAGAGGTTCCTCACGATGCCTGGTTGGATGCGAGCGATAAATTGTGGGATGCAAACATTGATCCCTGGAAAGAAAAACTGATGAGATCCTTGTGAAAGATAAGAATTGAAAATGAATCATGTGCATGGGTGTATGCATATGACATGATGCATGATCTGCTTATGAAAGTTAATTAATGCTATTTGATATTGAAAATGCGATCATGAAGGCATGAATGGATCTCATGGTGATGTACGCTTGATAGCATGGATGATATGAATCATGGTGATATATGCACATATGGCATGGTGATATATGCATGAATGCTTGATGACGAGTGTATGGTGGTATGTGCACATATGGCATGGTGATATATGCATGAATGCTTGATGATGAGTGCATGATGATATATGCACATATGGTATGATGACATATGCATGGCTGCAAGGTAAGTTATGCTTGAATGCATGAATGATACGTGCTTTGTTATGATGCATTGATTGTTCTGTGTGACGCAATGAGTAGTTTGGTGGATCTTTACTGCTTTGAGTGGTTGTACTCACCCCTTTTGGGGATTAACATTTCAGACTAGATAAGATTCCTCTGCTGCCACTGCCACCAGTAGATGGATCAAGTGGTTGGATATGACCGCGAGGAGGAGGATAGCAAAGGAAGGAACTTTTGGACGCCGACATTGATCGATGGACTTTAAGTATACGACTGTTGGAGGAGATGTCGGTCATCTTTTGAAGTATAGCCAAGTATAAAAGACTACGGCATTTTGATGTACCGATGAATGATGTCCATCTGGTTTAAGTAAATAAAAGTGTTTGGCTTTTACCTATAAATGTTTAGTTGGTGTGCATCGTTTTCTGAATATAGGGAAGGGAGTTGTTGGATATGCTTCCGCCATATGAATTGCGCAAGGGACCGATCTAAAAGATGTAAACCCCCAAGATTGATAGACCTTTAGGTCAAGTAAGAGAATGGAAATCGAACTGTGGCGACCCTAACGGTTCGGGGGCCGTAGAGGGGTGCCACACAAAGTGAGGGATATCCTGGAGAAATGTCGTTGTTGCTCTCTTCCCTGCCAAGTTCACTACACACCAAACCTATAGGGGAGGATTTGCTTCAATCTAGCTTCGATTGTGTTTGTTTAGTGTATATACACATTTCACTTTTAGATTCTACAAGTTACCCACTACCCACCCTCCCAAAAAGTAAAGGGTGTATATGTAGGTTCACTTCTATTCAATCTTGACCCTTAAAACACGAGTTCACTCTTCCCCACCAGCTGTAAAATGTCCATGAATGGGATTGATATCACACATGGCAATTGTTTGGTTTAGGTTAGGTTATCCAGTTTTTCAATATGAAAGTTAGGAGAAGAGTCTTGTGAACCTCAAAGCTTGCTGATGAAGTTGCTTCTAGCCTTGATCTTAGTACGGCTGGACATTTTCCACCTTTTTCCTGAAGTAGCGTTTCCGTTCTCTTTCCTCGGCCAACCCCTCTTATCGGATTCTTTTGTTATTGGTAGGATCCCTATCATCTCTATTCAACAAAGAAAAGAGGACCACTATCTTGGGTCCATACTTAAAGGAAATTGAGGCTTAGACAGTTGGTGCGAGTTTCGTTTCAGGCACATCAACTATGAGTTTTGGTTCTAGGGTTAGCCTTTCCTTTTGGCTGAGTTAACTTTTTTTAATGCATCTTTGCCGCGTAAGTCGTTTTGCCAATTTGGAACTATATAGAAACATGAATTACTTCTTCTGCTTCTACGGTTTCCATCGAAGGTGCATAGAGCAGCTTCATTACTAAGTGGTCTTTCCTCAATTAGCATAGTTTATTTGCAAATCAAATGATTTTAGAAGATGAACTAATCCCTTGTGCCCGAGGTAGATGGGAAGCACCAGTAATGTGGATTCAATCCAAGGTCATCCCAGAAAATGGAGCTACGTCCTTTACGTGACATCCAGATTTTCGAGTTCTGATTTCGATTAGATAAATTGGACATTTCATCGATGTGACTATAGTGTTGTTCTCTGAGTTGGCCAATCACAAGATAACTAGACTAGCTGGGTAAGCTATTAAGAACTTTAAGGCAAATAGACTTGAGAATTCGACCAGGAATCGACTTCTCGACCGAGCTCATCTTTAGAGGCCGTTGCGGCACGGTATAAAATCAATTTAAAATCATAGATAGGTTGGGTCGACAAAGATGTGTAGCCAATCGTGGGTGACACCACTAGATTTGAAAATTCTCGTCGACCGGCACTAGACTGATTTTCTTATTATTTTGGTACCCTGTGTCCGTGTTTGAATCTTCGAGATTTTCACGACAACCGAGAGTCGCCAATGCGTCGAGTGGGTTCATCGTGGCTCGAAGAAAATCGTCCACGGGTCATTTGTCCTACAAAGTTCTAAAAACTACCCGATAGCCTAGGTCACGCTAAAAACACGTCCGAGTGAAATTAACCGCCAATCTAAGTCCAATTTCAGAAATTTGAAGTTCTATCACGTCACGGGTCATTTTAGGAACGTCGACTCAGTCTCAGAAGATTTTTCTGACAACCGAGACTTTTTGGGAAAAAGTTGAGTTAGGGCCATTTTTATCAGAATTTGTAGAGGACCGTTTTTGATCGCATCCTTGGGTTGCAAGTTGGATTATATGAGGGGAAAAGTCATGAAATGGGCAAGGATACCTTGATGGGTTTATTTAGGCTTCAAATGAAAATGTTTGTTGAGAAGTGAACAAATTTGAGTAAGGTTGAAGAGAGAAAAATAGCAAATTCGTATGCCACGTTTACCCAACACTTTACACTACCTAAATGCTTCTAGAAGGGGGCATATTTGTCAAAACCAGGGTGGGTGGATGATAGCTGGGATGGTGGGGGCCAAAGAGAGAGAGAACTGGTTGTTCTCTTTCCTCCCTTCTCTCTCACGTCGCTGCCTTTCTTCCCCATCTTCATCTTCGGTTTGTTGGACACCATGGAAGCCGAAGACCGAGAAGACCGAGCTGCCGTCGCCGCTTCTCGTCGCCGTCATCGCCCACCGAAGCCGGAGCCACCGCCGGCGCTCCGCGGCCGCCCGCGCGCCCTTCGCCCCTCTCTCTTCCTCATCCCCTTTTTGCTGTTCGAAACCTGCAAGTTGAAGAACAGAAACGAAAGTAGCTCGCCTGGGTTCGGAGCAGCAGCCGACATCGCCGGGAGCCGCGACATGCCGCCTCGCCGCCGTTTGCCTCACGCTCGCCCGCCGTGTGCCGTCTGCCCCTGCCCGATCGAGCTGTTGTCCAGCCTCCGTTCTGCCTCGGTTCAGCCCCGTTCGGCCACCTCGGCTGCCGCTCGACCACCGTCGGCCTCACCGGAGCTCCGCCTCACCCTCCGCCGCCCTTGCTCGCCTCAACCGGCCTCGGATCCTCCCCAATCAGCAGCGAACGGAGAGGACAGAAAATGGGTATCACAGTGGGGTTTTGGCCCGTTTTGGTCGTCTTCCCGAGCCCGGATGCTTGGCCCGCCTTGAGGAAAGTCGATCCTCGCGTCGATCTTGTCATTTTGAACCGGGATGGTCGACACTCAAAATTTCGTGCCGATCGGCTGCTTTGTGTATTTAGAATTGGAATTTCCTGAGTGGATAATGCAAATTGAGTGTTGATTGTGAAAAGTATGGATTTTATTCAGAAAATCCCAGGTGTCGGGTTTGGTACAAAAATTGAATTTTTAAGGATTACTATTGTAATGGGAGTATTTGAGTGAAATGCAAAGTGTCCGGGGTCGTATTGAATTGTCGTGTGCTGGTTGAAAGACTCGGCCGCAGTAGTGGCTAGGCCAATTGGACCTATGTTCTTTTGGAAACGCCGTCAACATAATGATGAGGCTCGGGTGGCAGTAGAGGCTAGGCCAACTGGACCTATGCTCCTTCGGGAACGTCGTCGACGTAGTGACGAAGCCGCGCTCCAAGGGGGGAGGCGATGCCTAGCATTAATGTCAGTAGATAGCCGAACTGCGAGTAGGCTATGCCTTCTCGTGGCAATGATCAATTGGAACTTGTGTGGAGTGTGGTTACCGATTATATTGAAAATTGCTCGGTGGAGCCGTGATTATCACCTATAAATAAGTTGTGTCCTAAGAACCGTGAGTCATAATTGAGTTGTGAGTTGGAATAGTTGAAATGACCTAGAAATGGTCCGGCTGACATGTAATCGACTAAGTTGATTGATCTTTGCTTTGATATGATGTTATGAATTGATTGATTGAATGGAAATGACCGTGAGTGGTCTTGTTGGCGTGTAACTGACTAGGTCGATTTGATCAATGCATCGATCAGTGATGTGATTGCTTGGGTGCCTATTTGATCTGTGCTAATATGCAGGTGGAATCTGAGGCCAAGGTAAGTCCTCTGACTCATGTTATGCATAGGCAACCCTAAGGTGTATTGGTTTACTAATCAAGTCTTAGGGGGTAGAACTTGCTGAGACGCAGTCTCATTGGTTATTGAATAACCATTTAAGGTCCCTAGATGCAATAGACTTGGATGTTGAAAATCTCGAAAGTCCGGTGCAGTCTGCTAAATGCTCCAGTTGGAGTGTGGAGGATGATGAAGAGGAGGACAGGGACCCGTAGCTTGTAGAACCCCACTTCTACTTGTAGACCTTGTTTTAAACTTAATTAATGTGAATTGGACTTAATAGTTCACCTTGGATATTTATATGTACACTGGTTTGTAATGCATATAAGGGTGAAGGTAGTCCTATTGTTCTATCCTAATGTTTTATTGTCTGGGGATTTATTATATGCTTCCGCAATGCGTATTAAAATGAAAGGGTCGGCGATACGCCTGAGATATCGCAAATTTTTAATCAACCAAAGTGAGGGATGGGCACATGCCCGAGGATCGTGGCGTGACACTTTACCTTGAATTGATAAGTAAGATTGCGAGGCCACATTCTTTTTCTCTTTTGCTAGAATGTGGAGGAACGAGAGACTAGGAACCGCTCCCGTTGCTTACTCAGTAAAGCTTGGCCTCCGCTTCCTCTCTACATCGCATATGCACCTTCTCACAGTTAAAGAATATTTATGTTCCTATTTGGTTGAGCGTTTATTATAGGGAAAATTGTCCAGAAAATCTTGATTCTATCGTACAACAGCTAATTTAATTATAGACTTTTCAATTTTACCAATTCAGTCATAAACCTTTTGACAACTTGCCAATTTTTTTATAATTTTTTTTTGTTTTGTTTGAATTTTTATCTTTATTTATTCTTTTCCTTTTTATTCCTAGATTGGGCAAAAGCCACCTCGCTAATGATGGGTGAGGCCACGAAGGCCCTTGCTTGGTGTGGCCGTGAAGGCCCTGGAAGAAGGCCTTGGAAGAAGGCCTTGGAAGAAGGCCATCACAACCTCATTGGACGTAGCTGAGGCCGTAAAGGCCCTCACTAGATCTAAGTGAGGCAGCCTCACCTGTGGCTACCCAAACTCAACAAGGGTCATCGCAACTTTGCCCTTGGCCAATGAGGCCGCGATAGCCTCACCTAGGGCCTTTGCTAACAAGGGCAAGGCGGCCTTCGCTAGGTCTGGGGGAGGGTTCGTAGCTAACAAGGATATATATATTTAAAAAACAAAAAACAAAAATAATTCAAAAAAATAAATTAAAAAAAGAAAAAACCATGTAAGATGATTTGCCAAAATGGCACTAAAATGATTGATTTTATTCCAAGAGTGAATATATACTTACTTTAAAACAAACCATTATAAACTTTTTGTGCAATCTCCTCTATTTTTAACCTTTTGTTTGCTATTTTTCAGACTTTGGTACACTAGTGAATATCATCACATCGTTGTCAACATTCAAATTCAAAACTTTTGTGTTTTGGTGAAAATCATACACATATACAGATTACACTTGAGTCTAACAATTCTTGTCTTGACTTTTTTTTTTTTTTTTTTTTTTTTTTTTTGCCACTTATTGTAAAATCACCTATTCACCCCCTTGAAGGTGATACTACTAGCTATAACAAAGAGGAAATTTGAAATGCAAATCTATGTTACTTACTCATTAAGCAATGAGCAATTCCTTCATATCTTTCTCTTTCAAAGGTAGAATGTTCTTTGTAGCGAGAGTTTCAAGCCCCTTCTCGCTAAGATGACTAAGTCTCATATGCCATATTTCAATTAAAGAGTCCTCCATGGCATTTATCTCCTCCTTTTATCAACTTAGTTTGCATGGTCTTGGGTGAAAGTGTTTTTGCCCTTAGCCACCACCATTGAACCTTTGATAAATGTCCATCATGAAATGAGGCTACAGAAATAATAAATCAGCTAGAGTCTTGATATAAAGGTTTGCACAAGCATTGTTTGTGACATCCTGGATTTTTAATCATGTTTTCAATTGAATAAATCGGGCATTTCATCGATGCGCCTATAGTGCTATTCTCAGAGCCGATCACTCGTGAGATAACTAGACTATTTGGGGAAGTCATTAAGAGATTTTAATGCAATGGACTTTAAAATTCGACTAGAAATCGATTGCTCGACCATGCTAGTCTGCAAGGGTCATTATGGCATTGTCAAAATCGATAAGAGATCAGGGATAAGTCGATTCGATTGAGATGTGTGATCAAAGTGTGGGTGATTCAACCCAATAGCAAAATTCTCGTCGATCGGCACTAAACCGATTTTCTATCATTTTGGATACCTTGTGCCCGTAATAGAAACCTTGAGATTTTCACGATCACCGAGAGTTGCCGATGTGTCGAAGTGGTATAGTGTGACTCGAAGAAAATCAACCACGGGTCAATTGCATTAAAAATTTCTGAAAGCTACCAAGTAGCCTAAGTCACGCTAAAATCGCGCTAGATTGAAATAAACCGCGAATTTGAATCCGATTAAGTTCCGTCATGTCACAAATCATTTTAGGAACATCGACTCGCCTTCCGAAGATTTTTCTGCAAACCGAGACTTTTTGGGAAAAAGTCGAGGTAGGGTTGTTTTTGTCCAGAAATTGTCGGGGACCCTTTTTGATCGCGCAATTGGGATACACGTGGAATCAATTGGTTAGGAAAAATACCAAATTGATTGAGGACTCGACAACGGGATTTATGGGAGCCGAATTGAATTGATTTGAGAACCAATTGGTGTCCAATTTGAGGGGAAATCTTGCAAAATTCGTAGGCCCCCACCACCTATGGCTTTTGGACCATTTCAAGAGTGCAAAGAGGAGCCTTGGTGGCTGAATTTGGTCCATGGAAGGCAGCTAGTGGTGGAGGATGGTCAAGTGGACCAATAGATGAGGATAAAAGCTTGGTGGCCCCCTTGTCCCCTTATCTCTCCCTCTTTCTCCCTCAACCAGCTGCTTTCACCATTGTTGAGGCTTAGAGAAAGCTTGGAAAACCATAGGAGTCAGCCAGCAAGCCAGCCGAAGCTCCCTCTTGCCCGCACGCCCACCGGAACGCCGTCGCAAGCCAACCGAAGCCAGCCGCTGGTCCACTCGCCCTCACGCGCTAGTCCGCTTGTACAGTCCATCTGCACTGCTATTCCAGCAAGCTCTGGTCGCCGTCCAGCCGTGCCACCACCACTATACACCGCTGGACCTCCATCGAAGCCCCGCCGCCACCTCTCCTCACCCGCCTGGCCTTTTTCAGCCTTTTCCAATGTCGGTTCCAACTAGTTCGGTCTAAGAACAGAAGCTGAAGATAGCATGGTTTTGGAGTCTTAAAGGCCCGTTTTGTGACCCCTCCGGACCCAACTTGGTGTCGCCGTGGGCTTGTCTTTCGCTCACCGTCGCGTCGCCGTCGCCGTGGACTCACCGGACCGCTAAACCGATGAGTTTGGTCACTAAACCTTACTTAGTGGGTTAATTATGCTTAAGGGTTGTTTAGGTTAGCTTAAGTATAGATTAGTGATAATCTAGGATGGTTAGATTAGCCTTAGAATGGATTAGTGTAATTTAATTAGTGAGATTTGTACAATTGATGATGGATTAGTCGAATCCAGTGGAGTTCCTGCAGTTTTGGTTTATGGACCCTCTCCGCTTGCCATTTTTGTATATCGAAATGGGTTACGAATTTGAGGTTGATGTCTTCTTGATAAATGTTTTAGACATCCTCAGCTACAACATATATGTTTATCAAGATTTTTAGAGACTTAAAGGAATGAGATATCAGCTTCGCCATTTGCAAATAGAGCCTCAATTTTTGCTGAAACTAGTGGCCTTCTAGGATTCTAGGGGTTGTTATAAACTCTTAGGGTTCGAATTTCAAAATGGTTTCTTCACAAAAGTTATTTTTCATCTCTTCTAGTTTAACATAGTCAAATTTCAGATCAAATGAACATGTTTTGGAGCTCGAACCAAATTGATTTAGGAAAACAAACTTTTTGAAAACAGACCCCGTTTTGGTGATGAATTGAGTGATTTACTGGGCCGAATCTAGAAGGATCTGGGTTAAGGTCTCTTCACAAAAAATGTTCCTTTATGTGTCTGTTACAACGTATTCAAATTTGAGAATTTTATGAGTTCTTTCGTGTAGGTTTCTGGAATTAAACTTAGAGACGCGCGAGTGGCCCAGTTTCTGCCAAATAGGACCGATTATGATTTTGTGGTTGATCTTGACACTATGCTTGCTAAATAAGGTGTATTTAGTGATGTTGTGGACTGGTGGCATGCTGAGAACTTATGTGTGAGGTCATGAGATGGATTGCTCTATGTTGGTGGGTTTGTGACATGCCTAGGGATTATGCTTGATGATCGTGTGAAGGTTAAGAGACCTGTCCCCGGCGTGTGTCGGTGGACATTAAAAGTTAAGAGAGCTTGTCCCCGGTGCGTGTCTGTGGACGTTAAAAGTTAAGAGAATCCGTCCCCAGTGTGTGTTGGTGGACGTTAATAGTTAAAAGAAACCGTCCCTAGCGTGTGTTGGTGGATGTTAGTAGTTATTATTCTTCCCCGGCGTGTGTCGGTGGATTTTATTCTTCCCGGCGTGTGTCAGTAGTTATTACTCTTCCCCGGCATATGTCGGTAGATTTTACCCTTTTCCCGACGTGTGTCGGTAGTTATTGTTCATCCCCGGTGTGGGTAGTAATAATTAATTAATTAGAATGCATGTTGAGTTGAATGGATAGAGCATCGGCGTGTGTCGGGTAAAATTGCTCGTGTGGGTAGTATTAATTTGATTAATTGGAACGCATGTTGAGTTGAGTTGATGGATCGGCGTGTGTCGATAATTCTTGCTTTGATGTGTATTGGTAGTTCTTGCTCGTGTGAGCAGTGATTTAATTATAAGTCTTGCTTTGATGTGTATTTGGTAGTTCTTGCTCATGTGAGAAGGGATTAAATTGTGATTCTTGCTCATGTGAGAAGGGATTAACTTGTGATTCTTGCTCTTGTGAGTAATGATTGGTTTGGACGTTCTAAATTGATGTGTGAATTTGCTATATACACATGGTTGTGATAAGAACTAAGGAACTGAGGCCAAGGTAAGCCTCTGTGATTGTATGATTGTGCGATGAAGACGTCTTAGGCTTATTACCCTCCTAATCGGGGTTTAGAGTGTGAACTCGCTGAGATTTATATCTCACCTCGTCGTGGGCTTCATTTTTCAGGACCGTAGGGTGGAAGACCTGGAGCCGAGTTGAGGGGATTTGAAGTGTAGGTCAGATAGGGCAGCTTCTTTTTAAGAGTCAATCATTTGAAGTCTTGTGGCTGTAGACTTTTATATTTGACTCGGTGTGTATTTAAAAGCATGCTTGTTTGAAATTTTGTTGTCCTGCTTTTCTGTCCTGAGATGATTACTGTCAGGGGATTTATTATTCGCTTCCGCATGTGCAATAAAATGAAAGGATCGACGACTCGTCCTGAGAAGTCTCAAAATTTTATCGACCACTGAGGGATGGGCATGCGTTCGAGGATCGAGGCATGACATCGTTAGATGAATACAACATTGTCATCGGATGCAACTGTCATTGTAATTTGCTTTTCTTCTTTCTTTCCTTCTCCGTTTCTATCTTGCGATTAAAATCTCTTTGTAAACTTGCATTTTCTAGCATCATGTCCCATCTTGCTGCAATTATATCAATTCAAGTTTCAGTGCATCCAAGTTATTTATTGCCATGCCCAATGTATCCCAATTGTTAGGAAAAGTACCAAGCAATAAACAAACTCACAACTCATCTCCAAAATAAATTTCCAAATTTGTCAACTAATTCACGACATCTTGAAATTCACTCAAATGCTCTGACATATTGCTTCCTTCCTTGTACCACAAGTTTACATGCCTTTTAACTAGGGAAAATTACCAAAAATCCTAAACTCATTACAATTTTTCCAAATCAATCCTAAACCTTTTCTTTCTTTCTTTTGGCTGGCTAGCACCAACGTGGGACGCCGGCTGGCACTAGCAAAAGATTTTTTTAATAATATATTTTTTTGAATTTTTTATTTTCTCTTTTTTTTCTCCTCCCTCCTTCTTTTTCTTACTCTGGCAACTGACCATAGGAGAGGGCCGATCATCAAACTAATGCGGCCAGGTAGTGGCGAGCTTGCCTTGCCATCGATGGGCAAGGGCAAGCTTAACCAACCGCTAGCGAGGCAAGCCCTCACCAATGGATCGGCGAGCTTAATCTCGCCATCATTGGGCGAGGGTGAGCTTACCCAACCACTGGCAAGGCAAGCCCTCGCCCAATCTAGTGAGGGCTCGCCTCACCTAGCAATGGCGAGGTGAGCCCTCGCTAGATCTAGGTAAGGTCAGCCTCACCCAGTGATGGCAAGGTCGAGCTTGCCCTTACCCAACAATGGCGAGGCGAGCTCGTCACTAGCCAACCATGTCAATCCAATGATCTGGCCCTCCCCCTTTGGCCGATCGCCAACGTAAGAGGAAGAAGAGAGGAGGAAAAAAAAAGATAGAGAGAGCGATAGGAAAAATTAACAATTTTTTTTAAAATAAAATATTATTAAAAAATCTTTCGTTGGCAACGGTCGGCGTCACGTCAAGCACCAACCGGCCAAATTTGGCCGGATGAACTAAATTAACACAACTATAAGAGATTTAGGACTGAATTGGCAAAAAAAAAAGTTTTATGACTGATTTGGAAAATTTATAATAGATTTGAGACTTTTTTGATAAATTTCCCCTTCAACGAAAAATGCTTATTTTGTGTTCTCTTGTAGAGATTTTGTAATTTCCTTCACAATGTTTCAGCATTTGTTTTTTAAGCAACATGAAAAAAAAAACCATTATCATCAATCCATTATCAAATAAATCCGACCATTTTTTGATTCATGTGCTCCCATTCTTTATCTTCCTTCTCTTTTAGCCCCATCACTATCGATGGGATCATACAAATCTTTATAATATAATATGTCTTCCATTCAAGACTTCTTAATAGAGTAATTCAAGGCATTTAACTTAAATATGATGCCTCTAGTTTCCTTCATTTAACACTAGCTCTATTTCACCACCCAAGTCGAATATTTGTCTATTTTGGCATGTGAACTGGTCTCTAATTTGGGCCAACAGAGCCATATACAATCTTAGCATTAAAAAGAAATAATAATTTTGACCAAAAAAAAAAATTATTAGAAAAAAAGAGCTAGTATTTTCTCAGCCAATATTAGTGAAGGCCAGTTCAACGAGCGTAGAGTTTTAGAATTTTACCTTATCTTTTCCCCCCTGAAAATACTGATATATATAACCAAAACCAATATTATGCTCAGCACCATCTTCCGGCACATATGCACCTCGTTACATTTAAGAACATGTATTTATGTTCTTGTTTGGTCCGGAGCGTTCATCATATGAAAAACAAAGATCGGTTGTGCCTTCAAAGACCCGACTCAGAAGGAAGTTTGGTGTAGTTTTCCATGGCCAAAGGGTCGTCGGTTGCAGCAAATTCACCATTCCATGGGATAATCAAGTCAATGAACAAAGGTAATGCTGGGCAAGACATTCAAGCAATCGAGCAAGAAGAGAAATGAAGAACCTTGAGAAGTTTAAGAAGCCCAGCAAAAAAGCTAATCGCTGCAACAGCCGAAGGAAGAAGAAAGCACCACCATCTCAACACAAGCATCCACGAAGAGAGACCAATGCACAGACGATAGATAGGATAATAGACTATTTATTCCATTGAAACTAGGATTTATTCACAAGCCCCACACGATCAGGAACCCATCGGCCCTGATTTCACACAAACACTTTCAAAGAAATTCATTCATAACAACCCTCGTTTATACAGACACCAAGTTTCAAGCGGACACAACCACTTAGAATCCACCATGAAGACAGAGCACGAGGTGAAGGGTCGACTCCTTCTGGATGTTGTAGTCCGCCAGGGTGCAGCCGCTGGTCTGGGGGAACGCCTTCCTTGTCCTGGATCTTAGGCTTGACGTTGTTGATCGTTCGGAGCTCTCAACCTCCAGAGTGATGGTCTTGCCGGTGAGGGTCTTGACAAAGATCTGCATGTCTCCCCTGAGCCTCAGCACGAGGTAGAGGGACGACTCCTTTTGGATGTTGTAGTCGGCGAGGGTGCGGCCGTCCTCCAGCTACTTTCCAGCGAAGATGAGATGCTACTGGTCTGGTGGGATCCCTTCCTTGTCCTGGATCTTGGCATTGACGTTGTCAATGCTGTCGGAGCTCTCCACCTCGAGGGTGATCGTCTGGCCGGTCAAGGTCTTGACGAAGATCTGCATGCCTTTACGGAGAGACGGAGGATGAGGCGGAGGGTCGACACCTTCTGTAGGTTGTAGTCGGCTAGTGTACCGCCATCCTCGAGCTGCTTGCCGGGGAAGATGAGACATTGCTGGTCCGGAGGGATGCCCTCCGTGTCCTGGATCTTGGCCTTCACGTTGTCGATGGTTTCGGAGCTCTCGACCTCGAGGGTAGTGGTCTTGCCAGTGAGGGTCTTGACGAAGATCTGCATGCCTCCGCAGAGCCTAAGCACAAGGTGGAGGGTGGACTCCTTTTGGATGTTGTAATCGGCAAGGGTGCAGCCATCCTCGAGCTGCTTGCCGGCAAAGATCAGACGCTGCTGATCCAGCGGGATGCCTTCCTTGTCCTGGATCTTGGCCTTGACGTTGTCGATGGTTTCGGAGCTGCCCAATGAGGGTCTTGACGAAGATCTGCATCTGCAAAGCCAACAAAACACGAATTTGAGCCTTCCTTTCGACCGTGGGAACTAAGAAATCAAGAATATACCAAGAACAAGAAACGAGAACCAGAATCAAGATCAACAGATCGGGAAAAACCCATTCCCAATGAACGACGGAAAGATCAGAGATCGAGAAGCCTACCTTGAGAGAATTCGCTAGGGCTTGGAAAGAGAGAGAGAGATGAGACACATAATACCAACTAAAGAGTTGTCGTATTGGACTGGTGCCGTGGTAAAAACGATCTTCTTTGGGAGAACCTTTTCCCTTAGAATACGAAGCGGAACATGTTGCATAAGTGGATGTACACTAATAATAATGTCAGGTTGGTACTTCATTAGCCCTTTGGCAACCTGTCTGCAAACAAGGAACAGGATAAGATGAGTATTCATCATCGTCATGACATAGCCACAAAAGACCATATAATTAAATCAATATAAACACCTCTCTAACATTATGCGTGCATCCGAAATTAAAACAAATGTTTTGCCATAAAACATAACTGCTTGATCACCAAGCATATCTGATTATCGTTCTTCTCTTCTTTAAGATGGTTTGAACAGGTTTCCCTTGACATTCCAAGTCAAATAGGACTCCGCATTTGTGACAAGTGATCTGGAGATCTGCCTTTGTTTACCATAATGCAGCCACAATTCAAGTTTAACTTGCAGCGAATGATCCTATCAACTGACTGGGCAGGCTCTAAAAGTAATTAACCTTGTCATCTTTAATTCTTAAAACTTGAAGAATTAGATATAAAGGATAGGGAAGAGCGCCACTATTGGCTGAAGCAACAAGTTGCAAGTCTTCGAAGAAAGATGGTCAAAATTAATTTATCAATAAAAGAGAATCCTCCAATTGTCCATCTCATGAGATTACCCAAATAAACTAGTGCTGGTTCGGATAAATCTATTCTACTTTTGCGGATAAATGCAGCAGTAAAGTTCAGTTTATAATGCATGTTGCATAAACAACTCAGATGAAATTGGAGAGGAGAATATATGGGAAAACTATGATGCCTTACTTCTAGGAAGCAAAAGAGTAAGATTAGGAATATTAATGACAAAACAAATTCTGCTAAAAGAATGTCATTTATATATCATAGTGTGCCTACACATGAATTCAACATGGTAAACATTCTTTTTTTGTCTATATTACCCTAATTCTCAACTCTTTCTCAAACTTTTACCCTGCTTTTGAAGTCGAACCCATGCCTAAAACTAAACGTCCCTACCCCAAGATGGTCAAAATTAATGGATCAATCCAAGAGAATCCTCCAATTGTCCATCTCATGAAATTACCCAGACAAACTAGTGCTGGTTCGAATAAATCTATCCTAGTCTTGCGGATAAATGCAGCTGTAAAGTTTAATATATAATGCATGCCACACAAATAACTCAGATGAAATTGGAGATTAGAATATATAGGAAAAGTACGATCCCTTACTTCTAGGAAGCAAAATAGTAAGACTAGGAGAATTAATGACAAAACAAATTCTACTAAAAGAATGCCATCCATTTATCGTAGTGTGCCTATACATGAAGTCAATGTGGTAAACATTTTTTTTTTTTTTTTGCTACTCTAATTCTCAAATTACTCTCAGACTTTTATCATGCCTCATTACAAAATGTGACATTCTAATTCACACTTAAAACTAAACGTCCTCACCCCAAAGATGTTCAACATTAATTGATCAATCAAAGAGAATACTTCAATTGTCCATCTCATGAGAAATAAACTAGTGCTGGTTTAGATGAATCTATTCTACTCTTGCGGGTAAATGCAGTAGCAAAGTTCAATTTATAATGCATCTTGCATAAACAACTCAGATGAAATTGGAGAGAAGAGAATATAGGAAACTACGATGCTTTACTTATAAGAAGCAAAAGAGTAAGACTAGGAGAATTAATGACAAAACAAATTCTGCTAAAAGAATGTCATTTTTATATCACAGTGTGCCTACACATGAATTCAATGTGGTAAACATATTGATTGTCGTATTTGCAGAAAATACACCAACGGAAACTCGAGGTACTTACGTAAAAGCAAAAGCTTGCAAGGCCGTAGTTACTAGTTCTACTCCTAGTACATCTAGATTTGGGCTTTTAATAAGTATGAACAATATCCGTAGATGCCTAGCAATAGTGAGACCAAAGGCTCAACAAGAGTAAGTGTGATTAAGCGAGATAAAGTTTTTTTTTTTTTTTGTTAATCCTATTCTAACTCTCATTTCACTCTTAGACTTTTGCATACTTCTTTGCAAAGTGTAAGAGTTGAACCCACACCTAAATTAAACATTCTCACAAATGGAAAGTTGCGGTAATTTAGAATCATGACAACCTTACTTTACATTCCTTCAGCAACTACTATACTCCAATCAAAATGAATCTCATGTGTATGCTAAACTCCCACGATATATTAGCCATTAATATCTATCAACACTTCCCAATAATAACTTAATCCAAATAAAGTCAGGTAATCATTGCAAGCAGAATTAAATTTAACATAATTCAGCCACAAATTCTAACTTGCAGCAAATGATCCTATCAACTGACAGGACGGGCTCAAAAAGTAATTGACCTTGTCATCATTAATTCTTAAAACTTTCACAACTAGCTATAAAGGATAGAGAAGAGCTCCACCATTGGCTGAAGCAACAAGTTGCAAGTCTTCGAAGAAAGATGGTCAAAATATTATTGATCAATCAAAGAGAATCCTCCAATTGTCCATCTCATGAAATTACCCAAATAAACTAGTGCTGGTTCGGATGAATCTATCCTACTCTTGCGTATAAATGCAGCAGTAAAGTTCAATTTATAATGTATCTTGCATAAGCAACTCAAAGGAGATTGGAGAGAAGAGGATATAGAAAACTACGATGCCTTACTTCTAGGAAGCAAAAGAGTAAGACTAGGAGAATTAATGGCAAAACAGATCTTGCTAAAAGAATGCCATTTATATATCACAATGTACCTATACATGAATTTAATGTGGTAAACATATTAAATGCCATATTTGCAGAAAATACACCAACGGAAACACAAGGTGCTCCAGTAAAGCAAAAGTTTGCAAGGCCCTAGTTACTATTCCCACTCCTAGCACATCTAGATATGGGCTTCCACTGAGTATGAACAATATCTGCATATGCCTAGTAATAGTGGAACCAAAGGCTCAGCAAGAGTAAGTGTTAGCACACTCGTAAGAGACTAATCAAGAAAAACTTTTATTTTTGTCTGTCCTACTCTAAATCTTATCTCACTTTCAGATTTTTGCTCTGTCTCTTTGTAAAACGTGAGAGGGAAACTCTACACTTGAAACTCAACATCATCAACTCCCCCTTTTCCAAGAGAAAAGGTTGAAGTTGCAGCTAAGTTTGATTGGTGAATAGTTCTCGAGGCACTTCCATGTTAGGTCATCTTCCAAAAGGGAAGTTTTTCACCAAGTTCCAGCTTCTGGGCAACTGGTCAAATAGCCAAGGTGCATGGTCTGACAACAAATCGGTAACAAATACCCGCAATGAGAACTCTTTAATACACAACATATTTGATTAACTAATCTGCCATTTGCTACACACATCATTTTCCCTAATAATCAATTTGGTCAGCAAGAATTTGCAAGCCATTGAAAGCTAGTGGATAGTGAAGAGGGGAGGAAAACATAAAAACGTCTTTCCGCTTTTGACTTAAATCCCACACGCAGCTTTGGTTGTCACAAAAGGATCTCCATTTCTTTTGTTTTCCATCAGACCTACGAAGTTCCTGCCACCTTGTTGAGCATTAGCCAAAGTCTATAGTTGATTTTATACCTCATATCTGAAGACTCGACAATTTAGAATCTTGTCAACCTCACTTTATATTCCGTCAGCAACTACCACACTCCAATCAAAATGAATCTCAAGCATTCGCTAAACTCCGCCGATTTATTAAGCATTAATCTTTATCAACACTTCCCGGTAATAACTTAATCCAAATAAAATCAGGCAATCATTACAAGTAGAATTAAAATTAAACAGTAACAGGAATTAAAACTGGACATCGTGTAACATTTTTCCTGTCGTGGACTTCAGACGATATTAGCCAGACGAATACATTAGTTAGCTCTAAACCCGCTTGTTCAGGACAAACAAGAGGTAGGTCAGGCAGCGCATTGTTCATGATCCCTCAGTAACCAAACAAAATTTGAATACCGAAACTAGTGCTGTATGTAAATCGACCAATAATTACTGGTTGACAGCCACTTAGTTGCCCCATTAACCTTTATTTTGTCGCTTTCCATGGCACCAGGAGTCGCCGTATTGGACTAGTGCGAGCCACCTCATGATCCCCGCGTGTCAACTTCCCATTGGGTTTTCTGCGCTTGTAGATGTCGGCTGACGGTGGCCCTACCTCAACTGGGAATCCTGGAAATATCAATAAAGTTAAGTCAATTAATTTCGGTAGTAATTAATTTTTTTACCGAAATTAATTGACTTTAGCTGCCCTTTACCTTTCTTTTGTCGCTTTCCCCGGCACCAAGGGTGAATTAGACTGGTGAAGCCACGTCTGATCGCTACGTGTCGGTTCCACCATCTATAAATTGACCCTTTCGATTCTTCACGTGCTTATTGTCACAATTGACGTGAATTCTCTCTCTCCTCTCTCTTGGATGTCGCCTCTCTTTCTCGATCGATTCCCAGCCAACGCCCTAGCGAATTCTCTCGAGGTAGCCTTATCGATCTGTGATCTTTCTGTTCTTCACGATCTGGATAGGGGTTTTTTTACGATCTGTTGATCTTGAATCTGGGTTCTTGTTTCTTGTTCTTTGCGTTTTCTTGATTTCTCGGTTCCGACGGTGGAAAGGAAGGGTCAAATTCGTGTTTTGTTGGCTTTGCAGATGCAGATCTCCGTCGAGACTCTCACCGGGAAGCTCCGACACCATCAACAACGTCAAGGCCAAGATCCAGGACAAGGAACACATCCCGCTGGACCAGCAGTGCCTGATCTTCGCCGGCAAGCAGCTCCAGGATGGCCGCACCCTTGCTGATTACAACATCTAGAAGGAGTCCACCCTCTATCTTGTGCTCAGGCTCCGGGGAGGCATGCAGATCTTCCGTATGCCTCACCGGCGAGACCATTACCCTCGAGGTTGAGAGTGAAAGGGCTAGTGTATACACCTAGAGGGAGGGTGAATAGGGGTGTATAAAAATTTTCGCAGGACTTGGTAAAAGTAATTTTCCATTTTAGAAAACGATAAGCATTAAACGTATTTCAACTTTGAGCAAATAAACACTCAATAAATAAAAGTAGGAGTTCGGGGAAAAGAGAATATGAACACATGGTTTATAGTGGTTCTTAGATCAAGCCCTACGTCCACTCTCTCTCCGATAGCGTTGGCTGGATTCCACTAAGAAACAAAAGAGATGTTACAGCTTGTGATCTCGACTGTCACAGTGACAAGTCTCTATCAAACTATCACACTGTCTCACTAAGAGTTTCTCTCTTTTGTATACAATATTTAGCTCGATGAATGAAAATGTGAGAGACTAGAAAGCTTCAGACTTTGGAATTCTCTTTCAAGCACCGTGTCGAACAACTAAAGAGTCAATCCTTAAATACTCCTTCATGCCTTCTCGACCGTTGGCACTTTCCAAATTAATTCTTCCAATCTACCCGTTGGACAGAATCAATTAAGGTCATCTCGAGTTGTTAGATGATTTGTGATGAAAGCCTGTCAATCATGTTCGCCCATACAAATCAGGATCTTGAGTTTCCATAAATGAAACCTTCCAAGTTAGTTCGTCTTTCAAAGATCCTCATATCAGAGTAGTTTCCAATAAAAATAATCAATCAAGTATATGTGAAATCCAGCTATAAGTTCTTCCAATAACCATACGAATCAAAACTTTGAAGATAATCTTGCATTTGGATATTAATCCTGCATTTTGATAAATCTTTATACTTCAGTCTGGAACTGTCAGTAAGGATAGACTTTGAGACTAAAATCTGATGGTCTGTCGATCTTCAAACTTTGACAATAAAGTCTTGAGATCTTCCGATATAAATTTGGAAATGTTTTGTCAACTTCAAAACAATAAATGAGTTTTCTTTAACAATCTCCCTCTTTTTTATGGTGACAAAACTTTCCTACAAATTTGGAAAACTTTTGACCTACAAAACAAGTACGTATTTAATACATAATATCTTATAAAAATATAAGTTGATTAGGACCTGGAGATTTTAATTCGCAATCATAGAACACATGTTAATTCATAAGGATAAATAACAGTCCAATCATAATTAATATTGCAAACAATAATCACTGCCAATCAAAGTTAAACAAAGTACGGTATCCAAAGTCAAATAAAGTCAAATCAAAACCAAAACCAATTTGCAAATCTGCACTCAAACTCTCTCCCCTTTTGTCATCAGCAAAAAGTGGAGAAAAACGGTTGAAAAGAGTTGGATAAGATCAGTGCTGCTTGGGAATACAAAAGAGCTGGAAATCCCCCATGGTCTTGACAGTGTCTTCAAGGTTTTTCAGAGACTCCTTGAGTTGAAGTAAGTCCTCACCCTTTGCAATTTCCTGCATTTGAAGCTTCAGGACTTGAATCTGTTCTTGTACAGAGTCTGCTGTTGTCTTGAAAACTATCATCATGTTCTTCATCTCAAACTCGAAAGCATATTGCTGTCCGTTTTATTCCAAAAGAAGTTCCATAACTCTCTGAAAATCTGCTGAGTGATCTGTAGTAGTGCTGGGTCCAGCCGAATCAGTTACAGGAGTTTAAAAATAAAGGGGAACATCAGTTGTTCTATCACTATGACTAGGAGTGTATGCCTCAAAATATGCTTTAGGGAATTGAGAGGCATAGACTTCTTCTGGGTCTGGTGGAGATCTGCTAACATCACTAGCAAAGATGGGTGAAGAAGTACCTCGTTTCTCACCATCTCCCCCTGTCTTCGTGCCTTTAGGTGGAGAAATATGTTCTTCTTCTTCATGCTCTGCTTTAGCACTGTAGCGATGTTGTTCTCCAATCTTTCCACTCCTTATCTTCTCCGAATCATCGGACAATGATGCAGCCAGTGTTGGTTCAAAAAAGTCATCGCGAGTCCTTTCTTCTTCGCTTCTTCTTCTTTCTTTTTCTTCTCTTTCTCCTCCTTCTTCCTCTTTTCTCATTTCTTCTCTTTCTTTGTCTATTCTCTCTGTTTCCCTATAGCTCACAAAACTTTGTAGATTTCGCAAGGCAAGAGCTAAGATAGTTAGATCATCATCATCTTCTTCTTCATCTTCCAAGATAAGAGATCTTCTTTTTTTCACTGGTTCTGTCATAGGCTCCTTGCCTTTCCTTTTCTTTGCAGCAGAGTCTTGCTTCGCCTTCACAGGGGACTTCTCCTTGAAGCGCTCCAGCTCCTTGCTCAACTCCTTCAGCCTCATCTTAGAAAACATTTTAAGACCAATAACCATTGGAGCAATGGTTCTAACACAAAGAGGAGTAGGAAGTTTGATATTGAAATGCTTGAAGAGTTGAGAGATAAGCGCGGAGTAAGGGAGTTGTCCCTTGTCTTTCACCACAGTCCTATACATGTGCATAAGAATTGTGTGAGGCAGAGAGAACTTACGACCAGAGATGATCGCGTACATTAACTTCGCTTTAGAATGAGAAACATCCGTCTTTGAGGTAGACTTTGGCCTGATGCAATTAATCACCACCTTGTGAAGAAGAATATTCTAGGCATTCATTCTTGAATAAGAAATCTTGCCTTCGACCATTCCGTCATAAACAATGGACAAGGTAGCATGGGCATAAGATACACTAATTGGTTGGAATCTTTCTCTTTCCACACCAATTATGTCAGCCAAAGTGTCTACATCAACTATGAACTCTTTGTCCCTCGTAAAACTGAATTTATTCGCATCTAAAAATGATAGATTTGAATAAAAGCAAGCAGTAAGGTCGGGGTATGCAACGGTCGTCTCGGTGCAAAAATGTTCAAGTTGAAGGAAACTAAGCTTCTCCCTCAAATTAACCTTTAAAGAGTTAAGAAAGTCGAAATCCACGCTCTTGGGATTCATAACCCCTCTTTTCAGCAAACTCGAGTAAGTTTTCCTGTGGTCCTTGGATCGAAATAAATTCGTCCCTTCACCACGAACTTTTGCAGCAATGCCCATCCTGGGCTGAAAGTGAGGGAACATCCTTTCATCATCATCTTTCTCTTCAGGCTGACCAAATCTCATATCACTAGGAAAATTTTCAAACGTCCATTGAGCCAAACCCTAAGGCGCAACTCCTAATCTTTCCATAGTGTTCAAGAAAAATGTCTCATTTCTGTAACTGTGTGCTTTTAAGAACTCATTGATCAGATTCATAGCAGAACCACCCCTTTCCAAGTTGGAATACAGTCTATAGATAAATTAGGGTTTTTGAGTCCTTATAGTCTTCAGTAACCTCTTCTTGTTCTTGCTGTGGAGGAGGATTTTGTGCTGCTTGTTGACTCTGTTGAGAAGTTGTCTTGGTTGTTGTTATTGTTGTTGTTGTTGAAGAGAATCTTCTTCCTTGGTCAAATCAAAATGCGTAGGTCCCTTACGCATATGCTATGGTCCCTGGCTTGCAATTCCCAATGACTTTCTTTGGTAAGACATTGTAGCAGTCGAGGGGAATTTCTCAAACTCGTTCATTGAAAAGGTGAACTTTTTGGATTAAACTCAAGCAAAAAAGAGAGAGAGTAAGATCACAGTATTCAAGGGTTTCAAGAAAGGCGTAAATGGAGAAGAAGAGTTTTGAAAGTATATAAAGCAGGTGTACAATTCGTCGTAAGGAAAATAATAACTACATTTTTCAAAAATGATAACTGCCTTTTTGAAAATGAACAATCGTCAATAAAGATAATTTCTACAAACAAAATAGGCAAAAAGAAATTAAAAGGATAACGTACCTTTTTGAAATTTTATCCAAAAATAACTTCACATTCAATTAGAAATTTACTTACAGTCGTAACATCTGGAAATTCTGAGTCTGAACACCTTCAGACTTTACCCAGCAAAAGATAGAATGTTCAGTTTTGCACGAATAGACTCAAATAAGCTTTTTCTCTAGTGGCTTTGTGAATATGTCTGCCAGTTGATTCTTCAAGTCAATGAACTGAATCATAACTTCTCCGTTCTAAACATGATCTCTAATGAAATGATGACATATTTCTATATGCTTTGCCCTTGAATATAGAATTGGATGCTTTGTGAGATTGATGGCGCTTGTGTTGTCACATTTGATTTTAGTGTATGATTCTTCAATTCCAAAGTCTCATAGCTGTTGCCTCATCTATAGGATTTGAGAACAGCAACTTCCAAGTGCAATATATTCCGCTTCAGCTGTTGAAAGAGCTACGGTATTCTGTTTTTTTGGAAGCCATAATACCAGCTTGTTGCCAATCAGTTGACAAGTACTAGAAGTACTTTTTCTATCCACTTTGCATCCTACAAGATCTGCATCTGAATATCCAAGGAGAGTAAAGTCTCCTTCTTTGGGATACCACAGTCCTAGCTTTAGAGTAGTTGTAACGTATTTGATGATTTGCTTTACTGCACTGAGATGAGATTCTTTGGGATTTGATTGGAATCTAGCACAGATATAAACACTAAACAAAAAGTCAGGTCTAGATGCAGTAAGGTAAAGAAGTGATCCAATAATACTTCTGTATAGCTTCTGGTCCACATTTTTTCCTTCTTCATCTTTATCTAGCTTTGAAGAACTTGACGTAGGTGTCTCTGTCTTTTTGCAGTTTTCCAATCCAAACTTCTTGATGAGATCTTTCGCATACTTCTCTTGGTGAATGAAAATCTCTGCCTTTGACTGTTTTACTTGTAATCCCAGAAAGAAATTTAGCTCACCCATCATACTCATTTCGAATTCATCCTGCATGCATCTAGAAAACTTCTTGCATAGACTTTCATTAGGTGATCCAAAGATAATATCATCAACATAAATTTGAATGAGTATAAAATCTTTACCTTCTCTTTTAATAAACAAGGTATTATCTACTTTTCCTTTAACAAATCCATTTTGAGTTAAGAAATTACTTAACCTTTCATACCAGGCTCGAGGTGCTTGCTTCAGTCCATATAGTGCCTTTTTCAGTCTGGAGACTGAGTTTGGCTTTCTTGGATCTTCAAAACTAGGTGGTTGTTCTACATAGACTTATTCTTAAATAAATCCATTTAGAAATGTGCTTTTTACATCCATTTGGAATAACCTAAAACTTTTATAACAAAGAAAAGCAAGTAGTAATATAATTGCTTCTAACCTTGCTACTGGTGCATAGATCTCATCATAGTCTATCCCTTCTTCTTGTGTATATCCTTTGGCCATGAGTCTTACTTTATTCCTGATCACTTTTTCTTTCTCGTCCACTTTGTTCCTGAAAACTCATTTAGTTCCAATAATAGACTTACCTTTTGGTTTGGAGATTAGTTCCCAAACATCGTTGATGCTGAACTGTCTAAGTTCTTCTTGTATAGCTTCAATCCAGCTTTCATTAGTCAAGGCTTCTTCTATACTTTTGGGTTCAACTTCAGAAATTAGTGTCAAAACACTATACTCTTCTTGCCTTTTGGATCTGGTACGAATTCATTCATCAATATTGCCAATGATGAGTTCTTTGGGATGGCTAGACTTATGCTTCCAATTGCTGGTTGGTTTGTGAGTCTGCTCATCCTTTGCTTCAGTTGAATCTTCTGGTTCTTCCTGTTGTTGAATTTCAGAAGTCTGAACTTCTGTGGGGGAAGTAGACTTTATGACATCTTGAGCAGGTTTAGTCTCTTCAAGTTGAGTCTCTACCATTTGATTCTGTGTAGAGTCTTGAAACTTGACATTCATAAATTCTTCCACAAACTGGGTCTTCTTGTTAAATACTCTGTAAGCTTTGCTTGATGTTGAGTAGCCGAGAAAAATTTCTTCGTCTGACTTTTCTTCAAACTTACCACTTCGATCATTTGCATTTTTTAAAACAAAATATTTACAGCCAAACACATGAAAATAAGAAACATTTGATTTCTTTCCTTTAAACACTTCATAAGGAATTTTCTCTAGGATAGGCCTAAAAAATACTCTATTAATAATATAACAAGCTGTAGAAACTGCTTCAGCCCAAAATCTAGAGCATTCACTACTCTCAATCAAGAGTGTTCTTGCCATTTCCTACAGAGATCTATTCTTTCATTCGACAACCTCATTTTGCTCTAGAGTATATGGTGATGAGTAAACATGTTGTAAACCAAATTCATTACAAAAATTTGCAAAGTCCTGATTTTCAAACTCACCTTCATGGTCTGTTAGCATATCCTTTCTCATTCTGAATTTTCTTAGCGAATTTTGAAAAGTGAGAAAATGCTTCAAACTTACTTGCCAAGAAAAATACCCATGTGAAGCGAGAGTAATCATTCACGATTACTAAGCAGTATTTCTTTCCACCAATACTTTGAGTTCTGATTGGTCAAAAAAGATCCATATCCAGAAGCTGCAAAACTCGATTAGTAGAAACTTGATTTATAGGTTTAAAAGAACTTCTAACATGTTTTCCCAAAATTCATGGTGTGCATAATTCAGACTTTTGATAATTTTAATTGGGCAGTCCACGAACAAGTTTCTTGGAGGAAATTTTGGCTATCTGCTTCATATTGACATGACCAAACTTTCAATGCCAAATGTTTTCTTCATCTTGAATAGAAATTAGACATTGAGAGCTTTCTGGTTTTATATCCAGTAGGTAGGTGTTTTCATGTCTTCGTCCAGTAAAAGATTGAGACAAATCTTTACTAGTTTTGAGCAAATGCCTTCTTGGAAGTTAATTTTAAATCCAGTATCGCATAGTTGACTTATGCTAAGCAGATTATAGTTCAAGCCTTCCACCAAGGAGACGTTGTTGATTGTGAGACTTCCAATCTTCACAGTTCCGCATCCAATGATTCTTCCCTTACTATTTCTACCAAAAGAGACTTTTCCACCATTTGTTTGAATAAGCTTTATAAAACAGCTTGAATCTCCCGTCATATGACTTGAACAGCCACAATCCAAATACTATTTGATCTTTTTCTTGATAGTGACTTGCAGTTATAAGATTATTTCAAGTTTTCTTTGGTACCCACATTTTCTTGGGTCTAGGTGAGTTAGTACAAAAAACAGTCTTTGCCCAATCTCTCTTAATAAGTTTCCAAACTTTAGGACAATCCTTCTCGAAATGTTCGAAATGTTATACTTTGAACATTTGAAAGCACTTCGGCCAACAGGTTTTACAAAAACTTTTTGAAAATGATTTTTGTAAAAGGTTTTTGTAGGTTTTTGTTTGATTCTTTCTTTTACTTTTGGAAAATCAATTAAATGAATAGTTTATGGTGTCATTCTTAAACCTGATTTGTTGAAATAAGGTCTTTTTATTGAAAGAATTTTATCTAGCTTCTCAGATCCTTTTGAAAACCTTTTTGAGATATTTGAAATATCTTCTTTCAAAAATATGTTTTCCTTCGAAAGAGAATCTACTTTTTCTTTTAAAACAACCAAATTTTTGTCTAGATTTTCAAATTTTTCTTTCCAAGAAATTTCCTGTTGCTTTAGTTTGGAATTTTCCTTCTTTAGTTCGAAAATTCTTTTAAGAGATACCTTGAGACTGAGACTGAGTTCATCAATATATTTTGAGACTTTAGTAGGAATTTTAAAATTACTAACCTCAATTTCCTTGTCTGAATCTGAGTCTGAATCAGTTTCAGAGTCTGAGTCTGATTTTGAATTTGTCATTAAACAGATGTTGACATATTCTTCATCACTCTCTTCACATTCAATGTCGCTCCATGTCTCTGCTTTGAGAGCCTTTTTGAATTTCTCTGTATTTCCCTTCTCTTTCTTCAGTAGAGGACAATTGGGTCTAATGTATCCTTTTCTATTGCATTTGAAGCAAATCACATCTTTGTTGGTCTCATTGTCTTCAGTTGATATATTCTGAAACCTTTGAGTACTCTGCTTCCTCCAGTTGAACTTTCTTCTTTTTATGTTTAACTTTATGAACTTCCTAATCATGAGTGCTAGCTCTTCATCATCCAGGTTATCTTCTAAATCAGAATCATCAGAATCATCATTAGATTTCAAAGCAATTGACTTCTTACCTTTGGGATCTTCTTCCTCATTGATTTGTTCCACATTATAAGATTGAAATGTGTCCACTAGTTCATCCACTGAGAGAGGCAAGATCCTTTGGGTTTCTCTTATTGAAGTCTTTATGTGATTCCAGTTTTTGGAGAGTCCTCATAGCAATTTGTTAACTTTCATTTGTCCATAAATTGGTTGTCTATGATATGTAAAACCGTTTACAATCTCTTTGAAACGACTGAACATATTAGTGATCGATTCTCCTGGCTTCATTTTGAAGGCTTCGTACTGTCCGAGTAGAATATTGATCTTTGTTTCTTTAACTCGATCAGTTCCTTTGTAGGTTACGTGCAACCTGTCCCAGACTTCTTTTGCTGTTTCACAAGATGAAATTCTATTATATTTAGTAGGAGATAAAGCACAATATAAGGAATAAATGGCTTTAGCATCAAGAGCTTGTCTCTTTGTTATTTTTGATTGTGTCATTTTGCCAGCATCCTCAGTCTCATTTCCTCTTTCTGAAGTTGATGTGACTTTAGGAATAATCCATTTTTCTACCACATCCCATTCCAGGGGATCTTTCGATCTTAGGAATGCTTTCATCTCGTTCTTCCATACGTTGTATTCCTTCCCATCAAAGTAAGGAGGTCTGGTGTTGCTTTAGCCTTCAACCGATCCACGGAGCCAAAATACTAGCCATAGATCTTTAGCTTAAGAAGTAAAAACACTTCAAGAATAAGCACACTGTTAGAGAAAAACCTCCTTACTTGTTTTGAAGTTGACAAAACGTTTCCATCAATCTAGTCTAAAGACTTGAAGACTCTATTGACAAAGTCTGAAGACCTCCAGACTCAAGATTCAAAGTCTGGCCTCATTGACAGTTTCCAGACCGACGAAAAAAAGTTTTATTCGATTAAATTAAGACAAGCTTATCCTTAATGATTTGGTTCGTATGGTTAAGGAAGATCTCACGGCTGGAAATAGCATTTCAAGATCTGTTATTTGTATTGATTAATTTGAGTAACTTAGATTCAATTGATCCCCGAATCACACTTGGAAGGTTCTACATATGGAAACCTAGATCCTGATTGTATGGGAGAGCAGGATTGGTAGGCTATCGTCATTTCCCTTGAATAGCTCGAGATCTCCCTGATTGATTCTATCCAACGGGTTGATTGGAAGAACTCCTTTTGGAAGGTGACAACGGTAATGAAGGCATGAAGGAGTATTTAAGGGAGACATTCAAGTTGTTAAAGGATGTCGGATAGAAATATTTCAAAGTCTGAATCTCCTTGTTCTTTTGCGATCTTATTCAATGAACTATACTTGTACTCAAAAGAGAGACTGAATATCTGTGAGACCTTGAGGAAGTGTAGTAGAGTCTCTACACTGTGGAATCAAGGACGTGAGACTGTAAATTCTCTTTTGATTCTTTGTGAAATCCAGCCAGTGGGCTGTCAGTGTGGGAGAGTTGACGTAGGCTTGGTCTAAGCGGAACCACTATAAACTTAGAGTCTTGTTTCTCTATCCCTAATCCATTTACTTTACATCACAGCTTTATACATCTATTATTGTCTTTGCTCTTTTAGTCTATCAATCATTGAATATTAATCTATCTTGTTACAATTTGCAAAAAACTTCTTTGATCACCTATTCACCCCCCTCTAGGTGCTCGTACTAGTCCTATCAATTGGTATCAGCGCTTGTGTACTCATTTATTTGAAGTGTTTTTACTTCTGAGTTAAAGATCTATGGCTAGTATGTTAGCTCCAGGGTTGGTTGAAGGTGAAAGCAACACCAGACCTCCTTACTTTGATGGAAAGGATTACAGCATATGGAAAAATAAGATGAAAGCATTCCTAAGATCGAAAGATCCTCTAGAATGGGAAGTGGTAGAAAAAGGATTCATTCCGACAGCTGCACCTGGATCAGAGAGAGGAAAAGAAGTTGCAGTCCCTATCGAAATGACTCAAGAAGAAACAGCCAAGAGACAAGCTCTTAATGCTAAAGCAATTTACTCTTTATATTGTGCATTATCTCCTACTGAGTATAACAGAATATCTTCTTGTGAAACAGCAAAAGAAGTCTGGGATAGGCTGCACATTACTTATGAAGGAATTGATCGAGTGAAAGAGACAAGGATCGATATCCTTCAGGACAATATGAAGTCTTCAAAATGAGACCAGGAGAATCAATCATCGATATGTTTAGCCGTTTTTACTGAAATTGTGAATGGTCTTGAATATCGGGGACATCCAATCTCGGGACAAATGAAGGTCAATAAACGCTGCGTGGACTCTCTAAGGACCGGAATTATATAAAGACTTCGATAAGGGAAACACAAAAGATTGCGCCACTTTACGTAGACGAATTGATTGGAACACTTCGGTCTTACGAAGTGGAGCACACCAACGATGAAGAAGATTCCAAAGGTAAGAAGTCTATTGCTTTAAAGTCTAACGATGATTCGATGTTACGACTCGAAGAAGATTTAGATGATGAAGAGCTAGCACTTATGATAAAGAGGTTCAGAAAACTGAACAAAAAGGGAAGAAGATTCAATTGGAAGAAACAAAGTGCTCAAAGATTTCAGAACAAATCAACTAAGGATGATGAATCCAATAAAGACGTGATTTGCTTTGAATGCAAGAAAAGAGACACATCAGACCCAACTATCTTTTATTGAAGAAAAAGAAAGGAAAGGCGAGAAATACAGAAAGGCTCTCAAAGCAAAAACATGGAGTGATACTGAATGTGAGGAAAGTGATGATGATTATGCTAACATTTGCTTAATGGCAAAATCTGAATCAGATTCAGACCTTGAGACAGATCTGAGACTCGAGACTCGAGACAGTGAAATTGAGGTAAGTAATTTAAAAATTCCTACTAAAGTTTCAAAATATATTGTCGAACTCTGTCTTAGCCTTAAAACTTCTCTTAAGAGAATCTCCGAATTAAAAAGGGAGAATTCTACATTGAAGCAATAGGAAACATCTTGGAAAAAATAATTTGAAGATTTAGACAAAAACTTTATTATTTTAAAAGAAAATACATATTCTCTTTCAAGAGAAAACACCTGTTTAAAAAATGATATTTCAAATATCTCAAAAAGGTTTTCAAATGGATCTGAGAAGTTGGATAAGATTCTTTCGATACAAAGACCCTATTTTAACAAACTAGGTCTTGGTATGACTCCTGAAACCATTCCTCTAATTGATTTTCCAAAGGTAAAGGAAAGAATCAAACGAGACCGACAAAAGCTTTTATAGAAATCATTTTCAAAAAGTCTTTGTAAAACCTGTTGGCTGAAATGCTCTCAAATGTCCAAAGTGTCAAAGCTCAGAACATTTTGAGAAGGAATGTCCTATGGTTTGGAGACCTGTTAAAAAGGATTGGGCAAAGATTGTTTATTGCACTAACTCCTTGGACCCAAGAAAATGTGGGTACCAAAGAAAGCTTGAATTTCTTTTTAATTGCAGGTCACTATCAAAAGGAAGATCAAATGGTATTTGGATAGTGGCTACTGAAGACACATGACAGGAGATTCAAGTTGTTTTATAAAACTTGTTCAAATAGATGGAGAAAAAGTCTCTTTTGGTGGAAATAGCAAAGGAAGGATCATTGGACACGGAACAGTAAAAATTGGAAGTCTAACAATCAACAATGTCTCTTTGGTGGAAGGATTGAATTACAATCTACTCAACATAAGCCAATTGTGTGATACAGGGTTCAAAATCAACTTCCAGGAAGGAACATGTTCAAGAACTATACAAGATGAAGCGAATCTATGGCACCGAAAGCTTGGCCATATCAACATGAAGCAAATTGCCAAAATCTCTTCCAAAAAGCTTGTTCGAGGACTACCCAACCTTAAATACCAAAAGTCTGACTTATGCACACCATGCATGTTGGGAAAACAGGTTAGAAATTCTTTTAAACCAATAAATCAAGTTTCTACTAATCGTGTATTGCAGCTCTTGCATATGGATCTCTTTGGACCAACTAGAACTCAAAGCATTGGTGGAAAAAGATTCTGCCTAGTAATAGTGGATGATTTTTCAAGATTTACTTGGGTCTACTTTTTTGCAAGTAAGTTTGAGACCTTCTCTCATTTTTCAAAATTTGCTAAGAAAGTGTAGAATGAGAAAGGTTATACTATTTCAAGCATTCAAACATATCATGGAGGAGAGTTTGAAAATCAAGACTTTGCTAAATTTTGTGATGAATCTGGTTTTTAGCATAAATTCTCCTCTCCATATACACCAGAACAAAATGGGGTTGTGGAAAGGAAAAATAGATCTTTACAAGAAATGGCAAAAACTCTTTTAATTGAAAGCAATATCTCTTCACGTTTTTGGGCTGAAGCTGTTTCTACAGCCTATTATATTATTAACAGAGTATTTTTAAGGCCAATTCTTGATAAAACTCTTTATGAGTTATTTAAAGGAAATAAGCCAATTGTTTCGTATTTTCAAGTGTTTGGTTGTAAATGTTTTATCTTGAAAAATGCAAATGATCGAGTTGATAAGTTTGAAGAAAAATCAGACGAAGGAATCTTTCTTGGATACTCAACTTCAAGCAAAGCTTACAGAGTATTCAACAAGAAGACTTAGACTGTGGAAGAATCAATGAACGTCAAATTTCAAGACTCTCCGCAAATCCAACCGATTCGACTCAAAGCGAAGAATCGAACTGCTCCGACTCTACAAGGTCTACCTCCCCTGAAACAATTCAGACTCCAGTAGAAAAACAACGAACATATGATGAAGGATCAACTCATGAAAAAGATCAATAACTGTCGGATTGTCCGATGAATCGGAAGCATAAGTCTAGTCATCCCGAAGAACTCATTATTGGTGATATTAATGAGGGGATTCGTACCAGATCCAAAAGGCGAGAAGAGTCTAGTGCGGTGGCACTTATTTCTGAAATAGAACCCAAAAATATAGAAGAAGTCTTAACTGACGAAAGCTGGATTGAAGCAATGCAAGAAGAACTCGAGACAATTCAGCATTAACGACGCTTGGGAATTAACTCCTAAACCAAAAGGTAAGTCTATTATTGGAGCTAAATGGGTTTTCGGGAACAAAGCGGACGAAAAAGGAAAAGTTATAAGGAACAAAGCAAGACTCGTGGCCAAAGGATATACGCAAGAAGAAAGAATTGACTATGATGGGACTTACGCTCCTGTAGCAAAGTTAGAAGCAATTAGATTATTACTTGCTTTTGCTTGTTATAAGAATTTCACGTTATTTCAAATGGACGTCAAAAGTGCATTCCTAAATGGATTTATTCAAGAAGAAGTCTATGTGGAACAACCTCCTGAATTTGAAGATCCAAAGAAACCAGATTATGTGTTCAGACTGAAAAAAGGCTCTATATGGATTGAAACAAGCACCTCGAGCTTGGTACGAAAGGTTAAGTAAGTTTTTAATTCAAAATGGTTTTATTAAAGGAAAAGTAGACACCACCTTGTTCATCAGAAGGGAAGGTAAAAGCTTTTTACTCGTTCAAATTTATGTTGATGACATTATATTTGGATCATCTAATGAGAATCTGTGCAAGAAATTTTCTAAGTCTATGCAGGATGAATTCGAGATGAGCATGATGGGTGAGCTATCCTTCTTTCTTGGTCTGCAAGTGAAACAACTGAGAGAAGAAATTTTAAGTCATCAAGAGAAATATGCAAAAGAACTTTTTAAAAAATTCGGACTGGAAAATTGCAAAAAGATCGACATACCAATGTCAAGTTCTTTGAAGCTAGACAAAGATGAAGGGGAAAGAAAGTCGACCAAAAAATATACGGGAGTATCATTGGTTCACTTCTTTATCTTACTGCATCTAGACCTGACATCTTGTTTAGTGTTTGCATTTGTGCTAGATTTCAATCAGATCCCAAAGAATCACATCTAAGCGCTGCAAAATGCATCATCAAATATGTTGCAACAACTGCTAAGCTTGGTCTATGGTATCCCAAGGAAGGAGACTTTACTCTCCTTGGATATTCAGATGCAGATCTCGCAGGTTGCAGAGCTGATAGAAATAGCACATCCGGCACTTGTCAATTGCTTGGTAACAGGACAGTATCTTGGTTCTCAAGGAAGCAAAGCACTGTAGATTTTTCAACAGCAGAAGCAGAGTATGTAGCTCTTGGATGCTGCTGTTCTCAAATATTATGGATAAAGCAGCAACTATGAGACTTTAGAATCGAAGACTCATGCATCGAGATCAAATGCGACAACACTAGTGCAATTAATCTCACAATGAATCCAATTCTCCATTCGAGAGCAAAGCACATAGAGATTCAACATCACTTTATTAGAGATCATGTTCAAAATGGAGAACTCTTGATACAATTTATTGACTCAAAGAATCAACTGGCAGACATATTCACAAAGCCGCTAGAGAAAAACTCATTGGAGTCTATTTGTTCAAGACTTAATATCTTATCTCTTAAAGACCGATGAAGCTCGGACTCAAAAAGATCAGATTCGGAAGATCAAATTTACGACTGTAAGTTATTTCAGTTACAGTGCTTTTAATCTTTAAAGAAAAGTCTCGAAAAGGTAAAACTAAAAAGGCAGTTATATTTTTGAAAAAGATAGTTATCTTTTTTCAAAATGACAGTTATTTTTTGAAAAGGCATTTTTATTTTTCCTTTTGTGACGTTTCGAATACCTTGTTTCGACCGGTTTATATACTGTTCCTCTTCTTATTCGTTTTTACCCACAAACCCTAGAGCACAGATCTTCACTCTCGTACTTTTTCTCTAGTTTAATCTTTAACGTCCTCATCTTTCTCACGAATCGAGTTTGAAAATCCTCTCAAAGACTGTGACAATGTCGTTTCAAAGAAAGTTATCAAGGATTGCAAGTAGGGGACCACATTTTATGCATGAGGGTCCTACGCACTTCGATCTAACTGAGGAAGAAGATTTTTCGAGGCAGCAGGAAAGTTAACAACAACATTCTCAACCACGCCATTCTTCTCCTACTAGGTCACATGAACGTCATCATCAACAAGCAGAGGAAGAAATCCTTGAGGATGTTGAACCTGTAAGGTCTCTTAAGCCTGCATTTACTTACAAGCTTTACTCCGCTTTAAAGGAAGGTGGTTTTGCAATGACTCTTATCAATGAATTTCTAAAAGAAAAGGGGTATCGGAATGAAACCCAGTTCTTAAAAGTCATGGAACGTTCTGGAATTGTTCCTGTTGGTACAGCGGAAAGGGCTTTTATAAATTTTCCTAATGATCCTCGTTTTGGAGGAGTAAATCAACCTGAGGGAAAAGATGACGATAAAAGATGTTCATACATTTTAAGCCAAGGATGGGTGCTGCTGCAAATATTCGAGGAAAAAGGGCAGAATTGTTTCGTTCTAAGGAACACAAACAAGTTTATTCCAAGTTGTCGAAGCGAGGGGTGATGAACCCAAGAAGTGTGGACTTTGATCAACTGTCTCAGGCCCAAATCCACATCAAAGACAGATGTCTCAAACTCTTAAGCAAAACTGATGTACGCCATCAAAATCGGTTACAAGTTCTCCTTGCCTCACACTATCATGTTTCATATGTATAGGTCCATGGCAAAGGACAAGGGAAAACTTCCTTCCTCTGCTCTCATCACTCGTTTATTCAGACATTTTAACATTCAGCGTCCAAAAATTCTGTGTGTTCGAACCATTGATCAAATGGTGATAGGGCTGAAGACGGTTACAAAGATGCGTCTGAAGGAGCTAAGCAAGGTGCTAGAGCGATTTAAGGAGAAGACCCCTGTCAAGTCTCGACAAGACTCTGTAGCTGTGAAGAGAAAAGGCAAAGAACCTATGACTGTTCCATCCAAAAGAAGGAGAGCAATCATTTTGCAAGATGAAGATGATGAAGAAAACATTGCTATCTCCGCTTTTGTCTCACAGAACGTACAGGGTCTTGAGTTTGAAGAACGAGAACAACAAGATAGAGAAGAGACAGAGAAAGGGAATGAGGAGAAGGAATCGATGAGGAAAGAGGAAGAAGAAGAAAGACCAGAAGCATAGGAGCAAGGAGGAGAACAAACTACAGGAGAGAGTCATGTTGATTCTGCAGCAGAAAAAGATGCTCAAGAGCATCATGGCACTGAGGAAGAGCCTGAGCAAGAAGAATACTTCTCTCCACCTAAAGGTACTGAAACAGGGGGAGCTGTTGTTAAAGAAGGTATTCCTCTACTCACTTTTACCAGTGATAATATTAGTCATTCTCTTGCCGATCCAGAGGATGTATATGCCTCACAATTTCCTGAAGAAGATCATGAGGCTTCATCTCCAAGTTTGGATGCTCGTGCTGAAGTTCGATCTGGCTTTACTCCACAATCTGACCATCTTTGAAGCAAGCAAACAACCGACAACTCAACAGACTTTCAAAGGTTGCTTGAACTTCTTATGGAACTTAAAGGCCAGGTTTATGCATTGGGATGTGAATTTCAGACTATGCAGAATGTTCATCATGCCATTTTCGTTACTTTGCAAGATCAAGTTAAAGCTCTTAATCTTCAGATTCAGGCAACTGCAAAGGGTACGGATCTAGCGCAACTGCAGGAGGATATGAAGAAGCTGGAGGAGACTGTCAAGTCTATGGGAGATTTTAAGCTCATTCGCATTCCCAAAGCATCTTAATTTTATCTTCTGTACCTTTTGATGTTGACAAAAAGGGGGAGAAGTTGCAGATTTGACTTTAAACCTTTTTTATTTTTATGATTTTTGTGGATTGACTTTATCTTTTGTTTGGAGCTTGGACAGATTTGGACAGATTTGGATCTTGGATTGCTAATTGCTTTAAACTTTTAATGCTTGCAGTATTTTAAGCAATGATGATGGCTTTGATAAAGATAATTGTTGTTACAAGACTAACTTGTTTTCTGTGGATGCAGAATCGTCATTATCTTTATTCTAATTTATTATGAGATATCTTTGTTAGCTTAAGTGTTGCAGGTTGAAAGTATCCAAATCTCCAGGAAATTTTTGTCACCATCAAAAATGGGGAGATTGTTAGAGAAAAACCTCCTGACTTGTTTTGAAGTTGACAAAACATTCCATCAGTCTAGTCTAAAGACTTGAAGACTCTATTGACAAAGTCTGAAGACCTCTAGACTCAAGTATCAAAGTCTGACCTCATTGACAATTTCCAGACTGACGAAAAAAATTTTTATTCGATTAAATTAAGACAAGCTTATCCTTAATGATTTGGTTCGTATGGTTAAGGAAGATCTCACGGCTGGAAATAGCATTTCAAGATCTGTTATTCGTATTGATTAATTCGAGTAACTTAGATTCAATTGATCCGCGAATCACACTTGAAAGGTTCTACTTATGGAAACCTAGATCCTGATTGTATGGGCGAGTAGGATTGGTGGGCTATTGTCATTTCCCTTGAATAGCTCGAGATTTCCCTGATTGATTCTGTCCAACAGGTTTATTGGAAGAACTCCTTTTGGAAGGTGCCAACGGTAATGAAGGCATGAAGGAGTATTTAAGGGAGACATTCAAGTTGTTAAAGGGTGTCGGATAGAAAGAATTCAAAGTTTGAATCTCCTTGTTCTTTTGCGATCTTATTCATTGAACTATACTTGTACTCAAAAAAGAGACTGAATATCTGTGAGACCTTGAGGAAATGTAGTAGAGTCTCTACACTGTGGAATCAAGGACGTGAGACTGTAAATTCTCTTTTGATTCTTAGTGAAATCCAGCCAGTGGGCTATCAGTGTGGGAGAGTGGACATAGGCTTGGTCTAAGCCGAACTACTATAAACTTAGAGTCTTGTTTCTCTATCCCTAATCTCTTTATTTTACATCGCAGCTTTATACGTCTATTATTGTCTTCGCTCTTTTAGTCTATCAATCGTTGAATATTAATCTATCTTGTTACAATTTGCAAAAACTTCTTTGATCACCTATTCACCCCCCTCTAGGTGCTCGTACTAGTCCTATCACACACAAGCTCTAATACCAATTGAAAGGGCTAGTGAATACACCTAGAGGTTAGTGAATAGGTGTGTATAAAAATTTTCGTAGGACTTGGTAAAAGTAATTTTCCCTTTTAGAAAACGATAAGCATTAAACGTATTTCAACTTTGAGCAAATAAACACTCAATAAATAAAAGTAGGGAGTTCAGGGAAAAGAGAATATGAACACAGGGTTTATAGTGGTTTGGCTTAGATCAAGCCTACGTCCACTCTCCTCGCTGACAGCATGTTAGCTAGATTCCACTAAGAAACAAAAGAGATGTTACAGCTTGCAATCTCGACTGTCACAGTGACAAGTCTCTATCAAAGTATCACACTGTCTCACTAAGAGTTTCTCTCTTTTGTATACAATGTTTAGCTCGACGAATGAAAAAGCGAGAGACTAGAAAGCTTCAGACTTTGGAATTCTCTTTCAAGCACCATGTCGAACAACTAAAGAGTCAATCCTTAAATACTCCTTCATGCCTTCTCGACCGTTGGCGCTTTCGAAAGGAATTCTTCCAATCTACCCATTAGACAGAATCAATTAAGGTGATCTCGAGTCATTAGATGATTTGTGATGAAAGCTCGTCAATCCTGTTCACCCATACAAATCAGGATCTTGAGTTTCCATAAGTGAAACCTTCCAAGTTAGTTTGCCTTTCAAAGATCTTTATATCGGAGTAGTTTCCAATAAGAATAATCAATCAAGTATATGTGAAATCCAGCTATAAGATCTTCCAATAACCATACGAATCGAAACTTTGAAGATAATCTTGCATTTGGATGAGTCTTTGTTGACACCTAATTTTGACCATGCTACTTACTTACATTAAGCATTCCATAGCATTGCATGTAGGTAATAATAACATTTACGATTAAACTTTCCTTTTAGAAAATAAAAAATAGAGGATAATAAATAACATATAAAATAAAACATTTGGAGGGAAATTTTGGAAATTTTGGAATAATGAAGTATCTTTGTCGTTGAAAATATATCCTCATTTCAAAATTAAAAAAAATAAGTTGTTGTTTGATTTTGGAGCCATTTTTCTTGTTGAGTTGTTGAGTGAATATTTCACTTACAAAACAAACTTGATTTTTTTCTACTCTATAAATGGAGAGTCTGAGGCTTCGAAACGATGGGGGGCTCTTTCTTGATTTTCGAAGTAAAAATTCACAAAAGGAAAATAGGGTTTTCGGGCTCTAGGGAGAAGAGAAGTCGAATAGTGGTCTTGAAGGTTTCTGCTGAAAAGCAAAAAATAGCAAACGGAGGGAGACGTGTGAGGTGAGAAGAGAGAGAAAAACCAAAGAAAATAAGAAAATAAGGGAAAGCGAAGCGAAAGAAGAACCAGTCTTCTTCTTCGGCTGCATAATCTCCCGCGAGCAACGACTTCCCTCCACACTTGCCGCTAGCTTCTACTCTCCCTCTGCCGACCCGCTTTTGCACCGACGCCCCCTAGTCGCCGGTTCCCTTCTCTGTCTCACCGCACCAGCATCACCCAACTTCACCGGAGATCTCGCTCCCGCTGCGCTCGCACCACAACTCGACCCCGCAGCGAAGCCGCTTCTCGCTCGTGACCCAACCGCACCACGGCACCCCGTGCTGACGCCTCCGCCTCGGTTGCGACCTCCGACCCGCGTTTGTTCTGCTCTGCTCTCCCGCAACGCTACCGCGCTCTGTTCCGCCCTCTCGAAGGTGTTGCCGGTGACGCCACTTCGCTCGCTCCCCCGCAGATCTCGAGCGTTCCTCTCTGTTCTATTCGAGAGTCGCCCGAGCCGCCTAGCTCCATCTCCGCTCCGACACGCCACTATTCTGTCGCCTCGTCGGTTGCTGTGCATTAGCCTCGCCCGTGACGCCGGTTTTCCCTACAGCAGCCGTGACCTGCAGCCGCTGCACGTTCGCACGTGCTCCGCCCAGCCCTCGCCGGAGCTCTGACACCGTCTGTCTCCCTCGCCTGAGCCGATCACCTTGCTGCTGTCCTCCCCTGTTTTGCTGCAAGTTTGATTACTACCCAAACCTCACCGGAGCTCCGACGAACAACCCCTTTTCCGAATGGTGACCCATCACCGAACCACCATCATAGCTCGGTCACCGTTGCTTCCTCACCATTCCTCAAGGCAGCTGTGAGTTAGACTAGGTAAATTTTTAGATTAAATTTAGTTCAAGTATTCGGACTCATAATTTTTTTTATCCTAACTTGATTGACTCTGATTTATTTTTATCATTATCCGATTAGGAAATTTTTCACATTAAGTCATAATAATAAAAAATATTGAGCCGCGAGACGTCGGGTTAGATTTTTGATTATTTCGACTTTTCATGACAAATTCGTGAATTGCTTTGCATCATTGATTCACATTAAGATAATATGTCATTGATTTACATTGGTGGATTTTCCATAGGACATATATTTTGGTGCGTTATCGTTATTTGCTCATCACATATCATGCATCATAGGTATTTACGTCCATACACATTTCATGTTTAAAGCAATGCATTTTTTAAGATTCACATAGAATTAGGATAATTTTCCTTTAATAAAACCTAAACTTAAAAAAGAACAAAAATATGTTATTTAGGTCATATAGATTTCATAATATGTACACCACATGTTGCACTTTAGTCGGTGAATCATAGTTTAATGTTTTCAGTATTCCCATCGTATAGTTTTTTTTTTTTTTTAATAAAAAGCCAAAGATTACAATTGCTTCATTATGTTGCTTTCCTTTTAATAAGAATTATTAAGTCATTTTAAAAAAGAAAAAAAGAAAACACAAAAGGTAATTTACTTGGTTAGTTAATAGGTTAGTTCATAATTAATCCCATTTTATGTCATCATTGTTTATTGAAAAGGAATCATTAAAAAAAAAATCATAAAAAGAACATGCATATAGAATTACCATGTCATCCGTCCCATATCATGTAGCACATGCATATTTAGGATCATGTAAGTTAGATTGCATATATATTGTAATGGTTCAAATTATGTCATTTGAATTGCATCTCACATATCATAAAAGTAAAATTCATGCATATTAAGTTTAGATTAAGATTGCATAATAATAAAAAAGAAAAAATTAGGTGTCATGTCATTTAGAAAATCATGTTTAGGGCATGTATTTTTATTAACATTTTTGTAAGTTATTTTAGAGAAAAGATCTCAATAAGGTTGTAGTTTATAATTTCGTACAATCTATCATTTCGGTTTATTGAATGTTATTTCATTGATTGTGCACCCACATGACCACCAGTTGCATGTTAGTATCTTAGGTTAAAATTAATCCATGCTGCTTGCCAAATATTTTTCAAAATATAAAAGAAAGGTACCGAAAGGGTGTTAGAGAAATCTAGCATAACCATGTCCCCGGACCTATTGAATCTTTGGTTCGCAAAAGTAAAGTATTCTCCCATACTTTACTTGGGTTTCTAATCAACCCTAATTGGTTAGTGGCAGCTCCAAATTGAGTATAATTACATGTTTAAATGGGTTAATTTCTTAGTGTCATGTCGCGATTGGTAGGACTTGGGAGGGGTCAATCGCGATTGGTAGGACTTGGGAGGGTCCGTGCCAAGTCTTCGGACTAAGTAATCCATTAGCCTTCTTTGAATAATTCACCCTCGGGAAGGTCACGACAGCTTAGTCTCCATACTTCAGTCTGGAACTGTCAGTGAGGATAGACTTTGAGACTAAAATCTGATTGTCCGTCGGTCTTCAGACTTTGACAATAAAGTCTTGAGATCTTCTGACATAAATTTGGAAAGGTTTTGTCAACTTCAAAACAATAAAGGAGTTTTCTCTAAGAGAGAGCTCCGACGCCATCGACAGTGTGAAGGCCTAGATCTAGGACAAGGAGGGCATCCCTCCAGACCTACAATGTCTCATCTTCACCGGCAAGCAGCTCGAGGATGGCCGTATGCTAGCCGACTACAACATCCAGAAGGAGTCGACCCTCCACCTCGTCCTCCGTCTCTCCGCGGAGGCATGCAGATCTTCGTCAAGACCTTGACCGGCAAGACGATCGCCCTCGAGGTGGAGAGCTCTGACAGCATTGATAACTTCAAGGCCAAGATCCAGGACAAGGAAAGGATCCCACCACACTAGCAGCATCTAATCTTCGTTGGAAAGCAACTCGAGGACGGCCACACCCTTGCCAACTACAACATCCAAAAGGAGTTGACCCTTCACATCGTGCTGAGGCTTAGGGGAGGAATGCAGATGTTTGTCAAGACCATCACTCTGGAGGCCGAGAGCTCAGACACAATCGACAACATCAAGGCTAAGATCTAGGACAAGGAAGGCATTTCCCGGACTAGCGGCCACACCCTGGCGGACTATGAAAATTTTTTTGAAATTTTTTTTTTGGAACTCTTTTGCAAAAGAATTTTTTGAAACATTTTGACACGAGAAAGCATAATGAAGCCCAGGCCTCAGAATTCTCCTTGGATTTTTCTTTTCTTTTATCGGTTGGATATCATCACTAGGCTGGTTTGGTGTACCTCATCATACCCTCAAAATAAAACTTGTAATTTCATTGAAATTCATCAATCAATTACATTCATTGAATGGAAAATGCGAATTCAAGTCTTAAAAAAATGAAAAAGAAGAAATCAAAAACAATTCCTAGACAACGATAAAAATTCCTAGAAAGCGATAAAACTTCATGCGCAAGGGAATGTGCAAAAGTAATAAGTTACTCTTGCGGGCCAACGCCCATGTCTTCCAAAGTCTTTCGTCAATGGCTCCTATGAAGAGATCATCAAATAAACTTGTGATTCCTTCCAGGGCGTCATCAGAGTTCTCTGCATTTGGATGCGCCGGATCATCCATGCCATCCCATCCATCACTTGGCTACCCCAGGGTGTCCATCACGTGCACCTTCGAGTTCTTGATTCGATCGGCGTCATGTTCAAAAATAGCATTCACCCTATCCTCATGCTCAGGTAGGGGATTCGGTTGAGTGGTATTGAAGGCAAACGCCTTGGTGTCTAATAAGTTTTGGACCTTGTGCTTCAAGGTCATGCACTCATTAGTCGAATGTCCTACTTCCCCCATATGGTCCTCGCATTTCTTGGAGGGGTCGTGGTTAGAAAATTTTTCAGCATTGGGTCGCTTTGGGTCATAGGACAGTAACCCCTTCTTTTGTAGGACCTTCAAGACCTGGGACAGAGGGCCAGGAAGAGGAGTGAACTGCCTTCTAGTAAACTGCCGAGGCGCAGTCGGACGGACACTGCCTTGTTGATTCTTAGGGACATGAACAATTGGAGGCTTGCTAGATTGTGCATACGCAACATTGACTTCCGTGCTAGGTTCTTGGTCTTTCTTCATGGTGAACCTTTTGCCTTGATGGGTCGGTTTGTTGAACCATCCATCTCTTAGCCTAATCTCGATTTGCTCACCCACCGGGATAAGTTGGTTGAAGCTCTCAACGTACGTGCTGGCCATTTGGGTACGGAACTCAGACGGGAGAGTCTTGACGAACAACTTCATCAGCTCCTTGTTAGTAGGCTCAGGAGTGATTTGAGCCACCATGTTTCGCCATCTCACGGCATACTCTTTGAACGACTCGCCTTTCTTCTTCTCCATCCGCTCAAGATCCTCTCGGGAAGGTGCAACGTCCATATTGAACTTATATTGCTTGAGGAATGCGTCAGCCACTTCATTCCAGGTGTCGAGAAGGTTTACGTTCTTCATTATGTACTAGTTCAGTGCGAGCCCAGTCAAAGCTTACGTGAAATGATTGGATCATGAGAGGCTCATTCTTGACATATTGGACCATGCGTACGTGGTACATCTACAAATGGGCTTTTAGGTAGGAAGTACCATCGTATTTCTCGAACTCTAGCATCTTAAACTTCTTCGGCATCTTGACCTTCTCATACATGGACAAGTTGAATGGGAGTGAACTCTGTGACTCCTGCAATTGCTTCACTTTCTCCTCGACTTTCGCAAAGCGTTCATCTTGCTCCATCTTAGGGACATTGTCAGGCTTTGTCTTTTTGGTAGTGACCAACAGTGGGTCATCTTCGAGCTCAGGTGTGTTGTCATCACCCATTTGAGCCTTGCTTAATTGCTTCGGGATAACTATCTCGGGAAGAGCGGGTGTAGGAGTCGGATTCGCTAGGAGGGATTGGATTTAAGCTGTCATAAGTTGCATAGAGGCGAGCAACTGTTGGAGTTGGTCTTCCATAGCAGACATATGATCACGTATTTCAGTTTGGTCAGCCATTCTAGCTCTTGATCGTGTAATAACAGTTGAACGTGAGGGATCCATTATCACCTAATTGAAATGAATGAAAATATGTAAGCACGGGGTGTAAATAGAGAACTAATCCATGACAATGATCTAATCAATTTTTCATTTTTTTTTTCGTGAAAAGTTCGTACAAGAAGGGAATTTCCTAAAGAGAGCTAGAAAAATAGACACCCTAGCGAAATCAAATTTCCAAGACATGAAATGAAAAAAATTCTCCAAAGTTTTTTTTGTTATTTTCCAAATGATTCATTGCATGGCAATTTCCTCATTTCATTTCTAATTCACAAAGGAATTAAATCAATGATTGATGTAAATTGTCATGGACCAACCAAAAGCACAACAAAATAAATTGCATGGTATAGGGATAGAAAACTTACTTCACCAAGAAAAAATTGACGGTAATCACATAGACATGCACATGAGATGTGAGGCTCGATTTCTAATCTATAAGGCTTATCAAAGTGTAGCCACAAGGATGATCGGACTAGCCGCGGGCGTGCAAACTAAGTCGGGTCCTCATGACTTTGGCTTGGTCAAAGAGCCGACCCAGGTCGCGAGTATGCGAACTAAGGTGGGTACTCTTGACACCAAAAAGAAACTTCGGGATCGAGATGGACGACTCATACCGTGGGCATGCGGTCATAGTGATATCCATCCCGATACCATCCTAAGTAATCATATGCGGCCCAAGTCTGGCGGCAGGTTGTGTGTGTAAGAGTGTAGTGCTAAATGCAAGGCATGCACATCAATTTAAATCAAACAACACTTCATATGTGCAAATAAACCATACATTCCTAACTCCAACCAGCAAGACAAGGGTTAGCAATCACTACTCCCCTTATATCTCCCAATCTGCAAGAACATTTAACACCTTAAATGTTATGGACATACTTGGGATCCTCGCTGCCAATATATATATAGATATATATATATATATATATTAAAAGAAAAAATTGGTCTAAGTCCACTAAGAGTTTTAACTTAATCCCTAGCAAAGTCGCCAAGCTGTCGTGACCAAATTTTCAGGTGCACCACCTAAATTTAAGCTAATGGACTACTAAGTCTAACTTAGCTTGGGCTCTCCCAAGCACATACCAATTCACGATTTAAGTTCAAATATCTAGCATGTAAAAGGGAGTCGCCACTAATCAGTTTACGGTAGGTCGATTAGACACCTAAGTAAATTAATTGGAGAATTATTTTGCTTCTACTAACCAGAGATTTTGGGTACGACGAGTTGACTACGTTAGATTTCTCTAACACCCTTTCGGTACATTTCTCTTTTATTTTGAAAAATGTTTGGCAAGCAACTTGAATTTATTTTAATTTATTTCCCTAACATGTGATGTCATCATGCGAGTGTGCAAACCACCAATTTAACATCCAAATAAAGCAATAAATAAATTGCAAAACTTACCTCAAAGCAACGAAAGCATCTGTGTTGTTAGATCAGAATTCACATCAACAGTCCTAGATATGATATCTAATTAACACACAATCACACAATTTTTTTTTCATTTATTTAATGAGAATCATGCAATGCAATGTTACTAATCTAACATGAAATCATATGACATAACAGTATAGCCTAAACTATATGACTGAGTAAAATAATTTTTTTTGTGTTTTCTTAATGAACATGCAATAATTAAATATGCAATCTAAATTAACCAAAATGACCTAATCTTAATGACGGGTAATTTTTAATTAAATGAACCTAGCAACAATCACTAAATGATGTGCATTTCATAAACCTAATTCTATATGACGTGCACATGATTTTTTATTTTCTTAATAAGCATGCAATCTATTCTAATATGCAATGACGTGCAAAGAACGCCCTAATTCTACTTTTTTTCTTTTTCTTTTATGAAATTTGAAATTAAAATTGCTAAATAATTAAACGTGCAATTCAAATTTAAAAAAAAAAACACTAACATCCTAAATGAATGCATTTTTTTTTCTAAATTCGAAATAAAATCACTATTCTAAATATGCAAGATAACAAGAAATATTCTAAAACAAACCTAATCATAATTCAAATATTTTTGGCTTTTTTTTTTTACGAAAATAAAATTGATTCAACAAACGCAACGGCAAATCAGACAAGATAGGATTGATATCCATAAATTGGCAAACCATATATCGCGCATAAGATCGGATTGGCCAATTGTAAACTAAATCGCGAATCGAATCTCGGGCATGAGATCGGATTGACAATATTGCAAGCGATTGCGAGTCGGATTTCGGGCGCGAAAATCGGACCAATAATCCCCAATTTGAGAGGCTATTTCATGTCGGAATTTCAATCATACATTAAAGAATAATTCTACTAAGAAAGAAAACTATATATAAAAAAAAAAAAAAAAAACTACCTAATGTATTTTTTCCTTTTGTTTTTCTTTCCAAAGATGCTTTGCAGCTTCGTGGTGGTCGCCGGCGTTCCGATGAGGAGCGGCGAGCTCCGGCGAAGGGGCTCGGCGGCAACCGGATCGCGGCAACGGCGACCAACGGCAAAGTAGACCGGCGGTGTGGGCTCTTGTGGCATTGGGCGTAGTAGAAGGCGAAACTACAAGGGCGTCGGTCGCGGTTGCTGCGGGGAGCTCGGGCGCTAGGCTGGCAAAGGCGGAGCGAAGTGAAGTAGAGACAAGTGTTGCTGCTCGGAGTCGCCGGCAATTGCTGGTGCGAGGTTGTTGAACAACAATAGCTAGTGGAAGGGGTGCATGCGGACGGTAGGAGGGTCGCGATGACGAGACGTTGGGCCGTTGCGGGCGGTGGCAGGTGGACCGGCGACGAGCGCAGACCCGGGAGTAGCGTCGGGGTCGTCACGTGGTGAAGACGGGGAGTCGACGAGCGGGGCGTCGGCAGCAAGTGCGGTGGTGCTTCAAAGATGGCGAGTGGGCTGCAGCAGCGTCGCTCGGAGTGGAGTGAGTCGTGATGAGGGAGACGAGGTCACAAGCTGGTGAATCCCGGTGGTGACGCGGCACAAGATAGAGGAGGCGCGGGCTAGTGCTGGGCTCACTCGACAGTGGAGCGACGACCGGATCAAATCTGCAGTCGTCCGGGCTCTCGAGCGATGGCGAAGCGTTCGAGGCTAGGGGCGAGCAAAGCTGTGGTTGGCGAAACAGCGATGCAGCGTCGGGCTGCTCGAGTGGCAGATTGGAACAGCGGTGACGCGACGGTGAGCGGTGGTGCAGTGGGCTACCACCGGCACGGTGGTGCGAGGAAATCGGCGGCGCAAGAGCTTAGTCACGGCGGTCCGGGCAGCGACGAACAGAGGGGAGCGGCATCGGGAGACCTCCACAAAGAAGAGACCAATAGACTTCTTTTTTTTTTTGTTTTTTTTCGACCTCTCTCCTCACGTCTCCCTCACTCTGCTATTCCTCTGTCTTCTCCTTTTCAGCCGCACGTCCCCTCTTCCCCTTTTTTTCACTCTTCTTGTTTTTGACTTTTTGCTTTTTTTCCCTTTTTCGTGAATGAACCAAAGGCCCTTTTCTCTCTTTTTTATCGTCTTCCTTGAACGAAGAGAAGTCCCCAAAACCCTATATGTTTATTCATTTTATAGGCAAAACAAATGCAATCTTTTTTGGAATATTTCATCTATTCACGAAGATTGCCTATAACCTCCCGATCACAAAAAATCCTTTCATTTTCCTCATTTCCTGAATATTCTCCTTTGATTTTATCGCCTATTGTTAAAGATGAGATTGCAATGCAATTTTCTCAAATTCCAAAAATCCATCATAATATCATATCAAATCTCCATTTCTCACAAGATAATTAATTAAAAAAAGTAACGGGCTTGGGCTAATTTACTCCCTTTGTGGGCCTAGTCCAGCTTGTCAATTTAAAGCTCAAAACCACTAATTCGAACTCATTCGCATAAATAAATGCAAAAAATGCAAATTAAAATAAATATACCTAAATTTATATGCTATGCAATCAATATTTTTTCAAGGATAAAACTAACCCCTAATTTTTTATACAAAAAATAAATGACCGGATCGCCAAAATTTATGCGTCAACGGCTAAAAAATAGACACCCTAGCGAGATCAAATTTCCAAGACATGAATTGAAAACAAATTCTCCAAATTTTTTTTTTTTGTTATTTTCCAAATGATTCATTACATGGCAATTTCCTCATTTCATTTCTGATTGACAAAGGAATTAAATCAATGATTGATCTAAATTGTCATGGACCGACCAAAAGCACGACAAAATAAATTGCATGGTATAGGGATAGAAGACTTCACCAAGAAAAAATTGACGACAATCACATAGACATGCACATGAGATGTGAGGCTCGATTTCTAATCTATAAGGCTTATCAAAGGGAAGCCACAAGGATGATCGGACTAGCCACGGGCGTGCGGACTTAGTCGAGTCCTCATGACTTCGGCTTGGTCAAAGAGCCGACCCAAGTCGGGGGCATGCGAAACGAGGTGGGTACTCTTGACACCAAAAAGAAACTTTGGGACAGAGATGGGTGACTCGTACCGCGGGCATGCGGTCAGAGTGGTATCCATCCCAATACCATCCTAGGTAATCCTATGCGACCCAGGTCCGGCGGCAGGTTGTGTGTGCAAGAGTGTAGTGCTAAATGCAAGGCATGCACAGCAATTTAAATCAAATAACACTTCATATGTGCAAATAAACCATACATTCCTAACTCCAACCTGCAAGACAAGGGTTAGCAATCACTACTCCCCTTATATCTCCCAATTTGCAAAAACATTTAACACCTTAAATGTTAGGGACGTACTTGGGATTCTCGCTGCCAAACAAAAATATCTTTTTTAAAAGAGAAAATTGGCCTAAGTTCACTAAGAGTTTTAACTTAATCCCCAGCGGAGTTGCCAAGCTGTCAGGACCAAATTTTCGGGTGCACCACCTAAAATTAGGCTAATGAATTGCTAAGCCTAAACTTAGCTCAGGCTCTCCAAAGCCCATACCAAGTCGCAACTTAGTTTCAAATATCTAGCATACAAAAGGGAGTCGCCACTAATCAGTTCGCGGTAGGTCGATTAGACACCTAAGTAAAATAATGGGACAATTATTTTACTTCTACGAACCAGAGACTTTGGGTACAGGGACTTGGTTACATTAGACTATTCTAATTCCCTTTCGGTACCTTTCCCTTTTTATTTTGAAAAATGTTTTGCAGGCAGCTTGAATTAATTTTAATTTATCTTCCTAACATGTGAGGTGATCGCACGGGTGTGCAAACCATCAATTTAGCACTCAAGAAAATATATGAATAAATTGCAAAAATTACCTCATAGTAACGAAAGCATCTACAATGTTAGATCAGAATTCACATCGAAGATCCTATATATGATTTCTAATTAACACGCAATCATTCAATTTTGGTTTTCACTTTATTTAATGAGAATCATGCAATGCATGCTACCAATTTAATATGAAGTGATATGGCATGGCAATATGACCTAACCTTATATGAAATGAGTAAAAATGCGACAATTAAATGTGCAATCTAAATTAGTCAAAATGACATAATCTTAATGACGGGCAATTTCTAATTAAATGAACCTAACAACAATCACTAAATGACATGTATTTCATGAACCTAATTCTATATGACGTGCACATATAATATTTTTATTCTCCTAAAAATTGCAATCTATCTAGGAAAAATTATCTAAACCTATAATCAATTAGAAAATAAAATTAAACATGCAGTCTTACTCTAATAAGCAATGACGTGCAAAGAATTCCCTAGTTCTAATTTTTTCTTTTCTTTTATGAAATTCGAAATTAAAACTACCAAATAATTAAACGTGCAATTCAAATTTAAAACAAACATCCTAAATGAATACATTTTTTTGATTTTTTTTTTAAATTTGAAATAAAATCCTAACTCAAATAAAATCGCTATTCTAAATATGCAAGATAACAAGAAATATTCTAAAACAAACCTAATCCTAACTAAAATATTTTTTTGGATTTTTAAATTTTACGAAAATAAAATTGATTCAACCAACACAATGGCAAATCAGACAAGATAAGATTGATGTCCATAAATTGGTGAACCATATCTCGCGCATGAGATCGGGTTGACCACTTTTAAAATTAAATCGCGAATCGAATCTCGGGCATGAGATCGGATTGATGATTTTGCAAGAGATTGTGAGTCAGATTTCGGGTGGGAAAATCGAACTGTCAATCTCTAATTTGAAGGGCTACTTCATGTCAAGAAATCTCAACTATTCATTCAGGAAAAATTCTACTAAAAAACAAAGTAAATAAATGAAAATAACATAAAAAATAATATAAAGTAAATAAAAAAAACTACCTAATTGATTTTCCTTTTCTCTTTTTTTTTTTCTTTTTCTTTTTCCCTTCCCAAGCACGGCCTTCTCATGGGTCTCCAAGGGCAGCCGGTCAGAGTGGGTCGCCGGCGTTCGGAACTCTGGCGAGGACCGACGAGGTGCGGCTCGGGTAGCAGCGAGGGCACAACAAGGGTTGCTGTGGTGCGGTCGCTCGGGGGGGAGCTAGCGCTCGGACAATGGGCGGAGACGGTGGGCCGCGGGCAAAGGACTCAGTGCGGGCGTCGCCGCCGAAAGATTGCAACGGTGGAACTTCAAGTTGAGGACAGAGTAGAAGCGGCGTCGGCGGGACTCCGGATCCGGTGCTCGAGCAGACGCACGGGGATGGAGACGCGGGTCGTGGGCCGGCGGGTCGACTCGAGGTTCGGCAAGCGGAAGAATCGGGTCGCAGCACGGCAAAGCAACTCGGGCATGGGCACTCGGGCAGGAGGGGCGTCGGATGGCCGGGGGTTGCGACGGTAATCGGTAGTAGGCACGGTGGAAAACGGCAAGAGCGGCTCGGGCGTCGAGTCAAGCGGCGCTGCTAGTACTGAGTCGCGGCGGTGCGAACACGACGGCGCAAACACGGGCACGGTGGCATGCCGGTGAAGGGTTCGGATACTAAGGGAAGCGTCGGTGAAGAGCAGCGCGCGAGGACTAGGGAGCTGGAGGGCCACCGGTGCCGACGCGGGTGAGGAGGAGCCGGCGATCGGGAGCGGCGGATGTGAGGCAGCGAATTTGGGGAAGACAATGAATAGTAGATGTCCAATCACCTCCCCCTATCTCTCTTCTCTCTCTCTCTCTCTCTCTCTCTTCACTTTTCACTTTTGTTTTTCTTCTTTCGTCGACCAAAAGAAACCCTAGAAAAGCCCCCCTTTCCATCGACCTCCGTGCACTCCTTATATAGGGGAAGTAATTAGGATTCCAACTTCTTCTTCAAATCAGCATCCACAATATCTCTTCACAAAATTTTCACATATTGATAAGGATTCAAGATTACGATAGAATTATTCTCTAATTCCAAATCTTGCAAAGATAAACCGCAATATTCTTTCACACATCTGCCCTATCTAAAAAAATTCATACCTGGAAAAATTTGAAATTTTCATTTTCTCAGGAGATAATTTTGAAATTCGAATTTAAAATTGCCAAATAATTAAATGTGCAATTCACATTTAAAACTAACATCCTAAATGAATGCATTTTTTTTATTTCTTTTATTTTTTTTAAAAAGTTCGAAATAAAATCCTAACTCAAATAAAATCTCTATTCTAAATATGCAAGATAACAAAAAATATTCTAAAACAAACCTAATCCTAACTCAAATATTTTTTGGGATTTTTACCTTTTACGATAATAAAATTGATTCAACCAACACAACGACAAATCAGACAAGATAAGATTGATATCCATAAATTGGCGAACCATATCTTGCGCATGAGATCGAGTTGACCAATTTTAAAATTAAATCGCGAATCGAATCTCGGGCATGAGATCGGATTGACGATTTTGCAAGAGATTGTGAGTTAGATTTCGGGCGCGAAAATCGAACTATCAATCCCTAATTTGAGGGGCTACTTCATGTCAAGAAATCTCAACTATTCATTCAGGAATAATTCTACTAAAAAACAAAGTAAATAAATGAAAATAACATAAAAAATAGAATAAAGTAAATAAAAAAGAAAAACTACCTAATTGATTTTCCTTTTCTTTTTTTTTTTTGTTTTCTTTTTTTTTTCCTTTCCCAAGCACGGCTTGCTCATGGGTCTCCAAAGCCAGCCGGTCGAGTGGGTTGCCGGTGTTCGAAACTTTGGCGAGGACCGACGAGGTGCGGCTCGGGTAGTAGCGAGGGCACAGCAAGAAGGTTGCTGTGGTGCGCCGTCGCTCGGGAGCTAGCGCTCGGACAATGGGCGGAGACGGTGGGCCGCGGGCAGAGGACTCCGGCACGGGCGCCACGGCCGAAAGATTGCAGCGGTGGAACTTCAAGCTGAAGGCGAGCAAAAGCGGCATCACTAGGACTCCGAATCCGGTGGTGGTCGAGCGTACGCATAGGGACGGAGAAGCTGGGTCGTGGGCCGGCGGGTCGACTCGGGCTTCGGCAAGCAGAAGAATCGGGTCGCAGCACGGCAAAGCAACTCAGGCATGGGCACTCGGGGGGAGGGGCGTCGGATCGCCGGGGGCTGCGACGGTAAGTGGCGCGTAGGCACGGCGGAAAAGGGCAAGAGCGGCTCGGGCATCGAGTCAAGCGGCGCTGCTAGTCGAGTCGTGGCGGTGCGAACACGACGGCACAAACACGGGCACGGTGGCATGCCGGTGAAGGGATCGGATACTAAGGGAAGCGTCGGGGAAGAGTAGCGCGCGAGGACTAGGGAGCTGGTGGGCTACTGGTGTCGACGCGGGTGAGGAGGAGCCAACGATCGAAGCAGCGGATGTGAGGCAGCGAATTTGGGGAAGACAATTAATAGTAGATGTCCAATCACCTCCCCCTATCTCTCTACTCTCTCTCTCTCTCTCTTCACTTTTTACTTTTGTTTTTCTTCTTCCCTCGACCAAAAGAAACCCTAGAAAAGCCCCCCTTTCCATCGACCTCCGTGCACTCCTTAAATAGGGGAAGTAATTAGGATTCCAACTTCTTCTTCAAATCAGCATCCACAATATCTCTTCACAAAATTTTCACATATTGATAAGGATTCAAGATTACGATAGAATTATTCTCTAATTCCAAATCTTGCAAAGATAAACCTCAATATTCTTTCACACATCTACCCTATCTAAAAAAATTCATACCCAGAAAAATTTCAAATTCTCTTTTTCTCACGAGATAATTTTTTAAAATTCGAAATAAAATCCTAACTTAAATAAAATCTATATTCTAAATATGCAAGATAACAAGAAATATTCTAAAACAAACCTAATCCTAACTCAAATATTTTTTTGGATTTTTACCTTTTACGAAAATAAAATTGATTCAACCAACACAACGGCAAATCGACAAGATAAGATTGATATCCATAAATTGGCGAACCATATCTTGCGCATGAGATCGGCTTGACCAATTTTAAAATTAAATAGCGAATCGAATCTCGAGCATGAGATCGGAGTGACGATTTTGCAAGAGATTGTGAGTCGGATTTCGGACGCGAGAATCGAACTGTCAATCCCTAATTTGAGGGGCTACTTCATGTCAAGAAATCTCAACTATTCATTCAGGAATAATTCTACTAAAAAACAAAGTAAATAAATGAAAATAACATAAAAAAAGAATAAAGTAAATAAAAAAAAACTACCTAATTGATTTTCCTTTTTTTTTTTTTGTTTTCTTTTTCGATTTCCCTTCCCAAGCATGGCTTGCTCGTGGGTCTCCAAGGGCATCCAGTCGGAGTGGGTCGCCGGCGTTCGGAACTCCGGCGAGGACCGATGAGGTACGGCTCGGGCAGCAGCGAGGGCACAGTAAGGGTTGCTGTGGTGCGATCGCTCGAAGGGGAGCTGGCACTCGGACAACGGGTGGAGATGGTGGGCCGCGAGCAGAGGACTCCGGGTGCGGGCGTCATGGGAGGAAGATTGCAGCGATGGAACTTCGACTTGAAGGCAGAGCAAAAGCGGCGTCGCAGGGACTCCAGATCTGGTGCTCGGGCAGACGCGCAGGGATGGAGATGCTGGGTCGTGGGCCGGTGGGTCGACTCGGGGTCCGGCGAGCAGAGGAATTGGGTTGCGGCACAGCAGAGCAACTCAAGAGTGGGCACTCTGGCAGCAGGGGCGTCGCATCGCTGGGGGGTTGCGACGGTAACATGCAGTAGGCGTGGCGGAAAAGGGCAAGAGCGGCTCAGGCATTGAGTCACACGGCGTTGTTGGTACTGAGTCGTGGCAATGCTAACGCGATGGCGCAAACACGGGCACGGTCGCACGCCGATGAAGGGATCGGACACCGGGGGAAGCGTCGGGGAAGAGCAGCACGCGAAGACCGGGGAGCTAGTGGGCTGCTGGTGCCGGCACAGGTGAGGATGAGCCGGCGATCGGAGCATCGGATGTGAGGCAGCGAATTTGGGGAAGACAATGAATAGTAGATGTCCAATCACCTCCTCCTATCTCTCTACTCTCTCTCTCTCTCTCTCTCTCTCTCTCTCTCTCTCTCTCTCTTCACTTTTCACATTTCTTTTTCTTCTTTCGGCCACCAAAAAAAACCCTAGAAAAAGCCCCCCTTTCCATCGACCTCTGTGCACTCCTTATATAGGGGAAGTAATTAGGATTCCAATTTCTTCTTCAAATCAGCATCCACAATATTTCTTCACAAATTTTTCACATATTGATAAGGATTCAAGATTACGATAGACTTATTCTCTAATTCCAAATCTTGCAAAGATAAACCGCAATATTTTTTCACACATCTGCCCTATCCAAAAAAATTCATATCCCGGAAAAATTTGAATTTCTCATTTTCTCAGGAGATAATTTTCGATCATTCAAAAAAAAAAAAAAAAGGGCTTGGGCCAATTTGCTTGCTTCGTGGGCCTAGTTCAGCCTGCCAAGTTAAAACATAGAACCACTAATTCGAACCCATCCATCACCGGTCCAATGAAAATGTAAAAAATGCAAATTAAAAATAAATGCACCGAAAACTATATGCTATGCAATTAATATTTTTTCAGGGATAAAGTTAACCTCTAATTTTCTTTGCAATAAATAAATAACCGGATCGTCAAAATTTATGCGTCAGTAGTTGCCCCTATTTGAAGGTGAGCTCATAGAGGTTGCCTTCAAAGACAAATTGAGACCTAAACTTTGACTATGCACATGCATTGAATGATTTTTTTTTTGTTGGAAAATGAATTCCCATTTTAAAATGCAATTTATATAATGCATGGAAATGCTAATGCAACTGCATGATGAGAAAGAAAGGAACGTACCTGTAGTTACTTACCAATCAGTGTATTGATACATTAGACACTTAAGTAAAATAATGGGAGAATTATTTTACTTCTACAAGCCAGAGACTTTGGGTACGGGGACTTTGTTACATTAGACTATTCTAATACCCTTTCGGTACCTTTCCCTTTTTATTTTGAAAAAACGTTTTGCAGGCAGCTTGAACTAATTTTAATTTATCTTCTTAATATGTGAGGTAATCACACGAGTGCGTAAACCATCAATTTAGCACTCAAGAAAACAAATTAATAAATTGCAAAACTTACCTCATAGCAACGAAAGCATCTGCAATGTTAGATCAGAATTCACATCGAAGATCCTAGATATGATTTCTAATTAACACCCAATCACTCAATTTTAGTTTTCACTTTATTTAATGAGAATCATGCAATGTATGCTACCAATTTAATATGAAAAGATATGGCATGGCAATATGACCTAACCTTATATGACATGAGTAAAAATGCGATAATTAAATGTGCAATCTAAATTAATCAAAATGACATAATCTTAATGACCGTCAATTTTTAATTAAATGAACCTAACAACAATCACTAAATGACGTGCATTTCATGAACCTAATTCTATATGACGGGCACATAATACTTCTATTCTCCTGGAAAATGCAATCTATCTAGGAAAAATTATCTAAACCTATAATCAATTAGAAAATAAAATAACATGCAATCTTACCCTAATATGCAATGACGTGCAAAGAATGCCCTAATTCTAATTTTTTTCTTTTCTTTTATGAAATTCGAATTTAAAATTGCCAAATAATTAAATGTGCAATTTACATTTAAAACTAACATCCTAAAAGAATGCATTTTTTTAATTTTTTTGATTTTTTTAATTTGAAATAAAATCCTAACTCAAATAAAATCTCTATTATAAATATGCAAGATAACAAGAAATATTCTAAAACAAACCAAATCCTAACTCAAATATTTTTTGGATTTTTACCTTTTACGAAAATAAAATTGATTCAACCAACACAACGGCAAATCAGACAAGAGAAGATTGATACCCATAAATTAGCGAACCATATCTCGCACATAAGATCGGGTTGACCAATTTTAAAATTAAATTGCGAATCGAATCTCGGGCATGAGATCGGATTGACGATTTTGCAAGAGATTGTGAGTCGGATTTCGGGCGCGAAAATCGAACTGACAATCCCTAATTTGAGGGGCTACTTCATGTCAAGAAATCTCAACTATTCATTCAAGAATAATTCTACTAAAAAAAAAGTAAATAAATGAAAATAACATAAAAAATAGAGTAAAGTAAATAAAAAAGAAAAACTACCTAATTGATTTTCTTTTTTTCCTTTTTTTGTTTTTTTTTTCTATTTCCCTTCCCAAGCATGGCTTGCTCATGGGTCTCGAACAGCATCCGGTCGAGTGGGTCGTCGGCATTCGGAACTCCGGCGAGGACCGACGAGGTGCGGCTCGGGAAGTAGCGAGGGCACAGCAAGGGTTGCTGTGGTGCGGTCGCTCGGGGGAGCGGCGCGCTCGACAACGGGTGGAGATGGTGGGCCGCGAGCGAGAGGACTCCGGATGCGGGTGTCATGGGTGGAAGATTGCAGCGATGGAACTTCGAGTTGAAGGCAGAGCAGAAGCGGCGTCGCGGGGACTCCGGATCTGGTGCTCGGGCAGACGCCTAGGGATGGAGACGCTGGGTCGTGGGCCGGTGGGTCGACTTGGGGTCCGGCGAGCAGAGGAATCGGGTTGCGGCACGGCGAAAGCAAGTCGGGCGTGGGCACTTAGGCACGACGGGGCGTCGCATCGCGGGGGTTGCGACGGTGGCGCGATGGCGTGGCGGAAAAGGGCAAGAGCGGCTCAGCCATTGAGTCGCGCGGCGCTATTGGTACTGAGTCGCGGTGGCATGAACACGACGGCACAAACACGGGCACGGTGGTTTTAAAATGCAATTTATATAATGCATGGAAATGCTAATGCAACTGCATGATGAGAAAGAAAGGAACGTACCTGTAGTTACTTATCAATCAGTGTGGTAGAGGTTAGAGCATCTTGAGGTACATGATAAATCCCCATTTACTCCATAAGTGGTCAGTTTTTACTCGGGTTCCTTGAAGAGTCTAACAGGTAATAAATTGGGACATCGAGACTAAGAAGAACATTCACATCCAAAGTGAAATGTTCAATGAAAAGAATTAAGACATTCAAATCAGATCGAGATGTCGAGATTTTTAAACTCGAAATACCTAGATCCAAACTATGGTATAACTAGAAAGCTCGAAAAACATTCACATCCAAAGTGAAATATTCAACGAAAAGAATTACGACTTCCAGATCCAAACTGAGATGTCAAGATTTTTGTACTCGAAATACCTAGATCCAGACTAAGGTATAACGAGAAAGGCCAAAAAAACATTCACATCCGGAGTGAAATGTTTAAACAAAAATAAATAAGACATCCAGATCCAAACTGAGATGTTGAAATTTTTGAACTCGAAATACCTAAATCCAGACTAAGGTATAACGAAAAGGATAAGAAAACATTCACATCCAGAGTGAAATGTTCAACGAAAAAGAATTAAGACATCCAGATCCAGACTAAGATGTCAAAGAAACTTACCTGGAATATCTTACCTTCAATGAGCGTAGAGTGATTCAAGATAGTTGGTGTTACATGTCCAAGACCCGTACCTTTCTACGGTCGCCCAGAATAGCAACAAGACTTTGTAAGGAAACTGCTTTCCTAGGACCCGTACCTTTCTACGGTCGCCCAGTATGGCAGTGGTTTTGTAAGGAAATTGCTTTCCTAAGACCCCTACTTTTCTACGGTCACCTAAATGGGGAAATTGCTTTTCTAGGACCAGTACCTTTCTACGGTTGCCTGTTAGAGCAATAAATGTTATCTAGGACCTGTACCTTTCTATGGTTGCCTAAACGGGGATTCACTTTCTAGGATCCGTACCTTTCTACGGTCGCCTAAACGGGGATTCACTTTCCAGGATCCGTACCTTTCTAAGGTCGCCTGAAAAGGAAATCACTTTCTAAGACCAGTAGCTTTCTACCATTGCCTGAATGGGGAAATTGCCTTTCTACGACCCGTACTTTTCTATGGTCACCTAAATTAAGGTTTTGCTTGGCTAAAACCCGAACCTTTCTTCGGTCGCTCAGCATTGTAACATAGATCATCTGACTAGGACCCGAACCTTTCTTCGGTTGCCTTAATCAGACTAAATCTGGAAAAAAATATTTTAGGGATAACTAAATCGAGTGTCGGTATACTCAAAAGGGAATACATGTGCAATAACAAGTATTTAAGGTATGGATAGAGATATACTTACCTGATGACACCTTTGATCCTTGAGGATATGTCTCTTGTAAAACTTGATCGTAGGAGAGGCAACATGCATTAATTCAAGTGAGGTTCATGCGTGATGATTTCTATCAATCTTGCATCACCTAATTTCCATTGAGAATGATTTCAAAAGAATGTTCCAATCTAAACACATGAGTGTCATGGATGTGTCAAATGAGGGATCTTTCGGTCTGAAAAGACTTTTCACTCATCATTATTAAAAGGGCTATTTCATCCTGACCTTCGATGCAGGATCTTGACAATCACTCTACCTCACCATTGTCATGCCAAACAAGCGTTCGAGCAATTTCGCAAGTGGTACGACCTTACTTATCTGAGAGGTCTTTAGTAGGGACCGTAATGTGGGCTTAGTCAATGGCTTAACAAAGAAGACTCTTTGAGTCGAGGCTATTGAAAAATGACATTTCGCAATTGTCTTGTGGTTTACAAGTCAAGAAACATACGAAATGAGGTAGAAATTATCTTACTCGCACTTCTTCGTGCGATGCTTTCGAACATATGAACTTTTACGTTAATTTAAGTGCCCTAATCTAAAGAGACTTTGCAAGGGACGTAACATAGGCTTGGTTCATGAGTTGAGAAGTGAAAGGATCATTAGGCGGAAAAAGTGTTTAGGAGGGTCAAAGTTGGTGATCATCTTGGCATTTCCACCAATTTTCTTCTCCACCGTCGAAGATTTTCTTCACATCACAACCCCATTGATTGCAAGAACATTTGAGTTTTTTAGTATAGCCTTGTTGGGGATACGACTCACTACATCCAGTGTTTGATTTTTTCTCTTTAGGTATTGGCCTTGCTTTTACCAGGCACACTGCTTTTTAATTCCCCTCTTTTGCACTTACTTTCTTTGGACTCGCACAGCCTTCATGCTACTTGAATGGTTTGTTTTTTCTTGCCTTGCCCCAATGTGGGGGATGATCACCAATTGGGTTTAATATGAAACGAATTTATAGGCTCAAATGGGCTATGCAATGGATAAAAGTGTATGGGATAGAGAAAGAACTGCTCTTCGTCATCCTAAGGCACTTCAATTACCATATAAGTTACACTGCGAAAGCAATACTCGAAGATTGATACAAGTGTGAGTAAGAAAATTCCTATCATTCATTTCAAATTTTATCCTAATATAGGATAATCCTTGACAGGGATAATTTAAAAAGCTCTTCATGTGTGTGGGCTCAAAGAGCTAAACAATGGGTAGACCTGTAGTATTTTGGATAGAGGAAAAAACTGTCTCTCATCACCTTGGATGACGTACCCTTTGCGAGATCACCATTTTCCTTGCGGACACGGAATTTTTCCACACAACTCACTGGGGGTTAGTGTATGAAATAATGTATGGAATAAGGCTTGCCTTTTGTCATTCCAAAGTATCCCATTTGACACATTCAATTTATCTCACACAATTCATCAAGAAAAACATGCAAGATTTGTAACAAATTTAAATGATTGAATTTGCAACTCATTGAAGCAATTTACTCATCATAAAAATACTTGCAATTCAAAACATGACACATCAAATTCTGTCATGGGTAATACTTTTTGACAACATCGGAATTAACTGGAGTGGACAACTCACGACCATCCATTTCTGCCAGGATCAAGACACCTCCAGGAAGCACCTTCTTCACTATATATGGACCACTATAATTCGAAGCAAGCTTGGCCCCGGCATTTTTCATTTTGTTCCCAGCTATGCTGCACCTCAAAGGAATTTTCGATCGAGTTTTCGGGATCATCATTATCAGCACTTGTTGCATTTGATTGGACCATTTCCACACCTTTGCATGCTTTATGATAGTCCCTGAAATAGGAAGTAGAAGGATAAAAAAGACAAATAGGGTAAATCATACTTTATTTTTTAAAAAGTTTTTGAATTTTTTTTTTTGGAATTCTTTTGCAAAATATGAAGCCTAGGCCTTAGAATTGTCCTTGGATTTTTCTTTTCTTTTATCGGTTGGATATCATCATCGGGCTGGTTTGGTGTACCTCATCATGCCCTCAAAATAAAACTTGTAATTCCATTGAAATTCATCAATCAATTACATTTATTGAATGGAAAATGCGAATTCAAGTCTTAAAAAAGTGAAAAAGAAGAAATCGAAAACAATTCCTAGACAGCGATAAAAATTCCCACGCAGGGGAATGTGCAAAAGTAATAAGTTAGTCTTGCGGGCCAACGCCCATGTCTTCCAAAGGTCCTTCGTCAATGGCTCCTATGAAGAGATCATCGAACAGACTTGTGATTCCTTCCAAGGCATCATCAGAATTCTCTGCCTTTGGAGGCGTTGGATCGTTCATGCCATCCCATCCATCACTTAGCTGCCCCAGGGTGTCCATCACGTGCACCTTCGAGTTCTTGATTCGACCGGCGTCATGTTTGAAAATATCATTCACCCTATTCTCATGCTCAGGTAGGGGATTCGGTTGAGTGGTATTGAAGGCAAACGCCTTGGTGTCTAATAAGTTTTGGACCTTGTGCTTCAAGGTCATGCACTCATCAGTCGAATGTCCTACTTCCCCCATATGGTACTCGCATTTCTTGGAGGGGTCGTGGTTAGAAAATTTTTCAGCATTGGGTCGCTTTGGCTCATAGGATAGCAACCCCTTCTTTTGTAGGACCTTCACGACCTAGGACAGAGGACCAAGAAGAGGAGTGAACTACCTTCTAGTAAACTACCAAGGCGCGGTCGAAGAGACACCGCCTTGTTGATTCTTAGGGACATGAACAATTGGAGGCTTGCTAGATTGTGCATACGCAACATTGACTTTCGTGCTAGATTCTTGGTCTTTCTTCAAGGTCAACCTTTTGCCTTGATGGGTCAGTTCATTGAACCATCCATCTCTTAGCCCAATCTCGATTTGCTCACCCAACGGGATAAGTTGGTTGAAGTTCTCGACGTACGTGCTGGCCATTAGGGTACGGAACTTAGACGGGAGAGTCTTGACAAAGAACTTCATTAGCTCCTTGTTAGTAGGCTCAGGAGTGATTTGAGCCGCTAGGTTTCGCCATCTCACGGTATACTCTTTGAACGACTCGCTTTTCTTCTTCTCCATCCGCTCAAGATCCTCTCGGGAAGGTGCAATGTCCATATTGAACTTATATTGCTTGAGGAACGCGTCAACCACTTCATTCCAGGTGTCGAGAAGGTTTACGTTCTTCATTATGTACTAGTTCAGTGCGAGCCCAGTCAAGCTTGCATGAAATGATTGGATCATGAGAGGCTCATTCTTGACATATTGGGCCATGCGTACGTGGTACGTTTGCAAATGGGCTTTTGGGCAGGAAGTACCATTGTATTTCTCGAACTCTGGCATCTTAAACTTCTTTGGCATCTTGACCTTCTCATAGACGGACAAGTCGAACGGGAGTGAACTTTGCGACTCCTGCAATTGCTTCACTTTCTCCTCGAGTTTCGCAAAGTGTTCATCTTACTTTGTCTTAGGGACATTGTCAGGCTTTGTCTTTTCGGCAGTGACCAACAGTGGGTCATCTTCGAGCTCAGGCATGTCGTCATCACCCATTTGAGCCTTGCTTGCTTGCTTCGGGATAACTATCTCGGGAAGAGCGGGTGTAGGAGTCGGATTCGCTCGGAGGGATTGGATTTGAGCTGTCATAAGTTACAAAGAGGCGAGCAACTGTTGGAGTTGGTCTTCCATAGCGGACATACGATCATGCATTTCAGTTTGGTCGGCCATTCTAGCTCTTGATCGTGTAATAATGGGCGAACATGAGGCATTCGTTATCACCTAATTGAAATGAATAAAAATATGTAAGCATGGGGTGTAAATAGATAACCAATCCATGACAATGATCTAATCAATTTTTCAATTTTTTTTCATGAAAAGTTCGTACAAGAAGGGAATTTCCTAAATTTTGACGATCCGGTCATTTATTTATTGCATAGAAAATTAGAGGTTAACTTTATCCCTAAAAAAATATTAATTGCATATAGCATATACTTTTAGGTCTATTTATTTTTAATTTGCATTTTTTACATTTGCATTGGACCGGTGACGGATGGCTTCGAATTAATGGTTCTGAGTTTTAACTTGGCAGGCTAGACTAGGCCCACGAAGCAAGCAAATTGGCCCAAGCCCATTTTTTTTTTTTAATGATCGAAAATTATCTCATGAGAAAATGAGAATTTCAAAATTTTCCGGGATATGAAATTTTTTGGATAGGGCAGATGTGTGAAAAAATATTGCGGTTTATCTTTGCAAGATTTGGAATTAGAGAATAATTCTATCGTAATCTTGAATCCTTATCAATATGTGAAAAATTTGTGAAGAAATATTGTGGATGCTGATTTGAAGACGAAGTTGGAATCCTAATTACTTCCCCTATATAAGGAGTGCACAGAGGTCGATGGAAAGGGGGCTTTTCTATGGTTTTTTTGGTCGACGAAAGAAGAAAAACAAAAGTGAAAAGTGAGAGAGAGAGAGAGAGAGAGAGAGAGAGAGAGAGAGTAGAGAGATAGGGGGAGGTGATTGGACATATACTATTCATTGTCTTCCCCAAATTCGCTGCCTCACATCCGATGCTCCAATCGCCGGCTCCTCCTCACCTGTGCCGGCACCAGCAGCCCACCAGCTCCCCGGTCCTTGCGTGCTGCTCTTCCCCGATGCTTCCCCGGTGTCCGATCCCTTCATCGGCGTGCGACCGTACCCGTGTTTGCGCCGTCGCGTTCGCACCGCCACGACTCAGTACCAACAGCGCCACGCGACTCAATGCCTAAGCCACTCTTGCCCTTTTCCGCCATGCCTACTGCCAGTTACCGTCGAAACCCCCCAGCGATGCAACGCCCCTACTGCCCGAGTGCCCACGCTTGAGTTGCTCTGTTGTGCCGCAACCCGATTCCTCTGCTCGCCGGACTCCGAGTCGACCCACCGGCCCACGACCCAAAGATCTCCATCCCCGCGTCGTCGCCCGAGCACCAGATCTAGAGTCCCCTGCGACGCCGCTTCTACTCGCCTTCAACTCGAAGTTCCATCGCTGCAATCTTCCTCCCATGACGCCCGCACCCAGAGTCCTCTGCTCGCGGCCCACCATCTCCACCCGTTGTTCGAGCGCCAGCGCCCCTCCGAGCGACCGCACCACAGCAACCCTTGTTGTGCCCTCGCTGCTGCTCGAGCCACCCCTCGTCAGTCCTTGCCGGAGTTCCAAACGCCGGCGACCCACTCCGATCGGATGCCCTTGGAGACCCACGAGCAAGCCATGCTTGGGAAGGGAAACAGAAAAAGAAAAAAAAAAAGGAAATAGTTGAGATTTCTTGACATGAAGTAGCCCCTCAAATTAGGGATTGACGGTTCGATTTTCGCGCCCGAAATCCGACTCACAATCTCTTGCAAAATCGTCAATCCGATCTCATGCCCGAGATTCGATTCGCGATTTAATTTTAAAATTGGTCAACCCGATCTCATGCGCGAGATATGGTTCGCCAATTTATGGATATCAATCTTATCTTGTCTGATTTGCTGTTCAAGTCATGTATCGAATGGTTTTATGGTGTTAGACATTGACTATGATCAATACAATGGTAATATCGATGGTTGTTTTTCTTTAATTGCATCTTCTAGTAATGTTGAGATTGATGCAAGTACTTGGCATGCTAGATTAGGTCACATTGGGTTGCAAAGAATGCAAAGATTAGCTAAAGAATGCCTTTTAGGGTCACTCACTAATGTTAATCTACCCATATGTGAACATTGTTTAGTGGGAAAAGCAACTAGAAAACCATTCAATAAAGGGACTAGAGCCAAATTTCCATTGCAACTCATACATTCTGACATTTGTGGTCCTTTGAATGTGAGGGCGAGGCATAGAGCCTCATATTTCATCACTTTCATAGATGACTTCACGCGTTTCGGTTATGTCTTTCTGATCTCCCATAAGTCAAAAGCATTAGACTACTTTAGACGATATATAACGATAGTAGAGAATCGGTTGAATAAAACAATAAAGGCATTAAGAACCGATTGTGAACGTAAGTATCTATCTGAGCAATTCAAGGCTCTTTGTGATGAAAACGGAATTGTACGACAATTGACTATTCTTGGTACTCCACAACAAAATGGGGTAGCTGAGAGAAGGAATATAACCCTATTGGAAATGGTTAGGTCTATGATGGTGCAAACAAATTTACCTATCTCCTATTAGGGAGATGCATTATTGACTGTTGCCTATGTACTTAACCGAGTGTCCTCAAAATCGATCACTTCCATCCTTTATGAATTATGGACTGGTAGGAAACCGAACTTGAGTATTCTACGTCCATGGGGATGTGCAGCTTATGTTCATGATTATTCTCATAAATATGGCAAATTAGGTCCTAGAGGGAAGAAATGTATCTTTATAAGATATTCTGAACACTCCAAAGGGTACATATTCATAGGTGAACAAGCTGATGGAAGTGTGACCGAAATGGAGTCACGAGATGTCACGTTCTTGGAAAACAATTTTCCTAGTAGATGTGAGATTAATAAGGACTTCCAATTATATGAGATGGAAGGTCCTAATAATACAACCACTAATGTTGTAGAGGAAAATGAAGATTTACCTCAACACACACGACCTAGTGAGAGTGTTGCATCGCATGATGAATTGAATTCAAGAGAAATTCAATTGCGTAAAAGTAATCGTTTCCCCGTCGTCGTTTTGAGATTGAAGGGGAAGCATTTATGATTGCTTAGGAAGACGATGTCAAGCCTAAGACTGTTCAAGAGGCTCTCTCATCCTCTGATAAGGAAGAATGGAAAAAAAGCTTTGGAAGATGAAATGGAATCAATGAGAGCTAATCACGTCTGGGACTTGGTTGATCTACCACCCAATCGCAAGGCCATTGGAAACAAATGGGTCTTTAAGATTAACCAAAAGGCAGATGGATCCATTGAAAAGTATAAGGCTCGTCATGTGGCGAAAGGTTATACTCAACAAGAGGGTATAGACTATGAGGAAACATTTTCACCAGTTGTAAGGTTTGCCTTAATACGCCTTATCCTAACCATCGTTGCACATTTGGACCTTGAATTACATCAAATGGATGTAAAGACGACATGTCTCAATGGAGAACTAGATAAGGAAATCTATATGAAACAACCAATGGGTTTCATAGCTAAAGGTCAAGAGCATACATCCCTCAATATATGGCCTTAAGCAATCATCTAGACAGTGGTATCTTCGTTTTCATCGAGCCATAACAACTTTTGATTTCACGATGATCGAAGAAGATCACTGTGTATATGTCAAGTGGTTCGAAGATAAATTTGTGATTTTGTCACTTTATGTGGACGATATTTTATTGGTTGGAAATGACAAGTTTTTGGCTATCACCATAAAAGAATGGTTGTCCTCCAATTTTGAAATAAAGGACATGGGAGAAGCTGCTTATATATTAGGAGTTAAGATTGAAAGAGATCGATCAAGGAAACTCCTTACTTTATCACAAGAATCTTACATTATGAAGATTCTTGAACGTTTCAATATGCATCAATGTAATCCCATTGATACCCCTATCATGCAAGGTGAAAGCCTAAGTACTGAGATGTATCCTAAGACTCCAAAAGAAATCAAAGTATGGAAACTATTCCTTACGCTAGTGCGGTCGGAAGTTTGATGTATGCTATGATGTGTACTCGACCCGACATATGTTATGACGTGGGATTGGTGAGCTGATATCAATCAAATCCTGGTCAAGCACACTGGAAAGCAGTGAAGAGGATCCTGAGATACTTGAAAAGCACCATGGACTATCGATTTTGTTACTAAGTGAATGATTTACTCCTATTAGGCTATTCTGATGCTGATTGGGGTGGAGACCTGGATGAGCGTAAATCGACTTCTGGATATGCGTTCTCGCTCAATGGAGGTGCAATTTCTTGGAATAGCCAGAAACAAACATGTACGGCCTTGTCTACTATGAATGCATAATTTATTGCATGTTCTGCCACAGTGCAAGAAGCAGTATGGCTAAAACGTTTCTTGGAAAATTTAGCTACTGTCACTGAGATTCCAAGACTGATGATAGTTTATTGCGATAGTCAAGCAGCCATTGCCTATGTGAAAGATCCCAAGTATCATGGAAGGATGAAGCACATTGACATAATGAACAACTTCATCAGAGATATTATAGCGCAGAAAGAAGTGATCCTACAATACATTCCAACCAATAGAATGGTTGCTGATCTATTTACGAAGGCTATTCCTAGAGACATATTCTTGACCCACAGGATGTCACTAGGATTGCGTAGAATCTGATATGTGTTATTGTAGAGGATCATTGGTTTATGTATATGTGGACATATGTATTGTACTTGTTTGTTTATTAGTAACTTGATATTTTATCAATAAGTACAAATCCATTATGAGACCAACACATACACATATATATTATTGAAAAGTATGTCAGCGGGCAATGATTGGCTCACTCACATGAGCAATCACCTCAAGTGCTATAGTTAGCACGTTGAGATGAGACATTATGTACAAATAAATGCTGAAGAGTAAGTTTAGTACATAAAATAATATGTCGCCTTAAGAGGAGCCAAGATGAGGTCTGTGATTCGTTTATAATAAGACCGAACATGATAGTCCAACAATCATGTATGCCTGAAAGATGCCGGATGCGAGTACTTAATTGGGCACTATAGAAAGCGTGCTAATATAGCACTCAAGATAAACATGAGTACGTGAGAAGCACGTGACTATGTTTAGGCTAAGATCCGTATAATGGATATATTTAATAAATGACATACGCTCTTATAGAAAGAGAAATCCACTATAGAATGTAATTCATACTACATGCGCATTGTACGACCGACAAGGGAAGGTGAGTAAAATTATCCCTATTTACTCATTGTGTGAGCCCTTGAGGTTATTTATAACTTACCTCATTTTGTGCCCTATGTTACTTTTGACTATGTTCTCAAAGTGAAAGATCAATGTTGCTACTTTAGCATGTTACCAGTGATCATGAATAGATATGGCTTTATGGGACGTGTCTAGGAAAGCAATTGTTCTGAAATGGAGAAAGACATGAGTGCGAAGGAAGACTATTGTTGTTTTACATCTATCACATGTATTTACTGGTCGATCAATTATATCGCCTTGTGTGATTACGGATATAATTGTAAATACATGGTGTTTTGAGAATAGTCAAGTATAGCCTTTAAGGGATAGGTATACTTTGATTGATGTAACAAAATATGTCTGGGGCACTGTGAGACATCGATTGTTTATTTCTTTTTGGGGTTGTAGCTATTATGTCATCTCTAATAGGTGCATAATTTGAGCTCCCAAGTGCAGGTGTACTCACTGGTCGCATAACTTACTTGCCAGTATGAATTATTTTGTAAAGTTGATGAATGTTAAATGCCTTATATTCTTGATAGAGCGCTATCAAGCCCATCATGTCCGAGTGGAAGATGATGCACTTAATCAGTACGTCCATGATGGGGTGCGATTGAAACGCACCGTTTGGTCTTGATATGCTACGATGGAAAGACACCCTTTGAAATGGTATGAAGGGAGTTGTATAAAAATCTTTTGTAGACAACTGTTGGCACTGTTGGCAGAACATACGCTCAGAAATTCCTCTCCATTTCCCTTTTCCATCAAAGAAAAAGAAGGCGTTCCATTACTTCTTTACAAGAACAATTGGCATTTACGTTGTGGAAATCGAATGTTTTCCTCGTGATTACATTCAGACCAACGTGAGGTATTTTTGTTCGTGATTCATCCGCAATTCAATGTTCGTTCCGGGGTTAATTGTTGTTTGCACATCGGATAAAGGTAAGTCGTCTTCCGCCAACTTGAATTCCAACAAAAATGTCAAGAAAGCTTGACCCTTCGTTCTTTCCCCTAAATACACAAAATAGAACACTTATCTATTACCCAGAGACCTAGACAGACAGTGGCGAATTTTGCGGTGGAAATTTCACCGCTTTTAACAGCCATTGACCCGAAAACATTCAGCAAGAAAGTACAGCACCAGCTATTCCACCAATGACATTCATGACTCAAAGTAGGTTCAAACGATACGATCACCATCTATCCAAAAAAAACAAGAGTCATTAGATATTCACTTCCGCCACAGTCACCGACTATTTCAGCCCTTGAGAGAACATGATGATGCACAAACGAAACGCTCGGATTAAATTCACTAGCGAAAGTGCAAAGCACACTGAATTTCCACTCCCATCTCTCGAAAATCCACGAAACGAACCGAAAAGACAACGCCACCAAAAAGGCCCAGGATCGCATCGACGCGTGCAGCACCAGATTAAACACGCTCCATACATACCCTGCCGACTTCGGCGAATTTCTAGAGCGTAATCGAGCACTACAGGGAGAAGCGAACCTTGAAATTCCACTGGAAGCTGTATCAGAGCTTGGGGTCGAGAGCCGACTCGTCCTCCTCCTCGACGTCACTTGCAACGATCGACTGATTCGACAGCGGCTAGGGTTCTGGCGTTGAGACGAGGGGTGGCGACAGTGACGACGAGGCGGAGCGCGTCGACGAATGGCAACGATCAACTGATTCGGCGGCAGCTAGGGTTCTGGCAGTCGTGAGCGAAGGCACGGTCGTGTCGTCAGAGAAGAAGGCGGAGCCGAGAAAGATGAGAACGTGTTTACTGTTTATGTTTGTTTGCTTGTTTGGATTTGGAGTTATTGTGTTCCGGGTCGAACAATGTTCCAACCCTACCTGACCCTAAACATATATTCTTTGCTTGTTTTATATGTGTCTCTTAAACAGTATCAAGACCCGAAACAAGTATAATACTTGTTTCATGTTCAAGTCGTGTTCAGGTCGGGTCGGGTTAGGTCGGGTCGGGTTTTTTTGACACCCCTAGTGTACCCTATTTAGGTATTTCGATGTTATACGCTCATTCACACAACATACGAAATTGAACCCATGAGAACAACGACCATATGAGAGGAGGGGGTCAAATGCCACCCATGAGAATAACGACCATATGAGACGAGGGGGTTGAATGCCATGATGAGATGGGAAAAAAAAAGACCATACTAATACTTGGGGAAAATTGTCTTTTTTATTTTCCTTCTCCCCTCTTAAAATAAATGGAAAAAAAAAAGACGATAGTAATACTTTTCAATGTAAATGCCATAAAAATTCCTCGAATTATGCTCACTGCGACATATATATATCCAAACTTTTTTTGTGCCACCGAAAACTACACAAATACCCATAATATTTTTTGTGCCACAAGAAAACCCAAATTTATACATGTGCAACATATATATCCTCTATTTCAATTCAATCTACGGTATTAATATAAGTTTGGGGATTTTTATAACGCAAAAAGAAAAAGTTTGGAGTATTTGTATCATAATGGATAAGATTAGGATTTTTAGTGACACAAAAAGAAAAAAAAGCTCTGATATTTATGTCCCATTAGCCATATTTTTTGCGTTACATGTGGATATTTCTTTTCCGTACTTTATTTTTTGTGTGGTTAGTTCAACTGCACACTTTCCAAATTGATAAAATGGGTGGTGAAAATTTGACGTCTGCAATTTACTTAAGAGCTTCTAAAAATTGAGGCTTAAAGGCCTTCATGAGCTTACTTAGGCCATGGACCATGACGGCGATGAGTCACCACAATGCGAAGATAATAAACAATAATGGGCCTCACAAAAAAGATGACATTGTATAGGGCTATTATTGTTCACTAGACACGCTGGTGAGCCACATTGGTTAGGGAAATTGATAAAATATTGCAACGTCATATTCCGACAATCCAAAATTGAAGTTGGTACTTAAGGGCGCGCATGACAACTATTTCTGTTCCAGAAATAGTTTCTGGAACAGAAATAGATTTTTCTATTTCTATTTCTAGAAGAGTTTCTAAGCATTTCTATTTCTAGAAGAGTTTCTAAGCAAAAATAACCGTTTGATAACGACGCAAAATTTCTACTCCAAAAATAGAAATTCGTTTGATAACGATACAAAATTTCTTCCTTTCGGACGGCGGCGACCGCGATCGGTGGACGACGATGGTGGGCGGCGACAACCATCATCGCTAGCTGCCCCGGTCGTCGCTGACGACGGCCGGCGTCCGGCGGCAGGGCGGGCGGCGGCATCCGGCGATCGCGCGGCGACGGCCGGCATCCGGCGTCCGGCGACCGGCGACGGCAACCGACGGTGGGCGGCGACCGGGCGACGGCAACCGACGATGGCGGCGACCGGCGACGCGGCAACCGACGGTGGCGGCGGCCGGGCGTCCTGCGACCAGCGGCGTCTGGCGTCTGGCATCCGGCATCCGCATCCGGCGACCGGGCGGCGGCTGGCGTCCGGTGGCCGGGCGGCGGCGGCGGCCGGCGTCCAGCGGCAGCGACTGGCCGGCGTCCAGTCCGGCCGGGCGTCGGCGTCGGCGGCCGGCGACCGTAGGGCGGCCGGCGGCCGGCGTCGGCGGCAAGCGGCGGGGCGCGGCGTCAGCGTCCAGACCGGCGGCGGCGTCCGACAACCGGCGTCCGGCTTCCGCGATCGGCGACCAGCGGCGGCCAGCGACTAACGGCGGCGCGGGGCGATCGGGCGGATGATGCTCAGCGAAGAACGAACGATGAGAAATTTTTTTATTTCTCATTTCTATTCCGTAAATAGAGAAGTAGAAAATGTTTACTTCGATTTCTATTCCAAACCTATTTTTGGAACCAAAATCTATTTCAGAAATAGAAAAGTGAAATAAGTTTACCAAACGGATTTCTATTCCGTAAACAGTGCGGAATAGAAAAATTGTTTGGAACAGAAACAAAGGTTTGTCATGCACCCCCTAAGTTGTCGTTTTTTTTTTTTTTTTTTAAATAGTACGGAAGTGATTCGACGAAAATTTTTTGCACCAAATGAGCGTCTACGGAACTTTTGACATATTTAGTGTCCTTATATATAAAAAAACTTGATTAAAGATGAAAGTGAAATTTTATGAGAAAAAAGTATTCATGTTTTCTTATTTATGAACCCGTAACAAAGAAAAAGTTGGCAATTTCTTAAAAAAGGTGGCCAATTAAGAAAACAAAAAAATATATATATATATCAATAAGTGACTCAATAGACAAGTTGGAAAAAAAAATTGAATGTTGATAAGTAACTGAAATGAAAATTAATATTCTAAAGTAGTTTGTAATTCAATTTGACAAAAGTTGGTAAACCATTCTAATTTAGGTTAGCAATTTCATGTAAAAGTTGGCTTATTTGAAGTTTGGGTACATTATGCAAATAAAAGCAAGTAGATTAGAACAAAAATCCTTAATTTGCAAATCATCATAAAAATGGATAATTTTATAAACATTTCGATAAGTTATGGAAAGTTACCTACAAAAAAAGTCACGCGTCATTTTCTGTACAAACCGGTTTTTTTGACACTTTTGAACTTATTGAAATTTTTCGTGCAAAAACAAGACTTATTGAAATTTACAGGAGTGAAAAAAATCCATATTTTACATGAATCAATAAAGTTCTGCAAGACAATGTGATGAATTATGGCCAACACATCAAGGATCATACCATACAATAAAAGCTCCGACAACATTCATATCTGCCGCTTTTTCTCATTTTGCCGGAATTATCTCAAACTTATTATTGCCAAATGAGAATACATACAGTAAAGAAATGAAGAATCAAGTTTAACCACGGAATAGGTTCATTTATTTATGTATTCTTTGAAGCAAATAAATAAATCTTGACGTGAAAGTGTAAGGGGGAAATTGTTCAGAAAGCCCTAAATCTATTGTATAGCGGTTGATTTTGACATAAACTTTTTTAACTGTGTGAATTTAGTCCTGAAATTTTTAACGATTGGCTAATTTAGTTCTTAATTTATCAATTAAACCAATTTAGTTCTAAACTTTTAGACGATTTGCCAATTTAGCCTTAAACATTTTGATGATTTGCGACCAAAATTACCCTGAAGGACTAAATTGATAAATTATTAAAATGTTTTCGATTAAATTGCTCGTGATTGAAGGTTTAGGACTAAATTGACGATCATCAAAAGGTTTAGTAGTAAAATCGCACAATTGAAATGTTTAGAATGAATTAGCCGCCATACAATAGGTTTAGAACATTTTGGACAAAGCGGTTAGAATTATTGAAATATTACAATTATGTGATACGCTAGACTTGCAAACTTAGCAACACCATACACATATGCATACGAGTCTTACACACATCAATCTGAAAGTACATACTGATAATGATATTTTCCCTCATACATCAAGGAAAAATAGGGTTTCAAAGGCATAATTAATATGCTATTGCTTTACAATGACCAAATTAGTGTGACAACGTTTGGTCCAACCTCACATCGGCAAGGGATTGACGAAGAGCGATGTCACATAATCTTTGAGCTTAGTTTTAGAATGGGTGTAATTATCCCCATCGCTATATAACACATCAATCACCCGTGATAAATTGAGCATTCGCGTGAGAATCGGCATTGGGACTGCGGTTGGACGAAGAAACTCTTCATTGGTGTCCTTCCATGCATCAATGACTCCTTTCTGGAGTTCCTCCGCAGCTTCCTGCTCCAAGACGCCACGGTATTTCATGAGCAACTCCACCGCAGATACTACGTGCCCCCTCTTTTGCTCAAACTGTATGTCAAACGACATTGGTGTAATTAGATTAGGTGGTGGTGGGATCTAATTTTTATTAGATTGATGGAGGATAATTATGTCTTTATTATACCTCATGAGAGGAAACGTCATCCATGAGCCTACAGATGGTTTGTGCAGCCTTCACAATCTTGCAATCACTGACCGACCATTTAAGAGCATGTTCTGTGACCACATCGCCCATTCCCACAAGTGATGTAGTAGCTAACATTCCATAGCCACTCGTTATTAGTTGAAGCGGCATGTACTCTTCTAGTGTTGGTATGTAGTTGGTATGGAACCATTTGGCTTCTTGAAAGTATGCTCTCACTAGCATCTTCATCTGAGAAATTAGACATACACAAGAATTTCAGATTTCTAACTAAAGATTGCCTTCGATGCATGTAAAGTTTACCGATGATGCTTACGACTTCTTTTGCATAGACAAGGCGGTATGATCTGCCTTTTGTGGTCAATTCATTCCCAATATATTCATAGAGCTGGAGAAACTCCTTGAAATGAGCTTGCATATACTCCGATAATCCATCCATGGCATCAACATCCCACCTGAATTCAAGTTGTAGAAAGTGACACACTTAACTCTATACAAAGTTGAACAAATTCAAAAGTTTGAAAAAGAGAATGCGGATTTTGTACTTCTGGACTGCTTCATTGAAGAGTGCAAGTTCTTCCAGTGTGCCATAGACATCATACATATCATTGATAATGGAAGTGAGGGACATCACTTTGGTTAATATGTCCCTAGCCGTGGCGAATTCCGGCTCAAAATATACTCCTGTGGTCCAGAAGAACAACTCCACAAGCCTGTCTCTAGCGAATGGGAACTTTCTTGGAACATCTATATTCTTCCACCACCTATGATTAAATGAACCTTAGCATAATTGAAAGTACTTTAGCCCCACAAATTCGCATAGTTATACTCCTTTTTTCACTTGTAAAGGACTTTGAAAAGCACTATTCAGAAAGGTAAATTGCAACGAAATGAGTTAACCTTTGGAAAACACAACAAGAAAAATCGATAATTTGGGCATAGCTAAAACATAATCGATAGTTGGGGCATTTTAAAAACATAGTGTAGAAGTTAATTTTTTATTGTACAATCAAATGAAGTTATGAACCTAGTAATCTTGCCAAGTTCCTTCTGGTGTTGCTCTTGTAGCAAGTTGAAATCTAGTTTAGCCAAGGTGAGCAAAACTTCGTCATGTGAAGGCTCTTCTTGGTAGAGTGGAATATAGTGCTGGGCCTCGAGCCTTGGCAATCCCTTGCGAAGTGGCTGCTTTAGAGCATGACTCACTTGTTTGGCAAGACTAGTGCTCACTTTGCTTTCGTTGATTGATTCAAGGTGAGTTGTAGCAAAAGGAAGTGCTTCATCCAAGATTGAATCGCCATGACACCTTAAATGGCAAGCTTCATATAGGCTCAGCAATCCGCGCACATCGCTTATGAGTGACTCTCGGAAGCTCCCTTTGCTATCTTTGAATTTGTTAAAGACCTCTGTGAACCAACCAGCATGGTAAAACGATGCAAGTGATTAGAAATTAGGAAGGGGATGCACGCTTGGTTAATGTTCTATATATTCTTGCACGTGTGAAATTCGATTGAGCAATATGAGGATTTTAATAGGTAACTTATTTGATTGGTGCATTACATATGAGACGTACCTGATGAAATATTGTAACCATGTTGTCGCAGCAATCTAAAGATGAGAGCGACCGTGTGAAGGTCATCGACCTTAAAATCTTCATGATCAAGTCGAGAGTAACTTTTGTGGATTTGTTCTAATTGCTCATCTACTTCATGTTCAAAATGGTACTCAATTCCCAAGCGTTGGATTTGATCAATCAAGTGAAGCTTTTGTAAGGGTTTGTCCACGACATCAATCAGCATCTTCTTCACCTCTCCTTTCAGTTCCTCAATTTGTCCCTCCACTCTTCCGAGGAATTTAAACTTCTGCAAATATATTGCACGGTGTTTCAAATAAAACCAAGCATGAAATACGTGGACTTTACAAAATAAATTTAATTTAGATGGCCACCTCTGTGTACCCTATTTGGGTATTTCGATGTTATACGCTCATTCACATGACATGCGAAATTGAACCCATGAGAACAATGACCATATGAGATGAGGGGGTTAAATGCCACCCATGAGAACAACGACCATATGAGAGGAGGGGGTTGAATGCCATGATGAGATGTTTCTTGCCGCAGAGGACATACTGAGGCCGGTGAAGTTACAAGTATTATCGTTATGTTTCAACATCCTTTTATCTATTTATGATTTTCAACTTCGTTTTTTTGTGTGGAGAAGGGAACATGTATTTATATGAGGGCGATTGTTACCATATAAGAGATGTGGTGGAACTGAAGGAAATCGAAGTAAGTCTACAGAGTGCAATTGCGAGAAAACAAGAGAAGAAGATAACAGAAGGATTTCTAACCACTGAGTTGGAGGGAGAATCATATTTAAGGAAGTAATCCCCCCATACGCTGGGGTGATAACCCGCGGACCGACGTTCGATCACATGGCCTGTTCCTTTATTCGGAGGAGCGCATGGAGTTGCTGAGACCTGCGACATATTCTCTTTTTTCTTACGTGTAACCAATGCCCAAACGGAAGAGAGAGGAGAGGTTTTGTCTGCGTTGCAAAACGTCAATACTTGAAGGGTATTATTTACAGACATCATGTTCGTGACCACAGTATTTGTACGGTTTTTTAGACCAACCAATCGCATTTCAATGAAGCATAGACGGGTGAGATTATCAGGCCAAACTAATGAGCCCCCTCTCACCGGGCACTTTTGTCAACATTCATGAACAAACTCTTCTTGAAAAGATACTTCTGAAATCAAGGAGGTTCGGCACTCCTATGATTAGTTAAAGTAACTCCATGCTGCTACCAACTATAGAGTGACATTTTTCTTTTGGTAACAACAACTGGCATTTAATAAACATCGGTTCAAAAGTCCTACAATAGAGTTCCTAAAATAGATTAATAGACTAAACCGACATTATTTAGAGAGATCTGTTGATACCTTTATTTGAAGGGAAAATGAGAAAAATAATTTATGAACTTTAGTTCAATATGAAATGACGTCCTTAGACTTTTAATTTATTCAAAGTGATCCATAAATCTGACCAAAAAAAAAATTGTCCATGAAATATTAGTAAGTGTTTAATCCGATCCCTAGATTATATGAAAATATTTAAGTTCATCCTTTCGTTAATTCAAGTTGATGAAATTTGTTGATATGATTTTCATATCCGTCAAGTTTGAATTGTGGAACAAAAAACAAAGTTTATATGTGGATCATGTAAGTAAGATATCAATCTCAGTCACGTTATAATAATCGACGTCAATTAATAATGATGAACATGTGAACACCCTAACATGTTCTTGTTTCTTTTTCTAAGTAGATACATGATAATATGAACATATTGACTCATCATTTAATAATATCCAACGGAGAGTATATTTGAACAAATGAAATGACTACACTAAACATATATTAATTATTCATAAATCATATTGAACAAATTAAAAATTTAGGAATGATATTGCACATTCAATCAAAATCTAAGAACTATTTGTGTGTTTTCTCCTTATATGAAAGGAGAGTTCCTTGGACGAACTGAGCCATCACTTGTTTACTTTTTCTCTCAAACAACTCTATATCCCCTCTTTTCATTTTAATTCTTTCTCAATCTTCTTTTTGTCCAGTTTTTCCCATTTAGTCTATTTCGTCTATTTAAAACTATTGCTATTCATGCAACTTATAGATATTGTTACAAACATGACTCACAAGCTCACACAAGCTGTAATATGATTAAAGTGTCTGGCATATCTAATTTCGCAAGAAGAATCATTAATATGTAATTTTACAAGTTTAGCTTAGTTTACTCAACAAGCTGCGAAATTAGAAGTGAATATGGACTTGCTATCACTCGCAGGTGGTAGTAATGATTGAGCTGTGATGCTACTCATGTCAGTAAAGACATAAACGAGATAGTCCACATATATTTCGTATTGGTTGGATCTAAAGTGAAAGTAGGCTATTAGGGATTTACAGATAAGATACTCGATTAATTAGTCTTTGAAATATTTATCCAGGATACATAGAAAAATCACGGGATAATTTTTGGAATTTTTCTTTATTAATAATACTAGAGAAAGCCTGGTTGGTTTCGAGACTATTCAAATAAACAAGTCCCTAAACTTTGAATTTGACACGTGGGTTAGAGAGTACAAATATTTGGGAGCCACCTTTACTTGATTAATCAAATGGCTAGATATACGTGAACCGAATTTCAAGTGGAGAGAGTAGAGCACCTGTCGAAATTAGATAATCCATAGACCATCTAAATTTTTTTACATCATTTTCGTTAGTGCACCCATCGACAAAAATGAGTCTCTTGAATCGTTATCTTGCAAAATAAGAATTAGAGATAAGTGTATTAAAAGTTTCTAAAACTTATTATGGAAGCGTAATTGAGTTAGAACTTTCAAAAAGTGTAATTTAATCATTCGTTAACTTTGTCCGATTTGGCAAATGAAGAATGTTGATGTAATTTTTTTGTTAATTACTTGCACTGACGTGATTAAAATATGAAGGATAATATTACAATTACGTTGTTTTTGTTCGAATTTGATTTTTTAACTGAAATTTTATTTAATTAGATTAAAAAATAAGCTAAATCTTTAAAAAAAAAAAATAAGAGGTAAGAAGGAACCTTGCTACTTTGCCATTGTTGAAAAGGGCCGACGATTGTTGGGGTGATGGTGATGGGGGTCCTCAAGGCCTTGGCTAGATTTGGCCAGGGGCTACTAGATCTAGGCTTGGGCTAGCTAGGTTTGGTGACCTTGGGCCAAATGGCTCTCACTTGCTGTCAGTGAGGGTCATTGGCCACAAGCTAAGGCCCAATGCATGCCGTCGGCCATTGCAAGGGCCGATGATGGTGGGACGGTGGTGGTAGGAGTTCTACAAGCCCTTGCTTGGTTTCCTTCCTTCCTCTTTATTTATTTATTTAACTCATTTTAATCTATTTTTTTTTTAAATTTGGGTAAAAAATCAGATTTGGATAAAAATCTCAGCGAGATAGAGAGTAGAGCACCTGTCGAAATTAGATAATCCATAGACCGTCCAATTTTTTTTTACATCATTTTCGTTAATGCACCCATCGATAAAAATGAGTCTCTTGAATCGTTATCTTGCAAAATAAGAATTAGAGATAAGTGTACCAAAAGTTCTAAAACTTATTATGGAAGCGTAATTGAGTTAGAACTTTCAAAAAGTGTAATTTAATCGTTTCATTAACTTTGTCCAATTTGGCAAATGAAAAATGTTGACTTAACTTTTTTGTTAATTACTTTCTCTTTCATGTAGCGTTGATGTGACTACAATATGAAGGGTAAGATTAAAATTACGTTGTTTTTGTCCGAATTTGATTTTTTAACTGAAATTTTATTTAATTAGATTAAAAAATAAGCTAAATCTTAAAAAAAAAGTAATAATAAGAGGAAGGAAGGAACGTTGCTGCTTTGCCATTGTTGAAAAGGGCTGACAATTGTGGGGTGATGATGGTGAGTGGGGGCCTCAGGGCCTTGGCCAGATTTGGCCAGGGGCTACTAGATCAAGGCAAGGGCTAGCTAGGTTTGATGACCTTGGGCCAAATGGCTCTCACTTGCTGTCAGCCAGGGTCATTGGCCACAAGCCGAGGCCCAGCTCATGCCGTCGGCCATTGCAAGGGGCGATGATGGTGGGACGGTGGTGGTAGGGGTTCTACAAGCCCTTTCTTGGTTTCCTTCCTTCCTCTTTAATCTAATTTTTTAAAAAAATTTGGGTAAAAAATCAGATTTGGATGAAAAGGACTTTGTTTTAGCCACGTCGTGCCACGTAAAAATAATAAAAAAGTCACATCAGTATGTTCCATTAGCCAAATTGGGTGGAGTTAATAAGAAGAGTTGATTAGAAAAATTTAACAAGTTTTAAAATTTGATTGGACTTTTTAAAAATTTTAGAATTTAATTACACTTTCATGATAAATTTTGGGACTTCAATATAGTTATTCCTAAAATTTATAAACAAGAGGGTTTGATTAAAATTGATTGAGAATAGCAAACAATGTTAAAATTATTGAAAACTTTGAAAAGGTTTGATGAAATACTACGTTTTACGGTTCCTTTAAGCCATATCATGGTACGGGAATATTGTTGAAAATATTAATTAACATTTATTAGCAAGTGATTTCATAGAAGTATTTTAAAAGCCATGAGATGCTTGGGAAGAAATGGGGCTTTAATTACATTCTAAAAATTTCCTTCCAAAAAGCTAGTTGCACCGGGCAGTGATTTTACTTTGCTTTTTACTCTTTCCTTTTTCCTTTTTTTCTTTGAATTTTTTTGGTAAAGTGATAATTAAAGTTCGGCTATCATCTAATATGGAGCACTTGAAACCCTTAAGAAATCCAATGATAACATGTTAAGTTATCCGGCATTTTATTTCACATCTTTCTAAAATCTTTTGGAATGATTTATTTTTTTAGTAATAAAGATTGCGGAGGGAAGATAAACAAAGTATTTTTTTTTTTTATAACTGATATCTTAGTTATCCTAACACTAACAAACTAGCAATAGGGTGGTCAACCTATAATTTAATAAGGTCTACACTAATATTTAACGTGGATTTAATTGAAAGCAACCATGTCATCAAGAAACTCTTCTCCACCTTTGATTATGACTGGCATTTACAATTTCTGTGATGTTAATCGTTTTTGTGTTTTGTCGAAGTAGTGACACTTAAATTTTGACTATCATATTTAATTCTTTATTGCATAAAAAAATTAGAGGTTGATCTAATCCCTAGACAAAAATATCATTCACATGATTTGCATTTTATATTACATTTAGTATGTGTATCGCATTAATTGAATTTACGGCTGATATATTCATGAATCCCATGCCATGGCCACAAAAGACAAACGAGGGGTCTCTTTCTTGCCTGACCCTTCTACCCCCAAATGGAAAAGGAGAGGTTGGCTACAATTCCGAGTAGGGCAGAGACGAAAGAGTGGAGTCAAAGGAAAAGGACGAAAGCTAAGCTCCTTTCTTGATGGACTAACGCAAGGGGGTCTGTTCCTCTCTCCCTCTTTGGTCTCCATCCACGTTTACACAAAAGAAGCAAAAGAAAGGAAGGAAAAGAAAAGGGGTCTGCACGTTTTCATGAGAAAGCAAATGGAGAAAAGCTTTCTAGGCAATTCACCAAAAGAAGTAAAAGGAAGAAAAGACAAAAAGAAGGGTCCGCACGTTTTTTTATGAGAAAGCAAAACCAAAAAGAAAAGAAAGCTAATGGAGAAAATCTTGAGTTGTGTCGTACATCACTATACAATCCCGATAATTGACTTACTAACTTTGAGACCCAATTTGAACTATATGATGGAATCTAATCAATAGTATAGCTCTAAGATAATTTGATACAATTCCGAGTAGGGCAGAGACAAAAGAGTGGAGTCAAAGGAAAAGGACATAAGCTAAGCTCCTTTCTCGATAGACTGACGCAAGGGGGTCTATTCCTCTCTCCCTCTTTGGTCTCCATCCACATTTACACAAAAGAAGCAAAAGAAAGGAAGGAAAAGAAAAAGGGGTCTGCACGATTTCATGAGAAAGCAAATGGAGAAAAGCTTTCTAGGCAGTTCACCAAAAGAAGTAAAATGAAGAAAGGACAAAAAAAGGGGTCCGCACGTTTTCATGAGAAAGCAAAACAGACTAGAAAAGAAAGCCAATGGAGAAAATCTTGAGTTGTGCCGTATAGCACTATACAATCCCGATAATTGACTTACTAACTTTGAGACCCAATTTGAACTATATGCTGGAATCTAATCAATAGTATAGCTCTAAGATAATTTGATACAATTCCAAGTAGGGCAGAGACGAAAGAGTGGAGTCGAAGGAAAAGGGCATAAGCTAAGCTCCTTTCTCGATGGACTGACGCAAGGGGGTCTATTCCTCTCTCCCTCTTTGGTCTCCATCCACATTTACACAAAAGAAGAAAAAGAAAGGAAGGAAAAGAAAAGGGGTCTGCACGTTTTCATGAGAAAACAAATGGAGAAAAGCTTTCTAGGCAGTTCACCAAAAGAAGTAAAAGGAAGAAAGGACAAAAAAAAGGGGTCTGCACGTTTTCATGAGAAAGCAAAACAAAAAAGAAAAGAAAGCCAATGGAGAAAATCTTGAGTTGTGCCGTACAGCACTATACAATCCTGATAATTGACTTACTAACTTTGAGACCCAATTTGAACTATATGATGGAATCTAATCAATAATATAGCTCTAAGATAATTTGATACAATTTCAAGTAGGGCAGAGACGAAAGAGTGGAGTCGAAGGAAAAGGACAGAAGCTAAGCTCCTTTCTCGATGGACTGATGCAAGGGGGTCTGTTCCTCTCTCCCTCTTTGGTCTCCATCCACGTTTACACAAAAGAAGCAAAAGACAGGAAGGAAAAGAAAAGGGGTCTGCACGTTTTCATGAGAAAGCAAATGGAGAAAAGCTTTCTAGGCAGTTCACCAAAAGAAGTAAAAGGAAGAAAGGACAAAAAAAGGGGTCCGCACGTTTTCATGAGAAAGCAAAACAAAACAGAAAAGAAAGCCAATGGAGAAAATCTTGAGTTGTGCCGTACAACACTATACAATCCTGATAATTGACTTACTAACTTTGAGACCCAATTTGAACTATATGATGGAATCTAATCAATAGTATAGCTCTAAGATAATTTGATACAATTCCGAGTAGGGCAGAGACGAAAGAGTGGAGTCGAAGGAAAAGGACAAAAGCTAAGCTCCTTTCTCGATGGACTAACGCAAGGGGGTCTGTTCCTCTCTCCCTCTTTGGATCTTCAGAGAGAGTTAGAGTATTCTACCTAGGGGTGAGCGCGGTTCTCGGTTCCGAAACTAGTTAGGTCTCCAAAAAAATCCCCAAATCAGAAATTCTTCACACGACACTTTCTTTCATAGTTCTCTTCTCTCTTCTCCCATTCTTTGCCTCTGCGCGACGCCACCGCCGCTTTCCCTTGACGCCACCGCCACTTGCCCTCGACGCCATCGCCGACCTCTGCTCGACGTCGCTCGCCCTCTGCTCGACACCACCGCCGCTCGGCCTCTGCTCGACGCCACCGCCGCTCAGCCTCTCGCTCGACACCACCGCTGCTCGCCCTCGACGCCACCGCGACCTCTGCTCGACGCCACCGCCACTCGGCCTATGCTCAACTCCACCGCCGCTTGCCCTCAACACCTCTGCTGACCTTTGCTCGGCGACCTCTGCTCGACGCCACCGCTGACCTTTGCTTGACGCCACAGTCACTCGGCCTCTGCTCGATGCCACGGCCGCTCGGCATTCGCTCGACGCCACGCTGCTCGCCCTCGACGCCACCACCGCTCGCCTAGCCGCCCCGACGTTGCTAGCCCGGTCGCCACCAACGTAGCTCACCCAGCCTCCCCCAAAGCCGCTCGCCCAACTGCCGCCGACACTGCTCGTAGCTCGCCTTTTGTGCCGGTAATCTCTGCTACCCCCTCTCTGTTGTTATTATTCATTTTCTTGGTTTCCCCTTGTTTTCCACAGCCGGCGACCTGATGTTCTTGAACAAATGTGGTTTGTATGTAAGATTTAGGGGGAAATTCATGTTTGCAAGGATACTTTGCGTTTGTTTAGCTCTATTTCAAAGTGTTTTTGTTTTTACAAGCATGTCTTGAGTTTTCATTTTGGTTCTTTGTTCTTTTGTGCAGTATGTTTTGCTGCCGTTACCTTAATTTGCAAGTTGTAGTGGGGATTCAGTACCACGAGCTTTTCTTCTCTGAAGTTTTCGATATACAATTTGCTTAGGGAGACATGACAGTGGATTATATCTCTAGTACGTATCCTAATTAAGCAGTTAACTTCTCTGCTACCTTCTTATCATTACAAGCTAAAAGCTCGTTATCTAATTATCAAACATAAAGCATAAGCCATGGCAGCAGACTAATTATTATCCATATATTTTCTAATCAGTTGCTCTACTATTGAATATGTGAATCGGGTGCATGCATAGTCTCCTCCCTCACCCTCTTCTAAGTAAACTGTTTAAGTATATTTAATTTTTCCAATATTGTCTCGTAAGAAGTTGTCATTGCTTCATTTTGGTTGGCAGCTCCTCTCCAGCCATAGATTTTAGTTATTATTGTCTAAAAGTTGTGGCAAATACAATAATGCTAGCATTTATTAGACCTCTACGAACACAAAGTTGCATGGATATTAGGCTCATCTCGTCACAGGTCTTAGGCTAATGACAACAATGGGCGTAGCAATCGGGTCTTCGTGATTTCATAATGCTGCGCCCTTTGATTATTGATGAGTTGTCTTGGCCTTCTAACAAGACTAGAGATTGACAACCTTTAGATCTTCCATTTGTCATGTTTTTTCATTACCTTTAAATCTTGATAAGAACCTTCTTCCATTTCTAGTTTGCTCTTTATTTTGAAATTTCTAATTATATTTTCTTATTGTTGTGTAGTGCAAAGTTAATGTATCAAGATAACACGTCAATGGAGGTGGAGGAATGTGAGGAGATGACTCCGATCACAGAATTGGAGTTTTATGGCGATGAAAATGAAGAAGAGGCAACCCGTACTATGAGTGCCACAAATAAGGTACTTGGTTCTCATCTTCCTCATGATAAGAAATATACATCCGAATGCTGGAATCATTATACGAGAATCAATGATAAGGATGGAAAAACATATCAAGTGAAGTGCATTCATTGTGGGTCCGTGCTTAAGTACTGTGTTGCTAACGGTACTTTTGCAATGAGGAAGCACTTGACCACATGCAATAGGTTTTCCCGTAATGTAGATAAGAGGCAAAAATTCTTTGCACCATGTAATTTAGACATGGCTGGCAAGGCAGGAGGAGATTCTAGTACTGGTAGCGTCTTATCGACATGGTCGTTTAATCAAGAATGTTGTAGGCGAATGCTAACTCGGTTCATCATCCTTGATGAGCAATCTTTTTCCTTGGTTGAACATGTTGGATTTCATGAATTTGTCAATGAGTTACAACCTCTCTTCAAACATTTATCACGTTTCACAGTGGCAAAAGATTGCATGAAGTTGTATTTAGATGAAAGAACTTCTTTGAAGAATTATATTGGAAAGATTAATTCTAGGATCACACTCACGACTGATACATGGAGTTCCATTCAAAATCTAAATTATTTGTGTCTCACTGCACATTTTATTGATGAAAATTGGAAGTTGCATAAAAGAATCAGCAACTTTGTGGTGATGCATAGTCACAAGGGTAGGGAGATTGGGAAAATGGTGGAAAAATGCATTCATGAGTGGGGAATAGAAAAAAAGGTGTCCACAATCACTGTGGATAATGCTAGCTCGAATGATGTTGCAATAGGCTATTTGAGGGAAAAACTTTCGAAAGAAATGTCGTTGATATTAGATGGTAGTGTTTTGCACATGAGGTGCATAGCTCATATATTAAATTTCATTATGAGAGATGGCTTGACTACGGTACATGACTCCATTGCACATATCTGAAATGTGGTTAGGTATGTAAGGAGTTCTCCAACGAGAGCCAAAGTATTTCAATCTTGCATTGAGAGTGAATGGATCACTTATAAGGGTTCGGTAGTTCTTGATGTTGCCACTAGATGGAACTCCACTTACCTCATGTTAGACACCGCCATAAAGTTCAGAAAAGCTTTAGAAAAAATGGAAGAAGACGATTTATCTTTTGCAAGTGAGCTTGATCATGAAATTCCTAGTGATGATGATTGGGAAAATGCTATTATTCTTTCGGAATTTCTAAAAGTATTCTATGATGCCACCAATCGGATGTCGGGGAGTTCATATGTTACTTCAAATGATTATTTTAAAGGGATAGCTCTTTTGTATAGATATTTGAAAGATGCGGTCGATGCTTCGGATCCTAAGCTTCAAGCTATGGGTGTGAAAATGAAAGAAAAATTTGATAAATATTATGGAAGCTTGGATAAAGTGAATATGGTAGTGTTGATTGCGGTTGTGTTAGATCCTAGAGCCAAGTTGAATTATGTGAGTTTCTTGTATGGACAAATTTATGATGATGAATCGAAAATTAAAGAGATGCATTACAAGGTGAAGGATACATTGGAGCGTTTGTATGAGTTTTATGAGCATTCTTCTCTTATTTCAAGTGATCGAAATTTTGGTAGTCATAGTTGGGTGCAAGTAGTAGTGGTTTCAATGTCGATGCGGGTGGTAATGAAGGAATAAATAAGTATGACGCCCAAGCTTGGAAGAAAATGTTTTTATACTCGAATGAACAAGGGTATGATGACATAAATCAGAGCTTGATGAGTATCTTCAAGAAAAAAATGAAAAAGTTCTTGATCTTGACCTTTTGATGTGGTGGAAGACTACTGGCTCAAAATATAAGATCCTTTCTTTGATGGCTCGAGATATTTTGTCTATTCCCATGACTACCATTGCTTTAGAGTCAACTTTTAGTACATCGAGTCGTGTGCTTGATGGCTTTCGAAGTTCTTTAACTCCCAAAGTAGTGAAAGCTTTGATTTGCACTCAAGATTGGTTGAGAGCCATTCATGTATTGATTGATGTTGAAGAGTGCATCGAGAATGCAGAAAAATTTGAGTTGGGTAAGTGATGTTTATATCTTTATATATTGTAATTTTTTTTGTATATCAAATAAGTGTATTTTATTTAATATATTCTTCTTCTTCTTTGTTAGATATGGATGGTCTTAATGCAGAGATTATCGTTGGTAAATAGAGTATATTAGTTAAAGCGGAATGAATATATGTGGTAAGTCCATTAGACAATACCTTAATTTTGGTTGGGTCAATTGAGTTGGGTAAGTGATGTTTTGGTTATCTGCTATGAAATGTGTACGGTACCTTAATTTTTATCTGCCACGAGATGCTTACTATTACACAATATTGCGTTGGAGGAGATAGTGCGTTGTTTCCTATTTTCATTTTGACTATAATGGCGCTGCCTTTGGTGCCTTATACCGTTATGAAGTTATGCCATGCTGCTACCAAGAAATCAAAGATCACGCACTGCCAGTGTTCGGAATGCTTGCGATCAGGGAAGTACGCAGGTCTATATTCAAGAGGGTGAGTCGCACGGTTGGCTTCTTGAAAGTATTCGATGTTTTTGAATGGTACCGGAGTTTATGACTGCATGTTCTCTTTTATCTTTGTTGTCACAGATCTCTACATTTTCAACATGCAGCAACTTGACATTAGTACTGCTCTGGATCGTCATGATATTTCTAGTGTACTACATCAAAAATATGAGTGGGGAGGTAAAATCTATGTTGGGAACTTTTTTGTTGTCCTATCTATTATAGTGTTGTTGGTACTCGTGCCAGTTATTTATGAGTTTTTTTCTTGGCATTTGTATTTGTCATCTCTTATTGCCATCAATGCCTATGAATTTGAGTTTCCTGAATGTTGCTTCTCACTGAGTTATCTTTTTTCTGCCGTGCATAGATTCAAGTTTTTGAGCCTTTTAGCATTCTTGGGTTAGAACCTGGAGCTTCCTATTCAGAAATAAAAAAGGCATATAGAAGACTTTCAATTCAATACCATCCTAATAAGAATCCCGATCTAGGTTGATGGTTTTACAAGTACCTTCAAGGATGATTTAGTTAAATATTTCATGTATCCTAAAAGTTGACTTTGTATATATCTGTTATCAGAGGCACACAAGTACTTCGTGGAGTACATTTCCAAGGCTTATCAAGCTCTCACTGATCTTATATCTAAGGAAAATTTTGAGAAATATGGCCATCCAGACGGGAAGCAGGTAACTTGTCGTTTGAAGCTGTCTACTAATCTGATTAATATTCTTTGAGAAAACTTAAAATTATACTGGTCTTGTGTAGGGATTTCAAATGGGTATTGCTCTCCCTCAGTTTCTGCTGGACATCGATGGTGCTTGTGGTGGAATTCTTCTACTTTGGATTGTGAGCCTCTGTATTCTTTTGCCACTAGTTATTGCTGTGATATACCTCTCAAGGTCATCAAAGTATACTGGAAACCATGTCATGCATCATACCCTGTCCAATTACTATCGCTTAATGAAACAGTCTTTGGCACCGAGGTATGTGTATGTCCCATTCATTTTGTTGCGTTATGCATCAAGAGTTATGTTTATGCTATTGGGTGTTAGTTATAAGCAAGACCTATCATTTATTTTTGCTATATAAAAAATGAAGGGGGCAATTGTTAGTTTAAGTTGTAACTGTTGTTTTGATAGTAGGATGCTTCAATCGCTCTTGCAGTTAACATGTCCTTTGTTTAACTTTTACTACTCCCTTTCAAGCATCTTCCTGATGTTGTAATATGTTTTTGGTGAACTCTTAGACCTGTAAAGTTGTATAACACTCCATTTTTCTCGTCTACCTTTGACTGTAGCAAAGTTATAGAGGTCTTTATCAAGGCTGCTGAATTCATGGAAATTCCAGTCCGAAGGACTGATGAGGAACCCCTTCAAAAGCTGTTTTTATTGGTCAGGAGTGAGTTGAATCTGGATCTCAAGAACATCAAGCAAGAACAAGCTAAGTTTTGGAAGCAACATCCCCCATTCGTTAAGGTGATATGCAGCGAGATTGTCATAAGTAGTTGTCCGTGGAATTTTATTTTTTTAAAGTAATTCGGCTCTTAATAAAGATGGGCTTGGCACTTTGATTTCTTTCAGACAGAATTGTTGATTAAGGCTCAGTTAACTAGAGAATCAGATTCCTTGTCTCCAGCTTTGGACGGTGATTTCAGACGTGTTTTGGAACTTGCACCTCGACTACTTGAAGAATTAATGAAGGTGCTGTTTAGTTTCTTAGTGATGATTGGCAGGGGGACAGGTTTATACTACATATAATTTGCATGCTTTCTATATAGAAATCATGTCTCTTACGTCCTTCTTTCTTGTTCTCTTTGTATTGGTCCATATCTTGGCAGTTATTTTTCATGCAGTTCCATGCAGAAATGGTTGAATCTCTGTATAGCTCTTTGCTTGCCATCTGTGTTTCATACTGCTCAATTAGTGGCACAAGAACTGAAATACTAGTATTTATGCTATATTAAAATTTAGAACGGATGACCATTCATTTTTCTGTTATTATTATGCTGTAAGCAATAGTGAAACATGGCTTGTATATAAGTGTATTAAACCAAAAATTCCAAAACTCATCTCTTCTTTTGAATTCATTTGAATGGTTCTGATTTTGTATCTAAATTGAATACCTAAAGGAGGTTTACCTATCGATAGGCTTCCTTGCTATTAAAAGGGAAAAAAATTGTCATTTTCATATTGTTGATGCTTGTTTTACTGCCAAATTCCAGTGTGGTCATCTTCAGTCACAATATTACAGGATGAATCAGATTATACTTGATTATTACACTTGAAAGTGGAGGTTCTAGTTACTTTTGCCAACGGCAGCATATAGTTATTGCAGTCATTTTATAACTAATTGCATTTTCACCTACCTGCAAATCTTCAGGCATGTATCAGATTCGAGAAGCAAACCAAATGGTGGAGGAGTTCATGCTTGCTGCCAATGTTTCAGTTGCTGAAAAAATCCTTAAACACTATCCTTTATGTTCTCTGTTGAGGTAAGCCGGTGTTTTCAGTAAGATTGCGAGGCCACATTCTTTTTCCCTTTTACTAGAATGTGAAGGAACGAGAGACCAGGAACCGCTCCCGTTGCTTACTCAGTAAAGCTTGGCCTCCTCTTCCTCTCTACATCGCATATGCACCTTCTTACAGTTAAGAATATTTATGTTCCTATTTAGTTGAGCGTTTATTATAAGGAAAATTTTCCAGAAAATCCCGATTCTATCGTACAGCGGCTAATTTAATCCTAAACTTTTCAATTTTACCAATTTAGTCCTAAACATTTTAACAACTTGCCAATTAAGTTCTAAACATTTCAATTGTGCTAATTTAGTCAGGCTAAGAATAACGCAAGTGCCATAAATTTCGTACGGAGCTCACTTAAGTGTCATAACTTTTTTCTTTTCCACTCCCTTGAGTATCATAAATTTAAAAAATCGATCATCTGAGTGTCATTGCCGATTTGCCTTGTCAGAAATTCTAATGTGGATGCCAATTGCCCTATGTGGATACACCAGCATTGACGTGGACAATTTTTAAATTTTTTTTATAATTTTTTTGTTTTGTTTGAATTTTTATCTTTATTTATTCTTTTCCTTTTTATTTCCAGATTGGGCAAGGGCCGCCTTCTAACAATAGGTGAGGCCACGAAGGCCCTCGCCAAGTTTGGGTGGTCGTGAGCAAGGCTGCCTTGCCCGGTGTGACCATGAAGGCCCTGGGCGAAGGCCATCACAACCTCATCGGACATAGCTGAGGCCGTAAAGGCCCTCGCCAGATCTAAGTGAGGTAGCCTCACCTGCGGCCACCTAGAGTCAGCAAGGGTCATCGCAACCTAGCCCCCGGTTGATGAGGTCGCGATAGCCTCACCTAGGGCCTTTGCTACCAAGGGCAAGGTGGCTATCGCTAGGCCTGGGGGAGGGTTCGTAGCCAACAAGGATATTAAAAAAAAAAAACAAAAAACAAAAATAAAATTCAAAAAAATAAATCAAAAAATTTTAAAATTCAAAAAAGAAAACACCACATAGGATGATTTGCCAAAAATGGCACTTAAATGATCGATTTTATTTCAAGAGTGAAGATAGACTTACTTTAAAACAAACCATTATAAACTTTTTGTGCAATCTCCTCTATCTTTAACCTCTTGTTTGCTATTTTTCATAGACTTTGGTACACTAGTAAATATCATCACATCACTGTCAACATTCAAATTCAGACTTTTGTGTTTTGGTGAAAATCATATATAGATGAAAATTTCACTTTAGTCTTACAATTCTTGTCTTGACTTTTTTTTTTTTTTTTTTTGCCGCTAATTGTAAAGTCACTTATTCACCTCCTTCAAGTTGATACTACTAGCTATAACAGAGAGGAAATTTGAAATGCAAATCTATGTTACTTACTTATTAAGCAATGAGCACATTCCTTCATATCTATCTCTTTCAAAGGTAGAATGATCTTTGTAGCGAGAGTTTCAAGCCCGTTCTCACTAAGATGACTAAGTCTCATATGCCATAGTTCAATTAAATAGTCCTCCATTGCATTTATCTCCTCCTTTATCAACTTAGTTTGCATTGTCTTGGGTGAAAGTCTTTTTGCCCTTAGCCACCACCGTTGAACCTTTGATAAATGTCCATCATGAAATGAGGCTGCGGAATTAATAAATCAGCTAGTCTTGATGTTAAGGTTCACACAAGCATCGTTAAATGAATACAACATCGTCATTGGATGCAACTGTCATTGTAATTTGCTTCTCTTCTTTCTTTCCTTCTCCGTTTCTATCTTGGTATTAAAATCTCTTTGTAAACTTGCATTTTCTGGCATCATGACCCATCTTGCCGCAATTTTATCAATTCAAGGTTCATTGCATCCGAGTTGCCATGCCCAATGTATCCCAACTGTTAGGAAAAGTACCAAGCAATAAACATACTCACAACTCATCTCCAAAATCAATTTCCAAGTTTGTCAACTAATTCACAACATCTTGAAATTCACTCAAATGCTCTGACATATTGCTCCCTTTCTTGTACCACAAGTTTACAAGTCTTTTAACTAGGTAAAATTACTAAAAATTCTAAACTCATTACAGTTTTTCCAAATCAATCCTAAACCTTTTCTTTCGTTCTTTCTTTTTTTTTTTTTTTTTGGTCAATTTAGTCCTAAACATTTTGCAAATTATGCTAATTCAGTCCATCGGCCAAATTTGGCTGGCTAGCACCAATGTGGACCACCGGGCACTTTGGCAGACTATTTTTTTAATAATATTTTTTTTTTTTTATTAATTTTTATTTTCTTTTTTTTCCTCCTCCCTTCTTTTTCTTGCTCTAGAGACCAACCATAGGGGAGGGCCGATCATCAAACTAGTGTGGCTAGGTAGTGGCTATCTTGCCTTGCCATTGATGGGTAAGGCCAAGCTCGACCAACCACTAGCGAGGCAAGCCCTCACCAATGGATCATCCCAATCTCACCATCGTTGGGCGAGGGCAAGCTTGCCCACCAGCCCTCACCCAATCCAGTGAGGGCTCGCCTCACCTAGCAATGGCAAGGTGAGCCCTCGCTAGATTTGGGCGAGATCAGCCTTGCCCAATGATGGCAAGGTTGAGCTTGCCCTTACCCAACAATGGTGACGCAAGCTCATCACTAGCTGACCATGTCAATCCAATGATCGACCCTCCCCCTTTGGCTGATTGCCAACGTAAGCGGAAGGAGGAGAGAGGAGGAAAAAAAAAGATAGAGAGAGAGAGAGAGAGATAGAGAGAGAGAGAGAGAGAGAGAGAGAGGAAAAATAAAATAAAAAATTAACAAAAAAGTTCAAAAAAAATAAAATATTATTAAAAAATCGTTCGCCGGCAACAGTCGGCATCCACGTTAGCACCAACCAGCCAAATTTGAGCAAATAAACTGAATTAGTACAATTACAAAAAGTTTAAGACTAAATTGGCAAAAAAGAAAAAAAAAATATGACTGATTTGAAAATTTTATAATAGGTTTAGGACTTTTTTGATAATTTTCCCCTTTTAACTACAAATGCTTATTTTGTGTTCTCTCATAGAGATTTTGTAATTTCCGATTCAGGATTTTTTTTTTTAGCAATGTTTCAATCCATTTGACCAATTTTGAGCAACACAAAAAAAAAAAAAAAAAAAACCATTATCATCAATCCATTATCAAATAAAGCCGACCATTTTTTGAGCCAACCATTTTCTAATTCATTTATCTTCCTTTTCTTTTAGTCCCATCACTATCGATGGGATCATACAAATCTTTATAATATAATATATCTTCCATTCAAGACTTCTTAATAGAGTAATTCAAGGTATTTAACTTAAATATGATGCCGCTAGTTTCCTTCATTTAACATTAGCTCTATTTTACCACCCAAGTCGTATATTTGTCTGTTTTGGCATGTGAACTGGTCTCTAATTTTGCCCAACAGAGCCATATACAATTCTAGCGTTAATTTTTTTTTTTTTGACAAAAAAAAACAATTAAAAAAAAAGAGCTAGTATTTTCTCAGCCAATATTAGTGAAGGCCAGTTCAACAAGCGTAGAGTTTTAGAATTTTACCTTATCTTTTTTGCCCCCGAAAATACTGATATATATATATATATAGTAAAAAAATAACCAAAACAATATTATGCTCAGCACCACCTTCCAGCACATATGCACCTCGTTACATTTAAGAACGTGTATTTATGTTCTTGTTTGGTCCGGAGCGTTCATCATAAGAAAAACAAAGATCGGTTGTGCCTTTAAAGACCCGACTCAGAAGGAAGTTTGGTGTAGTTTTCCATGGCCAAAGGGTCGTCGGTTGCAGCAAATTCACCATTCCATGGGATAATCAAGTCAATAAACAAAGGTAATGCTGGACAAGACATTCAAGCAATCGAGCAAGAAGAGAAATGAAGAACCTTGTGAAGTTTAAGAAGCCCACCGAAAAAGCTAATCGCTGCAACAGCCGAAGGAAGAAGAAAGCACCACCATCTCAACACAAGCATCCACGAAGAGAGACCAATGCACAGACGATAGATAGGATAATAGACTATTTATTCCATTGAAACTAGGATTTATTCACAAGCCCCACACTATCAGGAACCCATCGGCCCTGATTTCACACAAACACTTTCAAAGAAAATCATTCATAACAACCCTCGTTTAAAAAGACACCAAGTTTCAAGCGGACACAACCACTTAGAATCCACCATGAAGACGGAGCACGAGGTGAAGGGTCGACTCCTTCTGGATGTTGCAGTCCGCCAGGGTGCAGCTGCTGGTCTGGGGGAACGCCTTCCTTGTCCTGGATCTTAGCCTTGACGTTGTTGATCGTGTCGGAGCTCTCAACCTCCAGAGTGATGGTCTTGCCGGTGAGGGTCTTGACAAAGATCTGCATGTCTCCCCTGAGCCTCATCACGAGGTGGAGGGACGACTCCTTTTGGATGTTGTAGTCAGCGAGGGTGCGGCCATCCTCCAGCTGCTTTCCAGCGAAGATGAGATGCTGCTGGTCTGGTGGGATCCCTTCCTTGTCCTGGTTCTTGGCATTCACGTTGTCAATGCTGTTGGAGCTCTCCACCTCGAGGGTGATCGTCTGGCCGGTCAAGGTCTTGACGAAGATCTGCATGCCTTTACGGAGAGACGGAGGATGAGGCGGAGGGTCGACACCTTCTGTAGTCGGCTAGTGTACGACCATCCTCGAGCTGCTTGCCGGGGAAGATGAGACATTGCTGGTCCGGAGGGATGCCCTTCTTGTCCTGGATCTTGGCCTTCACGTTGTCGATGGTTTCGGAGCTCTCGACCTCGAGGGTAGTGGTCTTACCAGTGAGGGTCTTGACGAAGATCTGCATGCCTCCTTAGAGCCCAAGCACAAGGTGGAGGGTGGACTCCTTTTGGATGTTGTAATCGCCAAGGGTGCAGCCATCCTCAAGCTGCTTGCCGACAAAGATCAGACGCTGCTGATCCAGCGGGATGCCTTCCTTGTCCTGGATCCTGGCCTTGACGTTGTCGATGGTTTCGGAGCTGCCCAATGAGGGTCTTGACGAAGATCTGCGTCTGCAAAGCTAACAAAACACGAATTTGAGCCTTCCTTTCGACGGTGGGAACTAAGCAATCAAGAATATACCAAGAACAAGAAACGAGAACCAAATGAACGACGGAAAGATCAGAGATCGAGAAGCCTACCTTGAGAGAATTCGCTAGGGCTTGGAAAGAGAGAGAGATGAGACATAATACCAACTAAAGAGTTGTCGTATTGGACTGGTGCCGTGGTAAAAACGATCTTCTTTAGGAGAACCTTTGCCCTTAGAATACGAAGCGGAACATGTTGCATAAGTGGATGTACACTAATAATAATGTCAGGTTGATACTTCATTAGCCCTTTAGCAACCTGTCTGCAAATAAGGAACAGGATAAGATGAGTATTCATCATCGTCATGACATAGCCTCAAAAGACCATATAATTAAATCAATATAAACATCTCTCTAACATTATGCGTGCATTCGAAAATTTAAAAAAAAAAAATGTTTTGTCGTAAAACATAACTGCTTGATCACTAAGCATATCTGATTATCGTTCTTCTCTTCTTTAAGATGGTTTGAACAAGTTTCCCTTGACATTCCAAGTCAAATAGGACTCCGCATTTGTGACGAGTGATCTGGAGATCTGCCTTTGTTTACCATAATGCAGCCACAATTCAAGTTTAACTTGCAGCAGATGATCCTATTAACTGACAGGACAGGCTCTAAAAGTAATTAACCTTGTCATCTTTAATTCCTAAAACTTGAAGAATTAGATATAAAGGATAGAAAAGAGCGCCACCATTGGCTGAAGCAACAAGTTGCAAGTCTTCAAAGAAAGATGGTCAAAATTAATTCATCAATCAAAGAGAATCCTCCAATTGTCCATCTCATGAGATAACCCAAATAAACTAGTGCTGGTTCAGATAAATCTATTCTACTCTTGCTGATAAATGCAGTAGTAAAGTTTAATTTATAATGCATGTTGCATAACGACTCAGATGAAATTGGAGAGGAGAATATATGGGAAAACTACAATGCCTTACTTCTAGGAAGCAAAAGAGTAAATTAGGAATATTAATGACAAAACAAATTATGCTAAAAGAATGTCATTTATATATAATAGTGTGCCTACACATGAATTCAACATGGTAAACATTCTTTTTTGGTCTCTATTACCCTAATTCTCAACTCTTTCTCAAACTTTTACCCTGCTTTTGAAGTCGAACCCACGCCTAAAACTAAACGTCCCTACCCCAGGATTGTCAAAATTAATTGATCAATCAAAGAGAATCCTCCAATTGTCCATCTCATGAAATTACCCAAATAAACTAGTGCTGGTTCGAATAAATCTATTCTACTCTTGCGGATAAATGCAACTGTAATGTTTAATATATAATGCATGCCACACAAATAACTCAGATGAAATTGGAGATTAGAATATATAGGAAAACTACAATCCCTTACTTCTAGGAAGCAAAATAGTAAGACTATGAGAATTAATGACAAAACAAATTCCACTAAAAGAATGCCATCTATATATCGTAGTGTGCCTATACATGAATTCAATGTGGTAAACATTTTTTTTTTTTGCTCCTCTAATTCTCAATTTACTCTCAGACTTTTATCCCGCTCGTTACAAAGTGTGACATTCGAATTCACACCTAAAACTAAATGTCCCCACCCCAAAGATGGTCAACATTAATTGATTGATCAAAAAGAATACTTCAATTGTCCATCTCATGACAAATAAACTAGTGCTGGTTCAGATAAACCTATTCTACTCTCGCGGGTAAATGCAGTAGTAAAGTTTAATTTATTATGCATCTTGCATAAACAACTCAAATGAAATTGGAGAGAAGAGGATATAGGAAACTACAATGCTTTACTTCTAGGAAGCAAAAGAGTAAGACTAGGAGGATTAATGACAAAACAAATTCTGCTAAAAGAATGTCATTTTTATATCACAGTGTGCCTATACATGAATTCAATGTGGTAAACATATTGATTGCCGTATTTGCAAAAAATACACCAACGGAAACTCGAGGTACTTCCGTAAAAGCAAAAGCTTGCAAGACTGTAGTTACTAGTTCTATTCCTAGTACATCTAGATTTGGGCTTTTACTAAGTATGAACAATATTTGTAGATGCCTAGTAATAGTGAGACCAAAGGCTCAAAAAGAGTAAGTGTGATTAAGCAAGATAAAGTTTTTTTTTTCCGTTAATCCTATTCTAACTCTCATTTCACTCTTAGACTTTTGCTCTACTTCTTTGCAAAGCGTAAGAGTTGAACCCACACCTAAATTAAACATTCTCACTCATGTGCCCTTTGAAAATGTGGGGAATCGAACTTCTCACCTCCCCTTCCCAAATGGAAAGGTTGAAGTTGCAGCAATTTAGAATCATGTCAACCTTACTTTACATCCCTTCAGCCACTACTATACTCCAATCAAAATGAATCTCATGTGTATGCTAAACTCCCACGATATATTAGCCATTAATATCTATCAACACTTCCCAATAATAACTTAATCCAAATAAAATCAGGCAATGATTGCAAGCAGAATTAAATTTAACATAATTCAGCCACAAATTCTAACTTGTAGCAAATGATCCTATCAACTGACAGGACGAGCTCAAAAAATAATTGACGTTCTCATCATTAATTTTAAAACTTTTAGAACTAGATATAAAGGATAGAGAAGAGCTCCACCATTGGCTGAAGCAACAAGTTGCAAGTCTCCGAAGAAAGATGGTCAAAATACTATTGATCAATCAAAGAGAATCCTCCAATTGTCCATCTCATGAAATTACCCAAATTAACTAGTGCTGGTTCGGATGACTCTATTCTACTCTTGTAAATAACTGCAGCAGTAAAGTTAAATTTATAATGTATCTTGCATAAGCAACTCAGATGAGATTGGAGAGAAGAGGATATAGAAAACTACGATGCCTTACTCCTAGGAAGCAAAAGAGTAAGACTAGGAGAATTAATGACAAAACAAATTTTGCTAAAAGAATGCCATTTATATATCACAGTGTGCCTATACATGAATTTAATGTGGTAAACGTATTAAATGCCATATTTGCAGAAAATACACCAAAAGAGACTAATCAAGATAAATTTTTACTTTTATATGTCCTACTCTAACTCTCATCTCACTTTCAGAATTTTACCCTGTCTCTTTATAGAACGTGAGAGTCGAACTCCACACTTGAAACTTAACATCATCACCTCTCCCTTTCCAAGAGGGAAGATTGAAGTTGCATCAAAGTTTGATTGATGAATAGTTCTCGGAGCACTTCCATGTTAGGTCATCTTCCAAAAGGGAAGTTTTTCATCAAGAAGTTCCATCTTCTGGGCAACTAGTCAAATGGCCAAGGTGCGTGGTCTGATGACAAATCAGTAACAAATACCCGCAATGAGAACTCTTTAATACACAACATATTTGATCAACTAATCTGCCATTTGCTACACACATCATTTTCCCTAATAATCAATTTGGTCAGCAAGAATCTGCAGGCCAGTGCCTTTCCGGCTTTGACTTAAAGATCACCCGCAGCTTTGGTTGTCACAAGAGGATCTCTATTTCTTTTGTTTTCCATCAGACCTACAAAGTTCCTGCCACCTTGTTGAGCATTAGCCAAAGTCTATAGTTGATTTTATACCTCATATCTGAAGACTCAACAATTTAGAATCATGTGATCCTCACTTTATATTCCTTCGTCAACTACCACACTCCAATCAAAATGAATCTCAAGCGTTCGCTAAACTCCGCCGATTTATTAGGCATTAATCTTTGTCAACACTTCCCAGTAATAACTTAATCCAAATAAAATCAGGCAATCGTTGCAAGCAGAATTAAATTAAACAGTAACAGGAATTAAAACTGGACATGGTGTAACCTTCTTCCTGTCTTGGACTTCAGACGATATTAGCCAGATGAGTACATTAGTTAGCTCTACACCCGTTTGTTCAGGACAAACAAGAGGTAGGTCAGGCAGCGCATTGTTCATGATCCCTCAGTAACCAAACAAAATTCGAATACCGAAACTGAGTGCTGTATGCAAATCGACCAATAATTTCTTTTGTCGCTCCGTGGCACCAAAAAGTTGCCCCATTGGACCAGTGCAGGCCACGTCATGATCCCCGCGTGTCAATTTCCTATTGGTTTCTTTACTGGACGGTGTCGATTGACGGTGGCCCCACCTCAACTGGGAATCATGAAAATATTAATAAAGTTAAGTAATTAATTGACGAAAAAAAGTGATTGATTTATTTATTTGCCGGAATTAATTGATCTAAGTCGTCCTGTACCTTTCTTTTGTCGCCTTCAATGGTGCGAGACACCTGATGATCGCGCGTGTCGATACCCCATTGGGTTTTCTGCGCTGGTAGGTGTCGGCTGACGTTGGCCCTACCTCAACTGGGAATCCTGGAAATATCAATAAAGTTAAGTAATTAATTTATTTTCTTACCGAAATTAATTGACCTTAGTTGCCCTTTACCTTTGTTTTGTCGCTCTCTGTGGCACGAAGACCGGATTGGACCTGTGCATGCCACCTCATGATTGCTACGTCTCGGTCTCCCTCTATAAATAAGAGACAGGTCGGCGTTTTGTCTTCATCCGCAGCAGTCTCAATGACCGTCCAACCCTAGCGAATTCTCTCAAGGTAGGCTTCTCGACCCCTGATCTTTCTGTTCTTCGCGATCTGTGAATGGGTTATTTTCCGATCTGTTGATCTTGAATCTGGGTTCTCGTTTCTTGTTCTTCGCGTTTTCTTGATTTCTCGGTTCCGATGGTTGAACGGAAGGCTCAAAGTCTGGTTGGCTTTGCAGATGCAGATCTTCGTCAAGACCGTCACCGGGAAGCTCCGACACCATCGACAACGTCAAGTCCAAGATCGAGGACAAGGAAGGTATCCCGCGGGACCAGCAGCGCCTGATCTTCGCCGGGAAGCAGCTCGAGGACGGCTGCACCCTTGCCGATTACAACATCCAGAAGGAGTCGACCCTCCACCTTGTGCTCAGCCTCCGGGGAGGCATGCAGATCTTCCTTAAGCCTCACCGGCGAGACCATTACCCTCGAGGTCGAGAGCTCCGACACCATCAACAACGTGAAGGCCAAGATCCGGGACAAGCAGGGCATCCCTCCGGACCAGCAACTTCTCATCTTCGCCGGCAAGCAGCTCGATGATGGCCCTACGCTAGCCGACTACAACATCCAGAAGGAGTCGACCCTCCACCTCGTCCTCGGTCTCTCCGCGGAGGCATGCAGATCTTCGTCAAGACCCCGACCGGCAGCACGATCACTCTCGAGGTGGAGAGCTCCGACAGCATTGACAACGTTAAGGCCAAGATCCAGGACAAGGAAGGGATCCCACCAGACCAGCAGCATCTCATCTTTGCTGGAAAGCAGCTCGAGGACTGCCACACCCTTGCCGACTACAACATCCAAAAGGAGTCGACCCTACACATCGTCCTGAGGCTCAGGGGAGGCATGCAGATCTTTGTCGAGACGCTCACTGGCAAGACCATTACTCTGGAGGTCGAGAGCTCAGACACGAACGACAACGTCAAGGCTAAGATCCAGGACAAGGAAGGGATGCCCCCAGACCAGCGGCCACACCCTGACGGACTACAACATTCAGAAGGAGTCGACCCTTCACCTCGTGCTCCGTCTTCGTGGTGGATTCTAAGTGGTTGTGTCTGCTTGAAAGTTGGTGTCTCTATGGACGAGGGTTGTTATGAATGAATTTCTTTTAAAGTGTTTATGTGAAATCAGGGCCGATGGGTTCCTGATCATGTATGGCTTGTGAATAAATCCTACTTTCAATGGAATAAAATAGTTTATTCTATCTATCGTCGGTGCATTGGTCTCTCTTCGTGGGTGCTTGCGTTGAGAGGGTGGTGCTTTCTTCTTCCTTTGGCTGTTGTAGCGATTAGCTTTTTCGCTGGGCTTCTTGAACTTCACAAGGTTCTTCATTTCTCTTCTTGTTCGATCGCTTGAATGTCTTGCCCAGCATTACCTGTCGTTCATTGACTTGATCATCCCATGGAATGGTGAATTTGCTGCATCCGACGAGCTTTTGTCCATGGAAAACTACACCCAACTTCCTTTTGAGTAGGTCTTTGAACCACACGATATTTGTTTTTCGTATGATAATAGTCTCTGAAGCTCATTCATCGGACGCTTCTATGTTTTCTAGTTAATAAAACATTTCACTTGACGACAAAATTAGATGGGGAAACCAATCCAATTATTTATTTCGTTTTTCAAATAATAATAATGATAATGTTTTCCACAAAAAGGGAGGGGGTGGAATTCAACGCTTACTTAGGAAAGAGCACAATGCACGCCAAACGAAACCGTTGAGTCGGTCCACACGCACGCGTGCAAAAGAAAACTTGGTAAAATTGGATGGATGCGCTCGACAAGCTGACTTCGACGTTGGGGATAAGAAATACAATGGCATGATTTTTCCACGTCTCATTTTAGTGAAACACTTCCAAATATTGTCCAATGTGAAATGTATAGAACCACGTACTCCAATCAAGAACACGTAAAAGAACTCGGCCGGCACGATCAAATCCAAGTACCACGCGAGCACTAGATATAAGACAGACAAGGGCAACAGTGGTCCGAAAGTCGCTTCACATGCGCACCGCGTCATCAAGCACATAATAACCACCTTTCCTCGGATTACAATATGCCGGTCAAACCTACCTCCCGCACGCCACCCTCGAGCGCAAACCACTAGGCCGGCATGTGCCTCTCGTCTATTCGCTGCTCGATCAAGCTGCCTCTCACCAGAGGTTGGATTTTTTATCTGTTGAATGAATTGGTTTCTATGACGACTCAGACATGAAACAATGGTTATGAATGAATTTCTAATGCCAACCGAACTAATTGAACTCAAAAAAATAAAGAAATACGGGTAAAGCATAGATAAATAATCTGCAGAAAAAATTGATAAGTAAAATTGATTTCATATCGTTTATAATTAATTCTTCTAAGCCTTATATAGCACTGTACAAAGTGTAGCCATTAAAAGCGATTATCATTAAAATTCAAAATTCTAACTGCTCCCAAGATTTAGGCCTCAACTTGATTTTCTTCTAACTGCACGTTCTTATTCATAAATGGTTAAAATTTGGCTCTATCTATATTTCTGCGTCTTTTAATGATCTCGTAATCTGCTCCCCCCTTTTATCACATGTTAATTTCTAGTCTTTGTCAATTGCCTTTCCTATATTAGCCGCCAATTTTTAGTGATAGTTCGCAGCTGCCCTATCGATAACGGACTATGAACTCTCACCATTTCATTAAAATATGGATTATTATTTTGTGTTAACATATGCCCCTTTTGAAAAAATATATCAGAGAGTCGAGTTTATCTTTTCAAATTCTGGGTAGAACGCCGGCACCCAGATAACCGCTTTACCTTCTCCCATCTTGATTGGACACGTAGCCCGATCGACGGAATTTCTTTGTTGCCACGATTTTCTACGAGCATGTAGAACTACAATTCGGAATTCGCTTCACCTATTCACATCGAGCCCAAGATTGCACTTTTCATCTCCAACAACGTTCTTTCATTGTCGCCCCTTTTCACCTGCTTCTGAGTCAGGTATTTTCTTCCTTCCGTTGAAGTCACGAGATCATCTATGGATGAACTCAGATGAACTCCCACATACAACGTTCTGGTCGCATCAAGTAACTCCGAAAATGTGAAGGCAGTAGCAAGCATTTATTATTTTATTACTTTCTTAAGATACATCGATACATAGCGATGATGTGATGCTCACCAAGTGCCACATCAGAAAAAATATTCGAATTTTTAAAAAAAAAAAAAGAAAAATTCGATCTAAATTAGATTAAAAATAAAAATAAAAATTAAGTTAAAAAGAAAAAAACAAACTACACTAGCAACAGTGGCCGTCGTTGTCGGAAGGATCAACGAAGGTTGCTTGGGCCTTCCTGAAGCCCGACGACCCCACCGACCCCCGATAAAGTCTTGCTAGCCTTGATTTGAGGGTGGGCCTACAAGCTTAGATCTAGGGGAGGGCGCAACCCTCGCCCTAGATCTAAGCAAGGGTAGCCGGTGCTAGTGTAGCGACCCGGGCCCCACTGTGTAATATTGTCCGCTTTGGACACTGAGTTCTCACGACTTTTAAACGCGTTGTCTAGGGACAAGGTTGCACTCGGCCATTCCTTTCCCCAACCCAATATTGTCCGCTTTGTTGGCCCCACAATGGGCCCCTCACGGGTTTGTTTTCAGCGCAGCGAAAGCGTACGTGAAACGCGTTACGCAAGGGCAGAGAGCCATCCCTCGGGTCTTCCCTCTCCCAAGCCATAATATTGTCCTCTTTGGGCCCCACACTGGCGTGAACGCACCGCTATCCCTCCTTCCCGCGCACCGTCGCTTGGGCTGTCACACTCTCCACCCTTAGGAGCACAACGTCCTCGTTGTGGCTCCACATACGATCGGGAGTTGGCTCTGATACCATTTCTAACGACCCAGGCCCCACTATGTAATATTGTCCACTTTGGACACTGAGTCCTCACGGCTTTAAAACGCATTGTCTAGGGACAAGGTTGCACTCGGCCATTCCTTTCCCCAACCCAATATTGTTTGCTTTGGCGGCCCCATAGTGGGCCCCTCACGGGTTTGTTTCAACACAACGGAAGCTTACGTGAAACGCGTTACGCAAGGGCAGATGGCCATCCCTCGGGCCTTCCCTCTCCCAAGCCATAATATTGTCCTCTTTGGGCCCAGCACTGGCGCGGACACACCGCCATCCCTCCTCCCCGCGCACTGTCGCTTGGGCCAAAACGACGGTGCACTGGGAGGAGGGATGGCGGTGCGTCCGTGATAGGACTAATAAGAGCACCTAGAGGGGGGTGAATAGGTGTTAAAGAATTTTTTGCAGTACTTGACAACTTAATTCGTCTTTTGAGAATAATAGGCGAAGATGTAAAAGACTCGTAAATAGTTATATAAGACTACGAATTAAAGTAAAGAGTTTAGGGAAAGAGAATTGAAACACAAAGTTTATAGTGGTTCGGCTTAGACCAAGCCTATGTCCACTCTCGCGCACTGACAGCCCACTGGCTGGATTCCACTAAGAACCAAAAGAGATTTTACAGTCTCACGTCCTTGATTCCACAGTATAGAAACTCAACCACACTTCCTCAAAGTCTCACAAGTATTTAATCTCTCTTTTGAGTATAATTTAAGCTCAGTGATTGAATCAGCAAAGAACTAAGAGTTTTAGACTTTGGAATTTTTCTTTCACACCCTCTCGAATAACTTGAGTGTCTTCCTTATATACTCCTCCATGCCATTATAACCGTTGACACATTCCAAAGAAGTTCTTTCAATCTACCCGTTGGACAGAATCAATTAGGGAGATCTCGAGTTATTTAAGGAATGTGATGATAGCCCACCAATCCTGCTCGCCCATACAATCAGGATCTAGGTTTCCATAAGTAAAATCTTCCAAGCATACTTCGCCAATCAACAGATCTAATTATCTGAATTAATTTCAATAAAAATAATTGATCACGAGATGCTATCTCCAGCCGTGAGATCTTCTTCAACCGTACGAACCAAATCCTTAAAGTTATACTCGCATCTGGATAAGTCTTTTTCATCGGATAAATCTTTTCTTCGTCGGTCTAGAAGCTATCGGTAAAGGTAGACTTTAAATCTTGAGTCTAGATGTCTTCAGACTTTGACGATAGAGTCTGCAAGTCTTCAAACTAGACTGAAGGAAACGTTTTGTCAACTTCAAAACAAATAAGGAAGTTTTCTCCAACAGTCCACGCCTCGGTCCCCGGACATGCACAAGGAAGGGGAAGGGGTCCATCTCTCTTTAGTCTCACATCGCTTAGGGGGAGTCTTGGGCTAGTTTATAAAGACTTTGGTCCCTCTAATCTGTGTAACGCGTTTTAAAGCCGTGAGGACTTAGTGTCCAAAGCGGATAATATTACACGGTAGGGCCCGGGTCATTACAAATAGTATCAGAGCTGACTCCCGACCACGTGTGGGGCCACAACGAGGACACTGTGCTCCTAAGGGGTGGAGAGTGTGACAGCCCAAGCGACGGTTCGCGGGGAGGAAGGATGGTGGTGCGTCCGCGCCTCGGTCCCCGGACGTGCACAGGGAAGGGGAAGGGGTCCCTCTCTCTCTAGTCCCACATCGCTTAGGGGGGAGTCCTGGACTAATTTATAAAGACTTGGGTCCCTCTAATCTGTGTAACACGTTTTAAAGTTGTGAGGACTCAGTGTCCAAAGTGGACAATATTATATAGTGGGGCCCGGGTCGTCACAGCTAGAGGGTTGACCACCCCCTTCCCCCACCAAAAAAAAAAAAAGATTTGGGATAGCAAGGCCTTACTAAGGGTAAGCGACCCCTTCTGGCCTTTAGGAAGGCCCATGACCTTAGGTTGTTGTCACAGCCCCAACGAGGACTAGAATGGAGGAGAGAGAAAGTGATTTAAAAAAAATACCATGGAGGATAGAGAAACTGATTAAAAAAAAAAATATCATGTCAACATTTTTCATTTGTCAAATTGAATGAAGTTAACAGAAAGACTTAATTATACTAACTTGACAAGTTTTTTTATTTTATTATTTTAAAATTTTAGGATTCAATTGCACTTTTATAACAAGTTTTAAGATTCTAATACGTTTATCCTTAGAATATAAGTAATTATTAAAATTCGTTGAATAAAATAGTTTATTCTATCTATCGTCGGTGCATTGGTCTCTCTTCATGGGTGCTTGCGTTGAGACAGTGGTGCTTTATTCTTCCTTTGGCTGTTGCAGCGACTAGCTTTTTCCCTGGGCTTCTTGAACTTCACGAGGTTCTTCATTTCTCTTCTTGCTCGACCGCTTAAAAGTCTCCGAAGCTCATTTATCAGACCCTTCCATATTTTCTAGTTAATGAAATATTTAATTTAATGACAAAAACAGATGGGGAACCAAATAAAATTATTAAAATACGTCTGAATAATCTTTTCGGCAGAAAACGCGCTCTCCACGGAGCTGGACCAGCAAATTTCATCGCTGAGGCAAAAGTCATCTTCTAAATTTCACAGGTTTCTCCATTTCTCTTATCGCTCGATCGCTTGAAGACCTTTTGTTCAATGACTTGATTACCGAGGGGGGTCGCTATGCTAAAGGCTCTCGAGAAAACAAGAAAAAATAAATAATAATAATAATAATAATAATAATAATAATAATAAAAGATAAATGAAAAAGGAGGATTGAGAAGTGGGAGTGGATGGCAGGGAATCGACTTCCTTTTGAATAGGCGTGGCCGCTCGTTCATTTTCACATAGAGAGGAAAAAACCAGGGGTAGGTGGGTTTTGGAATTTTTATTTTCCAAAGGGGGCTGGAATTCAAAACCCCAGGACAAAACCAAAAAAAAAACTTGAGCACGCCACCCTCAAGCGCAAACCACCAAGTCGCCATGTGCCTTAGGGGTGAGCATGGTCCGAGTTGGGCCGGTCCACCTCCTAACCCTAGGACCAACCTGCATGGTGCTGGTCCTCAATTTTCGGGACCGAGGACCGACCCTATTAAGCTTGGGATCGAGGACCGGACCGACTCAATGGGTTCGGTCCGATTCCAGGGTCAACCCAGGACCAACCGATAATTTTTTATTTCATTTTTTGTACTCCTTAAAAAAGCGATTGAGGACCATACTAACCCAATGGGTTTGGTTCGGTTTCAAGGTCAACTCGGGACTAACCAAAAAAAATTTATTTCATTTTTTGTACTCCTTGAAAGGGCAACTGAGGACCATACCGACCCAATGGTTTCGATGATGAGAGAGGTTAGCTAAGAAAGGCAAGCGGAGAGGGTCGAGTGAGATGAGTGTCAAACAAAATGAGTATCGAATGTCGAGCGGGGAGCAACAAGCCAAGCAAGCATCGAGCGGTGAGCGACATGAGTGACCTAAAGTGAGCGAGACGAGCATCGAGTGGCGAGCAGAGAAGTTGTTTCTTTTGATTTTGACAAATTGAAGACTAAGAAAACAAATAAGACATAAAAGAATGAATACTATGGGAGGATGCCTTAAGGAGTTAGTTATACATTTTTGGACACCACGATGACTCCTCATAAAAACATTTTCCTCCTTCTTAAATTATGACTATTGACGCCGTAAAAAACATTAAAATTCTAAGTTATTAAATAACAATGTAAAATTACTTGAACTCCTCACTAAAAAGTTGTTTAATGTTATTGATGCCATTTATTTTAAGATTAATGTTATTGATACCGTTTATTTTAAGGTTTTCTCTATATAAAAAAAATTATAAATAATATATATGTCCGGATTGGACCGATCCGAACTCTCGGATCGAGGACCGAGCCGCCGTTGATCTTGGTCAGGAATTCTAGGACAAGGGACCAGCCCGTCCTGGAACCGGAATCGGACCAGGGCCCAGCACGGTTGGGTCGGTCCAGGGCCGGTCCAGGATTGACCCTGGACCGATGCTCACCCCTAATATGCCTCTCGTCTATTTGCCGTGACGAACTTGATGATCAAGTTTTGCATAAGCTCACGTAAATTTCAGTTGAGATGATATCTACCTATTTTTTTCTGAAAGTAGCCGTCAATCATATTGGATCTGGCCAATTTTAACCGGCTGACGTGAACGTGATTAGTGATTGACGTGTTAATTTTTTTTTCTTTTTGTTCTTTTCCTTTTCTTTTCTCTCTCGTTCCTGGACTTTCCTCGCGATGGTTTGCGGACCCATTATTTTCCCTTTGCTCCCGGTCATGTCCCGCTAACGGCGTCCACCAACTTTGAGTTGATGTTTTACTCAAAAGGAATATCCTTTGCCACGTCCCATGCATTCTCGAGAGGGACGCGAAATGAAAGAGAGGCCACGCCCACCCTTGCCCCTTCTCTAGGCCAAGAAAAGACAGAGATGCTTTGGTCCCCGGAATTAATGACCCCAATCATGATCTTCATAACCATCGCTTTATTTCTAACTAGACGGTTCTGCTTTCCCTATTCTTAGTCTCCATCTCACACGGCTCTCTTTTCATCCTTACTTTTCCCATCCTTCCCATTTCTCCCTCGTGGGTTGTGGTGGCAACGTTTTCCATTTCTCGCACGTTCATATGTACGTCTACTATTTAGTAATATGGAGCATGACATGATTGACCAGGACAAATCTTACACGCACCTAATTAAGTCCCTTCTGTTTCCGCCGTTGAATAATAACATGATTTCCCTCCACCAATGCTTCACGTTTCGATTGCCGATGCACTATGCAATGTGAGGTAGAAACAGTAATACAAGATATCAGATAAAACTAACAGGATCGGTTTAGTGATCTGTCTCATGTGAGGTCGATTCCACGCTTCCCCGATCGCAAACAAGTTTGTTCTTTTTTACTATCCACCCAGCTTGAATCTTACTTGGGCCATGAACTTAGTGAATTATTTCACGACTCAAATTTAACTATGATCTTGATCAAAAAAAAAAAAAAAATTTAACTATGACCTTCTTTGTCCTATAAAAAAGATATTGGATGAGATTTTCTATCTTTCAAAGACAATCACAAGCACTAATTTTAACGACAAAGTGGGTAGTGATTATGAGTAAGATTAGAAGTGGTCAATATTGTTAAATTAATGACTCGAGTTTGAGTTTTTGCAAAACACGATTTGCTGGACTAAAAGAGGAAATATAAAAATTAAATAAAGAAGGAAAGTTCTTTGCTGCGAAGCCTGAGGATTCCGAATTGAAGGAAATCAATTCGTGAGTCTTGGCGTGAAGGAGTCCTCTGCACGCATGAAAGAAAAAGGAAATAAGTGGGCCCAGGTCAAAGTGTGACCTGGGCACACGTAGCCCACGTATAAAAGAGCTGCCGAAGCCCTTTACGAAAAAGAGAAGTCACAGAGGGGAGCCGCGAAAGAGGGTTTCTTCTTTTCAGTGAGTTGCTGCCGCACGAAGCCGCACACGATCGTTGAGCGAAGCCACATCTTGAAGCGCCGCGTGAGTGCTTGAAAGTAGGCTTGTTGTTTTTTGTTCGTGCAATTACATCCGAGAAGAAAGATTAATGTTTGTAGCCAATTAAATCTTGAGGTAAGATTTGCGTGTAATTCCTTCGTGAGATTGAGAGATTATTTTCGTGAGGAATTTCGGGACTAAACACTGTGTGCGTTATTGGGTGTAATTGGGGCTTGGGAAACACCGAGAGAGTGTTTGAGTGACTCGAGTGTGTAATCTCCTTGTATCGCTTGATCTATAGTGAAATTCGATGCTGCTCTCCCCGTGGACGTAGGTCTTTACGACTGAACCACGTAAATGTGGTGTCCGATTTATTTTCTTTTTTCTGTCTATATTTTGTTCGATCGCTCGCTTCATCGCAACAAGTGGTATCAGAGCCAGGCTTGGCTGAGTTGAAGCGAATCAATGGCGACAGAAGAAGTAAAAGTGAGAATCAACAGATTTGACGGGAAGGATTTTAGTTTCTAGAAGATGCAGATTGAAGATTATCTTTACCTGGATGAATCGCACTTGCCTTTATCCGGGGAGAAATCGAGACGATGAAGCAAGCTGATTGGGATTTGCTGGATAGACGAGCTATGGGTGTTATTCGGCTGACGTTGGCTCGTAACGTCGCGTTTAACATCCTGAAGGAGAAGACCACTGCTAATTTGATGCAAGCCCTGTCGAATATTTACGAGAAGCCCTCTGCGATCAACAAGGTCTGTTTGATGCAACGTCTGTTTAATTTGAAGATGAGAGAAGGTGCGTCAGTTGCAGATCATATCAATGAATTCAATGTGATTGTTAGTCAATTGAGTTCGGTTGAGATTGATTTTGAAGATGAGGTACGTGCTTTGATTCTCGTTATCCTCATTGCCCGATAGTTGGAATACTACCGTTATCGCTGTTAGTAATTCCTCTCGGATCAACAAGTTTGACGTTTGATGGGGTTCGAGATTTGATTCGAGCGAGGACATTCGTAGAAGAGAATCTGGCGAACCTGTATCTATACCTGCTGCTTTAGTAGGTGAAAATAGAGGAAGATCTATAACACGTGTGGGTAATAGTAGTACTAATATGAACAGACGTAGTCAATCTAGGACTGCTAATGTTGTCTGTTGGGCGTGGCAAGAGGGGGCATCTTAGAAGGGATTGCCTTAAGTTGAAGAATGAAAAAGGTAAGGGAATTATAGTTGATTCTGCAGATAATGTTGCAGCTGTAGCTGATAATGTTGATTATGTCTTGTCTGTCACTGATTATTCATCGTTTGATGGATGGATTATGGATTCTGGTTGTTCTTTTCATGTCACACCAAATAGAAACTGGTTTATCACTTATCAGTGCACGGGTAGTGATAAAGTCTAGTTAGGGAACAACGTTGAGTGCGATGTTATGGGTGTTGGTGATGTTAAAATCAGAATGCATGATGGTATTGTGAGGACATTAACTCGGAGTGAGGCATGTTCTAGAATTGAAAAAGAACTTAATTTCCTTGGGTGCCCTAGATTCACTGGTTGTGTATTCTTCAAAAAGTGGAATTCGAAGGTTGTTTGAGGTGCCTTGGTGATAATGAAAGGAATCAAGCATGGAGGCCTCGTATAAACTTCAAGGTGAGAAAGTGACAAATTTCGCTGCGGAGACGTCGGATGCATCGTTCGAGAGTCTATTGACCGCTCGAGGAAGACCAGTGGTGTTTGTGCCAATGCACAAGTTTGATGCCGGTGTCAAGATCATGCAGTCAAGAGCTTTGATTGAGACGGAGACGGTAAGTCGATCAAGCATGTGCGGATCGACAATAGCATGGAGTTCTACTCGAAGCTGGCAAATAAATTCTGCATGAAAGAAGGCATAGTGAAACACCGCACTAGTGCCAATAAATTACAACAATTTGCAGAATTGATGAGAAGAACATTACTAGAGATGACCCGAAAAATTATCTCTAGTGTCTTGGTGTTGCTAGGAGAATCCTAGCCGATGTGCTTAGTACGATAAGCTGCTCGGGTGAATAGATCCCCATCAACCGCTATTGAATGGCGAACTCCCTGAAGAAGTGTGGTCGTGTAACGTTGCTGATTATTCTATTCTTAGAATGTTTGGTTGCCCGTATTATTTTCGAGTGAGTGATGGTAAGCTCGATGGGAGGGCAAGGTGCATATTCCATGGCTATGCACAAGGTGAGCGGGGCGATCAGTTGTGGTGCCCGGATATAAATTCACCTGTAGACAGCAGAGAAGTTACCCTTGACAAGTCTCTGATACTTCTGGCTAGGAGTGTTTGTGGCAGTGTTAATACGGATCTGGATGGTTTCATCTTGCAACCAGAAACTCCTGAGGTAGCGAGTACAGGTACTAGCAAAGTAATCGACACAGATGGTGCTAATAGCGAGGTGGAGCCTATAAAGCCAATGGTTGCTGTAATTGCTGATATTGACAAGGTATGTATTCGATCTCCTGATAGATATGGATGTAACAATGGTTTTACTTTATCTGCGGTTAAGGAGGTTGCGTCGGAAAATCCTTGCGGAGCAGTTAAATGTGCATGTGGAGTTGGTATTCTGATGAGGTCCTCAGTTATGGCGAAGTTCAAGCAAGGCTTGGACTTGGATAATATGTGTGGCGGTTGAGCCCATTGGGGGCTATGGGAAAGTAACAGCAGAATTTGAATTTTACGAAGCGATTGTAATTTGGCTCAAACGTCGAGCCAAGGTGGAGATTGTTAAATTAATGACTCGAGTTTGAGTATTTGCAAAACACAATTTGCTGGACTAAAAGAGGAAATATAAAAATAAAATAAAGAAGGAAAGTTCTTTGCTGCGAAGCCTGAGGAATCCGAATTGAAGGAAATCAATTCGTGAGTCTTGGCGTGAAGGAAAAAGGAAATAAGTGGGCCCAGGTCAAAGTTTGACCTGGGCACACGTAGCCCACGTATAAAAGAGCTGCCGAAGCCCTTTACGAAAAAGAGAAGTCGTAGAGGGGAGCCGCGAAAGAGGGTTTCTTCTTTTCAGTGAGTTGCTGCCGCACGAAGCCGCACACGATCGTTGAGCGAAGCCACATCTTGAAGCGCCGCGTGAGTGCTTGAAAGTAGGCTTGTTGTTTTTCGTTTGTGCAATTACATCCGAGAAGAAAGATTAGTGTTTGTAGCCAATTAAATCTTGAGGTAAGATTTGCGTGTAATTCCTTCGTGAGATTGAGAGATTATTTTCGTGAGGAATTTCGGGACTAAACACTGTGTGCGTTATTGGGTGTAATTGGGGCTTGGGAAACACCGAGAGAGTGTTTGAGTGACTCGAGTGTGTAATCTCCTTGTATCGCTTGATCTATAGTGAAATTCGATCGCTCTCCCCGTGGACGTAGGTCTTTACGACTGAACCACGTAAATCCTGGTGTCCGATTTATTTTCTTTTTTCTGTCTATATTTTGTTCGATCGCTCGCCTCATCGCAACAAATATCAATGATTCTTACAGGCCAAGATGGGAGTACAGAAAGGTCATCAGACTGGTGAGTCACGATCTCGTAAAGAAGATGAGCTAAAAATAAATATATGGATGATATTTCATTAAACAAAATATTTGTTGGAGAAAGTTGTTGGCGTCAGCTGTACATTGGAACTAAATTAGGAAGTTTTGTATATTAATTTATTGTCTATTATACTTCCTGATGTAAAAAGAATCTTAGGGTTAGCGTAAAAGAGGGTTCTCTTGTGTATATATGCTATGTAGCTTTGACACGGACACATGATACATAACATGACACGACACGTCGACACGTCATTTCTCAACGAATAGAGAATAAAAAATGAATCCAACATTTATTAATATCATTCGTTATTTTAATTTAACAAATTCAACTACATTCCATTACAATAATCCATAAAATTTGCAGGCAAAAAAAAAACCAAACAAACAAACAAGAACTAGCAATCCACATTCCACTAGATATATGTGCATTACAAAGTCTAAAACTTGTCACAAAAGTATAATTGAGTCTTAAAACTTATCAAATTGGTGCAATCTAGTCCTTCCATTAATATTGTCAATTTGTTTAACGAAAAATGCTAAAGCGGTATTATTAAATTAATTTATTTATCCTATGTGGCATTTTAATTACTTTTTTCATAATAAAAAAAATTCAAAAGCTAAAATAATTCTTAAAAAAACAAAACTAAAAAAAAAAAAAAAGGCTGGGTTGTGGCTGGGCACACCGCTATTGTTGTCACTATTGTTGCCACCGTCGGAGGGGAGGTAGCCCTCATCGACCTAGGTCAGGCTTGGGTGAGGCTCGCCTAGATACGGGGGATACCTACCTCTAATTGTGGCCAGCAAGCCTCCCCAGGACTAGGCAAAGCCTCGTCGACCCCGATGACCCTCGCTAGGCCTAAGCAAGGCTACGGCTTCAACTAGATCTAGGCGAGCCTTGCTTGGGCGCCGAGCGCCGGCCCCCCTTCGCCACCTAGGGTTAGCGAGGTCGCCAACCCCGTATGACAATGGTAGCGACATGGCGCCTAGCCACAATCCCTACCCCTTTTCTTTTCCTTTCTTTTTCTCATTTATTTGCATTTTGACCCCTCAAGTATTAAAAATTTTCTGAACTGGCGTGTTGGGAAGAGTTGACCACGTGTCGGAGTGTTCTAAAACATGTCGGAGTGTATAAACACGTGTCAGAGTGTCAAACACAACACGAAAACTCCCGAAGAGTATTAGTGCTTCTTAGTATATTTATATGTTTTTTAGTATCCGCAAGATATAGAAAAAAAAATATACGAGAGAATAATATTCTCTCTCCAAAGTCTTCTCTATTCTTGATGGTATCAGAGCAGCGTGATTGATCTGGTTTGTGAGCAATAGCCATGGAAGACCAAATCAAATTGCCGACCCTACAAGGGCACGATGAGAGTCCCTCTGCAGTAACAATCCTTCAGGATTTAACAACCAAGATGCAGCAGATTCTGACCTAGAATCAGACCCGAATTCAGACATCACACCCTGAGTCTTCCACAACCCAGATCGCCATCAAATTGGATGGCACCAACTATGGCCTTTGGTCCAAGTTCTCGAGATGTATATCTTTGGCAAAGACAAATTGGGATATATCAATGGGGAACTTCCTCAACCCCAACCGACAAACCCAAGCTTTAGAAAGTGGAAAACAGAGGATTCAATAGTGAAATAGTGGTTAATTAATTCCATGGATCCAACCTTGATAGGTAACTTCATACGTTTTCCAACTGCAAGGATGGTGTGTGATTCGGTTGCTATTACTTTATATATATATATATATATTATATATATATATATATATATATATATATATATATATATATGGAACTAATACTTCTCAAGTTTACAATTTGAAGAGACGCATGACTAGAACGAGATAGGTTGGAGAACCTATTGAAACTTACTACAATGGTCTTCAAGGCTTGTGGAGGGAGAGATTTCTGTCATCCAAATCCGATGGAATGTCCCACTGATATAGAGAGATACAATTTGGCTATACGGGAAGACAGAGTGCATATTTTTCTTGATGGATTGGATGATTGCTTGGATAAAGTCTGAGCAGATGTGCTCCAGATGCAACCTTTTCCTACAATTGAGCAAGCTTATGCTCGTGTTCGATAGGAAGATGCATGGCAAGCAGTGATGATAGCGATCACAAACACTATACACGCACTGTCATGGCATCAGGGGAATTAAGATGGGACACACGACTGCTAGCGGGACTCGAGAGGTGCCAATGCTGCGAATGTCCAAGATGGGCATCTCTATAGGTGGTGGAAAGAATAGTACAATCCCAAAGCAAAAATCCTAACCCATTGGTGGATGCACGCACTGTGGTAACATGAAATATACCTGTAAAACTTGCTTAAAGTTACATGAATATCTAGATTGGTGAAAAGAACTCAAGGCACGAAAACAGGTTGAAGGTCAGATGAGTAGCGAAAAAGGGAAAGATTCATTGATAACTAGAGAACCTCATTTGTCATTGGTTTCTCAAGTAGAACCAACTAGTAATTCCACTACATTATGTGAAGGTAGTCATGGTCATGCTTGAGTATAGTGGATGGATTATTGATTCAGGAGCTACAAATCATATGACCTTCATCCTAGATGACTTCGTCAAGGTTACACAACCAAGACGTCATAATATTGCCAATGCTAATGGAATCGCCCATCTTGTAACAAGAGCTAGGATTGTTGCTCTTTCACCCTCACTCTTTTTGTCTAATACCTTACTAGTTTCATCATTATGAAAAAAAAAAATAGATATATGTTGGACAAGCCACTGAAGAGCTCGATTATGTTGCTACAATGTATCCAATTTTTTATTTTATTTTTTACCTTTTTCAGGATATTCTCATGAAGGAGATCACCGGGTGTGGTACTAAGAAAGGGAGGTTGTACTACATGGACTATTTCAGTTCCGATAACCACACACGGTATTCTTCCAATAGCAAAGAGAGATAGATTTGGCTATGGCGTCATCATTTGGGGCATCATTCCTTTGGCTATATGAAATATTTATTTCCATGAGTTGTTTTCCAATTTACAAGACTCAGCTTTTCATTATGAAACTTGCATTTTGGCTAAAAGTTATCGTGTTCCTTTTCCAATAAGTCTGAATAAAAGTGAAATTCCTTTTTCTTTAATTCATTTGGATGTTTGGGGTCATTCTCCTATTACTACTACTTCGGGGATTAGGTGGCCTATGACCTTTGTTGATGATTGCACTCAAATGACTTGGCTATATTTGATGAAACATAAAAATGAAGTGTCGAATGTGTTTCGTAGTTTTCATATTATGATACAGACACGATTTAGGGCTAAAGTTCAAGTTCTCCATACTAATAATGGTGGAGAATATGTTACTTGCACCTCCAAATATATTTTTGGCAATATGGTCTTCTTCATGAGATGTTTTGTACACGAACACCACAATAGAATGGGGTAGCCGAATGGAAGAATAGACACATCCTAGAAGCAGCTCGTGCATTGTTAATTGGTGATCATGTTCCGAACAGTTTTTGGGACAATGTAGTCGTCACAACGGTCCATATCCTAAATAGGATGCCTTCAAAGGTGTTGAAATTTCAGACTTTACTACAGGCTTTGTCAACACATGTTTCTTTGCCCTCAGTCTTAACGATTTCCCTTAGAGTTTTTGGATTTGTTGCTTTCGTACATATCCACAAAAATCAGCGTACTAACTTAATCCCTATGCAGTGCGTTGTATTTTGTGGGATTTGGTACATAGCAAAAGGGCTATCGTTGCTACAGTTCTTCTACTAGAAAAACTTATGTTACTATGGGTGTGACCTTTGTAGAGTCTGAACTTTTTTTTCCGGTATCCAATTCTCCCTTTCAGGGAGAGATGCAAAAAGAAAGGAAGAATTGGTGAGGGTATGGTGGTGGTGTCATGACAGGGGCTGGATTGGTGGTTGAGCAAGCCCCGACAATACCAATAGAGATTGGGCCAATGGTACCGGAGGTTGGACAAGTCCCAACAATGCTGACAGAGGCTGGGCAGGTTGTGCCAAAGGTTAGGGAGGTCCCAATGGAGGATGAGCAACTCATAAAGGAGCAAGATGTACAAGAACAGTTTCCCACCTCTCCAGTACCTGACTCATCTCCTGAGAATATCCGAGGTTATTTCTCCGACCACATCCTATAACATCGATGATTTAAATATATCTATTGGATATAAGTTACCTGTCAAGCGTAATAATGGCAAGCCCCCAAATTGATACTCACCAGATGTAGAGGAAAGAATATCAAAATACCCCATAGCAAATTATATGTCAACAAAGATATTGTCAAAGCCACTGAAGGTATTTGTGTCTGATGTATCTTCAATTCATTTTCCTAATGAGGTACGAGAAGCCTTAGAAGACCCAAAGTGGGTTCAAGAAATGAAAGTGGAAATTGAGGCGTTACAAAAAAACAATACTTTGGGGCTTGTAGGATTGCCTTAAGGCAAAAAAAAAAAAAAAAAAAAAAAAACCAGTGGGGTGTAAATGGGTTTTCTTTGTTAAATACAAGGTGGATGGGTCAATCGAGATATGCAAAACAAGGCTTGTAGCAAAGGGATATACATAGGCATGGATTATCAAGAGACATTCTCGCCAATTGGAAAGCTTAACACTACTAGAGTTTTGTTGTCTCTTGCGGCCAACTTAGATTGGCCCTATACTAGTTTGATGTCAAGAATGCCTTCCTCAATGGTCAAATGTAGAAGAGATCAACATGGATATCCTGATTGGGTATAGTGTTCCTTCACAACCAAACGTTCTATGTAAATTGCAACGTTCTCTATATAGATTAACACAATCACGCCGTGCTTGATTCGATCGTTTTAGCTTGGCTATGAAAAGATATGGGTACTTTCAAAGCAACTCAAACTATACACTCTTCCTAAAGCGATGCCAAGGAAAGGTAGCAACTTTGATAATTTATGTGGATGATATGATTATAACATAGGATGATTTGGAGGAGATTCCTAAACACCAAAGAGATTGACAACAGAGTTTGAAATGAAAAATCTTGGGGGAAAGTATTTCTTAGGAATTGAAGTAGCTAGATCAAAAGAAGGCAAATTTCTTTCTCAAAGAAAATATGTACTGGATTTATTGACAAAGGTGGGGATGGTTGATTGTAAGCTAGCTAATACTTCAATTGTTTAGAATCAGAGACTCGAAGAATATCCAGATCAGGTACCAACCAATAAGGAGAGATATCAAAGGTTAGTGGGCAAGTTAATCTATTTGTCTTATACACATCCATATATTGCATATGTTGTGAGCATTGTTAGTCAATTTATGCATGCACCTTGTGAAGATCATATGGATGCTGTGGTTCGAATCCTTCGCTACTTGAAGTTTGCTCTAGGGAAATGAATTTTCTTTTCAAAGAATGGTCATCTTAAAATTGAAAGTTTTACATATGCAAATTTGGCGGGGAGTGTTTCTAACAAGAAACCAACATCATGATATTTTCCTTCTGTGGGAGGGAATTTAGTCACTTGGAGAAGTAGGAAACAAAAAGTAGTAGCGTTGTCGAGTGCAAAGGCTGAATTCAAGGGATGGCCAAAGGACTCTGTGAACTTCTTTGGCTTAAGAGGTTGATGTCAGAAATCGGTTTCGCTCCCGAATCTAAGATGAATTTGTTTTGCGACAATAAGGCAGCCATTGATATTTCTCACAATCCAGTTCAACACGATCGTACAAAGCATATTGAGGTAGATCAACATTTTATCAAACAGAATCTAGAAACTAAGATAGTTTGATTTCTGTTTGTTAAATTTGAAGACCAATTGGCCGATATACTAACAAAGGTTGTATCGAGCGGGATCTTCTACAGGACACTTGACAAGTTGGGCATCAAAGATATTTATGCACCAACTTTAGGGGAGTGTTGGCGTGAGCTGTAAATTGGAACTAAATTAGGAAGTTTTATACATTAATTTGTTGCCTATTATGCTTCCCGATGTAAAAGGAATCTTAGGATTAGCCTAAAATAGGGTTCTCCCCTCCAATCGAGAATGTAGGAAGACATCATTTGATAAAGAATACTCGTGCACCAATGACAACGATGATGTTCCTAACCTAGCCGCGATGTGTTAATTAGTGTCCAAGTTTAGGGGGGTCAAGACACACATTGGTCAATAAAATGATTTGTGTTTTTCTCCATAGCAAATGAGAAACAACAATGGTAATGTTTCCTTGGCAAACCGATTCTAGCATAGGAGCATTTGTGGATTCCACTTGAAGTTTGTCTTTCAGATAATAGGAAAATTACGTTAACAAAACATGCTCATAGTGAACTTTTTTTCATGGAAAAAGGGGAATAACACTAATCGGTTTTAGTACGAAAATTCAGTAGGAATTTATTCAAAAGAGGACGGAATGTCGATGTCTTCACTTAATCCCCGAGAGATTGTGACACTTCCCAACAAAAGAAATGTAGATGGTCACATATGGTAGGGCGCATGGCGGTGGTTGCTGCCAAAACGGCCATCGCCAGAGCCTACGTGAAGGCTGTCATGGCCTTGCCAGCCACAAGCGAGGCCGCCTTCATCTGCGACAAAGCTAGGGCAAGGCCAGCCTTCCCCAAATCTCACCCAATGTCTAACGACCCTCATCGGAGGCTCGCCGGCCACTGCAAGGAAAGTCCAAGGAGGAAGAAGAGTAAAAATAAAAAGAAAAATAAAAGAACAAGAAAAGAAAAAAATAATTTAAAATTTTGAATAAATAAATAAATTATTTAAAAATGGCACGTCAGCCTCCGGTCACCGGCCGACGTCCACGTCAGCATCGGCCAACCAAAATTAGTCGGATAGACTGAATTGGTACAAATATAAAAATATTTATGACTAAATTGATTCAATTAAAAGGTTTAGGACTGAATTAGTACAAATGTAATAGGTTTATGACTTTTTTGCTACTTTTCCCTTTTCCATACACTTCCCAATTTTACTCATTTTAGATCCCACCTTCCAGCATCTCAAGTAATCAAGGTCACGACTCAATCTCCGAGCATCGATTTCTCGCATTGCACTTGAGATTCTTGTCCAAGATGGAGAGGATCCATCGGTCTGACACAATGTACATCCTGATTTTCCGATTCTGTTTTTAATAAAATAAGATGGGCATTTCATCTTCACACATATAATTCTTTTCCTTGAGTCGGCCACTCATGTGAAAACTAGTCTAGCAGGTGAAGCCGTTAAGAAATTCTAATGCATCAGACTCGAGAATTTGACCAGGAAGCGACCTTTTGACCGAGCTAATCTGCAAGGGTCATTACGGTATAGTTAAAAATCGATTAGAGATTGGAGATAGGTCGACTTGACAGAGGCATGTGATCAAGTGTGGGTGATTCCACCAGATCGCACAATTCTTGTTGATCGGCACTAGACTGGCTTTTCTGTCATTTGGGTACCCTATGTCAGTATTTGAAACCTTGAGATTACCACGACAACCGAGAGTCGCCAATGTGTCAAAAATGTACATTGTGGCTTGAAAATGATCAACCACAGTCAAATGCACGAAAATTTCGAAAAGCTACCCGGTAGATTAGGACGCGCTAGTATCGTGCTAGAGTGAAATTAACCGTGAAATTGAGACCGAATTCAGAAATTGGAAGTCCTGGTGTTTCACAAATCATTTTAGGAACATTGACTCATTTTCGGAAGATTTTTCATGCAAACCGAGTTTTTCAATAAAATAATCAAAGTGTGGTTAATTTGGTTCGGGAAAATTAGTAGGCCCGCTTTTGGTCGTACTTTTGGGATTCAAGATGGTTCTATGGTCAAGTAAATATGTGAATTGAAGTGTGGTGACATTGGATTAATTTTATGGATTTCAATTTAACTCAATTGGAAGGAAATTGAAGTAATGTGATGTACAAGATTTTGAAATTATGTGCCACGGTGGAGGAAGAATTGGACCAATTGGAAGATTGTTGTGGAAGCTTGGTGTGAGAGGAATGTGACATCATGTGATGTCATGGTAGGGCCAAAGTGGAGAAGATTTGGACAAGTGGCAAGAGCTCATTAGCCCTCAAAAAGTTGGGTTTTCCCTTTCACCCATCACCATCATCTTCTTCCTTGAGGCTTCTTGGAACTAGAGAGGGGAGAGAGACCGACGGGGAACCAGCTGCCCAACGCCCCCTTCGCCACTCACACGCTCGTCGCCGGTGCCATCGCCGTCACCGCCGTTCGCGCGTGTCGCCCACGCGCCTGCTCGCCGATCAACACGCCGGCTCCGCCCGAGCCTCCAGCCGTCGTCTCTCCTTCGTCCACTGCTGCTCCTGGTCGCCAGCCACCACCGGAGTCTCCATCGCCACCGTACATCGCCAACCAGCGCCGTCCCCGAGCCGCGGTTGCTACCCGCCTCTTCCTTTCGCCGTTCCAGCTCGAGTCATCTTCAATTCAGCCAACAACAGCAACCACGAACCAGCAAGGCCAAGGAAGCTTCAAGGCCCATTTTAGGCGCCTTCCGGTCTTCCTTTGGTGTCACCCCAAGGAGATTTGTCGACCGCCTCACTTGTTGTCTTCGCCGGAGACTCATTAGAAAGCGATTCCGGTGAGTTTAGCTCACTAAACCTTGATTAGAGGGTTAATGATGCTTTAGGTGTGCTTAGTTTATGTTAAGTAAGCTTAGGTGGTTAGTTAGTTTATTTAAGTGTGGATTAGATTAAGGGGTGTGATTAGTTTATTGTATGTTTAATTAAGGCTAAATTGATGTTTATGTTAGTGTAATGGTGATTTAGCTTTAATTGATTATTTTCGAATAAATAAATATTTCGAAATTATTTATTTATTTAGTAATATTTTATATTATTTAAAATTATTAAAATATTATTATTTAATTAATTTCATAATAAAATTATTTATTTATTAAATTCCGAAAATTATTTCGGGACCTTAATTTCTCAGAATTTCGCGTTGATCGCTGCTGTGTATTCAAATGTTAAATTTGATGACTGGATAATGCAAATTGAATGTTGATTGTGAAAAATAGGGATTTTATTCATAAAATCCCAAGTATCGGGTTTTGATACCAAAATTGGATTTTATGGATTATATTAAATAGTGGGGTTTGAAAAAGTGAGATATTGGCTTTCTGGTTCGAAATTAACGTGCCCCCACACACGTGAATAATTTCTGGAATATTTTTAATATGAAGAAAAGAGACCGGGATCACTATTTTAAATTGAAGTATTGAGTGAAATGCAAAGTGTCATGGGCCGAGTATGATTTTATTGTGTGATAATTAAGAGGAATTTGTCATGGGCTGTTGAGCCGGACTCGCCCCTATATGGGATGTCCCTTACAACGGATGCGGGTCATAGTAGATTCTGGGCCCATGCTCCTTCGGGAACGCCGTCAACGTAATGACGAAGCCATGCTCCAAGGTGGGGAGACGATGCCTTGCTAAATGTCAGTAGATAGCCGAACTGCGAGTAGGCTATGTTCATATGTGGTAGTGAATGAATGAAAACTGGAACATGTGCCGAGTGTGGTTGTTGATTATATGGAAGTGATTGCATTCCAGTTATTTAAGTTCTTATTACTACCTGTGATTGAATGATTTGAACTGTAATAAGGCGAGGTAAGTCTTCTTTGAGTGTGGCTAGGCCACCCTTGGGGTGTATTTTCTTTCTAATAGGGGTTTAGGGGGTGAACTTGCTGAGACGATGTCTCACTCCGTTGTGGGCCAAAATTTCAGGACCGTAGATGGCAAAAGCCCTGGAGCGTTATGGTATTCCCGTGCAGATTATGGAGCAGGTGCATAGTTTTCCCGATCCTGATAGTCATTGGATTTATGAGCTGATTAGGACCACGGTCTGGATCCAGGAGGCCGTGCTTGTCAGGGTGCCTCATAGATATAGGGCGTGGTTCCGCTTTGGGCCCAATGGTTTCAGGATTGGTCCTCTTTATGGTTTTGATATTCCACCTGCTATGATGGAAGCCATTCTAGGTGAGGGCATAGCTGACCTTCCCCATGGTGGAGTGGAGGACCCATCGTCTCCGGTGGTTGATCAATCAAAGGTGGGATCAACGAACGAGTCCGACTAGTAGTCATAGGACTGTTCCTTCTTTTTTGTGAATGGATCCTTTTTGTAGACTGACCCTTTTTGCTATATATGTAAACCCGGGTGTGTTTATCTATGACAGATGTTGTTTATGAATGAGTTGGTTTCCTACTTTCCTATCCCGTGAGTTTTTGTAAGGGGTTTTATAATACGTTCCGCATGCGCAATAGTAAATGATTGGGGTCGGCGACACTACTTGGGAATGTCGCATTTGCATGCCCATGGAGGGTTGTTCGCATGCTCGTGGTCTCGGGGCGTGACACACAAGCCATCAAATGCCAACAATCTTGAGTCCTTAATATTTTCCTTCAAAGCCATCAATTCAAATCCAACAGAGTTTGCAATTTGTGCATTTTGTAAAAAGTTTAAGAAGTTTCAAAATGGTTTGAATTGTGAATCGCAATGAAAACCATAGAGAAAGAGACGCATAGTATTGACTTGCTTAGCTGCTTGGTAGCTTAGAAGCTCAATAAGATGCACATCTTATCAGCATAAATATATTGACTTGCTTAGTATCTTGAGTGATCTTGCAATTTCTTTGCAACACATAATACAAGCTTAAGAACTTAAGTAAGCACGGAATATCCAAACAAGCAAATAGAAAGAATGGGTGTACAGAAGAACTGGTGTCCATCCCCGTCGAAATGCATGGTACCACACTCCAATCAAGAACACGAAAAAGAACTCGGTAGGCACGATCAATTCTAGGTACCACACGAGCACCGAATACAGGACGTCGACTAGGACAACAATGGTCCGAAAGTCGCTTAACATGTGCCCCGCCTCGTCAAGCACGTGATAACCGCCTTCCAAGAATAGCGTCGGATGCAAGAACTGCCTCCCTCGACGTCACACTCAAGCGCAAACCACTTGGCTGCCATGTGCCTCTCGTCTATTCACCACTCAATTGGAGAGGTCGAAGTAGACGCCGCCAAGGAAGGCCTTCGATAGCGAGACCCAGACGAAGATCTCCAGCATGAAGCTAGCCTGACTCAGCTTGTTGTGGCTGAACGCCAAGAACTGGTGCCACTCCGGCGTGCCAGTCGGCTCACCGAGCCGGTGAATCGCCGACTTTGAACAGACATAATGAGTCGACACGTAGATCTTCACAGAGGAGCTGCTGTTGTGAGCGAGACCTCGCAGCTTGACGATCTTGATGAACAGGTACTGCATTGGCTCCACCAAATCGTAAAAATGGATCCTCTCCATCTTGGATGCGAATCTCAGGTGCGACGATGTCTACTTGTTTCGCCGGAAGTGGTTGTCAATGAAAGGCCTTTCATCATAGGTTGGATCTTTGATTTGTCGAATGAATTGGGTTATGTGGTGACACAAACATGAAAAAATGATTATAAGATGAATTTCTAATGCTAACGGAACTAAGTGAACTGAACAAAATAAAGAATTTGCGGGTAAAGAATATATAAATAATTTGCAGAAAAAAATTGATGAGTGCGATTAATTGCGGATCATTTATAATTAACTCTTCTCGACCTTATATAGCATTGTACAAAATGTGACGTTAAAAGCGGTTATCATTCAAATTTCAAATTCTAACTACTCCCGAGATTCTAGGTCTCAACTTGTAAACGGTTACAATTTGGCTGTATCTCTATTTCTACATCTTACATCGATCTCGTAATCAGCTGCCCCTTTTGTATAGCATGTGGATTTCCAGTCTTTGTCGATTGCCTTTCCCATATTAGTCGCCAACTTGTAGTGATAGTTCGGAGCTGCCCTGTCGATAACGCGGTATGAACTCTTACCATCCCATTAAAATTCGGATTATTTTCTTGTGTGAACATGTGCCCCTTTTAAATAAAATATATCGGAGTGCCGGGTTTATTTTGTCAATATCTGCGCAGAATTGCAGCGCCTTGATAACTGCTGTATCTTCTCCTGTATTGATTAGACACGTAGCCCGATCGACGAGATTTCCTTCTTGCCACGATTTTCTACCAGCCCGTAGAACTACTACTCGGAATTCACTTCACCTTAAGACAGTAGCTGGCAAGTCTTATTTTATTACTTTCTTAAGATACATGCGATGATGTGAGACTCATCAAACCCCCATCAGAAAAAATATTCAAATATTTTTTTTTTTAAATACAATGGAAATTAGATTATAAAAATAAAAAACTTAAAAAGGAAAAATACAAACTACACACTAGCGACAGTGGCCATCATTGTTAGGAATGGTCAACAAAAGTCACTTGGGCCTTCCTGAAGCCTGACGATCCTCACCGGCCCTCGACGAGGTCCTGCTGGCCTGGATCTGGTGGTGGGCCTGCAGGCCTAGATTTGGGGAGGGCGCAATCCTCGCCCCAGGTCTAAGCAAGGTTCGCCGACGCTAGAGGATTGCACATAAAGATCTGGGATGGCAGGCCCTTGCTAAGGGTGAGCAAGTCGGCTTTCGGGAAGGCCCATGTGACCCTAGGCAATTGGGGCGACCACCAACAAGGACTTGCTCCTTTTTTTCTACTTTGATTTTAGAAAAAAAAATTATTTTTTAAAATTTATTCAATCTAACATAAGTAAAATATAAAAAATAATTATAAAAATACCATGAGGAGAGAAAGTGATAACAAATACCACATCGGCAATTTCTATTTGTCAAATTGAATAGAGTCTTGGTTGCAGTAACTTAATGAGTTCTATGATTTGATTGTACATTTTTAAATATTAGGATTCAATTATACCTTTGTAACAAGTTTTAAAATTTCTAGTGTACTTATCCTTAGAATATGAGCAATTTGTATTTACAACGCAAAGTACAAAGACAATCTACTTAGAACAAATTCCCTTGGAAATAGATGTATTTTTCGGAAAATTGTTCTATTCATTTTGCCACACCTACATTGATTAGAGTAAATTTTTCTAGCAACTCATATGACATATAAACCATAGAAAACAAGAGTGGGACTATGACATCCGAAATTTTCTTTATAGTTCATGATATTCGGATATATAATTAGGGAGATAGACACTAAAAGTGCCAAAAAAATGTGTACAGTACTTACTTCAGTGCCAAGTTTTTTTTTTTTTTTTAATCACTCAAGTGCTACTTTTTAAGAAAAGCTAGAAACTAACACTAAGAAATAAGAAATATGCCATTCCTAACTAGGCCAAAGGAAAACCACAATTTACATATCAAAAGTGCGCAATCAAGTGATGATCAAAATAGAATTGCGCAAACGACCTAACAGTTGTCTCTAAGATTTCAAATCCTACAATAAAGCCTTAAGATCTTGTTCAATTTTAAACACAATTTTTATCAAGGATTGTCACTCAATTTAAGAGAAAACTACATAACAACTGATTTTTTTTAGCTTTTTCATAACCCTTAGAAAAGATAATTTTTTTGCAATTTTTAAATTTTTAAAAAACATTTCATAATTTTTTTATTTTTTATAATCCGAAAATGGGATTCAGGCTGGGCCCATGGACAAGCATGGGCTGCCTTTCTCTGTAGAATGGGCCAACGGACATCAAAGGCTCAATGAAAGAAAAACCCAATCCGGCCACTATGACTCCGTTTCACAACATTTTTGTTTCTTTATTTTTCTATCATTTTATTCTTCGGAATAGAATAATAATAATAATTCGTTTGCTAAAATCAATTAATTTTTCTATTCCTCAGAATAGAAGAATGACCAAGGAATAGATTTGGAACAAAAATAAGAAATAAAAAAAATGATTTCTTATTCCCGAGAACAATTTCTAGAAATAAGTTATTTTTTCTTTTTATTTTTTTCTTTTCTTCTTCCTCGCCGACCTCTCGCACCCCACCACCACTTGCCGTCAGCCAACCACTGGCCCCGCCAATAGACCGTTGCTGGCCGCTTGCCATCGGCCGACCGCTACCCCCGCCAGCCGACCGTCACCATCGGTCGCTAGTCGACCACCGCCCCCACCCACCGTCAATGGCAGGTGACCACAGATGGCGACAGTCGATGGCAGTCGACTAGCAACAATAAGGAAGAATGAGAAAAGAAAAAATATTAAAAAAATTATACGTAACAACAAAATTTGTGAATCATATTTAAACGTATTCCTATTTTTTTCCATTCTAAAAATAAAAATTTTGTGTACTTACCAAATACGTTCTTTTATTGAGAAATTGTTTCGGGAAATAGAAATAGAAAAAAACTATTTCTCAAAAAAAAAAATTGTTGTTTTTAAGAACAGAATATTACCAAAGAGACCTAATCCAAAGCCCACTCAACCAAAAATAAACCCAAACACCCCAAAGCAAGCCCAACACTCACTACCCTTGTAGCAAAAGCAAGCCCAAATTCACCAAATTAACATCTCAAGCTCAAGGCTCACTAAGTTTAAATGAGCCCAAAGTCCACTACTCTCCCTTACCCATTTTTCAATCCCACGACTGCTGCTCGTCTTCTCCGAGCACGCCCAGAACACCAATACTCCGGCCGTGAACATTGAATTTTGCAGTCGATTAATATAAGCTCGTTCGTCAGGTCTCCACCATTGGCCACCATGTTCGACCATCATCCCTAGTCACCGCAACAAACGCTGTATTCGGCCTCTCTCTCTCTCTCTCTCTCTCTCTCTCTCTCTCTCTCTCTCTGTATATCAACTTTCTAAGGGTTTAGCAAGGCCTATGACTAAGTGGGCAAGATGGAAATCCAGAGAACTTCTGAGAATTTCGTTGTCGACAAGGAAAGTTTGTTCAACATCGCCATGAAAGAGAGTGCCAAGAGTTCCTGGATCACGGTGAGTTTTTTGTAAGAGTTTTCCTAATGTGGACTACATTAATTGATATTGTAATTTACCATTTAACGGTTACCATTTTATGGGGTTTGGTCTAAGGTGAGATAGAAGGTTTCTTAATTAGTCTAATATGGGGGCAAGCTAGTGTGGGCGAGTTGATTTTGGCCGTAATGAGGGCGCAGTTGGAAACTCTATAAATAGTCTTTCAAGTCTCTCCTCTAACCCTAATTTCTCACATGTATCATCACCTAAGGAGCATTTACCTAACGCTAAACGTGAGGGGGTTGCCTTATTGAGCCAGTGATACGGAGGGCAATAGAGGAGAAGGATTTGATACGTGGATCCCCTTGATGAGTGGGTAATCCCTTTTCTGCTTCCGCTTTATGTTCGATGGATCCCAAAACATGTGCGTTAATCTTTCTAATCAATTATGCATGTTCTTGTTCTGGTTATGGAGATCTTGGGATTGCACAATTTGCATCCAACATGTTGTATCGAGCAACCATAACCCTAGAACTTGAACGCATAAAGTTTTTGCCCTAATTTGTGATTTTCGAGTTTTTTTGTTCAATAAAATAAAATTAAATCACAAATTCAGACTGAGCTCGACAAGACAAGCAAAACGGCCGGCGGCGCGTCGCCGGGGGAGGCCTCACGCGCCCCCACGTGCGGCCACGTGCCGCCAGGGCGTCGGAGACGCGCCCACGCGCGGTCACGCACCCTCACGTGCTCCCACGCGCGGGGCGCGGCTCGCGCGTGCGCTCCACATGCCGCGCACTTAGGCGACGCGTGGGGGCGCGTGGAGCCTCCGTTCGGCGCGTGGTTGGCGGTGTTGCATTCGTATGGCCGCTCTCTATCTTGTGGTGAATTTATTTTACATGTTTGATGATTTTATGGATGTGAAAATACATACGGAACCCTAAATATGTGTATTTTTAGTGTATTTTTGCGTTTTTTTTTTTTTGTGATTTTGGAAATACAGGTGATGGGTTACTAGTATGTTATCACATAAACATTATGAAGGTGTGATTCATTAATAAAAAAAATTATTGTGAACTGAAGTTGGTTTAATGAGATACAATCATTAAGGGATAGTATTTGAACTATGTATTGAGATGATGAGAAACAGTAAATGGTTATGAAACTTTTGTTACTCATGCATACTCCTTTACATGCTGGTAACTTTTAAATGATGGACGTCTTAAGAACCTGTGACCAAATTGATTGTACTAATTAACACATCTACTGAATGTGGGTAATGCATGTCAGTTAAGTCATTGCATATTATGCCTAAACTCATCTGGTCACTGGTTAATGTCCATTAAGTTGAATATTTTTTATGGTTAACGAGTATGACAACATTTACGCAGAGCAATAGTATCTACTGTTAAAGTTTAGATATTTGGTTCTCTAGTTTGACTCAATTAATAGGCCATTGGTTGATTACAATGATAATTTGTTACTTAAAATCAACTATTAGCCTTGGAGTCATGTTTTGCCTTATGAAACTCATGAGTGATAATGGATCAGCTATTAGGCTTGTCGATTTGGTGTACCCTGTATTACTATTGATGTTAATTTGTGAGAGATTTTCTAGATCAGCATTCTTTTTATGTTGTTCTGGTAATATGTAATCGGGGTGCATAAGAGATGCTTTCTTCTCCGTTATGAAAAGTTTCTTGTGTTACCGTGATCGGTGATCTCATTGGAATCTATCTTTCAGGTTCGCTATATATATATATATGTATGTATGATTAATTTTTTATTAATAAACAAAGTAATGTAATTAGCATGATATGTGATTTTGGTGATATGCTGCCCCTATCACTAAAGTTAAAATCACATGTATATGGTGAATGTGAGAAGTAAAGTTTATATCCCTAGTATGAGAGAGTTTCAAGGATTCAATTGAGTAGTGACCGCCAAAGTGGCACTCTTGATTGGATTTGAGAAATTTCGGTCTCGTATGCTGATTGGGATGTCTCCCGATCTAATGCGTGGTCATACTCCCAAAGGAGGTAATTAAGTATTAGTTCATGGAGGGATACATGATGGTGTGGTGGAGGAGTGTCTGATCCTAGTGGTTCATATGCCCAAAGGTGATGAATTCACGAAGATTGGAATATATTCTCATAACCGCTATCATGTGGGGAGTGTACAACTGCATGTCATGTATTCTGCCCAAATGTGATTATATGATTATGCGTGTAACTCTCTGGGTGTGTACTTGTATGTCAAGTTACATAGTGCTCACATGATACTAATTATATACATTGCTTGTTTTTCGGTCACCTTTCTGCAATTAATAACTCCACTATTATTGAAGTTTTTATTGCTACAAATTTTAAATTGTGAACATATGATTTGTTGCTTGAGAAAAGAGTAATAGAATTTGCTTACTGTCCATGAAGCGTTCCACTCTGGAACACTTGAAAAGTGGATTGCCTGCGGACTGCACAGCTATAAGATGATGGAAACCATAGTGGCTTGTAATTATGTCTTGTCTAATATCGAAATTAGGACACATCTGCAAAGATTGTGTTTAAGTCCTAATGACATGTACATCTCGTATATGGTTAAAAGGTTGTTTCCAAAAGTTTTCTATTTAAGGAAAATGACCGAGGTAAAGAATAAATCAGTTAGAATTAGTCTTGAAGGTTGTCAGGCTTAATAGTGGCCGTGAGTATTTTGGCAAGTATGACAATGTGGAATAGCTTAAAAGGTCATTTGTCAAATACTTGGTAAATTCTGGGGTGGTAATTTAATTACTATGCCTGAAAATCCTGACAATAAGGTTTGGCCAAAAGGCATAATTGCATCATAATGAACATGGTGATGAGTATGATGAGTAAGACTAATTTATCTTGTCTTATGTGGGTTGATATTGTGAAAGCAACTCTTTTCACATACAAAAGATGTTTTCTTACCAAAGTTATTTCATAAACTTCTTTTGAGTTATAGATTGGACATAAATTACTTGAATCATATTAAATTTAGAGGTGTCATGCAGAAATGAGGTTATCTAATTCAATATTAAATGTGTTGCAATTCAGATCCGCTTGAAATTATTTTGTATCTTACTCAGATTGTTCAAAGGGGTATTGATTTTATGACCATAATAAAGGTACAAGAATTATGGAATCACATACAGTAAAGTTTCTAAAGTTCGATGTAATTGTAGAGGATAGCTGCTCTCAGACTATTAAGGATAATAGTACGATGGAAAATTACTATGTCTTTGTCTTTGCCTATACAGATAATTGTGATATAGACAATTATGGAATCTCCTATACCATAGACTAAACTTGTTGAGTTTTAAAGTACGATTCTTGATATAGTTTATGATGAAATTTCTCAAACCTCTCAAGTATAGAATGAAGTGGTTGTATTAAGAGATTTGTTAGGGAAATACGATCAATTATACCATCATACTATATAGTCTATTTGTGAGAGCATGATTACAATATCAACTACATGGTTGATTTAGCAACATATATATAAATGTCGTTGCTTGTTCTCAATCAAGTATGTGATTAGATGGCATAAAAGATGATAAAGTTTTTACTCTGAAAGAGGGATGAATAGTTTATAGTGAAGAAATAATTATTTTTTTATAGTATTTTTTAAAAATTCTTTCGAGTGAACGTGGCATTAATAGCTCTTTTTGATAGAAAATTACGCAAAATAGATACAAAATCTATATAATGCAATCAGAAGATTTTGAAGATTTTGCAGCACATGTTTTAAGTAAACTTGTGTGTAGACTGAAAAGTCTTATTCATGGTCTTAAGCAAATTTCCAGACAATATTATTAAAGTTTCGTAGTGTTGTCTTTTTGTTCAGTTGGGAACAAAGTAATTTAATATACTGCAAGGTCAGTGGGAGGAAATTTATTTTTCTCATACTTTATGAATATGATATTTCGTTTACAAGTAATGACCTTGAGGCATCTCTTGTTCTTTGCACTAACATCTGTAAGGATTGTTCTTGCCATATTTTATTAGATTTTCTCGGAGGACATTTGCTGATTGTATATTAGAAATATTCAATATACATCATTACAAGCCAGGAATTGCTCCTGTTGTTAAGGGTGATGGACTGAATCTATCACATTGTCCTTATTTAAATATTGAGAAAATCTAGTTAAAGGGTGTACCTTGTGTCAGTGCACTTAAAAGTATAATGTATGCTTGAATTTGCACTAGAGTAAATATCGTCTTTGTGACGGGACTTTAGGTAGATATCAGTTATATTCAAGACGCGATCACTGCGTTGCTGCCAAGAATGTTTTAAGGTTACTTAAAGAGGACAAGAGATTATATGCTAACTTATAGACATGTTCAATTCTTGCAGCTAGTAGGGTATTTAGATGTAAACTTTGCTGGCTGTTATGATGACATGAGATTAATAATAGAATACATATTTATGTTAGCAGAAAGTGCAGTAAATAAAGTTTTATGTCTACTATGTAAGTAGAGTTAGTAACATTCTTTTAGGTTGTTACTTGGGCTATTAGGCTCCGGAACCTCATTAAGGAGTTGACTGTTTTTAATTTTATGGATTGACCCATACGGTTGTATTGAGACAATAAATTTGTAGTATTTTTATTAATTACAGAGATCTCAAGGGGTCTATATATATGACAGTTAAATTTTTTGAACATAAAGAAACGGTATAGAAAGGTGACGTTATAATATAGCATATTTTCACAGATGATATGGTAGCAAATCCACTAACTAAAGGCCTACGCCCATGTGAAATTTGAGCGACATGTCATTAACATAGGCCTAGGAGCATCATGAGATATTGTTGTTTAGTGGGAGCTATTTTGGCTTTACTCTGATAAAGTTTACATCTGTGTTCGTTACATTTAGTAACGGTTTGATATATATCAACTTTTGCATTCAATAAAATATTTTTGAATGTGTTATTATTATGTTGAATACATATTGATAAAATCTCAAGGTATTGTATAAACCTTGAGTGAAGGCTAAGGGCATCCGGTTATTAGCCTTGTGCATATGCCTTGTTATACATAAAGAAATGTTAACCGTAAGAACAAGGCATATGTGGGTTCGTTGGAACCATAAAAATATTCTCTAGTGGCACAAGTTTTTGGGACGCTTAAGGTAAAAGAATGGGCATTCTCTCGTGGCATAAATTTTTGTGACACTTAAGGTAAGAGAATGGTGACTGACAAATGAGATCTCTCTATGAGAGATGTTATCCATTTGACACACTACCATATTGAATCAATATCAATAAAGTTGAAAATACTTGTGACCATGGAAGGCTCTGTGTGTATACATGCAGTTACCGCCATAATTCAGTATTTGAGACTTTATGGGACAGGATTGACTATAAAGAATTATCTCTAGACCAAATGTGCGCACATACAGTACGATTTCAATTAATATAGTCCAAGTGGGAGAATGTAAGAGTTTTCCTAAAATAGACTACATTAATTGATATTGTAATTTACCGTTTAACGGTTACCGTTTTACGGGGTTTGGTCTAAGGTGAGATAGAAGGTTTCTTAATTAGTATAATATGGAGCTGGCTAGTGTGGGCGAGTTGCGCTGGCCCGTAATGAGGGGGCATGGCTGAAAACTCTATAAATAGTGCTCAAGTCTCTCCTCTAACCCTAATTTCTCACATGTATCATCACCTAAGGAGCGTTTACCTAACGCTAAACGTGAGGGGGCTGCCTCATTGAGCCAGTGATACGGAGGGCAATAGAGGAGAAGGATTTGATGCGTGGATCCCCTTGATGAGTGGATAATCCCTTTTCTGCTTCCGCTTTTTGTTCGACGGATCCCAAAACATGTGCGTTAATCTTTCTACTCAATTATGCATGTTATTGTTCTGGTTATGGAGACCTTGGGATTGAACAATTTGCGTCCAACATTTTTGTCTTTGCCTTTTTGGGCTTTTCAAATACCCTGAAATGTTGTTGTTTCTTATCTTGTTCTTTTTTCAGATTTTCTTCTCGGAAAGAGTAATGTTTTTGGCAGTTCTCACATATTCTTCTATCCAATTCTTGATTAATGTATGAATGACGATGAGCTCCAAAAGAACAGCAAATCGAAATGCCATTTCCAATTTGCCAACAACATAAAAATTTCGCCGAGACCCCCTGTCACGCCCCGAACCCCGAGCGCGCGCACATCCCACTGCGGTCGATCAAATATGCGACATCCCAGGATACGTCGCCGACCTATTCTTTTTATTACGCATGCGGAAGCGAAACAAATCCCCTGACAACATTTAACTTGGGATAGAAAAGCAGGCAATCAATCACAATACCAAACACTCAATTATAAACACATAGGTTTAAATACTACACTGGACTATCTACAAAATAGACCGGCTCTACAAAAGGGGAACCATCCTAAGACAAACTAGCATACACGTTCGCCGATCCTTTAGTTTTCACCTTTCCGGACTCCATGGCTTCGAGTCTCCACGATCGCCATCTAGGGACCTGAAATTTTGGCCCACAACGAGGTGAGACATTGTCTGAGCAAGTTCAACCCCCTAAACCCCTATTAGAAAGAAAATACACCCCGGATGGCCTAGCCACATCACACAGAAGACTTACCTCGTCATTATCCCTTCCTGCAGGTTAGCACAATTTGTATCACATAAATTCAGGAAATAATAAGAATTTAAACAATTGGAATGCCAACACTTTCATAGGAACCACAAACACACTCAGCACGCATTCCACTTATTATTCACTGCCACACAAGGGCATAGCCTACTCGCAGTTCAGCTATCTACTGACATTAATGCTAGGCATTGCCTCCTCTCCCTTGGAGCGAGGCTTCGTCACTACGTCGACGGCATTCCCGAAGGAGCATAGGTCCAGTTGGCCTAGCCTCTACTTCGACCCGAGCCTCGTCACTATATTGACGGCGATTATAAAGGAATACAGGTTCCGTTGGCCTAGCCTCTACTACAACTCGAGCCTCGTCACTATATTAACGGCGATTATAAAGGAATACAGGTCCAGTTGGCCTAGCCACTACTGCGATCCGAGCCTCGTCACTATATTGGCGACGATTATAAAGGAATACAGGTCCAGTTGGCCTAGCCACTCTGCGATCCGAGCCTCGTCACTATATTGACGACGATTATAAAGGAATACAGTCCGGTTGGCCTAGCCACTCTGCGACCCGAGCTTTTCAACCAAAGACACGACAATTCAAAACCGACCTTCGGACAATTTGCATTTCACTCAAATACTCCAATTACAATAGAAATCCTTAGAAAACCAATTTCGGTGCCAAACCTGACACTTGGGATTTTCTTAATAAAACCCATATTTTTCACAACCAACACTCAATTTGCATTATCCACTCATCAAATTCAAATTCTAAATGCACAAAGATCGAAGCACAAAATTCTGAGTAATTGCGGTCGAAATTATTTTTTTCAATTTTTTTAATAAATAATAATATTTTAATAATTTCGTAATATAATATATTATTAAAAATTCCAGAATTTCGAAACATTTAAATAAATCAAAAATAAAACCCTATTATGTCCCATCAAGGTTTATTATAAAATAAACTCTCTTAGCCTTAATTAAGCATGCTTTAGATTAAACCAACCTCTTAATCTAAATCACAATTAAATAAACTAAACTAACCACATAAGCTTACTTAACTTAGACTAAGCACACTTAGGGCATCATTAACCGTCTAGTGAAGATTTAGTGAGTTAAACTCACCCGATTAGCGAGCCGAGCGGACCAAAACGACGAGATCGACGCGAGCATCGACTTTCCCCAAGGCGGGCCTAACATCCAGGGTCGGGAAGCAGGCCAAAACGAGCCAAACGTCCGCTGCCATACCCATTTTTTCCAGCTACTGGTTGATGCCGGTAGAGGGCAAATCCGAGGTCGGTTGGGGCGAGCAAAGGTCGAGATGGGGCCGAGGAGTCCCGGCTGGCCGAGGCGAGGGTGCACGGCGGCGGAGACAAGCTCCGACAGCCCCGAAATGCGCAGACAAAGGCGGAACGGCAGGAGCTCGTGGCTGGGACGACTCGCGCGAACGAGCACGCTACGGCGAACAATGGCGACCTCGGCTGCTCCGAGGACCGAACGGTGGTGAGCTGGCTTCGACGGCAACTTGGTGGCCGACGAACGGCCGGATGAGTGGACAACGGAGGACGACGGCCGGGATGCTGCTACGGAGGAGGAGAGGTGGGCTCGAGCTCGCGCGCGCGGACGAACGGTGTGGCGAGCTGCGACGGCGAGGAGCTCCGGCGACAAGCGAGCTGGCGGCCGAGCGGCGGGGCGGTCGGGCTTGGCTGAACCAGTTGCTTCTCTCTCCTCCCTTCCCCAAGTTCCAAGACTCCCTTGATTCAAGGAAGAAGATGATGGTGATGGGCACTTTTTGAGGGTCAATCCACACCGTACACTTGTCACGATCCTATTCACTTGGCCCCAACCACCATGATATCACATGATGTCACACTCCACTAACTCAAATCCTCCATAACCTCTTCCAATGGGTCCAATTTCATCCTCCGCCATGGCACACTAATTTTTAAACTTTGTACATCACATTCTTCAATTCTCTTCTGATTGAACCAAATTGAAGTCCATAAAATTAATCCAATGTCACCACACTTCAATTCACATATTCACTTGACCATAGAACCATCTTAGATCTCAAAAGTACAACCAAAAGCGGGCCTACTAATTTCTCGAGCTAAATTAACCATACCTTGATTAATTTGCTGAAAAACTCAGTTTGCATGAAAAATCTTCCGAAGATAGGTCAATGATCCTAAAATAATTTGTGACACACCAGGACTTCCAATTTCTGAATTCGATCTCAATTTCACGGTTAATTTCACTCTGGCACGATATTAGTGCGTCCTGATCTACCAGGTAGCTTTTAGAAATTTCCGTGCATTTGACCTGTGGTTGATCAATTCAAGCCACAATGTACATCTTTGACACGTTAGCGACTCTCAGTTGTCGGGATAATCTCAAAGTTTCAAACACGGACACAGGTTACCCAAACGACAGAAAAGCCGGTCTAGTGCCGATCGACAAGAATTCTGCGATCTGGTGGAATCACCCACACTCGATCACATGCCTCTGTCAAGTCGACCTATCTCCAGTCTCTAATCGATTTTTAACTGTGCCGTAATGACCCTTGCAGATTAACTCGGTCGAAAGGTCGTTTCCTAGTCAAATTCTCGAGTCCGATGCATTAGAATTTCTTAACGGCTTCACCTAGTAGACTAGTTATCCCATGAATGATCAGTTCAGGGAAAAGAACTATATGCGTGTAGATGAAATGCCCATTTCAATTTACTGAAAATAGAATTGAAAAATTCAGGATGTCACAACTCTTCCCCTCTTTTAAAAATTTCGTCCACGAAATTTAAACCATTAAAATTCTCAAGCAAAAAGGTGGGGGTACAATCGTCTCATCGAATCTTCTCTATCCTTAATTACTCTTTCTATACTGTGGTAATGCCAGATCACTTCCAAACTTGTCCAAACCATTACGAATTCAAAATGCTGAACACTTGTCCACTTTTGCGAAAATAAAAACTACAAGAATTTGGTTCTTTTTCTTTTTATTTTTCCCTTTTTCCACTAAGTGGTTAACTACCGCATCGATGATTCAAACTCCCGACTTCGGACCCCTTTTTCTTCATTCCCAGGTACCACTCGGCTAAAGGTGCCGACAGTTTCTCGAATTGCTTTCTTTATCAAATTAAAGTCAAAATCCTCCTTTGAACCCAAATTTCGATAGATCCAAATTTAAATTCTATTTCATCTTCCCTTCTTTAAGAAAACACGATGTCCCTATCATAGGCGACATTTAAGGAAAAATATATCTCCCCTACTTGAAATTCCAAGGTCTGTAATACTAATCTACGAAGCTAAGCTGGCGATTCTGAGTGGCCTCAAGTCTGTCTCTGATAACTGCAACTGAATCACTGATTTCTGAACCAACTTTGGACCTGCGATTTTCTGTTCTCTGATCTCACCTCGACCAACTAAAGTTCTGTACATTCTGCTCTGCTCTGCTTCAAAAGAACCATCTCGACCGTTATGTTGGCGGGAACCAACTCGAAAACTTTTTGTCGGCGATTCTTTGTAAGTGAACTCAACGAGAAGGAGTTGTTCCTTTCCACTTCCTTTGAAAACCAACCCACATGTTCTCAACCTCTCCTAAAAGATTTGAATCGTCCTTTAAAACTGGGACACTTAACTGATTCATGTTTCCTTCCACAAACTCAGCACACGATCGGTGAGTTACCTCCCATCAAGTGACATCATGCACCCTCCCTTGCACTGGGGTCCGTTCCAAGTACCCCACTAAATGTCCTGAAGCATGTTTCCTCTGTTCTTTTGTATCGACGGCGGTGACGTAAACAAGTTTGTGGTTCCATCTATCCGCACGGACAACCCTTGATCGGATGGCTGTATGGCGACACTTATAATAAGTCTTTTCCCTCTTACAAAGACGGGACAGATCCAAGTCTTTTCTTACAAACACAACACACAACGATCGAGTTGGGCACTCTCTACTCTTCCAGTTAGGTAAAAGGGGCACAATTCTTCTTACATCAGCCTTTCCTCCAATTGATTTCCATCTCTGCCTAAACTGAACTTTGACTTAGATACGATGACTTGTTCCCTGGTCACAACTCCAACTTGGGCCTCAATAGGCGTAGCAACAACAACGGTTACAGCATTGGCGACGGCGGTGACAACGGCAACACGGCGGCTTGATCTTGATCTTGCTTACTCAAAAAGCTTCCCAAAGACTCTAGCGCCAGAACGATCCCGACAAACCTAGGATCGCTCGGTGCTACTACATTCTCAGTACCAACTTGCAGCGGTACTCTCAAAAATTGAATGACCCCACAAACACACTACAAACAGCTATCAACCACATGCATCAGCATATTAAAAGTCTTTCCTACTAACTATCCCATGACTCATCGCACATTATCACTCCATACACAGACCATGCTCTAATGCCACTTAAACGGGGATGTCACGCTCCGAACCCCGAGCGCGCGCGCATCCCACTGTGGTCGATCAAATATACGAAATCCCAGGATACGTCGCCGACCCATTCTTTTTATTATGCATGCAGAAGCGAAACAAATCCCCTGACAACATTTAACTTGGGATAGAAAAGCAGGCAATCAATCACAATACCAAACACTCAATTATAAACACATAGGTTTAAATACAACAATAGACCTGTCTACAAAATAGACCGGCTCTACAAAAGGGGAACCATCCTAAGACAAACTAGCAGGACACGTTCGCCGATCCTTCAGTTTTCACCTTTCCGGACTCCATGGCTTCGGGTCTCCATGACCGCCATCTAGGGACCTGAAATTTTGGCCCACAACGGGGTGAGATATTGTCTCAGCAAGTTCAACCCCCTAAACCCCTACTAGAAAGAAAATACACCCCGGGTGGCCTAGTCACATCACACAGAAGACTTACCTCGTCATAATCCCTTCCTGCAGGTTAGCACAATTTGTATCACACAAACTCAGAAAATAATAAGAATTTAAACAATTGGAAAGCCAACACTTTCATAGGAACCACAAACACACTCAACACACATTCCAATTATTATTTACTGCCACACAAGGGCATAGCCTACTCGCAGTTCAGCTATCTACTGACATTAATGCCAGGCATCGCCTCCTCCCCTTGGAGCGCGACTTCGTCACTACGTCGACGGCATTTCCGAAAGAGCATAGGTCCAGTTGGCCTAGCCTCTACTGCGACCCGAGCCTCGTCACTATATTGACGGCAATTATAAAGGAATACAGGTTCCGTTGGCCTAGCCTCTACTGCGACTCGAGCCTCATCACTATATTGACGGCGATTATAAAGGGATACAGGTCCAGTTGGCCTAGCCACTACTGCGACTCGAGCCTCGTCACTATATTGACGACGATTATAAAGGAATACAGGTCCGGTTGGCCTAGTCACTATTGCGACCCGAGCCTTTCAACCAGCACACGACAATTCAAAACTGACCTCCGGACAAGTTGCATTTCACTCAAATACTCCAATTACAATAGAAATCTTTAGAAAACCAATTTCAAGTGCCAAACCGACACTTGGGATTTTCTTAATAAAATCCATATTTTTCACAACCAACACTCAATTTGTATTATCCACTCATCAAATTCAAATTCTAAATGCACAAAGAAATGTCGGCCACGAAATTCGAGCAATTGCGGTCGGGAATTTTTTTTTCAATTTTTTTAATAAATAATAATATTTTAATAATTTCGTAATATAATATATTATTAAAAATTCCAGAATTTCGAAACATTTAAATAAATCAAAAATAAAACCCTATTATGTCCCATCAAGGTTTATTATAAAATAAACTCTCTTAGCCTTAATTAAACATGCTTAGATTAAACCAACCTCTTAATCTAAATCACAATTAAATAAACTAAACTAACCACCTAAGCTTACTTAACTTAGGCTAAGCACACTTAGGGCATCATTAACCGTCTAATCAAGATTTAGTGAGTTAAACTCACCCGATTAGCGAGCCGAGCGGACCAAAACGACGAGATCGACGCGAGGATCGACTTTCCTCAAGGCGGGCCTAACTTCGGGGTCGGGAAGCCAGCCAAAACGGGCCAAACGTCCACTGCTATACCCATTTTTCCAGCTGCTGGTTGATGCCGGTAGAGGGCAAATCCAAGGTCGGTTGGGGCGAGCAAGGATCGAGATGGGCTAAGGGAGTCCCGGCGGGCTGAGGCGAGGGTGCACGGCAGCGGAGACGAGCTCCGACAGCTCCTGAAATGCGCGGACGAGACGAAACGGCGGGAGCTCGTGGTTGGGACGACTCGCGCGAACGAGCGCGCTACGGCAAACAATGGCGACCTCGGCTTCTACGAGGACCGAACGGTGGTGAGCTGGCTTCGACGGCAACTCCGGTGGCGACGAACGGCCCGGATGAGTGGACGATGGAGGACGACGGCCAAGGACGCTCGCTACGGAGGAGGAGAGGCGGGCTCGAGCTCCGCGCGCGCGGACAAACGGTGTGGCGAGCTGCGACGGCGAGGAGCTCCGGTGACGGGCGAGCTGGCGGTCGAGCGGCGAAGGGGCGATCGAGCTTGGCTGAACCGGTTGCTTCTCTCTCCTCCCTTCCCCAAGTTCCAAGACCCCCTTGATTTAAGGAAGAAGATGATGGTGATGAGCACTTTTTGAGGGCCAATCCACACCGTACACTTATCACGATCCTATTCACTTGGCCCCAACCACCATGACATCACTTGATGTCACACTCCACTAACTCAAATCCTCCACAATCTCTTCCAATGGGTCCAATTTCATCCTCTGCCGTGGCACACGAATTTTTAAACTTTGAACATCACATTCTTCAATTCTCTTCTAATTGAACCAAATTGAAGTCCATAAAATTAATCTAATGTCACCACACTTCAATTCACATATTCACTTGACCATAGAACCATCTTAGATCTCAAAAGTACAACCAAAAGCGGGCCTACTAATTTCTCGAGCCAAATTAACCATACCTTGATTAATTTGCTGAAAAACTCAGTTTACATGAAAAATCCTCCGAATATGGGTCAATGATCCTAAAATGATTTGTGACACACCAGGACTTCCAATTTCTGAATTCGATCTCAATTTCACAGTTAATTTCACTCTGGCACAATACTAGAGCGTCCTAATCTACCGGGTAGATTTTAGAAATTTTCGTGCATTTGATCTGTGGTTGATCAATTTGAGCCACAATGTACATCTTTGACGCATTGGCAACTTTCGATTGTCGGGATAATCTCAAGGTTTCAAACACGGACATAGGGTACCCAAACGACGTAAAAGCCGGTCCGGTGCCGATCGACAAGAATTGTGCGATCTAGTGGAATCACCCACACTCGATCACATGCCTCGTCGAGTCGACCTATCTCCGGCCTCTAATCGATTTTTAACTGTGCCGTAATAACCCTTGCAGATTAACTCGGTCGAAAGGTCGTTTCCTGGTCAAATTCTCGAATCCGATGCATTAGAATTTCTTAACAGCTTCACCTGGTAGACTAGTTATCCCATGAATAATCAGTTCAGGGAAAAGAACTATATGCATGCAGATGAAATGCCCATTTCAATTTACTGAAAATAGAATTGAAAAATTCGGATGTCACACCCCCAAACGTTTCTATGGGCATGAAATTTTCTCGAAAAATAACTCATGGTGTTCTAGCCTTCGTTTTCATATACGATATTCGTTACATGGTCAAATGTTCCTGCTCTCTTCATGGCAAGATAACACTTGAAAACTTGCGGACAGGGGTCATGAGGAAGAGCTTCAAGTGTGGAGCTGAGAAGAAGATTAAAGCTACTGCTAATGCCAATGCTCCAGATCATAAGACCGATGCAGAAAAAGCAGGTACAACATAGTTTTCCCTTCATAAGAACTTTAATTGATTTTTGGAAGAATTTGTTCTAATTCTCATGATGTGCTTTTTCTAATATCGTCTGTGCTCATTCCAAAAGGTAATTATCAGGATTGACACACAATTTATCCAATTTTTCTTATTAGATTTATTGTTTTCATACCAGAGGTAATGGCCTTCTTTAATGGTAGGTTAAAAGAAGTAAGACAGGTAGTGGGTAAAGGGTTAGGTCACAAAGTTAATGAATTTGGCACCCTCTATTTTACGGGAGGGAAGAATCTGTCTTTTGGCTTTCCGTCTTCTAAATTTTCTAGGAATTGAGAGTTAAATAAAATTAAAGAACTCTCTAAGGGGTGCTATCCCACATGGAGGTCTCTCGGCTGGGTTTCCTATATTAGAGAATTTTCAAATTAAGCGGGGCTACTTAATTAAGATTTAGGGGTTTGATATAAGGATTTTTGTTTGGTATAGTGGATCAAAAAAGTTACACATTCACTGTTAGATGAGTAGCGTGTGTTTGGAGTTTAGTTCTCTAACAGAATTTCTATACACATCAATAATCGACTGGTTAGGATGTAAGTAATTTTTTATACCGGCAATGGATCTAATAAAAATTTGGTTCTAACAGTAGCTGTCTTTGATTGATACATCAATAGATCTTGCCGTTCCTTTCTCTTCGTTTTTTTCCTAGATTATTTTAATTAATTATTTGACAAAAGAACATTTTAGTTTATTAATCGTCATTTTCAACAGAAGAGGCTATCATCAGCACACTGGAAAGGCTAAACATGGAGACCGGAGGAATGACGGCTGAGCATCATAACGATTCACGAGCAAATCATCAAATTACTATCGCCACCACCATCTCCGGCATCATCGGTGACGGCAAATGCACCGTAGCCGGTGGCAAATGCATCATCTGGAGGAGTAGCTCGAGACGTACCTCTCTTTCATGGATTCTTGATCCCAAGAAGATTTTCTTCTTCTTTGCTACTTTGTAAGCGATCGAGTATCCTGACCTGACCAATTTTCTACATTACTTTTCAGGTCCATTGCCGATCTCAAAAGGCACTTAGGCAACAATCGTATAATTGTTTAGCTGTATTAAACCAAAATTACAATCTGTCTAGCTATACATTAAAGTTATCAATTGATGATTATTCCCTTTCACTGAAACATTTCCCTCTCTATGTGGCAGATCAAGCATGGGAACAATCCTACTCATATATTCCACTCTTTCCATCCCCAAACCACAACCGGATGGCAACTCCCCTTGATCTTGAACCATCAAGTTGCAATCATGTTCGGACAATGAAACCCACCCAATTAGTCCTCCATAATACTAAAGAAAATCATTTCTTTAGGATCTAGAAACAGCTTTGTTGGATCACCGTGTGTACATATGATTCAGTGGGCACTATCTCCGAGTAATCTTCTCTGAGCATGGAATTTGCAAGGCGTGGTGATTAAAAGGTGAAGTCAATTGAAGAAAAGGAAGATAGTGGAAGGAGACGTGGTCACTTAAGGGACAGCTAAAAGGTCACGTGCTTTTTGCTATTTAACAATCTATCTCAGCCTCACTTCTCTTTTTCTATATTGTTTTCAATCCTTCTTTCCCCTTTCGGAGGAATTTTTCAAATGAGAACATGGCCATGTTCCAGTGAGACAAATAGTGGGAATCTTGTATTTCTGATGGCATTGTAATATTATATTTCATAAATGGATAGGTTGAGATAATGTCTCTTTTTTGCCTTTTTTGGCCCCATACCTCGAGCTTCTATTGCACTTTCGGCTGTGAGGCTTCTTCAATCAAAACCTTTTTATTTCTTTATTTATTTATTTATTTTAATTTTGGTTTCAATTTGCCTTTCATTGAGTGTTTGTAGGGGAAAAGTTTTTTGAAGCCAATCAAGTATTTCAAATTTGAGCTTGCACGCACAAGCTTGCGCAAATTTACTTGCCTCTTTTTACATTTCATCCTAAAGAAACCCTTATTCCTCTATATAAAATGAGGCAAGATTGAACTGTCAAAATTGTAACCATGAATTGAGAACTACTGTCAGTGCTCTCCCCAGAGATATGTCCTTGAGCAAGTAAATCAAAGTAAAGCAAGACCTGAATCAAGGGATCCATTTCAAGGTGGGCTGATTCACCTAGAACCCATACAATAAGGGTCGGTTCTAATTTTTTGGAACAAGAAACTGAATTGGGACCCTTTGGGATCGACCTAAAACTGACCTAAAATTTAAAAACCCCTTAAATAAATTAGCAGCCTCAATTAGAATTATTACCAACTTTTCTGTAATTGAGTTATCACCTAATTTAAGCTGCCTCATTTGAGTTAGTGGTTGATGTTTATTTTTTTTTTTTTTACATCAACTTTTCTTATCTCTAAGAAAAGTAAATTCTATTATCTATTAGCACCTTTTATTCAAATTTATTACCAACGCCTTAATTTACCAATTTCGTATGGAATTATCAACCTTTATTTTAGTACCTACTTTTTTTTGTCCGATTAAGTTACCACCAATAAATATTATGTTACAAACTTTCATTTAAGTTATTTTCAGAATTTTTTTTTTAGGGTACAAACTTTTCCTATCGTTGAACAACTTTTATTACCCTTGCTTATCAACTTTTTAGAATCTTTTCTAAAAATTATAAATCTCAATTAGAGTATCTACTAACTCTTTTCTGGTCAAATTATCAATGAATTTTGCCTTATCAATTCTTATTTGAGCTAATTACCAACATTCTAATTTTGCTCAATAGATGCATGATCTCGAACGATGAAATTCCTAAAGTTGCGTGAATTCAAAATATAACTTAAATATAAGTAGGTAGTTGCTATCTTTTCAATTTATGAGATAATTTTGCACGAAAATTCATAATCTTTCAGTCAGTGTTGCAAAAACGGAATCGGCCATTCAATTGCATGAACTCATAGGAAACTCTAAGCTGTGTTTGATAGTCTGGATTTGAGTTCAGATAGGATAATTTGTTATCCTATCTGATGTTTGGGAATGTCCACCGGATCGGACAAACCCGAATACGTCCGGATAAAATGCCGGATAAAAAATCCGGGGAGGGGGTGGGATAAGCCTAGATTGGATAAGAATTTTTTTTTTTTTAAGGAAAGAAATAATTTAACAAAAAGAGAAGATATCATAAACATCTACGTCAAATGGATGCTTCCGCCTCTTCAATTCATTGTCGGCCCTCTTCTTCCACTTCTTCTTCCATCTTCGCTTCTCGTATGCCAGCAATTGGGTGCCCCTTCCTTTGGATCATGGACTTGCTGAATCTGATGATCAAGGGTGGCTCTTTGAGATGAATAATGCAGAAGTTTTCTCATAGACATCCGTGGAACTAATTAAAGCATTGCTTGTGCCACCTTAAACATCGGTGGCTGGAACTTTGGCTCCACCTGTGCCACTTCATTGACAATGCTAGAATCTTTACGAAGTACGTTGGACGTCTCAAGGGAAGAGGGGAAGATGGTGATGGTGATGGTGATGAAGCAGCTGTAAATCTTTGGTATCGTCGACAATTGGGACCTCGATCGATTTGAGGCAATGCAAACACTACTCCAGTGGTCGCCTAAAATTCCCCCACCCACCCTCTTTGTCATAGTCTAAGATTTACCGATTTGCATCGCCGTTGCACGGCGATGTGGTGCTCGCCATTTTCAATGGTGGCCACTACAGAGGTGGCCACAATTCCTAGATCTAGGGCTTTTCCATGGCCTTTAATTAATTGAATTTTCTATTTTTCAAATTTATATTTTAATTGAATATCATATTTATTATTTAATCTTATCCTGAAGTGCGCCAAACACTTGATAGGATTAGATATGTCCGCCTTTATTATCCAGAGGATTTAATATTCTACTTTATCCTATCCTATCCTGATTATTATCCCGACAATCAAACGCAACCTAAACGGATTAGTATGCAAAGTAGTATATGGGATATCAAAAAAGCAATGACAAGAAGTGAAAGGGATCAAATATTATCTCTCAACTCTCCCTTGGCTAATTCTATCCATCGATCTCGTTGACACTAGATTTTGCTTGGGTCTTTCCACGCAAAAGAAGAAAAGTTCAAAATTTAAAAAAAAAAAAAAAAAAAAATCATCTGTCCCATAATCCAACCAATTATGATTGTTTTAGCAATAATAATGGATAAGATTTCATTACAATTGTGTAAGTGATTGGACCCATCTGAAAATTCCATTAGCTAGATCTTTAACTTAGCTAGATATCACATTTCCCCGTTGAATCTTTGTCTCAAATAACTTTGTTATACATTTATTACTTGATATTGGTTTTTGATTCTACAAAACAGATTGTGTGATGGCATCGATTGTTAACTACTTGTAAAATAAAACATTTCCCCTTACCATTGTAATAAGAGCAATAAGTTTAGTGACTTTGATATGGATCGCATGTTCAAAGTGGCCTTGTGGCAAAAATCTAGGGCTTAAGGGTGAAGTTATGGATTTAAACTCCAAGTTATGGTTTGGATTTATCCTAAACTATTGCGAGGGACTGAGTTCATCATCCTCACTTGACCATATGCAGCATAAATCTTGGACCCAAAATAGTAAATTTAGGTTTTAAGCTTTCGATCGCATGTTGTTGCCATTTAAGGTTCGAATCAAAGGATTGCATTTTGTTTGTCAGTTAGAAAATCTCGCAGGCTGTTATCCTCAAAACTAATTTTTAGCTTTACACTTAATTAGAAACCCTAATCACTATTTTTCCTTTCGTTTTCCATGGATGTCATCTTCGAGCCTCAAAGAGGAAGACCCTTCTCAATCGAAGTGGGTTACTTCGACACAGTTCAAGAGATCAAAGAAAAGATCCAGAAATACCAAGGGATCCCCATGACGACACAAACTTTAATCTTCAACGGCCGAGTCCTTCAAGACGAGCGCAACGTCGAGCACTGCGAGATCCTACAAAACTCTCACGTCCAGCTCGTCGTGGTCGACGCCACCTCGCCCCAAAACCTTCATAAGGCCGAAGAACCCTCACCATCTCCGAGCGCAAAACTCCAGCTCAACGTGAAGAGTGCTTCCTTGAAAGCACACGTCCCCGTCGAGATCGACGCGAATGACACGGTAGTGCGGTTGAAGGAGAAGATCCATGAGATTGAGGGCGTGCCTGCGGGCCACTTGGCGCTCCAGGCGAATGGCACGGAGTTGCAAGACCACCAGTCGGTCAGGGAGTGCGAACTCTTGGACAATTCTGAGGTCGAGGTCTCCGTGAAACAATGCTCCCCGACTACATCGGCGGCGCCCGGCTCCTCCAAGAAGTTGAAGGTGATGGTGTTGCCAAAGTGCGGGACGAAGAGGATTGCGGTCGAGGTTAACGCGTCAGACAATGTTGGGGAGCTCAGGAAGGAGCTCCAGAAGCTGCAGAAGTCGGACCAGTTACATCTGCCACAAGAAGGCTATTTCTTCATATACAAGCAGAATGTAATGGATGAAGATAGGTCGTTTAGGTGGCACCATGTTGGCCAAGGTGACACCATTGAGATCTTCAATGGAAGCGTTACGGGTGGATCATAGCTTCATTTTTTACTTGCCCCTTTTTTTACTTCTATTCTAGTGATCTTCTCCCAATCTTTTGGATGTACACTTAAAAGTTGTGCTTAGTTTTTCGTATTTCGTGCACATCAAAATAGGCAATTTCCTGTTATCTAAGGTTGTTTTTATATGGAGTAAAACCATTTCCAGCAAAAAAATTTCACACTCTCCACCTGTTTAGACATCAGAAAATGAATCAATCAACATAAAACAATTCCATCGCACAAAATTGGCATGCTAAGACTTTGAAAAATTGAATTCCCCTCCCATGAAAGGGGAAATCATTTTCTCCAAAGAGACACCATGTGGTGTTGCCAATACAACATGGATACAGCTCTCTCTCTCTCTCTCTCTCTCTCTCTCTCTCTCTCCCTCTGCACTACTACCCTCTCATTTTCATGCTCCCAACCAAATAAGGAAAAGTCAAATCATCTTTTTTAAAAATGAATTTCGAGTAAAATCATCTCTTTCAAGGTAAAGTTTTTCACCCTAAATTTTACAAAAACACTCTGAAAAATCTCACAAAGCCCCAAAAAAAAAAAAGTTTAAAAAAAAATCCGAAACCTCAGCCACCAGAATACACCAAGGCACTATCGCCGTATTCGATCTGAAACCACCTCAAATCCGAGTTTTAAGACCTTTGATCTAAGCCTCTCTCTCTCTGACCCCACACCCCCCCCCCCCTTCCCCCCCCCGGTCCGCGTACGCACACATGCACAAACCAAATCAATGGAAACAATGAAGTTTCGCAATGGTCCTCGTCCACAAAAGCAAAGGTTTCGCGATTGTCTCCTGCAAAAGCAAAGCCTAACTCTAACATGCCTTGTCAATGAAAAGTCTAGAAAACTATGAATTACTCTCCTTTACTCTGTCATATCTTTTGTAGAATGGGCGCCTTTTAAGGGCTTAAATCAAACATCTGACTGGGGAATGGAGCAATGCTCGTCGATCTCTGGCGAAGAGGGAAGGCATGCCATGCTATATGCTTAGTAAGAAAGGGAGGGCTATCTCGGAGAAGACGTCGTCCTTGCTCTCTCCCCTACGCACCAAACCTATAGGGGAGGCTTTGCTTCACTCTAGCATCAATTGTGTTTGGTTGGCACATATGCACATTTCCCTTTTAGCTTCTGAGTTGCCCTCTACCCATCCTACCAAAAAGAAAAGGGTGTATATGTAGATTCACTTATATTCAATCTTGACCCTTACAACACTAGTTCACTCGTCCCCACCAGCTGTAAAATTTCCACGAACAGGATTGATATCACACATGGCAATTGCTTTCTTTTAGGTTAGGTTATCCGGTTTTTCGATATGAAAGTTAGGAGAAGAATCTTGCGAACCTGGAAGCCTGTTGATGAAGTGGCTTCTAGCCTTGATCTTCGTAAGGTTGGACATTTTCCACCTTTCTCCTAAAGTTTCCTCGGCCAACCCTCCAATGGAATTATTATGTTATTAGTATGATCTCTATCTCTCTATTCCAATAAAGAAAAGAGGACCACTATATTGGGTCCACACGAAGGAAATTGAGGCTCATTGAGCTAAGGCTGTTGGTGTGAGTTCCGTTTCAGGCACATCAAATTTGAGTTCTGGTTCTGGGGTAAGCCTTTCCTTTAGGCCGAGCTAAACGCTTTTATCGTCTCTTTGCCGGGTCAGTCATTCGGCCATTTGGAACTAGAGAGAAGCACTTCTTTTGCTTTTGTGGTTTCAATCTAAGGTGCATAGAGCAGCTTCATTACTAACTGGTCTTCCCTCAATCAGCATATTTTATATGCAAATCAGATGGTTTTCAAAGATGAACCGATCCCTTTTGTGCAAGATAGAGGAAAAGCACCAGTAATGTGGATTCAATCCAAGGTCATCCCAGAAAATGAAGCTATGTCCTTTACCTTGAATTGTTATGTATAGATTGCGAGGCCATATTCTTTTTCCTTTTCACAAGAATTGGTCTCTTATTGAAGCTTGGCCCCATCTTTTTCTCCCCATTGTATGCAACTTCTTACATTTAAGAATATATATGTTCCTATTTGGTTGAGCGTTTACCATATGAAAAGCAAAGGTCCTGGCTTTAAAGACCGACTCAGAAGAAAAGTCGGGTGTAGTTTTACCATTCCATAGCCCAAAGTCGTTGGCTGCAAATTCACCATTTAATGGATAATCAAGACTCAGAACGAAGTGGTAATACTAGGCGAAGCATTTCAAGTGATCAAGCAAGAAAGAGAAAAGAACCCTGTGGAGTTCATAAGTCCACCGATAAACCTTATCACTGCAACACCGAAAGGAAGAAGAAAGCACCACAATCTGTAAAGCAATCAATAACTCAAGCTTTCACGAAGAGAGACTAATGTCACAAAATATGATGCCCCACCATGTGTTCTAGTATTCATGCAACAAACATTGGTATGAACTAAATTAAGTAGATTTAATTTCATGTGTGGAGACGAACTTTGAAATGCAAATCTATGTTACTTGTTAGGCAATGATTACATTCCTTTGAATTTCTCTATTTTGATGGTAATTATTTTCTTTCTAGTGAGAGTTTGAAGCCCTTCTTGGTTCTTGGTAAGACGATTGAGTCTCGTATACCATAGTTCAACTGAGGAGTCCTCTATTGCATTTGTCACCTCCTTGATCAATTTCGCTCACATGATGTAGAGAGTGAAAGTCTTTTTGCCCATAGCCACCACCATTGAAACTTTAATCAATTTTCATTTGCCATCATAAAAGGAATTGGAATAACCATCATCGTCTAAAACACCCGTGGATATCATATGAAGATGAATGTCTAAATCACATGTCAAATTGTTCAGAAGCATGCTATATCAACATCGGTTTGATCATCTCTTACGCTGATTATCTTAGAATCACCATTTATTGCCGACTCTAACACAATCAAAATTGCCACTGTGATAAAATGTAAAGTAGTCATGCTGTGGGATGACATAAAATGAGGTTGCAGAATTAATGACTCAACTAGAGTCTTGACATGTAAGGTTCACACAAGCATTGTTGCAAATGAACACAACATCACCATCTGATATAACTGCCATTGTGACTTCTCTTCTTTCTTTCCATCTCTAATTCTATCTTAGGATTTATCTCTCTTTGCAAACTTGCATTTTCTAGCATTATGTCCCATCTTGCCACAATTATACCAATTCACGTTCCTCCTCAACCTAGTTGTTTAATAACATGACCAATGTTTCCCAATTGTCAGGGAAAATACCAAGCAATAAACATACTTGTAACTCATCTCCAAGATCAATTTCAAGATTTATCAATTGATTCATAACATCTTTAAATTCATTCAAGTGCTCAAACATTGTTCCCTTCCTTCTATCACAAGTTTACAAGTCTATTAACTAAAAATGCTTAATTTTGTGTTCTCCTCTCATAGAGATTTTATAATTTCTTCCACAATGTTTCAGCATTTTTTTAGCAACATGGAAAAACAAAAAACACTTTCATCAATTCATAGTGAAATAAAGCTGACCGTTTTTCGATTCATATGCTCTCATTTTTTTTATCTTCCTTATCTCCTTTAGCCCCATCACCATCAATGGGATCAAATAAATCTTTACAATATAATATGTCTTCCATTTGAGACTTCCGAATAGAGTAATTTGAGGCATTTAACTTAAACATGGTACCGCTAGTTTCTTCCACTTGACGCCTTTGGATTATCATGGGATTATCTAAAGACTAAACCTTTGATTAATGCTACTCTAGCAAAATTCAAAATGGACAATCTAGACCACCTGTCTAAAATCAGTATCATCCCCAAAACTCAAATAACTAAAATTAACCCCAACAGCAACCAATCACTATATTCCAGTAATATCAACCCTAACACAATACATGTGTCATTGAAAAAAATTAAGGAAAAATTACCAAAAAAATCTTAAACCAATTACAATTGTGACAATTCGGTTCTATACTTTTTTTTGGACCAATTCAATCATAAACATTTTGCTTTTATGCCAATTCAATCTATCCAACCATATATAATCAAAAAATTATGATGTGGCATCCTAGTTAGTGCCAGTCGGCTTTGCTAGCGCTGACATGGCTCCCAGAGAACAAAAGACACCATTTGCTTTAAAAAAAATTAAAATAAAATACTTCAACAAAACGGTGTGGCGCTTGGCTAGGTTTCTTTCCCAAATTGAGTAAAGAACCCTAAATTGAGCTCTTCCCCCAAATTTGTCTCAAATTTTTGCCCAAATTCTGAGTTCATGCTCACCAAACGCTAATGCTCTGTGGACGCCTCTGTTTGATGCCTTTGTCCAACGCCTCTGTCCAACACTTCCATCCAACTCTCACCAGATGCCTCCGTCTGACCTTGCCCGACGCCTTCATCCAATGCTCACTCGATGCTTGGCCGCCTTCGCCCAATGCTCGCTGGACACTCACTCAACGCCTTCATCTTCTTCTTGAAATTGTGATACTTTATATTTACAGTGAGGCCTTACGTCTTGATTTTGCTTTAATTTTATTTCTTGGATTGGATGTGGATGGTGACAACTCGTTATATTTTGTTGACATGGGTTTGTTGTTGTCATGAGTTTATGGATGGTCAGAGCTCCTTTGAAATTGTTGACTCGCCAAGAATGTCTCTATCTTTCATAGATAGTGCATATAAAAAATAGAGAAAATGTTTATCTTTGATGTATATTTCTTCTTTGAATTTTACTTAGATTGAATATGGAAAAATCTATCACTATGTTTGACTCTATCCAATGTTGGCTTAAAAAGGCATCAAAATGCTATTCTACTATAACAGTAGTCTAACTTTGCATCTATGCTTCTTACACTGCTGGACAACCTTAAGATATCAACTAATTATATGATTATTACATGGTGATTTCTATTATGTGACTTATTCAAATCAATTTATACATTCTCTTGCAAAACCTTGGGCAAAATTGATCCAACTAGTAGTAGAGAGAGAATTTATCATATTGTTACTATCTCTGGTTCATTTTGGAAGAACATACTCCATTGAGTTGCTGCCTCTAGTTCAGAATCAACAAAATTTGTTAAGTACAATGGAATTCTTGATATATTGAAGAATGCTTCATTTTTTATTGTGCAATTTATGATTGTTTATTTATTTTGTCCTAAGAAAGCCCATTCATGGATTTCATTGTGTCAAGCTCCTTACATGCTAAAAATATCACTAGGCTACTGCTGGTGCTTTGTCTTAGCTAAACTATACTTCACTCTGATGCTATCTGTTTCTATGTACCAATGCTCACTCTTTTATACAGAAATAAGATAACATTTTGATTCTAATATTGTCTTATTTATGCTAAAAATACACTGCTTACAGTACAAGATACTGGTTTTCATCTTGTTGATCATCATATCCACATCTTTTAAGTTGCAACTTGAGTCCATAAATTCAAAGTCTCACAAGATATCAACGAATTCATCATAATCAATGACATCAGTCCCTCTAATCAACAACAATACAAATGTGTTTTGCTACTATGGCTTGAAATGTCCTCTACAAATAGCAAAGACAAAAAACAATCAAGGAAGACATCAGAATTACTGAAAATACAGGATTGGGGAAAGTTGCGGATTTTTTATGATTGGGTTGATGTAGAAATTAGTTACTCGGCAAGAAATGTGTCAAAAAATTTCATCGAAGCAATGTCGAGTCAAAACTAGTGTTAAGTCGTAATGAGGATGATGGCAATTTAATGAACGTTGAAGTTAGAGCTCTCAAGGCATAACTGAAATGTGTCAAACAAAATGCAACAAAGTTAAATAAATAAAATTTCATATTAAAAACAATGTTGATTGTGTCGTAGGTGTTTGTGGTGATTCTATGAAATATGTTATTTCGAAAAATGAAGATGAATGATATAATGAGTTTGTCTTAAAATGTGTTAGTGCAGTTTGTGTTATTAAGCTATTTTAGTATACGTTATGTATCTATCCACATGGACCTTGAACATGAATAAAGTATAAGTTTCTTGCAATCTCCTTTGTTTCATTTGCAATCTTTTTTTCTCAACCTCAACATTAAAGATATGTAATTTCTATTGTTATGACTTGCTTTTATGATCAAAGCAATGCTCGTGTATTCTATATATAAGAGAAAATGATGGTATGGACAATTTCACCACTTTGCGAACAAATAGTGGCTATACATTATTTGAGCAAAAAATAGATGAACAAACCCATTGTACTACAATAAGAGGGTTCAAAAGCACATTAATTCACCGATTCCAATCATTATACAAATAGTCATTCGAGACAGATCAAAAAGGTACATCCACAACCCTACTTCACTGATAACATCATATATAAAAAAGCAAATTGATCAACACCACTTCATTGAACCCATGATCACAAAGAAATTACCATAACATGTCAACACTAAACACATTCTCAAATCTTGTCACTTTTGCCTCTTCAAACAACTTCTAATACTTATACTCTTAACCTTAGCAAGAGGATCCACACTAGAAGAGCCACCACTACCACTTGCATCTTACCCGCACGTCTCTAAACCTACAAAAGAATATATTCGTTTAAAATTTTATTGACAAAATAAGCACAACATCAGTAGAAGTGGAAGTACTAACCAAAATTTTTTGCCTTGAAAATTGTGATTATGAAGATGTAAACCTAGCTTTCTTAATTAGATAAATTAAACTATTGTGTCTCATCTTTGAGCAAGTTTAACATATTATTTTCATTTCTATCCTCATCATCCTAATTCCACTCGCCACTCACCTTCCTCTCTCTATCTTTTCAGTTTATATCTACTAGGCTTCACCTTGCTTGGAAGTAGTTCAAACGGCTCCCTATTAGTCTTTTTCCAAAATTTCTTTCCTTAATTTGGCATCATTATGTTTCATTTGTAACTAAGAACTCGGCTTTTTTATAACACTCATTAACATAGTCATATGCATCATCTTGTCTATAATTTCTAGCAGAAATGGCATAAAGACAAGGGATGCCAGTAAGCTACCATTTTCTACAAGAGCAATCTTCTGAACTCATCCACTACATATTTGTTGCCCTTATCCATCACCTCATATATAATGTCATCATTCCATTTCACTTGACAATACATTATACCAGCTCTATTTTTTTCTAACTTCCTTACAATTGTTGGACCATAATCTCATCTCCACTTAACACATGTATCCTTTTGTGTATGCATCATTGTTATTTATATTATCCGCATTTCCTCAAACATACTATAAATGAACTTACACCTAGCATGTATAATTCTTCCATTGAATACCTCATACGAGTTATTGTCAACAATGTCACATTTCACATCAATAGTGAAGAAAGCTTTACACAAGTGCTTTGGCTCTGTATGCACCAAGTCATGATATACACTAGGACTAATTTTTTACGATACCTGAAAGTGTTCATCATATTTCGTCCTAGTACTATTCTTACTAAAATAGTCATTGCATTTGTATCCCCTTATACATTTTGCCTAAATTGACATAGATGTGTCTAGCGCACCATATGCTCAACTGCAAGCAACAAATCATCCACGGCTCCTACGAAGCCCTGCAAAAGATGATTGCAATGTAAATGTATGTATGAAAAATGTTAACATCATACATTATATTTTTTAAGAACTATGTCCAAGTGTCGCTACTCTTAACTCTGACAACTTCCCAAATAATTGGAAACATCTAATCATTTGCATAACTTCCAATAGCACATAAGATTTGGTCTTAACAAATTCCTTTGAAGAAACACCTATCTAACCCCACAACTTTTCTATATCTACTAAGAAACCATTTCTTACAAGCAACAAAATAAATAGATGTTTTCTCAAATAATACTTTAGATTGCATATCTAACTTTTCAACATTCAATGTAATAGTACTCTTAAGATTTCTTTCCCTAAGCTCCTCTACATAATCTCACAGTTTTGCATATTCCTTCTTATAATTTCCCATCAACACTTTATCACAAACAATTTAGCATTTGTATGTTAAGCTATGCTTACATCTAAACCCAACTATTTCTTGATTAGCTCATTGAAAGCAATAGTTTTAATAGTTGGCATTGCTTTTATTGTAGGAAGATAGCGATTTGCCAATCAAGAATTTATCAACATCTCTATTTTTGAAGCAAATGTTATGAGTACGAGTATGCCCTAAATGGTAGGTCTTGATATGAAACGATCTACTACGAGATCAATAGATCTAGAAATCTTCCAAAGATAACTCTCATTAACACTTTTTGCTCTAACAAACTTCGCATCATTCTTTATAAAGTTTAGTACTTTACTCTTAATCACTAAGTACTTTTTCAAAGTATTTTTGAATTACTTACTACTATCAAATGTCATGGCAATAGTAAATATAGGAACAACATAATTAGGATTATATCTTGGGACCTTACTTCTCTTTCTAATAAAATTGTCATCTTCTTCCTGTATATCAGACTCCAAATTGTCATATGCATCTATTTCATAGCAACGTGTCTCATAATCAGCTTCAACATTAACTATATTATTCACATCCAATGGTTGAAATGGTACCAATGTTGTGGATGGTTCCCCTATAATCTTATCCTTTGTGGCCCTCCCATGGAACACAATCATGATCTTCCTTATTTCTAGAAGCTCCTCATTATCAAGATTATCATCATCAATCCAAAATCTTACATTGCCAAGAAAATTTGTCTCATCATCATCGTCACCATCCATAATACCACACTCTATACCAATATAATCACCTTCATCAACTAAGCCATTAGGATCTAAGCCACCCTCGTGCTCAAAGATCATCTCATTAGCTAAATCAACTTCATTATGAGCACCCTCATTAACCCCCGACCAACACCCTTAGCATCCTCACCCTCACCCACACTTACACCCTCACCTGGGCAAGCACCCTCACCTCACCTACACCTTCACCACCCCCTAACCAACACCCTCACTTGATTTAGCACCCTCACCTACACCTACACATTGACCATCACCCTCAACTACCTCATCGATTGCAAAATTTTCTTCATATATCTCAATTAACTCACGACACAAATAACTGAAAAGTAGATCAACAACACTACACTCATTTCATAAATATCACAACCCATCTTCTAGAGACTTTCCAAGAAACTTAAAATAAAGCTTTCTAAATTTACAATTTACCCCATTCTTGTTATCTTTAATGAAACTTTTATAACTCCTTGAACTAGTATCAATTTTTACTAGATCAATCTTACTCCCAACATATTTAAGCATTGGGCGATGGTAAAAATCTCCACCATGGAAAAAGAAAACCTATGCCAACTTGTCGCTCATCTTGACCCTACACAAAAGAATGCAATATATGTTGTAAGTAGCCACATAATGGAGATTTTAACATGAGTAGCCTAGAGTGCTACAAATATGTGAAGATTTTGACTTGAGCATAAGTGTAAAATCCTCTCTGTCTCATCATTACAAGCGAAATTTCTCTATAATTTACGAGAATTAACTAGGTCAATTAATATCTAACACTCTATGATACAAGAGTTCAAAGTGAACAGTAAGGCATAATCAGTTAGCTTTCAAGTTTGCCAATTTAGGGCAAGAATAAAATATGATCTCACGCACACTCATCTACTTTCAAGTTCAAAACTGAACAAACTGTTCAACACACACGAAGAAATAAGACAATTTGGGGACCACAACAAATGAGTTTGGGACCACAGCAATATACCTCTTGATCGTTCTTGGCTGACTTCACAACCACCTACCACATAGCTCAACACTTGCTGACAACACAATCAAACTTGGACCGCATCACTTGCTTGTGTTTGTTGTGGTGTGGGTGAATCGGGTCTTTGGGCTATCGTAATTTGGGCAAATTAGGTTTGCTAGCGATAAATAAAGGCGTCAGGTAAAAGTGGGCTTGATTCATGAAGGATATTGATGGAAGAACGACTTGAGGGAGATCGCAAGATGAGATTGAATCGAGTGAAAATTTGCAAGAATTTCAGAGGAGATCTTACTATGGTTTGAAGATGATTTGGGCAAAACGTATAGAGCACTCACATGACCACTCTAGGCAACCTGATGCCTTATATTGAAGTCTTTTTATTTTTTATTATTTAAATAAAAACGACCCCAAACGATATCATTTTGCTTCCTGGATGCCATGTTAGTGTTAGCAATGCCAACTAGTGCTAACAAGAATGCCACATCAAACTTTTCCGATTGTACATGGTCGGATGGATTAAACTAGTGTAAAAGCAAATGTTTATAATTAAAGTGGTAAGAAAAATTTAAGATTAAATTGACACAATTAAAATAGGTCTAATAATTCTTTTATCATTTTCCAAAATATTAAAGCGAGGCAGAAATGACACTCCCAAAAATTACGTTGAAAACCCGATCAATAAAAATTATAGGACCGCTCAAAACTATCACCGGAGATGGTAAGATTCACAATAGTTTATCTCCAATCACACAACTAGAGACCCTTCGTGTTAGCAAAACAGTAATATATCATTATCACAAAGGTAGATTAACAGAAAGAAACAAGAAAGTTTCTAATCACTACCGAAGAAGTTGATAGACAACTTGAGAGGGGAAACAAAACCAATCAACTTGTTGATCATGATTTCACGAACTATATAATAAATTTTCAAGTAATTCTAATAAATTTTCAGTCACATCTTTGGAGTTATGCTATTTACTTTAGCAAAGGTTCTCTCTCTCTCTCTCTCTCTCTCAAGAACTTTCAGCCTTTTCTTTTTTTTTTTTTTTTTTTTTTCTTCAGCTCGCGAGGCAAACACGGCCCGGCCCATCAGAACTGAATCCTTTGTGCAAGGTTAGATGGAAAGCACCGATAATGTGGATTTAATCCAAGCGTTGGTTATTCCGGCAAGTAAGGAAGCAATTTCATATTTCATTCAATGAAGAAGCAATTAATAGTAATTAGACCTTGCCAATTATACCGTTAAAAACTTTAAAAACTTTCCAATGATGATAAAAGTTCCATATTTAGTTGACAATTTGTAACACAAAATGACTATTTATTGGTATTTTTAGTACTTAATTTAAATGCTTAAATTTTCATCACTATTTTTTAACTTGACCAAGCTCAGCCCTAAAGTTTTTTTTCCAATTTCTAAGTTTATTTCGCCACGAGTAGATTATTCGCCTTTTATGGCAAGTGTAATTGGTCTCTAATTTGGCCAACAGAACCCAAATATAATGGTGGCACTTAGGGCTTATTTGGTAACCATCCAAACAGGCCATGATTCTGATTTTTTGTTCCCGGAAGTAGTTTTGGAACAGAATCGTATTTGGTAAAATTTTTGTTCCCGGGAACAAATTTATATTTTTTTATTTCCGGAAGTAGATTTGGAACAGAATCAAGAATTTAAAAAAAAAAAATTGATTCTTGTTCCCGGGAACAAATCTAAGAATCAAGTCATTTTCTTCTTCTCTTTTCTCTTCTTCTTCATCTACCGCCACCACCACGGTTGCCATCCGCCGCCCACCGCCACCAATCACCGGCAACCGGTCCGGCGAGGCCCACCTGGCCATCTGCGGGGCTGGGCGTGCCTCGCGACCTGGCGAGGCTGAGCCTCACTGATGGCCAGGCGAGCCTTACCCAGCCCCGGTGAGGCTCGCCCAACCCCGCCGGTGGCCAGGCAAGCCTCGCCCAGCCCCGGCTAGGCGAGCCTCGCCAAAGGCGGCGACACTCCGGTGAGGTCGCCGGCCCTCATCTGGGACGACCGGCAACCGGCCACCTTGAGAAGAAGAAGGGGAGGAAGAAAGGAAAAAAAAGAAAAAATTAATAAAATTATTTTTAAAAAAATGATTTGAAATATGAACTGAAATTTTGCTATTTATAGAATACATATTTAATTTTGTATTTTAATTTATTATTTAGTATTTATATTTATAGTTTATACTATAGTTTAATATTTACTATTTAATAAAAATGTGATTAGTTAATATGTTTATTACTTAGTATAAATATAATTAATCAATAGAATTTCTATAATTTGATAAAATTTTAGAATTGGAATAGAAATTTTATGTAATTACCAAACGCATTTCATTCTTTTTTTTTTTTTTTTTTTTGGTGACCCAGGAACCGCGCACCGTATCAACACGGACACCCGACGGGCCGGGGTAATGGGGGGTAAACCACTGGGCAGGGCGACACGTGCTAGCCACCACACTCGTGCCACCGGTAAGTCACCCCGCGACGCCGGAATCGAACTCCTCCCCTTGCATTAGGGGAGAAGCTCTCGCCATAGCAGAAGACCACCCAAGTGGGTGGTCACATTTTATTATTTTTCTATTAGAATCATAAATTTATACGATTCAAACGCGTTTTTTCTTTTAAATTGTTCTAACATAATAAAAAAGAATTATTTCTTATCAGAATCTATTCTCGGGAACAGAATCGTTACCAAACGCACCCTTAAAGAAACAATAATTTTAATAAAAAAAAGCACATAGTTTGTTACCCAAAATTAGCGAAGACCAGTTCAACGAACATAGAGTTATAGGATGCTGCCTAACCTACCTTTTTTTTTCCCCTGAAACTTCAATAATTTTTTTCATAGTGACAAATCTTTTTATAGCCAAAAACCGATAATCTACTCGGCACCACCTTCCGTCGCACACCCACCTCGTTACTTTCAAGAACATATTTTTATGTTTCTTCCATGGCCGAACGCTGTCGGGTTGCAGCAAAATTCACCATTTCCATGGGGTAATCTAAGACATTGAACAGACGGAAATAATGCAAGGAAAGACATCCAATTGATAAAGCAATGAGTGAGAAAGAGAAGAGGAAGAAAGCACCACCATATCAACTCAAAGCATCCAAGAACATGGAGTAATGCACAGACGATAGGATAAAAACTATTTCATTCAATTGAATTTAGGATCGATTCACAAGCCCAGACGATCAGGAACCCATCCGCCCTGATTTCAAACAAACTCCCCAAAGCCACTTCCTATCGACTAGGACTCCACTATGGCATTATCGAAGGCAAGTAAAAACTGAAACTTGACTACTTCAACACGCCATCGACCCCGATTTCACAAGAAACACTTCGAGAGAGATTCTTTCATGACAACCATGGTTCATAGAGCCCCAACAAATTTCAAGCAGACGCAACCACTTAGTTTCTCCACGGCGGACGTTCTCGAACAGGGTGCCGCCGCCCTCCAGCTGGCTGGCGGCGAGGAACAGCCTCTGCTGGTCTGGGCCTGAGCTGAAGGTGGAGGTTGGACTCCTTCTGGATGTTGTAGTAGGCGATCGTGCGGCCGTCCTCGAGCTGCTTGCCAGCAAAGTTCAGACGCTGCTGGTCCGGCGCTATCCTCTCCTTGGACTGGATCTTAGCCTTGATGTCGGAGCTCTCGACCTCGACAGTGATGGTCTTGCCGCTGGGGATCTTGACAAAGATCTGCATCTGCAAAGCCCCAAAAAATACACGAAATTGAGCCTTCTTTTCAACCATGGTAACCGCGAGACATCAAGAAACCGCGAAGAGCACCAAACTCGAACTCGGATTCAAAACTCAATTCACGGATCGAGAAGCTACCTGAAGAGAATTTGCTAGGGGCTTGGTTGAAAATCGATCGAGAGTGAGAGAGAGAGAGATAATGTAGAGATCACAATAATGGTGGAGAAAAAGGTGAGGGGGAAGGGATTTCCTCGTCCGCTACTTTCTTTTTTCGTCCCTTTCTTCTCTTACGGGTCTCACTTCCCTTCCTTCTCCTTCTCAACTTTCTCCGGTTGTCTCCCATTTAACTTTTAATATATTCAATATGATTCATAAACTTTATAACTCAACATTCAATTTCGTCCTTAAAATTTACCCAATATGATCCAAACTTTTGTGACAAGTTTAAACTAGTCCTTCACCATATGAAAATATTCAATGCGATTTCTAAACTTAAATTAATGAAATGACAACATTGAACATTTTTAATCCTACCTAAGATCAATATCATCCCAAAACTCAGCTAACTAATATCAAATTAAACCCCCACAGCAAAACCAGTCGTAATATTCCTATAATATCAATCTCAAACCAATACATGTAGTGTTGAAGAAAAAAATTGAAGCAAGGTAGATCCAACTCCTACAAACTTTATGCCGAAAACCCAATGTAAAAAAATCACGAGACCTTTCAAAACTTCCATTAATCTTTAAGAATAGCATAGTACTTGATAACTCATGTTAAGTCATACATATAAAAGCTCTTCACATTAGCAAAACAATAATATATCGCTGTCATAAAAGTGGATTAATATAGAAGCAAGAATAACTCTAATTATTACTGAAGAAGCTAAAAGACAATTAGAAGAATGATTTCAATAAACAAAACCGATCAACTTGATAATCTTGATCTCACGAACTAGATAATAAAACCTCAGCTAATTTTGACAAAGTTTCAATGGATAGCCTCTTCTCATCTTCGAGGCTATGCTCTCTACCTTTTTTCTCCTCAGCGAGCACTCTCTCTCTCTCTCTCTCTCTCAATCAAGAACTTTCAGCCTTTTCTTTTTATTTTTATCTTTTTCTTTTGCCGCATGAGGCAGACACGGTCTATTAGAACTGAATCCATTTATGCAAGGTAGTGGTAAGCACCGGTGAAGTGAATTCAATCCAAGGTGTTGGTTAATTCGGCAAGTAATGAAGCAATTTCTTATTTCATTCATTAAGGAAGCAATTAAGAGTAATTAGACCATAATATTATACCGTCAAAAACTATAAATCCTTTCCAATGATTATTAAAATTCCATATTAGTTGACAATTAAGATTACAAAGTAATTATTTATTGGCATTTTTAGTACTTTAATTTCAAGGGTTAATACCACGAAAAAAACCCAAACTAATACACTTATGATAAATTTACCATAAATTAATTTTTTGAATATCAAAAATCCAAATTAGTACACATGTGACAAATTTACCTAAAATTAATTTTTTTACTATAAAAAACCTCAAACTAGTACACTTGTGACAAATTTACCCTCTATTAACTTCCATCAAATTTTCCTATTAAATTTGTTGACATGAATGACACATTGTAACATATTATGGTGATGTGGTAAGTCCATGTAAAAATTCATATGGTTAATGTCAAGACAAATCCCAAATTCGTCATAGTTATGTTGTTAAATTTATCATAGAAACACCATTAAATTTATCACAAGTGTATCAGTTTGGCACATAAGTATACCATGTCACCATGTGTCATCTAAGTTGGTAAATTTATCAAAAGTGTACTAGTTTTGAATTTTTTATAGTCAAAAAATTAATTTGTAGTAAATTTGTCATTGGTATATCAATTTGAGGTTTTTTATGATATTAACTCTAATATCAATACTTAAATTCTTATCACTATATTTTTTATTTGGCCAAGGTAAGCCTTAAAGTTGTTTTTCCAATTTTAATATGTTTCCCCGCTCAGTCGAATATAATGGTAGCACTAAAAAGAAACAATTTTAAAAAAGCACGTATTTTGTCACCCAAAATTGGTGAAGACCAGTTCAACGAGAGTAGGGTTCTAGGATTCCAACTAATCTATTTTTTTTTTTCCCATGAAAACTCCCCACAATTTTATTATGGTGACAAATATTTTATAGCCAAATCCAATAATCTGCTCAAGCACCACCTTCCATCGCATGCGCACCTTGTCGCAGTCAAGAACATATTTTTTATGTTTCTTGTATGGTCCCGGAAGTTGGGTATAGTTTTCCATGGCCAAAAGCTGTAATGGTGAAGCAAATTCACCATTTCCATGGGGTAATCAAAGACATTGAACAGCTAGTCAAAATGCTAGGCAAGACATTCATCAAGCGATCGGGCAAGAAGAGGAAAGAGAACCCTGTCGAGTTCAAACGCAAATGCCAAAGCAAGGAGAAAGTACCACCATCTCAACTCAAGCATCCAAGAAGAGAGACCAATGCACAGACGATAGTTTATCTCCTCCTTGATCAACTTTGCTTGCATGATGTAGAGAATGAAAGTACTTTTTTCCCTTAGCCATCGCCATTGAACCTTTGATCAATTTTTATTTGCCATCATAAAAAGAATTGTAGTAATCATTATCATCTAAAACACCTATGCAAATCATATGATGATAAATGTCTAAATCATGTCCAGCTTTTTCAGAAGCATATTACATCCAACATCCGTTTCCAAATGAATATCTCACATATTGATTATCTTAGAATCACCATTTGTTGCTCATTCTAACATAATCAAAATCACTGAATGTAAAGTAGTCACGCCATGAGGTGACATTAAATTAGGCTACAGAATCAATAACTCAATTAAAATCTTGGTATGTAAGGTTTACACAAGCATTGTTGCAAATAAACACAACATCGCCATTGGAGACAACCGCCGCTGTAACTTGCTTCTTTTCTTTCTTTTCATCTCCACTTATATCTTGGGATTTATCTCTCTTTGCAAATTTGCATTTTTTAGCATCATGTCCCATTTTGTCACAATTGTAGCAATTCACGTTCCTCCTTGATCTAGTTGTTTAGGGCATGCATGGTAACGTTTATGTTCTTCTCGATTTCTGTTCTTTTGTTCCCCGAAACAAAAAAAGAATATAAATTCGTTTGATAACGCCAAGTTATTTTTCTATTCCCCAGAATAGAAAGTTAGCCCATGAATAGTTTGGAGCAAAAACGAGAAAAAAAAAATTGCTTCTTGTTCCCAGGAACAATTTCTATAAATAAGCTAATTTTCTTTTTTATTTTCTTTTGTTCCTTTCTCTTGCCTCGACCACCTCCAACCGCCCGGAGCCACCATCGACTGCCGCCCGCGATGGCAGCGGCCAACGATCGATGGTAGTAGCGACGGCAGCCGACGGTCAGCGATCGGCTATCCGTGAGCAAGAATAAAAAATAAATAAATACAAAAAAGAAATTGTTTCGTACAAACGCATTTCTATTCTTTTTCTATTTCAAGAGTAGAAATTTTGTGTAGTTACCAAATACCTTATTTTACTCAGAAATTGTTACCCAGAATAAAAATAGAAAAGAACTATTTCCGAAAGGAAAAAAAAAAGCTCTTCCCTAGCCAAGAAACGTTGTCATGCGCAGCCTTAATACCATGACCAATGTATCCCATCTGTCGGGGAAAGGACCAAGCAGTAAACATACTTGTAACTCATCTCCAATATCAATTTCCAGATCTTGAACTTCACTTAAGTGCTCCAACATACTACTCCCTTCCTTATATCATAAGTATACAAGTTTTTTTTTAACAAAAAATGCTTTATTTTGTGTTCTCCACTTATAAAGATTTGGTAATTTCTTTCACGATATTTTTGCATTTTTTTTAGCAACATGAAAAGAAAAATTATCACCAATCTATTGTCAAATAAAACCAATCATTTTCCGATTCATACGCTCTCATTCTTTATCTTTCTTGTCTCCTTTAGCCCCATCATCATCGATTGGATCAAACAAATCTTTACATTACGGTATAATATCTTTCATGTGAGATATTCGAATAGAGAAATTCAACGCATTTAACTAAACACATGGTGTCACCGGTCTCCTTCACTTGACGCGTTGGGATTATTCATGAAATTATCTCAAGATTGAACATTTGATTGATGCTGCTCTAGCAGAATTCAGAAAAGGACAATCTAGACAGCCTATCCACAATCAGTATCATCCCTAAAACTCAAGCAACTAATTACATTTTACTAATAAGAACCCAATCCAAAACATGTTCTACTGAAAATTATTAAAGCAAGGCCAAAATGACACCCACAAATATTACGTTGAAAACCTGATCTGGAAAAATCATAGGACCACTCAAAATTATCACCGGGAATAGTAGGATTCACAATAATTGATCTCTAGTCACACAACCGGAGACTCTTCACATTAGCTAAATGGTAATATATCAATATCGCAAAGGTGGATTAACATTAAAAAAAAAAAAAAGTTTCTAATCACTGTCAAAGAAGTTGAGAGACAATCTGAAAAGGGAGTTCAACGAACAAAACCGACTTGTTAATCATGATTTCACGAACTATATAATAAAATGTCAACCAATTCTCATAAATTTTCATCGTCAAATTTGGACTGCCTCTTTTCACCTTCGAAGTCACGCCCTCTACCTCTTTTTCACGACGCTCCTCCGTCTCTCTCCCTCTCCCTCTCAATCAATCAAGAAAAAATTCGGTCCTCTCTCTCTTTCCAATGAAGAACGTTTGGCCCTCTCTGTCCTTTGACCTTTTTCTTTGGCCCCATGAGAAGGACTCGGCCCATCAGAACAGAATCCTTTTGTGCAAGGTTAGATGGAAAGCACCAGTGATGTGGATTCATCCAAGCGTTGTTTTTTTTTTTTTCTTTTGTTCTTTCTTTCTCTTGGTCGAAATCCAAGCATTGGTTAATCCAGCAGGTAAAAAAGCAATTTCTTATTTCATTCAATGAAGCAATTAACTCTAGTGACCATACATAGAAAGGGATAGAAAGGAAAGATGGGAAAATCTTTACCTTCTCATGGGTTGAGATCTGGATAACATAATTTCAAATATATTTCAGTTCTCTACGTCAAAAGTCTAAAACTAAGAATTAAATTAGAAGTAAAGTAAAACCTACGAAAAAAAAAATAAGGAAGCAATTAATCGTAATTAGACTTTACCAATCATACTGTTAAAAACTTAATCCCTTTCCAATGATGGTTAAAGTCCCATATTTAGTTTATCGATTTATATTACGAAATAACTATTTATCGGCATTTTTAGGAATTAATTTCAATGCTTAAACTGTCATCCCTATTTTTTAATTTGGCCAGGCTAAGCCCTAAGGTTCTTTTTCCAATTTTAGTCTATTTCGTAACTGGTCTCTAATTTAGCCAGCAGAACCCAAATATAATGGGGCCACTAAAAAGAAACGATAATTTAAATGTTTAAAAAAGCACGTATTTTGTCCCCCGAAATTAGTGAAGACCAGTTCAACGAACATTGTTCTAGGATCCTGCCCAACCTCTTCTTTTTTTCTTTTTTCTTTTTTTTTTTGCCTCAAAGAAAAACAATAATTTCTTTTAATGGGGGCACGTTCTGGAAACAATAATTTAAATATTAAAAAACTCGTATTTTGTCACCCGAAATTAGTGAAGACAAGTTCAACCGGCATAGAGTTCTATGATTCCGTCTTTACCTACTTTTAATTTTTTCCTGAAAACTCCAATAACTTCTTTTATGGTGACAAATCTTTTATAGCCAAAACCCAATAATCTTCTCAGCACCACCTCCAATCGCATACCTACCTCGCTACGTTAAGAACATCTTTTTATGTTTCTTCCATGGCCGAAAAGCCGTCGGGTTGCAGCAAAATTCACCATTTCCATGGGGTAGTCTAAAACAATGAATTGCCGGTAATAATGCAAGGAGAGACATCCAAGTGATCAAAGCAAGGAGTGAGAAGGAAAAGAGGAAGAAGACAGCACCACCATATCAACTCAAAGCATCCAAGAACATGGAGTAATGCACATAGTATAGGATAAAAAACAATTTTTATTCAATTGAAACTTATGGATTGATTCACAAGCCCCAGACGATCAGGAACCCATCGGCCCCGATTTCACATAAACACTTTCAAAGAGAACGATTCATGACAAGCACCGTCCATAAAGACGACCAAATTTCGAGCAGACCCGACCCCAATACTTAGAATCCACCGCGGAGACGGAGCACAAGGTGAAGGGTCGACTCCTTCTGGATGTTGTAATCAGCCAGGGTGCGGCCGTCCTCCAGCTGCTTGCCGGCGAAGATCAACCTCTGCTGGTCCGGGGGGATGCCCTCCTTGTCCTGGATCTTGGCCTTCACGTTGTCGATAGTGTCGGAGCTCTCCACCTCCAGGGTGATGGTCTTGCCGGTGAGGGTCTTAACGAAGATCTGCATGCCTCCCCTGAGCCTCAGCACAAGGTGGAGGGTGGACTCCTTCTGGATGTTGTAATCAGCGAGGGTGCGGCCGTCCTCGAGCTGCTTTCCGGCGAAGATGAGCCTCTGCTGGTCTGGAGGGATGCCCTCCTTGTCCTGGATCTTGGCCTTCACGTTGTCAATGGTGTCGGAGCTCTCAACCTCGAGGGTAATGGTCTTGCCGGTCAGGGTCTTGACAAAGATCTGCATACCTCCACGGAGACGCAGGACAAGGTGGAGGGTAGACTCCTTCTGGATGTTGTAGTCGGCGAGGGTACGGCCGTCCTCGAGCTGCTTTCCAGCGAAGATCAGCCTCTGCTGGTCCGGGGGAATTCCTTCCTTGTCCTGGATCTTGGCCTTCACGTTGTCGATGGTGTCGGAGCTCTCGACCTCGAGGGTGATGGTCTTGCCGGTCAGGGTCTTGACGAAGATCTGCATACCTCCACGAAGACGGAGGACAAGGTGGAGGGTGGACTCCTTCTGGATGTTGTAGTCGGCGAGGGTACGGCCGTCCTCCAGCTGCTTTCCAGCGAAGATCAGCCTCTGCTGGTCCGGGGGAATTCCTTCCTTGTCCTGGATCTTGGCCTTCACGTTGTCGATGGTGTCTGAGCTCTCGACTTCCAAGGTGATGGTCTTGCCGGTGAGGGTCTTGACGAATATCTGCATACCTCCACGAAGACGGAGGACAAGGTGGAGGGTAGACTCCTTCTGGATGTTGTAGTCGGCAAGGGTGCGGCCGTCCTCAAGCTGCTTTCCGGCGAAGATCAGCCTCTGCTGGTCTGGGGGAATCCCCTCCTTGTCCTGGATCTTGGCCTTGACGTTGTCGATGGTGTCAGAGCTCTCGACCTCCAAGGTGATGGTCTTGCCGGTGAGGGTCTTGACGAAGATCTGCATGCCTCCCCTGAGCCTCAGCACCAGATGGAGGGTGGACTCCTTCTGGATGTTGTAGTCGGCCAAGGTACGGCCGTCCTCGAGCTGCTTGCCGGCGAAGATCAGCCTCTGCTGGTCCGGGGGGATCCCTTCCTTGTCCTGGATCTTGGCCTTGACGTTGTCAATGGTGTCGGAGCTCTCCACCTCGAGGGTGATGGTCTTGCCGGTGAGGGTCTTGACGAAGATCTGCATCTGTAGAGCACCAAAAATAGATTACAAATTTAAGCCTCCCCTTCAACCAACGCAACCCAGAAATCAAGAAAACGCCAAGGACACGAAACCCAGAGAACCCAAGATTCAAAAGATCAAAACGGATACGGAAAAAGAAGGAAACCCAATTCGCAGATCGCAGATCGCAGATCGGGAAGCCCTACCTTGAAAGAATTCGCAAGGGGCTTGGCTGAGAATCAATCGAGAAGAAGGGAGAGAGAGACAGAGAGATAATGATGAAGAACAACGTGAGGGTGGGGCTTTCTTTATAGCAGAGGAGGAGGTTGATTTGGTCACGGCAAGGAAAAGTAACCCCAATGAAATTCCGACACGTGGCGGTCACGACCTGGCTTGCACCAGTCCAATACGGCAGCTCTCGGTGCTATCTGGCTATGGATAGCGACAAAAGAAAGGTAAAATAAGGCAACTAAATCATTATAATTTCGGCAAAAAATCAAATTGATTACTTAATTCTTATCGATATTTCCGAGATTCCCAAGCTGAGGTAGGGTAACTAAATCCAATTAATTTCGGCAAAAAATTAAATTGATTACTTAATTTAATTCATATTTCCAAGATTCGCAAGTTGAGGTAGGGCAAATAAATCAATAAATTTCAGGCAAAAAAAATTAAATTAGTTACCTTGTTTTATTGATAGTTCCAAGGTTCCCACGTACAAGGGCAACTAAAATCAATTAATTTCGGGCAAAAAATTAAATTGATTACTTAATTCTTATTGATATTTCCAAGATTCCCAGGTTGAGGTAGGGCCACCGTCGACCGAGTCACGAACGGTGGATAGGCTTCCACCGTTTCCAGATTCTTTTTGAGCGGCAAATTTCCCTTGGCCAGGAAATTTTAGTCGGTAAATAGAAAAACCCAAGAGAAAGAAAATAGGAAATTTGAATAATAAAATCACCTCAAAATTATATCTTTATCAGGATTTTAGGGAAAGAAATTTTTTGGTTCATTGAATCTGGCTCGCTTATCGATAGAGTTGTTGAGATGTATTAATAATATTATTTGAAAAATTTATAATAGGCTAGTACGATGTATAAATATCAAATCTAGAAAATAAGAAAGGTTAGGAAAGATTTATATAAATGATGAATTTTAGGGTATTTTTTTCTTTTCTGGCTGCGGATGTATTTTAGGTTGGTTCTATAGATTATAGCGTTCATTTATTTGGTTAGTAACGATTTATTGTTTAGAGTTTGATTTTGGATATGGACAACCAAATTATCTTTTACAAAAAAAAAAGATGCTCGAAGGTTCAATCAATCGATTTATGAATGATTTCGCGACATAAAACGTCTTATTTTGGTGTGTAAATTTCATAAAAAATTCACACTATAAATAAAATAAATTACAAATGAATTGGGTAACGATATCATTCCGAAAATCTAGTACGGACTTCGAATTTAAATTTAATCTTAACCTAGCCAAGTTTCTTAATAGATTGAAATCAATATGATCAATTTTCATAAACACAATAATCTCCTAGAGCAATCCTAACATATTTGGAAATTCATATGACTAATTTCAGACATGCTCTCGCTAACATTTTCAATAAATTGCTTCTTAAGTTAATTCAAACATCATTATCTCACCAGATGGCCTCTGCCGGCTATCCAATTTAGATGATTAAGAGGATAACAATGTTTCAAGTCTTGGTTTTGTCGATATCTATATTTTTTTTGGTCGAATGTCGATATCTATATTGGCCAGGCGACGACCTCGAAGAGTCATTTTCTTATTTACTTATTTATTTATTTATTTTTAATTTAAGAGAACCGGCCAGTATTGGGAGACCCACCTTGCAATGAATAGTTTCTTGACTCTTTGCGCAAGTGGGCTTTAGATGATTCCCCCATTTTCTTATTTATTCTTTTAGCTTTTTGATTTCTTATTTATTTTTTGGCTTTTTGTATGTTTATTTATTTATTTTGCCAGAATTTGTGATTTTGATGATTCTACCTGGTTTGGTTTTTATCTGCTCTACTCATAATCTTTTAAAAGTGCTTTCATTTTCTTTTTCCTTGCAATTTTTTGTATTTTGATTCTTATCTAATTTGTCATTATCATTGTAACGGGATATCATAAACATACAAAATACTTCTTATCATGTGGGCCAAGCAAGTGCGCAAAAGAAAAAGTAAAGGTAAAAAGAGAAGAATAATTTATGTGCAATTCGTCTTGGAGGATAGAAAGGTAGAAAGGATGAAAGGATGAAATGCAATGATTCGACTCTTACATAATGGGCTACCAAATGAAATTTAAGTAAGCTGGAAGTGAACAATGCAGTTGAGAATGAAACGAAAAATGGGATTAGATTAGGGTTTCGATTGTTATATTTAATTGTTGTAATCAACGAACAACTGTTGAATCTAAAAAATACCATGATAAAATCTCAAATATATCCATTAAAAAGCAAGGCAAAAGGGGGAAAAAGTAGGCACAAAGAATTTGGATTCTTTCCACTATGCATGAAAAAAAGTTGACACCGCGGTGGATGCAAACACCAAGAGGAAATAGGACAACCGTTTGGAATTGCAAGTGAAAAATGAGGTTTAGGTTTTTTGAATCAAAACAAACGTGGACAATACTAACCAAGCCAAAGGAAAAAAATTAAAAAAAAAAAGGAAATTTTATTATTAAATTTAGTGCACCCGCCCTCCCAATATATGCTTCAATAGGAATCACACAATGGTAAATTGATAAATAAATAAATAAAAATTATGAATAGGGAAGAGAGGATAGGCTCATCACATTCAAAAACCCCACCATCAAAACAATTGGCCAAATCTCATGAAACCATTTCATAAAAGTTTATTGATATCTTCGCCTGTAATACGGAGACTATATAATACATTAAAAGGTTGGGCTCGAAAGTTAGGTCAACCAACCACCGAAATATTTCTTTTCAAGGCACACTTGATTATTGCATCTAGAAAAATCGAACGTGATGGAGACTTTTCAATTCTTTGATTTTTATAAAGTTATATATATATATATATCTCAATAATTATTTTATTTTTTTCGCAATAATGTCTTTGACAAAAGCGATTGGATCGGGATATCTGCCTTTCTTTTCGCACTGGACTTGGTCTAGACACCTTGGGAAAGAGAAAGGAAGCGGTCGAGTATTATCTTTGAATTGAATATTATTTTATCTGCTATAAATAGAATATCTTGAACGGCAAAAACATCAACGACGGACAAAATCTCCCGATATTAAAGAATGCTTTGCGTCCATTATTTAGATATAATTATTATTTGAGGGACCAACGAGCAAGCAAAGGACAGTTTGGCCGAGTGGTCTAAGGCGCCAGATTTAGGCTCTGGTCCGAAAGGGCGTGGGTTCAAATCCCACAGCTGTCACAAATTGATTTTTTTTTTAACTATATATGTATATTTATAATTATATATTTTTTACTTTATAATGGAAAATTAAGCTAAAAGGATTTGGAAAATTCGTATAATATGCAATTCTAAGACTTCTTTTGGTCGCGTTTCAAAGTTTAAGGTCTCTTCGCGTGAAAAAGAAAGCAAAAAAGAAAAAAAAATGTTTAAATTAAATTTCACTCAATACTTATGTGTCTTTTTTCATATCAATCTCTAGCTTGACAAGAAAATTGAAATTAAATTCTACTGTTGTGAAAATTGGTGGCCGAAGTTCAATTGTGGACTTTGAATGATCAAAATGACATTGTCTAAAATGTATCGAATTTTCAATTTTTTCTTATTAATTTCTAGTTAGGCTGGAAAATCAATATTAGATTCTAGTGTTATGAAAATTGGTGGATAGAGTTCAATCGAGGATTTTGAAAGGTGAAAATGACGTCATTTACAATGTATCGAATTTTCCTGTCGATGATTAGGTTTATTAAGATCAAGGATTCTTAAATTGAGCAATAGCAAATATCTGGGCAAGGCACTTGAAAAAATCCAAGCAATCTGGACCTTTGGACTTCTATCTTCCTTTCATATGTATCTTCACTTTGACTTTTCTTTTTAGATGTTTATTCTCTTAATATTTCTTACTCTCCCAATCAAACCACATTCCAAACCATGAAGTTCCCTTCCACAAAACTCTTCAAGCCCACATAACTTAACACCCTCCTCCCAGCCATGGCAACCATGGCCACCACTCTCACTCCCCCTCTCCTCTTCCTCCTCCTTCCTAGACCAACGGTCCGCCGCCTTCCACGACACGTCCATGCTCTCTCTCGCAGCCTCGCCCAAATCCTCCCTAAGAAGCTGCCGCTTACCGCCTTGATGTCCTAGGGTTCTATTCCGTATGACCTTAGGTTGTTCGAGTTTGAGCTCGTTAAGGAGTTCATCGTGTCTCCCGAGATGACCTGCCACTCTATGATGGACATAATCACTTACTCCGACACTGACGTGATTGTGGTGGGTGTCGGCTCGGCTAGTCTCTCCTGTGCCTACGAGCTCAGCAAGAACCCATCAATTCGGGTTGTGATCATCAAGCAATCGGTCAATCCGAGAGGTAGCGCATGGCTTGGTGGTCAATTATTCACGGCCATGGTCGTCCAAAAACCAGCTCACAAGTAGGTTCATATAATGTCTAAAAGGCCACAATGGTATGACATAATAATCACTTCAGAATATGTAAAAAAGTATATTATATATAACATATTAGATGTATAATACTTATAGGGTCGGTCTGGGTTGGACCCATCATAAACTTCTAGGATCAAGGACCAACTCGTACAGTGCAAGGTCCAGGGTTCCAAAAGCAAAGACTAATGTGACATCCCGAATTTCCAATTCTATTTTCAATAAATTGAAATGGGCATTTCATCCGTGCACATATAGTTCTTTTCCCGAACCGATTACTCATGAGATAACTAGTCTACTAGGTGAAGCCGTTAAGAAATTCTAATGCATCGGACTTGAGAATTTGACCAGGAAACGACCTTTCGACCGAGTTAACTGGCAAGGGTCATTACGGCACAATTAAAAAAATCGATTAGAGACCGGAGATAGGTCGACTCGACGAGGCATGTGATCGAGTGTGGGTGATTCCACCAGATCGCACAATTATTGTCGATCGACACCGGACCGCTTTTTACGTCGTTTGGGTACCCTATGTCCGTGTTTGAAACCTTGAGATTATCCCGACACCCGAAAGTCGCCAATGTGTCAAAGATGTACATTGTGGCTTGAATTGATCAACCACAGGTCAAATGCACGAAAATTTCTAAAAGCTACTCGGTGGATCAAGACGCGCTAATATCGTCTTAGGAGTGAAATTAACCGTGAAATTGAGATCGAATTCGTAAATTGGAAGTCCGGGTGTGTCACAAATCATTTTAGGATCATTGACTCATCTTTGGAAGATTTTTCATGCAAACCGAGTTTTTCAGCAAAATAATCAAATTATGGCTAATTTGGTTCGGAAAATTGGTAGGCCCGCTTTTGGTCGTACTTTTGAGATCTAAAATGGTTCTATGGTCAAGTGATTATGTGAATTGAAGTGTGGTGACATTGGATTAATTTTATAGACTCCAATTTGGTTCAATTAGAAGATAATTGAAGAATTGGATGTACAAGATTTATCTGCGGCGGAAAATGAAATTGAACCTATTGGAATAAGGTTGTGGGAGGTCGGAGTTAGTGGATTGTGACATCACAAGTGATGTCATGGTGTGGGGCAAGAGTGGCTAGGATGTTGACAAGTGGATGGTGAGGATTGGCTCTTGAAAATGTGGGCTTTCAACATCATCTTCTTCCTTGATTGAGGGGCTTGTCTTGGAACTTGAGGAGGAGAGAGAGAGAGAGGGAGTAGCGATCGGACCAGCGAGCCCTCCGTCCGGACCGCCGCCCCTCCGCCCTCTCGCCATTGTCGTCGTCGCCGCCGCCGTCGTCGCCGTGCACGCCCGCGGCGCACTTCGCCGGCCCGGCTCGCGGCTGCCGCCTTCGTCCGTGCGCGGCCGGCGCCCAGCTCCGTTAGCCACTGCCCGTCGTCGCCAAGCCGCCGCCTAGCTCGCCGGGAGCTCGTGCAAGCCGGCTGCCGCCGCCCGCCGGTCCTCCTCCGCCGTTCTCCGCCCGACGGCTGCCGTCGTTTGGTCCTCTCCGCCCGTGACCTAGAAATGCAGAAATGGGTATGGCAGCCTAGTTTTGGCCCGTTTTGGCCGGCTTCCGGTGCGAGTTTAGGTTCGCCTTTGGGAAAGTCGATTCCTCGTCGCCCCGTCGTTTTGGTCCGCTCGGCTATTAATCCGGTGAGTTTAACTCACTAAATCTTGATTAGACGGTTAATGATGCCCTAAGTGTGCTTAGTCTAAGTTAAGTAAGCTTAGGTGGTTAGTTTAGTTTATTTAATTGTGATTTAGATTAAGAGGTTGGTTTAATCTAAAGCATGTTTAATTAAGGCTAAGAAGGTTTATTTTATAATAAGCCTTGATGTGACTTAAAGGAATTTATTTTTGATTTAAATAAATGTTTCGAAATTATTGGATTATTTAATAATATATTATATTACGAAAATTATTAAAATATTATTATTTAATTAATTTTCGTAATAAATTTAATTATTTAATAAATTCGAAAATTTTGTCGGGACCCTAAATTCTCGGAATTTCGCGATCGCTGCCGTGTATTCAGATTTTGAAATTGATGGTTGGATATTACAAATTGAGCATGGATTTGTGAAAAATATGGATATTATTATTTAATTAATTTTATGAATAAATTTAATTATTTATTAAATTTCGAAAATTATTTAGGGACCCTAAATTCTTAGAATTTCGTCTTGATCACTTCTTTGTGTAGTCGATTATGAATTTGATGAGTGGATAATGTAAATTGAGTGTTAATTGTGAAAAATATGGATTTTATTCAGAAAATCTCAAGTGTCGGGTTTGGCACCGAAATTGGATTTTTAAGGATTACTATTGCAATTGGAGTATTTGAGTGAAATGTAAATTGTCCGGAGGTCAGTTTTGAATTGTCGTGTCTTGGTTGAAAGACTCGGTCGTAGTAAAAGCCAACCTGGGACTCGATTCTAAACTTAGTGACGAGTAGGGGTGAGCACGGTTCCCGTGTAGAACCGGGAACGGAGAACCGAACCGGAGGGTCCGGTTCGGTTCCCGGTTCCTTTTTTCCGAACCGGCGTCCCGGTTCCCATAAAAATCGGAACCGGAACCGGAACCGGAACCGGTCAAAATTCAAAAAAAAAAAAAAAAATCTAGTCGCTTCCCCCTACGATTTCCCCTACGTTTCTTCCCCCTTCCCCTTCCTTTTTCTCTCTCTTTCTTTTCTCCCCTTTTTCCTCCTCACACGTCACTTCCCGCCCCCAACCTTTTTCTTTTCTTCTCTCTCCTCTTTCCCCCTCTCTCGGCCGAAACCCCACCCATTCTTCTCCTCTTCTTCTTCTTCTTCTTCTTCTTCTTCTTCTTCGCCGCCCCTCGCCGCTTCACCCACCACCACACCGCCGCCCTACGCCCTACTCACCACCATCTCTTGGCCACCGAACCACCACCACCCACGGCTCGTCCGACGAGCCGTCTCGCCGTTGAGCCCGAACCCTCGCCGCTCGACGTTGAGCCGAACCCTCGCCGATCGCCGACGCCGCTCGCCGAACCCTCGTCGCTCGACGCGTCCGCCGCCCAAATCTCGAGTCCGATTTCGAAGTCCGACGCCGCTCCGAGTCTCGCCGCCGGACGCCGCTCGCCCTCGAGGCTACCGCCAACGGACGCCGCCGGACGCCGGTGGCGACGCCGCTCGACACGGTCGCGCGCCCAAATCTCAGGAGTTCGATTTCGAAGACAAGGTGACGCCTTTTTTTTTTCCTTTTTTATGTCTCGATGCGGGTCGCTTTTTTCGTTTCGTTCTTGCCTTGTTGATGATGGGAAAGTGGTGGAGAATTCTTCGAGACCCTTTTGTTTGGCGGTGATTTTCTTCGTCGTTCGATGGGAAATACCATTTTGGTTTGGTGTTATCGATTGAGAAGCAAATTAGTGTGTTGGCGAGAGAAGAGAAGCTTGAGGCGGGCGTAGCTCTAGTTGTTCTGTTTACAATGTTACCGGTGTTGAGGTCTTGTATCGGGCAAAAAGCACGTTATTCTATGTTGGGTGTCGAGTAGCTTGAGTTTGTGCCGGGAATCGAGCCGCTACGTGGGCTGATCTAATTTGCTTCTCAATCGTAAATAACTTGGTTGTTTTGGGTTTTGAATGAAATCTTGCCGGATCTTCGAGATGATAAGCAGTTTTTTATAGATCATCTGGTGCGGTGCCAATTACTACGGCTCATGTACTTGTAAATGCTGGATTTTTTTCTCGCAAGTGACTTCTTTTTCCAACTTTTGTCCCCTTTCGAGTCCTAATAATTGATTTATCCTTTCTTCAAGGGAGAGGAGTTGAGAAAGCTGATTGGTTCACCGCTTATATTGAGTGCGGCTCAAAGACACAGCAGTACTTGTGCATGTAAAGTAGAACTTAGCATCTTTTTTTGCAATGCCTTTGTCAATCGTGTCTTGACATGGCCACGCTTTGGATCGCGAACGTGAAGGCGGTGTTTGATCAAGCCATAAGAGTTGTCCTTCAACCACCCAAACAAAAGAAAAAGAAGAGTAAAGCCCAAAAAGCCTACTCCATATTGTGATTGATAATAGCTTGAAGATAGAACAGTTTGGTCCTTACTTATCATTTACGATCCGATCTTTCTCGTGCACTACCTAATTTGTACGCGAGGTGATTAACCATCTTAGACCGACTTGCTAAAAGTGTCACATATGTTAATCATAGACACGATGGTAAACCTGTCATTTTACCTCATATATTTCTATCTTTCATTTACGTAATAAAATTTGATTTTCGTTACGGTCATTTCTTCGATCATTCATTTCTTCTCTCTTTTTCTTACCTGTTGCTCGGTTATTTACCATGACTTTGACCATTGGTTCAGCTTTGCATGTTAATTATCCTGGTTGATAGAGGGGACAATTATGATGATTAAAGATTATGGTAAGGATTCTTTCCTAATCGAAGTTTTTTCATGTTTCGGGAAATTATACGTGTTAAGAGAGAACTTCAAAGCACCTCCAAGATGAAGTTCTTGAAATTTGACATCCCACGATGGCTTTGATCGCTCTTGCTACTATTTGTGTTCGAGAAGATTTTATTTGGTGCCTTTGCATGTAAAAAGGAGACAAAGATTATGCTTACATCATTCTACCGCTCCAATCTACGTTTTTACGTGAGTTTGTTGTTTTCTTTTGTTCTAAGGATTGGATTAGGTTTTTTTGTGTTCATAGGGATATTTAAGTGCTTGAAAACAGAAATATGCACCAGCATGATTTTTGGTAGATTTGCTCTAATATGAACCAACGTGTTAACGGAGTTAAGCATAGCGAGAACTTCTTCACGGACTTACAAAAAGGATTTCCATGTTTTGATAAAAACATATGGTTTGAGAAGAAAGATCGGTCACGGCCAAACATCTCGATGTGCTGAAGATTTCGATAATATGCGCGTAGATTATAATTCAAATCTGAAAAAAAAAAGAAAAAAAAAAAAGAACTGTTGGAACACGGAACCGACCCTGGAACCTGTGAAAGGGTAGGTTTGTGTTCTTGGTTCTCGACGGGTAGGTTCCAGGGTTCCAAATTTTCGGAACACGTGCCGAGGGTAGGTTCCAAGTTCCAGACGGAACCGAACCGGAACCTGGAACCGCTCACCCCTAGTGACGAGGCTCGGGTCGCAGATAGAGGCTAAGCCAACTGGACCTATATTCTTTTATAATCGCCGTCAATATAGTGACGGGGCTCGGGTCGCGATAGAGGATAGGCCAATTTGGACTTATGCTCCTTCGGGAATGCCGTCGACGTAGTGACGAAGCCGCGCTCCAAGGGGGAGGCGATGCACGGCATTAATGTCGGTAGATAGCCGAAGCTACGAGAGTAGGCTATGCCCTTGTGTGGCAGTGAATAATAATTGGAATGCGTGCCGAGTGTGTTTGTGGTTCCTATGAAAATGTTGGCGTTCCAATTGTTTGAATTCTTATTATTTCCTGAGTTTGTGTGATACAAATTGTGCTAACCTGCAGGAAGGGATTAAGACGAGGTAAGTCTTCTATGTGATGTGGCTAGGCCACCCGGGGTGTATTTTCTTTCTAATAGGGGTTTAGGGGGTTGAACTTGCTGAGACAATGTCTCACCCCGTTGTGGGCCAAAATTTCAGGTCCCTAGATGGTGGTCATGGAGGACCCGAAGCCATGGAGTCTGGAAAGGTGGGGCGAAGGATCGGTGAACGTGTCCGCTAGTTGGTCTTAGGATAGTTCCCCTTTTGTCGAGCCGATCTATCTTGTAGACAGTCCAGTGTTGTATTTAAACCTATGTGTTTATAAATGAGTGTTTGGCATTGTGATTGATTGCCTGCTTTTCTATCCCAAGCTAAATGTTGTCAGGGGATTTGTTTCGCTTCCGCATGCATAATATAATGAATGGGTCGGCGACGTATCCTGGGATGTCGCATATTTGATCGACCGCAGTGGGATGTGAGCGTGCTCGGGGTTCGGGGCGTGACAACTAACCCAATCCCTTTGGAACCCGAATTAAGACCAGCAGGGTTGGGCCAATCCAAGGTCAACCCTGAACCAATGCTTACCTCTACCGTGCATAAATTAAGAAACTATGTTTGGCATAATCTGCTTAGATTTTATTTTGTTTCTGTCTTCTTTAGCACTTCAACATATAATTAAAAACCTTTTAGATTATACAAAATCCAATTGCAATTATTCTTCAATGAACTATAACTTTCGGCAATAAATAGAGGTTTATTGACATATTCTAAGGCTATGTTTGGTCGTCCGGATTTCTAATCGGGATAAGACTGGATAGGATAGGATATGAAATCCTGGGATTTTTTTATATCAAGTCCATTATTTGGTGAATCGCAGTATTAAAATCGGATATGTTCACATCATATCATGTACATTTTTTTTTATATAAACGGCATATAATTGTAAATGAATCTAAATGTTCATAAACGAAGATGGTGAAAATATCTCGTAACACTATTCCTTAATTTATTTTTATTTTATTTTTCATCTTTTTTGATATTATTTTCTTTATTATTTCTTTTTCCCCTTTCATCATTCTTTAGTAAAAATTTTATCAAATAGTAAACTGTACTAACATACCAAAAATGCAAAAATACCTAAAATATATAATAAATATTTAATTTATAGATTGAATGTTTATTATAAGATAGAATTAAAGTTGAATATATAAATTAAAATAAGATTAATAAAAATAAAATTTTATTTTTATTTTTATTTTTTATTTCTTATATTAGAATTCAAATATTATTTATATTGAAATATAATTTCAATTTTGTTAATTTATTAAGTTTTTTATTTGAGAAAAATAACTATCCTATTATGGACATTAGAAATCCTATCCACCTTTATCCCACCTCCCCCATGAGATAATTTTATCCTGTCTATATCCCCCTTATATCCGACTTTATCCTGTCTTGAGTGAGCATCAAACGTAGGATGGGATAAATCATATCATATCCCGAATTTTATCCGATCCAAACGTAACCTAAGGTTTTATAATATACATGGAATAGTTTGATCGATATCGGGAAATTGCTGTCCAAGTTTCCATCCATGAAGATCATTAACAATCTAAAGGTATCAAATTCATCTTATTCAAATAATTAGGCAATCACAGAGGGTGTATATGATAGTGCTTCTAGAGAAAATAAATTCAAACAAAACCTGCCATCGATAAAATTTCTTAGCTTGTGAAATTGTTAAATGCAAATTGTGCAAGTCAATGACACCAACAATGAACATGACTATATATTTATAGAGCCCTTCATATTTTCATGCTCCACGCCTTAGCCAACTCAATTTCCTTTTCTTTCCTCACGGTCCTTGAACTGCTCCATGGCAAGACCCCTGAGATGCCAACGAAGCAAAGAATCATGCATCATATCTCACTCGCATTTTTGAAAACCTCTTTTGACATTCATGTAATTATCATGACTTAAATACTCCAATCTTGCATGTAAAAGTAAGAACATCTGGAGAGTCTTATTTTTATATCCTTTGTCCATACTATGTTTAATCATATGAGAAACACGCCGAACAATAATATTGATGTGAGATCAATGAGTTTGATCCGCATTGTAAATGTATCTAATTCGATATACTGGTACTTGTGGATAGAGTAGAAATAAGTGTGCGTTTGAGAAAGCTTGACCCGTCGTGACTTTTAGCTGCTTATAGCACCCCTTGGGCTACGCTTTTAAGGACGAATCAGTACATCTAATAAAGCATACCAACTATTGTCAAATTGCCACGTCTACAATGCTTTCTAGAAATCTTAAGGTTGGCAGTCAATTTTCCTTCAAAATTTCAAGTATTCATCCATGAATCAATGTGCAACCCACTTTTGTATTGACGATTTTGACCAGACCTCTCATTTATAATATTTGCTACAATGGAGATGTTTATTGAATGCAAATATGCTAGTGTATCCACAATAATAATGAGTACCCACCAAAGTTACCAATAGTAACTGAATCACGTTCTGTTTAAATTTACTCTCGATATCATTCCTTATTCTCTAATTAGACCACCGATCTAACTTTCAACACTTTTTTTGTAGTAGCAAATACTCTAGTAGCTTATAGCTTATACAACCGGACCGAAGTCCTGAAGTCGAACTGACCTACCACGGTTGGTGATCCTCTGTCGACCCTAGACCCTTTTAAGTGTCGGAGTTGTTGAAGGTGGTGAGCTTGGATGGGTTCTACGTTGTACCATGGATATCCAATTTGGGTGAAGGAAAGCCCATATTCAACAAACGGATAGCCTAGCTAATGGCTAACAGGAACTATTTGCTATAATTGAACCGACCAATTTACATTTCACCTTATCGAAACCGGGGAATGATTTAACCATACGAACCATTAGACATACCGTGAAGACCTTGATTCAAGTCTTTATTTATTTTCTTGTACGTGTACGCATTAATCACTTTTTCACTTTTTTCATCGACATAAGCATATGCTCTTTTGTTGCCGAGAATCGAATAGAAGCTAACTATACATCAAGAGTACTAAAATTCATGCGGAACACTAATATATACTGATATTTAGGATCATCTGTTAGAACTTGTAGCCACAATCTGAATCCAACTCTATCATCTCAAGTAGTTGCCTTGTATATACTTCTTTCATGTTACTCTTGGCAATGAATAAATTCTTGTGACCAAAATTTAAAATATACAACGTTTTTAAATAATATTCACGGGTAATACAGTACTTAAATTAAGAAGCAATTACAGAGATGAGGCATTCAAGCAATCATGAGTACAGCAAGCCCAGGACACCACCGTGTCTATTTTGGCGACTCCATTTCGGCAAGTTTTTTAGTTGGCAAGCTAATTATGATTGATTTGTGAGTATTTGTTGTGCTCATGATTTTATGATCTAAATAAAGTTACATAATACGGTCCACAATTGGCTCCATCCAGTCATAAGCATTTCATTAAAACCATGAATGAGATTCCTATAAAATCAACTCGTGTAGATATCATTTGGCTTAAATTGGGATGATTTTATATATGGAAAATTTCTTTGTCGGCATCCTAACCTTGCAATAATGGTTGATTGTAGCATGAGCTGTATTTTTTTTTTTTTTTTTGGGGGCCTAAATTAGCTGATTAGCATTATGCTGGCATCTTCCTTTCAAAAGTTACCGTAATCCGATCATGATAACGATGCCTTAACATATCACTCATTCATAGATTTTTTGTCTAGCCAAAAAAAGAAAAAAACAACAGACGTAATGTTTAATGTCTAGCCCTGAATTCTCTGTTGTTGTGGAATTCTTTCCATATGATGTATAATTGCTTCGTTACTCTACAAGACATCAGCAACTTTAGATAATACATTGATCTAAGAACGCACTATTTATCTTTGCATACGTGAAATACACAAAGCTTTTGTTGTGCACTCTGATCCGAGAAGCTCGATCTCTCCTATTCTCCTCAATTCAATCAATCTGCAAACGCGAAGTACCAAACACATTTTGCATTTTTTAGAAAAGTATTATGGCCAAAGAAACTGTTTAAGTCTCGAATAGCGATAAGTGTTTTTTTTTTGGGCAAAAAAATCAGAAAGATATATTCACTTTTGATTCGCTAAAAAGAGATGTAATTTTTTTGGTCAATAATTAGAAGTGTTAGCATTACATGCTATCTACCTCTCGTGTAAATTTGTCGCTATATGCTTCTAGAGAGTACTTCTCTCCGTCCTTTGCTCTTACTAAGTTTATTTTATCTAGAACCATATCAAACAATATACATGAGACCAATGACTTTGCTCGATGTTGGAATTCCTTCTAATTGACAAAGATGGTATTTATATAGTAGGAACGATTTACAGCTTTTGGCTGCATATAGTAACCATGAGGCTGATTACGTGACTTTGAGCATTTTTCTCAGCGAATTCAATAATGAAATATCAATCGTTGAATTGCCACGTACAGAATTTTGATTAAGTAAATTAATCAATCTTTGAGGTTCGATATAATGGTTATTCTTAAAAGTCAAGTAATGATAAAAAGGTATGCATTGTCACATTAGAGGAATATACAATTTCTACCTAACCTACCATTTATCAAATTTCTTGGTATGGAATGTTATGAATGCAAAATATGCAAGTGAATCCACCAATAATGAGAATGACCAACTCTTTGCCTATTTATACTGTTCTCATATTTTGATGCTCCAAGCTTCAATATCTTGTTCTTCTTGAGCCACAATCTTGCCACTCTCCTCATATATGGCCATCTCCATCAACAAATGATGAAGTTGTTCCGTCGACCACTATAGTTTTTTTCCTCAAAAAACATATTGATGCATCTGATGGTTATCCATTTGTTTTGTCAAATATTATGTCCACATACAAAAAAAACTCTCCTAATTCAACGGGAGATGCATCATCACGCGCTCTATCTCTAAAAAGTCAGATCAGCGATCTACCAAAATATGCTACTTGCATGACTTCGTCTCGTTAGAGGTATGAATTTCCAAAAGTAACATATTGTTAGATTAACTATTTTTGTCTTAGTTCGACTACTTACCTTTCCTATTCGCGATTTGGAATTGATCTAACTTTCTATTGCTCAGTTATTGTAGCTTTTGCCGGCTCTCTTGGCGGATAACATTAAGAGCTTGCCGGGGACTCCATCAAAATGAAGAGACGACTCGAAATTTATCTAGACTTTAAAAATGGGTTTTGAACCCATTTACTAATCCAGATTTGTTTAAATTGGTCATGTATAGTCACCTTAAATTTCAAAAGTCCAGTCATAATTTGTTATAAAATGAAAAGTCTAAAATATATGGGTTGAAATGGAATTTAAAGCCAACTCATTTCCAAACCACTTGACAAAGCGTTCAGACAATTTTCTCTCTTTCTCTCTTGCTGGTGTGCTCGGTCCAACGATGGACACTGCCCAGTCTCCAAACTCCACTTCACACACTCTCCCCCTAATCTTTCTCTCCAAGCCAAGCAATCGTCCCCAACCTCCGTCTCTTCTGAAGGCCATGACAGCTTCGACGGTGGGCCGGAGCAAGAACCGAGAGCTGCTCCAAAGGGGAAGGACCCTCGGCATCGAGGCCATCCAAGCCGTGCAGGCGCTAGAGCAATTGAGCAACAAGGACCTGCGATAGCTCGAGCTAGTTCGCCTATAGCCGATTCTCCTTACGGATTGTCGTCCAAGGAAGGGACTGACTTTTGTACAGTTTCTATGTTGTCCCATGGAACTATAATTTGCAAAGCAAACTCCATCTCTATTGGATAGAAGAAGAGAACTTTGGGGGATGCTTTAGAGTAAATAGCTCTGTTTTCCAGTATCACATGTAAAATCGTAAAAGAGCTCGTTGTAGGGAGTGAGCTTCCCTTAATTTTTTTCCATGGCTGAGAGAAATGAATTTTTATTACACGAAATATCAATCTATTTTCTCGTACTATGGGCGGACCCCTGAATTAGTTGGTCTATTTTTTTAGTGTCGCCAATGAACATGTGTTATTGATGTCGAGCGATGGTCCAGTTAATGTTGGCACTCTAGCACGACCCCAAAGCAATGACAAACTTGGCATATCTTTTATGTCATACTTTTTCTGATCAACAAAATCCGATGTAGATCCTCTAGTAACCGTGATGCTTTGAAGTGCCATAAATAATATGTGATTTCATTTTTCTAGTTTTAGTATATGTTATTCGGGTTTACAATATAAGAAACCATCTATTACATATGTACATCAATGGAAACAAGATCGAGAATGATTCTATGTCCAAAAATACAAATAAAGATGTGATCTTTATTGAGTGTTGATCTAGATAAACATTTTTAACGGCACAAAGAGGAGATGATGTAAATATGCTTTCATGGAAAGGCGAAATTTTATTTTTGGTGTTTTCTTGTCGAAAAGAATTATATTCATTACTCAAAAGGATACATTAAAAGTAGATATACTTTGTAACAAAGCGAATCGAAGCCAAGTAAAGTCCAGAGTAGCAAAATACAAATACAAATCCAAAAATTAAAGAGAATCAATAGAACATTAGCAGAGTTAACCACAAGTTCATTACATAATAATAGAATTGTCAAGCAATATAATTGGTGGCCAATAAGTTAATCTTGTATTCTTATCAATGATAAGCACATAATAAAATTTCCTTCTCCAATAACTACGGCGTAGCCACTTAATAGTGTGTGCTTAGGATCGACTTCCTTTGCGTCATCGCCGTATTGAGACAACCGAAATAGGTTAAACAAACACAAATCTAACAATTGGGAGAGCAAATTTTCGTGGTTTATATCAAAGTTCATGCGATCACCATTGAAGCTAGAAGCGGATGACATATACGAACATAACACAAAGGCATCAAATCCTCCAAAGCATATTTATACTCTCCAAATCTAGATTAGGAGAGGGTCGCGCAACCTAGGCGACACTCGAGGTCACCCGACCTCAAGCGAGGCTTCCGGTGGCCAAATTCGGCCCCGGCCAGATCTGGCCGCTCACGGCTAAGCGCCACCCGCCGCGATGGAGCAAGCTCCTTGAAGAAGACGATGAATAGTATTTTCGAGGGCAAAAAGGGAAAACGTGATTATCAGTAAGGGCAATATTGAAAAAAAAAATTCATTAAACCCCATGGTAGCATTCCAAATGCTAGCATTTGGCCAATGACAACTTTCAAATTTGGCCAATGAACTTTCAAACGCCTAAAATTTTTAAAATTTTTGGGCCCAATGGGCTGAAAGCCCCTTGGGAATACTGAACCAAACGGGGCCTAAGACCGGTAGGGTTGGGCGGTTCGGGGTTGATCCAAGGTCAACCTTGAACCAATGCTTACCCCTACCGTGCATAAATTAAGAAACTATGTTTGGCATAATCTGCTTCGATTTTATTTTGTTTCTCTCTTCTTTAGCACTTCAACATATAATTAAAAACCTTTTAGATTATACAAAATCCAATTGCAATTATTCTTCAATGAACTATAACTTTCGGCGATAAATAGAGGTTTATTTACATACTCTAAGGCTTTATCATATACGTGGAATAGTACTTTAAGGTTTTATAAGATACATGGAATAGTTCTGATCGATATCGGGAAATTGCTGTCCAAGTTTCCATCCATGAAGATCATTAACAATCTAAAGGTATCGAATTCATCTTATTCAAATAATTAGGCAATCACAGAGGGTGTATATGATAGTGCTTCTAGAGAAAATAAATTCAAACAAAACCTGCCATCGATAAAGTTTCTTAGCTTGTGAAATTGTTAAATGCAAATTGTGCAAGTCAATGACACCAACAATGAACATGACTATATATTTATAGAGCCCTTCATATTTTCATGCTCCACGCCTTAGCCAACTCAATTTCCTTTTCTTTCCTCACGGTCCTTGAACTGCTCCATGGCAAGACCCCTGAGATGCCAACGAAGCAAAGAATCATGCATCATATCTCACTCGCATTTTTGAAAACCTCTTTTGACATTCATGTAATTATCATGACTTACATACTCCAATCTTGCATGTAAAAGTAAGAACATCTGGAGAGTCTTATTTTTATATCCTTTGTTCATACTATGTTTAATCATATGAGAAACATGCCGAACAATAATATTGATGTGAGATCAATGAGTTTGATCCGCATTGTAAATGTATCTAATTCGATATACTAGTACTTGTGGATAGAGTAGAAATAAGTGTGCGTTTGAGAAAGCTTGGCCCGTCGTGACTTTTAGCTGCTTATAGCACCCCTTGGGCTACGCTTTTAAGGACGAATCGGTACATCTAATAAAGCATACCAACTATTGTTAAATTGCCACGTTTACAATGCTTTCTAGAAATCTTAAGGTTGGCAGTCAATTTTCCTTCAAAATTTCAAGTATTCATCCATGAATCAATGTGCAACCCACTTTTGTATTGACGATTTTGACCAGACCTCTCATTTATAATATTTGCTACAATGGAAATGTGTATTGAATGCAAATACGCAAGTATATCCACAATAATAATGAGTATCCATCAAAGCCACCAATAGTAACTAAATCACGTTCTGTTTAAATTTACTCTCGAGATCATTCCTTATTTTCTAATTAGACCACCAATCTAACTTCCATCACACACTCTTATCGTAGTAGCAAATACTCTAGTAGCTATAGCTTATACAATCGGACCAAAGTCCTGAAGTCGAACCCACCTACCACAGTTGGCAACCCTCCGTCGACCCTAGACCCTTTGTCGTGATTGTTCAAGGTGGTGAGCTTGGATGGGTTCTACGTTGTACCATGAATATCCAATTTGGATGAAGGAAAGCTCATCTTCAACAAACAGATAGCCTAGCTAATGGCTAACGGGAAAAGTTTGCTATAATTGAACAGACCAATTTACATTTCACCTTATCGAAACCACGGAATGATTTACCCATACGAATTATTGGACATACCATGAAGACCTTGATTCAAGTCTTCAGGTATTTTCTTGTGTGTGTACACATTAATCACTTTTTCACTTTTTTCATCGACATAAGCATATGCTCTTTTGTTGCCGAGAATCGAATGGAAGCTAACTATACATCAAGAGTACTAAAATTCACGCGGAACACTAATATATACTGATATTTAGGATCATCTGTTAGAACTTGTAGCCACAATCTGAATCCAACTCTATCATCTCAAGTAGTTGCCTTGTATATACTTCTTTCATGTTACTCTTGGCAATGAAAAAATTCTTGTGACCAAAATTTAACATATACAACGTTTTAAAATAATATTCACGGGTAATACAGTACTTAAATTAAGAAGCAATTACAGAGATGAGGCATTCACGCAATCATGAGTACAGCAAGCCCAGGACCCCACCGTGCCTATTTTGGCGACTCCATTTTCAGCAAGTTTTTTAGTTGGCAAGCTAATTATGATTAATTTGTGAGTATTTGTTGTGCTCATGATTTTATGATCTAAATAAAAGTTACATAATACGGTCCACAATTGGTTCCATCCAGTCATAAGCATTTCATTAAAACCATGAATGAGATTCCTATAAAATCAACTTGTGTAGATATCATTTGGCTTAAATTGGGATGATTTTATTTATGGAAAATTTCTTTGTCGGCATCCTAACCTTGCAATAATGGTTGATTGTAGCATGAGCTGTATTTTTTTTTTTTTGGGGGCCTAAATTAGCTGATTAGCATTATGCTGGCATCTTCCTTTCAAAAGTTACCGTAATCCGATCATGATAACGATGCCTTAACATATCACTCATTCATAGATTTTTTGTCTAGCCAAAAAAAAAGAAGAAAAGGAGACGTAATGTTTAATGTCTAGCCCTGAATTCTCTGTTGTGTTGGAATTCTTTCCATATGATGTATAATTGCTTTGTTACTCTACAAGACATCAGCAACTTTAGATAATACATTGATCTAAGAACGCACTATTTATCTTAGCATACGTGAAATACATAAAGCTTTTGTTGTGCAATCTGATCCGAGAAGCTCGATCTCTCCTACTCTCTTCAATTCAATCGATCTGCAAACGCGAAGTACCAAACACGTTTTACATTTTTTAGAAAAGTATTATGGCCAAATAAACTGTTTAGGTCTCGAATAGCGATAAGTGTATTTTTTTTTTTGGGCAATAAAATCGAAAGATATATTTACTTCTGATTTGCTAAAAAAAGATGTAATTTTTTTTGGTCGATGATTAGGAGTGTTAGCATTACATGCTATCTATCTCTCGCGTAAATTTGTTGCTAAATGCTTCTAGAGAGTACTTCTCTCTGTCCTTTGCTCTTACTAAGTTTATTTTATCTAGAACCATATCAAACAATATACATGAGATCAATGAGTTTGCTCGATGTTGGAATTCCTTCTAATTGACAAAGATGGTATTTGTATAGTAGGAATGATTAACGGCTTTTGGTATCACCAGTGGGCAGCGCAGTTGGTTACCTCATCATCGAGGGAATGGGTTCGAATCTCTGCGTTACTAACACGTCTTAAGTGGGGGGCATGGTGGTGGGGCCCTGTGCTAGCTTCCCCGAGACCCCGAATAGCGTAAGCAAAATGGGGCTCCAACGGTTTCTCGGTATAAAAAAATAAATAAATAAATGATTAATGCCTTAACATATCACTCATTCATAAATAAATAAATGATACAACCATGAGGTTGATTATGTGACTTTGAGCATTTTCTCAACGAATTCAATAATGACATTGAATATCAATCATCAAATTGCCGCGTCCAGAATTTTGATTAAGTAAATTAATCAATTTTTGAGGTTCGATATAATGATTATTCTTAAAAGTCAAGTAATGATAAAAAGGTATGCATTGTCACATTAGAGGAATATACAATTTCTAATGGAAATGTTATTAATGCAAAATATGCAAGTGAATCCACCAATAATGAGAATGACCAACTCTTTGCCTATTTATACTGTTCTCATATTTTGATGCTCCAAGCTTCAATATCTTGTTCTTCTTGAGCCACAATCTTGCCACTCTCCTCATATATGGCCATCTCCATCAACAAATGATGAAGTTGTTCCGTCGACCACTATAGTTTTTTTCCTCAAAAAACATATTGATGCATCTGATGGTTATCCATTTGTTTTGTCAAATATTATGTCCACATACAAAAAAAACTCTCCTAATTCAACGGGAGATACATCATCATGCGCTCTATCTTTGAAAAGTCGGATCAGCGATCTACCAAAATATGCTACTTGCATAACTTCGTCTCATCCACGGTATGAATTTCCAAAAGTAACATCTTGTTAGATTAATTATTTTTGTCTTAATCCGACTACTTACCTTTCCTACTCGCGATTTGGAATTGATCTAACTTTCTATTGCTCAGTTATTGTAGCTTTGGCCGGCTCTCTTGGTGGATAACATTAAGAGCTTGCCAGGGACTCCATCAAAAAGAAGAGACGAGTCGAAGTTTGTTCCAGACATTAAAATGGGTTTTGAACCCATTTACTAATCCAGATTTGTTTGAATTGGTCATGTATGGGCACCTTAAACTTCAAAAGTCCAGTCATAATTGGTTATAAAATGAGAAGTCTAAAATGTATGGGTTGAAATGGAATTTAAGACCGACTCATTTCCGAACCACTTGACAAAGCGTTCAGACAATTTTCTCTCTTGCTGGTGTGCTTGGTCCAGCGATGGACACTGCCCAGTCTCCAAACTCCACTTCACACACTCTCCCCCTAATCTCCCTCTCCAAGCCAAGCAATCGTCCCCAACTTCCGTCTCTTCTGAAGGCCATGACAGCTTCGATGGTGGGCCGGAGCAAGAACCGAGAGCTGCTCCAGAGGGGGAGGACCCTCGGCATCGAGGCCATCCAAGCCGTGCAGGCGCTAGAACAATTGAGCAACAAGGACCTGCGATAGCTCGAGCTAATTCGCCTATAGCCGATTCTCCTTATGGATTGTCGTCCAAGGAAGGGACTGACTTTTGTACAGGTTCTATGTTGTCCCATGGAACTATAATTTGCAAAGCAAACTCCATCTCTATTGGATGGAAGAAGAGAACTTTGGGGCATGCTTTAGAGTAAATAGCTCTGTTTTCCAGTATCACATGTAAAATCGTAAAAGAGCTCGTTGTAGGGAGTGAGCTTCCCTTAATTTTTTTTCCATGGTTGAGAGAAATAAATTTTTATTACACGAAATATCAATCTATTTTCTCGTACTATGGGCGGACCCCTGAATTAGTTGGTCTATTTTTTTAGTGTCGCCAATGATCATGTGTTATTGATCTCGAGCGATGGTCCAGTTAATGTTGGCACTCTAGCACGACCCCAAAGCAATGACAAACTTGGCATATCTTTTATGTCATACTTTTTTCTGATCAACAAAATCCGATGTAGATCCTCTAGTAGCCGTGATGCTTTGAAGTGCCATAAATAATATGTGATTTCATTTTTCTAGTTTTAGTATATGTTATTCGGGTTTACAATATAAGAAACCATCTATTACATATGTACATCAATGGAAACAAGATCGAGAATGATTCTATGTCCAAAAATGCAAATAAAGACGTGATCTTAATTGAGTGTTGATCTAGATAAACATTTTTAACGGCACAAAGAGGAGATGATGGAAATACCTTTCATGGAAAGGCAAAATTTCATTTTTGGTGTTTTTTTGTCGAAAAGAATTATATTCATTACTCAAAAGGATACATTAAAAGTAAATAAACTTTGAAACAAAGCGAATCGAAGCCAAGTAAAGTCCAGAGTAGCGAATACAAATACAAATCCAAAAATTAAAGAGAATCAATAGAACATTAGCAGAGTTAACCACAAGTTTGTTACACAATAATGGAATTGTCAAGCAATATAATTGGTGGCCAATAAGTCAATCTTGTATTTTCGTCAATGATAAGAACATAATAAAATATCCTTCTCCAATAACTAAGGCGTAGCCACTTAACAGTGTGTGCTTAGGATCGACTTCCTTTGTGTCATCGCCGTATTGAGACAATCGAAACAAGTTAAACAAACACAAATCTAACAGTTGGGAGAGCAAATTTTTGTGGTTCATATCAAAGTTCATGCAATCACCATTGAAGCTGGAAGCAGATGACTTATATACGGACATAACACAAAGGCGTCAAATCCTCCAAAGCATATATATACTCTCAAATCTAGATTAGGAGAGAATAGCTCATGGATGTAAAAATTAAATAGGAAGAGTTCAAACTTTCAAATTTTGAACTATATCAAGAGAAGAGATATCCTAGATCTAAATTAGAAGAGAAGAGAGATAAGAAAAGAAAAAAAAAAGAAATATAAAAGCACATTTGTTTCCTGGAGAATGACTAATTTGGAAAACAATTTTCGAAAAATAATCGCTTGTATCGCTTATAAAAATGAAATAATGTGGAAAATTTTTTCATTGCCCATGAAAAGTAAGCATAAATGATTATGAATGATGAAAATAATTTTTGTTGACTAATTTTTCTAAATGATATAAGTAATCATTTTTCAAAAAGATATTTTCCAATTCTCCTAATTTCCATGAAATGAACACCCCCAAAGAATGTGAATGATAACTATATTGTTCAAGAAATTAATTTTTGGTTAGAAATTAATTTTTCTATTTCTATTACACAGACATGTTTATGATCAAAAATACGTATTTGATAACGATACAAAATTTTTGTTCTCGGAATAAATATTTGTTTGATAACAATTCTTCCTCCTAAGTGGCGGCGAGAGGTGGCTAGTGACCAGTGGCCGACTAGGGGGCCGTGGTGGGTGATTGACGACTAACGATCGGTAACAACCAAGAGCGGGTGAGCGGCAAGCAATGATAAGAGTGAGTGACAAGAAGAGTTTTTATTCCTCACTTTTATTCTAGAAATAGATTAGTAAAAAAAATTCACTTCTAATTTCTATTCCAAACCTATTTCTAGAGTAAAAATTTGTTCTAAAAATAGAAAAATGATATTGTGTTATCAAACCAATTTCTGTTCTAAAATTGTTCCCGGGAACAAAAAATTTAAAAAAGATAAAGAAACAAAATGGTTATCATGTGCACCCTAAATGTCCTAAATGACATCATTGTCCCGAAATCTTGTTCCATGTATTTTGTAAATATACATAAAATAATGGAATAAAAAGTGAGGGAAAATCCCAAATAGGGACTCAAAGTGTTTTTCTTTTCTCAAAAGAGGACCTGAAGTGGAGTGTGTCTCAAATATGACCCAAAGTGATCATTTAGTCTCAAAGAAGAACCTCACTTGTTGGCCAGTGAACAAATGCATCTCCGATGCATATTCCGATGGCTTGATCACGGGTATTTCTGTCCAAAAACATTCTTTTTTCATTTTTGGTTGTCCGATTTTTTTTTTTTTTTTTGGTTAGTGGTTGTGCTATTAATTATCTTCTTCGTCCCCTATTTGTCTTCTTCTTGCCTAGATCAAGAACATCGAACTTGCGAAGGGCCGGCGAGCGTCGGCCGCTAGTAAAGGCCGCCAAAGGCTCAACGCCCATCACCGGCAGTGGGCAAAGGCCGCGGAGCCCTCACTAGCCGTAGGCAAGAGTAGCCTTGGTTGCGGTTGGCCAGGGCTGTCGAGCCCTCGTTGGCTGCAGATGAGGGCGACCTTGTTGATGGATGCGAGGAGCGACCTCCCCGCCTCCGCCTTTCACTCCACTGACAACCTCATCTTTTGCTAGGACTACAATTGGGACACCCACGTCGCCTTCATCATCCCTTCCTCCAACCACCACTCCTAGATCAATGGCTTCTTTAGCTACCCCATTGCCCTCGAGCACCTCCATATAGAGCCTCAATTTGAATGGCCTTTGCCGATCGCGATTGAGGCCACCCTCGCCCGTGGCTAGTGAGGCTCAATGGCCCTCGCCTACTACCGACAATGGGCATCGAGCCCTCGCTGGCCCGAGGCAAGGCCAACCCTCGCTAGATTTGGCAAGTGTCGGCCTACAGGCCCTCGCTCGCTACCGTCAATGGGTGTCAAGCCCTTGCTTGGCCTTACCAACAGTAGGCGCTTGCCGGACTTTCCCCAAGTTCGATGTCCTTGATGTGGGCAAGAAGAAGATGAACATGGGACAAAGAAGATGATGAACAAGACAATCGAAAATGAAAAAAGAATTTTTTGGATGAAAATACCTTGAGCAGACCACCGGAATATGCATCAAAGATGCATATGTTCACTGGCCGGCGAGTGAGGTTATTCTTTGAGATTAAATGACCATTTTATATTTTTATTTGAGACAGACTTCGCTTATGCTTTTCTTTTGAGAAAAGTATGATACTTTTTGTCCCTAATTGAGATTTTCCCTAAAAGTGAGAATCTGAAAACCAAATTCATCTTCATTTTCCTCACAAGTCACGACAAACAGGCCATTTCCTTTTCTATTTTTTTCAGAAATCAAAAAATAATTTCATCTCGCTCGGTGTAGTGCCAAGTCTCCTTATTCCCTCCGCCGGAACAAAAAGCTCAATGGCATCATCGTCGTCCTCCCGAAAATCTTGAACTTTCAAGCAGATGCTTCTCCAAATTCGCGCCTCCATCGCCAAATCGTTCTCAACCTCGACGAACATCCTCCCTTGGAGAGCTCAGATCGAGCAGCATCAGCTGGCCTCGCAGATCTCCGCCCTCCTCCTGCAGAGGCGAAACTGGGCACCTCTTCTTGAAACCCTCGACCTCCCTTCCCGCCTGAACCCATCTCTCTTCCTCCGCGTCCTGCGCAGAATCGAGACGAACCCTCGAATATCTCTCGGTTTCTTCAACTGGGTCGGGACCAGATTGGGTTTTGGAGCGGACCTCAGGTCGTGCTGCCACATCATCCGTGTGCTGGTCGGGTCGGGCGATGTCCAGGCGGCGAGACCCATTTGGGATTCGCTTGCTACAGCTCACTCGGCGTCGAGAATTGCGGATTCGATGATGAGAGCGTCCAGAGGTAGCGATTCTTGTCGGTCTAGCACGTTGAGCTTTGTCGTCGAGGGGTATTCACATGACGGTCTGTGTATCGAAGGGTTGGAGGTGTTCGGGAAAATGAGGATGTGTGGATTGACGCCTTCGGTCGATGCGTGTAATGCATTACTCGATGCTTTGCTGCGAAAGGATGAAATCACATTGGCGTGGTGCTTTTATGGGGCGATGATTCGAGCACGTGTTTCGGAAGATCGAGTTACATGGTCTCTTATTGCTCAGATTTTGAGCAAAGGTGGGAAATTTGATAGGATTGTTGCTCTCTTAGATTTGGGAATTTATAGTTCAGTGATGTACAATGTTGTTATTGATCATTATAGCAAGAGTGGCGAGTTTGGTGCTGCATTTGGTCGGTTAGCTGAAATGCTTGATAGGAGAGTTGAAGCAGGATTCGGTACTTATAGCTCAATACTTGATGGGGCTTGCCGACATCAAGATGTCAATGTCACTGAGAAAACAATTGGAGAGATGATAGAGAAGGGATTTCTTTCGCCGAGTTCATTGCTGGGTTATGATTCAGTCATTCAGAAACTTAGTGACTTGGGAAAGGTGCATGCTGCAGAGATGTTTTTTGAGAAGGCTCTTGAAAACAAGGTTAAATTGCTGAATGCTACATATGGTTGTTTGCTACGGGCAATGTCCAAAGAAGGCAGAGTAAAGGAAGCTATTAGAATGTACAGAATGATCGACGAAAGGAGTATTGTTGTGAACGATAGCTGTTATGATGCGTTTCTGGATCTCCTTTGTGAGGAAGATCCATCAGAAGAAATAAGTCAGCTGGTAAACGAACTGATCACGAGAGGGCTTTCTTCTTGCCATTCGGGATTGTCGAATTTTTTAGCATCCCAATGTAGGAAGCGCAGATGGAAAGAAGTGGAGGATCTGTTGGATGTGATATTAGAGAAGGGCCTGTCGCTGGATACCTTCTGTTGTAGCTCCCTGGTCAGGCGTTACTGCTCAATTGGGCAGACGAGTAAAGCTGTAGCCTTACATAATAAGATAGATAAACTAGAGGCGAACTTGGACGAAAGTGCTTACAATATACTCCTTGAAGCCCTCCTCAGAGGGAGGGACATTGACGAAGCATTTGGTGTTTTCGATTACATGAGGAGAAGGGATTTGGTTAGTACTGCGAGTTTTTCGATCATGATTCGTGGGCTCTGTCGCATCAAGGAACTGAGAAAGGCCATGGCATACCACGATGAGATGTTGGAAATGGGGCTTAAACCCGACAAAGCGTCATACAAACGTTTAATATCAGGATTTAGATGATATGAAGCCATGGCTACTGTTGCTGAACTTTATAGTTGGAAGTCCTTGGCATGTATACCATGTTTCAGTTTCGCGATGATTATGAAACAAGGAAGCATTTTTTTCTGAATCAGGCTGGGTTAGGTTAAAATGCCATCTTCTTTGGTTCGGATCTGATTTATGGTTTTGCTATACAAGAGCAAAAGCATTTCAGAGAAGGATCAGATCAATGTGTATCCAGACTTCCCCTGATGTTTCTTGTTGCTCTGCTGTTGATGCTATGATAGATAATGATAGGATGACATTTGTTGGTGAAACTGGGCAAAAGTCTGTTTCATTGCACAATTCAATTAGAGTTAGAAAAGAGATTAGCTTGGATAGAGTTCTTGGGTGGTGTCTTTCTAGAGCTTCTCTCCACTATCATTTAATTGGACTGTGCTTCTATAGTCTCTTGAAGCGCTAATCCGCGGTCATATCCTGCCACAACACTCTCACATACATTTTGCAGTTATTCCTCAGAGAAATATGGTAAAATGAGAGCTGCAGAGAAAGGTTCCTCGAAAAATTGTAGAACCATCTTATTGACTATTTGAGATGAAGCCGAGTATAACGATGATTCTAAGTAACCACTGGACGACCGGAATTGTGCATAAAAGAATATATAGCCCTTAGGGTTTCCAAATAATTGCAAATTATTTTATGTCAAATTTTGTTTATATTCTATAATTAATAAGAGTATTATAATTTCATGAGCTTGGCTCTACTTATTATATGAGATAAATGCACTAAAAGTTTAAAAACTTGTCATAAAAGTGCAATTGAATCTTAAAACTTTCAAAAAGTATAATCGAATTTTAAAACTTATCATAAAAGTTACAATCGGGTGCTCAAATTTTTAAAAAAAGTGTAATTAAATCTTAAAACTTATCAATAAAGTGTAATTGAATCTTAAATTTTTCAAAAAATGTAACAAATGGAAAGAACTTAATTGGATCAATTTGATAAGTTTTAGAACTTAATTATACTTTTTGAAGGTTTTAGGATTCAATTGCGCTTCATGATGAGTTTTAGAATTTAATTGTATTTTTTGAAAATTTTAGGATTTGATTGCGTTTTGCGACAATTTTTAAAATTTCTAACATATTTATCCCTATTTATATTGACTTATTGTATTATTCCATTCGTAGCATAATATTAGATGGCTGATGAACTATTATGAATTATATGGTATGGTCATCTATGTTTTGATTGATAGATCGGTTACACAAATTTTATATATTTAACATATATTTAGCTTAATATCCACAAGACAAGCAGCTTGACGGGTGGGTGGAGGGAATTCGCAGTGTGCGTATCCCTTGGGCCATGCCCATCCCTCCCAAACACTCAATGTCAATAATACAAATAGTATATAAATATTGTTTAACATTAAATGTAATAATTGAATTTTTAATTTGATCAACGTGATTTCTAAATTTTAGTTTAATGTGCATTTTATTCAATTTAAATTAATGGGAGATTTATTAAATATCTCCGCATATTTAGGAATCGAAGTTATCGATATACCAAAGTTTATAGAATATATTGAATAAATTAAAAATTAAGAATTTTTTTTGGTCGAAAACGGATAAATATTATATAAAAATTTAAAAATTATATCGAAAAAAAAAAAAGTCAAGATTAGATTGCACAATGGAACAAAGTTTTTCCAGCTATTAATGGATAAAACATGGGCCGGGCAAAACGACCGGGACGACGCGCCGTAAGGTGAACGGCCTCGTAAATTCCACGGCAACGAGTCAAGTCAACAGTCTCCAAAACGACCTAGCAACACTCCGGTCATCTTCCCCCAAAATCTCCTCTCTCTCTCTCTCTCTCTCTCTCTCTCTCTCTAGATCGGCGACAATGGCGGCCGTCTCCGGCGAAACCCCGCTCCGCCTCGCCGCCGCCGCCGCCGCCCTCCTCCTCCTCCTCTCAGCCGCCTCCGCCGTCGCCGATCCCGACGCCGACCGGGCGGCCGAGCTCCTCTCCCTCCAGTCCCGATCCAAATCCGGCGTCATCCACCTCGACGACCACGCCGTCTCCCGCTTCCTCACCTCCACCAAGACCCCGCGCTCCTACTCCCTCCTCATCTTCTTCGACGCCACCCAGCTCCACGACAAGTCCGAGCTCCACCTCCCGGAGCTCCGCCGCGACTTCTCCCTCGTCGCCGCCTCCTTCGCCGCCAACAACGCGGAGAACCCTAGCGCCGCGTCCAGGCTCTTCTTCTGCGACCTCGAGTTCAAGGAGTCCCAGTCCAGCTTCGCGCAGTTCGGGGTCAACTCGCTCCCCCACATCCGCCTCGTCGGGCCCGAGGTGAAGAGCCTGAAGGACTCGGAGCAGATGGACCAGGGGGACTTCTCCCGGATGGCCGAGTCGATGGCCGACTTCGTCGAGTCCCGCACGGGGCTCCGCGTCGGCCCGATCGCCCGCCCGCCCATGCTGTCGAAGACGCAGATCACGATTATCGTCGTGCTGGTGCTGATCTGGCTGCCGTTTGCGGCGAAGAAGGTTCTGGCCGGGGAGACGCTGTTGCACGACAAGAAAGTCTGGCTGATCAGCGCCGTGTTCGTGTACTTCTTCAGTGTTGCTGGCACGATGCACAACATTATTAGGAAGATGCCCATGTTTTTGGTGGATAGGAACGATCCGTCGAAGCTGGTGTTCTTTTACCAGGGTTCCGGGATGCAGCTCGGGGCCGAAGGGTTCGCGGTCGGGTTCCTTTACACGATCGTCGGGTTGTTGCTGGCGTTGATGACGCATTTGTTGGTGAGAGTGAGGAATGTGAATGTCCAGAGGGTGATAATGTACTCGGCGCTTTTGGTGTGTTTCTGGGCTGTGAAGAAGGTGGTGTTCTTGGATAATTGGAAGACTGGGTATGGAATTCATGGGTTCTGGCCTAACAGTTGGAATTGATTTCACTGGTTCGAACTCTTTTCCTTTCTGGATTTTGATGATGGAATCTTACTTGTAGAATAATATTCAGGTTGTCTCTGAGTGTCAGCTTTTATAGACGGCTATGGAATGCTTAATTACAGAAGGATTTAGCTGTTGATTATGTGCTGATGCCTGTCATGTCTTTTATGACTAGCTTTGATACTGCTTATATCTGGACTGCATATTAATATCAAAATGAATTGGCCTTTCGTGAGCTTATACTCAGTGGATCTTATAGATAGGTAAATCTTATTCATTTGTTTTATTTTATGCGCTTAGTGACTGGGGAAACAATTGGGACTCTGGTTGTTGTTGTTGGACGAGAGAAAGTCCATCAGCTGATAACTAAGCGTGTAAGAACTTTTACAGAAATTATTGAGAATGACGGCGAATTTCCTAATTTTTTGTTTGGATAAGAGCAGTGGGAATGTGTGGATGTAATGGTTGATTTTTAGATCAACATGTCCTTATTTACCTTGAATCTTCTGGTATAGCTGATACCTGGGGTGTTTTGTGGACAATGAAATGCAAGATTAATTTGTGGGAATTGAACAATATGCATTTGCTGGTGATCCCGGATTTAGGACACTAACCATGAGAAATTCTGCTCAGAAAGACACATCACTTGCCTTCTAAGGTTTTTAGCTTTTTGGAATGTGAGGCTTTACCGGGCTGGTTGAACCTCTTGACTCCTGCACCGTCACAACCTTTCATCACTGCTTAGGCCATCATACTCTGTTTCTTTTTGTTTTTGTTCTTTATTTTTGTGTGTGGAAAGCAAATTGAAATCATCCCCTGACACTGATAGGAACTAATTCCTTCATAGAGTTCTTAATCTGGAGATCCTCTTTATGGTTCTTGTCTGTCTTTTTAAATCATATATTTTTAATATGCTCTACTATAATAAGATAACTTGATGAAACGACTCAAGGTTGTCCTTATCTCATGTCAAAATCCCTCAAACGGGTTTCCATCAACTGTTTATCTATTGTGGGCAAATCTTACTTTTCCAATGATAGCTTATCCCTAACTCCATCCTTTCCTCGATAACTAGACAGCTGCCCAAACATTTTCAGCTCCAGTGCCCTCATATCGTGTACACTTTGATATTTGACAATATTGTTCTTATCCACGTAACTTCACTGCCCTTGTTGCAGCCCTGCCATGTCTTCTCTTAAGCTTGAGATGATTGGCTTAATGCAGTCCTCCATTTCATCCTTCTTGCTTGAGTAGAAGAGTAACATGTCCATCAGTCGGGTCAAATGCATAATCTTGTGTTGTTTAAAGCTTTCAAATTGTCTAATTTACTTATAATTGCATTCATTTAAATTCTAAAATTTTTTTCGCAAATTCTGGAACACAAGTTGAGGGTCACAGTTCATTTTAAAGGAAGAACTTACAGTTTTAAGAAAGTTTGGTTTGACAAAGAATGTCATTGTTATCTATATGAGAACTTCCAATTCTAAGAAAGTTGGTTTGACAAAGAATGTCATTGTTATCCATGTGGCCTAGCTGCTCTCATTGTAATCTTGCTGTGTTTTCTTAAGATTGAGCCGAGGCTTGACACCAGATGCAGTCCTCCTTCCATCTGTCTTGCTTGCATGCCTTTTGCTGTTTTTTTTGCATTCAATTTCATTTTATTGTATTTATACTTAGTCCTTTGCAAATGCCATATTATATACTTTATTTTGGATTAACTTAGTTAAAAGTCCTTGGTGCTCCTCATACCCTCCATAGTTCTAATTGTCATCAATGTAGAAGTGTTGGGTAGGGTAGTTGTGTGGTGCCCATCTCTATTTACCTATGGAATCCCTATCGTTTGCTCCCGAATGAGTGGTTTCCTTCCAAGTGAGATGTAGGGTAGTTTTCAATGTTGAAGTGTTGGGTAGTGGGTAGTTGTGTGTTGCGCATTTCTTTTTACCCATGGACTGCCTATCATATGCTCCTGAATAAGTGGTTTGCCTATCATTTGCTCCTGAATGAGTGATTTCCTTCCAAGTGAGATGGATTTAGTGAATTCCGACTGTTGTCTGCTTCCCATTTGCACGGAAACACCGTTTGTTGATCTGAAGTACATGTTTACCATTTTGAGAGCTTTTAACTTTGATTAGGATAGTCTATGTATATGTGGATCACATAGCTTGATGTTCAACGCTTTGAGCCAGCCCCCTCTCAATGTTATGACCAAGCTATGCTAGTTTGCCATGGAGATGGACAAAGTGGCAAGAGGAATTCCACCTGAGACAGAAGCAAAGTGGCAGTAACCTCTTTCAGTTAAAAATTTTTGTGAAAAGATGTGTGCATAGTGCATACCAACAGGTATATGAGATCAGTTGATCAAATGGAACTAATAAGTCATTCTTGTCAACATTAAATGCATTTGACCTTAATTTCCTTTGGGAATCAACTGGCCATTTTGGTTTGTGAAAAAAGAAACACCTGCATGATCTGGTGAAAATGCGCTTAGGAAAGGAATGGGAATGAAGTCAGAATGACATGATGATGGCAGTAGAACCTCAAGTGGATCAGTAGGTCTGATGGAGGTTTGGCAGTCATGCATTAATGCTAAAATAAGGTTATAATAGGAGCCAGTTTGCTGTGATATTAGAGGTGACTTTACTAAGTTGGGGATGGAGGGAGAGAGGAGAAAGAGCCTGAAATTTAATATCTTTTTTGTTTTTGGTAAGCACTTCTTGAGATTAATATAAACAAGTCATAAATTGACTGCAGTTTCCTTGATTCTGTTTTGATGGATACAATTGCTCTTGACGATTCTTATTAGGACTAGCTTCTCTGAAACATACTTGTTGCCTGGTTTGACATTGCTGAACAGATTGAACTTACATGATATCAGAGATAGTAGGGTCTGATGTTAGCATACACACGCCTCCACCTTCTGTTTCTCCTCCCTGAAATTAGTAAGAGATGTTTAGTATGTGATCGGATAGGTTGAAGACAAGGCCTTGGAAGTTAAATCCTTGGATATGACATGCTATCATTAACTTCTAAGCTCTCACTTGCTTTCTTGTTTATTCATTCCTAAAGCAGAACTCACATATAGACAAATGTGGCTCAAATTGTGTAATATAATACACATTTCCAGTCGTCAAAGCTATAGTGGCAAATATATGCATAGTTGTCAAAAGTATGTCCAGGTTAGCGAATGCTTTAGAAAAGAGCTGCCTTCACTGAAGCTAATCTAACGGAGAGAAGATCAATATCGGTTGGACCATCTCCATTATATGCTGGATTTTTCCCTAGATCTCGGCTGGATCTGCCAAATTTGTTGTTGCTAGGGCTCACAATAAAAGCAACCAGATCTGAGCCTGCATTTGGTCTTGAAGCTCTACAGGGGGACGGTGAGGAAGTTTGCATCCGTGATGAAGGATGCTGTTTATCATAATACTTGTTTACGAAATTAGTTATGAGGGTAACTCAATGGAGTTATTCGGGTGTGGAATATGACTCGCTTGTAATTTGCCATAGAACTCAATATATAGTTTTATATTGCAGTCTCAGTCTGCTTTAAACATTACTTAAAAAAATTTAATCACGAAAAGTATGGGGGGTTAAAAATGATGGAAACATTGTTGTTGGTGCTTTAATAATGACGTGAAAAGGGATCTGATATCGTATGTACGATTGGGCTCATCGAAGCCAAGGTTTATTGTTTGTGATCATGGTAAAAAGGATATCATATGATTTGTACAGAATGTGGTTGTGCTGTCAAGAGAACGCATGTTCTCTCTTGGAGTTGGACCTGTCAAACGGATAAGTCAAGTTGAGTTGGATTTAGGTCGAGATATAAATGGTCCAACGCAACTTGATCCCAACTTGATCCATTAACCTGTTTATGATCCATTTATTAGCAATGTAAATTTATTGACTCATACCCAATCCAACTTATACCCAACCCGATCTATATTGTAAATACTTCCATGTTTAATAAAAAATAGAAAAAATTGTTTCTTATGATATTTTTAAAAAAGTATATTATTAAAACACTTCAATACAATTACAAATTTAATTAATAAATTATGTATTTTTTAAGAAAATGAAGCTTCATTTATTTCACAAAAAATGTAGCATTTCTGAAAATGGTAATATTTTTAATTGTTTGGTTGAAACTTGAAAATGAATTAAAAAATATTTTTCGCTTAGTATAAAAAATTTCATTTGATTTTCCATGCACACATTTTAAGTATTTTTTTAATAAAAATATATATTTTTTATTTTTATTTTTATTTTTTCTCCGCCTCCTAGTCATCAGCCACGTCGGCCATGGTTGGGAACAAGTGAGCTTAGCCTCGCCATATGTCGACAAGGCTCGTGCTCGCTCGATTCTGGCAAGCCGAGCCTTGCTAGCCTTAGGCAAGGCTCCACCTCACCAAATCCAGCAAGTTCGAGGTCACCTTGATGCTGATGAGCTCGAAGCTCGGCCTCAACTTATTGCAAGCTCGAGCTTGTTCGAGGCCGGCAAGCTCAAGGCTTACCAAATCGAGGAGGCCGGAGTCTTGCTAATGTTGAGGTTGGCATGCTCCCTCACAAGATTTGGCGAGCTCGAGGCTTGCTAGTGCGATTGGCAACACAACCCTCACCCATCGCTTTGTGGTCCTCACCTACTACCGTTGAGGGCCCCACGACTGATGACTGTAAGGGGAAAAAATAGAAAAAATAAAATAAAATAAAAAATAATTTGAAATTTGAAATTTTTTTAAAAAAATGCTGAAGGATGATGATATCTCATTCATGGATTAACTCAACTAATAACCTCTATAGATTAAATGGGTTGTAAATGGGTTTAAAGACAAACCCATTTACAACCCATGTATCATTGGATTTACAGACAACCCAAACCTATCAACAACCTATTTATTTAGATTTAATTAACCTATATAGTTCCCATCTCATTGTAAATGGGTTCAAAATGAGTTTTCAATCCATTTTGACCCATCTACTTTTTTTTTTTTTGGTCGGTTCGCATTTACTTGGAGTGCATGCTTCTTGAAATTTTCCGTGCCAAGTTCACAGGCCTTTCTGGCTTCTTCCGAACTCGACGATACAAATGTCCGTCCCGAGGTCGTAGATCCCATATCTTCTTTGCCCGGGTCTTCTCCCGAGGTGGTTTCTCAAGCAGATTCATACGCTTGACAGTAGTCCTGAGGTACTTCCCAGTGTGCATCGATGGAGGATCTTTTAAGTGAATTTTCCAAGAACAACATGAGAATCTACCGTAGAATGATTGTCGTCGCACCATAGCTACTTCATGCAAAGGAAAAGCGAGTAGAAGAGAAGAAACATGAGACCTCACTTTAGACATGCGGGCCTGTGATCATTTTACTATTTTCTTGGTTATAATAGGTCCACCGCATAACAAAGAAATTTTTCTAAAAAATTGCAAGTTAGAAAAAAGGGAAAAAGCCACAAAAAAATTCAAATTATGCCTGTTGTAACGCATTTATCTCGAATTTTTTATATATAAAAACTTGCAAACTATTTTTATTGTGACATATTTACCGTAAACTTTTTCTTGTGACATAAAAAATCTCAAATTTGTACTAATGTGGCACATATATCCTCCGTCGAGGTTTCGTTAAATGATTTTTTAACTAAAACAACTCGTTTTTAATTCACTAAGGTTACTTCGGTACGATGTCAACACTATTTGCTTTATAGCATCCATATAGGTAGATTTTTATTGATAAAATTCTAACAGAAGACAAACGTGTTCCTTAAGTACAAGTTCAAGATTTTTGATGTCAAAGACGAAAGTTTAGTGTAAATGTATGATAATGAGCCTAAGGTAGGGCTTTTAGTGACTTTTGCCCTCAGAAAAAAAACAAGATTTGCATAATTAGCAAGGCATGGATCTATTCAAGAAATGTCTCGCCATGTCAGTCAACTTCTCCCTAATATTTCTCCGGGTCCAAGGCCAGATCTAGTTCTTTCCCTGTGAATTTGCTAAAGAAAAACAATTTATAGCAAGTTCAAAGTTGGCGGATGGAACCCCAGAATCTTTCCGCGAGATGCTTATCCGGAATCGGGTAGTGCAGGTGCATTCATTGTTTTTTGTTTTGTCCTCATCAATCTCCGTCAACATATGCTTTCTTTTGGACAGATTCACATTATAGTATGGATTCTCCACGGGTTCCGTAACCTTTCTAGAGAATATAGTATAACCCAATTGGGCAGATGAGTGTTGGTGGTGGTGGTGGTGGTGGTGGTGATGATGGATATCACATGCTCTTTGGATTTATAAGAATTCTTGGGTTTGATTATTGTTAAACAAGGTCATGTTCACATTGGACTTGGACGAATTGGACAAACCCTATTGATTGATGCCTTGTCTACATCTGAGTTTTTTAGAGGACAAATCAAAGTTGAAACTTTTATAAAATGGACTAGGACGATGTTCCCACTCCTACAAATGTTTCAAACGCTCAATCATTCATCACCCGTTTGTCAATCCTGATGTGGAATGAGGACAACTTGCTTACCCTAAGATCGGAGAGATTGATCTAGCTCAATGCACAAAATCTGACTTAAGATGCTATCTGATTGCTATATTGATACATGGGCATCGTCGGAGGAAAAAAAAGGTGATTCGTTTTCTATTTTTGTGTATATAGTAGTATTATCAAAATTGACTTTCGATGCCTGGCCAAATAAAAGAAATTAGAAAGATAAGTCTTCATTACGCCGGGGAGTCAATCATCGTTATCACGATAATGCTTTCGCAAAGGTTTGCGATCATTGTGATAGACAATGGGTGGAGGAATCTAAAGCATCTACGGATATGCTTAGTGGAGTCGATTATTGAATTCGGCAATCCTGCTTTAAGGAGCTAAAATTCTCATTTTTTCATAGGAAAGAAAGTACACTATCAACCAAACTAATCAAGGCCGGTTCCCAAATCTTTTAACTGGTAACCAAACCAGTCTCTCTATGAACTAGCCTAGCATCGATCTAGTAAGGGTGGTTCGGTTCGGTTCAATTCACGAATGGAACTGAGCTGGGTGCTCATCCCTAAATTAAACAATATTTTTGCCATTTATTTGGATTTTATCAGCCTCAGTATGAAGGGAAAAAAAAAAAGAATTTAACCATCCTACGACTCCACAATTTCAGTAAACAAAAAAATGGAATTTGGATCCCCTGAATGATTTGATATCTTCACTATGATTCTACGTAATATTTTCTTGACCTGGAGAGCTCAAACCGGGCAGGTGCTTTGCTCATTTTATGTTATCCATTTCCTGTCCCCTAATAAAGAATAACGTGCGACTCTTTAAGTATTTGAATGGCCAAACGTGGTAAAGTTGGGCAATTTGTAATTCTTTAAGCGCCGGCATCAATAAATAATGTAAAGCTCAATTACCTCGATTAAAAAAATATATATATACCCATTGGAAAGAAAATCAGGAATTATATATCATATTAGTATCATCTCCTCTATATAAAGACTATACATGGATGTGCTGCACAAGTAGAGAGTAAAGATAAGCTCAATTCAAGAAGCCTAAAGTCACTTCTCAGAATGGCTACCACCACTCAGCCATTACTAAACACACAAACCTCTCACAACAGAAGTCTCTGTCTGATTCTCTCCTTGATTGCAATCATCTTCTCATTTGCCATGATCACAGACCACTTGATCAAGGCCAGTGATTTCGCTAATGCCCCTCTTGCGAGTGTCTGCAGCAAGGCCCAAGATCAGGCTCAATGCCGAGCCCTCGTTTCGGAAATTGTCCCCTACGGCGTGGCCTCATTCATGAGCGATGACAAGTTACTCCGAGTGTTTGTGAAAAAGACGGCTATCCGCACAGGAAATGCTGTAGAGGCCGTGAAGGACGTTCTCCGCCGGGTGAACGATCCTAGAGAAGAAGCGGCTTTGACTGATTGCGCGGAGTTGATGGAAAGGTCTGTGGATAGATTGGAAGACTCCACAAGGAGTCTTCAAGAACAGAAGGTAATTATTTGAGTAATTGACCATCAGAAGCTCTTACACTTGCTTTTAGATAGTATGAGATTCATAAAATTCATAACTTACAGACTTAGAGATATCTAAATGAATACTTTCCTAGATTTTAATCAACTCAATCCGAAAATTTTTCTCTCCTCAGTCATCTGCAGATGTCCATACATGGCTGAGCAGTTCACTCACAAATTACGTCACCTGCTTGGACGGGTTTGAAGGCTCGTCATCGGCTAAATCTTCGATCGAGCCTATTGTCAGTGACTTGATATCGAGGGCAAGAACTTCTCTAGCCATGTTTGTTTCTACTTCATCTCCTGAAGGACGAAGACCAGATGTCCTGGAGTCCTTGATCGGTGATTTCCCATCATGGGTCACACGAAAAGATCGTCGTCTCCTGCAATCTCTGGTGAACGCTGTTAATGCCGACGTGGTGGTGGCGAAAGATGGAAGTGGGAAGTTCAAGACAGTGAAAGAGGCGATCGCAGCTGCTCCTAGCAAAGCCCAGACCCGGTACGTTATTTATGTGAAGAAAGGCACATACAAGGAGAATGTGGCGGTGGCCAAGACAAAGACAAACATCATGCTTGTTGGCGACGGCATGGATTCAACTGTGATCACGGGCAGCCTCAACGTCATTGACGGTGCGACGACATTCAATTCCGCGACTGTTGGTAACGACCAATCTCATCTCATATCTTTGATGGCTATCGACTATGGAACCTTTGAAATAAGGAGTAATGAGCACGATGAGTTTTTTCTCTACATAATCTGTAAAATGTCCGGCTGCAGCTGCGAATGGCGATGGGTTCATAGCCCAGGACATATGGTTCCAGAACACTGCCGGGCCGCAGAAACACCAGGCCGTCGCACTCCGTGTCAGCGCAGACAAGTCGGTCATCAACCGGTGCCGCATCGATGCCTACCAAGACACCCTCTACACTCACACCAACCGCCAGTTCTACCGAGACTCATACATCACGGGCACGGTGGACTTCATTTTCGGCGATGCCGGCGTTGTGTTCCAGAGCTGCAATCTTGTGGCACGGAAGCCCATGAGCGGCCAGTCCAACATGGTGACGGCCCAGGGCCGGACTGACCCAAATCAGAACACCGGGATCTCGATCCAGAGCTGCAACGTGACCGCAAGCTCTGATCTCACGCCCGTCAAGGGCTCGATCAAGTCGTATCTGGGCCGGCCTTGGAAGGAGTACTCCAGGACTGTGGTGATGCAATCAAACATCGGTGATCACATTGATCCCACAGGATGGTCAGTGTGGAGTGGAGATTTCGCCCTCAAGACTCTGTACTACGGGGAGTACATGAACAAGGGACCGGGTGCAGGAACAAGCAAGCGGGTGAACTGGCCGGGTTATCATGTCATCACCAGCGCGACGGAGGCGAAGAAGTTCACAGTGGCCGAGCTGATTCAGGGAGGGACTTGGTTGAAGTCCTCAGGAGTGTCTTACACTGAAGGGTTATGAAAAGTGAGTTTTGGTCCTTTCCTTTGGGCGGAGTTTCTGTAAGTCGTGTTGTGAATTCAATAAGTTGGAATGTTTGGAGATCTCATTGTACTGTATGGTTCATCAAACATGTTTTAACTTCACGAAAACTGCATCGTATCCAAGTTAGTTCCATCTGTCTGTCATTGTCCATGTAAGCCGCTACATGGAATTTTAACAGTGGTCTTAAACAAAATCATGACCGATAGCGTGTTTGTCGCACTGATACAAGTTTGATAACGCAAAAAAAGTTTAGGGGATTAACATTTTATGAACTGAATGGCCAAACGTGGCAATGCTTTAAATAATTTGTAATTCTTCAACCGGGAAAAAAAAAAAAAGAACTCCTTGAAGAAAATCAGGAATTGTCAATAATACTGAACTGTACATTGATAGAGTAGAGTAAAAGGAACACAACTCAATAAGCCCAAACTCACGCAGAATGGCACATCACCACTCAGCCATTGCTAAACACACAAGCCTCTCATTAAAGAAGTCTCCGTCTGATTCTCTCCAAGTCTCTATAGTATGCATTCATCTTCTCATCCGCCGTAATCACAGACCACTTTATCAAAGACCAGCAATTTTACTAATGCCCCTCGTGTGCATATCTGTGGCAGGGCCCAAGATCAGGCTCGAGCCATGGTTTCAGAAAGCATTCCCTATGGCGCGGCCTCGTTCATGAGTGACAACAAGTTGGTCCAAGTGTTTGTGAAAAAGATGGTGATCTGCACGGAAAATGCTATAGATGCCGCCAAGGATGTGAGCCACAGGGTGAACGATCCTAGAGAAGAAGCGGCTTTGGCAGATTGTGTGGAGTTGATGGAAACGTCTGTGGATATATAAATGTATAATTTGCCAGATTCGAATCAATTCAATCCAAGGCTTTTTTCCTCCTCAGCATCTGCAGATATCCATACATGGCTGAGCAGTTCATTCACAAAGTACATCACATGCTTGGATGGTTTCGAAGGCTCGTCGTCTGCTGAATCTTCAATTGATCCTATTCTCAGCGACTTGATATCCAGGGCAAGAAATTTGCTAGCCATTTTTGTTGCTGATTCATCTCCTGAAGGACGCAAATTGGATGTCCTGGAGTCCTTGATTGGCTATTTTCCATCAGGGGTCATGGGAATCGAGTGACACTTTGGTTCTTGAAAAAAGAAACGCCTGCATGAGCTGGTGAAGATTTGCTTAGGACGGAAATGCGAATGAAGTTGGAATGACATGACAATGGTAGTAGAACCTCAAGTGGATCAATAGGTCTGATGGAGGTTTGGCAGTCATGCAGGAATGCTAACATACAAGTCATAAGTTGACTGCAGTTACCTTCCGGAATCCGTTTTGATGGATACAATTTCTCTTGACGTTTTTTGTAGGACTAGCCTCTCTGGAACATGCTTGTTTCCTGCTTCTGCAGTAGAGATACTAGGGTCTGATGTACCATGTATATGCCTCTACTTTCTCTGTTTCTCCTTCCTGAAATTAGTAGATATTCAGTATGCCATCGGAGAGGTTGGACAGAAACTTTGGGAGTTAAATCCTGGTTCATGCCATGCTATCATCAGCTCTAAGGTCTCATTTGCTTTTATGTCAGTTCATTCCCAGAAGCTGAACTCACAGACAAACAAGTGTGGCTCAAATTATGAAATATAATACACATTTCGATTGGTCTAGTTATGATGGCAAGTAAATGCATAGTTGCCGAAAGTAGGTACAGATTAGCGAATGCCTTTGAAAAGATCTACCTTTGCTGAAGCTAAACTGTCTGATGTAAGATAAACATTGGTTGGATTGACAATCTCCGCTGTATGCTAGATTTTCCCCCTGAATCTCGGCTAGATCTGCAATACATGTTGTTGCAAGGGCTCACAACAAAAGCATCAGATCTGAGCATGCCTGCATTTGTTCTTGAAGAACTCTGCAATAGGAAGCTAAGGAAGTTTGTATCCAATGATGAAAGATGCTAGTTATATGAAGAACTGTTTAAGAAGTAACACAAGCTTTTTTTTTTTCTCAAAATAAAATTTTGGATTAATATCTTGAAAAATCTAAAATTGGTACATCTCTAAGAAATTTATCATAAACTAATTTTTTGACAATGAAAAATCTCAAACTGGTACACCTATGACAAATTTATTCCAAATGACCACAAAAAACCCCAAATCGGTACACTTCTAACAAATTTACTCTAAACTAATTTGTTTGACAAAAAGCAAAAAATTTATAACAAATATACCATATTTATAACAAATATACCATCCGTTAAATTTGATTAATACTGCAAAAAACTACAAAAATTGTATAATCATTACAAATAGAGAGTAAAATCCTAAATTGGTATATCAATGAATTGTCGCGTGTCATCCAACTTATTAATTTGATAATAAAATTTAACAAAAAGTAACAGAGGATAAATTTATCACAAGTGTATCGTTTGTGATAGTGATAAATTTGTACATTTAAGGTTTTTGATTGTAAAAAATTAGTTTAGGTAAAATTGTCACATGTGTATCGGTTTGAGATTTTTCAGTGTATCGATCCTAAAATTTTATTCATTTGTCATGGTTAAATATGAGAGGAACATGAAAAGCTTTCCAAAAAGTTGAAAAACAAAACAAGATCAAGAAAACAAAATAGTACAACTTGCCATTATAACTACACTATCATTCGAAAAGATTAGATCTGTCATAAGATCAAAAAATAATTGATGGTTAATCACTAGAATCGTTAGTGATAGACATATGACGAGATTTTCCCATTTAGACTACAATACGCGCATAGGTTCGCCGTATTCAATATCATCGCCATACAAAGACAATATATTGAATCACTACAGATCAAATATCTTTATAAAACTCCCATATCCAAATTTAGATCAAGAGAAAAAAACTCTCAGATTTAGATTTACACATAAATGAGGAGAGAACCTTGTTCGTCAAATCCTTGGAGAAGTCATAAAACCATGTTATGAGCATCTTATTAGCCAAACTGATGACGATGTTCTCACAAATCTTTTAGCTACAAATAGATTTATTCAACCAGACGAGTGAAGAAAAGCAACAATAATGAGCAAAAGACGCTAAACGAGGTGGAAAAAGACTCCCATATTAGATTGAAAGAGAAAAAAAGTAGAAAATCAAGGCCTAGAAAGGAAAAACAAAGCAAAGCAGGCTCTCGGCTTCATAAATTAAAGTTGAGAGCATGTAGATGAAGTTCTTTTGAGGGGGCAAATTACCAAAGAAATTTTAAATTCATTGTAATTGTGCCAATTCAATCATAGATTTTTTTTTCCCCTTTTTGGCCAATTGAGTTTTAAACTTTTTGTATTTGTGCCGATTCAATCTATTTTGCTAATTTTGATTGGTCAACACTGACATAGACAATGGCCGTCCTATGTGGTGCGATTAACGCTAACATGAAAGATTTTAAATAATATTTTATTTTTTAAGTTCGTTTTTTTCTTTTTTTTCTTTTTTTTTCTTTTTTTCCCTTCCCTTCCTTCTTTTTGTCGATCGCTAGCTAGGACCGGTCAGATGTGAGGTTCGATGAGTGCAAGTTCAACTTCGTTAGCCACTAGCGAGCCTTGTCCTTGCCAGCAATGGTGAGGGCAAGCCTCACTAACCTCACCCAAACATGGCAAGGTTGTGCCTTGCTCAGCCCTTGGCAAGGGTAGAGCCCTTGTTGGATCTAGCAAGGGTTGAGCCTCATCGGGCATGGGTGAGGCGTGACCTCGTCGGTTAACAGGGCTCTAACTCTTTGCTAATGGCTAGGTGAGGCACGACCTCTAGCAAGGTTGAGCCTTGCCCAAGCAATGGCGAGGCTCACCCTATTCGTTGTTGGTGAGGGAGGCGGTGAGGTCAATCTCATTGGCTTTCAGCTCATCATGGAGATTCGATGAAGAAGGGGAAGGAAAAAAAAAAACAAGAAAGAAAAGAAAAGAATAAATAATTCAAAAAATATTAAAATATTATTAAAAAATTATCACATCGTGTCAATCGGTCAATTTTGGTTGAATTGACTGAATTAACACAAATAAAAATGTTAAAACTTAATTGATAAAAAAAAGTTTAGGAGTGATTTAATATAATTATAATAGATTTATAACTTTTTTGATCATTTTCCTATTGGAATGTCAATATCCTTAACATTACCCAAAATTTTGTCATGAAAACGTGATATTTTATATACGATATGACTCATTGCTTCTAAGTGAGAATGAAAATAATGAAGAAAAATTAAGCAAGGATCCGAGAAAAAGATGTGCTCTTTCTGTGCGTATTTCAGCGTAACCCTCTTCCAGGTTTATTGTCTGATCCTATCGTGAAAGAACATTTATGATTTGAACAGCATGTGGGTATGCTGTTAAGAAAAACACATGCTCTCTGTGGGAGTGTATGCTTCCTGAAATTTATCTGTTCCAAGTTCATAGGCCTTTCTAGCTTCTTCCAAACTCAATGATACCCAAGTCCATACACCTGACAAGCAATGGAGTTGTTTTAGTTGAAGAGATTAGGAGTGATTGGTTCGTGGTTTCACCTTGGAATTGAGAACTAGATCGGAAGGATCAATTCCCAAAATTTGAAACTAGGGACCGGGCCGGTTGGTCGTAGAATCGAGAACTGGACACTTACTTTTTCCCACTACTTTTTTCATTACTTTTTTTCCCATTTATTTGGAACCAGATCGAGATAGTGTTTATTTTACATAACGAATAATAAAATAAAAAAATATATATTTAATTGGTTCCATCCGATTTTCCTTGGAGTTGGGAACTGGACCGTCTAGACATCGGTTTCCATTTTTAGGAACCGAGATCCGGACCGACAATCATGGAAACCAAATTGGATTCGGATCAAGCAGTTTTTGTTCAGACAGTCCGTTTTACACATTTTTAGATGAGATAGCTCTTTCTCAAAAGATTTAAAGAGGAAAACAAACTTCAGCCACTATTTGCACGATCGCCAATGAAATTGGATCTATGGATGTCCAACCATGTCAGTCGACTTTTCCCCCGAAATTTCTCCGAAATCCCCGGCAGATCTTAGTTCTCTCCCTGTGAATTTTGCTATTTGTGGTGGTGGTGGATTGAACCGCAGAATCGTTCTGCATGATGGTTTATCCGAAGCGGGGAAGTGCCTGTGCATTCATTATGTCTTTTGTTTTGTCCTAATCAATCCCCACCGACATGTGCTTCTCTTTGGACAGATTTACATTATAATATGGACTTCTCCGTTTGTTCTGTAACCTTTCTGGAGAATTTAGCATAATCCCATTGGGCAGATGAGGCTTGGTAGACGTAGATGTAGTGGTGGTGGTGATGGTGATGGACATCGCATGCTTTTTGAATTTAAGAAGTGTTAGGTTTGATTATTATTAAACAAGGTCATGTCCACATTGGACGTGGACAAATTGGACAAACCCTATCGGTTGACGTCTTGTCTACATCTGGGTTTTCGAGAGGGCAAATCAAGTTGAAACTTTAATAAAGTGGACTAGGACGATGTTCCCAATGCTGCAAATGTTTTAAAGGCTCAATCATTCGTCACCTTTCAAATTCGCCAATCCCGGCGAGAAATGAGGATAGCTTGCTTATACTAAGATAGGAGAGATCGATCTAAGTCGATGCACAAAACCTGACTTAAGATGCTATATGATCGTTATATTGATCGATTCATGTCACGTAATGCCATGTATATTTACTACGATGTTAGGGCTTCGTCTAAGGAAAAAAAGAAGGTTAGTTGTCTTCTATTTTTGTGTAGAGTAGAATTATCAAAATTAACTTTCAATGCCTGGCCAAACAAAAGAAATTAGAAAAATTAGTCTTCATCTCCCTGGGGAGTCAATCATCATTATTACGATAATGCTCTCGCGAAGGTTTGCGGTCATTATGATGGACAATGGGTGGAGGAATCCAAAGCATCTGCGGATAAGCTTAGTGGAATCAATCATTTAATGCCGCAATCCTGCTTTAAGGAAGGAGCAAAACTTTTCATTTTTCCACAGGAAAGAAAGTGCCCAAATGATGTATCCTTAAAAAAAAAAAGCAAGGGTTAATGAATCAAATAAGAACTCACTGAGGGACTAAACTTCAATTGTGCTTTAAATTAGGAATCAACGGTTTTGGGATAAGTAGTTTGAGGATTAAAATATCTAAAACTTACTTGTTAGAGTCGATTTCCAATTTTTGGTCCAAAAATCAAACCAGTCGACCTCAGAATCGACTTAAATTTTTTTGGGCTTCATTTTTTTTTATTCAAATGTATTTATTTTGTACTTATAATGTAAAAATTTTCCATAAAATAAACATAAGATCAAATAATATACTTCAACTTAAGAAGGTAGAAAAGTTTATTATGTGTAAGAGATCTAGGGTTTGTTTTAAACTGATTCAAGATGGGTTTTACCCAAAAAGCAAGGGCTGTCATAGATCATGAATCAACATAGGTGCAATAATGCTTGATATAGAAACCCCCATCACCTGTTCAAAGCTGATTCTACTTGAGAGCCGACGGTTCTCAATATAGAATCGTGAACCAAACCAGTCAAGGATGGTTCCCAAGTTTTTTACTTCGGTAATTAAACTAATTCTTGTGTGAATCGGTTTGGTAAGGCTGGTTTGGTTCAAATCCCAAATAGAATTGGGTCAGGTACTCATTGCTCACCCCTAATTTAAACAATAATTTTGCCATTTATTTGAAGTTTATCAGCATTAGTATGAAAGGAAAAAAAAAAGGATTTAACCATCATACAACTCTACAATTTCAGTAAAAAAAAAAAAATGGAATTTGGATCCCTTGAGCGATTTGATATCTTCACTATGATTCTACATAATTTTTTTTTTTGAGCTAGAGAGTTCAAATCGGGCAGGAGCTTTGCTCATTTTGATTTTATGTCATCCACTTCCTGAATAATGTGCGACTCTTTAAGCATTGAATGGCCAAACGTGGTGAAGTTGAGCAATTTGTAATTCTTTAAGCGCCGGCACCAATTAATAATGTAAAGCTCATTCAATTCAATTATCTCAATTTCCACTTTTAACTTTTTCTACAGATTGGAAAGAAAATAAAATATGTAATATATCATATGAGTATCATCTTCTCTATATAAAGACTGCACATGAATGCGCTTCACAAGTAGAGAGTAAAGATAAGCTCAATCAGGAAGCCTAAAAGTCACTTCTCAGAATGGCCACCACCACTCAGCCATTACTAAACACACAAACCTCTCACAACAGAAGTCTCTGCCTGATTCTCTCCTTGATTGCAATCATCCTCTCATTTGCTGTGATCACAGACCGCTTGATCAAGACCGGCGATTTCGCTGATGCCCCTCTTGCGCGTATCTGCAGCAAGGCCCAAGATCAGGCTCGATGCTGGGTCCTGGTTTCGGAAATCGTCCCCTACGACGCGGCCTCGTTCATGAGCAACGACAAGTTGCTCCGAGTGTTCGTGAAAGAGATGGCTATCCGCACAGGAAATGCTGTAGAGGCCGTGAAGGACGTTCGCCGCCTGGTGAACGATCTTAGAGAAGAAGCGGCTTTGGCTGATTGCGTGGAGTTGATGGAAATGTCTGTGGATAGATTGGAAGACTCCACAAGGAGTCTTCGAGAACAGAAGGTAATTATTTGAGTAATTGACCATCAGAAGCTCTGACGCTTGCTTTTAGATAGTATGAGTCATAAAATTCATAACCCACAAACTTAGAGATATCTAAATGAATACTTTCCTAGAATTGAATCAACTCAATCCAAAACTTTTTCTCTGCCCAGTCATCTGCAGATGTCCATACATGGCTGAGCAGTTCACTCACAAATTACATCACCTGCTTGGACGGGTTTGAAGGCTCATCATCGGCTAAATCTTCGATTGAGCCTATTCTCAGTGACTTGATCTCGAGGGCAAGAACTTCGCTAGCCATGTTTGTTTCTACTTCATCTCTGAAGGACGAAAACCAGATGTCCTGGAGTCCTTGATCGGCGATTTCCCATCATGGGTCACGGGAAAAGATCGTCGTCTCCTGCAATCTCCGGCGAACGCTGTTAATGCCGACGTGGTGGTGGCGAAAGACGGAAGTGGGAAGTACAAGACAGTGAAAGAGGCGATCGCAGCTGCTCCTAGCAAAGCCCAGACCCGGTACGTTATTCATGTGAAGAAAGGCACATACAAGGAGAATGTGGAGGTGGCCAAGACGAAGAAAAACATCATGCTTGTTGGCGATGGCATGAATTTGACTGTCATCACTGGCAGCCTCAACGTCGTTGACGGAGCAACGACATTCAAATCCGCGACTGTTGGTAACGACCAATCTCATCTCATATCTTTGATGGCTATTGACTATGGAACCTTTGAAATAGGGAGTGATGAGCATGATAATAGAGTAGTAGTTTTTCCTCTACATAATCTGTAAAATGTCCGGCTGCAGCTGTGAATGGCGATGGGTTCATTGCCCAGGACATATGGTTCCAGAACACTGCTGGGCCGCAGAAACACCAGGCAGTCGCGCTCCGTGTCAGTGCAGACAAGTCGGTCATCAACCGGTGCCGCATCGATGCCTACCAAGACACCCTCTACACTCACATCAACCGCCAGTTCTACCGAGACTCATACATCACGGGCACGGTGGACTTCATTTTCGGCAATGCAGGCGTCGTGTTCCAGAACTGCAAGCTCGAGGCACGGAAGCCCATGAGAGGCCAGTCCAACATGGTGACAGCCCAGGGCCGGACTGACCCATATCAGAACACCGGGATCTCCATCCAGCGATGCAACGTGATCGCCAGCTCTGATCTCGCACCTGTGAAGGGCTCGATCAAGTCGTATCTGGGCCGGCCTTGGAAGTTGTACTCTAGGACTGTGGTGATGCAATCAAACATTGGTGATCACATTGATCCACAGGGTGGTCAGTGTGGAGCGGCGATCATGCCCTCAAGACTCTGTACTACGGGGAGTACATGAACAAGGGACCGGGCGCGGGAACGAGCAAGCGGGTGAAGTGGCCGGGTTATCATGTCATCACCAGCCCGGCAGAGGCAAAGAAGTTCACCGTGGCCGAGCTGATTCAGGGAGGGACTTGGTTGAAGTCCACTGGAGTGTCTTACACTGAAGGGCTGTGAAAAAATGAGTTTTGGTCCTTTCTTTTTGGGGGAGTTTCTGTAAGTTGTGTTGTGAATTCAATAATTTGGAATGTTTGGAGATTTGATTGTACTGTATGGTTCATCTAGCATCGTTTTAGCTGCATGAAAACTACATCATATTCAAGTCAACACTGTTTGTCTATCATTATCCACAAAGCCACCACATGAAATTTGAATATTGATCTTAAACAAAACCATGACCGATAGTGTATTTGTCGCATTGACATAAGTTTCATAACACAAAAAAGGTTTAGGGTATTAACATCATAATATGTATTATTTATTGTTCTTTGTGATACAAAAAAAAAAGTTGTATATTAAGCATCATTGCACAGTTTAAAATTCCATATTGTATTTTAAGGTACAAATTTAATCATCCTACGACTCTACAATTTGCTGTAAGCAAAAATAATGAATCTTGTATGCCGTGAATGATTTTATTTCTCATTGTAATTATGCACCATATTTTCTTGACCTAGAGAATCCAAACCGGGCTGGAGCTTTGCTCATTTTATCTTATTCTCTTCCAGTCACATTATCACAAAAAAAAGCGCCACTTTTTAAGAATTAAACGGCCAAACGTGGCAAAATTTTTATTTTTTAACCGGGAATACTCATTGAAAAAAAAAATCAGGAATTGTCAATGATATTGATATTGTCTTCTTTATATATAAGGACTGTACATTGATATGGCAGAGGAAAAAGAGCTCAACTCAATAAGCCTAAACTTTCTCCTCAGAAGGCTATCACCGCTCAACCATTGCTAAACCAACAAGCCTCTCATAGCAAAAGTCTCTGTCTGATTCTTTCCATAGCAGCATTCATCTTGTCATCTGCCATAATCACAGACCCCTTTATCAAAGACCAGCAATTTTGCTAATTCCCCTCTTGTGAATATCTGTGGCAAGGCCCAAGATCAGGCTTGATGCCGAGCCATGGTTCCGGAAATTGTCCCCCATGGCGCAGCCTCATACAGGAGTGACAAGAAGTTGCTCCAAGCGTATGCGAAAAAGATGCCAATCTGCACGAAACTACGCTATAGATGCTGCCAAGGATGTGAGCCGCTGGGTTGAATCAGCTTTGGCTGATTGCGTGGAGTTGATGGAAATCTCTGTGGATGGATTGGAAAACTCCTTAAGAAGTCTTCAAGAACAGAATGTAGAAGTTTCTAGTTTGTTTATTTTTTCTCTTTAGTTATTTGGGTTTATTCACCATCAGAAGCTATGGTCACCTAATTTAGTTAGCATGACAGTCGTAAGACTCATAACACCAACGAACTCAGTGATATATAAATGTATACTTTATTAGATCTGAATCAACTCAATCCAAAGCTTTTTTTCTCCTCGGTCATCTGCAGATCTCCATACATGACTAAGCAGTTCACTAACAAATTACATCACCTGCTTGGACAGTTTGGGAGGATCGTCGTCTGCTGAATCTTCGGTCGAGCCTATTCTCAGCGACCGGATATCCAGGGCAAGAACTCTGCTAGCCCTGTTTGTTTCTACTTCATTTCCTGAAGGATGAAAATCGGATGCGTTGCAGTCCTTGATTGACGATTTCCCATCATTGCTCATGGAAAAGATCGTCGTCCCCTGCGATCTCCAGCAAACGCCCTTAAGGCTGATGTGGTGGTGGCAGCGAAGGATGTACAAGACAAGTGCAAGAGACAATGGCGGGTGCCCCTGACTCAACGCCCAAGACATCTGCTGGGCTGCAGAAACACCAAGCAGTTGTGCTCCGCATCGGCGTGGACAAGACTAGTCATCAACTGGTGCCGCATCAAACCCTACCATGACAGCCTCTACACTCATTCCAATCGCCAGTTCTACCGAGACTGCTGCATCAAGCACACGGTGGACTTCATCTTGAGCAACTCAGCGGTGATGTTGCAGAATTGCAAGCTCATGGCCCGGAAGCCCATGTGCAGTCAGTCCATTGATCCTGCAGGATGGTGATGTGGACATTGGTGATCCATTGATCCTGCAGGATGGACCCTGTGGACTATGGGGAGCATGAGAACAAAGGACCGGGCACGGGAACGAGCAACCGGGTGAAGTGGCCGGGTTATCATGTCATCAACAGCGCGGAGGAGGCAAAGAAGGTCACCGTGGCTGAGCTGATCCAGGGAGGGTCCTGGTTTTAGTCCACTGGGGTGGCTTACACTGAAGGGTTGTGAAAAATGAGTTTTGGTCCTTTCTCTTGGGGAAGTTTTTGTAAGTCTGTAGTGAATCCAATGTCTGAACGTTTAGAGATTTCAATTTATCATATGGTTCATGAAGTTTAATGTGGATTTGAGCTTATGTTCCAAGCAAATTCAGGTTCACATTCATGAAAATTGATGAAAACACTGTAACAAACACGTAATAAATGTCTCGTCATGATATCTTATTTCATTAGATCGTGCTTAAGGACACTCATTGAACATCGCATTATCGACCAAAAAAAAAAAAAACATCGCATTAATTGTTCAAAAAAGCCATTCTCTCTTTGCTGAGTTGGCGTATGTTACAATACTTCAATGAAGAGAAAATTATATAAACTGAGTGAATTTGAATGTGAATTTATGGGTATATAGAATAATTTGCCTTGTCAAAATTAGTAATGCTCACATTAAATATTCCATGTAATTTTCCCGATAGCATTTGGTTTTTCTTTGCTCGGTGTAAATTTATTTGTGATAACACTCAGTAAATTTTCCATTACTTTATTATTGACATCATGAGCAAGCTTAAGTCCCTGAATCCATGACAATATTTAGTTGCACCTAATTTAATTTAGAACAATTCAAGCTATCAAGTTATAAGACCATTGAATATGGTAATTGCTATAAATCATATTTATAATGGGAAATCTATTTTTCCAGATATCGTGACATTTAGATACTTGTTTTAACTTATTAATTCAGTTTATAACATACGACTTTCTCAATCCATACTAAAATTGATTTACAAAATGACCACATTGTATAGCATGCCATCAAGAGCAAATGGGCACGAGAGTCTTTACCATACCATAAATTAAAACATCATGACAGCAGTCCAAATTGAAGTTTGATACAACGTTTGTTTCAGTCTCTGTCCAACCACCTCTGATTTGGAGGTTATTCATGGTTGTCTTGTCTTGTTTCTCTCCTCTCCATCTCCTTCCTCTCCTCTCTTTTTTCCATTTTCTTCCTCCCCTGCTTTTCCAACTCTCATCTCTTTTTCTTTCCTTCCTTTGAAATTAGGAAAGAACCCAGAACCAAGAATCACACCCTTCATCCGTCACCATCGTCACCTTCCTCTCCGCGACGCCAATGCGCAGAGATTCCTGCATTTGCACGCCGAGCCGCTTGATTTGAGAAGAGGGTACGCAAGACTTCGCCATTAGCGAAGAACCCTGTGACCGAATGGAGGATGGAGCCTTCACAGGCAGAGTAAAGGAAGGAGAGGGAGAAACGTGAAGATGTTCCATTTGAACCGATTCAATTTCGTTCTTTCTTAAAGGTAAAGAACGCGTGATTCGTTTGTGCATTTCCATTCGTTTTTATTGTGCAATTTGAAGCGAACAAAGGAGGAAAAAATCATCCCCTTATCGACCAGACTCGTGGAGGGTTCTTAGGGGCTGCTTGTTTTGGAGGGTTGGATTTGCATCTTTCATGACAATGACGATCAAAGGAATATACAAGAGCTTCAAGTACATCTCCCAAATCTTTGGTGAGTAATGCTCCTTTCTTATTTCTTTTGTGAAGCAAACCGTGGTTGTGTTTGAGTTGAGGAAAAATGGATGCATTTGCACTTTGTGTTTTTTGGGGTTGTCACATGTGGGTGGTCAAATGGGTGATTGATGCTTCGTGACTGATTATGTGAAAATGGGGGATATTCGTTCTGTAGTCGTCAAGGACCGCGAAATGGAAATCGGGTACCCGACTGATGTTAAGCATGTTGCTCATATTGGATGGAATGGTCCTACCGGTAATGGACCCAGCTGGGTATGTGATCAAACGCACAAATTTCCTTTATTAGAGCTTTTGGTTTTCTATGGTTTTTGATTCTTCATGAAATTCTGTTTTGTGATTGTGATTACTTTGTTTGGGATAATGCAGATGAATGAATTCAGGGCCGCACCCGAGTTCTCAGGCTCACTCCGTTCGATTGGTGAGCCTGGAGATTCTAATCCGGTGGCTCATCATCATCCATGGCCCTCTCGAGGTATGTTATCTTAGATTTCCCTTCTGTTAATTTGCAGTTCTCTGCATTCGCTAGTTGGAAAGAAACACGGTTTGTGCTATCTCTGTGCCTCCAATGTCGCCAGGACAGTTTACTCTTTGCAAGCGATAAACTCTTACATCCATAAGACCACCAAGAAGCAACAGGCTGCAAAATTTTTATTTCTCAGTTCTTTTCCTTCCTATATGTTAGAGAAAAATGTAAGTTGAAAGTAGTAATGGGATGTACTATAAAAGATTGAAGGTCTTACTTACAACCTTAGCTTCATCCTTAATGTCACACGTATCCGACTCCATATAGATATTGGTTTTCCCCTTTTCTATGTCAGTGCACTATTTTCTCTCTTTTCAAGTAGTGTAAGATTGTCCTCTGAAAGCTTGTCGCTGTGCAGTAATAGATTTGTGGCGTGACAGTTTCTAATGGTTGCTTGTAACCTGTTCACTCACTTGGCGATTCCTCACGATCTGAAAGGCTTAGGGAATAATTCTCGCACATCATCTTTCTTGAGCATACTTTGTCCCACACTAATTGTTTAAAAACCTTCCTTTATCCTCTCTATTTCGGTGGAGATGTTGCATTGTTTGTAGTCATTTCAGTAATATCCTCCTGAAATAAAATATGCATCTTCTCCATATCAATATGAGGTTTTGCAGCAATTAATTCTCTGATATGTTTCTTATCCTATATGAGCTGGTTATTGTTTTACATTTTTCTTTCTGGTTCTTGTCAACTTGGTCATATTTCAATGAGCCCTAAATATTGTTTTCCTCCTCTAATTTGTCATTTATCACTTCGGATGATTTCAAGTAGATTCTGAACAATCTGGGTCGGGCCAACCTGCACTTGGTATTTTTGAAGACTCTCCACAGACAGAACTCTCAAAAGGATCGAAGAAACAAAAACGGAAAAAGGCTAGGTCGACATCATCTCCAAAGTCATCAAAGCCCTCTAGAGCGCTGAAATCAAAGGCCAAGCCCTCCGATGTGGAGGACACTCCTAATTGATAAGTGTAATTTCCATGTCAGAGGCCTTCTGAATAAGAAGCAATGAAGCTGTTAATGTCCATGACCACAAGGAAGATCGCTAACCACTTCCTTGGAGGTTGACAGAGCACAAGAAGTGACACTCAGAGAGCTACATCAGGTGCTGTAAATCGAAAGCTGTCTAGATGTTTATCAGTCAATGTCTGTACTGAAGATTCATATCGCCTCTTTTGGAGGATACCAGCGTGTGAGAAGGAACAGTTGGAAAGCTATCGAACATAGCGTTAGTATAACTAGGGATTTTTCGTGTATGGAAAGTATTGATCAATCTTCAATTGCATTAGTAATTTGGTTAGGTTTCTTCTTTGAGCGAAAGATTATGAAGTTACATGAATGATTGTAAAGCCAATTGTGTTTCTGGTTTTTGGACATGGCCAACTGTTTTGTCTTCTCTGACTCCTGACTTTAACTTGTTCAATTTGAGAGGTAATGTTATTGAATTGCCTAGAGGCTCTAACAAATCGAGCTTCTGGCACCTTGCCTAAAATTTGTCACTGCTGTGGTTAAAAATCTTCGCGAATAGCTGAAGTCAGCTGCTTGGCGCACAGATGCATAGCAATTGTAGGTGAGATCAAGTCTAATTTAAACTTGATCCTACACAGAACTTACTACAGTATCAGTGCAGAGAGATAAGTATTGTTACACTCTTCCATGCCGGTTTTTGAATGTTAGGTGCTCAGAATCTCAGAATCAATCAAACTTCTTCCCATGTTTTCAGTTTTTTCAACTGGAGCTATTATGATATCATAGACAAGAGAAACTTAGAGTAGTCTAGAACCAATCAACCTGAAACAAATTCTGCTCCTAGTTCAAATAAGAACCATGATATTCCATACATGGTAGCAATATAAAACAGGTGAGATTAAAGGAATCAATATAGTTTATCATGAATTGATTCGGCGAGGAACCTAAACCTGCATGATTTTCCAAGTTCAATTTCCCTGTTCATATTCTGTGCTGTAGATGTTTAGCTATGTTTCATCTTGACTATTTCATAATGTGGAATCTAAAAATGCCAAGTTACACAATAAATTTGTGATACTTTCAACCTTTTTCAGTCTACCCACCGCCGTTTGCTACTTTTAAGTGAGATATAAGAAAAACCGTTTTATCTGTTAACTGTCCATAGTCATCGGTGACTTTGAGAGGATGAGAATGGAGAGCTGAATTTGTCCCTTGCTAATTTTGCACACTTGTGCTTCTCTCCCTCCATTTCCACTTTTCCTCCTTCACCCCACTTCTCTCTCTCTCTCTCTCTCTCTCTCCCCAATAACCAAAAGATCAAGATTCAATCACTCTGAACAAAAGAATAACAAAAAAGGGAGGAGGAAATGAGCACACATCAGTCAAATCTTCAGGTTCATTTCAGATGAGATTTTCCTGGAGAGATTTCCCTTGAAAATACCACTACAATCCTAGGACATCATGAGCGAAGCCAGAAGAGCATTGAGCTTGTTCATCATTCTCTTCGTTTGTTTTGCAATCCAGAACGATGTCAATGCTCAGGACTACGACGATGATCCGCCTGCAGCTCCTCCTCCCGCAGAAGAGAACTGCAATGGCATCTACATCTCCTACGACTTCATCTCGAGGGTCAAGGAATTCCCACACGTGAAGAATGCGTCGGCGCAGTCCTGGGCCTTCAACTCAACTGCAACGGTCTTGAACACGGGCACGCATGAGCTCCAGGCCTGGAAGATATTTATTGGATTCCAGCACCAGGAGATTCTAGTCTCGGCGGGTGGGGCAGTCCTGGTCGGCAGCCAGGATTTCCCAGCCTCGGTCGGGAATGGGACGTCCTTCTCAGGGTATCCTCAGACAGATCTGAAGACATCGATCGAAACTGCAGGGGATTTGGCCCAAATCCAGGCGAAAGTTCAGATCTCGGGCACACAATTTGGTGTGAAACCGCCAGGCATCCCGATGCCAAAGACGATACGGCTCGAGAATGACGGATACAAATGTCCTGCACCTGTACATAAGAGTAAGTGGCACATGTGATACGGAAAATTTCTCGAGCGTGGCTCATATTTCTTCTGCAACCTGCTGTGACATCACTGATCGGCTTAAACTCTGGCACTGATTGATTATCTGTTGCACAAGATTGCTTGATCTTCCCTTCTGCGATTGCTCACATCTTAGGAAATGCGATTTGGCAGAGACTTCAATGTACGCGTGCTGCATTCGGGATCCGAAGTACAAGGTCAAGCAACTGAAAACGAAGCTGTTGCCTCGTCAGAAGGGTGACCTCTCGTTTAGCTACGACGTGATCCAAGCCTACGAAGGCAACTATCTCGCTCAGGTGACGATCGAGAACGACAGCCCTTTGGGCCGCCTCGACCATTGGAACTTGACTTGGGAGTGGATGAGAGGGGAGTTTATATACACAATGAGAGGAGCATACACTCACCAGATAGACTATTCGGACTGCATCTACGGCATCGCAGCGCAGCACTACACTAGCCTTGATTTCTCGCAAGTGATGAACTGCCAGAAGAAGCCGGTCATCGCGGATTTGCCCCGCGAGAGGGCGAATGATACGAAGGTTGGAAAACTGCCCTACTGCTGTAGGAACGGAAGCATCTTACCATCGATCATGGACCCGAGCCAGGCGAAGTCCGTATTCCAACTGCAAGTGTACAAGCTCCCGCCCGACACAAACATGACTGCGCTCCATCCTCCTCAGAAATGGAAAATTGTCGGCACCCTCAACCCCGACTACCGGTGCGGCGCACCGATCCGAGTGGACCCCACGGAGTTCCCAGACACCAGCGGCCTGCAGGCCACAACTTCAGCCATCGCAAGTTGGCAAGTGGTCTGCAACATCTCGAGGCCGACGAAAACGACCTCTCATTGCTGCGTTTCCTTCTCGGCGTACTACAATGAGTCGGTCATCCCTTGCAACACCTGTGCTTGCGGCTGCAAAGGCTCGGATTCGTGCAACCAGAAGGCCCCGGCAATGTTCCTCCCCCCGGAAGCCCTCCTGGTCCCCTTCCAGAACAGGACGGCCAAGGCCGTGGCGTGGGCAAAGATGAAGCACTTCCACGTCCCCAGCCCTTTGCCCTGCGGCGACAATTGCGGGGTGACCATAAACTGGCACGTCTACACCGACTACAAGAAAGGTTGGACCGTCCGGGTCACCCTGTTCAACTGGGAAGAGATCAATTTCGAGAACTGGTTCACCGCGATCCAAATGAAGAAAGCAGCCCGCGGCTTCCAGAAGGCGTACTCGTTCAACGGCACACTCTTTCCTGACCTGAACCACACCATCTTCCTCCAGGGGCTGCCAGGATTGACATTCTTGATGGGAGAGACGAACGGGACGGACCCAAGGATTGATCCTAGGGTCCCTGGGAAGCAACAATCCGTGATCTCGTTCACGAAGAAGCTCACGCCGGGCATCCAAGTAGCGAAAGGCGACGGCTTTCCTTCGCGGGTCTTCTTCAATGGAGAGGAATGCTCGCTTCCTACTTTTTTTCCCACAGCAAATGGGAATCTATGTCGAGTTAGCTTAGCGCAGCTAGTTTTGATTGTAGCTGGGATACTTGTGCCTATGAATCCTCACTATTGACAATGGAAATTGTTCTTTTGCCATGTTTAGGAGGCAATTTCTCAATTGAATGGATTTTTAGCTGAAGCCTGATCTCATACCATTAGTGGTCTTTTTCCCTCATACCTCGTGATGTCGCATTGGATTTTCATTCGTGTCGGAAATTGCCCCTCGAGACACGGGTAATATTTTCTGTGGGACGAGGATAAACCGTGTGACATGTCATGGGCAAAGGAAAATGGGCCTGGATTCTCAAGTAATCAAATGAACAGAAACGCTCTTTTCATTGGGCCTCTAGACTTTAGTTACTTTATGTCTGCTGGTCATATGGCATCAGAACAATCCGACGGACAAGGGCATAGGTCAAGGCCAAAAAACTATGAGATTTCTCCATTGATTTCACCTACACCAGCGGAGAAACCAACAACAACAATCCAACAAAAGGCACTTCACATTGTCTTCTGCTCAGATACAATCTTACCTTGTTATAATCTCCATCTTTACCCATTTCTACCCTTGAAAAAATCTACAAAGTCTGAACTCACTAATCCAAGGCCAAAAACTTCTGCTGCTGACACATTATTCTCTCTAATCCCAAATACCCATCAGGGTAAAATAGCATGGTAACCCGAAAATGCCTCAAAATCAGCTGCGCGATCTCGGTCATTCTCTTGCTCGTAATCGTAGGAGTTGTGCTGACCCTGTACTTCACAATCCTGAAGCCTAAACAGCCCATAGTGATCCCTCAACCGGTCACCTTACTACACTTGCATTTCGCTCTTTACCCGTTGGAGCTCAATCTGACATTGGGAATGACGATCACAGTCGACAACCGTAACTACGGTAGCTTCACATACCCAGACTCGATGGTGTACATCAACTACCAGAGCATCGAGGCAGCAAAAGCATTATTGGCAGCGGACACGATCCCGGCTTGAGCGAAGCACAACATCAGCACCTCTGTGGATGTCTTCGGGGACAGGTTGGTGACGAACATGGATTTTATACACGATTTTTTGGGAGGAGTCGTGAATTTCACATCATCGACCGCTTTGCACGGGGAAGCGAAGGTCCTCAATTTCATTAAAAAGAAGGCAACTTCTTATACTACCTGTGACATTTCTATTTCATTCGAACAAAGGACAACAGATTCTGTTTGTAAATACAAACTCAAGTTATAAGTTGCGGGAATTCTTCTTGCAATACTTAGATAACTATATTAATAAATTTCTGAGTTCATGTACTATTGTTTTGGGCTGCTGCAATAAAGAGGAAGTGGTTGAATGGCTTTTATTTCATATGGTAAAGGTGACGAAGGAACGATATAAAGATGCAGAAATAATTAAAAGCATTTGCTTAATCTTTCAACCTCCATACTGGCCCATCTGGACTCTCTTCATTTATTTTCTTTTGAGAAGTGAAAGGCTTGCTTAATTGAAGATGTCCGCAGAGAGAAACTTTCTATGTGATATAAATGAAATGAAAAGAACATTTATGAAAGTGCATTTTCATTAAAAGGAGATCTGAGAATGGATGAAAGGGATTGAACAATGTAATGACATTGGAGCACGATGGTCAGTGAAGCTGGAAATCGGCGAATTATGATCTTGTACGTTGGCGATGTATTAGAAACCACAGTCTATTCTGATTTAGAAATTCACCTAAACCCTGTTTACATATGTTAATGGGACTCCAGAGAATCCAATATTCACCGGACATCTCCTTTTGCCCTTTTGCTGGAACATATCACATCATTCAATGAAGCATCGAGGGGCCGGTGGGGCTGTTGCTCTCTGCGGGGCCACTCGCAATAGGTGATCATGGGTTTGGCAGCATGCTGGCCCGGCTTAAGCTCGATCAAGCAAGCATTTCCCTTCTTGAGTCTGACCTGCTCACTCAGAATCTAACTAGGCTCGTCTAGACCTAATCAATTTTATATAAACAACTTGACAATTTTTGTCATCATAACCAGGCTTGGGCAAGGATTGTTAGGCCTTGGTGGTTTTGGCACGACGTTTATTAATAAATAGGAACCCGCTAGCATGACCATCCTTCGTAAAATGACGGAGTGATGGTCAAACTTCAACCACAATCCTTTTTTGAGGAGACCGTGAACATCTTCAAGCGGTTTATTTTTCACTTGATTTATTTTCTTTTTTAAAATTTATATGTTATTGCAAGCACAAACTGAGAGATAAAATCATAAGAGAGTCCACGGAATCAATTTTTTTGAATATAAAGAAAGAAAAATAAATTAGATACTGAATTATAAATAATTACAAGTAGCAAATATTATTACTTTCTAAAAGCAATCATTAATATTATTATATATTTATTAAATTTAAAAGATGAAAAAACACTCGAAACGTTAGTTTTGCAACTAATAACGAAATCATTGTACAATAAATTGGCTTCCCAGTCCTTTTGGTCTAATCAAATTGCTCTAGTAGAACTATTCGGTGACCTAAAATTAAAATCAATGATATCAATTATGCATAAAACAAATGAAGTAAAGAAAAGATCAAAATAAGAATAATGAATCATTAGAGAAAAAAATTTACCCATTTATCCGAATCTCGTAGATCAAGATGTGTTAGGAACAATATGCACGTACTGTTTTTCTTTGGCTGGAAAATAATATCCTCTATTTTAATAGTTGCAACTGACTTCTTCATATATTTCTTTATTTTTTGAATATTACCACTTTGGCTTGTTTCTTATTGTGTTAATATTATCATTTTGATTTGTTTCTTTATATATCAACCGGTTTCAATTTGTTTCTTATGGTTTAATCTCTTAATTTGAGCTTGCAATAAAATGTTACACAAATCTCGAAAAAAAGAAGAAGGGAAAAGTATAGTCAAAATTTGAAACTAGTTGAGGATGGTTATTGGTTTCCTTAAAAAAAGTTTTGTAGCCCATGTTTGACCGTCACTCTGTCATTTTACAGAGGACGGTCATCTAAGCATTTTCGTAATAATTACTATAATCTATAAAGCTTCATATGCAATTTTGATCTGGTCGCCTTTGAGTTAGATTTTGTATCTCCCACTAGCATTATCTATGGAGAAATTTGTTAGGGTCACTTGTTAGGAATTCAAGCAAATCGTATTTGGCACGTTGATGCAACAAGTGCAAAGCAAAGATTAAGAAATACGAAGGAATGTTAAGTTATGAAAGTGTAAGGATCAGAGTGACACACAAACCAAACCTCAAGGGGCAAATTGGTAAAGGGGACAGATTTTAGGACAAATAATGAAGTTTTTCCATGAAGATCATGTGACGTGCCTGCGTAGTATTGCCAACATGAGAATAAATCATAAGATACACATCTAATCCATCGAAAATTCTTGGAGGAAAGGGGAAAGAAAGATAAAGATGATGTTTTAAGCCGTTTTTCTAGCTTTCTTTTCCTTTTTTTTTTTTTTTTTTATAACTTTTTTGTTTCAATGGTAATCAGGGGGAAACATGAATAATAAGAAACCATGAAGCATTGATGAGAAGAAGATGAGAGCGTCATTGACATATGAGAGCCTAAAAGAGATTCGCCCAAGTTCATAGAGAGTGAAGGTCGTCCTCATCTGATGAGGCAATAGGAGTGGTGGGTAGTACTGATGGCAGACATCCGATGTAGCTTTAAAAGGGTCGGAGACCTGATGACCAAACCAAGCCAGACCAGATGGAGTTAAAGCACTAAAAGAAAAGGGATCAAAGAAAAGACAGAATCCTCACACGCACGCACCTTAGCTGAAAGCCTCGATCGATTCCATTTCTCTGATTACCTACAGAAAAAGGGTTTGTCCACTTTCACTGAAGAATCAGGTTAAGAATGCTCTAACAAGAGACTAGTCTTTTGAAGTTGGCGTGCCGTTGCTCCTTCCCTTTTGAGCATTAATGAGTTTGGGTTACATGTAAATCTAATTATACATGGGTTGTAAATGGATTTGTCTTTAAATTCATTTACAATTAATTTAACTAATAAAAGTTATTAGTTGAGTCAATCTATTATTGAGATATCATCTTCTTTAGTAGTTTTGATAATTTTTATTTTCATTGTAAAAATTCAACTTTTTCTAATAATTTTTTTAATTTTTAATTTTGTCTTTTACCTTTTTTCCCTACGAATTCCAATAGTCAACTCTCGCCGGCGTAGGCAAAGGTTGCGAAGCCCTCACCCCATTGCCAATTGCATTGGCGAGGCCGATGCCTCGCTAGCTTCTGGCGAGCTCGCCATATCTAGTGAGGCTGAGCTCATCCATCTTGGTGAGATTCTAGCCTCCCTGATCTGGCGAACCTTGAGCTCGCGATCGGGGAGGCCGAGGCATGAGCCTTGCCCAAGGTTGGCGAGGCTTGAGTTGCCTATTGTTGGCCACGGCAGTCGTGGCTGGCGACCATGAGAAGAAGCTAGACAAAAAAAGAAAAAAGAAAGAAACAAAAGAGAAATTAAAAATTCTAATTTTTAAAAGATAAAAATACAAATACTTAAAATGAGTGCACGGAATATCAAATCAGATTTTCTATGCTAAGACTCCATTCGTTTCACGGAAAATAACTTTCAAGAACATTTTTCAAATTTTTTGATGTTTGCTTTATGGAAAATGAACTAGTTAAAGAAAACATTTTTTGCAATTGAAAAAACACCTATGAAAGTCAAAAAAGGTTTTCCACTTTCTAGAAAGTGAAAAGCATTTTTTATAACTTTTTCCACCTCATTTTCTTTCACCAAACACATTTTCCTTTATTTTTATGTTTTATTTTTCTTTTTTCTTTTTGATTTTTTTTTTCAATTTGAGTTTTCTTTTCTTTTCCTTTTCTTTTTCTTCTTCCATAGCTAGTCGCTAGCTTATAGCAAGGCTCTGTCTCACATAATTTGGTGAAGCCGAGCTCACTTGAGCTCAGGCCTCGCCAAATCCGACGAGCTGGGCAGGGATTAAGCCTTGCCCGAGGTTGCTAAAGCCTCGCCAACTTTTGGTGACCTCGAGCGGGGCTCAAGGCTCAATTCGACGAGGCTTGACCTCATTGGACTTTGGCAAGCTCAAGCCTCGTTAGCTTGGGTGAGAATAGAGCTTGCTAATGGCTAGTCATCAACCATCGCGACCTTTTTTTTTTTTTTTTTTTTTTTTTTTCTTTTCTTCTATTTCCCTAGCCTTGGTCGGTTGCCAATCATCGCAGTAGCTGGCTATCGACCAAGGCCATGGAAGAAGAAGAAAATAAAAAACGAAAAAGCCAAGGACAAAGAAGATAAAAAGAAAAAAGAAAACAAGGAAAGGAAAAAAAATTAAAAATTGAAAACTCAATTTAAAAAAAAGTAAAATAGTAATAAATTATTGAAAATAAGTGCATGGAGGAAAAAATTTTCCTTATTGAATGGCAGAAAATATTTTCTAGTTCATTTTTAAATTTCAGTTGATCATTGGAAAATATGGTTATTTTCTTGGAAAATAGCTTCCTAGAAAATAATTTTTGAAAACGCCACATTTTCTACAAAACGAGTGGAGCCTAAGTGAAAAATATTTTTAATTCATTTTTAGGTTTCAACTAAACATTGGAAAATATTATCATCTTCAAAAATACCATATTTTTCATGAGATAAATGAGGCCTCAATTTTTTTTAAAAAAAATGTAAAATTTATCCATTAAATTTGTAATTGTATGGAAGTGTTTTGGTAATATAGATATTTTAAATCATAAGAAATATTTTTTTTTCTAGATTTGATTAAATATATAAGTATTTTACAATATGGGTCGGGTCGGGTATTGATTAATAAATTTGGATTGCTAATAAATGACTTATAAACGGGTTAATTGGTCAATTTGGGTCAGACTATTTATGACCCAACCCAATCTAGCTATTTGACAAGTCTAGTTATACACAACAGTTTACGTGGCTGGCCAGTGTTTTCACTCACACTAGAAAGATATAGATGAAAACTGTCACTGTAATCCACTAGGATATTATGAATACAATAGTCCATTGTCTCTAACTAGACTTCTCTCACGGATGCAATCACTATGTCCTGAATCTACATCTTGTTCCCTAAATTCTAGCCCCAAAACCATTTCTCACATAAAGATCACAAAGAAAACTGCAGAGAGGAAACTCTTGGAAGATCATTGGGGTTTGCTCTCTAAAGCGATCTCATGATATGTATTCTTCATGTTGCTTCTCTCTAAACATTAAGCCTCTCTCTCGCTGCTGTCTCACCTGTCTCAAAAGCAAAAAGAAGGTCCAAAAGAAAAACAACTTAAATGTCTAGAGAAAATCATAAAAGCCCTAATGTAGAGCATCTTGGATGCCTCGATACATCATACTCCACGCCTGTTTAAGTTACGAACTTCCTAGGACTTTATCAGGGTCTATTTTCTTGAGCCAGAGGCTAGGAATCCATTCCAAGGTTTTCTGTTCATCGAGCACAACATGGGCACCTAGTCCCCTGCTTCCAACCATTAGAAATCATGCCAGATATGCACATTCTATGGGGTCTTATTGGCTTTGTAAATCGTTCAGCTCGATTGGACTCGAGTACTTAAATTAGCCATGGATCATTGCACAACATCCATAAGGGAATTTGATGTCGCTTAACCTAGAAATGATCAAGAACGTTATACTTGATGAATCAATAGTTCCCTACTGCCCATTTTTGCTTAATCGAAGCTTTCAATCTCAAAGTTTCTCGATTCACTGAATTTTACTCGAGCCGATCTCATTACTAAGTAAGCGAACCAACACTTCAATAATCATTACCCGAGATATTATGCGAAAGATTCAAGATTTCACATGCATTTCGTCAAATAATTAAAGTTGACGCAATTATCCTGTCAAACCAATTCAAAAGAGCCCTTCTGTAATGCTTATCCACGACTAAATTAATTAAAAATAATTTCCTTTCTTAGTCTATTAAGCATCTGTCAGTTGAAGGGAGAAAGGATGATTATGGGATGAGGAAAGATGATCAAGAAATTAAAACCAAATCGGTTAGAGGCTGATGATGTTGGCCAACATCTCTATATATTTACTTGTTCTTACTTTTCAGAACTTTTGTGTGAAAAAATTGGACAGGACATATAGAAGAATTTTGGGAAGTCACTACTGTGACAGCCCAAGCGACGGTGCGCGGGGAGGAGGGATGGCGGTGCGTCCGCGCCTCGGTCCCCGGACGTGCGCAAGGAAGGGGAAGTGGTCCCTCTCTAGTCCCACATCGTTTAGGGGGGGGAGTCTTGGGCTTGTTTATAAAGGCCTAGGTTCACTTTAATCTGTGTAACGCGTTTAATGTACGCTTCTGCTGTGCTAAAAACCAACCCCCGAAGCGGACAATATTGGGCTGGGACGACGGTGTGCAGGGAGGGGGGATGGTGGACGCAATGGGGCCTGTGGCGGTGGCCGGGCCTCCAAAGCGGACAATATTGGGCTGGGATCGGGTTCACGCCTGTCCAAAGCGGACAATATTATACAGTGGGGCCTGGGTCGTTACAACTATAATATAACAAACCAAACGAAATCTCTAGTGGAATCTAGTTTAGGAAACTAGCCTATTATCATGGGTTAATTCATGTTAAAGATAATTATAATATTTCTTCTAATTCTCAATATTTCTCGGGATTATACATATATCTATTCTAATTGTGTAGATTTTATCTATTTTGTTACCTTAGGTAATTATCTAATAAAATCTATAAATAGGCTTATGTGCTCTTCGGTGAAACACATAGAAATACACAAAATTTACACACAATTATCTCTTCTGCATATTTCTTATCTTTAGGAAACTTCAAGTGCACTTATGCATACCACAACACATTTCTGATTGCCCAACCGGAGCACCACATATTTTGTGTGGTTCTCTTTTCAATTACTACTAATATCCCTCTCTTAATGTCGATCCTCATCATTGTTCATCATGGTTGTAGCTGTGTCAACTTGTTTTGCTATCGCATAGTTTGCAAAGCAGCTAGATGTGTAGTCAACACAACATCCATAGCAGTGTCCTGTTGTTACAGCGTCCACAGAAGCAGCCTCTTGCGATGCAACCTACACAATAGCCTCGACATCCTCTTGCCGCATAGCCATGACAGCTTCCACAACCTTAACCACGATGACACACAATAGCCACCTAAGTAGCCACATATGCTGCGTAGCCCTCCACCCGTGCATTTTTTCGGAACTTTTCTCCAAATTTCAAATGACTTTTTCTATATCAACTTGAGCTTGAGAGAATGTTGAACACAATAAGGATAATTCATTTAATTCTTCATATCTCCTAAGATTATACATATATCTTCCTTAATTGTGCATATCTTTGATTAATAATAATTTGGATTATGTTCATCTGATTATCTTATATAGAAAGTTATTAACAGGCTCATATACTCTTCACAAAAAAAAAAAAAAACTAGAATTTACATAATTTATCTCTTCCGCATATTTCTTATCTAATCGGGTGCTCTTCTACTGCCTTGTGAGTTGCGGATTGGCAGATCAGGTTTCTTCCTCCTCCATAGGTCGAGGATTTTGCTAGGTCGAGTCTTCCGGAATCCATTTCTTGCTCGATCTTTGGCTAAACCTTCATAAAATTATGGATCGTGACTTTGATCCCAAACACCATCAAAGTGATCTCTAAGACCCTTTACTACAAATGATTCTCAATCAAAACCTCGTAGAAAACGACGTAGCCAGGACTTCGAGACTCCCCCTTTGCCTTGTAATTGCCATTTCCACTTCACTATTCCATTTTGTCTTCAGGAGCTGAACTAGAAACAGTTCTCTTGTTACGCAAACTGAACGGATACAGCTTGGACATTCAGAGCCAATGGTAGAAATCATTGTATGCTGACTACTTAATTCACATCCACCGGGACTTAAACTTTAATAGGTAAACAATGCGGTTCTTAATTTTCTTTTCATATGGTGCATTTCATTTGACACATTAGATGATTCAACTCCAAGAAGCATCATCAGTTTCCGTGCATCTGAGAATATGCGAAACTGTTCGCAAGACTTTCACCGCGATATACTAAAATTTCTAGCAAGACTTGTACCACTTTCTTGCACCGAAAAGCTTTCACTAAGATGTCTTGATAGTTTGTCATTTCCCGGCTCTCTTACATATGCGTGCAGTTCTTGCATATATCCTAATTCTAATATGTCAGGTCGAGTAAATCCTTAACCCTACTGGATGTCAAAACCATAAAAAATGACTCTCTCTCTCTCTCCCTCCCCCCCCCCCCCCCCTCTCTCTCTCTCTCTCTCTCTCTCTCTCTCTCTGTGAGAGAACAATAACTCTCCTCCTTCCCCGCCATAAATGCAATTGCACCCTCTCAATACGCTCTGCAATAACTCCTCTCGCTACCCTCTTCCTCTTCTTCCCCAAAACACTCCTCTCTCTCTCTCTCTCTCTCTCAAACTCACACAGACACACACATCTTCCTCACTGTACAGTCTCTGTAAAAGAAAACCCTTCTCTTCTCTTTTCCATTTCTCACTCAAGCAGAAGAAGCTCTCAAGCAGCCCCAAGACATGCCAAAGCGATCAGTCTGAGCTTCAACCCTCAAAGCTTCTCTCCTCAGTAAGTCTCCCTCAAAGCTTCTCTCCTCAGTAAGTCTCCCTCCCTCCCTTCCACCCCATCCCCCATCCCCCCATCTCCCCCCCCCGCCATCTCTCTACCATCACCTATTCAAGCAGTTCCCCAGATCGCTCACTGTCAACCCTTCGCTTTGATTTTCCTTAAACGAAGTTTTACGTTATTTTTTTTTTCCACACACAGAGAGTGAGAGAGAGAGTCTGGAGAGATTGGTGGGCGTTACGATTTAAGTTTGACTTAAGAGTGTTAAAAAGTTGCTTGCGTTTTTTCTTCTTCTTTTTGAAAAGTGTTTGACAGCTTTCTTCTCGCTTGAGTGTGTCAACTCCTCCTACGTACACCACATTTTTTTCCTGTTCTAACCTCTTGGCACGTAACAGCTCAAAGACTCGAGACTTTCTTTCTTTTTCCTTTTTCTTTAAATTTTAAAAACCCCCCCAAAAAGAAACCGTGGTCACGTCATTAATGCCCTTTTTCGGCTAACCTGTAGACAAAACCCTCACTATTTATCTTGCTCATAGAAATCAACCCACCAAAACCAAACTTGCTCATAGAAAAAGAGCAAAAAATTACAAACCCTACAAGCATTTTCCTTCACATCTAGGAAGACTTAGGACTTCCTGAGGATGGAGAGAGGGAGACGTGGTCAGTTTCTAGGGTTGTCTCATGCGGTTGCCGGAGTTTTGTGCTCTGACTTAGTTGAATGTGAAGACGGCGTTCTTTCTTAGGGGATAAAGGCCACTTGAGGTCCACGAATTAATATTCTGTGATTTTTTTCCATTTCATCTTCCAAAACCCAAGTTGTGTTTGTTTCCATCTATTGTTCAGATCTTCTGAACTTACTTTATATTTCCTATGTTCAATACCACACCGCATTTTGCTAAGCGCTGTTTGTGTGGGTGAGATATAACCCTAAATCTCAAATGGGTTGAAGACGCATTAGTTCATCAGTTAATGGGCGTGCATTGGTTGATCCAAAAAGATCTAAGGCACGACCCTTCTCAATGAAGGGATAGTTCCTTTTTTGTTTATTATTTTTCATTTTGGCCCTTTAAAGATCAGTAGACAACTCCATGTATTCTGTACCTTCATGTATGTGTGCTTGCCAGCTCTCTGTAGGAGAAGATCTTTTGACTTTTGAGAGCTCCATAGTCCATACTTATCACTTACCCTCTCCCTCTCCGACTCCCTTCTTCCCTCCCTCCCTCCCTCTCTCTCTCTCTCTCTCTCTCTCTCTCTCTCTCTCTCTCTCTATATATATACACAACTTGAGGGTCACTATATATTCTTGTGTTTTTTTGGACAAGAAAAAAAATCTTAGTGGGTTGCTCTCTCACAGTCTCCCCACACTTTGCAGAGAGTAGAGAGCCTTGAGGGAATAAAATCAGCGAAAAATGTTCCAACCCAACATGTTCGACAGCCACCATCACTTGCTTGACATAACTGGCGCGAGAAGCTCCGAGAGCGAAGTGCTGAAGATGAGAGAAATCGAAGATTTCGAGACCAAATCTGGCACTGAAACCATGGAACCCGACCCTTCAGGCGACGACGTTCAAGATCCCAACAACGACGACGACAGCAATAACAATGGTCAACGTCAGAAAAGAAAGCGTTACCATCGCCACACTCAGCGTCAAATCCAAGAGCTTGAAGCGTGAGCAAACAACATAATTAACGCCGATATTTATTTTCTATATTTATTTTTAGTGGTTTAATTATTTGGGTATGTGAAACATTTCTCTCTCTCTCTCTCTCGCTCTTATATTTATTTATATTTTCAAGTTTCTTCAAGGAGTGCCCTCACCCAGATGACAAACAAAGAAAGGAACTGAGCCGGGAGCTAGGGTTGGAGCCTTTGCAAGTCAAGTTTTGGTTCCAAAATAAGCGAACCCAAATGAAGGTAACTTCTCTATAATAACTTTGCATTTGAATGTGCAAAATCCAGTGTGGCAAAAACAAATGCTAAATCTATGTCTATAAAATTACATAATCAAGACCTCAGATAGCTTCCTTAGATTTTATGTCCAGAAGGTAATAATTACATAATACATGCTACAAAATGCACAAGCAAAAATGATGTACTCATGTATGATCAGGAATTGGCGGTCTAACTAACAGATGTAATAGAGAGATGCATATTTTGGCGGTAGTTGACAATTGTTTTAAGGTGGAAGTGCCTTCTAGAGATCAATGATACAAGTGCTGAAGGATAGTTTTCTAATTTACAGGCTCAACATGAACGCCACGAGAATGCAATTCTGAAGGCTGAAAATGAGAAGCTTCGAGCTGAGAACATGAGGTATAGGGAAGCTCTCAGCACCGCCACCTGCCCTAACTGCGGCGGCCCTGCCACCCTTGGGGAAATGTCTTTTGATGAGCAGCATCTGAGAATTGAAAATGCTCGTTTGAAAGAAGAGGTAGCATAGGAATATAAGTACAATTGGTTGTTGCACTTTCTCAACTCATGACTCACAAGATCAGTGCATATCAGGCCATGAAAAAATGTTGAACCCTTTTTCTTTTATTGCAGATAGATAGGATATCCGTGATTGCTTCGAAGTATGTTGGGAAGCCGTTGGCTTCTAACTATCCTCATCTTCCTCCTCACATGTCATCCCGCTCCCCAGATCAATTCCCGGCACAATCAGGTCTTGTTGGAGAGATGTATGGGGGAATTGATCTTAGAAGATCAGTGTCGATGCCTTCTGAAGCTGATAAGCCGTTGATCGTCGAGCTTGCGGTTGCGGCAATGGAGGAACTGATTAGGATGGCACAAGGAGGAGAGCCATTGTGGATTCCCGCGGGCAGTGGCCAACCATCAGAGATATTGAATGAAGATGAATATTTTAGGATCTTCCCTAGAGGAATCGGGCCAAAACCTTTAGGGTTCAAATCGGAGGCTTCGCGAGAGACGGCAGTGGTAATTATGAATCACATTAACCTTGTCGAAATACTCATGGATGAGGTAACTTATAACTCTGCTTAAAAGCGATTTGAGCAGTTGATTGGTTCCATTTTTTCTAACATCATATGTCTCTCAGCATCAATGGTCAGGTGTTTTTTGTGGCATCGTCTCAAGAGCAATGACCATAGAAGTCCTATCAACTGGTGTTGCCGGGAATTACAATGGGGCGTTGCAAGTGGTAACACACACTTTGCATAATAATCTGACACTATTTTTCCATTTATTCCGTTATAAGAAGGCTCCGTTCATCAAATTTTCAGATGACAGCCGAGTTCCAGGTCCCATCGCCGCTTGTTCCTTCTCGAGAAAATTATTTCGTGAGGTATTGTAAGCAACACGGCGATGGAACTTGGGCTGTGGTCGATGTTTCCTTGGACAATATACGAGGGAATCCCATACTACGGAGCCGGAGAAGGCCGTCCGGCTGTTTGATCCAAGAATTGCCCAATGGTTACTCAAAGGTGGTCATATATTTCCTGGACCCTCTTCCTCTCTAGAAATGAGACATCCCAATTTAATCACCACTCTTTTTTCACATACATAATTTCTACCGAATAAATTCTTTTGTATCATTATCTGTTTTCAGGTCACATGGGTCGAACACGTAGAGGTTGATGATAGAGCTGTTCATAGCATATATAGGCCCCTAGTGAATTGCGGCTTTGCCTTTGGAGCGAAACGTTGGGTGGCGACACTGGACCGGCAGTGTGAACGTCTCGCGAGCTCAATGGCCAATAACATACCATCAGGAGATCTATGTATTGTTCCTATTTCACAATTTTTCTTCAGGAATCCCCAAAAGTTCTATTGCCAGCTTTAGTGATGATTAATATTATATGTGCACAGTGATAACAAGCCCAGAAGGAAGGAGGAGCATGTTAAAGTTGGCTGAGAGGATGGTACTTAGCTTCTGTAGCGGTGTTGGTGCTTCAACTGCACATGCTTGGACGACATTATCAGCGGCTGGTTCTGATAATAATGTGAGGGTAATGACAAGAAAGAGCATGGATGAGCCGGGCAGGCCTCCTGGAATTGTGCTAAGTGCCGCAACTTCCTTCTGGCTTCCAGTTCCCCCCAAGCGGGTTTTTGATTTCCTCCGTGATGAGAACTCTCGCAATGAGGTAGGGAATTTATCCTTCTTTATTGGAAGATAAATTGGGCTTCATTTCTTGGACATATGTCGTGTTTTTTGGAATCTTAGATTGCTATTGAAGTTATGTCTCTGGAGATGTATATTCTTCCTTTTAATTGGCTTTATAAATAAGTACATTAGAGGTCTTAACCAAGAGGCATGTATAAATAGAAATTCAACATTTTCTTGTGGATATCTGTTTGAGTTGAACTAATTATTTGTGATTTGTTGTCTAATGCGACGTCCATGCTTTGTTAGTTTTCGAGTAATTGGTGTTGTGTCAAATGTAGACAAGTCTTGCCTAGTTGTATTATCCATTACTGCCGATAAAGAAATTGATTTCGTGTTGCTTGTTGCTTATCCATTTGTGGTAAATTGTGATCAATGTAGTGGGATATACTTTCAAATGGGGGACAAGTTCAAGAAATGGCACACATAGCAAATGGCCGCGACCCTGGCAACAGCGTCTCATTACTCCGCGTAAATGTAAGTGGCCACCAAAAGGACACTGTTCTTACATTAGAGAGAAAAAATCATGCTTTTCGCATCTCTTGGGACTGATTTTTCTACCTGTAAATTGAACTGCAGAATGCAAATTCGAGCCAGAGCAACATGCTTATACTGCAAGAAAGCTGCACAGACTCTGTTGGTGCTTATGTGATCTATGCTCCAGTCGACATCGTTGCTATGAATGTCGTATTAAATGGTGGCGACCCCGACTACGTAGCACTGTTACCCTCAGGTTTTGCCATACTTCCTGATGGGCCAGAGTTTGGTGGAGGAGGAGGCATTCTCGAGATTGGCTCAGGTGGCTCGCTACTGACCGTTGCATTTCAAATCCTAGTCGACACAGTACCATCTGCTAAACTCTCTCTTGGGTCGGTGGCTACTGTGAACAACCTGATCAAGTGCACCGTTGAAAGAATCAAGGCGTCAGTGTCGTGTGACAACCCATGACCAAAGAAACTGCTATTATGGTTAGTGCTGATCTCCTTTGATAACTCTATATATATAGACACACACACGCATGAGTTTGAATCAATTTCTAGCACCTTAGTACAGTGACACTTTGATTTTGGGTTGATCAATGATTTATAAATGCAGTTGCAAGAGCTGGAGAGATAGCAAGAGAGAAGTTATTTTCTCCAAAAAATTTTCAGGAAGTCAAGAACGCACCTGTGCATAGTCTTTTTGATGTTGCAAGAGAGAAGCTGCTAACACAAGAAGTGAAGTGCATGGGTTCGGGCATTGACTTTGCCGAACGAAAAAAGAGATCAAGTCAGAACCCTTTTGTTTGTAGTCTTTTCTTAATCTAATCATTCTGTGTTGTTTTGGTTTAGTTTAGTTAGTTCAGTACGAAGTTGTTTCCTGCAAATGTGTTGTCTTTGTGCCTTGAAGCTCAGACTTGATGACTAACTCAATGTTTGTTTAGATTCAAACTTCAGTTGGTTCAACTGGCAGAACTTTAGATGCTACTGTTATTCTATGGCATGATTCTGGTGTCTCATGTGAGATGATCAATTCAAAATACTTTGCTGCTGATAGATATCTAGCAAGGTGCATACAAACTGTTCTAACTTCATTTGCAAAACCAGCTCATCTCATATAATATTGGTCGATCCCACTCAAATGATTAAAAACCGATGCGCATCGCCTTAGTAAATTCTACACGCTAGATTTGAGATTATATACACAACAATCCACTCGGTTTCCTTAACAATTTTACACTTCGAGAAAAGGGAGCACTGCTCTAACATTCACATACATTGACTGCTCCCTTCTAACCTCTGCAGATTTGCCATCTCGAGTGTAATTGCTGGTCTTTGGCTGCAAATTGTGATAAAACGCATATCATCTTCCTCAATCAATGTGGACCCACAGTGCGATATTGTAGGGTTTTTTGTATTTTAATCATTAGTGGGGTTAGATAGATGCAATGCAGACTTATTGAACTGTGAGTCAGTGGTTGTTGGCAACAATGAATGAACGGCGAAAAACCATCCAGACTGTGGGCCTGAATAGCAGGTTTCGGAAGAGAGTAAATTTTGTTTTGAAAGAAAAAGATTGGGGGGAAGCAGGTTTCGGAAAAGAAAGTAAATTGAAAGTTTGAGTATTGTAGGGTTAATGTTTTCAATTCTGAACTAATAACCCATAAAAAAATTTGTCCCAAATTAATTGTCTCGCAAAAAATCCCAAACCGGCATCTCATGTATCCCAATATAATTTTCGTCTTATGAAAATTCTCAAACTAATGTCTCTAACATAGATCTACCCTCCGTAAGCAATTTTGCGACCTGACATGGAGGATAAGTTTATCCTCCCGAAAAAATTCAACTCTGTATATAACGCTAGTGGTTTGCATTCTTCCTATTCCATTTTATTGCGAGATTGGCAACTAATAATAATCTAATAAACAACATTTTTGTCGTTTGACCAATTGGCTAGGACACTAGACAGCTCATGCCCGCTCATAGTGTCTTGCCCTTCCTAAATGGAATAATCTCTCTTACTCGCTCTACATCCTGACTCTGAAGTCCCCACCTCCGCTCTTCCTCGATAGCAAGCCAAGAAGTAGACTTTGCTAACAAAACATTAGGGCCACAACCCCTTCATTCTATACGGATGCATTACAATGGATGGAAGAACTCGACCTGAAAAGCTAACTACCCAAGAAAGAGAATCCGATTCATTATAAATCTCAAAATATCTCCTTAATTGCCGGATGTGAGACTTTGCTTGCATCATCTTCCCTCTCTTCAAGAATATTGCAACCTCATAGAACGGCCTCGAGGACGACGCCTCATGTCACTACCAAGGGACTGCAACCACGAGGATAAAGTGCTAGAAGGTGTGCCTAAGGAGCGGCTCTCATACCAAATTGATGTGTTACAATAGGTGGAAAAATCATCCCAGAAAGCTAGCTATCTAGGAGAGGGAACACAACCTATTATAAGTCCTAGAATATTCCTTGGTTGTCTAATATGAGACTTTGCTTGCATCATATCGTGACCCCGGCTAGGGCTGGGTTTATGGGGAGCCAGTTCCCACTGCACTCATAGTTCGGCTAGCCTACCAATAGTTGGAGGAATTTTCACGATCCCTAATAAAAAAATTGATTAGATGTAGGATCTACTTCATGAAGAGAGGTACAAATGCAAATTATATTGTTATAAACTCTTTTTTCATATTGTTATGATGCTTAATGCGACATTTGGATAAGGGAATTAATTTGAGATTCTTCGTGAGACTAAAATTAATTTAGGTAATTATTTCATAAATGTACAGATTTAAGTTTTTTTTGTGAATCAAAAATTAATTTTGAGTAAATGTGTATGGGTTATTATTATGATTTTTAGTTGTAATTACCCAAGTTTTTTCTATGAAGTATTTTGAGCGCCAAGTGACTCTGTATAATGGCCCTAAAAAAATATGCTAGTGTGTAATGAGTCGAAATCAAATTTTCAAACTACCAAGATGAAATACTTTTTGTATTCCATTATCTTGTGTGATCAAGTCTAACCTTCTTTTTAAAAAAAAAAAAATCGGTAGCATATAAAATGAATTTGGACTAACAATATGGTGGACACCACATCCAACAGATTATACCTTGTGATTGTACTTTTGACAATTTATAGAGATTTAACAAGAATTTTACAAAAGACAATAGAAAAGATAGATATTCTTTGCTTTACGTACAAGAATATTGGAAAATAATAATTTAAGAATAGGTACCCAAATTTTACTTTTCCATAAATTGAACTAACATTCTCCAATTTTTCTGCTTTTCTTCATCTGGGGGAAACATCCTTAGTTTTCACGAAATAAGCAAAAGAGAAAATAAACAGGTAGATAAATAAATTATAGGCCTACCGTTGCTCGAGTGATATTGTGCTCGTAGCAGGCCCAGGCCCAGGCCCAGGCCCATTGCGGATCAGCGACTCTTCCGTCGTCACCTTTTCTTCTTCTTCTTTCTTGTTCTTTTTTAGTTTGGACGAAGACAGAGTAAGTGAGTGTCCTAGTTTTGAGCGAAATCCAGCAGGTTTATTGCATGATCACCGAGTGTTTGACTAATTTCATGCGTTCATATGGGAGCATGATCTTGGCTTCTCTTTTTCTTCCGGGTGTATTTGGTGACTAAACTAGAGCAGCCGATCGTAGAGGCCAACCCTGTGGATGGGTATATCTTTCTTGAGATACTTGTGTAAGTAGAAATAAAGATGGTTGTAATTCGACTTATGCAATCACAAGAAACCTGGAATCCTAATGTGACAATTTGGCATGTTGTCCAAGTCATGGGGTTTCATTCTAACTTGCCCTCCTTTGATTTAGGAAGTACCATTCTCGACTTGTGTTTTGTGCAGGGAGGACCAATTAAGTAGTCTCCAAAACACAGCATAACTTTGTCTCATTTCAGAAGCTTGCTTACATTGGATGTCACCATGTAAAGCTGAAGTATGTCACGATGGCTTCATCAATCACGGCGAAATGAGTGAATGCACAATTGCATATTACATGGCTTTCATGCCATGTTCTAGTTACGTCATGAGCTCTAGTAAGGATCTCATGGTTGATGGTTTCAAGTCTCGTGCTAGAGAGATGTAGTACTTCTCCATTTTTCCCGTTCTCTAGTTAACCTGGGCTGGGGTCACCGTTGCAGATAGTAAATACTTCAAAATACAAGTTTCAATATCTTAAGTACTTTTGTTGCTCTTGCAATTCCATGAATCGTTTGTTAATGGTGGTGGACTGTGTGTACTAGTAGGACGTCGCGAGTTATGGATAAAAGTACTGTCAATGGCAAATCCAAGGGTCAGAAGCTGTGTAAAGAGCAAGATATGGATGCTGCTATTGACAATATAAACAGGCTTCCCAAGGCAATCCTAGAACACATCCTGTCTTTGCTTCCGATGGTGGATGCTGTCAAAACAAGTGTATTGTGTAAAAAGTGGCAGTATCTGTGGAAGCACGACTGTCCATGTACGTATATCTGTGCTTACATGACGAAATCTGGAAGTTCTATCTAGCCTCTTTAAGAATCAGTTCCAAATGCTATTGGTACTTGTTATTATGTCTCTCGCCCGATTCCTCGACACCATTCTAACTAGCAAGCATGTCATGGTTTGCCTTTTTTGCAGGTTCTGAGTAGTGCAGGCGAGCTATACTTGCATCTGCCTTTCCTAATCTGAAGTCATTGGATGTCGGGCATTTAGACATGAAGTGTCGGGTTCTCTTTAAGTTGCTGCATAATTCCCCGCATATTGAACCACTTAAATTCGGCGATCAACTTGTTCCTTGTTGTCTTCAGCTGTCGAAAAGCGCGATGTCTAAATTGTACTTCTCTTATTTTGATAATCACGGTATCGAACTACCTCCGAATGATGATGAAGATGGTGCGTTATTGGATCCAGCTCCCTCCTGTTTCAGCTCGCACCTTAGGCGGATCGAATTATTTGATTTGTTCCTGTGCGAGAAGTGTTGGAACCAAAAGAATGATAATAAACTTTGGAAACTTGGAATAAGAAACTTTGGAAACTTGGAATAAGAGCACTAGAAATTGGAGGGAGAAATTTTTATTGAGAATGCTTTCTTTTCTTTGTATCTTCATGGACTATGGCTTGTGACTTGATTTACAAATCACAACTTCATCCCTTTATATAGGAATTGAAGTTTACAAAGGCCAATGATTGCATAACAACCCACAAATGTCAATAATGGTAATTTAATGAATAAAACAAAACATCCTCATACATATAATCATAAACACAATCAAAACGCATAATAAAGTAACAAAAGTCTTCAATAACTTTCATTTTTGAAACTAATGTAGCAAACTGTAAAGTTTTTATGGCTCTTCTTCAATGCTTGCAACCGTCATCCAATAATCAATTTTAGTTTATGTGATATCCCGAAATTTGGCCTCTATTTCGAAATATATAAAGTGATTATTTCGTCGATGCGTTTATAATTATTTTATTCTGAATTGATCACTCACGAGTTAACTAATTTATTGGTTGATGCCATAAATGGTTAAAACGCGAAAGACCAGAGAATTCGATCAGAAATCGACCGTTCGACCATAAGAATCGACAAGGATCGGTACTACACTATTATAAGTCAGTTAGGGAATGGATAAATCGATTCGACGAAAGCATGTAGTTGATTTGCGGGTGATTTTGACGATTATGATATTCGCGTTCGATAAACTGATTTTCTATTAATATTATATTCGAGGTACATAATTGAACCCTCGCGATTACATGATAATCGAGAGTCGTCCACGATTCGAAAAGACACAAACATGGATTGAAAATTATCGACCATGGGTCAACCGCGCGAGAGCCCTAAAAGCCACTCGATATATTAGGTCGTACTAAAGTCGCGTTCAATCGATTTTTAATGACGAAATTTAATTCGATTTTGAATATTGAACTTTCGAGAATTTCGAGATTAAATTATTGGACGTTGCCTTATCGTCCATCGAATTATCGACGAGTCCGAAATTTTCGGAAAATAAATTATTGAACGAAAAATTGAAGACACGAAATATGGAAAATTCTAATCCAATGCAAAATGGTGATTTTTGGACCAAAAAGCTTGTTTTTAAGAAATAGAAAAACAAAAGAAAATAATAGGAGAAAAAGCACAAGGCTAGGAGGGTTTTGAGGGAGGTGGGTGAGAGAAATCATTGGTTTTGTTGGGAAAAATCTAATAAAAATCTCAAATTCTCTCTCCTCCTCTCTCCCCGCGCGTTCACCCCCTCCATTCCCCTTGCTCAGCCGAATCATCCCCTCCCTTTTTCTTTTATTTTTATTTTTCTCTCTCTCTTTCTCTCTCCTCTTCCCTCACGCCATCCCCTGCAGACGCCATCCCCACTTTCCTTTCTCTCCTCCTCTTTTCCTTCCCCCCTTCTTCTCTTTTTTCTGCCCACGCCCATTTCCCTCGCACACCTTCATCTCCTTCCCCTTTCTTCCTCTGATGAAGCTGCACTTCAGTGGAGATGAAACATATGATGCTTCAACCGCCAAGTGTTCTTAGTCCAGAAGTTGGATTTTCATTTGTTATCTATCCACACATTCTTCTTGTGTGTGGACTCGGTTGAATCCTCCCTTCGTAGTCCATCTCGGCAAAGCTAAGAAGTCTTGTGGCAATGGTTAGCTTTAAATGCTAATGGACTTAGATCAAATGTTGCTCTAAACTATCTTGCGCTTTCTTCCTCTTTGTGTCATCCCACACTACCGTCCACCGCCACCTCCATCACCACCACCTTGCCGCCGCTCGACGCCGTAAGCCACCACTCGTGTCCCTCACGCGTTCGCCATGCCGTCACGATGAACCTCACCACCGAGTCACCACCGTTTCCGAGCACCCACCACTGGACCACCACCAAAACCTTAAGCAAGCTAGCCGTGTGCTTCAAGAGCTACCGCCACCGCATCGAGCCTATGTTCGAGCCGCGACCATCACGTTCTCGACATCGTTGCGCCGCCGTCGCCCTGGCCCGCCGTCGCCGGAAATCCATGAGTTAACTTTCTAATCGTGGATTAGGGTGTTAATTACGTTTAGGGAGTACATTAGTTTAATATTAATGGCATTTAGTATTAGTTAATTTTATTTTATTCTTAATTGCGATTAAGGATGATTTAGATTAAATTTAAGTACAATTAGTTTAAGTAATTATGATTAGATTAATTAATCATGGTTAGATTACTTAATTGAGTTTAGTTTAATTAATCGTAATTTTTAATTAATCGTAATTATTTTAGTTATTAATTTTTATTAATTAAAGTTATGCTAATTATTCGAGTTTAGTTTAATTAATTGTAATTAGCCTAACTAATCGTGATTAGCTTAATTAATAGCTATTAGTGTAATTAATAACGGATTAGCCATTAAGTAGAATTTTATACCCGTTTTTTCCGGATGAGATTGTGCTTAATTCTAATTGTTTGCACGTGTGATGCCATGTTATTGATTGCTCTATGATAAGTTTCATTTATTATTCCAAAAGAAGGTTTTATAGGCAATTAAATGGCAAAGTTTGAGGTGTTGGGTTTGATGCCTAATTTTACGTACTAAATAAAACAATAGGGTTTTAAAATAGAAATCTGTAAAGTTTGACGGATTAATTTCAAATACGTGACTATGTATGAATATTTTACTAGGATTTTTAAATGTAAAAAAAAAGTTGCCAAAGTGATTATTTGAAAACGAAATATTTTGTTCTTTGCTAATTAATGGCAACAAAAATGAGCTTGATTGATGGTGTGCTTGAGTGGTCATTTAATCGAACCCGTCACCTAACGGGAATTTGGGGGTGATGCCCGATTTTTATTGAATGCTTGATGAGAGTCCGTGTGACATCCCAAATTTCACTGACCTTCATTAGTATAATTAGATCATTAGGAATTTAGATTAATTAGATTGGGCCAGAAAGTGAACCCGATGGATCGTGAGAATTGTGTGGGCTGGAGAAGTAAATGGGCCACACGAATTGGATTTGAAAAGCCGAGTGAGAGATTATGGGCTTGGACTTGGCTTGAAGTGGGCCAAGGTTCGGGACTATAAGATTTGTAAGTTTAGTGGGCCGGATCATTTTAGGTTGAGCCCGTTGGGCCAAAGATGAATATTTAGGCCCGAGTGATTTTATTTTATAGATTATAGTTATGAAAACTTGATTAATGTTTATAATGCTAATATCAATTTCTAACTTTAACATTTTGTGATGAATTCTTTATAGACTAACATTGACTAGTCGATATGTTATATGTTATGTCATGACTTTGTATAATTATAAAAGGATTGAAATCAAGTAGAAACAAAAAGGAAATTAATTGAAAAACATTAGAAACTAATGAACCGACTAATGACACGGATTAGAGACTAATTAAATTGAGTGACAAATGGAAAAAGACATCAACTTGGAGGCCACGGCATTCTCTTCTCTTCGTTTCTTCTTGCATGCGACACCCACGGTTTTGATTCCCATGAACCGAGACATCAAACTCAAGGAAAACAATCATTAGCAAATTTCATCATTACTCTAGCCTAGGACTAGCTCATAGATTATTTCCCACATAAAAACCGAAAATTCCCTCTCTCTCTTCAAGAACCGAAAACTCACCTTCATCTTCCTCTTCTTTTCTCTCGGTCAAGCGGTGAGCAAACCAGAAGCAAACCAGCAACCTTCTTCCTTTTGCATGCGAGATTTTGGTGTTGATCTTGAAGTATCTTTGTGTTGATTAATAGCTGAACCAAGGTAAGGAAAGATCTAACTCTAAATTGAAAGTTATCCATTGTTTCATCAAGGGAGCTTGAGGATCTAACCAAACAGTGATGGATATAGTTTGTAGTTGCTGTTTTGAGGTTGATCTAAGCTTAGTGAGTGTTAGATTGAAGGTAGAAGCTATTGCATGTCACTCTTGAGTCTTGCATGTTCGAAATTCTAGTGTGAGTATGCTGTTTTGTTGAGTGAAGTGATGAAATGGATGCCGAGTGTGTTGTTTTGGTAGAAATTGTGAGGAGTGACTCACAGATGCAACAACACTTTGAGCCGAGCTGTGGAATTGATCATTTGTTAGAGAAAGACATGCTGAAGTTGCTTTGAGTTGCTATGAGTAAGCATTGAAGTATTGTAGAAGAGATTTGTGGATAGACAAGTTGTTTAGTTGAGTTAGAAGTGAGAAAAATTTATGTATCTATTCTGTTCCAAGTGAAAACAGTTATGGAGTCTTCTGTTTGTGTTTAATTTTCTTTATGTATGTTAAAAGAGATAAGAAAGAAACCTTTCTACATGACAGAACGTCTATAAGATTGAGTTATACACGTAGCTATAACCATATGGATATTAAAATAGAGAAATAGAAGTGAATTTAGTAAAACTAGTAAACTGTTTTTGTAAGAAACAGATTGACCTTTACGGATTATATGAATTTTCTGTATTTACCTAGTTAGAATTGGACTTTGAATCCTTAATGAAAATTGTAGAAAATATCTTAAGGAATAACGTGTCAAAATTTGAGATTAAACGGATAATATTGGACTAGTGAAACAACTTTCCTTGTAGATAAAGAATCTGGACGTCGATACAGGGTACTAGTAGAGATTAGGACAACTGATACTCTTAATACAGTGAGAACTAGATTTAAGTTCCTTCACAAAAAATGTTAATCTATGTCTTAAATATAACATACTAAAATTTGGTAGTATTCCGATAAGTATTGATATACCTTTTATGTTCGAAACCAAAACTGTTCATTTAGTTAGTACACTGTTGGACCCGAGAACACATAACTGATGTAGTGACTTATCTATTAGACTTGTGTGATGAATAGAACTTAATAAACCTTATAATAGATGTTAGTTAGGTATGAGTAAGTCTCATACGTCAATAGAGGTGTAAGTGTATATAGTATCATGCGTGTGCAATGAGTGCGGTGCATAGTGCTTAATTATGGGATGAATATCTGTTCGGCATGGTATGGGACATGTCGTAATGGGTTTTATCTTATAATTCGGACATGCACGTGTGTTAGGATCATGAGAGTTAGATGTATAGTTAGATACTTTGGAGTCTTTTTCTTTTGCATACGATAAATGCATTAATCAAAGGTGTGGTGGTGTGAAACGTGTGCTTAAGAGAGTGAATGAACCCATCGGTACAGAGATACCGGTGATGCCCCCGGAAGTTTGGGATGCCCATGCTGAGTGGTCTTGGATGCCTCGGTAGAGAGATACCGGGATGCCTCGGAGTGAGATGCCCTTGTGTGAGATCAAGGATGCCTCAGTTGTGTGATACTGAGATGCCTCGGAGTGAGATGCCCCTTGCTGAGTGGTCTTGGGAGGACCTCGGTTGTGTGATACCGGGATGCCTCGGAGTGAGATGCCCACAATTAGAGATGTTGTGGAAGTCCGGATAACGTACTTTTCGGAAGTGACTCGATCAGGCCGGTAGAGTCCCGGTTGTGACTGATTCGAGGGTGGATTTTATGCACACTAAATTTAATTATATTTGGCGAGTGAGTTCATCTATTATTGTTGCATTGCATCTTGACGTGAGATTGAGTTTGTGAATGGTAAGTATAGAGATGGATGCATATAAGGTGATTTCTTACTTGATGTATTAGTATTGTTTCTGCTTGTGATATACTCTCTTAGCATCCTAAATTGTTTGATGATTCACTTGTAACTTTGATGGCTATGGATTGTTTAAGTTAGAGTTTTATCATTCTTTACTGGGCAAGGTTGTTTGCTCATACCTTACATTTTCAGATTGATACCATGGATGTACCGCCAGCAGCTCGATACGGGGTGGTAGCACGCCTCGATGTTTCCTTTCATGACGTGCATGATCCTGACATTGACATGACTTTTTCCAAGTATGAGGCTACTTTATGGATGGATGATGGTAGAGCTGACTTAATACTGATGAAGTTCGTTGCATGGTTCATCAACCATGAAGGGGAGATGTTCGGTCCTTTACCCTTTGGAGCAGGAGGACCTGGAGTGGGGATGGACGACGCCTAGACGTCTTTGATCTTGTAGAAGCTGACTGACTTTTGTTTTTTGTTAGATGCGGACTAGTGTGGGAACTCGTGGAGTAGACACCCTCACCCTCATATCCCTGGCTTTTGTTGCGCCTTACTTTTGTTTTGTATATGATGTAAATATATAGGCGAAGAACATGGAACGAGTCCAGGTCGATAATTTTGTATGCCTCGATGATGATAAAATGAAAGGAAGCTTTTTATGATCTTGTCTATGTGCATTGTAGGATAACCTTATAATATAAATTTAGGATTTCAAATAATCCATGTTATACATGCTAGTCCGAATGCCGAGTCGCAATTGAGGCCGGACTAATACTCCTTTATAGAATGTCATTTAGGCGGGGGTTCTAGAGATGCCGTGCCCGATGGGGCGGGATGATGCCCGTCATGCCGGAAGACCGCCAACTCTTGTGTTGGCCATTGCTCGAGGGGTCATAATAACTGGAACACGTGTTGACAATGCGCATATAATTTTTAGAATGTGTTTTGATTATTATTTATGCATGTTGCACTATTATTGCCATGTGAGATGTGCTAATATGCAAGGGTGTGCCAATACGAGATAAGTTTGTATGTGGTGCGTGTTTAGGTTGCCTCCGAGACGAATTTGCATCCTAATCGAGATTTAGGCTGTTAACTCTTTGAGATTTATATCTCATTCTGTTGTTGTTAAATATTTTCAGGTCCGTAGTATGAAGAATTGTTATGTGTGGTTTGGGGTCTCGATCGATCAAGACGCGGGTGTGCTTGGCGTTACTTTTGGTTGGCCTCATCATTAGTGAAGTTTAAGTTAACCTCGACCCTCTCTGACCCTTTTTGCCTATTGGTCGTTAGGAAGTTGTCTTTTGAGGTTGACTTGTAAATATCAAACTTCCTTTAACAAGTGGATAAATTAAGGTGCCACTTTTGGAAATTGGCTATTATGTTTTACTATCCATGTTTTGTTGATCAACTGGGTGTTCATATTAAGTGCTTCTGCATGCGTTAATCAAAAGATAAAAATAACGGGCCAGCGACACGTCCTAGGACGTCGCAATTTAATCGACCGACGATGGATGTTTGCACGCTCGAGGTTTGGGGCATGATAGTTTATTTCAACAGCCTCCCTTAAAATTGATTTTGGAATTCAACAACTCCAAGCATCGTCTTCAATTTTTCAAACGAATCTGCCTTCAACAGTTTAGTCAAAATATCTACAATCTTATCTTCTGATTTGCAGAAGCTAAGCTCAATTTCGCCATCTTTGACTTGCTCACGAATATTGTAATACTTGATATCGATGTGTTTGCTCCTGTCATGAAAAACAGGATTCTTGGCCAAAGCCATAGCCGATCTACTATCACACATTATTTTCGTAGGACCTGCATATTCATGCATCGATTCACATAGCATCCCATGTCGCCGAAGCTAACACTATGTAGTCTACTTCAACGGTCGGGAGTGCAAAGACTTGTTTTTTTTAGGACCAAGAAATTACTCTTGACCTGAGGAAAAAAGTATATCCAAAAGTACTCTTCCAAGCCTTGGTATCACCTGCCCAATCACTATCTATGTAGCCCACCAAATTGAAATTGTCAGAATGTAAATATAAAATCCCATGATCACAAGTTCCATTGACATACCATACAATTCTTTTTGTTGCTCGCAAATGTGATTGGTATGGTTTCTCCATAAATCGACTAATAATTCCCACACCATAAGTAATATTTGGCCTTGTAGAAGCCAAATATCTTAAACTACCAACAATGCTTTTGAAATAAGTTTGATTTACTAGTTCACCAGTTCCTTCTTTCTTTAGATCCAAACGTTCTGCTACGGGAGTCCATATTAGTTTGAGCAATTCCATCTTGAATTGCTTCAAAATATCATTAGCATATTTTTGCTGTGAAATAAATATGCCATCATATGTTGCTTCACTTCAAGGCCTAGAAAATGAGACATTAATCCTAAGTTCATCATCTAAAAATGACTAGTCATAGCCTCCCTAAATTCAACAAACATCTTTTAACAACTCCCCGTAAATATCAAATCATCAACATAAAGGCACACAATTATTATGTCAATGTTAGTGTTTGACTAGACATACAATATATGCTCATATGAGCATTTTTGAAAACCATGCTCTAATAGGCACGTGTCAATTCTTATGTACCATGCTCAAGGTGCCTATTTTAGCCCATACAATGCTTTCTTTAGTTTATAAACTTGATTTTCACGCCCTTTCTTCTCATAACCCCGTGGTTGTTCCACGTAGACTTCCTCTTCAAAAACATCATTAAGAAACACTGATTTCACATCCATTTGGTGGATCTTCCAATGATTTTGAGCTACGAGTGCTAAAATCATCAGAATGGTATCCATTCGAGCCACTAGTGCAAATACTTCAAAATAATCAATACCTAGCTTTTGCTTATAGCTTTTTACAACTAGCCTAGCTTTACATCCGTCCACTTGATTGTCTAGCTTGTATTTCATCTTGTACACCCACTTGATGCCAATGAGCTTCTTATTGGGTAGTAGAGAAGTTAGTTTCCACGTGTCATTCTTTTCAATGGAGTGGAATTCTTCATCCATTGCTTGGATCCACTTCTCATCTACTGTTGCATCATCATAGGATATGGGGTCACATTCTACAAATAAACAAAAAGTTATCATAGTTTCATTAGTGATTCCTTCATTATCACTATCATTATCTCTTATGATTACATAATCTTTGAATCTTGATGGCGTCTCCCGCAATCGCTGTGAATGATGTATTGGTGGTTTTGAAACCGCTCTTGGTGAAGAAATTGAACTACTAGGCAAAAATGAAGGATCTTTAGTTGAAGATTTTTTTTGTGTCTCCAGCTTATGGATTATCTTCAATGGTGATGCTTTTCTGGTCAATCTTCTAGGTTTAGTCCCAGGCTTCATCTTCAAAAAAATGGACATCCCTATTGATGATTACTTTCTAAATGACTAGATTACATAGCTTATAACCCTTAGTCATGTCATTGTAGCAGATGAAGATGCACTTTGGACTTTGGTTGTCCAATTTTTTCCTTTGTTCGTCTATATATAGGGATATGCTACACACCCAAATACTTGCAGGAATTAAACATCTGGCTTGTTGCCACTCCAAGCCTCTTCTGGGGTTCTTCCAAGACACTCCTTATTGGACATCTGTTTGGTAGAAATATAGTACACACAATGACTTCTGCCCAAAACTTCTTGGACAAATTTTTAGCCTTTAGCATACTTCTTGCCATTTCAAATATTGTCCTATTCTTTCTTTTTGCTATACCATTTTGTTGAGAAGTATAGTTGGCAGTTAAGTAATGTTTCACTCCATGAATTTTATAGTATTAATCAAATTCATTGAAGTGAATTCTCCCCTTCTATCTAATCTTAATATCTTTAATATAAAGCCACTATACTTTTCAACGTAGACTTTAAATTCTTTAAAATAAAAAAAGCTTCAAATTTTTCTCTAAGAAAATATACCCATGTTTTTATGGTAAAATCATCCACAAAAATTAATGTATACTTTTTTTTTTTTTTGTGTGTGAATGATTCCACCTCAATAGGGCCACATAGGTCTGTATGCACCAACTCCAAATGTTGTTTTGCTCTTCTAATTTTCCGACTGGAAAGGATTCTCGATGTTGTTTTCCAACAAGTCATCCTTCACATGGGCAATCTAGAATGTCAATCAAAGGCATGCCGATCACCATCTTTTTCTGGATCAATAATTTTAGTCCACGAAAATTTAGATGACCGAATCGAAGATGCCACAACTAGTTGCTATCTTTCATCACCGCTTCAAAGTTCAAAAGATTCTTTGTCTGAAGAGTAAGAGGGAACATCCGATTCTTTGTCATCCGCACCGTCATGATCAACTTATCCTCAACACCCATAATAGTGCAAATTCCATTTTCAACGTGGACTTTGTGGCCTCTTTTGGAAAGTTGCCCAACACTTAATAAGTTCCAAAAAAGTCCTGGCACATAATAGACATCTGCAACGGTGACATTAGTACCATATCTTGAGTTGATATTAATGTCATCTTTACCCATTACAAGAACTTTAGATTTATTCCCAAAATTAACTTCACCACGAACCGTCTCGTCCAAGTGTGAGAATAACTCTTTTTGGCTAGTCATATAACTTTCATTCTTGAAATTCATGCAGCCAATTGTAAAGTTTTTATGGCTCTTCTTCAATGCTTGTAGGTTTCTCATCCAGCAACCGTCATCCAATAATCAATTTTATTTTATTTCAACAAGAAAAAGGTTTGCGTGCTGGAGTTGTTGTTGAAGCATGCGATAGTCCTGGAAAAATTCATGATATGCACCAGATGGCTTCCTTCAGAGGGGGGAGACAAGGAGATGTTCCGCAAAAAGTTACTAGAGATTCGTTGTGGATAAAAAAAAAAAAATCTCAAAATCGCCTTTTTGGACCACCAAAGAATTAATTCAACAAAAGCCACTAGTAGAATCTATAACTTGCTGTCCTGAAAGAGCACATGTTCTTGTTGCTCTGGGAAGCTGGATTTCTTCTTTGGTCAGCATATCAATTTAGTAAATTGTGCCGTAAGTCCTATAACTCTTTATTTATGCAATCAGTTATTGTGATTTTTAACATGTGCAATCAAGTTCGGAAACTTTAGTCCATTTTCAATGTAGTCCTCTCGATGACCAATGATCTAAAAGTTTGATCAAATTGGTGACTGGACTTACGTATATATTTTGTCTTGGAAAAGGATATGCAATCCTACTAAGGCAAAGCTGGTGTCAAAATGAGTCTTAAACCCATATATATTTAAATGGGTCATATATGGGTCACTTACATTTTGAAAAAACTAGTCAAATGGATTTAAAATTAAAAGCTTAAGATAAACATGTCTTAAATGGGTTGAACTTAAAACCTAATTCCAACCCAAGCCTCATTCTCTCTCTTTCTCCCATTAACTTCATATTTTTTTTTTTATAAAAATCGAAATTATAATTATTTTTATATTATCTTTTTCTTTTTTTTTTTTTGCTTTCTTTTTCCTCCTTCCTTAGTTGGTAGGTGAGGCTCGAGCCTTGCCAATGTCGAGCAAGCTCAATCTTGTCGATCTAGCGAGGCTTGAGCCTCATCAATCAGCCTTAGCTTGCCGGCGTCGAGCAAGTTCAAGCTCACTTGTGCCTAGCCGCCGATCGTTGTCATGGCTGGTGGTAGGCCGAAGAAGAAGAAAAATAAAAAAGAAAATAGAAAAAATAATTAAAAATTCGATTTTTTACAAAAATAAAAAATAGTTAAAAATTCGAATTTTTAGAAATAATATTTCAATTTTTTTTTTTTTTTAAAAAATTGTCCATTAAATTTGTATTGCATGAAAGCGTTTTTGTCATGTCTCGAAACCCCAAGTGCGCAAACATACCACGACGGTCAATTAATTGTGCGATGTCCCAAGATGCATCATTGACTCATTCTTTTTCTCTTTCGATTAAACACATGTAGAAGCAGTTTATATAATTACCCAATCAACCAACAAAGAGTAGGGATAGCAAAACACAACAGACAATTTCCAAAAGTATTGCATTTATTTATCTACTTATTAACCTTAGGAAGTTTGATAATTATAGGTCTACCTCAAAAGACAATTTCCTAATGACCGAGGGGCAAAAATGATCAAAATTGGCCGGGGTTAACTAAGGTCTTCAGGGGTGGAGGTCAACCCTATTTCACATGTCGAAGTTGGCATCATAGCTAGGTAGGAGCTCCTCCTCGGGTTCATAGTCGAAGGGGTACTCCTCTGCCTCCAGCTCAGACTTTGGATCCACAACAACATCAAAGATGTCGATATCCATAAGATCCCGGTTCCACATCCCCAAACCCTCGATAGGTGGCCCATCAAAACCCCGGACTAGGTCGGTACAAACGCCATGCTCTTCTCTACCATACCACGCCTTAAACTTGTGGGACACCCATAAAATGGCCCCTCATCTACCCATACGATCGTGACTACTAGCTCGTGGACATGGTCGGTCCCTAAAATAGAAAATGTAAATCCCGGTCCCATAGGGACCCCTAAAACATACAGGACATCACTCTATACTAAGGACCTAAAAATATTCACTAACAAAGAGGTGAAATAAAATCTCAGCGAGTTAACAACCTAAACCTCGACTAGGATGCAAATTCGTCTCGGGGTGGCCTAAACATGCTCAATATGCAAACTTACCTCGTTTTGGCACACCCTTGTATATTAATACATCACATATGGAAATATCAATGTAACATGCATGAACAATGATCAGAACACATTCCACAATAACCACGTGCATTGTCAAACATACATGTTCCAATTATTATGATCCTACAGACCACAACCAACACATAAGTCGGCGGTTTTCCGACCTAATTGAGCATTGTCTTGCCCCATTAAGCACGATATCATCTAGATACTCCACCTAGATGGCATTCTATAAAAGAGTATTGGTCCGATCTTAATCTTGACCGGCATTTGGACCCCCCCAGATATCTTATAAACATTGGGCATCGTCTCGAAACTCCCATTGGATGAAGGGTTTAATTGGGTGACTACTCAAGCATGCCAACACTCAAACTAATTTGAATTGTCATTAGTTAGTCTAGTACAAAAGAGTTTGTTTTCAAATAACCAACTTTGGCAATTTTTCACATTGTCGCAACCTATCCCTCGGTGGGAGGGAATAGGTTTAGGGGTATTATCTAAAAGATGGACCTAAGGCCCATGATTAAGCGCAGGCTCTCCAAGCCCATACCTCGCGTGACATTATGGTACTTTTGAAGATTTTTGTAATAAGGAGTTGCCACTAGCTTATTGGGGTCAGTTAGAAATCAAGTGAGGCATGGGAGTGTACCTCACTTCTACGCAACTAGAGAATCTAGGGTCGGGGACTTGATTACACTAATTGACCAATTAGTGCCCTTTCGGTACTTAATCTTGTTCATTTAAAAAAAATATTTTTATCAGACAGTTTGGATTAACTTTAGACAAATCCGCTAACATGTGAGGTGTTCATACGGGTGTGCAGTCATTAAAATAAAAATTAACAAATAAGGAAAGCGTTTAAATAAATTGCATGGAAGATCAAATATTTAATATTAAGGAAAAGATAAATGCTAATTTTAACTGGACTAAATGGATCAAAACAGCAAAAGCACGCAAACAAGTGTAATTGTCTTTGAAGACAATTGAAGCCCTAAGATAGAGCCCTATGGACTTACTCAATTTTTCAGCACACTTTAGAGTTAAGAAACCTCCATTTTTAAGAAAATTGCTCGGAAAGTTTGTTTTAAAAATTTTTCAAATGAAATTCTTTCTGACATTTTTTTTATTTTTTAAAAGTTTAAAAATTTTCCTCTTTTTTTAATTATTATTTAAGAAAACTCAAATTTTCAATATTTTCCGAAATTTTTGAATTTTCTATTTTTTTTTTTAATTTTGTGAAATTTTTTTTAATTTTTGAATTTTTTTATATATTTAATATTTAATATTATATTCGGGAAAAGGGGTCCCGACTAGGTAAACCTAGTTCGGCCTGTTGACCTGACGACGACTTGGACCCGACCCAATTCCATTAAAAAAAGGAAAACCTTTAAAAAAATAATTTTTTTATGATTTTCATAATTTCTTTTATTCTCTATCATTTGTCTTTTCCACTGCACCTTTTCTCTGCACTCCCCCTTCTCGAAGCAAACTTTCTTTTTCCATGTTTTGTTTTCCTTTTTACTTTTTCAGTACTTTTCTTTTTCTTTTGTTTTTTTTTTCCTTTTATTTCTTATTTGTCTTTTTCCCTATGGTCTTCTTCCCCATGTATTTTTCTTCTCCGTGCGTCTTCTTCTCCCCGACATCTCCTTGCATGTCTTCCCCCAAAACTTCACCCAAACAGCAACACCAGCATAGCAACTAGCGACCCGTCCACCGCCGAACCACCACTGTCTACCGGTTGTCCACTCTGACTGGCGACGACCATCGTCGGCCACGAACATCGGCGGCCAAACCATTTTTGGGAACAAAAATCCCCCTTGGCTCAAGAATACACGATTGCTCCACGAAAATTGCATGAAATCGCTAAGGAAACATAAAAGATAGGCACAGTCCGCATATATAAGAGCAAGCACGAACCAAACCGAGTTTCAACCCGAGTTACTTGTCAGTTCTCTTTGGGACATTTTGTCAAACACATGAGGTGCGCTACTATAACAAGGTTTTTTTTTTTTTTTTTTTTGCTCAACCGAAGCTCGAACCATAACGAGATCTTCGACACATGACAAACAAGACATCGGAAACAAAAAGTAAGGCAATGCAGGTCGGAGCTCGCACGAACTGAACGACCATGAGCTCCGGCCTGGTGTACCCAAGAAAGAGAGCACACACAAAGGCCTAGGGGACTTAATTGGTTTGGGTGGGGTGCTGTGGTGAACGGCGGCTCTCGGGCGGGCGACTGACGATGGTGAAGCTTTCCTTCGAGCTCTCTCTCTCCCTTCGGCTTGTCCTCTCCTTCTCTCTTGCTCTCCCTCGACCATTAAAAAACCCCTTGAACAAATGAGCGAGCCCCTCTCTTTTAAGGGTGACCGGCAGTCATGCATGGCCCCTGCCATCACTAGCCTGCCCACCGGATTGATCCGACCCGCGGATCACGCCGCCATATGCTCCATGGCGATCCCCTCTTTTCTCTACTCTTTGTTTCTCCCGTTTTTCTTCTATAGGTCCACGCGAAGACCCCTGCCGTGCCAGCTGCCTTTGCCGGCCTGATCCACGACTGCCAACTCCAGCCAGTCGTCATCCTATTCGGCTATTCCCCCTACTCCCCTCTACTGTTGTTGCTTTTCTTCTTTTTTTGCAAGCGCGCGTGAAGGACTGCAGGAGGAGGATGACTAGTTGGTGGGCCACGCCAAGGAGGCTAAATGGGAGAGAAGGCTGGGTCGGGCCAAGCACGAGGGAAGGAAGAAAGGGAAGGGGGCGGGCCGGGCCAAGGCCGGATTCGGCCTGACCTGACCCCTAAGGTTTTTTTTTTTTAATAATAATTTTTTTAATTTAATGTAATTTTTTTAACCACTAATTCCTAACTTTTAATGCTATTAAGTCTTAAGTAAAATGACGAAACTCAGGTGTCAACAGCTGCCCCTTTTTAAATGGGAGCTCGAAGAGGTTCCCTTCAAAGACAAGAGACGTCTAAATTTTGCCCTTAAACGATGACAATCGGGGCTGCGGATGGGAAAATGATATGAAGGGATGACCTTACTTTGTAAAAGATGTCCCTCAACCGAGATGAGAAAATCTTATTGTATGGTAACTAGTTCTGATTTGTAGGGAGGTGTCGTCGTGTAAAAATGGGTTTCGATTGGAAAAAAGGTCCCACCGTGTAGAAATAGGTTTTGATTGGATATGATAGTCTCACCGTGTAGAAATGGGTTTCGATTGGGAAAAAAAGTCTTACCGTGTAAAAACGAGTTAAGACTGGATATGATAGTCTCACCGTGTAAAAATGGGTTTTGACTAGAAAAAAAGTCTCACCATGTAAAAATGGGTTTCAACTGGATATGATAGTCTCACTGTGTAGAAACGGGTTTCGATTGGGAAGGGACAAGCGTGGTTTACGGATGAACCTACAAGCCGCATGGTTTAGGAAAAGCTACTAACCTCGTGGTTGTTTAAGGCTGACCATGAACCTTTGGAAATGACATGATTTAAGGCCAACCATGAACCTTATAGTCTTTAGGGAAGCATCTGCTAATCCTTGGGAAGCTGCATGGCTTCACTAGGGAATCCTGTCAAACTAAACTTGAGCAAATGTCATTAGAGACGGCATCGAGAGATGTATTGGCAATATTGCAGTATTAACTGAACAAGCTAATCAAGCTAAGTCTGATTACCTTGAGAAACATTCAACGTCAATTATCATCATGTGTCGCAAAGTTGTCATCTTGCTCGAGGATGTATCATTAATCCTCAAATTCTCTAGGAGATAAGTTCTTATCAGAATAACTGTGACTCGTGGAAAAAAGCTTATTAAGCATGCCAAACTAGAGCTTCTTAGTCATAAAGGGTTTCTCACAGACTTTCGATAAAATGACTACTTGATCCTATCCATTCATGTGGGAAGTAACTGATTGCTGAGGGTACCTCACATAACCTATGACGAAGGCTTTCAGAAACATTCTCGATAAGCACAATCTGATCGATCAAAAAGGTCTTTTAAAAGATCGCAATATAAGTTTGGTCATGGGCTTACACAAAGGGATCACTACTTTGAGGCCAAGAAAGGAAAATTTGTCGCTATCTTCATCGGGTTTACAAGTTGAGAAATCGGAAGATAAGACAAGATAGAATTATTTCTACTCCTTCAAGTGGTAGCTTCTTTGTAGCATTATCATTTTCACACAAACCATCCCAATCAGAAGTTACTTCGGAATAAGGTTGTAATGTTGGCTTGGGAGATGCTCGAAAGGCTTAAAATTTTCAAAGGGGTTTTTAAGAGCTGGTGATCTTCATGGCGTTGTGATCATGTCACTCAATCTTTTGGAATCATTTGGCTTTTGAAACATAGCACATCTCGAAAGTCTATTGACTAATCATTTATGCATGGGAGCTTTGCTCATTTCTCTAATTTCCTTTGCACTTGAGATGATTTTTTTTTTTGTTTTACATAGGCACTTAGACTATGATAATTTTTCTTTTACATAAGATGCAGCCTTTTGGATCTTTTCCTTAACGGGCATTGGCCTTGCTTTTTACTAGGTACACTACTTTTTCATGCCTCATAATTTTGTCGAACTTTTTGCTCTTTGAACTTTTGGAGCTCTTATGATTTTCGAGATGCTTTTCACGTTTTCTCGTAAATGTCAATTGTATATGGTCAATCCTTATGCCTTGCCCCAGTGAAGGGAGATGATCACCGCTCGGGATTTAGAAATGAAGAATTAGGCCCAAATTGGTTAAAGCAACGAGTATTAGTGTTTGGGTAGAGAAGAAAATGCTCTTCTTCATCTTGGGATGAGTCAAGCTCTAATGAGAATTCCTCTGAAGCTATCACCAGAAGATTGATGTAAGTGAAAGTAATAGAATCTTTCTCAATCATTTGCTCTACAACACGATCGTAACCTCCTATGCTGCCCCAATGTAGGGTTGTTTTTGACAGGGGTACTTTGAAGGATCATCTTTATTCGACCCAAAATGGTAGCAAGAGATTAGTGCAATGCTTGGAATTGATGAAGGAAGCGCCTTTACCATTTCGATTTTTGTGCTCAATGCGAATGAATCCTTCGTCCTAAGAGAATGTCGTTTTTCACTCAACTCTCAAAAGTCTTTGAAGGATATGTTTGGAAATGGCTTGCCTTTCTTCATCATAAGCACTTCTTGTTTGGCATGGTTAACGTCTCAATTTCACTTTGTCGAGATCATCTGAGTAGATCAATCTCCATAGGGAAATTTGATTCAAAATGAATAACCCACAAAACGAGAAAACAATTTTGAGATAAAAAGGATGCTCAAAAAGTTTGTAGAAATTTTTTTTTTATTTTCTCAATTATTCATTTTTGTGCTTGTTTCTAGGAAAGTGCCAAAGGTTCTTTTTTGTAATGGAAATTCTCCAATTTTTTTTTTCATTTAATTTTGAGAAGAAGGGTACTTACCTGCGGCATGGTGACTTGTTAACCTTGTATAGAATGTGAAAGAATATGTTAGTACAAAATATTTAGGGATTGAAATGTTGGAAACGATATATTATTACCCTTCACTCGCTTTTATCCTTTGGGTGCTAACATTTATTGAGTTCACCCTCGTGGATATTTGGTAACTCGAAATTACCCTTCACTTGCATTTGCCTTTAAGCGTTTGATGTCTTCCTATCAAAGGAAAAAAAGGATAATGTCAGAGACGCTATCAAAATGAGCAATTGGAATCGACATAATTTACCCTTCACGTGTTTTCGTTCTTCAGGTATGAACTTTCCCTGAAGTGGCTAAGGTTAATTGAAAAGTGGCTATATAGCCGTGATTTTATTCATGAAAAGCACTTCTTTATTATATACCACAATTCACAAAGTTTAATTTCTGCTTTTTCAAATGCTCCCTTCGAAGAGACATTTAATTGACAAGGAGCTTGAAAAATTTAAATATGAATCATTATATATGTTTTTCAAGATCTTGCTTTGAAAGGAGGTGGATTGCTCATTGTTTCCACATTTGGGGATGTTGTTCTTTAGATGCTTTGCCCATTTATCACCCTTTGTTCTGTTTGAGTCTATCCTCCAAGTAAAGAAACTTCCTAGAATAGAATTCAACTTCGTTCCGCCTCTAGAATTCACTTCTCTATGTGGTCAAACATCAAAACGTCAAGGAGCATCACGCATAACCTGCAAAAAGACGACAATGTCAGTATGTGAATGGGAGAAAATGATCTCTCAATGAGGTCGCTTCTTACAACAAAATTGAGGCAACTATACATGCCCCATAGTCCTTATGACGGGGTTTTAGTATTTCACCAATATTTTATCATAAGAGAAGACATCATTAAAAAAAATGATCCGCGGCCATCAATCGAACGTTTGCCTTATTCTAAAAGTTTCATATACAAAAGTGGCATTGATTTATAAAAGATTGATTTGTGATTTTACTCATGGAAAAATGAGGTGACTTTTATTTTAAGAAATCTATACACCAAATATTATTTGAATTTCAATCCCAAAATGTGAGAAAGAAAGAATTTGATCGAAAATGTGATCTCAATTTTTTGTGCCTCAAAATATAATATTTACTTGAAAGAATTTCTAAACAAAAAGTGGTTTTGAGCCCATAATTGAAAATTTAAACAAAGTCATATGTTCAGTGGGGCTAGATCAGATAGGCTTGAAATTTATATTCAAGGTTCATTATCAAGAGTGCTTGCCAGTCCTCTTTTATTACAAGCCTACATCACTAAGGGCATTCAATTGATTTCCACGAATTTCAAAATGAAAGTTCAATAATAATAATAAAAAATGAATAAAAAGAAAAATGATACTTACAGTGGGGAGCGACTTTTCTCTCTAATTTTTTTTTTTAACTACATAGACATGCACATGGGATGTGGTTTGATTTTTAATCTATATGGCTCAAAATGGAGCCATAGGGTCACCGGACCGAACCAACAAGATGGCGGCTAGGTCGTGTTAACCATAGCTCTGGCTTCGTCAAAGAACCGACCTGTGTAGCATGGTTGCAGATTAGGGTGGGGACCTCTGACATCAGGAAGGAAATTTCAAGGTTGATATAGGCAACTTGTACTACATGGTTGTAGTCAGAGTGGTATCTACCTCAACACCATCTTAGGTGATCCTATGCAACCCAGGTCCGGCGGTAGGTAGTGTATGCCATGGTGTAGTGTAATGTAGGAAACGCAGGCAGGACAATTTATAGGCAAGCAGCACTTCATAAATTCAAAACATAAACATCCATTCCCAACTCCACACCTGCAAAACAAGGCGTTAACAATCACTCATTCTCTTATAACTCCCAATTGCAAAAACATTTAACACTCACTTTAGCGACGTACCTGATATCCTCGCTGCCAAACAAACTTTTTTTTTTTTGAACAAAATAGATTTAGGCCTAAGTCCTCTAAGGTTTAAACCAAGTTTCCCAATGGAGTCGCCAAGCTGTCGCGACCTACCCCTTAGTGGGAGAGAATAGGTTTAGGCGTGGGCTCTCCCAAACTCATATCTCATGTGACATTATGGTACTTTTAAAGATTTTGCAATAAGGAGTCGCCACTAGCTTAATTAAAGTAATCACACTTAATTAAAGATTAATTAAGACTAATAGTCATTAATTAATCTAATCATAATTTATTAAACTAATCGCACTTAACTTTAATCTAAACTATCCTTAATCATAATCAAGGCTAAAATATATTTATTTATCACTAACCACCATTAGTCTACACTAAACTTATCCTAAACGCAATTAACTACATAATCAAGGATTATAAGTTAACTCACGGGTTTTCAAGTAGCAACGGAATTCACAACAACGGCGGCGCGACAAAATCAAGATTATGGATTTCCCGACTTGAGCGGAGGCTTGACGGTGGCGGCAAAGCCCCTTGAAGTACACGGCCACCAAGGTTGAAACGTGTTTGGTGGTGGTGAGATGGGCGAGCGACAATGTGAGGGACGACAAGCAACAACGGCGTGGTGACGGCAAGGTGTTGTGCGGAAGAACACCCTAACTAGATGAGAAAAGTAAACAAGAATAATCAAGAACACGGAGATTTACGTGGTTCGGCGAAAGATCCGCCTACATCCACGGGAGAGAGAGAGACGATTTCTTATTTGAGCACCTCAATTGAGTACAAGGTACAATGCTGATATAAATAGATCTTTAAATCCCCGCTTTCCTAAATCTAGTAAGAAAGGAATTCCACCATAAAGATATTATCGATTTGAAACTAACTGATAAATCTTTAGTGATTATCCCCTATATATTAGAGATATCATGATACATCCCAATTACATTCAATCGGGACTATTTCCCATGAAAATCTCTTATAGATAGGTCCAAATCTAGGAAATATATTTGGAAACAAATAACCTGCAATCTTCAAGCCTTCCTAGATTTCCCGATTGACTTTTTAACTTCGAATTTCCAATCGATCAAATGTTGTGGAATTGAAGACAACATCAGCAAATCTCCACCTTTGGCTTGAATAAACCACAAGCCTCCACTTGAACCAAGAAAACGAATATATCTCTCCCTCCACCGTACCTTCACAAAGGTACGCCCGCTTTGGATCGGTGTGGCCTCCATCAACTTCAATGATGAGTGAGAGAAATCAAGTCCTTGCAAGACTTGAATTTCTCGTAGTAACCGTCTTCGTGAGCATATCTGCGGGATTATCTTTAGTATGGATTTTCTTCAAAGCAATGCTACCATTCTCCACAAATTCTCGAATTTTGTGGTACCGAACTTCAATGTGTTTCGTTTCGGAATGGAACAATTGATTATTCGCAAGACATATTGCGCTCGGCTATCGCAATATAATGTAACACTTTCTTGTTTTATACCCAACTCGTGACCAAACCAAATCAGCCATATTCCCTCCTTCGTAGCCTCGATTCTTTGCCATATACTTAGCTTCGGTTGTAGACAATGCTACGTAGGTTGAAGCATTGCCTTCCACAAAATAGCTCTACCGCCAAGAGTAAAGACATATCCTGTGATAGACCTTCGCTTGTCCAAATCACCAGCGAAGTCTACGAATCAACATAACCCGCTAAATCGATCGATCCGCCTTGGAATTGAACATTAAACCCATTTCGACAGTTCTAGCCAAATAACGAAAGATCCACTTAATGACTTCTCAATGCTCCTTACCCGGATTGCTTATGTATCAGGCGACGAGACTCACCGCATGAGCCAAATCCGGTCTGCTACAAACCATAGCATACATGAGGCTCCCTCGCGCTAGCATAGGGTACTCGAGACATCTTTACAACTTCCTCATGTGAAGCAGGGCATTGTTTCTCAGATAATTTAAAGTGATTTGCTAAGGGTATACTAACCGGTTTAGCTTTACCCATGTTGAACCGCTCCAAGACCTTCTCAACATACTTTTTTTGATTTACCCAAAGCTTACTTGCATGTCTATCTCGAAAGATTTCCATGCCAAGGATCCTCTTTGCAGCACCAAGATTCTTCATATCAAACTCACTACTTAACTGAGACTTTAAGGAATTAATGTCTCTCATTTTTCTTGCAGCAATCAACATGTCATCAACATAGAGCATCAACGAATAAGCGACTTATCATCCAAAACCTTGTAGTAGACACAAGAATCATGCACACTCCTCATGTAGCCAATACGAAGCATAAAAGAATCAAACCTTTTATTCCATTGCCTAGGAGATTGCTTCAAACCGTAAAGTGATCTCTTGAGCAAACAAACATGATCCTCTTTCCTTCCACCTTGAAGCCTTCGGGCTGCTCCATATAAATTTTCTCCTCCAAGTCTCCATGAAGGAATGCCGTCTTCACATCTAGCTGCTCGAGCTCCAAGTCATATATGGCTACCATAGCTAGTAAAACACGAATTGATGTGTGTTTTACAACCGGGGAAAATATCTCGTCATAATCAATCCCCTCCTTCGTGCGTAGCCCTTAGCAACAAGTCGGGCCTTGTATCTCTCTTGCTCTTTCTCCGTTGCTGCTTCCTTTCTTCGAGGAACCCATTTACAACCAATGACATTCCGATCCTTGGGCTTGTTCACAAGTTCCCATGTCTCATTCTTTTGTAATGACTCCATCTCCTCCATCATTGCGGTCATCCACTTTTCTTTGTGATCACTTTTCAAAGCTTCATGGTAGGAGCCTGGATCGCTAGAGCCTACGGTAAGAGCATAAGCAACCATATCCTCAAAACCGTACCTCTCCGGTGCTTTGGGAGTGCGCCTTCCTCAACCCATCGCAATGGTATGAGGAACTTCTACCGTTTCTTCGACGGAGCCTCATCGGATGACTCGCCATTCTCTCGCAGATTCTTTGGTTTCAAGCTCCACCTTAACGATAGATTTATCACTCTCCTCTTCAACAGCCACGCGTGGCACGCAGCTTGACTTCAACATTGCAAATTCATAGAATATAACATCCCTGCTCGTCAGAACTTTCTTTTCACTTGGATCCCATAATTTGTAGCCTTTCACTCCTTTCTCATAACCGAGAAATATGCATTGTTTTGATTTTGGATCCAACTTCAAGCGCTTTGAACTCTGCACATGTACATAAGCAGGACAACCGAATATTCTTAAATTAGAATAATCGACAATTTTACCAGTCCATACCTCTTCAGGAATTTTGCATTTCATTGCAGTTGATGGAGACCGATTCACAAGATAACATGCCATGCGAGACAGCTTCTACGCCCAAAACTCCTTGCTCAATCCGCATGTAGCCTCATGCTTCGAGCTCTCTCTAATAAGGTCCGGTTCATCCTTTCCGCTACGCCATTACGTTGGGCGTATGCGGGCGTGAAGTGACGTTTGATCCCTTCATTCTTGCAAAGCTCCATGAATGGTGTCGATTTGTACTCTCCTCCATTGTCCGATCTCAAGCACTTAACCTTCTTCCCCGTTGAAGTCTCAACTTCAGCTTTCCATTCTTTGAACTTTTCAAAGACTTCACTTTTGTGTCGCATGAAGTAGACCCAAACTTTGCGAGAGAAATCGTCAATGAATGTCACGAAGTATTCCTTCCCTCCTTTTGATTTTACCGGTGAAGGACCCCATACATCCTTGTGTACATACTCGAGCACGCCCTTGCTTGTATGAGTTGCAGCATTGAACCAAACTCTGCATTGTTTTCCAAACACACAAAATTTGCAGAAATCTAATTTGCATGTTTTTATACCTTTGAGTGCATTCCTCTTGTGAAGCTCCATCAATCCTCTTTCTCCCATATGCCCGACACGCATATGCCATAGATAGGTGTTATCTATATCTGTGCTAGCATCCGTGGACACAGATGCTCCACCTTGCACTGTGGTTCCTATAAGTCGATATAGGTTCCCGTGCCTCCGTCCCTTAAGAACAACCGAGCTCCTTTAATCACCTTCAAGACTCCACCTTGAGCCGTGTACTTGCATCCATTGGATTCAAGTGCTCCCAATGAGATCAAATTCTTCCTTAGACTCGGAACATGACGCACGTACGCCAAAGTTCTAATCATGCCATCAAACATCTTGATTTTCACGGTTCCAATACCCACGGTCTTGCACGAAGTATCATTCCCCATGAGGCGAACCACCATCATATGCCTTGTACTCATCGAAGGCTTCTTGATGAGGACACATGTGAAAAGTGCATCCGGAGTCCATGATCCACGAATCTTCAAAGATGTCCTTCCCCGATGATATGGACAAGACGTCCCCATCGTTGGTCTCAATGCTGTCGGCTACACTTGCCTCATCCGAGCTCTTCTTCTTTTTCTCGTTCTTATTTGGGAGAATCTCTTGGTATGCCCTTCCCGATTGCACCCGTAGCATCTTCCTTTGAACATTCCCTTGGATTTTGATCAAACTCTATTGCTCGATCCTCGATCCTTTGATCTTCCTCTTCTTTGATTGCTTTTCTCCTTTGCAAAGAGTCCCTCTCCCGAAGATTTTGAACTACTTGCCCTTTTTCGGGTGTCTTTTGAAATCAGGGCAGCAGTCACCTCTCCGATCTCCAGGGTTTCCTTGCCACCATAAAGGAGCATCGTCACCAAGTGGTCAAACGAATCCGACAACGATGCCAGTAGTAGAAGCGCTATGTCTTCATCCTCAAACCTTACCTCCAAGCTTGTAAGTTCACTAATCATCTTATTGAACACGTTAAGGTGTTCCAACAGATCTCCTCCTTCACTCCTCTGAAGTGAATACAATCTCTTCTTCAAGAACAACTTGTTCGTAAGAGATTACGTCATGTAAATGCTTTCGAGTTTGAGCCATAACTCCGGAGCAGATTCGATTTCCGCTACATATTGAAGGGCTTCATCCGATAGGTTCAATCGGATTGCGCTGCACGCCCTCTCCTCCATGTCAGCCCAATCATCATCAGTGATGGTGTTCGGCTTGTTTAATTTTCCCAGAAGAACCTTTGATAAACCTTGTTGAATCAACAGATCCTTCATCCTTCTCCGCCATAGCGTAAAACTATTCTTCCTAGTGAATCGTTCAATATCAAATCGAACGGTTGAACCTTTTCCAGCCATCTAGTTAGAAGTTGCAATACAGGAACAGAGAACCTGGATTGCTCTGATACCAATTGTTGTGCGGAAGAACACCCTAACTAGATGAGAAAAGTAAACAAGAATAATCAAGAACACGGAGATTTACGTGGTTCGGCGAAAGATTCGCCTACGTCCACGGGAGAGAGAGAGAGAGACAATTTCTTATTTGAGCACCTCAATTGAGTACAAGGTACAATCTTTGATATAAATAGATCTTTAAATCCCCACTTTCCTAAATCTAGTAGGAAAGGAATTCCACCATAAAGATATTATCAGATTTGAAACTAACCGATAAATCTTTAGTGATTATCCCCTATATATTAGAGATATCATGATACATCCCAATTACATTCAATCAGGACTATTTCCCATGAAAATCTCTTATAGATAGGTCCAAATCTAAGAAATATATTTGGAAACAAATAGCCTGCAATCTTCAAGCCTTCCTAGATTTCCCGATCGACTTTTTAACTTCGAATTTCCAATCGATCAAATGTTGTGGAATTCAAGACAACATCAGCACAAGGGTGGCTTGAGCTATGGCGATTTTGGGCTTGGTGGTGGAGAGGGTGGTGCGGTGAGGTGGGTGCTTGGCTTGGGCATTGGCTTGCGGTGGAGGGACGGTGCAATGGCACGGGTGGATGGCATGGGGAACATAGGTGGTGGCTTGCGACAGTGAGCTCTGGTGGCAAGTGGTAGAAAAAAGGGGCGGTGATGATTCGGTGATGAAGGAGTGGAAATGGGGGTCAGTTATGGAGGAAACGGAGGAAGGAAAAAGGAGATGAAGAAGAAGAAGAAGAAATGAAGGAAAGGTGGGGGCGAGTAGAAGGTGGTGGCATGAGGACACGGGGGAAATGTGTGTGAGAGAGAGATTTTCTCAAGATTTTTCTCGAAAATCCCATTATTCTCTTCACCAACTCTGCCTAAAACACTCTCACCCTAGCATTATGTCCCCTTAATATCCTTTTGTTTCTTTTTTTATTTCTTTAAAGCAAAGATTTTGGCCAAAATTCACAACTTTGCCATCAGGTCTGGTTCCTTTTCCAGTTTCCAAACTTTTGTTCGATAATTCATTTTATGAAAATTTCAAACTTGTTGGTAATTCGACGAACAATGAGGTGACGCCCAATAAGTTAGTTTTGAAATCTTGAAAAATTCAATACCCAAAATCGAAGTAAATTTCATGGTTAAAATTGATCAGATGCGACTTTAGTACGACATAAACGATCGGGTGACTTTTAAGGGTTTTGCACGGTTGACCCATAGTCAATAATTTTTAATCAACATTTATGCTTATTCGAATCATGAACGTCCTTCAGTTGTCATATAATTACAAGGGTTCAATTACGTACCCTAAGCATAAGATCAATAGAAAATTGATTTATCATCGTTCAACGCGAGTATTATAATCGTACGGAACCACTTGCGAACTGATTACGTACTTCTGTCGAATCAGTTTATAACCATTCACTAATTGACTTATAATAACATAGTATTAACCATTGTCAATCCTTATGGTCGAGCGGTCAATTCCTGATCGAATTCTCTATTCTTTCACGTTTTAACCATTTACGGTCTCACCCAATCAATTATTTAACTCATGAGTGATCAGTTTAGAGTAAATTAACCATCGGTGCATTGATGAAAAACCATTTCATATATTTCGAACATAACCAAATTTCGAGACATCACGATTTTAGCAATATCATATTTTTAAGAAATACCATAAGAAATAAGCTTTCTTAGGTTTAGTTAAAGATTTTTCACATTTTATTTTATTTACTTTTTTATTGTTTAATTTACTTTTTAAATTTGATATGAAGTTTTTATCCAAATAACATATATGTGAAGAGCGTAAAGTGAATTAAATGGGTAGGAGTGAATTAACCTAAATTGAGTTAAATATTAATATGTTTTGGTAATATGGGTTGGATCAGATATAGGTCATCAAATTTAAAATACTTGAAAATGTGTCAAAACGGGTTAAATGGGTTAATATAGGTTGAATCATTTTCGACTCGACCCACCTATTTGACGGCCCGGGCAAAGGTAAATACTAATAGATAGTCAATTTGAAAAATTTACATAATTGTTTGATCCTAGTAAGAGAAACCAGTTGATAAAGCAACAAGCCCAGGAAGTTGAGGAAGAACATGAACAAAGACATCGGCATTTTAATCGGAATTCTAGAGGACTATATTGAACCCTAGAATAATATGGACTCGATAAACAGATTAAGTTGACAGGACTTGATCTTCCAATTCACGTGAGCTATAAGACTAAAAACTAAATTATCCCTTAAAAGTTTCTCTTTTCTCTTAAGTAAAAGATAAGTTAAAAAAACAATCAATACGATTTAAATGGGGTTGACTAAATTGACTAAACCCGCCAGATTGCTACAGATACTTCTCATTCAAGGGTACGTATCCTTCAAAATCGCCAAAAAAGAAACTTAATCTTTCAAGATCTAGATTCGTTGAAATTTACCCTAAATTTCCTCTTTTCCCCTCCTCGCCGAGCTCTCACATATGTCTACGCCAAACTTTCACCACATAAAGCATACGTTATATACCTTCTATGTGAGAAGAAGAAGAAGAAGCAACAGCGGCGGCGGCAGCATCATTATCATCTCTAGCCTCCAAGCGCCGCCGTCTTTTTTAAGGTGTTACTTTCACTTCTTCCTCATAGCTAACATCGCATGCTGGCACCGTTGTCTTTCTTCTTCTTCTTCTTTGCACTAGATAAAACGGGTCAAAGTTATGGATGAATCGGTGCACTAGATAGAACGGGTTGAAGTTATGGATGAAACAGCAGTCGCCAGTGAATCTAAGAATCGGAAGCTGAATGAAGAACAAGATATGGATGCGGTCGCTTACAACGTTGACGATCTTCCAGAGGCGATCCTTGAACACATCCTATCTTTTGTTCCACTGAAGGATGCTGTCAGAACGTGCATACTGTCGAAAAAGTGGCGATATCTTTGGACCTCCCGTCGTAATCTTGCACTTTTGGAGTGGCCCTTTTCGAGGAGGGAGCATTTTACCAACTTCGTGGATAGAATAATTGTTCTCCGAGGTTCTGCTCGCATAGGACGGTTGATCCTCAGTTGTGACGTTTTGGGCGATGCATCCCGTGTAAATTCATGGGTATCTGCTTCTGTAAAGTGCAAAGTCGAAGAGTGCTTTGTCGACCTTTCGGATATCTAAGGAGATTTCGTCTTGCCGAATTGCTTGTTCACTTGCGCAACACTGACCCACATGGTATTATCCATCCCATGGGCGTTGACTCTACCATCTCGAATTCGCCTTCCAAATCTTAAAGTCTTGCATCTCGTGAGCATCACATTTGTAGAGGAGCGCTCGACTGAGCTGCTGTTATCAAGCCCGGTGCTTGAGGAGTTGAACATAGAGGAATGTGCTTGGGATAATCTCAAGACACTGACCATTCGTGCTCCTTGTCGCGACCTTTTTTCGGCGCCCGACTGGGGCGAGCGCCTTGTGGAGGCTAATGGCTCGGTTGAATTTATTTTAGCCCGGACTCTCCCAAGTCCACCAATTCACGACTTAATGATCCATGTTTTTTTAACCTATAAATTGATTTTAAAACGGAGTCGCCACTAATCGGTTTGGGGTGGGTCGATTAAACCCAAGCAAAGTATCGGGAGAAATACTTGCTCTGCGCAACCAGAGAAATTAGGATCGGGGACTTGATTACACTAGTTAATCACTAATGCCCTTTCGGTACCTAATCTTGTTTAAACCCTAAGGCTTTTTGGATTTTTAAAGGATTTTCCATGCATTTTGGGGAGGAAAAACATTTTTGAGTCTTTTTCTCATTTTTTTGGACATAAAAGGGATTTTTGGATTTTTTGGGTATTTTTAGAAAATACAAGTCTTTTTGGCATTTTATGAATTTTGACTTTTTTTGGATTTTTGGCATTTTTTTGGAAAATGTGAAATATTTTTTTTTGATTTTTTTGATTTTTTTTTTTGAAATAAATCGTTTTTGATTTTCTGATTTTTTTAAAATAAAATATTTTTATTATTAAAATATTAAAATAAAACAAAAGCTGACCTAAGTCGGGTCCGCGGGTTGGGTCCAACCGGGTCGGCGACCCGAACGCGACGGGCTGCGTTGCGGGCCCGATTTGATTTTTTGTGTTTTTTTTTCTTTTTTCTTCTTTTTTCTTTTTTTATTTAAACGGCGTCGCGGCCAGGCGTTTGGAGACGCCCGGCCCGACCCGATGACCCGGCCCTAGCGGCCCGGCTCCGGCGAAACCCTACCCGACCCGGCTCCGGTACCCGACCCGTCCTCCGGCCGCCCCCAGATCGCGAACCCTACCCGATTTTCCGGGTCCGGATCGCCGCGACTGGAAAATTGCAAACCCTAGGGTTTGCGAATCCGCGGCGCCGGGGGTGGAGACCGAGGCGCTACGGCGGCGACGACGGGTACGGCGGCGACGACGGCTACGGTGGCGACAAAACGACGATGACGACTACAACGACGGCGACGGCGACGGAGTGGGGTTACGATGAACGGCGGGGACGATGGCGACGGCGACAGAAGTGATGGGCTACCTATTCGCGGCGATGGCGCGACGGGGAGTGGCGTCGGACGGCTTCCCTCCGGGCGGCGACGGTCGGGGCGCAACACGGGTTTCTGGCAATGGCGGCGGCGACGACGATTGACGGCGGCACGGCGTCGGGGGTCGTGGAAGGGCTCGATTCTCTCTCCCTCGGGCCCGGATTTGAGCCTCCACCGCCGAGATCGACCCTCTCGAATCCGTTGGCCGCCGGCCTTCCCCGAAGTCTCTCGGTGGAGGGTGGGCAGCTCGCGGCTCGAGTCCTCCCCGGCGCTCACTCTTCGGTCTCCTCCTAAAGTCTCTCAGGCGAAGGTTTTCAAGCTCGCGATGCCTGTCGACGGAGCTTGCTGCCGCCTATTTATAGGCGAGGGTGGTCCGGTCGACGGAGAGCTTCGGCCGCCGGCCTTCGGCTTGCTGACCGGTCTTCCTCGGCTGAACCGGCATACCATCCGAGCTTTTCCAGCAAGGCGTGCTCGGCATTGAAAGCCATTAATGGCGCCTGAGATCTGTCACCTCTGGCCGACGTCGGCCTACTCTCCTCGGCTGTAGGCCGTCCTTCGCGCGTCGGTGACGAAGCGCGTGGAATACAGAGGCGGAGAGGGAAGGCGCGAGGAAGAAGAAGAAGGAAGAAGAAGGAAAAGAGGGGCCGGGCCAGAAAGAGAAGTTGGGCTTGGGCCTGCGAAAAAGATGGGGGGCTGCCAATTTTGCTTTGCTTTTCTTGTTTTTTTTTTTTTTTGCTTTGTTGTTTGTTTTTCTGTTTTTTTATTTTTGTTTTTGCTATTATCTTATTTATCTGAAAAGAATAAAATAAAAACTCAATTAATAAATCTAAATAAAATTAAGGCGTCAACACTCCTATGCTGAAGTTCTTGACCATACGCGACGAGGATTTCGATTGTTCGTCGATTGACCCATATAGCTGCCGAGTTTTCAATATATGGAAATAATCTTGAAAGCATACATTGCATGAGTCCATTCTTGAATGATTATTGGGTCGAAAACACAGGCTCATTGCTGAAGGCGCACATCCGTGTCACCGACTGTTTACCAAGTAGGTTCGAACAACTTGCCAACCGTCTATGTAAGCTTTTCAAAGCGATGTGTTCTGTCAAAAAATTGAAACTGTCAAGCACGACTGTCAACGTACGTATCTCTGTGCTTGCACTAAAAAATCTGGAAGTTCTATCTAGCCTCTTTTAATAACAGTTCCACATGCTTTTGATACTTGTTATAATGTGTCCTGCCCGATTTCTCAATATTATTCTTACTAGCGAGAATGTCATGGTTTGCCTTATTTGCAGGTTCTAAGTAGTGCAGACGAGCTATACTGGCATCTGCCTGTCTTTCCTAATCTAAAGTCGTTAGAAGTCGGGCGCTTAGATTTAAAGCGTCGAGTGCTTTTCAAGTTGCTGCACAATTCCCCATGTTCCTTGTTGTTTTCTGCCATCAAAACGCCCGCTGTCTAAATTGAACATCTCGAATAAAAGAAGGTTTTCATAATGGAAATGTTGCTGAAGCATGCGACGGTGCTGGAAAAATTCATGATATGCACCAGATGGCTTCCTTCAGAGCAGGGAGACAAGGAGATGTTCTGCAAAAGGTTACTAGAGATCTGCTGTGGATCGAAAAATCTCGAAATTTCCTTTTCGGACCCCTAAAGAGTTAATTCACCGAAAGCCGTTGATAGAATCCATAACTTGCTGTCTTGAAAGTGCACGTGTTCTTGTTGTTCGAGGAAGCTGGATTTCTTTTCTAGGTCAGTATATCGACTCTATAAGCGTAACTATGCTGACAGCCTTGTATTCATTGTGTTGGCCAAAAAGAGTCAGAATGGGTGAGCAAGTCAGGCACATGAAGAGAAGGGCGGCCTGTTGAAATGAGAGAGATTTGCATTAACTAATGGAATCTAAGTTACAGATTTTGTAACTCTTAATTGCTATTTTTCACAAAGTCAAGGATACCATGTCACTATAAATAAGAAACAGAGAGTCAAAGGACTCGACTGCTTACAATTCATTCATATGTCTGGGCCATTTCCAATACCTTAGAAAGGATTAAGGTGGTCTATGATATAAATTATTCATATTAATTTTATGTCTATCTCTTATGTTGTTCATCGTCTGCAGGAAATTAACACTAGCATGTGCGGGTGGGAGATGATGAGCTAGTAGGACTCGAAAAGAAAGTTAGAATCCTGGTAGGACTCGAAAAGAAAGTTAGAATCCTATGATTGATCGTCGAGTTGATCAATATATCGTGGTTCCTATTGAAGGGAAGGATCGATAAGTTGCACTTATCACTAGGAGATTAGACTATCCATTGCTTGCTTCAGAGTTCTCTCGGAACTCTCGAGCGAAAGGAAAATCTCCCTTCCCTTTGAATAAGTCATGGGAACTCCTGAGTAGCTTACTTGACAAAGAAGGTTGTTGGGACAATATATGATCCATAATTAAGCAAACCCTATAGATCGGTTCAAAAATCGTAAGAATTTGTGTCCCTGCGAATTCACTTTACATAGTTCAATTTTGGCTTCCTAACCTATAAAAGCAAGCGATTTTGTTTATGAATACATCGGGTATTAGTTTATTCCAAGTCTTGCCTTGGGACCATGAGGGCGTCCTAGGGCTCGCTGGCCGCTGGTGACCTCCGTTCGGCATCACGAGGATGGTAGAGGAAAATAAGGAAGAAAAAAAAAAAAAAAAAAAAAAGATGAAAAGAAGGAAAAGAGAAGGGAAAAAAAGGAAAAATAATTCAAAAATAATTTGAAAAAATAATTATATATTATATAAAAATATAATTGTCAATGCCGGTCATACCATGTGGGGCGACTGGCATCTATGTTAGCAATTTCTTATATAAATTGGATGGATTGACTCAATTGATATTAATGTAAAAATATTTAGGACTAAATTGGTCCAATAAAAAAATTTAGGACTGAATTGATATCAATATAATAAATTTAAGACTTTTTTGAAACTTTTTTCCTAAAAAGAAATTATACATATGATTTCTTATATTGAATTGGTGAATCAAAATAATTTGAATAATTTTCTAGACGTATTAAGACTTGTCTACTAAACATGCTTGTTAATGTAAATATGGCAAATTTCTTTTTGTTTCTTGAATTAGCCTGTTAGCTTACTTAAATTGTCACATTAGTTAGTAAACTAATTTACTAGACAAATCTTAGGACTTTTAGCATTGGTGAAGTGATTTATAGATTGGGTATGGTCAATGAGGTTTAACTCTACCTGACTTAACGCATGAACAATGAGGTTTAACTCTACCTGACTCAACGCATGAACAATCTCTCTCTCTCTCTCTCTCTCTCTCTCTCTCTCTCTCTCTCTCTCTTTTTTGTGAATCGTAGTTGGAGTGTAGAATGATCAATACTGCATATTTGGTATTGTCAGCCAAGATATGTGTAAGATTCTAAAAACTTTATATAATTTTCATAATTTCTTAGAAGTGCCGTTTTTATGATGGAATCTCAAGTTGGATAGGAGGTTTATTTTTAATCTTGTTTTTCTTATTATTTTATCGGTTAAAATATATTACTTGGTAAAATATTTGTTTTTAATGATATTCTATAAAAAAAAATTGTATATGATTTTACCTTTTTTTTTAATTCGATATGACTATTTTTTTAATAGAGATTTATTTCATTACTAAAGCTGAATAGAAAAGCCCATAGGAGGAGCATCATTACATAACAAAGTCTCTTAAAAGTCAGCTTGATTGCGTTACCTTTTTATTATTTTCTTCTTTGGTTAAAAAAATATATTAATCGGTTAAATATGTGTTTTTGATGATGTCCTTGTAAAGTATTAACTTATTATGATTTTAATATCAATCGAAGAGTGGACTTTTGCATCTTTATTTTTATTTTAAAATGGAATGCCATCCTACTAAGGCATAGATAAGTACTAATATGGAGTCAATTTAAGAAAATCTATAACTGGCCGATTGTAGTCGGACAAACAAGTTGATAAGGCAACGAGCCCTAAAAGTTGAGAAACAACAACACATCATTAATTTATCCGGAATTTTCTATTTCTGGTAACTTGAGGACTAAATCTAACATTGGACTAAAATTATGAGACATGATTACATAAATTAAGAATCACAAGAATTGATCTTACAATTTACGTAACTTATAGGATCATGGCGAAAACTGCATTTTAAAATATGTCTTATTAGATTAACAAAAAAAAAAAAAAATCAACCCTATTTAAAGAGGGTTGATATGAGTTGACCGAATCCGGACCCGTTTGACTTACTTTATAACATGGAACCTATTTAAACCCCACCCCACTTGCCAACTATACTTCTCATCCAATGACATATATGCCTCAAAATCGCCAAAAGAGAAACTTTGATGGGCTGGATTCATTGATATTCACGTTAAGTTTCCTTTTCCTCCCTTCCTCTCCAATCCCTCCTGTATATATATCCGTGAGAAACTCTCACCCAGACATATACCTTCCCTGTAAAGAAGAAGAAGAAGCAGCAGCAGCTTGTCCAACCTCCAGGCGCCGTTGTGTTTTTGAGACGGTACTTTCACTTCTTCCCAAATAACTTAACATTTCATGTTGATGCCCGTTTTCTTCTTCTTCTTCTTATGCTCTTCTGCCTTCCTTTTCATGGTTTTTTATTCTGGATGAAGATTACAGCAGATTGATTGTTTCAGAAGAAAATGCGAGCAACTATAGAGCACCGTCAAAAAGATTTTGGCTAAAAGACACAATTTACAGTTAGTCCCGTCATTCATCAGATTACGTTTGATTGATTGGTCTGATTCTGAAGTATCGTTGTAATTGTGTATGAGGGGATGAATGATGGGTTGGAGAAAAAATCACGAGAGTTGAATGTCTGAGGTAAAGAAATATTTTTCCGAACTGCAGTTGTGAATCCTAGATATATTTTCTAGCTCTAGCAATTGCATGTGTCGTCCACTGATGAATGATGGCGCTTTCCGTGCTCTAGATAAACCAGGTTCAAGTTATGAATGAAACAGCAGTTGCTTGCAAATCTGAGTATCGGAAGCTGAAGGAAGAACCAGATGGGGATGCGGTCGCATACAACATTGACGATCTTCCAGAGGCAATCCTTGAACACATCTTATCTTTTGTTTCGATGAAGGATGCTGTTAGAACGTGCGTACTGTCGAAAAAGTGGCAATATCTTTGGACCTCTCGTCCTAATCTCGAACTCTCGGATTGGCCCTTTTCGAGGAGGGAGCATTTTACCAATTTTGTGGAAAGAGTACTTGTTCTCCGAGGGTCTGCTCACATAAAACGGTTCGACCTCAGTTGTGACGTTTTGGGTGACGCATCCCGTGTTAGTTTATGGGTATCCGCTGCTGTAAAGCGGAATGTCGAAGAGTGCTTTGTCGACCTTTCGGATATCCAGGGAGATTTCGTCTTGCCTTATTGCTTGTTCACTTGTGCAACACTGACTCACATGGAATTATCCATCCCATGGGAATTGACACTACCGTCTCGAATTCATCTTCCAAATCTTAAAGTCTTGCATCTCATGGACATCACATTTGTAGACGAGCGCTTGACCGAGCAGCTGTTATCAAGCCCAGTGCTTGAGGAGTTGAGCATAGAGGACTGTATTGGGATAATCTCCAGACACTGACTATTGGCGCTCCCATGCTGAAGTTCTTGATAATACACGACGAGGATTTTGATTGTTCGTCAATTGACCCATATAGCTGCCGACTTTCAATATGTGGAAATAATCTCGAAAGCATACATTTCATGAGTCCATTCTTGAATGATTATCAGGTTGAAAACACATGCGCACTGCTGGAGGCGCACATCAGTGTCACTGACTGCTGTCCGAGTAGGATTGAACAACTTGCCTACCGTCTAAATACGCTTCTCGAAATGATATGTTCTGTCAAAAAATTGGAACTGTCAAGCACGACCGTCCATGTACGTATATCTGTGCTTACATGACGAAATCTGGAAGTTCTATCTAGCCTCTTTAAGTATCAGTTCCAAATGCTATTGGTACTTGTTATTATGTCTCTTGCCCAATTCTTCAATACCATTCTAACTGGCAAGAATGTCTTGGTTTGCCTTTTTTGCAGGTTCTAAGTAGTGCAGACGAGCTATATTTGTATCTGCCTGTCTTTCCTAATCTGAAGTCATTGGATGTCGGGCGTTTAGACATGAAGTGTCAGGTTCTCCTTAAGTTGCTGCATAATTCCCCGCATCTTGAAACACTCAAATTCGGCGAGGTGATCCAGATTTGAAAGACCAACATTTTCCTTGTTGTCTTCAGTTGTCAAAAGGCGCGATGTCTAAATTTTACTTTTCTCATTTTGATAATCAGGGTATCGAATTACCTTCAAATGATGAAGAATATGGTGCGATGTTGGATCCAGCTCCCCCCTGTTTCAGCTCGCACCTTAGGCAGATTGAATTATTTGATTTATTCCTGTGCGAGAAGAAGGTTTGCGTGCTGGAATTGTTGCTGAAGCATGCGACGGTCCTGGAAATATTCATGATATGCACCAGATGGCTTCGTCCGGAGCAGGGAGACAAGGAGATGTTCCGCAAAAAGTTACTAGAGATCCGTTGCGGATCAAAAAATCTCGAAATTGCCTTTTCGGACCACTAAAGAATTAATTCAACAATAGCCACTGATAGAATCTATAACTTGCTGTCGTGAAAGAGCACGTGTTCTTGTTGTTCCAGGAAGCTGGATTTCTTCTTTGGTCAGCATATCGACTCAGTAAACTGTGGATAAGTCTTATGACTCTTTATTTATGCAATCAGTTATTGTGATTTTTAACATGTGCAATCAAGTCCTTAAACTTTAGTTCACATTCAATGTGGTCCTCCGATGACCGATGATCTAAAATTTTGATCAAATTGGTGACTGAACTTATGTATATATTTTGTCTTTAAAAAAGATATGTGATCCTACTAAGGCAAAGGTAAGTACTAACTGTGATATCCCGAAATTTGGCCCAATTTCGAAATATAATGAAATGGTTATTTCATCAATGCACTTATAGTTATTTTCCTCTGAATTGATCACTCACGAGTTAATTAATCTATTGGGTGAGATCGTAAATGATTAAAACCCGAAAGACCAGAGAATTCTATCAGAGATTGACCGATTGACCATAAGGATCAACAAAAGTACGTAGTCGGCTCACGGGTGATTCCACACGATTACGATATTTGTGTCGAACAATGATAAATCGATTTTTCTATTGATCTTATATTCAGGGTACGTAATTGAACCCTCGCGATTACATAATAACCGAGGGTTGTCCACAATTTGAAGAGGCACAAACGTGGATCGAAAATCATCGACCACAAGTCAATCGCGCGAGAATCCCTCAAAGCTACTCAATAGTTTAGGTCGTATTAAAGTCGCATTCGCTCAATTTTTTTAATCATAAAATTTACTCCGATTTCGGATATCGAACTTTCGAGATTAAATTATTGGACATCATGTGACATCCTGATTTTCAATTCTGTTTTCAATTAAATGAAATGGGCTAATCATCGATGCGCCTATGGTCTTTTTCTCTAAGCTGATCACTCACAAGATAACTTATCTATCCGGTGAAGCCGTTAAGAGATATAAACGCGACAGACTTGAGAATTCAATTATAAATCAATTGCTCGACTGTGCTAATCTGCAAGTGTCAATACAGCCCCGTTAAAATTGACTAGAGAGTGGAGATAGGTTGATTCGACAGAGGCATGTAATTAAATTGTGGGTGATTCCACTTAATTGCAAAATTCACGTCAAACGGCACTAAACCGATTTTTTTGGCGATTCTATACCCTGTACCCGTAATTGAAATCTTGAGATTTTCACGACAACCGAGAGTAGTCTATGAGTCGGAGATGCACATTGTGGATCGAAAATAATCGACCACGGGTCAAACGCGCTAAAAATTCCTAAAAGCTACTTGGTAGGTTAGATCACGCTAAAATCGCGTCCGATTGAAATTGATCATGAAATTGAACCCGGTTTTAGGAATCGAAAGTTCTAGCGTGTCATGATTTATTTTTAGGATGTCAACTCATCCTTTGAAGAATTTTCGATGAGCCTAGATTTTCGGCGAAAAATCAAAATTCAGCGAAATTGGACCGGGAAATTCAGATAGGCTAAATTAAGTGCATTTTTGGCATTCAAGATGCATCAATTGGTGAGGAAAATTATGGAAATTGGTGTGGGCTTCCTCCTTAGCATTTTGGCCATGAATTGGAAGCCATTTGGTGTGAAATTTGAGTTCAATTGAAGAGGGAATTGGTGAAATTCGTAGGCTAGGGGGGCTGCAATATTTGGGGCATCAACCTTGGTTTGTTGGAGAAGATTTGGTGAGGAAATGGTTGCTAGATGAGACTGAAGGCTGGTAGGGCCTTGCACTTGAGTGTTTGTGATATTTTGGCTTGACTTATTGGGCTCTTGTCCCCTCCAACTAGCAGCAGCCCTAACTTCTTCTCCCTCAGCTTCTTCTTCATTGGAACCAGCTACAACTCCATTTCCAGAGCAAGCAACTAGCTAGCCAAGCCCCTTGCCGAACCTGCCAGGCCTCACGCCGCTGTCCAAGCCGCACTCAAGCCCGAGACCGTCCGCTAGCCCCACTCGACCGAGCCTCCAATCCCGCCGGTCCAGCGCCCGTGAAACCACGTTCGCCGAGCGCCGCGCCGCCTTGACCGCCTCTACCCGTCCAAGCCGTCGACCAGGCCACCCATCCACCGACCCCTGCTCGCTCGGTTGCCCGTCCTCACGCCAGCCAATCCCCTTCCGGTTGAGCCCAACCTCTAGCAGCCTCTGAACCAGCCCAACTCAAAAGCAATCTCAGCTTTGGGTTGAGAGCTTGTTGACCATTTTCAGCCCATTCCAAGCCTCCTTAGGTGTCGCCGTAGGCTCGAGTCTTGCTTGCCTTCGCATCGCCGTTGCCGTGAACTTGTTGGCTAGTTAAACCGGTGAGTTTACTTTCTAAACCTTAATTAAGAGGTTAATTATGCTTAGGGGAGGGTTATATTAGGCTAAGTGGGATTAGTGTAATTAGTTAGCTTGTTTAGTTATATTAGATTAGTTAGTTAGGCCAATTAGGTGGTTAGTTGATTTAATTAGTTAGTTTAGTAGGTTATGTACATCTAGCCTAGGTAGATTAATTTAATTAGTCCACTTAGGTGGTTAGATTAGTGTATATAGCTCAATTAGTGATTTATTTAATTATTTTGCATTTATTTAATTATTTTGGAATTTATTTAATTATTTATTAATTAATGGAAATTATACCGGGATAGCTGATTGTCAGAATTTTGTGTTGATCGTTGTGGTGCAGTTAGTTTGTGTAATTGATTGTTAATTTGTGCAATTTGATGCTGATTGATGATTTTTGAATTATTATTTCAAAAATATGAAATTTTGGTATTTAATTAGAAAAATACTGAGTGTCGGTTTTTGGCACTGAAAAGGTTTTAAGTATTATATAAAAGTATTGGATTTTTAAAAGAGAGGATATCACACTTTACGGTTCGATTTGACCGTGTGTCCACGCACACCTATTTTACCGGGTGTTTTTAATATGAAGAAAATAGGCCAAATACATTATTTAAATTGAGGCATTTGAGTGCAAAACACGATGTCCTTGGCCGCGATTGGATATGCATGGAATCGCTATTGGAACTCGTCACGAGCTTTTATGCCGGACGATGCTCCTTTAGGAATGCCTCATGTCAACGGATGCCGGTCACAATGGAGGCTGGGCCAACGCTCATTCGAGAATGCCGTCTAGAGGTAGACGTTGCCCTACTCGATGGGGCGAGATGACACCCGGCTATGTTGGATGACTGCTGACTGTAGAGTCAGCCGTGGCTGTTGGATCGTAACTAATTGAACGCTTGAATGAGTGATTTAACCGCGCCTGATTATGGGACAAAATTATGTGGCATGGAATGTGACGTGTTATAACAATTTTGATCCCTATAATTCATTGATTTATGAAAGTGAAGTGTTTCAATTATCGAATACATTGATTGTATGCATATGTTATACGAATTGTTCTGATGTGCAGGGAGGTGCTAAGGCGAGGTAAGTATTCTTCAATGTGTGCTTAGGCTGCCTCTAGGTGTATTATCTTCTAATCGGGGTTTATGGTGTAGACTCGCTGAGACATTATCTCACCCCATCGGGGTTAAAATTTTTTAGGTCCCTAGATGGAGGAACAACATATACGATATGGGGTCCCGCAGACGATGGATTTTCAGTTTACTTATTTCCCTATCCCTGGGACTACCCTAACCCAAGAGTTAGTTGAGTCCGTGGTATGGGTCGAGGAGGGACGACCTCAGTTGGTAACTCATCGATTCATAGCATGGTTCATTAACTTTCCTCAAGGGGGTTAGGAGGGTCCCCTACAGTGTTTTGACCAGCCTCCCGTTGGGACCGGGGAGTGGGAAGTATGGCATCATATGGATCTCGACACCTCTGATGGTGTCGTGGAGGACTCGGAGCCCATGGACAAGGTGTCTAGTGCCTAGAGGGCTCAGTAACTCTCTTTTTGGTTTAGACTCTTTTGTATATAAACCTGGCTATTTATAAACATGTTTTGTGTTATGTGATTGTCCTGTTTTTCTATCCCATGTTTGTTTGTTGTTCGGAAATTGTTTTTTACGCTTCCGTAGGTGCAATAAAATGAATGGGTCGGCGACGCGTCCTAGAAACGTCACAATTCGATCAACCACCGAGGGATATGCGCGCGCTCAGGGTTTGAGGCTTGACACATCGGCTCATCGTTCATTGAATTATCGGCAAGTTCAAAATTTTCGGAAAAGAAATTATTGGGCGGAAAATTGAAAGTTGAAAGGGAAAAAAAATGGATCCAATGGCAAACTTGCAATTTGTTGGCCAAAATTTTGGCTTTAAAGATAAAAGGAAAATAAGGAGATATTTTGGGGATAGAATGCTAGGCTAAGAGGGTTTTGAGGGAAATGGGTATGAGAAGTGATGGGTTTTGAGGAAAAATCTTGAGAAAATCATTTTCTCTCTCTCCTCCCTCCCCCTCGCGTTTCGTCTGCTGCCAACCCATTTCCCTCCTCCTTCATTTTCCTCTCATCCCACCATTCTTCTTTGGCTTCTTTTCCTTCATCTTTCATTTTTCTTCTTCAACACCATTTTCTCACCCACCATTTGCACCGTCGTTGCCACCACCACCCACACCACTCATCACTACCACAAGCCACCGCAAGCCACCACCAAGCCGAGCCCCCTTGGCCGTGAGCTTGAGGAGCCACCACAGTCGAGTCTCCGTTCGAGCTGCAAGCATCATGTTCTCAACACCGTCGCGTTGCCATCGCCGCGAGCTTGCCGTCACCAGAAACCGTGAGTTAACTTCCTAATCGTGGATTAGGGTGTTAATTACATTTAGAGGGTAGATTAGTTTAGGGATAATGACGGTTAGTATTAGTTAATTTTAGTTTAGCCTTAATTGCGAATAATAACAGTTTAGATTAAATTTAAGTGTGATTAGTTTAAGTACGTACAATTAGATTAATTAATCATAGTTAGATTGATTCATCGAGTTTAGTTTAATTAATCGTAATTTATTTTTATTTTGTTTGTTTAATTACTATTAGAGGGTAGATTAGTTTAGGGATGATGACGGTTAGTATTAGTTAATTTTAGTTTATCCTTAATTGCGATTAATGATGGTTTAGATTAAATTTAAGTGTGATTAGTTTAAGTACGTACGATTAGATTAATTAATCATGGTTAGATTGATTCATCGAGTTTAGTTTCATTAATCGTGATTTATATTTATTTAATTGTAATTTGTTTAATTAATTGTGATTTTTTTAATTAATTATAGTTATCTTAATTAATCGCGCTTAACCTAATTAATCACGATTAGCTTAATTAATCACGATTAGCTTAATTAATCGTGATTTGTGTAATTAATGATGGATTAACTATTATGTATAATTTTATGCTCGTTTTTTCTAGATAAGATTGTGCCTAATTCTTATCGTTTGAGCTTGTGACACTATGTTATTGATTGTCCGATTGTAGATTTTATTCATTATTCCCAAAAGAAAAAGGGTTTATGGGCAAGAAAATAGAGAATTTTGAGGTGTTGGGTTTGGACGCCAAATTTTACGTGCTAAATAAAATTATAGAGTTTTAAAATGGAAGTGTGCAAAGTTTGATGGGTTGATTTCAAATACGTGACCACGTACGAATATTTTACTGGGATTTTTAAGTGTGAGAAATTGCCAAAGTTAATTATTTGCAAACGAACTCTTTTGGTTTGGGCTAATTAATGGCAATAAGAATTGGTTTGATTATTGGTGTGCTTGAATGATCATATAATCGAACCTGTCACCCAACGGGAGTTTAGGGGCGATACCCGATTTTTATAGAATGCCCAGCGAGGGTTCGAACGCTGAATCGCAGTTGAGACCGGAACGATACTCTTTTATGGAATGCCGTATAGGCGGGGGTTTAGACGATGCCGTGCCTAATGGAGCGGGACAAATTTTGTTGGACATGGCCCAATGGGTCGTAACAATTGGAACACGTGTGTTGGCAATGCGCTTGATGTGATATCCTGAATTTTGACCCAATCTTGACTATATGAAATGGGCATCTCATTGGCGCGCCTATGGTCATTTTTCTTTGAGCTGATCACTCACAAGTTAACCAATCTATTGGGTGAAGCCGTTAAGGGATATAACCGCGGTAAAATCCCTAAAAGCTATCTGGTAGGTCGGATTGGACTAAAATCGCATTCAGTCGATTTTAACCATGAAATTCAATTCGGTTTCAGAAATTGGACGTTTGAGCATGTCACGATTCATTTATAGGATGTCGTCGCGTCTTTCGTAGAAATTCCGTCGAGTTCGGGATCTTTTGCGGAAAATCACTTCGGACGGTTTGGAAAATAACGGAAATTCAGATTGGCCAAATTGAATGGATTTTTGGCCTTCTTATTGAGTCTTTGAGTGTTGGGAATTTATAGAAAGTTTGAGGGATTTTTCTTTGACAAAACTGGACATCAATTGGGGAAATTTGAGTAGAAATTGAAGCTCAAATTGAAGTAAATTCGGACCTAGGCTTGGGGGTGCAACATTTGCTATCAAATTGGGATATTTGTGGGAAATTATTACAAGAAAGTAGTTGGGACTTGAGGATATGCTTGTAGGCTTTTGGGGGACAAATTCATGATGAAAATGGAGATAACTATTGACTTTTGTTGCTCTCTCTCTCTCTCTCTCTTTTCTTCTCGAGCCAGCTAGCTCACCAACTCCATGTTCACGGCTTCTCTTCAATTTTTGTTCCTTCGGTCTCAACTTTTGCTTTTGCTTTTGTTTTTCTTTTCCCTGCTCAATCGTTTCCCTTGGACAGAACCGCCTCAGCCCTTCTTCCTTTTTTTCGTTTCTTCATCTTCGATCCAGCTCACTTTTATTTTGCTGCCCCACCTTTTTCATGCCTTCATCCTAGCCGCGAGAAGTCAAGCCACCGAGAGCTCCATCGTTGACCGCACGCCTCGAAGACCAAGCTATTGTGCGTCTCTGCTTCTACTGTGTCTTCCACTCATGAAGCCAGCGAAGCCCTGCCACGAAGTTAGTCCACGTTCCTCTCCATCTTTGCTGCTTCTCTCTGTCAAAACCCCAGTAGAAGCCCCAAGTGTTAACCACCTTAGCTGCCCGATCTTTTTCGCCGGTGCTCCTCTGCCATGAAGACAAGCAGCGACCAAGCTGCCGCGTGCCAGCGTCCTTCTTCCCCAGCTAGTCAAGCCACCGAAGTCAACTCCCAACTCTCTGCCACATGAACGAAGCAGCTCTCTCTTCCTGGCCTTTGTCCACGGCCTCTTCTCACGCCATTCGGCCCATTTGTAATCAGCCCAGCAACCACGAAGCCAACCGCCACGCAATTTTCAGCCTTTGGTCCGGCCACTTGAAGTCCACAAATCAAGCCCATGGCCCACATCTTCAGCCCATCAATTGAGATCTTCAGCCCAAGAAGCCAGCAACTCCATTGAAGCCCACAACTCAGCCAAGTTTTGGCCCAACAGCTTGCTCAGTTCAGCCCATCTTGGGCCCACGAAGTAGGCCCAAGCCTGCAACCAGCAGCCCTGCAGAAGCCTAAGGCCGAAGCTCAGCCTTGTTGAGCTGTGTTGGGCCGGTTCTAGGCCATGTCCGAGTTCCGTTGACGCCGTTGCAAACTCAAGTTTCGGCCACCGTCACGCCGTCGTGGCGGTGAACCAGTTTCCGCAATAAACCGATGAGTTTATGCACTAAACTCTTCTTAGTAAGCTAATGATGTTTAAGGGGTGTTTAGTTTAATTTAATTAGATATTATGTGGTTAGTTGGAATAAATTAGAAATTTAATTATTTAATTATGCCTGTTAGGTGGTTAGATTAATTTAATCAAGGCCTAGGTAGGATGTGCTATCTCTCTAGAAGGGTTTGGAAATTTTCCGGGTGCATATTTGTTTTTAATTTAGCATTTTTGGCCTAGGTTTTTATTTTTGGCATTTATCGGTATTTAATTAATTAATTTTAATAATTAATAATTAATTATTATTTTCCGGAAATTAGATCGAGATAGCCGATGACCAAAAGTTCGTGCTGATTGTAATAGTGTGAGTGATTTATTTAATTAAGTGCTATATTGTGCCAATTGAATTTAAGTTGTAATTTTGGGTAATTATCCCAAAATTGTATGATTTCAATAATTAATTATAAATTATCAGGGCGTCGGTTTATAACGCCAAAATTTTTTTCAAACACTGTATAAATAGTGAGATTTTCTAAAGTAAAGATATGAAAATTTTGGCTCAAGCCGATCGTGTACCCACGCACAATTATTTTATTGGGTATTATTAACGTGATGAAAATAGGGTAGGACATTATTTTAATTGAGGAATTTAAGAGCGAAGTACAAGGTCCGTGGTCGGGTTGGGATAATCGTGTGTTAGTTAAGAGAATTCGTCACCTGCTGTGTGTTAGGTGAACGATGCTTTTATGTGGGAAGCCATCTTGACGTAGACGTTGTCGGGCTCGATGGGACGAGACGACATTTAGCTGTGTGACGGATAAATCCGTTGTGTGACAAATAAATCCGATGTGTGATGGATAAAACCATTATGTGACGGTTAGGTTTGCTGTGTGACGGATAAATCTGCTGTGTGACGGATAAAACCGCTATGTGATGGTTAGATCGTACTGGTGTGATTGTAATCAATTGAAATGCATGATAGGTCTTGCTTGTGTGACAGTGATCAATTGGAATATATGATCGATTGAGATGTGGTGATTGACAAAGATGTGATTTGAGAAGCTCCAATTGACCGAGTGTTATTATTGTACTATGTGTTATGTAAATTGTACTGACGTGCAGGAAGGAACTAAGGCGAGGTAAGTTCTCTGCTTTGATTGTGTGATTGTGTGATTATGACGTTTCGTGGCGTATTTCCTTCATAATCAGGGTTTAGAGCATGGACTTGCTGAGACATTGTCTCCTTGGTTATTGTATAACCATTTTCAAGGTTGTCGAGTGGAGGACCCGGAGCCAAGAGGAGGTGATCGAAAGTGTAGGTTAGTTAGGACTGCTTCTTTTTGGAAAGCTAGTCTTTTGGTCATAGACCTTATACATGATTTTATGTGATTATAAAGGCACATTTGTTTGTGAATTTGTTGTCCTGCTTTTTTATCCCGAGATAGTTACTGTCAGGGGATTTATTATTCGCTTCCGCATGTGCAATAAAATGAAAGGGGTCGACGACTCGTCCTGGGAAGTTGCAAAATATTATCGACCAGAGAGGGATGGGCACGCACTCGGGGTTCGGGGCGTGACACTTGAAATATTTTAAATGTGTTCAGATTATTATTTATGTGCGTTGCATTAATATTGCCATATGAGATGTACTAATATGCAAGGGTATACCAAGGCGAAATAAGATTGTATGTCGTTGTGTGTTTAGGTTGCCTTTAAGGAAAATTAGCTTCCTAATCGAAGTTTAGGAAGTTGACTTGCTGAGATTTGTATCTCACCTCGTTGTTGTTAATTATTTTCAAGGCCGTAGCGTGGAGAACTGCCAAGTATGGTTGTGATGGGCACGAGATGTAACATTTTTTTGCTGGTCCTGCCGTTAGTGAAGTTTAGGTTAATCCTGACCCCAACAGGTTTTTGAGTTGGTCGATAGAAAGTCATCCTTTGGAATGGGCTTGTAATTGTTAAACTTCTTATGGTTAACAAATAATAAATAAATGTTGTGCCTTTGGAAATATTTGCTGTGTTTTACTATCCCTACTATGTTGATTGAATGGGTGTTTATTTGAGTTGCTTCCACATGTGTTTAATCAAAAGATAAAAAGAATGGTCAGCGACACGTTCTGGGACATTGCATTTTAATTGACCACCAAGGGATGTTTGCACGCTCGGGGTTTGAGGTGTGACACTAATAGGTAGTCAATTTAAAAAATTTGCATAACTGTTTGATCGTGATAAGAGAAACAAGTTGATAAAGCAACAAGCCCTGGAAGTTGAGGAAGAACATGAACAAGGACATCAGCAATTTGATCGGAATTCTAGAGGAGTATATTGAACCCTAGACTAAATATGGACTTGATAAACAAATTAAGTTTATAGGACTTGATTTTCCAATTCATGTGAGTTATAAGACTAAAAACTGAATTATCCCGTGAAAGTTTCTCTTTTTTCTTAAATAAAAGATCAGATAAAAGATAAAAAAATAATCAATCTGATCTAAATAGGGTTGACTAATTTGACCAAACCCCCAGAGATACTTCTCATTCAAGGGTACGTGTCCTTCAAAAAAGAAAAGAGGAACAAAAGGGTAGCAACTCGAGGGGGTGATCCCGAACAACTCGGCTAAAATATAGAATTTACGGGTAGTCTCGTCATTGATCAGATTTGAGGTAGATTGATTAGCCTAATTCCAAAGTACTTGCTGGTATTTGCGGAAGCATGTGTTTGATGTGGGTGTATGCAAGCGAGTGTTCGTGTGTTTGAAATATAGCAAGGGATACATGAAGGAACAAGAAACAAAGGCTATGTGGAAAAGGCTATGAAATGGACTTTCACGGCAAGGAGAGCACAAAGAAAAAGAAGGCTTTTATTATTTGGTGGGTAATACAAAGGAAAGGGAAAGGAGCTGAACTTGTTGATCTGCTACACTCCACGCCTTGCTATCTATAAGCAAGCTTCACTAACTTATGGCCTACAATTTTTGACTTCTAGTAGATTTTTTTTTTTTTTCACAGTTTTTTTACTTCAACAGCCGACTCTCCAAGGCAAATATCTTTGCCATTTGCAGAGATAATTTTGTGGACTCTTCTAACACAAAATTAGTAGACACTTGTTTCTTCCTTTGCCACCTAAGTCTATATTTTTTCTAGTATTCTCTAGCTGATTCTAGAAATTGAATCAATAATTTAACACTCCTCCTTGATCCAATTTTGTGTTACTTCAAGCATATCCCGCAATGTCTCAAACTTGGCTAGCAGTAGTGCTTTAGTGAATATGTCCGCTACTTGATCCTTGGTCTTGCAATATTTGAGCTCGGTCTCTCCATTGTTTTGCACCTCTCGTACAAAGTGATATTTGATGTCGATATGTTTAATTCTTCCATGGAATATTGGATTCTTTGATATAGCAATCACAGACTTATTGTTGCAAAGTATCAGAGTCGGTTCCATTTGTGCTTCTCCAATGTCTTCTAGAATTCTTCGAAGCCATATTGCTTGATTGGTGGTCGTAGCAATTGTGATGTATTTAGCCTCTGCAATAGCCTATGCTATCGAATATTGTCTTTTGGATGCCTATGAGAATATTCTTGAACCCAGTGTGAATGCATAGCCACTAGTACTCCACCTATCATCACCTGAACCTAACCAATCACTATTAGTGTAGGCAATGAGTTGCACTTGGCTAATACCCAATGCGGTAATTTATAGTTTCTTGTAAATATTCGAGAATTCTCTTGGCAGCTCCAAAGTGAATTTTGTTGGGAAAATATGCTTCAAATTGGGTAGAACAATGAAGACGGATCTTTAGAGTACTCGAGTCGGACTTTGAGGCGTGATATCACTTTCTTTAAGGATTTATTTGCCCCACAAAGTTGCTAATGATCACTGGCAAAAATCCTCCAGGATACAACAAAGTCTCAAAATCGAGAATACTAGATAGCAATTCTAATATTTCTCCAGGGTCTCTCCAGGAAACAATCGAAAAATTGGCTGCAGTTTTTTTCAGAAAGAAGACTCAAAAAATGACCACACTTTTTCTTCCGAAAATTGACAAGCATATATATGAAAAACAATCTTGCAACTCTTCATGAAAATTGCCAAAGAATGAACAAACACGTCCTTTAGAAAATTGTTCGGATAAACAAATGCGACTCTTCGGAAAAGGTCGAAAACCGAATAATAGCAACCCTTCGGGAAAAGTTGCAAATCGAATAAGCAATTTTCCAAAAGTTATCTTGAAAAGACACAAACAAAATTTGGAATAATAATTTAATTTTTTTTAATAAATAATATTTCGAATTTTCATTTCCGAAAATTCTCAAAATAAAAGACAACCTTTGATTAAAATTAATAACATAACAAAATAATAAAAATAAATAATAAAGGGATTAGTGTTAATTAAATCACGGGCGCGCCAAAGTGCTAAGTGCTAAGTGCTAAGTGCGCCAAAATCGCGCAATTATTCGCGCACCCACACGCGGGTATGGTGGGGTGTAGCCTCACCCAATCATTACATTAAATATACAAAGGAAATCCCACATTTATAAATTGGTTTACTTTTTCTCACCTTTTCCATGTGGGACAAGGCAAAAAGGCACTTTCCTTTTGTTTTAACAAACAAAACTCCAACAATCCCCCACTTTGTTTGTAAAACAAAGATTTCAAAATAAAATTTTTCAAAAAGAAACCGTACAGCCAAAATTTCAGTAAGATTAATATACATACATAAAGGTCTCTTTCGAGTTAAACCTTTACTTAGTGCAAGTATATCAAAGTTCTATCAAAGTGACAAGTAGCTCGGCTTTAAACTTGTACTTTTATGTAATAGAACCAGACATACCGCACATATACTAATCTCTTGTTTCAGTGAGAAGTTCTATATTACTCCGCACTATTATGGCCTTGTGCTTGATCCTGTTTCATGAGCTCTCTAGAAAGCAACCCTAACTTTCGTAAGAAGCGGCACCACTTCTAAGCTCATATAGGTGAAGTATCTACCATGTGTTTCTGTTACTATCAACACACTACAAACTTGTATCATACTTCATTAAGAATTCATTTCAGCCTACAAAACGTAAAGACGATCGACTTCTCATATCGGGGCTACCTCGGTATCAAACAATCACATTCAATAACTTGTTCTTACCCATTAAATCTTGTAACTAGTGATGTCCTAGAAAAAGGTCGGGTTACCATTATTGGTGATTTCAATTAAAGGGTTTCAGCCCCATTTCTTGTGAGGTTGTTATTACCATATGTCTTGGTAAAGCCTTCGTCAAAGGATCGGCAAGATTTTTACTTGACCTCACATAGACAATTGTTATGGTACCATCTTTAATCAATTGTCTCACATATTCATGTCTTAGACTAATATGTCTAGACTTACCATTATAGGTGCTACTATAGGCTCTTGCCAAAGTAGCTTGACTATCACAATGGATAGATATAGGAGGCATAGGACTAGGCCATAATTTGATATCCAACAACAAATTCCTAATCCATTCAGCCTCTTTCCCAGCTGCCGCCAAAGCAATAAATTCAGATTCCATTGTTGAGTGAGTTATACATGTCTGTTTCTTGCTTGCCCAAGATACAGCACCTCCAACTAGTGTGAAGATCCATCCAGAAGTGGAACGCTCATCTCCCACACTTGTAATCTAACTAGCATCGATGTATCCTTCCAATACAGCCGGATAATTATTATAGAACAATCCTAAATTTTTAGTTCTCTTAAGATAACCAAAAATTCTGGTAATAGCTCTCCAATGTTCTATACTTGGATTACTAGTATACCTATTCAACTTGCATACAGAAAAAGCAATATCAGGTCTAGTACAATGCATCGCATACATTAAAGACCCTATAGCACTTGCATATTCTAGTTGTGCCACCGCTCTATCAGTATTATAATTTAATTTAATACTAGAATCAAATGGAGTACTTATTTCCTTGAAACCAAGATGCTGAAATTATTTAATAATTTTTCAACATAATTACATTGGCTTAAAGAGTAACCCCCACTGTGTTTCTTAACTTTAATACCTAAGATAATATTTACTTCACCCAAATCCTTCATTTTAAACATGGAAGTTAGATACTTCTTAGTCTCAATAATTCCAGTCATATTCGTTCCAAAGATAAGCATATCATCAACATATAAGCACACTAAGACACCATAGTCTTTAGTGAATTTAGAGTATATACACTTATCAACACTACTATTGATGAAACCATTTGACAATATGACCGAATTAAACTTTTCATGCCACTGCTTAGGAGCTTACTTAAGCCCATAAAGAGACTTAATCAATTTACATACTTTCTTTTCATTTCCAGGAAGAACAAAACCCTCCGGTTGTTCCATGTAAATCTCCTCATTTAAGTCTCCATTTAAGAAAGCAGTCTTAACATCCATTTGATGAATACAAAGATCATAAATGGAAGCTAGAGCAAAAGGAACTCGAATAGAAGTTATACGTGCTACAGGAGCATATGTATCAAAATAATCTATTCCTTCTTTTTGTCTATATCCCTTGGCTACAAGCCTAGCTTTAAAAGCTTGAATAGTACCATCAGAATGATATTTTCTTCTAAAAACCCATTTGCACCCAATAGGTTTTGATCCTTTGTAAATCTACTAATACCCAAGTATTATTGGACATAATTGAGTCAATTTCATCATTCACAGCTTCTTTCCAAAAGGAAGCATCTCTAGAAGACATGCTTCATCAAAGTTTCTAGGATCATCTTCTAGATTTAGTACTAAAGGATATTTATTTATCACGTTATTATCTCCATCTCCTTCAACAAGAAAAACATGAGTAATAAAATCAGGACCTAAGTCTTTTAGTTTCCTAGCTCTAGTACTTCTTCTTGGTTCAATTATGTCTTTGGAATCATTCGTTTCTTTCTCTTGAGAATCTCTTTGAGTTTCCATAGATTTTGAATTATTTTCAATAATTTCAGAATCTGTAAAACATCTATTCTCAAAGAATTCAACGTCTCTTGATTCTACAATGACATTGGACTCTAAATCAAGAAGCCTATAAGCTTTACTATTTTCAGCATACCCGACAAAAACACTTTTGATTGCTCTAGGACCGAGCTTTGTTCTCTTAGGATCTGGAGCTCGGTAGTATGCCAAACACCCCCACACTTTAAGATATGATAAGTTTGGCTTTCTACCTTTCCATATTTCATAAGGAGTTATGTCATTTTTCTTGGAAGGTATTCTATTATGAATATAGCATGCAGTAAGTAATGCTTCTCCCCAAAGCATATAATTAACCATTTCTCCAAGAGATCGATTTTTCCTTTCAGCCAAACCATTTTGTTGTGGAGTATATGGTGCTGAAACTTGATGAATAATACCATGTTCTTCACAAAATGAAGAGAATTCATTTAAGAAATATTCTCCACCTCTATCTGAACATAGAACTTTGATTTTCTTTTCTAATTGATTCTCTACTTCAGCCTTATATTTCTTAAACATGGTAAATGCTTCATCCTTCGATCTCATGAGATAAACATATAAGAACCTACTGCAATCATTCACAAAGGTAATAAAATACCTTTTACCTCCACGTGTTAGCATACCATTGAATTCACATATATCACTATGAACCAAATCCAATAAATTCGAATTTCTTTTAACACTAGGAAATGGTTTCTTAGTAAGTTTGGACTTAGCACATATTTCACATTTATCATATTCACCATTGAAATTTATCAAGTCTATTTTCTTCATATTCTTTAAATAACGAATATTTATAAGTGCCAACCTACTATGCCATAAAAAAGAAGACTCAACAATATAAGTAGAACTATCAATATTATTATTGATACTCAGTTGATACATGCCATCATTGGCATAACCCTTTCCAACAAACAGCCCATTCTTCGACAGGATAACCTTGTCGGATTCAAACAAAACCCGAAACCCCCTTTTACAAAGTAAATCAATAGAAACTAGGTTCTTCCTAATTTCGGGTATAAATAACACATTAAGAAGAGTAATCTTCTTTCCGAAGTGAAGTCTATCTCCTTTGTGCCTTTTCCAGCAACCTTTGCAAGAGCATTATTCGCCATCAGGACCTCTTGAACATTTGAGTCAACAATCTCCTCAAATTGCTTGAACAAGTACTTGTCCTTGCACACATGGACTGTTGCTCCAAAATCTAACCACCAACCGGATTGGACAGTAGCGGAATTGATTTCAGAAACCATAGCCATCGCATCATTAATTTCAGAAATTTTCATGTTTGAAAGCATGGTTAAAATCATGGCCACATAATTTTCTTCAACCAGATTTGCACCTGCTTTCACAATCGGAATGTTTTTGTCCTTGGAAATGCTCTTGTGGTGAATGCATTCCTTGGCGTAGTGTCCCTGCTTGCCACAAACAAAACAGCAACCCTTTTTCTTCTTTTGTGTTCTCTTAAATTTATGCCCCCCGGTTTTTACTTTGAAGTTCTGGCCGAGTTTCCGTTTTTTATCCACAGCATTCACCTTGGAACTGTACAAAACAGAATTATCATGTAAACGTGACTCTTCCTCAATGCGAAGATGTTTCTGTATCTGTTCCAGAGTAAAGTCCTCCGACTTGTGAATCAGCCTTTTTCCATAATCTTTCCAACTTGAAGGCAATTTCGCAATAATTGCTCCAACTTGAAAAGCTTCTGGAATTTCAATCTTGAGGGCACGAATTTTATTCACGAGCACTTGCAATTCATGGATTTGTTCCAGCAAGGGTTTAGTATCAATAAACTTGAAATCAAAGTACTTTGCGATTAGATATTTGTTGGTACCTTGCTCCTCCGCTTTGTAATTGAATTCCAATGCATTCCATATTTCTCTGGCCCACTTCATTTCAGTGAATAAGTCGTACAGACGATCAGAGAGTGTGTTCAGAATGTGTCCTCGACATAGTAATTCATCATCTTCACGTTTCTTCTTTTCCTTATTAACCCTTTCAATGACTTCCGCACTTGGCTGTCCTCCTTCGATAGTAGGCATCGGATCTTCTATAGGCGCCAAGTTAGGATCCGTATGTAGGAAATCTTGAGCGGTGAATAAGAACATCATCTTGTCCCTCCAGCGAGCAAAGTTGTTCCCATCGAACCGGTCCAGTTTGACCATGTCTTGATTCATCACTTTGATTGTCTCCAACTCCATTGTTGCGAAATAAATCCTTAAAATTGTTGGGAAAATATGCTTCAAATTGGGTAGAACAATGAAGACGGATCTTTAGAGTACTTGAGTCGGACTTTGAGGCGTGATATCACTTTCTTTAAGGATTTATTTGCCCCACAAAGTTGCCAATGGTCACCGGCAAATATCCTCCATGATTCAACAAAGTCTCAAATTAAGAATACTAGATAGCAATTCTAGTATTTCTCCAGAGTCTCTCCAGGAAACAATCGAAAAATTGGTTGCAGTTTTTTTTCAGAAAGAAGACTCGAAAAATGACCACACTTTTTCTTCCGAAAATTGACAATCATATATATGAAAACAATCTTGCAACTCTTCGTGAAAATTGCCAAAGAATGAACAAACATGTCATTTAGAAAATTGTTCGGATAAACAAATGCGACTCTTAGGAAAAGGTCGAAAACCGAATAATAGCAACCCTTCGGGAAAAGTTGCAAACCGAATAAGTAATTTTCCAAAAGTTATCTTGAAAAGACACAAGCAAAATTCGAAATAATAATTTAATTTTTTTAATAAATAAAATTTCGAATTTTCATTTCCGAAAATTCTCAAAATAAAAGACAACCTTTGATTAAAATTAATAACATAACAAAATAATAAAAATAAATAATAGAGGGATTAGTGCTAATTAAACCGCGAGCGCGCCAAAGTGCTAAGTGCTAAGTGCACCAAATAATCGCGCAATTATTCGTGCACCCGCACGCGGGTATGGTGGGGTGTAGCCTCACCCAATCATTCCATTAAATATACAAAGGAAATCCCACATTTATAAATTGGTTTATTTTTTCTCACATTTCCCATGTGGGACAAGGTAAAAATGCACTTTCCTTTTGTTTTAACAAATAAAACTCCAACAAATTTGACTCGCACTTTGCATGAATCGTGATAGTAGACTTGTTGTATACATAACGCTCGGTTGTGTAGCAGTGAAATATAGTAGACTACCTATTAGACTTCTAAAGAGGGAAGCGTTAGCTTTTTTTGCTCCATCGTCCTTTAGTAGTTTTTCATTTGTCATGAGCAGAGTTAAAATTGCTTTGCAATAGTTCATCTTGAATTTCTTTAGGAGGTTCTCAGTATATTTCTTCTGCGAGATAAAAACTCCTTCATTTTGGTCGATCTCGATGCCAAGAAAGTAATGCATCAAACGCAAGCCCGTCATCTCGAATGTCTTCATCATTTTTTCTTTGAATTCTTCATCTTTTTATCGTTCCCTATATATATGAGATCATCTACATCCAAAGAGATAATGAGAGTGTTGGACTTACCTTGGGTCTTAATGTAGAGTGTTGGCTCCCTCATACTCCTCCTAAATCCTTGCTTGATGAAGTATTCATCGATTCTATTATATCACGCTTGCAGTGCTTGCTTTAACCTATAGAGGGCTTTCTTGAGTTTGAGAACCTTTTTCTTTTTGGCCTTTGAGGATAAAGCCTTGTGGTTTTCCCACGCATATTTCTTCTTGAAGATATCCATTTAAGAATGCTGACTTCGCATCTAGTTGATGGATCTTCCATTCTTTTTGTGCTGCTAGGGCTATGAGTGCCCAAATAGTATCTAGGTGAGCAACGGGACCAAAAGTTTCAGTATAATCAATACCTGATTCTTCAATAAAAATAAATAAAAAAATCAATACCGGGTTGTTTCAAGTAACTTTTCGCCACAAGCCTTACTTTATGCTTCTGGATTGATCCATCTACGTTGAGCTTTGTTTTGTAAACCCACACGATACCAATGATCTCTTTGTCTTCGAGGTGATCAACAAGCTCCCAAGTTTCATTTTTCTCAATCATCTTGATGTCTTCCTCCATGGCTTTTATCTAGTTTTCTTCTTTGAATGCTTGTTCGTAGTTTTCTGGTTCTAATGCAGCAAAGTTGCATGTGTCATAAATTATTCTAAGGGTTTTTACCCTTAGTACTAGAGACTTTAGACTAGATTCTTCCTACATCACTCTTAGAGAGGTTGGTGGAGTTACATTGTGAGTGGTGGAATCGGGCACTTCTCCTTCTTCTTGAGTTGTTGACTCTTCCATGCAAGTGGTGTGTCTGGCAATGTGACATACTTCTTCTCAATCTTCTCGTCCTCCCGATTCCAAGTGGCACTCTCGTCAAACTCGACGTCTCAACTAATCATGACCTTTCTAGGTTTTAGGTTGTAGACCCGATAGCCTTTGGATTGATCACTATAGCCAAGGAGTATTGTCTTTTTTGTTTTTTCATTAAGCTTACTCCTTTTCTGAGCAGGGATGTGGACGTAGCATATGCAACCAAACACCTTGAGATGATTTGTTGAAGGCTTCCATCCATTTTATGCTTCAATCGGAATTTTATTTTGGATTGCTTTGATTGGACACCTATTTAAGATATATACAACTGTATAGACTGCTTCTGCTCAGAGCTTGTTGGGAAGACTTTTTTTCTTTAGCATAGACCTTATCATCTCCATGATGGTTCTATTCTTTCTTTCCGCTACTCCATTTTGCTCTGGGGCATAGCCAACGGTTAGTTGATGATGGACTCCTTCATCTTCACAAAATTTATTAAACTCCTTTGAATTGTATTCCCTGCCTCTATCACTTCTTAGGACTTTAATTCTTCGGCCACCTTGAATTTCAATTTGGTTCTTGAATTTTCTGAAGATAGAGAAAACCTCCGATCTTTTCAGAAGAAAGTATACCCACGTCACTCTTCTATAATCATCAATGATTAGGATAAAATATTTATTTTGATTGAGCGTGGAGGTTCTCATTAGACCACACATATTCGTTTGAATTAGCTCTAATAGCTTCTTAGCTCTCCATGCACCTCCAAATGGGATGGACTACCTTAGTCATTTTCCAAGTAGGCAACCTTCACAAACATTTGAGATATCTAAAATAGCTTAAATGTCTCTCATCATATTTTTCTGATGGAGAGTTTTTAGCCCAACATAGTTGAGTGGCCAAATCTTCGATGTCATAGCCATGACTCCTCAAGTTGAACTTTCATGGCTATATCTTTGACATATTTCCCTCAAATAGGAAAATTCTTATTCTCCATCTTAACAAAGGCAATGATATTTTTATATTTATTATAGATAATGCAAGCATCTCCTCTAAAGCGTAGAGAATACCCACTTTATATCATTTGGCTCACACTCAAGAAATTTTGTGTAAGACTATGGACTAGATATACATTATGTATATATTTTGGGCCTTTATTCATTTGCAATTGTGCCTTTTCCTTTACCATCGACTAATGCATCATTGCCCAATTTTACTTGGGATATCACTAATTTATCAATATTGGTAAATATAGATTTGTCCCCCATCAAATGATTGCTACACCCACTATCAATGTTCCATGTTCCATTTTTCTTATCATTTACCACTTGGCCTACGTAGAATGTATTCTCTTCACTCTCCTTTTCTTCAACATAGTTTGCTCGATTATTTATTTTCGAGCAACAATCTTTTTCTACGTGGCCATATCTTTACAAAAGCGGCATTTTTTTTTTTTTCAAACAAGCAATCCTTCTCCAAATGATTTGTTTTCTTGCAAATACCACAAGGTAGATAATTTTCCCTTTGTGTAGTTTCTCCTCCTCTTTTATTTTTTCATGAGCTCCTTCCACCATTTTTAGATTGATGAGACCATATGTTTACTTTAGACTGAAAGGCACTTTCAACTGAATCTTTATCTTGTGCCTTTACTCTTTTCTCATGTGCTTCTAGAGAGTCAATTAATTCACTCACTAATAGGATCATCAAGTATTTAGTTTCCTCTATAGTTATGACTATGGGGTTGTATTTTTTACCAAGTGACACCAATATTTTCTCAACAACCCTTTGATCAGTGATCCCATCTCCATAGGCTTTCATTTGATTAACTAATTCCTTTAATTTTCCACAAGATTCTTGGACAATCTCATAATTTTTCAATTTAGAATTCTCAAAATCTCTTATCAGAGTTTGAAGGCGAATTTTGCATACCTTTTCTGATCCTTGGAATTCTTCTTATAGTATTTTCCAAAGCCCCTTTAGCAGTCTTCGCTCCAATTATTCTTGGAAATACCGTTTCTAAGAGTACTTGCTGAATGAAGTCTAGTGTCCTTGCATCCTTTTGTAGTTGATCTTTCAAAACACTTGCACCTTCTTGCAGAGCCTTGCTACATTTTTCCACAATGTTCCATAAGTCTTGGGCCATCAAGAATGTAGTCAATTTTATGCTCCAAAAGTCATAGTTGTCCCATAAAATATGGGAATGGGAAATGAGGATGAGGTAGAGTTGGCTATAGTTTAGTCACTGGTTATTTGGAAAGGATAGTTTTAGGAATGGGTAGGTGGGACAAACACCCAATCCCTACCAAAGACGTGGCTCTGATACCGCTGTTGGTATTTGCGGAAGCGTGTGTTTGATATGGGTGTGTGCAAGTGAGTGTTGGTGTGTCTTAAATATAGCGAGAAATACGTAAAGGTACAAGGAACAAAGACTATATGGAAATGGACTTTCACGGCAAGGAGAGTACAAAGAAAAATAAGGCTTTTTATTATTTGGTGGGTAATACAAAGGAAAGTGGAAGGAGCTGAACTTGTTGGTCTGCTACGCTCCACGTCTTGCTATTTATAGGCAAGCTTCACCGACTTATGGCCCACAATTTTTGACTTCTAGTAGATTTTTTTTTTTTACAATTTTTTTACTTCAACAACCGACTATCCTAGGCAAATATCTCTGCCATTTGCAGAGATAATTTTATGGACTCTTCTAACACAAAATTAGTAGACTCCAGATTCTTCCTTTGCTGCCTAAGTCTAGATATTTTTTTGTAGTATTCTCTAGCTGATTCTAGAAATTGGATCAGTAATTTAACAGTACGGTTGTAAAGATGGATGAGGGGATGAATGACGGGTTGGATTCAATATGGTGAGAGTACTGAAATTTAGTTTTTTTCCGAGCTATGTTTGTGAATCAGAGATAGATGTTTTCGCTCTAGCGATCGTATGTGTGGTTCGTCGATGAATGATTGCGCTTTTCGTGCTCTAGATATACCGGTTCGAGTTACTGATGAAACAGCCGTCGCCAGGAAATCTAAGCACTGGAAACCCAACGAAGAACTAGACAATGAAACGGTCGCTTACAACATTAACGATCTTCCGGAGGCGATTCTTGAACTCATCCTATCTTTTGTCCCGATGAAGGATGCTGTCAGAACGTGCGCGCTGTCGAAAAAGTGGCGATATCTCTGGACCTCTTATCCTAATCTTGCACTTTTCGGGCGAAACTTTTCCGGGAGGAAGCAGTTTACCAACTTCGTGGACAGAGTACTCGTCCGAGGCTCCTCTCGCATAAAACGGTTTGACCTCACTTTTGATGTTTTGGCCGAACGCATCCCTCGTTAATTAATGGGTATCTGCTCCGTAGAGCGGAATGTCGAGAGGTGCTTCGTCCACCTTTCAGAAATCCCAGGAAATTTCGTCTTGCCTTATTGCTTGTTCGGTTGCACAACACTGACTCGCTTGATATTATTAATCTCGCGGGCATTGAAACTGCCTTCTCAAATTTGGCTTCCGGATCTTAAACACTCGCATCTCCAGTGTATCACGTTTGTGGACAAGCGCTCAACCGAGCAGCTGTTATCATCTTGCCCAGTGCCTGAGGAGTTGACAATTAGATACTGTACTTGGGATAATCTTGAGACACTGACTATTCGCACTCCCATGCTGAAGGTCTTGACCATACAGAACGAGGATTTTGATTGTTCGTCCGATTGTCCCTCGGTTCACCCATATGGCTGTCGGGTTTTGATATATGGAAATGATCTCGAAGGCATTAATTGCGTGAGTCCACTCTTGAATGATCACCGGGTCGAAAAGTCATGCTCGCTACTGCACGCGTACATGGATTTCCCTGACTGTTGTCTGAGGAGGACTGAACAAGGTGCCTACCGTCTAATTAAGCTGCTCGAAGGAGTGTGTTCCGTCAAAAGATTGACACTGTCGAGCAAGGCTGTTGATGTCGGTATCGCTGTTTACCTGGCGAAATCTGGAAAATTCAATCTCGCCTCAATATCAGTTCCAAATTCACTTAATATTTGTTATTTTGTCTCCGGCCCGATTCCTCAAGATTATTATTACTAGCAAGCATATCTGTTTTGCCTTCTTTGCAGGTTCTAAGTAGCGCAGTCGAGAGCTCCGCTCGCATCTGCCTGTCTTTCCAAAGCTGGAGGAATTGGACTTGGGGCGTTTAGACTTGAAACATCAAGTGATCGTTAAGTTGCTGCAAAATTCCCCGAATCTTGAGACTCTTAGATTTAGCGGGGTAACTGGATTTTTAAAGAACGACATTTTTTTCTTCTTGTCTTCTGCCGTCAAAAAGCACGATGCCTAAATTGTGCTTCTCTCATTTTGATAACCAGGGCATCGGACTACATTTCAGTTGCAACATAGATGGCGAGCTATTGGATCCCACACCCCGTTGTTTCGGCTCGCACCTTAGGCAGATTGAATTATCAGATGTATTCCTGCGCGAGGAGGACTTCCGCGTGCTTGAAATGTTGCTGAAGCATGCGATGGTCCTGGAAAAACTCATCATCTTCCCCAAATGGCATCTTCTGGAGCAGGGAATTGAGCAGAAGTTCCGTCAAAAGTTACTGGAGATCCCCTGCAGATCAGAAAGTTTGGAGATCGCCTTTTTCAGAGTTGAGATTCACCAAAAGTCGCTGGTATAATCTTTGAAAGTTCTCTGTTCAAAGCTTGGACCAATTCGACTTGATTGATCCAAAGCTGCTCTTAGAGAATTGTGCATTGCGCAACACTGACTTGCTTGAAATAATCCATCCAGCAGGCAATGAAACTACCCTCACATTTGCCTTTCGAATCTTAAATTCTTGCGTCTCATGAACATAACGTTTGTGGACAAGTGCTCGACCAAGCAGCTGTTATATAGCCTGATGCTTGAGGAGTTGAGCACTCCCATGCTGAAGATCTCTACCATACACGATCGTTCGTCCGTTCACCTACATAGCTGTCGGACTTTGATATGTTGAAATTATCTTGAAAGCATACATTGCATTGCATTAGTCCATTCTTGAATGATTACCAGGTCGAAAAGCCATGCTCACTATTGGAGGCGCACATCAATGTCCCCAATAGGTGTCTAAGTAGGACTAGACAAGTTGCCTACTGCCTACATAAGCTTCTTGAAGTGATGTGCTACGTCCAAAAATTGATGCTGTCAAGCACGGCTGCCATGGTAGGCATCTCTGTTACCCAGCAAAATCTGGAAGTTCTATCTCACCTCAATATCAGTTCCAAATGCACTTGGTATTGTTATTTTGTCTCTCGCTCGATTCCTAGAGATTATTTTTACTAGCAAGCATGTATGTTTTTGCCTACCTTGCAGGTTCGAAGTAGTGTAGACGAGCTCTGCTCTTGTCTGCCTGTCTTTCCTAATCTGAAGTTATTGGATTTTGGGCGTTTAGACTTGAGACTTCCAGTGATTATTAAGTTGCTGCATAATGCTCCCCATCTTGAAACGCTTCAATTGAGTGTGGTCATTGGATTTTATTAAAAAAAAAAAAAAAATCTTCTCTTGTTGTGTTCTGCTGGGGAAATGCGTGATGTGTAAAATGTGCTCCCCTCATTACAGGGTATCAAATATCCTAGTGTTGACGAAGATGGTGCGATATTGGATCCCGCACCCCATTGTTTCGGCTTGCACCTTAGGCAGATTGAATTGTATGATTTTTTTCCTCCCGTCCGTGAAGGAGGTTCTCGAGCTGGAATTGTTGCTGAAGCATGCAATTGTCCTGGAAAAATTCATGGTGTACTGCAAATGTCTTCCTTCAGAACGGAGAACTGAGGAGATTATCCAGGAAATGTCACTAGAGGTCCACTGAGGATCAAAAAGTTTCGAAATCGTCATTCGACCCTCCAGAGTTAGAATTCACCAAAAGCCCGGGGATGATCAGTAAGTTGCTGTCTTGAAAGTGCACATGTTCTTGTTGTTTTAGAGAGCTGGATTTCTTTTTTAGTCATGATATCGACTCTGTAAGTGCAACTACGCCGACGGCTTTGTATTCATTGTCCTGCCCTTACCGAATGATCCTAATTTTGTTTTTCAAGCTCGAATGCTTTTGCCATTAGACAAAAGGCTCGAATGCAAGACATGAAGAACTGCTCTGTTCAAAGCTTGGATCAATTCAACTTGATTAATCTAAACCTACTACTAAAGTATCGTGCAAGGACCAGAACTTGACCCTAAACGTGTGTTCTGAACGTACAATATCGTAAAGGCTAATTTATTTGCATTTCCTGTTGGACATTACAAGGTTTATTCAATGAGAGATGAATTTGAGAATCCAGAAAAGCAAGATGGGTTCTTCGGTTGGGGGACGATGTCCTTTTCAACAATTAAATACTTCGCTTATCAAGCATCTATTAGTGAGCGTCCCTTTTTAGTACATGCTAATCCGTGTTAATGATGTCTTAATTTGAGTCAGCTGTCATGCTTAAGCGAATGATCTGGAAGACAATTCAATCTTAAGTTGACAGTCTTCACCACAAGGCAATACTCTTACAATGTGTTCTGGTACCCTTTGTAGAACTGCAAGCTGTTGGCCCACAAAGTTAGACTATCTCACTTGCTTGACCTGTTCAGTATGGTTGCTGGCTTTGGACTTAGGTTGAATCTAGATTGTTGCCTTTTGTTTAAGCTTTAACTTAAGCGTCTCTTTGCGCAATGGTTTGCCTTTCATCTGCTGGTAGTGTTGGTTGTTTAAGATTGGCTTGTGCTTCTTTGATTAAATGTTGGAGGATCAATGAATCTTGTACCGATGAGCAGTTGCCCTAAAGCGTGGCGAATCACGGTATGTGTCTAGTATACTTGCTCGGTTCATGAGCAACGTCCAATAAACAGCAGGCTGCCCTGAAGTAGTGAATGCGTTGCTATAGCTCATGGACACTGTTTTATATAAGCTTTGAACATTTGGTTCATCATTCTCAAGGGGTTTTGGCCTCCAAAGCCTCTTAGAAAACCCCTTGGAAAAATACCGAACTATTTGACAATCATTTTGAATGAGCTTTCGGCTAAATGCTGGTTTTGAGAAAATTGAAAGCTCAATGCTAGTAATTGGACTTTCAATATATGGCCAAATGCTTAAACTAATTTTTTCCTTCCAAAACTATTCTCACAAAATTTTCAAATTTCCGATTGTCCTTGATTAAATTTTTTTTTACTAAAAAAATGAGACAACCCTTTGGCGGATTGTCGAAGGGCTACAGTTGCTAATGCCAGATCTAGCGCTAGTGGCCATCAATTGTGCAACCCTTGTGAGACCTACGTGAGGGCCGCCTGAGGCCGTGAGATCAAGCGATGATCGCCTAGGTCAAGTGACCTCCGGTGGCCCTCGGCTAGGTCACACAACCCTCGCTGAAACCAATGGCCACCGGTACCAAACCTGGCTCACCGGCAGCCATAACCCTTTGCCAGTCCGACGAAGGTTTTGGTTCATTTTTCAAAAAAAATGCTAATAAATATATATAATATTCCTAAAGCTCATTACAAAAGTTTTTTGGCCAAACACACTTCAACCGAAAATCCATTTGCAAAGAAGTTTTACCAAACACAATATGCATTTCCTCAAATAACTTTAATTTTCAATATTTGCATCATACCCAAAGCTCATTTTAACTTTTAGTATTTAAATTACACCCAAAGCTCATTTAAAAAACCAAACCAAACCAAACGCATCCTTTGAAAAGATGAGAGCAGTTTCATTCCTATTCGGAGTATGAACAACAACAAAAAGAAGGGAGAATTTTCGTCTCAGTTCCTTTGATATCAGTTGTATGAGGGCAATTTGATCTACTGAAGGGCTTCCGACATCATGAAATGATGCAAAAGTTGTTTCATCGTATAAATCTGACGCAATGGAGCAATCTTTGTAAATTTCGTCATGTTGTGTAGACAGAAAGATCATCATTTGTGGTACATAAGGGATTTTAACCACTTAGGATGCGTTTGGCAATCGGAATAAAATTCAGGATAGGATAAATCATATCCTATCCCGAGTTTATCTTAGGACATGATAAAGTCAGATATAATAGGGATATATATATGATAAAATTATCCCATGAGGGAGGTGGGATAAATGTGAATAGGATTTCTAATGTCCATAATAGAAAAAAAAAAAACTTATCTAACAAAATTGAAATTATATTTCAATATCCGACATCATGAAATGATAAAAAATTTTTAATTAATCATAATTTATAGATCCGACGCAATGGAGCAATCTATAAATTAAATATTTATATTTATTAAATTTCGTATTTTTCATGTTGTGTAGACAGAAAGATCATCATCTGCATAGTATAATTCGAAAAATAAATTAATAAAAGGGGTTTTAACCACTTAGGGTACACAGAAGCCCAGCAAAAGCAGACAGATTACTATTCAGTTCATGTTTCCCCGAACAGTTGCCATCACACGGTCAGATCTCGTTCGAGAGGCACTTTCTTTCATTCTCATTGAAGGTATGTCCTTGAATCGCCCCCGCTATTACCTCAAGACACCCAAATACAAACCTCTATGCTTCCGTGACCGCTCCATTCAACACAAGAGGATCACGTAAGGATGCACGTGTGAGTTGAGTCGGAGAATTGATGTGAAAATGGGACTTGAACTCTCTAGTTAATATATTTTTAGCTTAAATTTTTAAGTGAAAATAGGATTAACTAGATATGTTAATGGGCCTGTACTTGAACTCTCTCTCGTCAATCTCCACAAAAAAAGATATTAAATTTCTGATGTACGCTCCAATAAGACAACCTGATTTTCATTGCACATTAGCCGTGAGCTTAAAAGATCCCGAAATACCCGCGGCGCGAAAAAGTTGGAAGATCATAGAACCAATGGTGCAAGTGTGATGCAGGTGACATCACATGATTAAACAAACATTGCAGAATAGGGGCTGTAGTATCTGTTGGAGAATGTTGGGTATGACCTGCAGAGGATGTCCAAAGGACAAGTTAATGCTTGCTGGCTCTGGAGAGACAGGTGACCATTCCATTACCTTACATTCCACCAAACCCCCAAAACATCTAACCACCCCCTCCCAATGTTCATGCCGCCAGCATCCTTTCATATTCTCTTTTCAAATTAAGAGTGAGTTTGTTTGAGAAAAAGTGTTTTCTCAAAATTAGTTTATGAACTTTTACCAATTTGGTTCGCCAAAAATAATTAATTAATTGAAAACCCTTTGTAGTTAAGGAAAATATTATGCACAAAATTAGAAAAGTGAATTTCTAAATATAAGAGGGTGAAAACATTTTCCGGAATTGCTCATCTTTGAATTTTTTAATATTTTATTTTATTTAAAAATCTATTTTTTAAATAAATTAAAAAAGTTAATTTTTTATTAAGATAAAGTCATGAGATTTAAATCATTTTTCAAATGATATCCAAACACCAAAAAACATTGTCAATCACATATCACCAAATAAGAAAAGACTAACTATTTTTCTTGACAAATGGTATTTTATAAAGTATTTCATTTTTCATGAAGTTAACAAATGCACCCTAAATCTAACTATCTTGATCAATCAATTATAGAGAATGCCGATGTTCTCTCCACCAATAAATGCGTCGCACCACTGCTGACTCTTGGCAAGACCAATGACACATTGTCGCTACCGATCGATACCTTATACACATATAACCATCGTCCATTTAATAATGTCTTACGGTTTCACTCTGTACTACGTTGTCGCGATGGACCACCTCCATCGCCATGTCGACCGCCTATCGGTCAACTTTTGCAAATTTTCGAGCGAGGATCGATGTAACCCCTCTCTCAATTCCACGCCGCAAATTCCATGCGACTAGTGCTCTAGTGCGAGTAGGAAAGGCAGCACAATGTGACAAGTTGGTGTGAAATGCACGGCTAGGAGAGAGTTTGGGAACACCGAACACTTGTCTATTTTCAC